>CM057449.1:559338125-560658750 GCA_016271365.2 Neoceratodus forsteri
AGGGGCAATAGGACCACTTCTAATGTTATGCATAACAGCTTCAAATCAAGTGAGTTACTGCTGTAGCGTGATTTATCTAGGACCTTGGACAGGTATTTCTTGGCAGTGCTGGGATATATTGTTTTAAGATAGAATGGGGGATGAGCTGGGGATATGTCTGTATTGGTAAGGCCAGATGGAGTGGGGGGTCAAAGAAGTTGGAGGGAGTGCACCACTTGGATCAGTAAATGCAGCATTGAAGGTGTTAGATATGATCAGGGAATCTTGGGTGACAGACCCATCCACATATAGCATGAAGGGTGGGATTTACTGGGCTTCTGATTGAACTCTTTTAGGTTGTCCCAAAATTTTCTACTGACACCCCAGCAGTTAGAGAGTGCTTCCTTGAAATAGTTTCTTTTGGCTTGCCTGATGGCTAGGATGCAGGAATTTCTGGCTGCCCTGTAATTTTGCCAGTGTGTAGTGTTGCCTGTGGCCTACACTTTATGCCACATGTGTTTTTTGTCGGCCATCAGTGTAAGAAAGGAGGGAGTAATCCATTGGTTATTAACTGCTTTTTTCCTCTGTTTTTTCCTGGGGATGAAAATATCACAGGCAGCATTGAACTTGTTTATAAAGTAGTTTAGGGTGTGGTCAACACAGGTCACTTAGCTCAGTACAGACCAGTCCTGGTTGCAGAGGTGGGCCATAAGCAGGTTGAGTTGGCCCTTCTTGAGAATGTGGTGAATGATAGTTTTTGATTGGAGCTTGAGAGATTTAGTGGACCAGAGGCAGATGATGGAGGAGTGGTCACTAAGGGAGTCAGAGAGGACCTTGATATCAGTAATTTTGTTAGGTCTGTTAGTAAAACATTGTTCTAGAGCATGGATGTAAAATATTCAGACTTGGCAAGCCTGGACACTATGGTACAGACATTACAAAGGGTCCAATACTTGATTACATTGGCAGGAGAGCCTGAGGACTACTGGCTTTGCCAGTCAAGATCACACATGGAGGCAAGTCAGCAGCTCAGCCAAGATCAATAGGATGTGGGAAAATTGGACCTTGGTTTTTCTAAGGGTGTCATAAAGATCTCAGCTGACATAGGTTTGACATTGAAATATTGGAGGGCAGTATTTATGTTGCTTGCTGTAGAGATGGGCAACCATTGGTGGCCACCAAGTTAGCATGTAGGAGGACAAGTCCAGTGACCCCAAGGACCAGATCTAAATGAATTTAGCAGGGCTTTGGGATGGAGAATTTTGCAAATGCAGTAGACCATATGGTGATAACTGAGGGCACCATGGAGGGTACCAGCATCCACAATATTGTGGGGGTGGAGGGGTGAGAAACCAATCTAGAAGGAAAAGACCGAAGGTTCTATTATTCTGCCAGGCTGGGTCAGTGATAAGCTGGGTAAGTTGAAGGAACTTAAAGTTTTGGCACAATTTATTTGGGGGGCAATTGAGATTAAAATCATCAAGGATATGAAGTTCACCAGAAGAAGCATAAGAGGATATAGTAGTGAAGAGCTTGGTGACTGAAACTGGGACATGCCAGGACAGCAGTAGGCACCAGCTTCAAATATAAGGGTACATAAAGGGAGGGAGAGCATGAGGAAAAGCAACTCATAGGCAGAAGGGGGAGGCAACAGAGGGTAGCACGTCAAAATGGATACTGCAGAATGGCAACCCATGAAGAGGGTGAGAGAACTACAGCGCCAACACTTCTGAGTGACCGGCAGTTCTCTCCATCTCTGAGGTATGCCCCCCTGTAATTAGTATATTAAATAGCTGTTTAAAAGCACCTCTAATCCTTGGTTCACCCCTCACCTCTCTGAACTCATGAAAACGAGGGACCAATTATGGCACAGGGCCTGGGCCATAGGGAACCAAACTGATATCCAGAATTACAAAAGAGCAAGAAACATGTGCATCAGAGCAATAAGACTGGCCAAAAGCCAGTACTTTAATAATAATAATAAAAATAAACTTCATTTGTTGAAAGAGCAATTCCAACAAGTACCAAAGTGCTTTTACAACAAAACCTTAAAAGCTGTAAAAATTCCATAATTTAAAAACACCATAATATCAGAGATTCCACAATTAATATTCAGGACAGGCAAGTGAAAACAGAAATGTTTTCAGTCCGGCTTTGAAGTTCTCCACAGTCTTGCACCCCCTTATCCAATGAGCTAGAGAATTCCACTGGGTAGGAGCCACAGATGCAAACTCTCAGGCTCCAGAGGTCTTTAAGCAAACCCTGGGAATCTCTAGCAATTCCTGTTCGGCAGAGTGGAGTGGTCGGACATAGATACATAGATACATAGACAGTGTCGTCAGATAAGGGCCTATGGCCCACCTAGTCTGCCCATTTGAGCTTGTAAGTTCAGTTTGTTTTCCTAGAAGTCTATTTCCCCTTACCCCTGACCTCTAGAATTCCTTTATGTCTATCCCATGCATTCTTAAATCCCGTGATTGTTTCAGCCCCCACCACTTCCTCTGGCAGGGTGTTCCACTTGTTCACCACCCATTCTGTGAAGAAATTCTTTTCATGTTTCCTCTGAATCGTCCTCCTCCAACTTCATCCCATGCCCTCAGTCCTGAAACATCTTTTCGCTTAAAAATAGTGTTTTCCTGCACCCTGTTCCTCCCTGTAAGATACTTGTATGTCTCTATCATATCCCCTCTCTCCCTCCTCTCCTCCAGGGAGTACATGTTCAGTTCCTTCAACCTGTCTTCATAGGACTTGTGATGCAACCCATGCACCATCTTTGTTGCCCTCCTCTGAACCTTCTCTACCCTGTCTTTGTCCTTACGTAGGCATGGTCTCCAGAACTGTACACTGTACTCCAGGTGGGGCCTCACTAGTGTCTTGTATAGCGGAATTATGACCTCCCTTTTCCTGCTGGTGATGCCCCTGCCTATACATCCCAGCATCCTATTTGCTTTACCTGATGCCTTGTCACACTGTTTCTACTCTTGAGGTCATCAGAGATGACAACCCCAAGATCCCTTTCCTGCTTGGTGCATGCTATATCCTCACCCCCAACTGATATATTGTGCCAGGGTTTTTGTGCCCCATATGCATTATCTTGCACTTCTTTGCATTGAATTTCAACTGCCAAACCCTTGACCATTCTTCAAGTTTCTGCAGGTCCCTTCTCATTCTGTCTACACCCTCTGGTGTGTCTACTCTGTTACAGAGCTTTGTGTCATCAGCGAACAGTGAAATTCTGCCTTCTATATCCTGTGCAATGTCACTGATGAAGATGTTGAATAGGACTGGTCCCTGCACTGATCCCTGTGGTACCCCACTGGTCACTCTTCCCTCAGTGGAGTGACAGCCATTTACCACCACACTCTGTGTCCTGCCACCCAGCCAGTTACCTACCCACCACACTACTGTCCTGCCCACACCCATATTCCCCAGTTTGTGTAATAGTCTTCTATGTGGCACAGTGTCAAAGGCCTTGTTGAAGTCCAGATAGGCCATGTCCACTGCCCTCCTCTGATCCACCTCCCTAGTCACCCAGTCAAAAATTCAATGAGGTTGGTCTGACATGACCTCCCCTGGTGAAACCATGCTGCCTTGGGTCCTGTAGTCCATTGACAACCAGATATTCCACCAATCTCTCCTTCAGTAGTGCTTCCATGATCTTTCCCACTACCGAGGTGAGGCTGACTGATCTGTAGTTCCCTGCTTCCTCTTTGTTCCCACTTTTGTATAAGGGACTACATCTGCTGTCCTCCAGTCTTTGGGTACCTCCTGTTTCCAGTGATTGGCTTGAACAGGATAGCCAGAGGTTCAGCCACCACCTCTCTTAGTTCTTTAAGGACCCTTGGGTGCACCCCATCTGGCCCCATTGCTTTATCAGCTCTTATTACTTCCAGTTCCTTCAGGACCCTTTCTCGTGTAAAGGGACTTGTGTCCATTTCTGCACCATTCTCACCCCTTGTACTCCCTTCAGACCCATTACCCACCTCTTCCTTAGTAAAGACTGAGCAGAAATACCTGTTCAATATGTCAGCTTTACTGTTGTCATCCTCCACGCGGCTCCCATCCTCCCCCTTCAGTCTCACTATCCTCCCTTTGTCCTTTCTTTTCACTTATGTACCTGTAAAAGGTTTTGTCCCCTTTAACCACTGATTTTGCAATGTGTTCTTCTGTCTGAGCTTTGGCTTCCCTTACTGACTTCCTGCCTCCTTTGTTTCTCCTGGTACTTCTCCCTATCCCCTTCTGCCTGTGTCTTTTTGTATTGCCTGAATGCAATCTTTTGGCTTTCACTTTCTTTGCTACCTCTTTGGAAAACCATAATGGTCTCCTCTTTCTTTTCTCTTGCTAACCTGCTTAATGCATAATTCTGTTGTTCTTATAATCCCCATTTTAAATACTGCCCACTGTTCCTCAAGCCCTGATTCCAGTCCCATTCCTTAATGCCTCTTTCAAGCATCTCCCATTTTCCCAAAGTCTGCCCCCTAAAATCCAGGATACGTGTTTTTGTGTGGTTTGGTTCTGCTCTTTCTGTGATTTCAAACCACAATGACTGGTGGTCACTATTACCCAGGTGCTCCCCCACTGTTACCCCCATCACACTGTCCCTGTTTGTGAGCACAAGGTCCAGTATTGCCTTCTGCCGAGTTGGTTCCATGACCAGTTGCTTGAGGAAGGCACCCTGAAGGGAGTCCAGGATAAATCTGTTCCTAGTTGATGCTGCTGCTGGGATGCTCCAGTCCACGTCTGGTATATTGAAGTCTCCAACCAGTACTACCTCACCCTTGTCTGCCATCCTTTGGATGGCTAGCTATCTGTTTCTTCCTCCTGGGCTGGTGGTCTATAGACCGCACCTGTGCGGATGGCTGGCCCCATTTTCCTTTCCAGCTTAACCCACAGTATCTCTCCCCAATTTTGTTCCTCCTGGATCTGTGTGGCCCTTATGTCATTTTTCATACAGTGCCACTCCTCCTCCCTTCCTGCCTGCTCTGTCTCTTCTGAATATGTTGTATCCAGGTATGGCCATCTCCCAGTCATGGTTATCATTACACCAGGTTTCAGTGATGGCCACAATGTCCAGGTCTGACTGTACCATGACAGCCTCCAGATCTTCCATCTTGTTGCTAAGGCTCCTGGCATTTGCACATGGCTTTCCATGATTTGACCTCCCTAGACTGCTTCACTGTTCTACTCCAGCCCCTTCCTTGGTTGTCATTTATCCCTGGTTCTCCTTGCTGTCTGCCCTTCTGCTGAATTTTGCCCCTTTTCTGCTTATCCACCTTTTGGACACTAATCTCCATCTTTTGCACACTGCTTTGCAGAGATAGCCACCCTCTGGTTCACTGGTTCCATTACTAGCTGTGGGGTGAGCAAGTAGTATCATCCTTGCTGGCCTGCCACCCCTTTGCTAGTTTAAATGCTTGTCAATGTAGCATTTAAACTTATCATTGAGTGCTTGGATTCCCCTCCAGGATGGATGCAGGCCGTCAGGCTTGAACAAACCTCCATCCCTCCAGCTGGGTCCCCAGTCACCAATGAATCCAAACCCTTCCTCACAGCACCAGTTCTTCATACCATGAGTTAAAGTTCCTGGTGCATGCACTCCATGTTCTCCCTGCTCTCACAGGTAGTACTTGGAGAAAGTGACAGAAGTAGCTACTTGCTTGAGACCCTCCCAGTTTCCTAAACTCTTCCTGAACTTCCTTTGGCTCCCCATTTGCCAAGTCATTAGTACTTAGGTGGATAATGACATCCAGCTCACCCTCCTGTCTTGCCTTCCCAGTGATCCCCAGTATCTTCCTTCCATCGCCCATGCCGTGGCACCTGGTAGGCACCTCACCTCCCTGTCCTCCCCTCCTGTGTTCCTAGCTGGATCCCTCTTATGATGGAGTCCCCACCAGGATTCGCCTCCTCTCCTCTGGGGTCCACTGCTTTCCCACTGAGGTCACCTCCTTGCCCAACCTCCACATCCTTTCCTTCCACTTCCCTGGGTACCTCTATTTGGTTGTCCTCATTTGCCAGTGTGGCATATGAGTTCTTGAGAGGAATAGGATCTGGGATGTGCCTCTGCCTGACTGGTCTAACCCTCCTGAGCCCACTGTCATCCAAGTGCTCCTCGTTCTCGGCATCCTTTGAGGCAGCTGCATTGACTGGTGGTTCCTGGACAGGGGTGATGGTACCTCTGACCCAGTTTACCTCGCTCTGAGTCTGGCTACCTCATCCCGCAGTCCCGAGAGATGCATGCAGATAGGGCAGCACCTCAGTGTCCAGAAGGTCTGCCTGAATATGGCTGCCCCACAGCCACTGCATTGCACCACTCCCCACATTATACTGCAATTCCACTACTTATCTGCTACTGAAGCTCTCTTAGTTCTCTTTTATTTATTTACAGTACTAAAAATCCTGTAACTGATCCTCAGATATATCTTTTTAAGGAAAAAGAAACCAATAAATAAATAGATGAGTCAAAAACTTGTCGTGCTTGAGGGTGGTCTTCTTCCCCTTATGCCCTTCTACTTCACACCTCTTACTATACCCTGTGTTTAGCTCCTGTCAATCAGATTTATCAGGGCATATAATTAAGAGTTGGGGGAAGGGGTGGGAGGGAGGGCGAAAATTTGCAGCAATTAAAGACAGCACAGAATTACACCACCACTATTTTTAAATTTTCAACAGCCCAAAACAATTATAAGTAAAGACAACACAGAAAGAAAGTATAGTGTCACTACAAGCCTACAATCTAAGTTTAAAAGAAAATACCAGTTACCAGTTACTCTGAAGCACTGAATTGAATATGTTTCTTCCTTCACCTTCTGGCTTCTTCTGACGGGCAGTAGGGATGAAAGAGCTCTTGCAGGTAACTCAGCCTCTGTCCATGTAGGGCTTTATAGGTCAGCAAGCTGACCTTAAAGGTGATCTGCCACTGAATATGCAGCAAGTGCAGTCTACGCAGCACAGGTGTGATATGCCTAGATCAAGAAAGCCCCATCAACAACCTAGTCACAGTGTTCTGCACCAGCTGCAAGTGGTGGATGTCAATGCCCAAAAGCCCTAGGTACAGGACATTACAGTAATGCAGGCAGGTGGTCACAAAGGCATGGACCAATGTTGGAAGATCACTGGGAGGAACCAGATGCTTAATCTGGGAGATATTTCTCAGATGGTAAAAAGAGGTCTTGATGACGGATGACACCTGAGATTTCAGAGTCAACCCCTCATCAACAATAACACCCAGATTCTGCACCCATTCAGAGGTCAACAGCTGGCAACCTCCAAGCAAAAGCCCAGTGGCCTGCCCAGCCGAAGACCCCTCTACCTGGTGACCTGAGTCTACCACCAAAAGACGCCCTCTCTCATTCCTGGAATAATGGTAGAAAGTTCTGGACTAATCTTAATTACCTTCTAGGGAAGGCTTCCAAATCTGCCCCACCATGCTCAATATAGATGGTGCACCCTCCCTTGATCCCAAAACCATTGCTAACATGTTTAACAATGTGTTTATCTACCTTAGCAGTGTGTTCCCACCTGACTTTTTTGGCCCCACTATTCATGATAATAGCCACAGGAATTCTGATCAACCTATTGTCTACCAACCTTTCTATTTCAGAGTAGTCTCTGAAGCTGAGGTGCAAAAATACCTCCTTAAAGTACTTGGTAAATCCAGAGCGAGTGGGGACAGCTTCGACCTCAAATTTGTTGCCCTTACCTTAGATGATATCCTGTCACCTCTTATACGGATAATTAATTTATCACTCCAGCACTCCAAATTCCCACACAAGTGGAAAACTGCCACCATAACCCTTGTCTTTAAAAGTGGGGATTGAGCACATCATGTTAATTATAGGCCAATCTCTATTCTTCCCCTCCCCCCTCTAATGCTCTGGAGAGAATAGTCACTGACCAGTTGGTTGAGTACTTGGACAAATATCTATTACAGTGCTTTAGGCCCAGGCATAGTACCACCACAGCATTACTAGAGTTCACTGGTTTCCTACATAATGCTCTCTACCAAGGACACCTGGCTGGTGTGGTCTTTATTGATTTAACCAAAGCCTTCAACATGGTTAATCATGTCTCCTGGTCGACCAGTTAACCAACGCAAGGCTCTCCAATGATACTGCAACTTGGTTTAGGAGCTACCACTATTGCCACTCTCAGCGGGTGAAAACAGGTTAAAGACCAGTCCACTCAGGTATCCCTCAGGGGTCCATTCTTGGGCCACTCCTGTTCAGTATCTTTCTTAACAAACTCCCTAAATCCTTCAATGGTCACATTTTACTATACGCCAATGACGCTGTTATCTTTTCCAGCAATCCTGATGCTACACTCCTCAAAAATCAGTTACTGTACAGCTTTACCAATGTGGAGAGATGGTTTAGAGACTATAAGCTCATTATGAACTATAAAAACAAACTAAAACTATCCTTTTTTCCAGTTTGCTAAGCAGGCATAGAACTTACCCCCTTTCCATCACTAATGCCATGGGCTCCCCCTTAGAGTCAGTCCAGCATTTCAAATGCCTGGGGATCACAATTGACAGCTCCTTGACCTATGCTAAATATATTGACAACACTGCAAAAGCTATAAACATGCACATTGGTCTGCTCTACAGGCATAAACAATGCCTGACTCAAGATGCTCTGCAGCTGGCTATTCAGAGCTCTGTTGTCTCTCTGATTGACTATGGTCTAGTAATATATGGGTCAGCAATGGATACCTCCCTATGTAGTATCAAAATGGCTCTAAAAAAAGCCTGCCATTTTCTCACAGGATCTGTGTGCCTCGCTCACACCTTTGACCTGTACTTGCAGGCAAATTGGCTCCAGTTCAATAATTGAATTAAGTACCAAACTTGCCTTGTGGCAAAAAATTCTCCTAGGACGTATGCCCCCATGTGTTCAGAAGCTTCTTACCCCATACAGCTGTCACTGGCAAAATAGCAACTCTGAGAACCAAGTCTTCAAGTTTCCATGCTACCGTACTTCCCTTGGTCAAAGATCCTTCACCTATAGAGCCCTGCTCTGGCTCAACTCTCTACCTAGTGAATTATCTTCCTCCTGCATGCTGGAATCCTTTAAACCCAAGCTTTAGCAGCACCTTGTAACCACCTCTAGCTGTGATTGCTTCCACTAGGAATATCTGCCACTCTTGAGTACCCCTTTCAGCACTTACCTGGCCCAAACCTTATATCCTTTGTTTTTCAGAGCGGCCACTCCCTTGCACTCTTCCTGCTCTCCTCCCTCCTTTACATGCACCCCCACCCACTTTGTCCTCACCCTGCCTACTGCCCTCCCTCCTCTTGCACACTCCCCCCACTCTTTTTGCCCTCACCCTCCTCACCTTTGTAAATGCCCTCCTCCTCTACCAAACCTCACCACCTCTACTTTTTCTACCCCATTCCTTGCCCCCTCTCTCTCTCGTTCACTCTTCTAGATGGGGCCTCCTTGGTTGACTCTCATTGTGGTTGCAACTTACATTATAAATTCCATACAAGTCATTGTGTTCCTATTCTCATATGTAACCTGAATAGCTCTTGTTAACCACTCACAGTTGTCACATTTGTATTCTGCTCCACTTCATTGTTCAATTTTTTTGCTCCATGCCTATCACCCACTTTGTTTTACCATATTGTCCACCATTTTGTAATCTATGTTGTTTGTAAATCTTGACATGGAACCTATGTAAAGAGCTATTTACTCAAAGTTTTTATCCAAAATATTCATTGCCCCCCACAAAAAAAATACTTTGTTCCAAGTCATAGATGACTATATAATCGGAGATGGCAACTGCTGTATCAGAAATCTTGGGGGAGAAGCAAGACTCTTTTACTTGAAGCACTGTGAATTTTCTTGAGGGAAGCAAATCCCTATAGCACATTGTTGCTGATTTATTATTCTACTTGCATGGCAATCACAGTGATTCTGCTACAAAAAGAACACCTTTACTAGTTCTGTATCTACAGTATGTGCTACTTATACAGTTCACAATTAGGACACCCAAATATAGTGGACATTTTCCATCACTATAAATTACTTTTGATTTCAATCAGCACACAGAACACAAGACCGTTTATTCTGCCTGCAATCGCCATCTCATGTGGCAACTTTAAAGTAGAACATTCCCAGATGCAGAGAACAAGGTGCTACATTTTTTCATATAACTTTTTCTTTTGTGCTACAAATCCACCCGGTTTTCAGTTTGGAGCTCATGACTCTATCGACCTCTCTGGTCTCTCTGCTTCTACCACTGTCATCCCTTCAATGAGGCAGGGGGTGCTGCACTGCAAAACCCAGAAGTAAAGATTTAGCTAGATTTTACTACACAGGTAAATTCAGTATGAAGTCAAGAACTTTACACTATGCATAGTGGTTAGAAGTGAGAACCAAGTCCAGAAGGGAGTGATTGCGTGATCTGTAAGTAAGTAAGTAAACATTTATTTGATGAGGCACCCAATCCCAGGGGCTCTGGGTGCTGTTCAATAATGACAAGACATTTAAACAACATAAAAAGAGCATGTTTAACATAATCAAAATATACAACTATAAATTATAAATGATAAATGTCAGAACTAAGAATATATGAGCAGGACAGCACAATTAAACCATGTCAGTAGGATAGGTGAGATTAAAAATGTGAGTCTTCTAGCCCGTCCTGAAAGCTTCCACCATAGGGGCCTCCCTCAGAGATCATAGGAGCAAGTTCCAGAGGACCAGGCTGATCACCCCAAATGAATGATCACCCAAGGTTTTCAGCCCGGTCCTCAGAACTGCTAGGAGGCCGTGGGTGGAGGAATGGAGGGAGTGAACTGAGATGACAGGAGTAATGAGGTCACACAGGTAGTCCTGGCCCAAACCGTATTGGGCTTTATAAGTGAGCAAACCCACATTCAAGAGAACCTGCTACCTGACCAGAAACCAGTGCAGTCCCCACAGAACAGAGGTCACATGACAGGACCTAGGTAGTCCCATCAGCAACCTGGCCACTGCGTTATGCACTAGCTGCAGATGGCAGAGATTCCCTCTGCTGACCCTGAGATAAAGAGCATTACAATAAATTGTAAATTGCAGATATGAGCACAAAGACAATCTGGCCAAGGCAATTAGGGCGGACGTGATCTTGGTGGTTGGGACTTTGGTGCCGCAGTGACTGTGGACAGACAGACAGGAACATGGGACCCTAGCGGGGTCATCCCTCCCCCCAAATGTGCACCGCGAAGGATGTTATATTTTTTTGAGCAGATGTCTGGGTGGGTGAAGCCCCACCACAATGGGGCCAACACTCAGTGTGATCAGCAAGGTGCATAATGCAATTGCCAGTCATGCACCTTGCTGTCACCCGATTTCCTACATGCCAGTTCCTGCTGGACACTTTCCTTCACCCTATTGTGTGTGGCCCCCTCCAATGGGAGAGGGGGTCCTGCACAGCATACCCCTGGAATAGAGATGCAGCTAAATGTTACTACACAGCTGAAGTTGGTGTCAAGTCAGAAACTTCACACTATGCATAGTGGGTCAAAGTGTCCCAACTTCTCCCCAACTATGAGAGGTAGACTTAATTTAACAAAAAAAAAAAAAGAAAAACATTTTTTACAGAGCAATCCATCCCCATCTACTCTGCAAATGGTAATTGGTCTACATGGTGATGGGGTTGTGGGACAGCATTTATAAAGGTCTGGAAGGTAAATAGGGATAGAGACCATTTGCACAGTTGGTGGTGGGTGAATTAAACTTAAAAAATGTATTTCTATAAAGTAAAAAAAAGTGTGTGTAGTTTCACTGGGAAAGTGCTATCTTGCCCAGAAAAATCATACATAGTGGCATGTTACCAAAACATTCCCCAGTGAAGTTCCACTATGTGTGGTCTCTGCCAGGCAAAGGTAGGTACTTTACCAGGTGAAACCTACATGAGTGTACCCCCAGCAAAGTGAACTCAAGGAAAGATCCTGCAGCACTTTATTAAGTCATATCCCCAGCATCACATATCTCTACCCAGGAGTGCCTACAACCATCATTATATTTTAATTTTTTTCCTGTTTTTTATCCAGTATGTCTTCCTTTACTCATGATGGCATGTAAATCTGATTAACGGCCTTGGGCATGCACATGGTACCACTAGAACAAAGGAATCTCTCTGGCTCACCAGCAAGGGTTGCTTTTGCAGTCAAACTTGCCACAGCCCTCCCCAGGCTGGAGAGTTCTGACATGGGTAGCTCTCCTCCCAGCCTGCTTCAACTAATATGAACCATGGTAACTGCTCCTTAACCTGGGTCACCATCATTGCAGCATGTATTTATAGTAAGTTCATATGTAACATATGTGGCAAGATATCCCACTATCGATCAACACCATTACAATCTCAAAGAGAGGTTTTAAGAAAATTATCATGTGCACACCCAAATCCAAGCTTGCTGGAAGCATACATATAGAAAAACATCACGTAAAATAAACTATTTTGCTGGAAAGGAGAAATTCTTTTATAGAGAATACTAGTTCAGCAGACATCAACATGTTAAAAAACAGGCAGTTTTCTTTCTTTACAATATAGTTAAAATAGACTGTTGTTTAATGAAACTGCAGAATGCATTTTACACTCAAAATCTGTAATACTTATGTAGCTATTTTGTTAAAAATAGTATGTTCAACTCACCTTATTTCTGTCATTATCTGCAGCTTTTGTTGAATTGGGCACTATCCGTATTTGGCATGCTATTAGTAAAATACCATGTGTAGTTGCTTCACCACTGTTTTCTATTTTTTTTTTTTTAAGTATTCCAGCTGCCAACCTTTTGCAGCCCACACAAAACTTCAAATTACAGGCAAGCACAGAACGTGTTTCTTAAAAAGTTACAATGCTACAGTATAATCAATGTCAATCGAACAGGCACACATCAGCAGGTGTTCAGACACATCTTGTTACATATGCAATACATATCATGTATTTTATGCATTTGTCTTGACTTGATCACAGTATAACAATGCTGCACAGACATGTGATTCAGGGCAGACTATTTACATTTCTTCTTTACAGTACTTTTTTTTCATTTCAGATTGTGTTTATCAGTGTATTATTAAACTTTCTGCACCTGTTGTAATTTCTAGCAAAGTGCCTTTTAATATTTTTATTTCTCCTTTTTAATTTCACTTCATAATCTCAAGTATGACTTGTTTTAGTGTTCAGCTGATGACTTCTCTAACTCTTGTAACTTGTTAGCATTGTAGTCACTTTTCTGCACATTCACAGTTTTATGGTATGCTCCATGCTGATTATGAAGACATATGGCCTTATAATTGTAGCAGGCTGATTGCTTATGTTAAGGCAGCTTTTTGTGGGTCTGTGTTTACATTTTCAATTAGTTCAAATTATTATTTTATTACAATTTCTGTTTCAAATGCTTAACAGTAGCTATTTGGCTTTGGGCTTCCTGAAAGATCTTCTGTCTGAATACACTCCTGCCCACCCACTTCATTCTTTGCATGTTCACCTCCTCACGGTTCCTTGATCCTCTAAAATCTTCTAGGATGGGTATTTTGGGGTTGCCAACCCCACCGCTGTGGAATACTTTTCGTTTTGAGGTGCATGGAGCCTCATCAGTAAACATTTTTAAAGCATTGTTAAAATAGAGAATAATATATGGGGTGGCCTGTGTAATGAGATTTTACACTCACCCGAAGCCCAAGGGGTTTGAGAAGAGCATCCCACAACGAGGGTGTGTGAAAAATCGAGCTTTACACAAGCCACCCCGTATTTTATTTTTTATAATTGCTGACGTGCGCTTTTTTGCCTCAGCAATTATAGAAAATAAAACAAAGAAAATGCAGAAAGCAAATTCAGCAGCCATGGAGCAGTCCGTTTTCTGTGCAGTCCCCAAGTTACAGTACATTTATTCAAGGGATAAAGAAATTGACTTTTCATTTAAAATTTTGATTAGATGCATTTTTTATGTTAAAATCGAAACTGACTGCCCAGCAGCAGTTGTGGTGAGCTGGCGTCTGATTGCTGAGATGGCTATCCAGTGCGTGCCAAGTTTCCATTTTTTTTTGTTTTGTTTTGTTTTATTGCAGGGCCAGAGGGAGAATTTTTTTTTTTCACGAAAAGCAACTTACCGCCAAGATCGAGGGGTGAAGTCTGTGGGGACACCCGGAGCTGCGAGAGTGTGAGTCACTCAGTTGTTTTCTTCACTCTGCGGTTGTTTGTGTCTCGTGCTGTGCTCTAGAGCACAGTGACGCATGTTTGCCATTATAACTGGCTGAGATAGTTATAAAGGCAAATTATAACTCTATTTTTGTATGGAAAAAAATTGTGGCCAGTAATTATAACATATTTATTTTTGGTTTCAGACTACAGTTTTAAGAAAGTTTGATTAGTTACTATATATTAATATTTGTTTACTTGTTGCTCTGCTAATCTTGAATTTTGATACTGTTGAAAACGTTACAGTGCCCAGAGCCACTTTGGGATGGATACCTAACTAGCAATTTTGCTTTGCCTTTGCATGCCTAATTCTGTACTAATAACTTATCACATCTGTTGTAACATGTACTAATTAATGTCCATGTCCCTCATTGGACATTGGCAGCAAATGCATCTGGCCAATGTTCCTTTTACTGTACCTCATATAAAATGGATTGAGATGTCCACCACCAATGCTGCTTTCTGATTGGACTAACCAGGTCACCTGCCATGCCTTGATGTACTCACAAACACACAGTACTACATTTTATGAGCTAAAATATCAACTACCAGACCATTTATAAGTGCAGTAAGATACTATAATGAGCTGTGTTCATTAGAAGATAAACAGTATGCACTCCACCAGTGTGTGCTGTGGAGCACTCAACTTATGGCCTTTTTCCTGAGCACACACTGGAGTGCCTATAGTGTAGCTCTTAGTGAGTGCACACCCTGTCATGTAATTTTACCACTTAATTGTGAATGAGTTTACTTGACATCAAATTCTGTGTTAATTAATCCAAACGTTGCATTCCTTGTTTTCACCATGAAACAGCTGCAATGTATATTTGTTCATTTTCATTTTGATCAGGTTTTGGATGTTATCTGTTCTCAGTGCTAACAGGTTTGTATTCCTTTGATTTTATTGGCACATTTATGTAATATGGCACAACATGATGAGTGTTAAAGTGGGATTTACTCATGCTTCAGGAGGTAGGGCAGGATGCAAAGCTGAGTGCTTTAAACCACCCAAGCAGTAGAAAATCACACACACACACACAGAAGATTATTACTCAGATCTGAACAAGCCTAAAGCACAGAATAGGAAAAACATATCCTCTGATAAAAAAAACAATTTACTCAGTAGAAAGTAAGAAAAACAATAGCTTCCAGCATGGCTTCCTGCTGAGATTTACTCACTTGTCATAATCCTCATTGGCTAATCATGTTTCAGTATGCAAATGAGTCATTTATAATCTAGAAATGATCATTTACACAATGTTGGTGAGCATCAGACTTTGCAGATAAATGATTTATTTTACTCATGGATGAAATCTTTTTTTCCACAGAGCTGTTTCTCTTGTTGTCTGGCATCATCCCCCTAGACCCATCAGTGACCTTCTCATAGACTTAATGGTTGTCTGCCATTCACTCAAAACCATTATGGTAGCAGCCAGCCATGTTGGTCATGTGAGGACCTGCTCTGGGTTCCAGCTTGGACAACCAGTCTTTTCCTCGAGTCCTGTTTTTATCCCTCTACTGTTGATACGCAATGATGTGGCATGCATTCATGCATTGGCACACATGCATGACAGGCATCTAGCAGTGACCCCAACCCATTCTGGTGCTCCCAGCTGTGCTACCTAGTCTCTATCCAGTGTCAGTCATGTTGCAGGAGGAGTATGCTCCCTTCCCGATGAAGTAAGCTGTCATACGGATGCTTGATCCTTCCTCCTCTGGTCAGCCCTTGATGGATGGTGCTTGATCCTGAACACAAATCACTGGTAGTGCAATCGGAAGTGCTACTACTGTATCAATGGGCCAACTTCAACAGATGAATTCTAAACAAAGATAACACTTTTATCTCAATGGTAGTGCATTATCAGCATTTATCTCCAGTTAGAATAGGTCACAAAAGAACCTTTAACCAATGGTACAGCAGCTTGCATATTGCAGGAGAGCACAAATGCCTTTGCTGTACTCAAAACAGAACAGTGAAATCAAACAGAATATCAATTAAATATCTATAAAAAGAACTTGTTTAAAAGCTTTATAATTTAAACTAAGTTGTATAAATTGACTAGAAAGGGTGAGAGATAGGATAATACATAACCCATGTTGATACAATACCAACTGTAATACATTTTCACTGATGAATCTATCACACTATCTAACCTCCAGATAAATATTTATCTAGAGGTCAGATACTGTATGTCACAGTCACTTTCCTTGACCTCTGCACAGAAGAGAACCAATCTGAGATTAACTATCACAATGCTGATGGCATCATAGTAGGTCTATGCAGCACTGTAGTCAGCAGTTCAAACCATAAACAAACTGTAAAATCTTCAGAGAAAAAGCTGATTTAAAAATGTATAACAGTAAAATTGATGTATAAATCGATTACACAGTGACCTGACCCAAAATATACAATTTATTTCCACATGTGAGGGGACAAGGCTTTCATTACTTATTCATGGCTTCAGAACACATTAGTTATTGTTTTGCCCCCTTATACTTGGAGATAAATTGCATATTTTAAGTAAGATCTTTGTGCATCATTTATTTATAACACACCAGTGACAATTAATTTCATGGGATAAATTGTGTTATTTTTATTGATGACATTCTGTCCTGCTATCAAAATACTTAGCAAGATGCAACGTGTTAGTTAGGTCACAAAGATAACATGCATTGTCTTCTTACTCCCTATAATTCCCTTCCCTATGAAAACAGACAAACAACATTCTTGGAGAAATGGCTACAGCCATATGTTTATTAACTAATATTTATATAATTGTAGTGGTGTGTACAACTGAGAGATCTCACTAGTCCCCTTAGAACCTCCACACTCTTTACCATGAAGAGTATTACTCGTATGCGAAGTGAGGGAATAATGTACCTCTCTGGGTTGGCTCAACCTCAGTGAATGGGGAGGTCATGTGGCTGAGAGGTAAGCGACCACCCTTGTCTGCTGCTGCAGCTCCCATAGGCAAGCCAGATGAGGTTGGAATGTGACCACTTCATTGGGGTTCAGGTCTTACAGCATCCTCCCCTAATGCCAACCATAGAAGAAGAGTCCGTTGGAAGAATTTGATTCCTTCCCATTTTTCCCTAGTACCATTGTCCTCAGAGTGTCCCAAGCCACCATGGTACAATGACTGTAACTTTGACATGCTAAGCCTAATCTTGGTTAAATCCCTCTGGAAGAGGCCAAAAAAACAGTAAAAAACCCTTTGAGGGAAAACCAGGAAAATTCCTTCTTGACCCCTAGTTTGGTCACTCATGAGGAGGCAATGGTTAATAAGTTTCTGGGGGGTATTTTTCAGAGCAAAAGCTGCTCTAGGACAAGAAGGAATGCTATGAAGCTGGAGGACTGTAAATTTAAGAGGGATATGAGGAGGTATTTCTTCAGAGAAAGGGCGGTGGATACCTAGAACAGCCTTCCAGCAGAGATAATGGGGGCCAAAAACAGTGATGATGTTCAAAAATGCCTGGATCAGGCACAAGGGAAACATAGAAGTAAAGAATGGGGGGGGATTGCACCAAAGATCAAGTAGGGTCTGCACCAAAAAATAATGGTAAAAAGAAAATGGGAAGACTGGGTGTTCTGCCATCGCATTCTATGTTTCTATGTAACTGGTTTTCTAGTCTAGCCTGGCCAACCCGGAGCCCTGCTTTTATGAAGGTGGGAGATTGGAGGATCTGAAAAGGCAAGAAAAGAGTAAGAGGGAACTGCAGGCCACAGCTCTTTTTGACCCCTCCCACTCAGCCCCCTCAGAGGCCCACACCCTGCTGGTGGTCCCAGTGGTCCCTACACCAGGGGAGGTGCCAGGATCCCTTCACAACCATGTGGGCTGAACCCTACCTGCCTGTCTCAGGCTAGGTTACAGGGGAGGGAACATAGACCATGTGACATCTGCTACAATGCTTGGAAGACTTTTTATTGTCTTATTAGTCCTCATAATTACTTTCTTGGGAAGAACAGACACAACAATTGTCTTGGAGAAATGGCTTCTGCCATATGTTTATTAACTAATATTTACAGTTTGAGTGGTGTGCCCAGCTGGGATACATCAACAGTCACCTTAGAACTGCTGCATCCCTTACCATGAAAGGCATTACCCATATGGGGTGGGGGTGGGATTGCACCAAAGATCAAGTAGGTTCTGCAGCAAAAAATAATGGTAAAAAGAAAATGGGCAGACTGAGTGTTCTGCCATCACATTCTATGTTTCTATATAACTGGTTTCCTAGTATAGCCTGGCCAACCCGGAACCCTGCTTTTATGAAGGTGGGAGGGTGAGGGATCTGAAGTGGCAAGAAAAGAGTAAGAGGGAACTGCAGGCCACAGCCCAATAAAAATAAAATAATATATATATACTGTATATATATATTACATATTGTATATTATAAGGGAGATGGACATGTGGGGGTGGTGCAATGCACTGGCTGTGGAGCAGCAGTTTTCCAGGAGACATTCTGAAACTGCATTGCTGTCCTATTTGCAGGCAACTGTCAGCTCTGAGGGAGGAGGTTGTCCACCTCCAGGCTGAATTATCAAGGACTGAGGAGGCCTCCCCCACCCAAAGAGCACCACTGCCACAACCACTGCCTCAGAGGTTGCCAAGTATGAAGAGCAGTTGGACCACAGTGGGTTCTGGGAAGGTGAGGGTGGTGGACCAGAGGTGAAGCCCCCTAGTTGTACCTCTACACAAATCATATACCATTCTGGCAGAGCAAGGTTCCTCTATGATGGCACCCTCAGTGGAGACCCAGAAGAATGCTGAGGACATCCACAAGGGAGACCCACAAAAGGGTGGCAAGGGACACCACAGGGGAAGGAAACAGCTTCTGATAGGGACTCCAATTGTTAGGGGGGTAGAACTGGGGAAGGGAGAGGAGAAGGAAGTAAGGTGCCTGCCTGGTGCCATGGCTTGGAGGGCAGGAAGCGAATCCTCAGGATTGCAGAAGCAGCATCTCAGGAGAGGGAACTAGATATCATTGTCCACCTTGGGACAAATGACCTAGCTAGGCATGGGATCAGTGCAGTGCAGAATGAATTTGCGTAGTTGGGGAGGGGTCTTAGATGGGTAGCAAGCACGGTAACCTTCTCAGAGGTGTTGCCAGTCCATGGCAGGGGTGATGCTAGGGTACTGCACACCATGCAGTTTAATGAATGGTTGGAAAACTGGTGCAGAGCACATGGCTTTGGCTTCAATAGGGACTGGGGATCCACCTGGAGAGATAAAGATCTATACTGGCATGATGGTCTGCATCTGTCCATGAAGGGAACCAAGCTCCTAGGTGACAGGTTTAAATGCTTCCTTGGTAAGCTTTTAAACTAGCCAAGGGGGGAGGTTCTGATAAAAGGCAATAAATTTCAAGCCTCCTCCCACAAAACATGGCAGGTACTAAGGTAAACACTGAGGTACCGAGCTCAGCACAGGCAGGACAGGGGTAAATAGAAAAACAGACAAGGGCAATAAGAGCAGGGATGGGGGGAAAAGGACAAAGCCAACATTAAATGGAGGGCAATGAGTACCAATGCCCATAGTCTGGGAAACAGGCTTTCTGAGCTAGTAGCCCTGATGGAAGATAAACAATTGGATATTATGGCAGTCATAGAAACATGATACACAGAGAACCATGACTGGGATGTCAACGTACCAGGGTCCACAATCTACAGAAGGGACAGGGAAGGTAAAAGAGGAGGTGGAGTAGCTCTATACATAAGGGAAGGGATCAAAGCTACAGAACTAAAAAGTAAAGGGGGAGGACAAGAGGCATTCTGGGTCACCTTGGAGACAGAATATGGCATCACAATCTGCACAGGGGTTGTATACAGACCCCATCTCGAGGGGAGGAAATGGACAAGCAAATGATAGAGGACATTCTCAAAATGGCTGAAAAAGGGGAGATACTATTGATGGGGGACCTGAATATGCCAGATGTTAACTGGATGACATGTACTGCAGCCACATCCAAGAGCAGGGTCATTCTCGATGCCCTGCAGGGGGGCAGGCCTTAGACAGCTAGTGTTGGAACCCACTCGGGAGGGATCAATACTAGACCTGGTACTCTCAAATGGAGAGAGGATCACAAATTTAGAAGTCAGTAGACATCTGGGAACAAGCAACCACTGCACAGTGTGCTTCACAATTAGCACAACCATGAAGATAAGACATACAAAAACAAGGATATTGGATTTTAGAAGGGCTGACTTTGGCAAAATGGGTGAATACCTGATGAATGCACTAGCAAATGGCCAAAAAGGAGGGGTGGAAGAACAATGGAGAAAAATCAAAAACTGCCATCATAGAGGCAACAAGTCTTTGTGTGAAACAAATAAAGAAAACAAAGCGGAGTAAAAAAACACTATGGTTCTCAAAAGAGGTGGCAGGGAAGGTTAAGGAGAAAAAGGCTGCATTCAAAAAGTGTAAGGAATCACAGAAGAAGCATGACAGGGAATTGTATCAATTAAAGCAGAAAGAAGTAAGCGGGGAAGGCAGTCAGAATAGCAAAGGCCCAAACCCAAGGAAAAAATAGCCAACTCAGTTAAGAAGGGGGATAAAACCTTTTATAGGTACATTAGGGAGCATAGAAAGGTTAAGGGAGGGATAGTGAAGATTAAAAAAGGAGAGGAGAGGTGGGCAGAGGGAGATAATGAAAAGGCAGAGATACTGAATGAATACTTTTGCTCAGTGTTCACAAAAGAAGATGAGGAGGAGTTACCTAATCCAGACAATAGAAGCACTCTGGGTAGGGGGGTTGACACCAGTCCATTCACAGAAGAAAGAGTCCTGAAAGAACTCCTAAAACTCAAGGTGGACAAAGCAATGGGGCCTGATGGGATTCACCCCAGAATCCTAAAAGAACTAAGGGAGGACCTAGTGACACCACTGACCACACTTTTTAACAAATCATGGCAGGATGGGGTGGTACCTGAGGACTGGAGGAGGGCAGATGTGATTCCCCTTCACAAAAGTGGGAGCAAGGCGGAAGCAGGAAACTACAGACCTGTAAGTTTGACCTCAGTGGTAGAAAATGATGGAATCACTTCTGAAAGAAAGAATTGTTGAGTACCTAGAGGCCAGTGGGGCACGGGACCCAAAGCAGCATAGATTTACAGCAGGAAGTTCATGTTAGATGAATCTAATTGATTTTTTTGACTGGGTGACCAAAGTAATAGACCAGGGAGGGGCCATGGATATGGCCTACCTAGACTTTAGCAAGGCATTTGACACAGTCCTGCACAAAAGATTAATAATCAAGTTAGCCAGCCTGGGAGTGGGTCCCAGGGTGGTAGCCTGGGTAGCAAACTGGCTGCACAACAGGACACAGAAGGTAATAGTGAATGCAACACATTCCAAGAAAGGGAGGTTACTAGTGGAGTACCTCAGGGCTTAGTATTGGGTCCAGTCCTCTTTAGCATCTTTATAGGTGACATTGCAGAGGGTTTGGAAGGAAAGATATGCCTCTTTGCAGTTGAGACAAAGATCTGTAACAGAGTTGATACACAAGAGGGAGTAGAAAAGATGAGAAGGGACTTGGCAAGGTTGGAGGAATGGTCAGACGTATGGCAACTTAGATTCAATGCAAAGAAGTGTAAAGTAATGCACCTGGGAAACAAAAACCCAGAAGAAGAGTACACAATAGCAGGGGAGGTACTAACAACAACAAAAATGGAAAGGGACCTGGGGGTAGTCATATCAGATGACCTAAAGGTGGGTAAGCAATGTGAAATGTCAGTAAGGAGAGCCAGGGGGATACTGGGATACATAGGAAGGGGCATCACAAGTAGAAAAAGGGAAGTGGTTATCCCTCTATACAGACAGTTGGTGAGACCCCATCTGGAGTACTGTGTGCAGTTCTGGAGACCTCATCTACGCAAGGACATAGACAGGATGGAAGCAGTCCAGAGGAGGTCAACTAAAATGGTGCAGGGTCTGCAGCAGAAACCCATATGAAGAGAGACTGAGAGAGCTTAATATGTATACTCTTGATGACAGGAGGTAGAGGGGGGACATGATAGAAACTTTCAAGTACCTCAAGAGAATCAACAAAGTCCAGGAGGGTAGCATCTTTCAGAAAAAGAGACGTGTAAGAACAAGGGAACACAATTTAAAGATAGAGGGGACTGCTCGGGGTAATGTGACGAAATTTTTTCACAGAGAGAGTGGTGGATACATGGAACTGCCTTCCTGAGGAGGTCATTGGGTCTAAAACAGTGGGGGAATTCAAACATGCATGGGACAGACATAAGGCAATTATAGTTGGGGGTTGCAGGAAGTAGGCTGTTGGTTAACTAGAATCTGCAGCTTATCCAGTAGGTAGGGAAATGGGAAGACTGGGTGGGCCAAGTGGTCCTTATCTGCCATCAAAGTCTATGTTTCTATATGTGGACCAAGGAAATCATGTTTCTCTCTGACTTAGCTCAACCTCAGAGAGTGTGGAGGTCAAGTGGCTAGGTGGTAAGCGACCACCTCCATCTGGTGGTTCAGCTCCACAGGCAAGCCCGATAAGGTTGGACTGCATTCCTGCCAATTGGCATCCATGTTTTGTGGCCCCCACCACATGTTTATCAGAGAAGAAGGGTCCTTTGGAAGAATTTGACTACTTCACCTTTTTACCTTGTACCAGCACCCTGAGAGACTCAGAAACCACCACAGGATGGATGCAGTCCAACACTCAATGCAGCTCACTGCAAATACTCCTCCAAGACTGGAAGGAATGACTCAAGTAACAACTCCAAACCCTTGTCCTATAAATGAACACTATCCATAACAGAAATTCCCTGGTAGGATGTGTTGATATTATTGTGCTGTACCATGGCTCCCTTCTCATGTTGATGCATATACAGTATGTGCTCTATTAATGGGATGAACGTTCTCTGTGTGCTGCCAGTGAAGCAGTTGACTAATGTGAGACCAAAATAATTTGGTCCCAGGCCACAGCTCATGAGTGGATCCTAATTCCTCTTTCATCATGAGAAGCAAGCCAACAGCTTGTGGAGTCCCAGGTCATTCTAGCCCAGACGAACCACCAGAATGTTTGGTGAACTCCCATGCTAGTCCTCCACTGTCACCCTTGGGAGAAGTTCCTCCCAGTGCATGCCTCTCAGTCCCAACCAATGAATTTGCATTTTCTGCTATGGACTGACCAGGTTCGTCACCCAGGCGGATGCACTGCTATCTCCGCTGCCCAGTGAATGACAAAGTGTTCACAGATCTAAACCCATTTGGGGCTATTGGGAGAACCTTGAAAGCAGCACAAGACAATGCTAAGGAAAGTGTGGTCTTACATAATGCAAAAACACTTAGGACCTCCACTGGCCCAGGGCCTGAATTTGTCCATTCATAAGCACTTGGATTCAGGCATTTGTTGCTGTCTGTATCATGAAAGAATGTGTATCATGTTCTTGGGTTTCAACCCCACTCATTGTACTGCCAGGCTTAAGATGTGCTTTAAATGGTAAGCTTTCACAGGGGTTCTATCCACACCACAGAAAGGCCAGCCCCTCAACTGAGTGTAGGGCTATGTACTATAGTCTGCCACTATGACCTTCAGATTACACTCCAGCTCCCCAGGAGCCTGTATAGTGCACCAGCAACCTATCCCTCCTTAGTAGGTCTTACTGTTGTGGAATCAGATGTGTACACTCTTGTGTCACCACCATGTCTGTGTTATGCAGGCCAGTGGGGTCCCCACTGTTTGTTAGCTTCACCAACTCTGAGACTCTAAAGGCCCCACAGAGTGCCACCAAAAACACATTCTTGAATAACCCAACCTCAAGCAGGAATCAGCAGACCACTGGAAGGTACTCTTACACTTTCTCTAGTGTTGCCAGGCTAATTGGGCACCTTTGATCGACCCATTTTGGGAACACTTTGCATCAGCCGTCAAGCATTTTCAAATCCTTGAAAGTTCATGTACCATCAGTAAAGCCGAATACCTGAGTGAACCAGGAAATCTCTGCCAGGTGCTGACACACCACACCAGGCATCAGGCCCTGCCTCTTAGCTTCTATAATGTAGCTGCACAACTGATCTGCAGGAATTGGCAGATGTTAGGCCATCCCATGTCCGTCTAGATCATGTGGTAGTTTTTCACCCTATGGCAATAAGCCATTCTGAGCTGGGGGGGTGCAATAGAGTTATCTATACACTACCAGGCCTCAGGATTACCACCTTCCACATGAAAAGTGGGATAGAATGTCAATCCTGGTTCACTGCTGGAGCCAACTCGGTTTACAAAGTTTACATGGTTTACTAAGGTAGAAGAAGGCCAAAGATCCATTGAGTCTACGTCCCCACAACATGTGGGAAATGAGATTAGGTGCCCATGAAATATTTATCTAGTTTTCCTTTAAAATTATTATTTTTGTTGCATTACTATGGTCTGTAGGAGTTAGTTCAGGAGTGTAACAGCCCTAATTGTAAAGAAATATTTTCCTTTGTTTCTAGCTGCCCTAGGTACAAATAATTGTTTTTTATTGCATCTTAGGATATTTGGTTTATTTCCATATTTAATATCACATTCCTCCATAAGTTGTTTGTCTTGGAGCATTTTTAACAATAATAGGAGATCACCTCTTTGACGCCTTGTTTCCGGGTCATATAGATGTAATTCCTTACATCTCTCTTCATATGAAAGATTTTTTAATCTTGGAATGAGCTTAGTAGTTTTTTTTTGGATATTATCAAAAAGGTTTTTTGTCCTTTGTAAGATATGGTGCCCAAAAGGCAGCTCTGTAATCGTGGTGTGCCCTAATGTATGACTTATACAGAGGTAGCACACAGGCTTCCTGTGTCAGATCTTCTAATAGCAGTTATTCGATTTATCCTAAGTACAATTTGTCTACAGTGTTGCCCTGGTAATAATTGTTCATTAATTAAGATTCCCTAATCTTTTTCTGATTTAACATGTTTTTACTCATTCCCATTTAAGCAATATTTTATATACTGGTTTCTTGGCCCAAGGTGCATAACACACTTAACATCATTAAATGACATATTGTTATGCTTAGTCAATTTCTCTAAAGTGGCAATATCAATTTGAAACACTATGATTTTAACTATGGTATTGACTTTACTACATAGTTTTGTATCATCAGCAAACTTGCTGATATGACCAGTTATCTCATTATGCAGATCTGAAATGAAAATTCCAAACAGAACAGCTCCCAGCACAGAGCCCTGGGGAACCCCACTAGTGACTGCAATTGGATCTGAGTAGGTATCTGAAATTCTGACCACCTGGGTTCTGTTTGTTAACCATTTTGTAACCCACTTAATTATATACAGATCCATTTTCATTCTCTGCTTTTTGTCAACAAGCATTCTATGTGAGACTTTATCGAAGGCTTTTTTAAAGTCCAGAAAAATAATATCTACTGGAATGCCTTGGTCTAGTGAATTACTAGCCTTCTCATAGAAGCTGATGAGATTTGTAGTACAGGATCTACCTTTTGTGAAACCATTTTGTTTTATATCTTTTAATCCTTTGCTTTCCAATTCACAATCTATTCGGTCTTTGAGAATTCTCTCCATAGTCTTATAGATAATCAAAGTAAGACTACTGGGGCGGTAATTGCCTGCTTCTTTCTTACTCCCTTTTTATGTTGGTGCACTTGCACAGCCAACATCTTGGGGTAGTACAGCTTTGGAGGCATGGTCGCTGTTGGGCAAAGGCAGGGCACGCATCAGTAGGTGCATCCCTCATTCCCCAATCAGCCTGCATGCCGGTGCCACACAATGCATACCTAATGTGGTGAGCACATCTAAGAAAAGGTCTGCTGCAATCCAAGCAAAGCTCGTCAGGTGCAGTGGACCTTTCCTGGATGTGCTCACTGACATTATGAGCGTGGTGGCACAGTGGCTACCAAACTGCTGACTTTGGGGGTGCCCAATCCCCCTGTCGGTAAACCCTGACCCTGTATGTGCTGACAGGGGCCCAATCCCCATCTGCATAAATCACCCCCCCAATGTTAAATGCTGAGGGTGTCCCCATAAAGCTCAGCCCCCTAATTTCTTTGTGTGTGCCAATGGGGAGACCACTCCCCCGTCGACATAAAGAACCCCCCATTGCTAAATGCCTAGGGGTGCCCAATCCTCTCGGCTTGGCCCCCAGCTTTTGTGTGTCGATTGGGTGTCCCAGTCCCCATTGGCATAACATCCCCCGTGTTGTGTGGCGATGAGGGTGCCCAATCCCCCATCAGCTACAGACCCCCGAAACAGTTGGTGGCATGCTGAGAGCCCACCCCAGCATGCCAAATCCCCTGAAACAAAAAAAGGTCCTGCAATGTTTTTGTTTTTGTTTGTCACCTGTAAAACGAAAACGGTCCCTTGTAGTCTCCCTGCCCCCCACCCACACCCAACCTATATGCACCCTGCCTCCCCACACCCCCCTCACCCCATACTTACCTCCAGAGTCCGCACAATGATCTTCGTGGATCGGGAACATGTCTGCACTCTTCAAAGCTGACCGCGAACTGAGGAAATGCCAGTAAGCTGTATAATGGAATAAATAGGGTTTTTTCAACTTTGCTGCATATCTCAGGCATTTTTGGGAATTTTAGCCCCAGATTTTCAACATGGGGTTTTTGGGACCCCTCCGCATGAATTCATGCACTGTCATGGTGTTATTCGGTCCTGAAAGGTGATTTCAGAGTCACTTCACGGAATCTCCTTTTGGGGATGAGTAATGAAATGACAGTGCTACTGTTCATGAGGGGGGCTCTCAAAAAGGCTATGTTGCAAATTTGGTGGGCAAAATAAAAAAAAATGACTGTTTTACGAGCGTGCATTGTGTAGGTACTACATACCCTCATAAGTTAGCGAATTCACAATATTTGCATGCCAGATTCTCAACATTGGCATTTTACCACACCTTCTTGTGAACCGTACAGCTGTAATTTTTCACATCCTGGCCGAAATGTGTTTTCACACTTCCGGTGCAGAATAGCGCAGTCACTGTGCAAAATCAGTGTTTGGGACACATTATGAAAATGGCAGTGACACTGTTCATGAGCAGAGGTCCTAAAATGCCTGTGTTGAAAATTTGGTGACAATGCTCCATAAAATGACTGTGTTACAAGCGTGCATTGTGCAGTTTGCACGCATGCGTGTAAGTAAATATTTTCACTCCAGATTTTCAACAGTGCCATTGTTCTGCACCTCCTAATGAACAGTACAGCTGTCATTCTTCACATCCTGACCAAAATCTGTTTTCGCAGTCCCGGCGCAGAATAGTGCGGTCGCTGTGGAAAGCCTGTGTTCGAGACACATTATGAAAATGGCAATGACACTGTTTATTAGCAGACATCCTAAAATGCCTATATTGAAAATTTGGGGACAAAAGTCAATAAAATGAGTGTTTTACAAGCATGCATTGTGCAGTTTGCACGCAAGCTCGTGACTTTGTGAATTTGTAATAGTTTCACTCCAGTTGTTCATCATTGGCATTTTTCCATACCTCCTTATGGACAGTACAGTTGGCTGAAATGTGTTTTTGCACATCCGGCACAGAATTGCATGGTCGCTGTGTGAAATCAGTTTTCGGGACAGTTTGAGGAAATGATGGTGACACTATTTATGAGCAGAGGTCCTAAAATGCCTATGCTGAAAATTTGGTGCCAAAAGTACATACAATGACTGTGTAGCAAGCGTACATTGCATAGTTTCCATCCACCCTTGTAACTTCGTCAATATGCAATACTTTCATGCCACATTTTCACCGCTGCCATTTGTGCACACCTCCTTATCAACAGTCCAGCTGCCATTTTTCACAGCCTGCCCAAAGCGTGTTCCGCAACTGTGGCACACAATGGCGTGCTAAGCTGTGCAAAATCACCTTTTGGACACATTAACAAAATCCTACAGCTAATAGTCTCTACCTCTGCCACTGTCAATACCAGTGCGACAACATTTGGCATTGACAAATGCTTGTTTATGGATAGGAATGACTATTGCTTGTTTCTATTCTACTGGTATTTCTCCTTGAAGCAGAGAGAGACATAATAGATTATATTAAGAGGGGTGGAAATCGACTGAGCAGTGTTTTTCAGAAAGTTCGGGTTTATACCATCCGGCCCTAAAGCGTTGTCTGAGCGAATCTCTTCAATGGCTTTTACAACCTCGTCTATGCTGACCTCATTTGCTACTGGATGAGGAATTTTATTAATTGTAATATTCTCTTGGCCATTGAATATGAATCCAAAAAATTGTTTGAATTTATTAACCATGTCCAGCGTGTTTGTTATTTCTTTTCCATTATCATTCAGTTTATTATTGCTGAAGCCTTGGTTTTCATTATTATTTATATAGAAAAAGAAGGACATGGGAATTTTTGTAACATCTAACTTTAGTTCGATTTTCTTTCTTTCCCTCCTGATAAATTTTTTAGTTGCTTTTAGTTCTTGTTTACATTGTGTAATATTTGATTGACTGATGGTTTTTCATACGCAAGAAGGCTTTTTCTTTTTTATGAATTTGTGTCCTAATTGTATTAGTTAACTATGGTGGAATTTTTCCATTTTTATTATGGGTTGTCTTGATTGGGACATATAGCTTTTCTAACTCAACAGTGATGGATTTAAATAACTCCCAACATTGTGCTATACTTAAATAAGTGAAAAGTCTTTCCCAGTTATAACCAGATATTGCTTTACTAATTTTATCATAATCAGCTTTTTTTATAGTTATAGTTTGTCCAACCTGTATTAGTTTTATGTCTGTTGATTTCAAATGCGATTGAACAGTAGTAGTAAGTAAGGTTTATTGTTCAGCTAAAAAGCCATTACAATATCTTGACAATTACAAACATTTCATATGAAGCATGATATAAAAGTTCAATATCAATTAAGCGTACACTGTAATAAGCAATACATCATAATACATAAAATGTATATTTTATAAGTTAGATAATAGCAATAACAGAGAGCCAGGTAAATAAATCAGACAGATGAATCGTCTCCATAATAAGCCCAAATCAGGTTTCCTAAAGGCCAGAATGCAGCCATCAGGCCAAAAAGGCACCATAAAGGGCAATCCATACCAGTGTAGCCTACCTCCACCACTCACATCTTGTCCCATCAGCAACTGCTGGTAGCCAAATAGACAAGCTACAAGATTAGGGCAACCATTAAAGGTACCAAGCAGTGCATGTTGCTCTGTACCCTGCAGACCACTTCCTATCCAGTCACTCCTATTGGCCATACCCATGGCACTAAATGAAACTATGTTTCATGAGGGGTATCATTTGATCACACAGTGTCCACTTTGATCCTACCTAGAAGCCTGTAGGGCCTACTGGCATTAAGGACACATCCATTAGGGCACCATGCAGTGCATACTGCTCCATGCCCATGGATCACCCTTCATCCAGCTACACCAGTCGACTACTGTTAAGCACACAGCAGAACTCTGTGTCACAGAACAGTCCCATCAATCCACACCTTATCATAACTGTGCCACTCTAATAGCCAATTGGATACACCAGCCTTGAAGCACGTCCACCAGGGCACCATGCAACTCATGCCACTCCATGCCCAACTGAATGCTCCAGTTACAGCTTCTCCCAATGACCACTCCTGCAGTACATAATGGGGCTCCATGCCATAGGCGGAGCCACTCCTAGTAAATAAATTTGTCCCACCTGATACCAGAAGGCCTCAGGACCCCAATTCACCACAAAACACTTCCCATCAAAATCTATATAATTCATTAATTACTATCATCTAAAATTCAGCAACAATCACCAAGCTAGTATATTGCACAGTCAGTATACTTTAATACTACTCCTATACATTTTATTAAAACTTAACATAAGCTAGCAGTCTCTCAGTTTTCGTAGGTTCTTGTTTGCTCTCTATGCTGTAACTAGCATGTTGATTGAATTATCCATTATAATTAAAGTATTCTAAAATAACTGCATACTTCAGGAATCAGCCTAGTATCAAAAATCAGCTTAACTTAACTTCAAAATATAGAACATAAAACATACACTAAAATCTATATGCACTAAAAAATGCATTTAGGACTAGAGAATAAAAACTATTGCGCAGGACCTAGAAGGCAGAATTTCACTGTTCGCTGATGACACTAAGCTCTTTTACAGAGTAGACACACCAGAGGGTGTAGACAGAATGAGACGGGACCTGCAGAAACTTGAAGAATGGTCAGGGGTTTGGCAGTTGAAATTCAATGCAAAGAAGTGCAAGATAATGCATATGGGGCACAAAAACCCTGGCACAATATATCAGTTGGAGGGTGAGGATATAGCATGCACCAAACAGGAAAGGGATCTTGGGGTTATCATCTCTGATGACCTCAAGGTAGGGAAACAGTGTGATAAGGCAGCAGGTAAAGCAAATAGGATGCTGGGATGTATAAGCAGGGGCATCACCAGCAGGAAAAGGGAGGTCATAATTCCGCTATACAAGACACTAGTGAGGCCCCACCTGGGGTACAGCGTACAGTTCTGGAGACCATACTACGTAAGGACATAGACAGGGTAGAGAAGATTCAGAGGAGGGCAACAAAGATGGTGCATGGATTGCATCACAAGTCCTATGAAGACAGGTTGAAGGAACTGAACATGTACTCTCTGGAGGAGAGGAGGGAGAGAGGGATATGATAGAGACATGCAAGTATCTCACAGGGAGGAACAGGGTGCAGGAATACACTATTTTTAAGTGAAAAAAGATGTACCAGGACTAGAAGGCATGGGATGAAGTTGGAGGGAGGGACGATTCAGGGAAACATGAGGAAGAATTTCTTCACAGAACAGGTGGTGGACAAGTGGAACACCCTGCCAGAGGAAGTGGTGGGGCTGAAACAATCACAGGATTTAAGAATGCATGGGATAGACATAAAGGAATTCTGGAGGTCAGGGGTAAGGGGCAACAGACTTCTAGGAAAACATAAACTGAACTTACAAGCTCAAATGGGCAGACTGGGTGGGCCATAAGCCCTTATCTGCTGACACTGTCTATGTATCTATGTATCTGTGTATATGGCCCCCTCTTAACTCTAGAGTCCTGGCATTTAATAGGCTATATAAGATATCAAGCTACAGTTACTCTAAGGAGGACCGTCCATTTAGGGATAAGATTAAGCACATTTATTCTGGACTAAGCCTATATATAAAAATTGAAAACCATAGACATAGACATACTTTATGATTTATATAAACTTAAACATCTAGGTATGTTATAGGGAAAACCATGTCCCACAACAGTAGCGTCTCTATTGTAAAAGTCCAAACTGCCATGGCAAAATGTTCCCTGAAAAGCAATGACTCCAGAATCCCTGCAGAATAAAGAGATAATATGCAGTTTGTGGAACAAAATACTGCGCTGCTCCTGAACAAGGAGTCCTGCTGATTTAAAAAAAATACTTGAGGCAACCTTCGAGTCCGTGCTCATGTGAGGCTCAATGATTAAAGTCCCTGAAATAACCAAGGAACAACATAGTGTCCAAAGCGCCATTTGCATACCAATCAAATTAAATTCAAGGTAGGTTTTCTACCTCCAACAACATAAACAGTGTTCTTGTATTATTTATAAGTTGGTTTCATTTAACTTCTGATTTTTAACTTAAAAAATATAGCCATTCATGTCTATACGCAATTGTACTCACAGCTGCACCTCATTTGCCTTTCTGGTCTTCTTGAAAAAAATACGTATTAGTTAGCCATGGTGGAATTTTTCCATTTTTATTATGGGTTTTCTTGATTGGGACATATAGCTTTTCTAACTTAATAATGATGGATTTAAATAACTCCCAACATTGTTCTATACTTAAATCACTGAAGAGTCTTTCCCAGTTATAACCAGATATTGCTTTACTAATTTTTTCATAATCAGCTTTTTTATAGTTATAGTTTGTCCAACCTATATTAGTTTTATGTCTGTTGATTTCAAATGTGATTGAATAGTGGTCATTATTCCCTAAAGGACCCTTCTTTCTAAAATTGTTTATTTCCGAAGAAAAATTTGTCAGAACAAGGTCCAGGATGTTATGTCCCCACTTAGGCTCATGGACCATTTGCACAGGAAAAGACCTTCCAGAGAAGATTTAGTCAGAAGTTTTTCCCAATCAATCCCTGGGAGATTGAAATCACCTACCACCACCACATCAGAATTTGATGTTAACTGTTCAGTTTCTGAAATTAAAAACTGGTCATGGTTTAAGTCTGATGAAGGGGGTCTGTGATAATTGACTAATAAAAATTGTTTACCATTTTGCTGTGTTATTTGTATACACACACCCTCAATTTCTGCTGAGTTATTTGGTAAAGGATATTCTGTAGCAGTTATTTTATTCGATACATAAAGGCAGACACCACTACCTTTTTGTTACCCTATTTTTATGATAAAGAGAATAACCAGGAATAGCATTAAACCAATTTGATGATTTGTCCCTCGGTTTCACATAGGGCCACAATGTCAACATTACTTTCTAGTAGTATCCCTGTCAGTTCTGAAACTTTTGCCACATTCAGGCTTCTGGCATTTGCCACTAATATTTTATAGTTATCATGTTTTTGGAAAGTAAAATTAGAAGCCTTCCCAGTTTTCCCCCTTTCATTTAGTTTAAACACGTCTCAATTGTGACTGTGATGGACTTGCCTAGTATGGCAGCCCCATTTTTGTTAAGATGGAGGCCATCCCAGCTAAAGAGACTTTTATCACCTGATAGCCTTTCCCAATGAGTAATACATTTAACCTTTTCCTGTATGCACCATTTTCATAACCATTTATTGACTTGTTTGATCTTACTTTGGTTATCCATATTGGCTCTGGGAATCAGGAGTACTTCAGAGAAACAGTATTCGCATCCATCCTGTTTCAGTGTTGTTGTCAGGTTGATATAGTCCTCCTTGATGTTTTCTACTGTAAATTTATTGGTATCATTCATACCAGCATGGAGTACTATCAGTGGGTTGTTACCAGCATTTTTTTTTTGTATTATCTGTTTTTCCCCCTACGTGCTCGGGGCACACCCACTCCTTCAGGCCACCAAGGACTCCCACACCCCTCTGATACCTCCCCGAGCCTCCTTACCTCATATAGCAGCCATCAAGGGTAACCCAGTGTATCCCTTCACTGAATGGGTCCCTCTCTTCTGAGGGGAAGGCACCAGGGAAACAACGGCACACTCACAGTGGCTCCTGTGCTGCTGAGGCAGACATGAATCACAGGAGGTCCGGAAGAAGTGCAGGCAGTCCGCAGCCATCATCCGGCTGAGCCCAGAGTGGTTTTCTGGTTTTATAGTCCCACAGTTATAGACATCCTCTTGCAGTGCCCCGGTCTGCACGGGCAGCTGCAAAGCAGCAACTCATAAGTACCCACCCAGGAGAGAGATCAGTCCTATGGATGCTCAATCCTCATCCTCCCTGCCAACCCACAGCAACCTGAGTCCGTTCCTGAAGTTGGGTCACCAGCGTGGCGTGAGTGTGGTGTCCAGCGCCTCAATCCTCTGTTCCACCGGGCTGTTACCAGCATTTCTAATAATATTAGGGACCATTCTGTCAATGTCCCTGATCCAAGTACCTCTATAGCTAGCTGAACTTCTGCCACTGGGAACAAGATAAAGCATCAGCAAAACCAGTCTCTTTTTTTTAATCAAATATATTTTATTAACATTTTTTAAAATACAAAACACTGAAAACAATAAAAAATACAACCAAACAGCAATACCATTCTCAATGACAGGCACATGTACACACTTAAAATGGATATTAAAGAGCATGCACTTGAGGACAAAAATTGTCATGAGGTTTCCCAGCTGGCCCTTTGTTCCCTAGTTGCCCACTGATATTGTGGACCATCCCTGTGTTATTAATCTGAAACTTCACTTTTGTATCTTTCATGTAGGAGCCCTACATGCATAGTGCCACCACTATTGGGAAAAACTCCAGCAGGAAATCTGGTTTGTGAGTTCCGACTCCTGCCAACTGAGGGCCAATCAGCAGCACACAATACACCTTTTAAGTATGCGAAAAGCAAGTCCCTGATGCATCTATAACATTTCCAACTCCTAGCTGTCATCTGTCTCCAGGCAACATGGAGCACCATTAACGTGGAAAATGAAGGTTGATCAGGCCTCCTGGTCTTCCATGAAGCCCTCAGTCATCCATATCAGTGGTGGGGCTTCAGAGCTAGATCGTAGTTTTGCCAACTGCTATAAAAATATCCTTTTCATTGAGATTAGACAAAAGGCAATATTTAAATTTATCAAATGTTGTTAACCAGGTAAATCCACTGAGACAATGGAGTACCTTTTCAGGAGCAACCTGGGTTAGTTACAAAGCATAGAAAAACACAATTCTGATATACTACTAGTTCACAGAAGAGGTAAAACAAGTACAATATTAATTAGTTACAGACTTTCAAGTACAGCAATGCTAAAGATAAAATTAATGGATGAGGATGACATTGTCCCACCAATTGTTAAAGATCCTTCATGGTAGTCTTCTTGATGTCCATTGCATGGCCCAGAAAGGCCATAAGAGTTTTGATCTTGCCTGTGGCAAGCGCATTCCTGCACCTCTGCATCTTTCTCTATTCTCAGGAATGTCATTACTGAGTTCAGAGACACAACTTTGCCAGAGGCTAATAGGACACTGAAGTTGTGGCACAGGTGCTAAAAGCTCTCCAGAGTCTGTCCACAGGCCAAGCAGTGTGTTGGGTCCATGAGCAAGAAGTCATCCAGATAGTGAATGATACCTTTTCTCATCACTTAGTTAGCAGTTGCCTAGTGCATGAAGGTACCGAAGCACTAAGCACTGACACGCCAATGGACAACCCATGGACATGCAATTATTCACATAATATTGCCCATCAGACATCATCCCAAACAAATCACAGTCAGCTGAGTGAACCAGCAACAGTCAAAATGCTGACTTAATATCTGCCTTGGCCATAAAAGCCCATGGACCAGACACATGCACTGCTGCAACTGCCCTGTCCAATAACACATACTCATCCACCATGTGGCATAGGTAAATGTGGTCATTTACTGAGTTACACCCCCAGGTATTACAGGTGATTGATCATGGGGCCTTCCTGCGTACCAGGCAGATGAGGAAAACCCACAAACCAAGAAATGGTGGGGAGGAATACAGGTCAAGGCTTGGTCTTTCTGAAGCTTGTCCCAGACCACCAGTAGGCTCTCCCTGATGGATTTTAGGTTCTCAGCTTTGTTCCTCACCTGAGGGCTCACATACAAGATCCTAAATCCCAACTGGAGTGAGCAGGTTTGATAGTGTTAAGCTTATCTTGCTTCCTCTGAAAAGTATGGTTTCCTCCCTCTGTGGTCCTGCTAGGTCTGCAGTGGTTGAATGGATGACGCTGCCCCAATATGAGCTTCTGTTGCAACTCCCTCTGTTAATATTGAAATAGACCTGATTAGGAGTCCACATGGTCTCAGGCCTTTATGAGTGGGGCATTTTTATTGGTAACACACTATCTGTATGGAGAATTCTGACCCCATACATGACTGCCTCAGTCCTTCAACTGGTCATATTGCATTTAGCACCAGAATTTCTTGTCATTCTCCAGTTAGTCTTCACACCCTTTGTACCTATGGGCACACATGACCCTGTTTAGATAGTTAATCAGGCCAACAGTCTTTCCAGGGGCCATCCGACATATGGTACTGACAAATACTATAAAGCTTGCTAGTCAGTTATCAAAAGCAGGGACACTGGTTTATGGGGATTGAGAAGGGCACATTCCATTTTGCACATTGTAAAAATGGTATTGTCACCGGTGTCTGCTAAGACAAAATCCGTTTTACCGGTGTTTGGTTTTGTGTACTTTATTTAACAATTTTTAACTCTGCTAACGTGCATTTTAGCAATTTTGACCTCCACTATTACACATCCTTCCATCCTTGTACCAATTTAAAGTTCTTTTAGATACAAGATGTGATGGCTGCAGCAACACTACAGCCCCCAACCCTAAGGTGTGATGGAAGCAGTACTATGGCCCCCATCCCTCTGGTGTGATGGCAGCAGCAACAGCACTATGACCTACCTCCCTCAGGTGTGACAGAAGAGGCAGCACTGTGGCCCCCATCCCTTAGATATGATGGCAGCAGTATTACATTCACCATTCCTCATGTGTGATGGCAGTATTGGCACTATGGCCCCCATTCCTCAGGTGGGACGGCAGCAGTACTACATTCCCCATCCACCAGCGGCTATGGGAGAAACACTACAGCCCCCACCCCTTCAGTGTGATGGCAGTAGCAATAATGTAGATCACATCCCTCAAGGTTATGGCAGTAGTGACAACACTATGATCCCTTTTCTTCAACACCCACACCCCACATGCACAAGTTACAAATGACTTGGTCTCATTGCTTGTTAGAACTCAGATGTGAATTAATCTGAACCATCACCACTAAGGTAGACTACCTTTGTTTTTTCCTATGTATAATTTAACTGCCTGAATTGGATTTCTGCCTGTGACACCGCTGACCAGGTTTAGGGAACAAACTTGGGTGCTGGAGGGCCAGCTGGTGGGTGAAGGCTTGAGTGTCCAATGACCACTCACCTTCTCTTGGGAGAGAGGGTGGATTCATAGCTCAGCATTTGCTGGCCCCTGGTGGAGGCCAGAGGCATGACAACATGTCAGCCCTCACTGCAGGATGGAGCATGATGGATGTTGGCTTGTGCCTTGACATCATGTAGCCTGTCAAGAAAATGGTAAAACACCCACTGGCCAACTGAAGGATGGCTGTTGGTCCCTCCATAACTGGAAGCCCCAGACATGTGTCCGTTCTGACCCCTGCCATGCCCAGGATACACAGGAAGCTCTTTGGGGAAATTCTCCTCCCCTGGTAGCCTCCCACGGGGTAGGGGCCCACTCAATGAAGGGTTACTTTGGGTTACCTGGTAGCACAGCAGTAAGGGACAGTGGATGGTGGTCGGACTCAGCAGCAGTGGTAGGGAGCCTTGGCAGGCCTGAAGGAGTGGATGACCAGGGGTGAGGAGGAGCAAAAAAAACTGCTTGAATTTGCTACTTTGAAATAACGTGTCTTCACCTGAAAAATCCACAAGTGATTAATGGAGGAACTTCAAATGGATTCATGCATCTCCCAGACATGTGGATGTTTTTTTTTTTTACTTGATGTCCATGAAAAAGGTGTCTCCCAGTTTTCATGTCTTTGTTCAGATGTGAATTAAGCACTACTCTGCCCACCAGCATCATACAGCCCCTGGGGTCTTACCTTCTGTATATCATTGACTGTGTTTTCAAAATCCACTGGCCAAACATAAGTATTCTTAAATACTTTACATCTGCTTTTTGTTGAAGCAGTCTATCAGAAAACATTTTGTTGTCACAGAGACTGAAACAGCAGGTGGGGCAAAAGGTGCAAATGATCCAGTTCACCTAAATGGGGTGCTAACTGTGAAGTATTTTCATAAGTAGGAAGGCAGTTTCTTCTTTGTGAACATACTTTCATTCAGACTAGTTTTCATTCAGACAACTGAGGATTTTGGATGGCCCTACTGATTATAAACTTGAATAAGTTAATTGGTAACAGTAATCCTGAGTTTAGCAATCTACAGCCTAGATGCTTATATGCAAAGAATACAATAAAAACCTGACTAACATCTAAAAACAAGCTTATAAAACAGATAAAATGTATCTGAACATTTATCTTTACCTATACAAAATCATTGCAGCCCAAGTGAAACACAGGTAAATTACATTTTACCCTGACTACTGTTCTATGATGTAGTAAAAAATATATTGATATTTTTTTTATATTCTTTGTAAAGCAGGTAAGGCCCACTAGGCAGAACTGTCTGTTTTAATGACTGACCTAGAAGCACTGGGGAGGTTAAGTGACTTGCTTGGAGTCACACAGTATGCAAGAGGAGGTTGTGGGACTCAAACCCAAGTTTACTGGATGTACCCAGTTCAATTACTGCTTGTTACTCTAACCACTAGGCATGGGTGGTTAAACTGAATGGCTGATTACAACAAAGCAGTGCAGGTCATTTCCTTACTGACTCTATATGCAGCAAAGCAGAAAGAATGCAAAGCACAGCAGCATTCATTTTAAGATGCTGAAATCTGGGTCAGCCCACTGGGGCTGTGGTAGCACTATTTCTTGCAATGCCAGCGACCCTGGGTCAGAAGCAAACTTGGGTTGCTGGAGGTCTGGCCAGGGGAGTAGGATCGAGCACCTTGGGGACTGCTCTCTTCCTCCTCCAGGGATGGTGGGCTGCAGGACCTGCTTCTTTACCTCCACCTGTGTGAACATGGGTGGTGGTGCAATGGTGCTGCAGAGTGATCAGGAGAGGAGGACACTAGCCAGGATCTGGAGCAGTGGCATGTCTCTATGTGACCTACCTCCTTGGATCTCTAGTGCCGGTGCCCTCAGGGACAGAGACCAGAAAACCAGGAACAATCACCCCGCATTGGCCACTGGCAGAAGGGACCCAGGTGCCCCAGACTTCATAACCAGGCTCCATGAGGGACCCACTGAGCTGCCCAACACACACTAAGGGAGTGTGGAGTGGTGACCTGGGGTAACCTCCCTTCCCACCTGGTGGGGGTACAATCCAGGCAGGATAGGGGCAGGCCCACAGGAGCTCCTGAGCATTACTTGGGGTGAAACTAGGGGATACCCAGCCTAGGGATCTCTGAAAAGTGGAGACTGATGCTGTGAGAAGGGGACAGAGAACGAGAAAATAAAAAAAATTTAAAAAGATACTGAAATCTTAGAGATTCTGTGCAGTGACATGTAATTTCCATGAGGCACCAGTACAAGAATTCAAAATCCACAAACCAAGCAGGATTCCGTGATTGTTACCAGTGTTACCAGTAAAAATGGAAAACCAGGGTCCCTGATCAAAAGCCTTCTCCACTCTTGCCTTCTTTTTGTTGGGGTCCTTTTTTTTATCCTTGCTTTTCTCCAGTTCCTTTGGCCAGTTAAGAAGGGAAAACATATCTACATATTCATGCCCTTGAATCTGCTGGCTGACCTTGTTAATCAAGTGAGAGCCCACCGGCTGTGCAACACTGATGTAATGACCCTGGGCTGGGGGTACTGTTGCCTATGCTGCTACATTCCCTCTTGATGCTGGTGCCACTTGGTTCCAAACTGCTCCCTGCTGCTGGGCCCAGATTGATGCCATGAGGACCACCACTGCCTCCTTTAGTCTTGCAAATGTTTTGTCAGGGTTGGAAGGCCTTGTGTGTTCTGTCCACATTTGGGGGAAGGTGGCTGGACTGGGTCTGTCCTGCTGGTACACATGTGCAAGATTGGGAACACCTACCTCCTCCACATCTGACATGGCATCCCCTGACTGGAGGTTCCCTTTGCCATACGTTGTACCAAGTGGTGAAGGAGCCACTGGTGGAGCCCCTTCAAAGACTCACAGCACTATGTTTCTGAATTCATCATCAGCCAGTTCATCAACCCTGAATTCAGCTTACCGCATTCTCTGGGTGTCTTAGCTTCCATGCTCAGTAAGGCTGCCAGCTCCTTTGCTGTCTGCTTCCACTCTCTGGCACTGGATTTCCTATGAATTTGCAAATGTCCCCTCAAACATGCTTCCAACCATGCATAACCTTTTTTCGGCTTACATGGCTATCAGCTGGTCTTCAAATGCTGTGGTCATTGCTTCCTTCTGAGATGATGCCTTGGCCTTTTGCTGGGCATCTTATGCTGCAGTCAGTGAAATGACAAAATTACTGACCCTAAAGGATAATAATGTTAGTAACATAATATTGTTACATTCAGCACTCTGGGCTCCTAGGAGGAAGGTCTTGATGTGGCTGCCTGGCTTGGCACTAACACTCTGCCCATTTGCTAGGAAGCATTTCTTTTGTGTTCTTGTTGTTGGTTTGTTTTTATGAATTATTGTACTTAAGTCTTCATTGGAGTCTTTCTGCTCAAGGAACAAAGAAAACAAAAGATGTAGGAGGCCAAAGAAACACTGTGCTGCATATGGGCTCAATTCTATCCTTAGGCCTGCCATGTCTGCCTGCTATAAACTGGACAAACCCCCATACACCCTCATTGCTGACAAGGGTGCATTCAAACTCAAACTTTGTCAGCACATCCTAACTGAAAACTCCTGTGATTGCACCACTTAACATCCTTGTCCCTCTTCCTGGGACCTCGCCCCCCCCACCATCCTTCCACTGTTCTCTGTACTTGACTTGCCCTCTCACTCTCCTCTCCCTTCCTTCCCTCCCATCTCCCCATCCCCCCCCACTGTCTTCCTTGCTTTTCATCCCTTACTATCCTAGCTGCTACTTGGCAATGCCACCTGGTTGCTCTCCTTCCTTGATCTGACTCCTCCTAATTCCCTCTTCTTCTCACTCCCTGCCTTGAATCATGTGCTAAACTAATGTGTAATTATTTGCTGTTCTCTTATTCTGTATTTTGTAATACAAATTGCTTAATTGTTAGTGAAACCAGACTGTTTTCCATTATGGATCTGTACCCCATTGATGTGGAACCTTTGTAAATGAGATGCTTGGCACTCAAAGGTACTTGTAATCCTAGATTGAATAAATAAATAAAATAAATAAAAATAAAATAATTAGTCTGAGTAATGTCATCTTGGTTCAATTTAAAATGTATGCTTTTTTTTATTACAAAACACATTTTAACTACAACCCATCATTCCTAGAGCTAATTGCATCAGGAGGCAGGCATAATTCATAACCAGACCATGTAGTTCCAAGTCACGTCCTGCATATTCACTGCTCCTATAGCACTGTTGTCTCCTACCTTAAAAGGACTTGAACAAAAGGGCCACCTTGCAAAAGCTAGTGATATTCCCTAAACTTGAGACCTGATGAAAGGGTTTTAAATGAAATTACTAAACTGACTCAGAAGGCCAACTTTAAAAACCAAAGGGTTAACTCAATATCTTACAAAGCAGCAGCTGTAGAGAAGACCACACCTGTATCAGGGCTGGAGTACTGAACACATGGCCTAGTGTGTTGCAAGCTGGGAGGCAAGTCCCCACTGAACTGGTTCCAAGTCCAGACCTTGTGCCAGATCCTTTTAGTCCCAGGAACCAGTGGGAGCCTATCCATATTTGCTCCACCTGGCCCAAATGCCCCAGGCTGTTGTTGCTAGGCAACCCTCTCCCACATCATAGTGATAGGTTTGCGTTTAAAATCAACTAAGGCCACCTTCAACCCAAATAAACCTGATATATGATTATGGGAGTGAGCAGCCATGAGGGGTGTCATTAAAGCAGTATAACTGTATTACAAGAAACACACCAGGCAATGTTCACAATAATTGTGATTGCTTTTATTATCAAACAATGATAGCACACGTAACTTGTAGACTTACTTTTCCATCCATTTCTTAGTGTAGCCTTTACTGACCAATAGCTACAATGTCCACCTCATGCTGCTGATAACAGCAATATTACAAAAAGTGGTAATATGTAACTCACTTTGTTTAGGAGTTATAATACTTAAAATGCTTACACTTACACCCATAGATACACAAAGTAAGGATATAACCTAAGTAATAAATATCCAGTGAAAGTTTAAATTTGTTCATGATCACAGGGAATATTATGAAATTACATTGCTAATGTCCTTGCGTTTGTGTTTGTACAAAGGCTTTCAGAGTATTATTAAGAAGGACTAGAATTTGAGTGTAAGTATACAAAGTAGTCACCACCCTTTTCTTTATGCAGTTTTGGAAGTAAATCATTGTTGTCAGTATGGTAGCAGCTTGATCAATGTTCAGGAATTTAACCCAGGCCGTGGTTTCTAAGTAACCTTGTGGCTCTTCTCGTGGTGGGTGGTAGGGGTTTAAAGCCTTCACTGACTGCCTCAGTTGTTAGCCCCAAACTTGATCCACCAACCTAGATCATAGAAAGGAAAGCAGGGCAAAAAGATCTGTGGAGTTTAAGGGTCAATAGATCAAAGTTGCTGTTTAAATGAAACAAAGTTATAGTGGTCTTCAAGCTATGATCTTGACATATTTGCAACACTCTCTTAATGTATTTCTCTTGTAAAACTGCTGGAGGTTTGCAACACTTTTTCTTTTATAATACCTATAAAAAAAAGGAAGGAATGATTTCTTTGAAATCATCAACAAAAAGCCCCTTATCCGCTCTAATGCTTTATTACTTTATTGACTGTTGGCCCAGTGGTCAGGAGATGAGGTGGAAAAAGCCATGCACACAGATACCACATGGCCTGTCTGCTTGGTATCTGCAAGTCCCAGCCTGACTGGCAAGGTCCATCACGTGGCCATCTCTGCATTTACAGCAGACCCTTCCTCGGCTTTTAATATCACTCAAGTGCCTTCAATGGGAACCAATATCCAGGACCTTTCTAAGCCACTGAGCTGCTGCACACTCCAGTAAGGGGGGATGGTCTTTCAACCCACCAGGAAAGGAACATGGTGGCTCCATTTGGTTCACTCCAGCACGATACAACCTGAGGTTACCACATGCTCCAAAGAAAAGGGAGCACAACCTTGTAAAATTCATGCAGAATCCCGTGGACCTAGTGACACCACTGACCACACTTTTTAACAAATCATGGGAGGATGGGGTGGTACCTGAGGACTGGAGAAGGGCAGATGTGATTCCCCTTCACAAAAGTGGGAGCAAGGCAGAAGCAGGAAACTACAGACCTGTAAGTTTGACCTCAGTGGTAGGGAAAATGATGGAATCACTTCTGAAAGAAAGAATTGTTGAATACCTATAGACCAGTGGGGCACAGGACCCAAAGCAGCATGGATTTACAGCAGGAAGGTCATGTCAGATGAATCTAATAGATTTCTTTGACTGGGTGACCAAAGTAATAGACCAGGGAGGGGCTGTGGATATGGCCTACCTAGACTTTAGCAAGGCATTTGACACAGTCCCACACAAAAGATTAATATACAAGTTAGCCAGCCTGGGAGTGGGGCCCAGGGTGGTAACCTGGGTTGCAAACCTGCTGCACAACAGGACACAGAAGGTAATAGTGAGTGGAACACATTCCGAAAAAGGGGGTTCACTAGTGGAGTACCTCAGGGCTCAGTACTGGGTCCAGTCCTCTTTAACATCTTTATAGGTGACATTGCAGAGGGTCTGGAGGGAAAGGTATGCCTCTTTGCAGATGATACAAAGATCTGTAACAGAGTTGATACACAAGGGGGTGTAGAAAGGATGAGAAGGGACTTGGCAAGGCTGGAGGAATGGTCATACATATGGCAACTTAGATTCAATGCAAAGAAGTGCAAAGTAATGCACCTGGGAAACAAAAACCCAGGATAAGAGTACACAATAGCAGGGGAGGTACTAACAACAACAAAAATGGAACGGGACTTGGGTGTAGTCATATCAGATGATCTAAAGGTGGGTAAGCAATGTGAGAAGTCAGTAAGGAGAGCCAGGGCGATACTGGGATGCATAGGAAGGGGCATCACAAGTAGAAAAAGGGAAGTGGTTATCCCTCTGTACAGACAGTTAGTGAGACCCCATCTGGAGTACTGTGTGCAGTTTTGGAGACCTCATCTATGCAAGGACATAGACAGGATGGAAGCAGTCCAGAGAAGGGCAACTAAATGGTTCAGGGTCTGCATCAGAAATCATATGAAGAGAGACTGAGAGAGCTTAATATGTACCTTGATGAAAGGAGGGACAGTGGGGACATGATAGAAACATTCAAGTACCTCAAGGGAATCAACAAAGTCCAGGAAGGTAGCATCTTTCAGAAAAAGAGATGTGTAAGAACAAGGGGACACAATTTAAAGATAGAGGGGGGACGGCTCAGGGGTAATGTGAGGAAATCTTTTTTTCATGAAGAGAGTGGTGGATGTGTGGAACTGCCTTTCTGGGGAGGTTGTTGGGGCTAAAACAGTGGGGGAATTCAAACATGCATGGGACAGACACAAGGCAATTGTAGTGGGGGGTGGCAGGAAGTAGGCTGTTGGTTAACTAGAATCTACAGTTTATCCAGTAGGTAGGGAAATGAGGCAGACTGGGAGAGCTAAGTGGTCCTTATCTGCCGTCAAAGTCTATGTTTCTATGTTTCTATGGTCACTAAGTTATGTAGCCATGGTACAAAATGTGTCTAGGGCACAGCAGATGAGACCACCTGCAGGGAATGCCACCACTTTGAAGGTATCTACAGCAAAAGGGGACCACGCCAAGCAGAAAATAACTTGCATTTCCTAATTCAAGAGCCTTACCTTGTAAATCAAACTGGTAATCTCTGCTGTTCTGTAGTCCTGCTGAAATCCTTTGATCCAAAGAGCGTTGAAGAGAGTGAGAGGGAGTTGCAAACCACAGCTCTTTTTTACTCTCACTCTCCACCCCTTCCATATGCCCGCACCCTGTAGGTAACCCCTGGAGTTCCTCTCCCAGTGTTGGTGCCTGGCCGCCTTCCCACCTCCCTTGGCAGAACCCTACCTGCTTGCCTAAGGCCAGGTCACAGGGTAGGGCACAGACAATGTGGCATCTTCTGCAATGCTTAGCAGACTTTTCAGTAGGTTAAATATCTATTAATGCTGTATCAGATTAATGGGAGAGCACTGAAACAACTTTGATGACAAAACAATGCAGTTATGCAGTATTCTAACGGAATGGTGAAGATGAACTACACACAGCTAACAAAATGTATGCATTTATAAGATTTTCACACAATGATCTGAGTCAGAATATGTTATCTGTTATTATTTAGGTCTGCCAGCATAGCCTAGAGGTTAGAGTATCAATATATGTAAGAGCTTGGTATATCCAATAGGCCTGAGATTGATTTTCTCAACCTCCACTTGGATACTGTGTGAATCTGAACAAGCCACTTAACCCTTAGGCTGCCTACAGAATTAAAACATATAGGGACTGTGAACTGACATATCAGTCCACAGCACAGCAAGGGTTAATCTCCCTGTGCTCCTGGGTCCTTACAGTAAATGGGCCATGTGTCCTGTGGGCCTTATGTAATTACTAAAGAATGAAATCACTAAATTTAAAAAATTGTGCGGGAGCAGAAGCTTTTACATCATATTCCATCACTCATGAAGATCAATTACATATTCTGAACAGGACCATTCATGTCCCCTATTTGTCATGTTCAATGATGCCTTCAGCTGATCAGAATAAGTTGCTGAATCTATCTCCAAGACTTTGTATACACCTTTGACTTTTCCTTGTTGGGTACCTGTTCAGTTTTTATCTTGCCAATGGCTGTTTTCTGTTTTACATTTATTTCTTGTCTCTCTACCAAATATATTTTGAAATTTTATGTAGGTTTGGATGGTTATTGGAAATTAGGCAATTTGATTGACATCCTACAATCCTAGTCCAAAGTTTTTATTTAACATGATGTTAAATCATAAATCACCTCAGTACCACTAATTTCAAATCCTTATTTTATACAGAGATGCAAGATAAACCTGATAGATAATATAATTTTCACAAAGGGGAAGGGTGAGATGAGGGATTCCAGAGATTGTTGAGAAGGATTGTATATTGTAATGTACTGAGAGGGGTACTGCAGGGTTGTGAAAGACCAACCATCTGTTGTCCATTTATTTTACAATGGGAGTAGTGGCTGTCATTTATTAAGTTTAAAAAACTGAATGTAAACTTCCTTAGTTTTACAATAGGAGTAGTGGTTGACATGTACTAAGTTTAAAAACTGAATGTAAACTACAGTAGTTTTAAAAAGGGAGTAGTGGTTGTCATTTATTAAGTTTAAAAGCGCAATGTAAACTATTTAAATTTAAATAAAGCAGACCCCTCAGGACTTACACATGGCACAATGCATCAGAAACAGATGCAAAGTTAGGCCAATCAAAATGTGGTCTAACGCAATCAGAAAGTATAAAAATGGCCAATGACAGCAAGTAAAACAGGAGGGCTACAGGCAGAGGAGAATAGGGAGTGCATCAGAAAGTTAAGTATCAGTAGCACATGAGAGTGAGTCTGCATGTGTGTGTGTGTGTGTGTGTGTGTGTGTGTGTTAGTGTGTTTGTGAGTGAGAGTGTGTGTGTGTGTGTGTGTGTGTGTGTGTGTATATCAGTGTGTTGTGTGCTGGTATATGTGCAGGACATACCTGAAATACACTGATTTGCAATATATTGCCAGGTCCAGACTGGACAGGCAAGCCACACACAATCTACTCCAAGAGTCATAGGGCAATTTGGTACCAGCCACTGCACACAGTGTCCAAGTGAAGGTGACTGCAGCACTCTTTTCTTTGGCAACTGGAACATTTTAGACTCCAGTAGTGTACATAGAATTCACTTGGCCATCTAAGTCCTGCAAAGTTTCTGTATTCTAAACATACAGTATTAGTTATTACAAATGCATGCTTTAAATAGGTCATGTTAATATACTAAAAATAAATCCTAAAACATTCAATTGGACATTTAAACAGTCATTAATCTTATGAAACAGAAATATATTATATTACCAGTAATTAGACCAAAACAGTGGCTCCCACTGGTTCGTATTAGTCATTGTAATGTACTGTATATAATATAACGTTCTATATTAGTGACTATGACGTGAGTTCAAGTACTGTTTTAACTGCTGGGAAATCACATAAAAAAATGATGTTGATCTGTCACAAGGGTGGATCTCTGTATGATGCATTTAATGTACATAATTTATGTTGCTGTAACAGGCTCTCTTACGTGTATGTACTGATAGCAAAGGCAGGTAGAAACCCCCTAACACTTCCAGTCTGACCGTTATGGTGACAGCATGCAAGCTAATAGAGCTCCATGGCTCATCCTCCTCATTCAACAACCACTTCAAAAGTTTTACTGAAATTTTAAACTGGAACTATTAGAGATGTAACAGATTTACAGTTATTATTGTCATGTGAATCTAGAATAAATCACTGGAGGCTGGAAAATGGCAGAACAAAACTCAGCCAAGAAAGGTGCATTGATGGCCTTGTTCCAAAGCCCTGAACAACAGAAATGCTCTAAACGGCACATGGTCAATGGAAAACTGGCCTCTACTGTAACAAAATAATTATCTAAGGAGGATGAACATGCTACATATTTGGTTGAATTCAACTTGATAAAGTCGATTTTAGCTGAACTGGTAACTGATGTTAAAGCAATCCGATCCTCTCTGGATTCTTAGAATTGATGAGTTTCAGACATGGAAATGCGCATTAGCTCTATCGAAGACACAATGCCAAAAAGACAATGAAATGACAGTCTTAAGAAAAAGTTTCAAACCAAGAGGATAAAATTGACAATCTGGAGAACAGATCGAAGAAATAATTTAACACGATTTAGAATACCTGAAAATCTCGAACATCCCAACATATTAAAATCCATTAGTGGACTATTTTGCTAAATAGTAGGGCCTCCATAATCGGGTCAATTTTATTTAGTTGAATGAGCCCATAGGTGCATTAGAGGAAAAAACAAGAGCGATTATCTGCAGATTGCTTAGTTTCCTGGATAAAATAAAAGCACAAAGGGCAGCCTTCCTATTTTAATGGTGTAATTTTGACCGATTAAAAGTTGCAGCTTTTAGGTCGGATCTGCGATGTTTAACTTACTGGAAGGCTGACTTTATACTCTTTTTTATTTATTTTTTATTTATTTAAGAATCAGTTTACAACCTTTGAGCCAGAGGCTCGTTTACAAAGGTACTTCGTCACATAAAGACATACATTGCGTTTCAGTTACATAGCACAGATTTGCCAAAAATCAGTAGGCATTCACCAGAGGTGCCACGTCACATTGTGGTCAGACAGATACAATTGGGTACAGGGTACATGTAATCGATAGCAGGTATTAAACAAGTTGGTATCAAGTGAGCAATTCTGGTAGATAAACATTGAAACAGCTGGCACTGGCCAGGTTAAACCTAGGCAAGGTGGACATGGAAGTGGTGTAGGGGATGGTTGGGTGGAGAGCTGCCCGGGGGGCATTGTCAGGAGAGAAAATAAAGAGGTGGAGGCTATGTTCAGAGACAGGAGCAGTTCACAGTGCTGAAGATGTGGTTCAGTCGCGGTTTTGAATGTGGAGATGGTGATGGCATTGGTGATGGTGGCAGGGAGAGAGTTAAACCAGGTTGGGGCTCTATAGCTGAAGGACCTCTGGCCACAGCTGGTTCTTGTTCTGGGGACCTTTAGAGTGGTCTTGTAGGAAGACCGTGTTGCAATGGTGGGAGGGCTCTGGTGGATGGATGCTGTTACCCCAGGGGGGGAGAGCCCGAGTAGGGTTTTTTTGGTGAGGAGACAGGTCTGGTATCGGAGCCGTTCATCCAGGGTAGAGCAGGTTAGTATCGACATATAGCTGACAGGTGTGTGTGGAGTCTGGGGGCACCAGTAATTAATCTGCACGCTTTATTCAGGGTTAGGTGAATTTTGTTTAGTGCAGTGGTGTCGGCAGCACCATATACTGGTAGACCATAGTCTATAGGGACAGAACGGACGGATGTAACGCTAGCCGGAGAGCATTTGGGAAGGCAGCTTTTATGGTGGAATAGGATGCCAAGCCGTGTGTTGGTGGCGGATGTTAGGGTGTCGATGTGGGTGTGTGAAATGTGAGGGCTGAATCGAAGGTAACCCCAAGGTATTTGTAGGAACAGACTTGTTCCAGTGGTTGGTTGGTGCTTGGAAGGATATAGAGTGGGTGGTTGCTAGCTTTGTTTTGGGGTGTGAAAAGAGCATAGTTTTGGTTTTCTTGAGATTGATGATGAGTCTGCGCTCCTTAAACCAAGCCTCGGCACAGTTGAAAGACTGCTGTAGGAGTCCCTGTAGGGAGATGGGATTATGGTGGGTGGCAAACAGGACAGCGTCGTCTGCATACAGCAGGATTTTGCCAGAGCATGCACTGGGCAGGGTGTTCAGATACAGTGAGAAGAGAAGGGGGCCCAGGATGGAGCCTTGGGGGACCCCAGAGAGAATGGGACGGGTATCGGAGAGTGTGCTATTAATCTTGACACACTGGGATCGAGTGTCAAGATAGCTAGCACACCATGCCAGGGGGCCAGCCGAGAGACCAGTGAGGCAGAGTGCGTTCAGCAGCAGTGGATGGGAGACAGTGTCGAAAGCCTTTGAGAGGTCAATGAACACTGCACCAGCTAGGGAGCTGGTATCCAAGGAAGAGTGTAGGAAGTTGGAGAATTCAATAAGGGCAGTGCTGGTACTGTGACCATACGGAAGCCATGTTGCTCTGGGCATAAGATGTTATGCTTAGCCAGATAATCAGTGATTTGAATGGCCACCACTTTCTCCAGGGCTTTAGAGAGGGAGGGAGGATGGAGATTGGCGGTAGTTGTTGGCCGACGACCTGTCGCCTCCTTATGAATAGGTGTGATAATGGCTGTTTTCCAAGCTGTGGGGAATTGTCCCAGGCAGAGTGACTGGTTAATTAGGCTTGTAGAGAGGTGCAAGGACTTCATCTAGCACCAGCCTGAGGATGCTGGGGTCCAGTGAGTCACTGCGGGATTGTTGCCATTGAGAGCTTTGGTTAGGATGGGTCTGGCTTCCCGGTGGAAATCTTTCGCAGGAGGAAGCTGGGGTGCTGGAGGACAGGGGTTTGGCTGGGGGAGGGTCAAAGAATTACTAGGGAGGACTGAGCTAAGGTCAGTGAAAGTGGTGTTGAACCAGTTAGCTATGGTGGCAGGCTCGGTGGAGGTTGTGCCATTTCTAGTGAGCTGGGATGGGCGGGGAGCAAGCTTTACCATTGAGTTACTTAATGTTATCCCAGAAGGTCCGGGCAGAGCCCCAGGAGGAGAGGGGGAGGCCTGGTAATGGTCTGCCTTGGCTTTCCTGATGGCCCATGAGCATTTATTTCAGGCTGCATTGTATGCTTGCCTATCAGACAAACGACCTGTTTCAGTGGCAAGGTGCCAGAGGTTATCCCGGTTTCTAAGTAATTGTAGGAGGGCCGGGCTAACCCAGGGTGCGTTCTGTTTTTTGGACCGGGTTTTGGTTAAGGGTGCAAAGAGATCACACTCTATACAGGTATTTTTTTTCTTCACTATGCAGTGAGTTCCTCCACAAATGTTTGAGAGGATAGTGTATTCAAATCATAGTTCATAGATTCCTGATTTACTTTTTTTCCTTTCCTTAGCATCATTATTCTATTTTATGTGATATCTGTTTATCTGAGTGGTTAGTTTTAGCTTGCTGTCATATTTTCTGGACAATGCATTACAACTTTCGGTAAGTATTCAAAGGGATTGCACCTGGTGCAACATAGTTGTGCCAGCGCAACCCCAGAAATGCATCCTGGTGCAATATTCAAAAGATGGACCTGTGCAAGGCAAGTCCCAATGCAACAGGGTGCAAATATAATGTATGCAGTGCATCTCCAGGGGGCATGCCCATGCATATGCAGCACATCCTGATATTCAGCCAAAGATGTGTGGCGCATATGCTGGCGCAACCCAGAGATGGGCTGCATACCAGTGCACAAAGAAGATCCTGAAAAAGAAGGCTAAAATCATAGCCACCCACAGGTAAGCTGTCGTAATGGAAGGTGCATCATAGTAGCTGCCAGCCATGAGTGGCTACCCTCACACACTGTGCAGAAAACACCCAACAATATCCCTCATGGTCCAGTGGTTCCCCCAACCCTCGATCCCCAAATAATAACTAAGTTCCAAATTCTCTGGTGGTCTAGTGGCAACCCGCTCCCTTCCCATAGCCTGATCGCCATAAAATAACTGTTTCAATAATCCCTGGTAGTCTAGTGGCACCCCCTCCCTCCCCATAGCCTGAGCACCTTAAAATAACTTTATAAATATTCCCTGGCAGTCTAGTGGCACCCCCTTCCTCCCTGTAGCTCGAGCACCATAAAATAACTTTTTAAATATTCCCTGGTAGTCTAGTGGTCCCCTCACCTCACCCAGAGCTCCGATCTCAATAAAAGAACTGTTCTCTGGTAGTCTAGAGGTAACCCCCACCCTGCCCATATCCCCAGTTGCCTATAAAAGCAATGTGAAGAAGGCCCTGGTGGTCCAGTGGCACCCCAGCCTCCAAACCCACACAGGACCACCTGCCCATCCAGCTTCCCCCATCACTGGTGGAAACCCACCCACATACCTCTGCAGCTGCCCTTCGAATGACAGCTTACAGTATTAGCTATATGCCCATTGGTCCACACTGTGGACCAATGGGCTTGCAGTGCATATTGTAATAGTCATTCACAATTATGTGAATGAAGTCATTCATTCACATATTTGTGAATGACTATTACAGTATGCCCGCTCACCTGCTGACCACTGATGACGAGGGGGGGTGGCAGGGTGAGCAGGGTCCTGTGTGGTGGGAGGGTGGGGTGCCACTGGACCACTAGAGACTTCTTCACATTGCTTTTATAGGTATATATATATATATATATATATATATAGATAGTGACTGATTTTATTTATTTTGAAATAATGCAAAGTCAAATGCTTGGTCAGATATGATTTGATTAATCTTCTTTTTCAATTTTAGGAAAATAAATTGCCCTATTTTAAAAGGACTATGTAATAATTTCAGAAGGATACTAAGTTCTGAGATATATACACAAGGATGTACTGAGACTCATTTTGGTGGGGGTTGGGTTCACTCATGATATGCAAATTAGTCAGTCACATGACTTATTTGCATAACAGGCAGAAACCTTTCGCTCCACCCACCATGGTCAAGATGGACAAAGCAATGAATCCAAAGGCAGCTGTTCCAGTCAGAAGAAGTCAAGTGTACTTAAAATCAAGACAACCTAAACTAACCAGCACCTGCACTGCTGGCAGAACTTAAAAGAGTAAAATCAAGGCATCTATGTTTTACAATGAATCTCTCCAGGACCTCATCTGCTGATAAAGGGACATCATGATGATCAACAAGTAAAGCCAGGCCATTCAGTCTATCTTCTCCAGTGTGATTTCTCCTCTTGGCCTTGATGAGATCAAGCATAGAATAGATATGTTCATCTTCTGAAGTAGTGACTGGGAGTGTCACAAGGATTTTTAATAAACTGTGAATGTTTGGATAAAGGTTTTGGTAGACAAACCATCAATAGCTGTAATCAGAATGGATTCTTTCTTCTCTTTTGCATCAATCCACCTGTCATGCCAGTGACAGAATTCACTCTGTATAATGAGAATATTATCAAGGAGAACATCACTGTAGAAATGTTTCAGTTCTGACAGAAATTCCACCTCCACAGTATTCAAGGAGCGATCATGGAAGACTTTTTCAAGGGAGGTCAGGATTTTTTCGTGTGTGAGAAACCTGCCTGTCATTTTCTGTTCAAAGAAATCTAGGCATGGAATGAACGTTGTTGTTCTGTAGTATTGCTCTATGTCTTGCAAACTCTGTTCTGTCTCTGAATTTCTTGGGACTGTAATTTCAAAATTAAGCTCTTGAGCTAATGCTTTGGCTTTTGAAAAAAGTTCTGAAAACTGTGTTTCTGCATCATGACACATGGTACGAGTCTGTTTCAAAGCATCATCAGCCATCTGAAGACATATGGAGAGATCTGTCTGAACCTTCTGCAGATTTACTGATGGTATGTATGTAACCGAGAGGAGTTTTTCCCGAAACAAATAAAGCAACTAGAAAACATCTTTTCTCAATTGTGTTCTGGAGCTGCTCAGCCTTAGATGAACCATCGTCTCTCCAAGTATTAGATATCTCGTCCAAGAGCTGCAACTACTGCAGGGAACAGATCTATGAAGGTGAACACTGCTTCATGATATTCTACCCATCATGTTTCACAAAGTCTGACAAGCTTTTTATTTTTCTCAGTTGGTAATAGACTTGATATTTTGTTCCTAACAATTTGCTACATTTAGCAGAACTCTTAAAAAATGTGCAGCAGTCAGATATTGTTGTAAAACATTTTCTGATGGAGTTCACTGAACAGGTTTTTGAAACCACCAGATTCAGTGAGTGGTTTGCACAGTGAACATAGATAGCTATTGGATACTCAACAGCAATTTTAACTTGTACACCATTTAGCCTACCACTAAATGCAGCAGCTCCATCATAGCCCTGCCCCCTAAGATCGCTAAGATTTAAACCTAAGTCTGTTAAGGTTGACATGATGGTATTGGCCAGACTTTCACTAGTCAAGTTTGTAACCATCAGGAAAGTGAAGAAGTCTTCCCTGATTTGTGGCTTTGACCCTTCAATGTCAACATATCACATGCAGATACACAACTGTTCTCTGTTGCTAACATCTGTCGTTTCATCAGCTAAAATGGCAAAGGGACTGCAGTGTTTTACTCTTGTGGCTATTTTCTCAATTATTATATCTCTAGTAATCTCAATGATTTCATTCTGAATTTTAGGGCTGAGATATGTGGCATTACTGGACTTACTTCATAATGATTTTCAGAGTGCTTCATCTCCGTGATTTGCTCTATACCAGATTATAGTGCTGAAATTTCCGTCATTTTTTATTGTGTCTTAAAGAGTCAGTGGCCCTGAATCTTCATTTCCATGGAGTGCAATCTCCTGGTGACCACATAAAATTATTGTATCACCACAAGTATCTTATTACAATTCTCTATTGCTAGAGTTCTTCGATAGGAGTCTATTTGTTCTGTAATTGTTACTGATTCACCTCTTGAGACGCAACAAAAATTCTCAGCTTTCAATGAACTGTTTTTATGATACTCAGTAAGAGAATGTAAGCGAAAAAGCTCTTTAGTTTGTTTCCAGTTTCTTAAAGGCTCACAGACAAGCTGTCCAAGATGCTGATGACTTCCTTTCGACTTCATCATTGCTGAAGCGAGACATATATTTTACAGTAAGCACTGTCTGTCATAGACGAATATACAATCCAATTGTACTGTGAAAATCAGTGGTGTTGAAAATGGAGATTTGTCTTGCCACTTACAGGAAACTTGTAATCACTGTCAGGTTTATGCAATGCATTCATTATTTTAAACAGTTCCTCATCAGTAAGCTCTATCCTATGTGTTCACTTATATCCTTCCCGACCTAAGCACTAGGTGGTGCAGCATGCCTGGTAGTCTGCAGCATGTTGTGGTTGTGGTGGATGAAAGTGAAGCTTCAGTAGTGGTCACTGCCACTGGCACTGCAACATAGCCAGAAGTGCTTGCAGACTCAGAATCACAACCGTGTGAATAGACTATATTTATGGCTTCAATTTCAGCAGTTGTGGAAACAGTCCTTTCCACATCCACATTTCCTGTTGCTTCATTGACCACACTTTCAGTAATGGACTTAGCTTTCTTTCCACTTGCATTAAACATATCAAGCAGAGACATTTGCCTTTTCATTTTTTTTTACTTTAATACTCAGAATCAGAGAGTAACAGTCATCTGGTGAGGTTCAGGGTCACTGATGGAGAGTTATGTTACTAACATGTTTCTTTTTGTACTGGATGGACACTACTGTACTAGATTAGTTTGTCCTGTTTTGTGCAGTGTGCACCAGCTGTGACATGACAGTCAGACTAGACTAGTGACAGTGCTAAAAAGATAATATAAACTCGTGTGGAATCAGAGAGAATTATGTTTTTCTTACTTGAATAGTAACTATTTCTTTTCTTTTTTTTACCAGAAAACTTTCAAAGAACATGAACCAGATACAGAAGGGTAGGCACAGAGCAGCGCATACTGATAATTCAGATGGTAAGGCTGCGTAACAAGGTGCCAGCCAGCAGTGTAAGATGAGTCAACGACCAACCAAAAATCACCAACACTACCAGAGTTTTTAAAAGCCTGGGAGGGAAAGGAAGGGAATCAATATATTTGGGATTGGGATGGGAAACAAATTTAGACTAATGTGGACACTGGGCGGAACTAACTAATAATCAAGATTTAGCAGTTAACTGATGTAACCATAGAAAATGATGTGATTGTACAATGTCTCCTGAACTACAAGAAAAGGAAAAAAAACCTTAATAAAAATATATTTAAAAAAAATAGATTTAGCAGTTGAGTGCACTTAAGTTAACCACAAGTTTGAAGAATTATATAACTTTCTCTCTAATAAACTTTCTTTTGTGAGAAAGGTAATGTGTCTCCTGTCTTGTCTGCTTACTCTTATTTCTCATTCCAGACAGGTCTGTCTTCCATGAAGTTCCCCTCTCTCTCTCTCTCTCTCTCTCTCTCTCTCTCTCTCTCTCAGTCTACTCTGACTGTAGTCCTACTGTCTCTCTCTCTCTCTGAAGTCTCTCTACATACACTACACCACCCACGCTACTTAGTAGACACACAGACAGTCACAGACTGCAGTGCAGATAGTGCTCTGATCTCTCTCAGTTTAATCAGAAAAAATCTAGCAAGAGGAGGAGTTTGGCCTTGGTGGTCTACTTAGTACACACATAGACTGTCACAGTGCAGATAGTGCTCTGATCTCTCTCAGTTTAATCAGAAAAAATCTAACAAGGAGAACTTGATGGTCTACTTCACACACACAGACAGTTGCAATGCAGATAGTGCTCTGATCTCTCTCAGTTTAATCAGAAAAAAAATCTAGCAAGGGCAGGGGATTGGCCTTGGTGGTCTACTTAGTACACACATAGACTGTTGCAGTGCAGATAGTGCTCTGATCTCTCTCAGTTTAATCAGAACAAATATAGCGGGGGGGGGCTTGGTGGTCTACTTTACACACAGACTGTCACAGTGCAGATAGTGCTCTGATCTCTCTCAGTTTAATCAGAAAAAATCTAACAAGGAGAACTTGGTGGTCTACTTCACACACACAGACAGTTGCAATGCAGATAGTGCTCTGGCCTACTTACTACACACACAGACAGTCGCAGTACAGATAGTGCTCTGATCTCTCTCAGTTTAATCAGAAAAAATCTAGCAAGGGCTTGGTGGTCTACTTACTACACACACAGACAGTCGCAGTGCAGATAGTGCGCTGATCTCTCTCAGTTTAATCAAAAAAAATCTAACAAGGGCTTGGTGGTCTACTTAGTACACATGCAGACAGTCACAGTGCAGATAGTGCTCTGATCTCTCTCTCAGTTTAATCAGAAAAAATCTAGCAAGGGCTTGGTGGTCTACTTAGTACACATGCAGACAGTCACAGTGCAGATAGTGCTCAGTCTGATCTCTCAGTTGAATCAGAAATAAATCTGGCAGGCCACAGGCAGACTTAAGTTCAGACTTCTCTTCACTTTATGTTATTTCTTTAAGTACTCTCTCTCTCTCTCTCTCTCTCTCTCTCGCTCTCTGAACTTTTAAGTCTCTCTTCTCCACAAAGTAAGTCCAGTGCCCAGAGATAGTGCTCTGCCTCTCACTGTTCAATCAAAATAAATCTGAAAGGCAGACTTGACTAGTTCACCTTTTATTCTTCCATCTGTAGATCTCTCTCTATACTATTTCTCGCAGTCTCTCTGAAATCTCTGTTCTTATCTTCTTCTTCCCTGCTGCTACTGCAGCATTGCCTCACACACATCACAATCTGTCCCAGTCCAGATCCAGTCAAAGAGAAAATCAGTCACAGTCCATCCACACCCACTCCTCACCACTGTGACTGTGAATCTCAGTCTCTAGCTTCTCTCTACTCTTTCTGCCCCCCACACACACACACAGGTCTTTCTGTCCTGACTGACCTGCTGCTGCCCAGATATTTTCTCTCCTTTTCTTTTTTTTGTAATATTACAAGGTCAGGAGTCAGGTTTCAGTAAGTTTATATATTTATATATTGTGTAGTCTACTAGTGCCAGCCTGCTGACTGCTACTAACATCAGCAGTACTACAGCAGCTTGTCTCCTCTCACTGTCTCAGCACTGAGACTTCACTGAGAAAGGAGACATCTCCAATTTAAATTTGATGGTTTTGCTCTTTCACTCAGAGTAGAGAGCCCTTACAAGGGTTTTTTTTTCCTTAGATGCAGCATCGCACATGCACTCCTTCTGCTTCTTCCTCAGACTAGTCAACACAACAGTGCTGCTTGCTCGCTGACCAGAAGACTCATGCTGCACTCTGAATACATTGCTGGAGGAGGACACAGAGTGTGAGAAAACCCAATACCGACTGATCTGTAACATAGCTGCCAATTGCTATTGGTGCCCACAGATCTTTGGGGCAGACTTCACATGTAGACTGAGAGCTGTCAGTCATGGTACTGGAGGGCAGGACATCGGCGGGCTCCTTTCACTTCTCCCACTGCAACTTTGCCAACCCGCCATCATGTGACTGTGCAGTCTGCACAGGCTGCACACTATGTGACCCTGGCTGACACTCCAGCCTAAATCAGGTGGTGTGCACATCCTCCATATTGCCACCCTGTGCCCAGGACTGGAATCATGGGCACTAGTGGTACAGGAGGAGACAGTGTAGCTGCAGCAGTTCCCAACTGGAGAAATGTTTTTTTTTTAAAAGACAGCACTCACAACCAGCAATCGCGCATGCGTGATGTGAGCTCGTGGGGAGTTTCAACCCCCAAACCCCTCCTCAGTATGTCTCTCTCTCTCTCTCTCTATATATACTGTATATATATATATATATATATATATATATATATATATATATGTGTATACTATACACACACACAGTGGTGCTAACAGAAAAGTTTATCATTACTGAAGTACACCACTCAGTGCGCTCCCTGCATTGCATTACTGAGGTGTTAATGAGGCAGTAGTTTGTTACCACAGTGTTGTATGCAGTGTGGGATGCCTTATTGTTTTAGTGATTAACTGAATTTCCTCCCTTTTCCACATGATGTCTACTTGAGCTGGGACAGAAATGTATGTCTGAACTGTAAATAGATATTGCTTCAGAATTAAAACCAGCAGATGGCATCTGTTTGCAGTGCAGAGAGATGCAGAGGCTTCATTTATAGCAATGTTTTTTAGTTATACTTACTCTACCCAGTTTGACTGCACTCCATGCTAGAAAATGAATGCTTCAGTTTTATATGCAATAGATATTGTATGTGCAATAGGTAAACTGAGGGAAAGAAATAAATTAATTTCAGGTACTTACACCTTATCGACTTCTTTTTTCCCTTTCAGCTCCTTCATAAATCCTTGGGACTACCCTAACATAAGAGAACTTGTAACATCTAAAATAACTAGAGTCAGCTCTGTAAAAATTCGAGCCTTGTTTCACTATCGAATTATTATGTTGGACCAGGATCAATGTTCGATCTGGGATCTAGGTTCTATTACTTCTCAATCATACAGTACATTCTGATTATATCCCAGACCATTGCATTGTTCAAATTAAAAAGTCAGGGGAAAATGTGTGATCTTGACAGATCCTGTATCTAACAGATATTTGCCAAATCCCAGAGATAAGGTTAACACTTCTTCAAACAACTGTCACTTGCTGGGGTTCCATTTGAATTAACTTTATTTTTGAAAAGCCTCCGATCGACCACTGTAGATGCAGGTAGTGACTGAATTTTCAAAATTATGCAGTAGGAGAGGCTAAGTGTTGAAAGTGATTATATTTGCAATCTAGAAAACTGAATACAAAGTTTGTTTTTAAGACCTTAGACATAGAGACCTTATTGTTCTTTTCTTTCATTTTCTCTCTTTAGCCCTTAGTTTATTTTAAAATCAAAGGACAGCTCCATTCTCTTCATATTTCCCATGATCCCACCATATACTTGATCCATTACTGACCTAAATTCAACAACGGTCAACCTAACACAAATTTCAACCCCCGAGTTACTTTGGAACAACTGTAGAAAACTTACAGTAGATCAACATTCATTCTGGGATTATGATTTGAACAGCTTTTTAAAATTCACATGAATCTATTCTGGACTGATCCAAGGATCAAATGGCAAACATGGGAGATGGTGTGGGATACTGACAGAGTTTTGAGAGTTGTGTAAATGTCCCATTCTGTCTGTGAAGTTGGAGACCTTTTCCTTTTTTTGGAACAGCTGCCACTCACTGGGGTTTTGTTTGATCTAGCCCTATTTTTGGAACAACCGCTGATCGCACATTGTATGGGTAAATATTAATTCAGCTTCTGAACTTATTTAATAGGAGGGGTTAAATAGAAACATAGAAACATAGAAACATAGAATTTGAAGGCAGATAAGGACCGCTTGGCCCACCTAGTCTGCCCATTTTCCTACCTAACAGATAAGCTGCAGATCCTAATTAACCAACAGCTTACTTCCTCCTACCCCCCACTAGGACTGCCTTATGTCTGTCCCATGCATTCATGAATTCCCCCACTGTTCTTGACTCCGCAACTTCCTCAGGGAGGCTATTCCATGCATTCACAACCCTCTCTGTGAAAAAATACTTCCTTACGTTACCTCTGAGCCGTCCCCCCTCTATCTTCAAATTGTGCCCCCTTGTTCTTGCACATCTCTTTTTCTGAAAGATGCCACCCTCTTGGACTTTGTTGATTCCCTTGAGGTACTTGAAAGTTTCTATCATGTCTCCTCTCTCTCCCTCCTTTCCTCAAGGGTATACATATTAAGCTCCTTTAGTCTTTCTTCGTATGTCTTCTGGTGCAGACCCTGCACCATTTTGGTTGCCCTCCTCTGGACAGCCTCCACTCTGTCTATGTCTTTGCAGAGATGGGGTCTCCAGAACTGTACACAGTACTCCATATGGAGTCTCACCAACTGTCTGTACAGAGGGATAACAACTTCCTGTTTTCTACTATTGATGAGGTTCAGTGGCTGCAGATGTAGGTAGGGAGAATGGCAGACCAGATGGATTTCGGGGTCCTTTTCTGCCATCAATTATTATGTTACTATGTAAAGTAGAGCATTCCTAGATTCAGAGAACAGGGTGCTAGATGTTTTCATATAGCTTTTTCGTATGTGATACAGATCCACCAGGCTTTCATTTTAAAACTCATGTCCCTATCGACCTCTCTTGTCTGTCTGCTTCTACCTCTGCCATTCCTCCAATGGGGGTCCCATACTGCAGAACCCAAGAGTAGAGATGCAGCTGCATTTTAGTACACAGACAAAACTGGTGTGAAGTCAGAAAGTTCATGCTATGGATGGCTGGCCAAAAGACCACTCCAGCACAAACCCACCATAATGAAACCAACCACCAAAAGCCAGCAAGTGCTAAAGCATAAAAACTTTAATTCATATCCAAGTGTGCAGTCCTCAAAACAAGTAAAAATACATCAGACTGGGAAAACACCAGCAGAGCCTCACCAGTTCCTATCAGTTTCGTATAAGTGTCTTCAGGGAGTAAATTAAAGTTTTTATGTTTTAGCATTTGCTGACTTTTGGTGGTCTTTCATTATGGTGGTTTGTGCTGGAGTGGTGCTTGGCAGGCAATTTGTTCTCAGTGTGCACACCCAGCAGTGGGGTAGGCTTGCTATGTTGGATTTTATGCATGGTGGGGCAAAGTTTATCAAATTCTCCTCAGTGTTGAGTGGCTGAGTCCCCCCCCCCAAAAAAAAACTTTTTTTCAGTGCAATCCACCCCCACCCACTGTGCAAATGGCCATTTGTGTTAGACTGTGGCAGAGTTTGGGAGACAGAATATATAAGGGTTTGGGTGGCAGGAGGGGGTACAAACCATTTGCACACTGGGTGGGGGTAGATTAAACTTAAACAAGTGTTTTTTAATAAAATAAAATAAAAAGTTGCATAGTTTTCACTGTCGAAATGATATTTTACCCATCAAAACCACGCATAGTGGTATTTAACTAAATCTTTCCACAGTGAAGTGTCACTGTCCATAATCTTCGCCAGTCAAAGGTGGGTACTTCACCAGGTAAAACCTATAGTATGTAAGTGTAATCCCAGTAATGAGAATTCAGGGAAATGTCTTGAAGTACTTCACTAAGCTATTTCTGCAACTTCGCATCTCTACCCAGGAGTGCCTATAGCCATCATTTAGATGGTAATGGGATTTTTTCCTTGTTTTCTCCAACAAACCTGCCTTCACCCAAGATGGCACACAAATCTAATTAATGGCCTTGGGCATGCACATGCTACAACTAAGACAACAATCTCTCTGGCTTGCTAGCTGGGGTTACTAATGCAGCCAAGCCTACCACAGCCCTTCCCAGGCTGGAAAGTGATGCCATGGATAGTTCTCCTCCCAACCTACTGCCACCAGTATGAGCCATGCCGTCAGCTCCTTAACCAGGGTCACCATCACAGCAGCATGTGTTTATAATAATTTCATATATAACATATGTGGCAGGATATCCCACTATTAATCAATGTCATCACAATCTCAAAGGTTTTAAGAACAACATCATGTGCACACCCAAATCAGAGCTTGCTGGAAGCACACATATAGAAAACACGATATAAAATAAACTCTTTTGTCTGAAAGAGAGAATGCTAATTGTGGGGAACACCACTTCAACAAATAGCAGAAACAGCAGCATGTTGAAAACATGCAGTTTACTTGTTTAAAATACAGTTAAAATAACCTGTTGTTTAATGAAATTATGAAATGAGTTTTAATGCTCCAGGACAGAAAACTGAAATCTATAATATTTACTGTATGTAGCTACCTTGTTTAAAAAAACATGTGCAACTCATCTTATTTCTGTAATTATCTGCAGCTATTGTTAAATTGGGCACTATCTATAGTTAGCATGACATGGATAAAATCCCATGTGTAGTTGTTAACTACTGTTTTTTTTCTTTTTCAAAAGTGTTCCAGCTGTCAGCATTTTGCAACCCACACAAAACTGCATATTACAGGCAAGCACAGAATACGTGTCTTAACAGGTTCCTGTGCTTCAGTGTAATAATGACAAGTACACAGAGCTACACAAGCATGTGCCCAGACACATCTTTCTACATATGCAATATATTTCATGTAATTTATACATTTGTTTTGACTTGTTCACAGTATAACATTGTAACACAGACATGTGTCCAGGCGGACTGCTTACATTTCTTCTTTGCAGTACTGTTTTTTTTCCCATTTCAAATTCTATTTATCAGGGTGTTATTTAGTCTTCTGCATGTGTTGTAACTTCTGTCCAAGTGCCTTTTACCATTTTATTTCACCTTTTTAATTTCATTTCGTAGTCTCAACTCTGACTTATTTTGCTGATGACTTCTTTATCTCTTGTAAGGATTGCAGTTACTTTTCTGAATATTTTAAATAATTTATAATGATCTATTTTCATTTAAATGATGTGTGATGCATTATTTGTGAAAGCATTCTTCATTTTTATTTATTTATGTGTTGAATTTTGTTGACTGGGTAGGCCCACAAAGACCTTTTTCAGGGGTGACCAGGAATTAGTTATGTAAAAGAAAGCACAATACATTGGTCATACACAATATAGAAATCATTATCCACAATAATAAAGACAATATTTAGGTCTATACATAGGCAAACTTCTTTAAGGAGATGCTACAGATCACAGATAAAGTGCAGGACAGGTCATTAGTTATCGTATAACAATAGTACAATCAACAGTAAACAAGAACCACATTAATTACCTTAGTTAGAAGTGCAATACATATTTTGAGGTACAGTTGGTATTCATTGCAGCACTACCATAGTGGAGGAATCAGCCTCAAAGGCAGTTAGTATGTGAGAGGATACTAGTTCAGGGGAATTATAGACTGACTCAGATATTTTGGGAAACAAATGCTCTTTAGTGAGTGCAGGTGCAGTTGCTTTTGTTGGAGAGGTATGCTTTTAGTGAGAGCTTGAATGCAGGGAGTGAGGAGCAGCTCTGCAAGGTAGTAGGGAGCTTGTTCTAGGACTGCATGATTCTATAAGCAAATGACCTTTGTCCAACAGCCGTGAATACCCTGGGTACATCTAGAGGGGCTTGTGATGTAGAGTGGAGAGTTCTTACATTCTACCTATGCAAACCTTGAGGTAGAGTATGCAGAGTCTGCTGAGCGCAGTTTCCCTAAGGGATGTCAGTACTGGAGTTCCATAGAGGAGAGTTGGGAGCATGATGGAATTAGCCGCCATTAAGCAGATTGCATTGGTGAGATAAATGCTTATTCTGTATAACAGACCTGTCTTCTGATGTATTGTTTGGTAGTGTGCTTAATATGTGATTTTAATGTGAGCTCTTGGTCTAGCCACATTCCAAGGTATTTTATACTGTTCACAACTTCCAGCATGGTCTCTCTGTATCAACGATCCTTAGGAGCTTGGTTCTGACAGCAACTAGTCTTCTGAGCTCAAAGAGCATGGCCTTAGTTTTCTTGATGTTAAGCAAGGCCCCTGAATCCGCGTGTCACAGAATTTTGTGCAGAACTTATGATCTACCCAGAACTTCATGTGCCACAGAATTCACTCTTCTTGGTGATTTTTTATTAATATTTCTGTTTATACATAGAATCTGATTCCTTCCCCTCTTTTTATATCCAAAACCCCTATATGTTCAGAATGTAATGTTATCATTGCTACTGTATAACATCGTACATTAGCTAATGAATGGCTGCATTCTACAACAGAAATGAACAGTCACTTATCTACACAGCTCCACTGCCAGAGACAGTGGCACAGCACATCATGCATGGTAATATTTGTTCAACCTGCACTACAGCCTAATACAATTTTCAGTCTTACATTGTTGCACTATGGCCAACTTAAACAAAATCTTGCCAATAGCACAGACCTGTTAAGTCCATACCTCACTTTGTACAAACCTATTTGTGCCTCCAAGGTATAGAGACGCTATCTGAAATGAATAACTGGTAAAATGAATTTAACTGTCTAAATTTTTAAGAAAAATAAAGTAATTATGCCCAGAAAAGTGAAATATAATAATGTGTAGACCTGTTGAAAGAATAGACCTGTTAAATAAATAATTGCACTGTACGCCTATTTGCCAGGGTTATTGATTACATATTGTCAATGCTTGATAGAATCACCTAAAAGTTATGGAGAAATGTTGTGTGCAGGGACAGCTGTTGGGCCAGAGGGTAGCATGCTGTGTTTCCATGCCGGCAACTCAGGTTCAGAGATTAGCTCTGGGAGCTGGCTGGGCAGCACAAGGATTGTGGAACACATCACTGCTAGGAGCCTGGGAAGGTATGGTGCAGTTTTCTGTCACATGGTGGACACATTGTGATGGGCCGGAGAGCTGTATCTCACAATTGGTTCATATGCATGTCAAATGAGTTTCGTAATAACTCCTATTCCATTTCCAATGGGACCTATATGAATGAGGATGCAAGTTCATGGAAATAAAAAATATATATATGTGTGTATATATATATATATATATATATATATAACACACACATATACACACACACATACAGTATCTCTGTCTCTCACCACACACACACACGCATATTTGTATGTATGTTACAGATTGCATATAAATATACAAGTGATACAGTGGGAACCTCATGAGTGGTGTAAAGCACTATACAAATATATAAGTGATAGACAGTGGAAACCTCATTATGGGATAGATAGCATGCATATAGAAATACCTTATTTATCACATAAGATCCCTCTGCATATGTCATTTATGCAACAGGCTAGGACCTTAAGGAGAGACATTTGTTTTGCTTTTTAGGCATAAAATTATTTTATAAGTCTGTTATTTTTTGAACTAGTGTTATTGTACTTTCCACCATCCTGATTGCTATAAAACTGCCATGAAAGTGAAGTCAGGATGACAAGCTGACACTGTGATGTGGTAGTTTGTTAGTGCCGCAGAACTTCTCAGAAATTACAAACCACCACCGAGAATTTCTGTGGCAATGGTAGTCTTGTCAAGAACTTGGTCCCACTGTGCCACAGAAAGTAGGGGCCCTGATATTACAGTAGATGATTAGATGAGAGCCATCTAGCTAATGTGGCAAAGTTCTCAGTCAGCCCTTGTTTAATGCCTGTAATGACATTGCTGCCCCAAGACAGGACAGCATCATCTGCATATAGGATTGCTTTGCTTCTCCATGGTTGAATGGCAGATCATTGATAAAGAGGGAGAAGATTAATGGTCAAGAATCAACCCCTGCAGGTCTCCATCGGTGTTTGCGTAATGTTAGGATAAGCTGGTGCTCCATTTAATGGTTTGGCTGTGGCCTACTAGGTAGCTGCTGAACCAGGTATTGTCATGGTGATCCAGTCCAAGACTCTCTAGTTTGGAAAGTAGTATCTCATGATTTACCAGGTTGAAAGCCTTGGTGAGATCAATGAAGATGTAGCTTTTCCTTATCAGTGGCTTTGAAGATGTCCGGGTGAGGCACACCAGGGCTGTGTCAGTCCCATGGTGTTTTGGAATCTATGCTTGACCATGGCCATCAGGGTTTCCAGTGAACACAGCAACTGTGACTGAGCACTTTCAAAAGGTGACTCAATCCACGGCACTTGTGTTCAGGGTTACCTAGCGAGGTAGAGACCGGATACCTGGGTGGGCAGGTATTGCAATGGGAAGCATACATGCATGTTTGCATGTTTACATGTGCAGAGGATGGGAGGTATGTGTTGGGGTGTGCTGGGCCGTTGTCAAGCTGGTCAGCTAGTGTTGTGGGGAGGGTGATAGGTTGGGATGTGCAGGGTGCAGAGTGCAGGGCTCGGGTTTGGAGCGTCTCATTTTTTTTTTGTGCAGGCAGGAGGCTTGTTATTTTTTTAAGAAATTCACCCCCTTGACATGCACCCCCCTGAAGTTGAGAATCCTTAAGTAGGGGTGGGGGCACAGCCCTCTGCAAACATGTAATTCCCATTGCCATCTTGCAGTTCGTTGCTAGTGTACATTGCCGTAATTATATTCACCCAAACGGCGATTGCTATTCCGTAATCACCATTATGACATAGAACCACCATCAGGCTATAAGCCTCTAGGTGAGCAGTCATTTACTTGTAGATGAGACATTCTTGTACTTTAGCCAAGGCACTGAGTATCGAGATTGGACAATAGTTTTCTATCATGTTCTTGGCTCCTCCTTTGTAAACAGGGACAACCTGGGCAGTTTTCCATGATTGGGGACTTCACCACAGAGCAGGGACATATTACACAGTCTGATCAGGGGAGTAGCAAGTATTGGGTCTGCAGACTGTAGAAGCATGGGTTCAAGCCCATTGTGCCCTGCAGACTTGTCAGGTTTCATATAGAGCAAGTGTGTTAGTACTTAGTTCATGGTTATGAGTTTGAAGTGGAATAAGGGTTGGTTGGTGGAGTGGGGGGCAGATAGTGGTAAATTGGGTTGGGAGACTTTAAGTTGATCTAAGTCAGTAAAGAACTAGTGGAAGCCTTCTGCGATGAGTTGAGGATCCTCAACCAGTGTGTCATTTATTCATATTTCCTGACTGGTGGCAGTATGATACCCTTTTAGGAGACTGTTTATTTGGGTCCAGAAATGTTTAGAGTTGTGCAGGTTTCCTATCTGCAGTTTTGATGTAGCTGACCTTGGCTTTCTTCAGTGTGGATGTGCATTGGTTCTGTAATTTCCTGTACTCTTGCCTGTCGTGTGATGATCCTGTTGTCTTGTAGGCACTCCAGGCCCTGACACATTGTTTCATCAAAATATGGTGGTCTGGGAGATCCACGTAGAACATAGGCCTCTGTGCTGCCTTTGTATAAATGGGGCATGCCTGCTTATAACTGATGTAACATTGTGGATTATAAGGTCCAGTGCTGTATTTGCATTTGACATGATGTCCAGATCTTTCCAGTTAACTTTAGAGGTCATCAAGAAAGGTATCGCTGTCAAGCTTGGAATAGTCTCTGGTAGTGAGATAGTGTTTTGGGGGTGTTAGGGAAATGATTTCTCCATGTACAGTAGATAGGAGAGTGGTCACTCAGTGAGTCTGAGAAGATCCCAGCAGCCTCTTTTTGTAAGACTAGCAGTTTCTGGCATGCTCATTGCTTATCAAGAAGAGATTTGACTTTATACTGCACTTGTGGTAGGCTGATTTCTCATTGAATTGCAGCTTTCTGTGGGTATGTGGTCATTTCCCAGATAGGTTGAATTATTTTTATGTTGATTGCGCGCATGCAAAAGAAACATGTTGAGACAGGTTTCTCCAGAAGCAGGTTGTGGAGGCACGGCACTGTTGTGGCCAATGCCCCCATAGCCTGCAAAGGCTTGCCCTGCTTCCCCCAATGCCGTGGCATGCTGCTGCTAACACTAGTTCAGCCAGCATGCCACAACTTTCTAAAAAATCAGCCGCTGCAATCAGGAGCTGCCTCGTCATTGCAGCGTCAGCCATCCGCTGCAATGAGGGAGCGACCCATCATTGCAGGGCAGGATGTAAAACCCCTGAGATTGTTTGTGAATATGGAGGCGGCTTATTGCCATGTTCACAAGCAATATAACCCCCCCACCATGTTTAGTTGCCGGCGGGGGCCCCAATCCCCGTAGGCTTTGGTGTCTTTGTTGCCGACGAGGAGCCCACTCCCGTCTCCCCGCAGTCTGTGCCCCCGTTTTGTTCCTGCTGACAGGGTGCCCAATCCCCATCGGCTGTAGTGTTCCCCTGTTTGTTTTGTTGCCGACGGAGAGCCCACTCCCTGTCGGCATTCTGTTACCCTTTTGTTCCTGCCGCAGGGTGCCCAATCCCGTCAGCATAATGATACCCCCGGTCAAGAAAGCCTCTGCTGGCAGACTGGGAGCCCACCGCAGTGTGCCAGATGCCCTGAAAATTAAAAACGGTCCCGCAATGTCTGGTACTTTTTTTTTTTTAATCCTGGAAAAAAGGAAACTGTCCCTCGGCGCTCGCCCTGCCTCCCACCTTCAACCTGCACCCACCCACTGCACACCCTGCCTCCCCACACCCCCCCATCCCATACTTACCTAAGGAGCTCAGCGCGATGATCTTCGGTGGACTGGGAACACGACTGCACTCTTCAAAGCCGACCGCAAACTGAGGAAATGCCGGTAAGCTGTATAATGTAATACATAGGGTTTTTTCAACATTACTACATATCTCAGGTATTTTTGGGAATTTTCCACCAAATTTACAACATGGGGTTTTGGGACCCTCCTCATGAATTCTTGAACTGTCATGGCGTTAATCAGCCCAGAAAGGTGATTTGCGGTCACTGTGTGGAATCATCTTTCGGGCCAATTAACGAAGCGACATTGCCAGTGTTCATGGTGGGCTCTCAAAAGCCTATGTTACAAATTTGAGGGAAAAAAGTAAAATAATGACTGTTTTATAGTATGCGCTGCTGTTGTTACATGCACTCAGTAACTTTGTATATTTGCAATATTTTCATGCCAGATTTTCAACATTGCCATTTTGTTGCACCTTCTTGTGAACAGTATAGCTGTAATTGTTCACATCCTGGTGGAAATGTGGTTTGCACTTCCGGCGCAGAATAGCGTGGTCACTGTGGGAAATCAGTGTTCGGGACAGATTAAAAAAATGACAGTGACACTGTTCATGAGTAGAGGTCCTGAAATGGCTATGTTGAAAATTTGGTGATGATACTCCATAAAATGACTGTGTTATGAGTGTGCATTGTGCAGTTTGCACGCACACTTGTTAACCCGCGAATTTATAATATTTTCACTCCAGATTTCCAACATTGCCATTTTCCCACACCTACTTATGAACAGCAAAGCTGTCATTTTTTCCATCCTGGCCAAAATGTGTTTTTGGACTTCCAGCGCAGAATACAACGGTCACTGTGGGAAATCACTGTCCAGGACAGATTAAGAAAATGAGAGTGATACTGTCCATGAGCAGAGGTCCTAAAATGTCTATGTTGAAAATTTGGTGATAATAGCCCCTTCGAATGACTGTGTTACAAGTGTGCATTGCACATTTCATCACCCTTAGTAACCCACGTAGATTTGTAATATTGTCACTCCATATTTTCACCAGTGGAACTTCATACCTCCTTATAGAGCAGTACAGCTGTCATTTTCACATCCTGACCGAAATGTGTTTTCACAGTTCCGCACAGAATAACGCGGTCACTGGGGGAAATCACTGTTCAGGACAGATTAAGAAAATGACAGTGGCACTGTTCATGAGCAGAGGATCCTAAAATGCCTATGTTGAAAATCGGGTGACGAAACTCCATAACATGACTGTGTTAGAAGCGTGCATTGAACTGTTTCCACGCACCCTTGTAACTCGCAATTTTGTAATATTTTCACCCACATTTTCAACAGTGGCATTTTTCCACACCTCCCTATGAACAGTACAGTTGCCATTTTCACATCATGGCTAAATGTGTTTTGCACTCCTGCCGTAGAATAGCACGTGGCTGTGGAAATCACTGTGTGGGACACATTAAGATCGAACAGTGAGAGGGGGTGACCGTGATCAATTGAGCTCTGTCGGGACTGCTGTGGATTTGTTTGTGGGCAGAGAAAGGGCCCAACGCAAGAGACAAGTACAAAAGTGCATTCTGCAGCACTGGGAGAAACAGAACGAGACAGCGAGTGAGGGAGGGGAAGTGAGCGAACTCTCCGGAGCTCTTTCAGGACTGCTGTGGATTTCTTTGTGGGCAGAAAAAGGCATCAATGCAGTAAGGGGCCCAGTACAAAAGGCCAGCCTGCAGCAGTGGAAAAACAGTACGAATGAGTGAGACAGGGGGACTGAGTGAGCTCAGCAGACTCTGTCATTACTGCTGCGGATTTCTTTGTGTGCAGAAAAAGGTGCCAATGTAGGCGAGAGTCCTGTACAAGAGGGCGCTTGCAGCGCCAGGACAAACAGAATGAGCGTGTGAGAGAGGGAGACTGAGCGACCTCAACAGAGCTCTGTGGGGACAGCTGTGGATTTGTTTGTGGGCAGAGAAGGGCTGAACATAAGAGCCCAGTACAAAGGGCAGCTTGCAGCACTGGGAGAAACAGAGCGAGAAAGTGAGTGATGGAGGGGGAGTGAGCGAATTCATCGGAGCTCTTTCAGGACTGTTGCGGATTTCTTTGTGGGCAGAAAAAGGCATCAGTGCAGGCAGGGGCCCAGTACAAAAGGCCAGCCTGCAGCAGTGGGAGAAACAGTACGAGCGACTGAGACAGGGGGACTGAGTGAGCTCAACAGAGCTCTGTCAGGACTGCTGCAGATTTCTTTGTGGCCAGAAAAAGGAGCCAATGCAGGCAGGGGTCCCATACAAAGAGCCGCTTGCAGCACCAGGACAGACAGAATGGCGTGTGAGACAGGGAGACTGAGCAATCTCAACAGAGCTCTGTCGGGACAGCTGCAGATTTGTTTGTGGGCAGACAAGGTGGCAGTGCATGCAGGGACCCAGTACAAATGGGCAGCCTGCACTGGCGGGGAAACCAGAATGGCGAGTGAGAGAGAGGTGGGAGGCGAGCTCAACAGAAAGCTGTATTGTAACTGCTGCAAAGTTCTTTGTGGGCAGAAGAAGGCGGCAATGCAGACAGGAGTCCAATAAAAGGGCAGCCTGCAGGCGCTGGCAGAAAGCGGAATGGTGGTGACGAGGGGGAGTGGCGAGCTAAGCGGGCTTTGTCGGGACTGCTGCAGATTTCTTTCTGGGCAGACAAAGGCGCCCAGAGGCAGGAGCCTGAGTACTAGAGCAGCCTGCAGCGCCAGGACAGACAGAATGAGTGGTGACACCAGGGGAGTGAGCAACCTCAATGGAGCACTGCCGTGAATGCGTGGTGACTTTTGTTGGCAGAAAAGGTGCCAACACAGGCAGGAGCCCAGTACAAAAGGTCACCCTGCAGCGCTGGCAGAAATGGAACAAATGAGTGAGAGAGGGGGAGTCAGCAGGCTCAACAGATCAGTGTTGGGACTGCTGCAGATTTCTTTGTGGGCAGAAAAAGCCACCAACAGAGGCAGGAGCCCAGTACAAAAGGGCAGCTTGCAGCACCAGGAGACACAGAATGAATGAGTGAGAGAGGGGGAGTGAGCCCCTCAACGGAGTTCAGTCGGACAGTTAGCAGAATTCTTAGTGGGCAGAACAAGGTGCCAACACTGGCAGGATCCCAGTACAAAACAGCAGCCTGCAGCACTGGAAGAAACAGACTGAGCGACTGACAGAGGGCCAGTGAGTGCGCTCAACAGACCAATGCAATCAACATTCGGCACTTACAAATGCTTTTTTCTTATTATGACTTGTGTTTCAAATGCTTAAAAGTGCCTCATTGACTTTGGGCTACCTGAATACCATCCATCTGAATACATTCCTGTCCACCCCTTTGTTCTTCTGATGTTAGCCTCCATGTAGTTCCTCGATGCAGTCTAAAATCTTCTGGGGATTGGGCTTTTCGGGTAGCTACCCCAGCAATGTACAATGCTGTTCCTGTTGAGGCAGATGGAGCACAATCAGTGAACTAGAGATGTGCTGAAGTTTTAATTCACCAGCAAAGTTGCCATGAAGTGGCCAAAATTAACATTTGCAGAGTTTTGTGAAGTTTTCCCTGCTATCATCAACTTTGACCACACCCGGATCGTGAAGTTTTCAACGTGAAGTGCAGAATTTTGCCCACAAAGTGTGGAATTTTGCCTATGAATGGCAGAATTTCATCCACAAAATTGTGAAATTATGCCCCTCACAGGAAAAATTCCCCACTTTGCAGGCAAAACTTTGTACTTCGTAGTGAAACTTCGCTCTTCACAGATCGATCAACACTTTTAACTGCACTAAATTCACAGAAAGAATTTTACCAGCTTTGTTCATCTCTAAAGTGAACATTTTTAAACATTTTTAAAACTTATGCATCCAAGTTTTGGGGTCTACCTAGAGCTTTAAACAGGTTTTGATTAGTTAATGTATATTGTTATTTGTTTACTTGTTGCTTTGCTAGTCTTGAACTTGTGTGCTGTGTGAAAATTGTATGGCACCCAGAGCCATTCTGGGATGTGTGCCATACAATTAAATTTGCTTTGAATTTCCATGCCGAATTCTGTACTAATAACTTATGAGATCTTTTTTAACATATGCTAATTATTTTCCATATCCCTTGTTAGGTATTGACAGCAGGTGCATCCCTTCAGTGTCTGAAATGTGCTTTTGTTTGAGCTTTTGTTTGAGTTTTGAGCACATACAGTATGAGACATTAATAGGTAAACAAGTACATAAATACAAATAACTTAAATACTCACATTGCCATTAGTAAATTTCATACATTTTCCAGTTTAATACAGTCATCGTTAATGAAAATGCAAAAAGGATGTCAACAAGTGGTCGTTTGGCTACCTGGTCCACTAATGACAGTAAATAAGCTTGTGATCGCAAATCCCAGTTGAAATGAGACAAATGGCAATTAAGCCTAAAAACATGTCTTTCAGATGTTCTCCGATGGAAAAATAAATAATATGTGAAAATATACCATATTTAACCACAAGATATTCCTTTCATTGTAGTATGCAGCAGTGGAACTTTAAAATAACAAAACATTCTGAAGAACCCAAACACTTTTATTTTTCTTCACATTCTGTTGTAATAAACCTCATGAATAGATTTTCTATTGATTCATGAGTATCTGCCACAAAAATTAAAACAGCAAGATATATATATATATATATATATGGGCAAGTTGTTCGGTCTACCTCATTCACCTATCCTACTCAGGCTGTGTTGTGCAATGCAAGGTCAATAAAAAACAAGACAGCTATTATTGCTGATCTTGTTGGTACAGCCGATCTGACTTGCATCACCGAGACCTGGCTGGATGAGAATGCTGGCCCAGTGTTGGAAGTGACAATTCCAGCTGGGTACTTGGTGCTACACTGCCCAAGAGATGATCATAGGGATGGGGGAGTTGCCATTTGTTTCAAGTCAGGTTTGGGCCTTGTAGACACTTCAGTTGCGGAGACCAGATCCTTTGAATGTATCATGGGAGCAGGTGTAGGTTGCAGGATACTTCTCATTTACCATCCACCCAGTGCTGAGAAGGAATTCCTGCAATAAGTCACAGACTTCATTGTTGACCTGATGTTGGGATCCCCCAGATGGTTAATTCTGAGGGATTTTAACAGAGGCTCAATGATGAACTCATGCAGTTTGGGCAAGACTTCCTCCAACTGATTAATTTCTTGGGTCTTTCACAGGTAGTTACCTCTGCTATTGATATTCACGGTCATTTATTGGACCTTGTCTGGCAGCTGGGAATGAAGCTCATCAATTTGGTGGTGGAACCAGTCTGTTGGTCAGGCCATCATGCTAAAAGGTTCAGATTCGAGGCAACCCCCCCCAATTGACCTGCTCCTATGGAGATGGTCCTGTACTGCCCTTTAAGGGATGTGACCCCAGATGGTCTTATAGCAGTGCTGAACCTATCAGGTGTGTTGAATGTATGCAGGGGGGCTGTGAAACTGGTACTAGATTATAATAAGGCAGTGACAGGGACCCTTGACTCCCTAGATCCTGTCTGTATTCGCCTCTCTTTGCCCAATGTCCCTTTGGTATGATGGGACTTTGAAGGAGCTAAGATGAGGGGGTCAAAGGTTGAAGTGGTGCTGGCAGGAATCTGGTCTGGTGGATGATAAACTTAGATTTATAGCTCATTATAAAGACTATCAATCAGCAATCTCCTCTAAGAAGGCAGAATTCCTGTCCAAGGATATTGCTGCATCGAGGAACCGACCAGCTCAGCTCTTCTGGACTGTTAAAACATTATGCAATCCAGCTTGTCTTCAGACATGGGGAGTGTTTTCACAAGTTAGGTCTAATGAGTTTGCTTGGTTCGTCACTGTTAAGATTGCCACCATCAGGTTGGAGATCCGGTCAGTGTCCTTTAATGGGTATTGTGGGATCAGCTTGAGGTTGCAAGCACCTAGCCTGTTGGGTCCAACTTCAGCCGGTTGGAGGTTGTGGATGTTGTGTGGTCATCTAGGATATGCGCCCAACCTACTGTAGTTTGGATCCAGGCCCAACATGCCTCCTAGTAGGGTGCGTTGAAATCATCAGCCCGGTCCTAACTGGGTTAGTCCAGTGTTTGTTAGATACAAGGGTGTGACCGGATCCCCTGATGGAGGTGGTAGTGGTCCCTCTACTTAAGAAATCTTCTTTTGACCCAGACTGCTTAGGAAAGGTAACCCATAAACAGGGCTATCACAATTGGGCACCTACAAAATGGTGACTCTGTTATGGCGCCTGTGTTCGGGGGTTACCTGGCGAGGATTGCCCAGATACTGGGGTGGGTGACATACGGTGACTAGATGTACGCATGACGTATATGGCTGCACACACACGGGGTGGAGAGGCAGGAAGGGACAGCATGTGAGGGGTATGGTGGGCAGCTTCCAAGCTGGTCTGCTAGCATGGTGGGAAGGGTGGTTGACTGGGAAGTGCAGGGTTCATGTCCTCATGGCAAGTTTTTGTTTTTTGCCAGCAGGTGTCTTTCAGTTTTTTAAGTTTTTCATCCCCAACATGCATCCCCCTGGAGCTGAGAATCCATAATTAGGGGGCTGTGGTGGGAGCAGCCCCCACATTAAAAACAAAACCCATAGGTTTTGGGCACCCTCTTTGTCCTTGCTGCTAGTGTGCATCACTGAAACTGATTTTTAGCAATGTAAACTCACCGTAATGGCGATTGCTATTCAGAGATCGCTGTTATGACATGGCACCCTTAGCAAACTATAGACCTGTCTCTTACCTGCCCTTTGGGAGCAAGGTTATTGAGAAGGTGGTTGCAGCGCAGCTGGATGACAGTCTAACAATCCATGATGTCTATGATCCTCTCCAACTCAGGTTTAGGAAGAGGCACAGTAGGAAGACTGCCCTTGTTCTGGTGTTTAAGGATCTCTTGACAGTGAGGGATTGGAGATGCCATCTCATCTTGGTTTATACTGGGTGTTTATACTGGGATAAGAACAGTAGAAGGCTATACAGCCCATTTTAACTGTTCTCCACATCAGTGGGACCATTTGGAACCATTCTGTGAAAGCCACTTATCTATTTTAACTTTAAAAATAAATACCAATACACAATTTATTATATCTTTTGGCAGGATATTCCATAATTTACCAGCTCTTTGAATAATGGAGAAATGTCCTACGTTCTTTTTTGCTGTAAGCAATTTAATTAGCTTTTTATGCCTCCTTAGGGTTTCTGGTTTAACTTAAATACCAATTCCCATATTATCTCTTAAGTTTTGATCTGACATAACTTTAAACATCATTAAGAGATCTTTCTAACCCTTCATTGCTGTAGCTAGAACAGCCTAGTTTTATTTAGTCTGGTTTTGTATCTCAATGTTTTCATTGATCCAGTCATTTTTGTAAACCATCACTGCACTCTCTCCATTCTATTTATTTCTCCTTTCTTGTAAGGGAACCACAACTGAGACCCAAGATCCAGGTGTGGTCTTACATGCGTTTTATACAGAGGCAGCAAATAGTCCATAGATTTATTAATAAAACTCTGGATATTTTTAATAATAAAGTTAGACTTCTTTATAATATGTTGTTACACGAGGTCCCTACACCCTGATTGGTCCTCCAGAGGTACACCACAGACAGCTAGCATTTAGGTATATGTTATACTAACATATAGGGCTAAGAGCATCTACTGTGTAAGAGTAGATGTCAGGATATGTATGCACATAATTGCTATACACTTTACTTTTCTTCCTTACAAGATGCTAGGACATCTGTGTCCTTGTAATGATTATGATATATGATTCAGCATTGCCATCTTCTGATGATTTGTATTACTACCGCTATGTACAAACTGTACCTCTTTGTTTCTGCAAAGTGATGACTATTCCAAAATTGTATAATGTTATCTTGGACTGAGGAGCCACCTCTAATTTAGCCAGTAGAGCTCATATCTGTAACTAGAAATATTTCTATCTTACAGTAACCATGGTAATTATCTGAGGTGTATGATGTAGGATATTCGTCTTCTACCTTGGAGACACCAGGAGACATGGAGATTCGTTGAGGTATAGGGAATGCTTAGCATTGGCTCCCAGTTCCTAATGATCAGAACTGCTTAGGGAACTGTGATTTTCCTTTTGGTAATAGTAAACAAACTTTATAACTCTTATGCAACGTGTCCGTGATTCCTTGCATGTCCATTATTGCCAAGAACCTGAGACTGGGGTTTAGACCTCCTGACAGTGTGTCCTGTGTGTCTTAAATTCTAATTTGTTGTCGATCATAATACCACAATCCTTCTCCAGGTTTATTGCCTGTAAGTTATTACCATTCAGTGCATAATTTTGTACCACACTGGATCTGCCTAAATGCATGACTGTACATTTAATTTATTCTAAAAGGCATTTTGTTTTTTAATGACCAGTCTTCAATTATTTTTAGATCCTGCTTCATGTTACCTTGTTGTTTTAGAGTACCTACTGGCCCACCTAATTTGATGTCATCCACAAATTTCATAGTAGTATTGACCAAGCCTTCATTGAGATCAGAGTTGTATCGGGAGCAAAGCTTTGGCCCTAATACTGACTCCTGTGGTACACTGCTGGTAACTCCCACAGGGAAAGCGTAGTCACCTAAAACTCCAACTAACTGCTTTCTATAATCTAACCAATTTTTTTTCCACTTAATCAACCTGTTGTCTATACCTAATAGGGTCAGTTTATCAATTTTATTTTTATGTGGCACTTTGTTGAATGCCTTTTGAAAATCTAAATATATGACATCCATAAATATATTATTATCAAGGGCACTATTGATTTTTTCATAGAAGCATAAATGGTTGGTAGCACAACCTCTCTGTTTCATGAACCCATGTTGAGTATTGTCCGCTAGTCCCAGACTAACAGTATTCTCTTCAAACTTAAGTTTTAGGAAGCTTTCAGCAATTTTGCATAAAGTTGCAGTTACACTGACGGGGCTATAATTAAATGTATTTGATCTGTCACCTTTTTTAAACAATGGTATTACTATTGCTTGCTTCCAATTGTCCAGTACTATCCCTGTAATGAATGAGTCATTGACAATTTTATGTAAAGGATGCACTATGTAATTTCCTATCTCTTTAATAAGTCTTGGGCTTAGGAAGTCTGGACATGCAGATTTATTCACCTTAAGTTTGTTTATCATGGCCCAGATATTCAAAAGGGTTGCGCATGGTGCAACAGTGTTGCGCCATGCACAACCCACTGATGCGCCCGTGCAATATTCAAAAGGGAAAGTGCACCACGAAATTCCAATGCACTGGAGCGCATCAGTAATGAACGCAGGCACAGGGCGTGCCTACGCATAACCTGCACAGCCTGATATTCAGCCCGGATGTGCAGAGTCATGCATGTGCAACCGCCACCTGCGCCCGCACAAAAGTTAAGCCAAAAAAAGGAACAAGTGATAGCCACCCACAGGTGAGCTGCCTACAGGGCGCAACGGCAGCTGCACAATAGTTGTACCAATTCCTGCCGCGGCTGGCAGCACCACCCCATGCCCCATCGCGAGCATCCGTAGTAAAATCCCCATCCTATATCCCTGGTGGTCCAGTGGACCTCTATGTGCCTGATCGCGGGCATCAGTAATATAACCCCGTCCAATATCCCTGGTGGTCAGTGGACCGATCGCTGCAATGGTGGGCATCTGTAACTCATAAAATACACCTACTACCTGGTGGTCTAATTACCCCCTTCCCACCTGCCCACTGGCTTCCGTCCCGCTCCCCGTCGCCGGTGGGCGGCAGCACCTACCCACCTGCCCGCCCCCGCAGCCGACGACAGCTTGGTAGGGCTGCACACCCATTGGTTAACAGCGTGAGCCAATGGGCATGCAGCCCATATGTATAACACAGTCCAGATATGTGAATAAATTCATTACATATCTGGATAGACGTAGTGATATGAGCTGCACACCATTGGCTCACGCTGAGAACCAATGGGCGTGCAGCCCTACCTAGCTGTCAGTCTGTGGGTGGCTGGGCGGTAGGTGGCTGCCGCTGGACCGGGAGCGGTGGTGGTGCCCAGTGACGGGTGAGGGGGTACACTAGACCACCAGGGTAGTAGGGTATTTTTTGAGTTACAGATGCCCACAATCAGGCAGCGATCGGGCCACTGGACCACCAGGGATATTGGACATGGGGGTACTATACTGATGCCTGCAATCGGGCACATAGAGGTCCACTGGACCACCAGGGAATAGATGGGGGCTTATTCTTCTACACAAATGCCCGCAGATCTGGCACATAGTGGTCCACCGTCCACCAGGGATATTGAAGGGGGTTTCTTTTACATGAATGCCCATGATCGGGCTGCAGGGGGCATCAGTCCCTGACGGCTGCTGCCTGGCAGGGTGCCAGGCACAAGTCATCGAGGATCGGCGCACCTGCATGCTAGTGGCATGCAAATAGGGCCATAATGAGATGCAAATGACCCCCTCTGCACCTTGCATAAATTATGGCCCCATTTGCATGTCACCTTTTGAATATCGCAGGTGCTGTGCATGGCGCAATGGCACTTGTGCTAGCGCATCTTCATGCTCCACTCTGGCCACTTGCACTGGCACAGTGCCACTGCACCAAGCACAGTGGTGATGGCCAGGGCGTGATATTCAAAGCTGCTGCGCCATAGTGCAGCTCTGTTGAATATCGCCCAGGCCACACCCCTGTGCAACAAAGTTGAGCTGCGCCCAGGCTTGCTCCACAGCCTGGCACAGTTTGAATATCCGGATCCATATCTTTAAGTTGTGACAGGCTAAAGGTAAGATCTAAATTTGGGCATATATTCTCTTTTCTATCACATTTTTCAAAGTTTCCTTTTTCAAATTCTGATCCAAAATAGTTACTAAAAGCTTCAGCCATATCCTTTGGGGAATTTATCTCTTTCCATCCTTTACTAATGGACCAATTTGATTATTTATTCTATTCTGGCTGCTTACTGTATACATGCATAAAAGCTTTTACTATTATCCTTTTCATGTACTAAGCTAAGCTCAACCTTATTCCTTTCTGACCTAATAGACTGTTTAAGTAGTTTTAACAGTTTTTTTATTCAGGTCCCTACTCTCTATACTTTCCCCAATTTCAGTTTATCAAAGGTCTTTTTCTTTTGCTTGCTCAACTTCAGCACTTTATTAGGGCACCATGCAGGTATTTTTCCTTTTTTATTGTACATTTCTTTGTTGGTATATGGTCTCCTCAGGTTGCAGTAATTTATTTTTAAAAGGTAACCACATGACATTGTTTCCTCAAAATCTTTATCCCATGCCCATTTTGATCATTCATATTTGATTTTATTAAAATGTGCCTTCTTGTAGTTTCTAGCAATAGTGGCTCCTTTAGTTTTATACACATAATGTTTCTTGATACAGAACTGGACAATGTTATGGTCACTGTTATTCAGATTTTCTCTTAATTTTCAAAATCATATCCTCCCTTTTAGTTACAATTAAGTCCATCACATTATTACCCTTAGTTGGTTTATTAACTAGTTGAGATACTCCCACCATGTGTAGCATATCAGTGAAATGATTACTAAGCACATCTGAATATACAGGATTTCCCCATTTTAATTTTGGGTGATTAAAGTTGCCTGAGACAAGTATGTCTTCCTTCTGGACCATATATTCAATTTCACTCTCAATTCATGTATTCATTTCTCTATTAGTGTTTGGTGCCCTGCAGTAAAGTCCCAAATATAATTTCTTTCTATTTATGCCTTCTAATGTTAACCATATTGATTATGATCCTGATTCTCTTAGTCCAGAAACAACTTCTGTATTTATTTTATTTTTTTATACGAATCACAACACCCCTTCTTTCTAATTTTGTCTGTCCTTAATGAATCATTTGTAGCCATCTATATTTCTATTCCATTCCACACCAGGTTCCCACCACATTTCAGTAATCATACAAATGTCTATGTTTTCCTTTGATCTCTCTGCAGCATTTGACACTTGAGATCATGGGGTGTTGCTGGAGTGCCTGCAGATCCTCTGTGGACTGTCTGGTAAAGTCTTAAAGTGGTTTTGATCATTCCTCACTGGCACTGAGAGTGGTGTCAGGGATTTATTCCTCTGCTCCTGTACCCCCTGTCATGTGGGGTTCCAGATTGCTCTGTACTGTGCCCCATGTGGCTTGCAGTATATATGCTGCCATTGGGAGACATTATAAGGCAGTATGGGCTTTGTTTTCACTGCTATGAAAATGACACTCAGCTCTACATGTCTTTTGTGCCTGATCAGGGTAGGATGGTCTCATTTTTTAACAGCTGCCTCTCTGAGATCCAGGGTTGGATGAGTTCCAGTTGGCTGAAGTTGAACTCAGACAAGACCGAGGTGTTGGTGGTGGAACCAGGTCACCAAGGCATGGGACTGTTAGCCAGTCAACTGTCTTGGCTTTGGCTCGGGGGAGGGGAGCAGTTTCTTACCTCAGATTGGGCACACAATCTGGGTGTTGTGTTTGATAGCATCCTGACATTACAATTTCAGGTGTCTGCTGTGCTTAAGACCACTTTTTTCCATCTGAGAAACATTACCCAGATTAAGCATTTCGTCATGCCTAGTGATCTTCCATTACTGGTTCATGCCTTTGTAACCTCATGCCTTGATTATTGCAAGGCCCTTTACCTAGGGCTACTGGGGGTTGATATTTGCTGATTGCAGCTAGTGCAGAATGAGATGCCCAGGTTATTGACTGGATTACCAAGATCTTATCCACATCACTTCTGTGCTCCTCTGCCTGCACTGGCTGCCTGTAAATTGATGAATAACCTTCAAGATCAGGTTGCTGACCTATAAAGCCCTACAGGGACCATGCTACTAGAAAGATTTTCTTTGTCTCTACTGACCCTTCCACTCACTCTGTTCTTCTGATGAAGGATTGGTAGAGGTTCCCAGGGTTTGATTAAAGACCTCTGGGCTTTTGTGGCCCCTACCCTTTGGAACTCTCTACCTCTTTGGATTAGAGAGTGCCTGATCATCAAGAGCTTTAAAATCACTCTAAAAACACATCTATTTGCCTTAGCTTTTCCTGATGATATCTAGCATACCGCCATCTCTGAGTATATTTTGGTTTTGAATTTCAAGTTTTTTATGGTTGCATCTGAATGCTGCTTTATGAATTGTATCTGTTGATGTATAGCTCTTTGAACATGTATTGGAAAAGCACTTAGAAATAGTTTTATTTGATTTGATTTAGGTCTAGCCAGCAGAAGTGAATATTTTGTTTTCAAAGCTTTCTGTTTTATCCAACTACACACAACTGTTAAAAGAGGCACACAAATAATCTGATGTCACAAATCCTATATTTAGTGAAGTCTCAAGCTGCTTTCTTACAGAGTAGCCCACTCAATAATCCCTCAGGCATTTGCCAGCTGTAAATATAGCCTTTAGTAGAGCTCCCTGGATAAGGAGAGTTACTTGAACTCATAGCTCTACTACTGCAAACTTGACAAAATAAACATCTGTTGTTGAATTAATGGTCCTGGACAGATCACTGTCACATGGGACAGAAGGCATTGTAGGAATAAGAAAAGCAATAAAAGTGTAAATATGGAGATCCCTAGGGGCCATAAAATCAGCATGCAAATCCAGAAAAAAAAATCCTTTCAGCAAACAAAGGGAAGGACTTATTAGAAGTACTCCTACAAATCAAAACACTCTGCACATTTTTTGTACATTTGAACTTTAGTATTCCTTTATGGTTTTGTTTGACCATCATTCCACAACCACTCACTAGCTGTAGGTTCTTTTCTCTTGAATATTTTGAAGTTAGAAAATCACCTTCATACAGTTCAAACAATATTGTGTAAACATTTTCCTGTCTTAGGTAATAATAGGAAGGTAAGACAAAATTTCATTTTGTTGATATTTTTATTTATTGAAGCCCATTTTGAAACCCTTTGGTTTTTAACTTATTTCATATCTAATTGTTTTTCCTTGACTGTGTAAAAGGGATTTTAATTTTCACTAACTTAACTCTGAGTTATGTAGTCATGTGAATATGAATTGTCCAGATTGAATATTTTTCCTAGTAACACTAAGCTTACATAATTACTAGATGTATTGGTTGTCTTAAGTAACCAAGAGTCTAAAATCTATATGTGATTTCAAAGAAAACTGACCCAGTCTGTCTCTTTCCAAAGAATTTGGTGCTGATTGTGGAAACTGACATATTATTTTATTTGACAAAGAACCTCTGTGTGCAAGCACTGAGGCAATGGTTACCCCAAAGAGTATTTGGCCGGGAAGCCAAGTTTCAAAGAAATACAAAATCACACATGCCCCCACTATGCAAAGCATAATGGGCTGCATATGCAAATCACCACAGAATAGAATGCTGGTTCAACTTTAAGCAGAAATGTATGGTGCTGAAAGGCCTCTCACACAGTTTGCAAAGGGTGCCAACAGAAGACATAGACACTTGTTTCGTTCTACCAGGACTCATCAGTATGCCTCGTCTGATTGACACCCCCAGTGGAATGAACCAGCTACCCTAAGATGGTCTATCTGGGTTATGTTGTGGTGAACCCAATTAAAACAAAAAACAATTTAAAAGACAAATAACCTCTGTGCACAAGCACTGAGGCAATGGTTACCCCAAAGGGCATTTGGCCGGGAAGCCAAGTTTCAAAGAAATACAAAATCACACATGCCCCCACAATGCAAAGCATCATAGGCTGCATATTTGTTTGGTTCAATGATTTTTATAAACAGTTAATATCTGCTATTCCCCTACATTTGGCACATATAAAACTGAGGCTTTTAATTTTGCATTTGAGACTTGAATCTACCTTTTAGAGTTATTTCCCCTTAAAGGAGAGTCAAAAAACTATTCAATTACCCTGTAATACTTTTTTTTGCCTTGAAGCATATTAAGGTGACCTACCCATTTACTATTTTTCATGAATCAGATTCCCAGAAGAACATATTGATTAACATATAGCAGTTTTGTTTTATTACTATACGATGAAGGTGTTTTGTAATGTTCACCAGCTATCATTAATTTGAAATTTAGTAATATTAATTTTCAGTTTTATGCAATTGGAATTGTTCCTCCAGTAACTGGAGTTTTCTTTGATGATGTAATGGTGATACAGTCATCAAAGCAAGATCATTTGCATATACTAGACACATGCAGTATTCATTATTCTAGGGTTATGTAAACTTTCTTTATTCATTTTCACAAGGATAGAGTTGATGTATATGTTGAACAATGTTAACACCAGCAGGATCTTTGTTTAACATCCCTCTTTGTTTTAAAACTTTCTGTTAAATCGCTTTGCAAGGAATACTGCACCTTGGCCCATGTGTCTTAAAAAAAATGCTATTATTAAAAAAGAGGTGTTGAACCCCTAACCTCTGCATCTCTGCTCAAAGTGTTTTTCTATCCTCAGTATCAAAAGCTTGTGTAAAGTCTATAAATGCAACACATAAAGCACCCATTTTAACCTTGACATAAAATTCCCTAAGATGGGATAGTATCATACAGCTATCAATTTTCAATCTTACAGCTATAAAACCAAATTTTGCATCTGTAAGAAATGTTATCAGGATTGACCATCCTTGTAATTCATTCAAAATAATTTTAGTAATTATTTTTTGAGAGTTATCAATCAGTGAGATGGTACAATACATCAAAGGGTCTGCTGGTGAATGCTTGTTTTCATAATTCAGAACAAATGTTGTTCCTTTCCAGGACTCTGGGATCATCTTTGCATACCAACTTTTGTTAAATAAATGTGTTAGAACAGGTGCCCATCAAGAAGAATGACCCTTATAAATATCTGCAGGAATGAAATCTGGACCCTGAGCTTGATATAATTCTTGAGTTTCTATTGCTAACATCAAATTGTTCACTCTCCTCTCCCCTACCAGGGTTTCCTCTTCTTCCCTTTTATCATGCAGGAGGCCCTGACAACCCTTTAGTCCCTGAACTTGAGCAAGTCTAGCCCTGATAGATTTAATCCCATACTCCTCCATACTGTATCTCTACTCCTGCAATTGTTTCTGCACTGACTCACCAGTTCAACCTCTCCTTCTCCCTCATGATGGCCCCACAGTCCTGGAAAATGGCCAGAGTTATACCACTCCACAAAAGGGGGGGCATCCTCCTCCAGTAACTATTGGCCTATTTCCATCCTCCCTTCTCTTGCCAAACTGCAAGAGAAACTTGCATACAACAGACTCACCAATTTACATTCCTCCTCTGATTTTGTCTGTCTGTTCCAGTCTGCCTTCAAAAAGGTTCAATCCACCATCTCCCCTGTTGTGTGTAACTGATGCTATCCTTTCAGGGATGGATAAGGGTCACATCACTGTGGCCATTGTCATTAATCTGGCCAAGGCCTTTGACTCAGTGTCTCATCCACTCCTACTGAGTAAACTGAATTATTTTGGCCTCTCAGCTCCCACTATCAATTGGTTCCATTCTTACTTCATGGGCTGTATAAAGTTCAGGTTGGTAGCACCTTGTTACCTCCTCTTCCCATCCAGATGGGATCCCTTAGGGCTCCATGTTGGGCCCCTGAACTCTTCTCCATCTTCATCAATGATCTTCCTTCATCCTCTGGATATTTGCATGTATGTAATTGACCCAGTCATCTACACTTCTGGTCCCTTCACTACAATTGTGGAAGGTCCACTACAGCAAGATTTCAACAGTGTCCTATGATGGCTCCATTCAATTCAAATCTCAGTCAACACTAGAAAAACTGTGTGCATGAGCTTTGGAATCAGCCAAAAACTGATGAAACTCTCATCTGTGCTTATCTTCTCCATCTTGAATGGCACCCCACTAGAAGTGGTTCCTTCCTTCATATACCTCAGTGTGTGGCTAGACAACAAGCTTGACTTCACTACCCACATTGATGCCACCCATGCATAGCTCCAACCTAAACTTGATGCCTTGTATTGCAATAATAACTGCAGGGTGAGTGTCTCAGCAGGTAGCACATTTGCCTCTGAGGCCAGAAGATCAGAAGGGAAAGGGAAAGGGGAAATTATTTAGCCAGGAAAGGTACACTAAGCCAAAGCTTGTTTCCAGGTGCGACCTGGGAGCACAAGGATGTTAAGTGACCTGCTAGGGTCACACAGTATGCAAATGGTTATGCCAGAAGGTTGTGAGTTCTAGCCCCACACTGGTAATGATGAGATAAATCCCAATGCTAACACTGTAGTGCATCATGAGAGGGGTGCTGCACTCCTGAGGTGACAACTTTCAGATGAGATGTTAAACTGAGGTCCCATTTACCTGTTTTTGTGGTTGTTCAGGTGGATGTTAAAGATACCATGGCACTTCTTCAAAATAGTAGAGGAAGTTTATTTGAGAAAAATCAAATAAACAATAAATTTACACAAAGAGAACCATAAGGAAACAAAAAAGTAAAACCATCCAGTTATAACATAAATGTCTTGGAAAAAACAAATCATATAAATACCAGCTTATTGTGGTGTACAAGGATAAAGAAAAATTAAATAAAATTGGGAATTTACAACAACTCAGGTAGACGGAATGTCAGTGTCCATGACTCATGGCATATTCCTCCACATAGCATTTAAACAGGTTTGGGTCACCCTAATAGATTCCGTAAAATGAATATCATGCAATGCTCATGTGATTTTTACTATAAGATCATTATGAAGAACATGTTTTTGCTGAAGGGTGAATAAACAGATCATCCAGAAAAAACAGAAAAAAAATTCCCATTGGTTTAAAATACTCATTTAAAAAATAACACAAGACACATCAGAGAAGTTGAAAAATACTAGATCAGCTTTAGCTGAAAAAGCATAAAGGTCAGATGTGCTTAAAGCCTAGCATCATGTAAGGAGTGCACTATATATAAATTAAAGTGACTTAGAGATACTTTCAGAGTAAAATAAAGACATCTGGAGTATAGATCTGTATAGCTCAGTTATGTGTGCAGTTCATGAAAAACAAACCCGCAGTCGTTTTTTGGAATGTTTTCTCCAAATTTTCAACATGGCCTTTTTGGAATCTCCCATCATGAACAGTTACACTAGGATTTTGTTAATCTGTCCTGAAAGTTGATTTCACACAGCAATCGCACCATTCTGTGCCACAGGTGCAAAAACACATTTTGGGAATGATGCAAAAAATGACAGCTGTACTGTTCATAAGGGTGTGTGAAAAAATGGCAATGTTGGAAATTTGGGACCACAACCTCAGAAATTGGCTGAGATATCAACCTAAGTTGAACCCCCTCCCCATAGACTGCCATTTATATAAATTGGCAGTATAAGAGCCAAACAAAAAGCTGCTTGTTAAGGACCACCAAGAAACTAAGACCATGCACGTTACATTATCATGTATTAACTCCTGTTACAACACTAAAGGACTTAAGGTTTATGGAGCATAATAACCAGTTTGAGAGTATAACTGGGTAATGTTTCCAACTATTGCTTCCGTTAGGTACACTTTACTTTAAAACCTTTGTATGCCATGTATATTTATTTTTTGTAGTTCTATTTTATGTGTTTTTTTTAACTTACAGTTATGACAATCCGAGTGGGGTTTGTTTTTCATGAACTGCACTCATAATTGAGCTATACAGAGCTATGTTCCAGATGTTCTTATCTTAATCTGAAGGTATCTCTAAGTCACTTTAATTGATGTGCAGTGCAGTCCTCACATGATGGTAGGCTCTAAGCACATTGACCTTTAGGCTTTTTCAGCTGAAGCTGAACTGGTATTTTTAAACTTCTCTAAAGTATTGTGTTATTTTTTAAATGAGTATTTTAAATCAATGGGAAGTTTTTCTGTTTTTTTTTCTGCATGATCTTGGTGCTAAAAGTATGGGATTTTCTAAATAACTATCATTACACTTCCGAGGAAGGACTGAGTTAGTCGGAAAGCTAAAGCACTTTATTCTTTTTGTTAGATCTATGCTGGTCCAATAAAAGGTATCAAATCATTTGTTTCTGGATCTGTTCTTACAAGGACCGATATGGCAAAGACTAAATCTGTATATGGACCATTCTAGTAATTCTCCTTTGGACTCCCTCTAATTTATTAACATCTTTGCATAAGGGGGGTTTCCACAATGTGGAACAATAGTCCAGAACTGGCCGTACATATGCTTTGTACAGAGGGATTAGGTAAGCCCTATTTCTTGAGGTCACTGATTTCTTAATGCAGCCAATAAGTTTATTAGCCTTTTTGATTAGTTCTGCAATGTGTACTAAACTTAAAGTCACTCCATACAATTACTCCCAAGTCCCTTTCATTGTTTACAGACTTCAGGGTTTTGCCTATCAATGTCTAGTTGTTACTGGGGTTGTTATTTCCCAGATATAAGACAACACATTTATCGAGGTTGAACATCATACCATTTCTTGCTGCCCAACCCTCTCTCGTAGCTTACATCTACTGCTATTTTAGTTTTGTCAGCAAATTTAATGGTAAAACTATTTAGATCCTTGTTCAGGTCAGAGACAAAGATTGAAAACAGGGAGGGGCCCAATACCGACCCCTGTGGACCCCACTTGTCACCTGTCCCTTGTCAGGTGTATAACCTCAAATTCTTACTACCTGCTTTCTATCCCTTAACCATGTGGCAGTGTCAGTGGCTCAGTAGGTAGCACACTCGCCTCTGAGGCTAGGAGATCAGAGGGCTGTGGTTTCAGTTCCCACATCTGGCATTTGGGTTAACATACCAGTACTGACACTGTAATGGAGCATGAGAGGGGTGCTGCACTTCCTAGGTGCTGTCTTTCAGATGAGACATTAAACTGAGGTCCCATCTGCTTGGACTGGTGGTAGTTCAGGTGGATGTTAAAGATCCTGTGGCACTTATCGAAAAGAGTAGGGGAATTGTTTATTGCAAAAACCCAAAAACATCAATACAGTGTCACCAGAAAAATATAAACCAAAAATTGTGATAACACTGAAGAACTATTTTAAATAAAACAAACAAAACCAACTATACAAGCACCCTAATAATGTACAGACAATGTTAAATTCAGTAAACTTGTTTCCAGTATTCATGAAATAAGTGAACCGGCAAATGGTGGGATTCGAAGTCCTTTTGAGTGTGCAAGGCAGATTCAATATGGCATCAAACAACAGAAGGTAAAGTATTAGTATGCTGCAAAGAAAATGAACATCTTGCCTGCCACAAATAAAACTTGATACAAGCAAATACCACTGTGAGAGTACTTGGATGATAGTGGGGAAAAAAAAAATGAATAATCCCCGAGAACCAAACATTCATATGAAATATGACAAGATACTCCCCATCCCCATTTAGCAAATAAAGCAGACCAAAATTTACTGGCAAAAGGACAAGTAAGAAAAAAATGAGTCATTGTTTCTTCAACACCTGTACATTCATAATGAATACAGTTTCTTTCAGCAAGAGCTTTATGCTTCAGGTTTCCCTTGACCCCTAGCCTCCCATGGCAATTAACATAGAAACATAGAAACATAGAATTTGATGGCAGATAAGGACTGCTTGGCCCACCCAGTCTGCCCATTTCCCTGCCTACTGGATAAGCTGCAGATCCTAGTTAACCAGCAGCCTACTTCTTCCTACCCCCAACCCCTAGAATTGCCTATGACTGTCCCATGCATGCTTGAATTCCACAACTGTTTTTGACTCCACGACCTCCTCTGGAAGGCCGTTCCATGCATCCACAACCCTCTTTGTGAAAAATACTTCCTTAAATTACCTCTGAGCCGCCTCCCTCTATCTTCAAGTTGTGCCCCCTTGTTCTTGCACACCTCTTTTTTTGAAAGATGCTACCCTCTTGGACTTTGTTGATTCCCTTGAGGTACTAGAAAGTTTCTATCATGTCCCCCCTCTTCCTCCTTTCCTCGAGGCTATACATATTAAGCTCCTTAAGTCTCTGTTCATATGTCTTCTGGTGCAGACCCTGCACCATTTTAGTTGCCCTCCTCTGGACAGCTTCCATCCTGTCTATGTCTTTGCAACTGGGTCTCCAGAACTGCATGCAGTACTCCAGATGGGGTCTGACCAGCTGTCTGTACAGAGGGATAATAACTTCCTGTTTTCTACTGGTGATGCCTCTCCCTATGCATCCCAGTATCCCCCCAACCCTCCTTGCTGCCCTCTCACATTGCTTGCCCACCTTTAGGTCATCTGATATGACTACCCCCAGGTCCCTTTCCATTTTTGTTGTTGTTAGTATCTCACCCCCATTGTGTACTCTTCCCCTGGGTTTTTGTTTCCCAGGTGCATTACCTTGCACTTCTTAGCATTGAATCTAAGCTGCCATACATTTGACCATTCCTCTAACCTTGCCAAGTCCCTTTTCATACTTTCCACCCCACCTTGTGCATCAACTCTGTTGCAGATCTTTGTGTCATCTGCAAGAGACATCTTTTCCTTCAGTCCCTCTGCAATGTAGCTCATAAAGACATTAGAGGACCAGTCTATCATTGAACCCTGTGGTACCCCACTAGTAACCCCCCTTTCTTCAGAGTGGACTCCATTTACTATTACTCTCTGTGTCCTATTCCAGCCAATTTTTTACCCAGGCTGTCATCTTGGGACCCACTCCCAGGCTAGCTAACTTGTATATTAATCTTTTGTGTGGGACTGTGTCAAATGCCTTGCTAAAGTCTAAGTAGGCCATGTCCACAGCCCCTCCCTGATCTACTACTTTGGTCACCCAGTCAAAGAAATCTATCAGATTTGTCTGGCATGACCTTCCTGCTGTGAATCCATGCTGCCTTGGGTACTGTGCCCCTCTGGCCTCTAGATACTTGACAATTCTTTCCTTCAGAAGTGATTCCATCATTTTCCCTACCACTGAGGTTAAACTAACAGGTCTGTAGTTTCCTGCTTCTGCCTTGCTCCCACTTTTGTGAAGGGGAATCACATCTTCCCTCCTCCAGTCCTTGGGTACCACCCCATCCTCCCATGATTTGTTAAACAGGGTAGTCAGTGGTGTCACTAATTCTACCCTTAGTTCTTTTAGAATTCTGGGATGAATCCCATCAGGCCCCATTGCTTTGTCCACCTTCAGTTTTAAGAGTTCTTTCAGAACCCTTTCTTCTGTAAATGGGCTGGTATCAACTTCTGTATCCAGAGTGTTTCTACTGTTTGTTTTAGGTACCTCCCCCTCTTCCTTTGTAAATACTGAGCAAAAATATTTGTTTAGTATCTCTGCCTTTTCACAGTCACCCTCTGCCCCATTAAGCCACGTCACATCCCACATCTGGCCAGGAATCCTTCTGTCGGCAAGTACCTTCAAAGCCAAATGTACTTTAGTAGGAAAACATCTGGGAAAATCAGCCTGAATAAAAAAATTAGTCGACATTATCTTACTATACAGATCCTTTCGGGAAAGCTGATGAACCCCACTTTGAGTAATATGCCACTGACGTAACTTGACAACACCTAAAGGAAGGAATAAGGGTGTTTTATAATTTGATTTGACAATAGGTGCCTCGATAGTCCATTTTAATAAAAAATCTCGACGCGAAAAAAAAGTCCACATGTCCCAAGGCGTGATTGATACTGTGCAACCTCTTTAAACGTAGATTTAATAAAAAAGGAAAAATAAAAAACAATCAGGTTAATCATACCAAGGCCCCAGCCTTAACTGGCAGATATGTAAAATCATGCTTAACCGGGTTCAATCGGCTTCCCCACAACATTTGAAAAAAAATACTGTAAAAATGGGTTTCATATTGTCTAGGCAAAGGAAAAACTGAACTAAAATAAAGAAACAGAAGGGGCAAGAATTTTTTGATAATCAAAACACGTTTTTGCTTAGAAAAAGTCCGGGATTTCCACAACTGAACCTTGCTCTCACCTAATTCAATACGCGGTTTCCAGTTAAGATAATTCAGATCACCAGCACCAAAAAAAACAACCTAAAATTTTAATAGGGCCCATAGAAATAGCTATCTGCCCAATCATGGGCTCAAAAGGGCCCTTTCCCCAAAAAATACCAGCACTCTTATCATAGTTCACAGAAGTTCCTGAAATCAAACCAAACTGCGCCATAATATACAATGCTAAAAGGCCAGAAGCTGCATTGCAAAGCAGAAGGCACACATCATCAGCATAGACAGCTAAAACCTGTGAAGGACTCTCAGGAGTAGGTGACAAACCCATAATTTGAGGATGATGAAGGAGCTCCTGAACTAAAGGGTCCAAAACAAAGGTGTACAATAAAGGGCTAAGCGGACATCCCTGATGCACCTCTCTGCAGAAATCAATCCCTTCCCCCCAATATCCTGTTAACTAGAGGAACATTTGGGGCATCACTATACAAAAGTTCTATCCAAGTCCTAAATTTAACTGAAAACCCATACCGCTGAAGAACTTCAAACAAAAACCCATGTGAAATCTTATAGAAGGCTTTAGGCTGATCCAATGAAAGCAAATATCCAGAGAGTTTCCCCGAATGACTAAAATCACAAATATTTCTTAGCAGGGATAAATTTTGGTGGATATGTCTACCTGAATAGAACAAGTTTGGACTGGATGTATCAATGAAGCAGCAACACATTGGAGCCTATGGCACAAAATAGCTGAAAGAATCTTGTAATCCGCATTTAGTAAGCAAATCAGTCTCCAATTACCAACAATGTGTTTATTCCCTTTTTTAAATAAAAAAATAGTTAAAGCATCTCAAAATCCATGAGGAAGTTTAGAATTTGCCAGAATTTCATTGTAAACCTGTGTTAATATACTAACATACTAAAATGCCAGCAGAATAGGCCTAACGGTCTTTCATGTCTGCTCGTTTGGTCAGTCCCCAACCTGGGTGCTGACCTTGCTGTCCCCCTCGCCTTCTCTGGCTTCTCCCTTCCCAGTTCCGGATATTCTTGCTGCATTGGATTTTGCTTCCAGAACCCTTCCCATGTACCTGTCCCACCCCCTCTTGAACCCCTCACTGTCTCTCTGCCTCCACCAGCCCCTAGGCAGTGCATTCCATGGCTCCACCCTCTCAAGTGAAGTAGCACCTCCTCCTTTCTCCCTGAATCTTCCTCCAGCTTCCAGCCATGCCTCTAGTGGCCCCTTCCTCCTCCTTCAAGCACCCCAACTGTTCCTCCCTATTTACCCTCTTCATGTACCTAAAGACTCTATCATGTCCCCCGGTCCCTTCTCTCTTCCAATGTGTACATATTTAGCTCTTTGAACCTCTCCTCATAGGGTCCTGCCCCAAGCCCCCAAATCATTTTGGTTGCCCTCCTCTGGACCCTCTCCAGGAGGTTAATGTCCCGCTTTAAGTGTGGCCTCCAAAACTGCACGAGTACTCAAGGTGCGACCTCACCAAGCAGTGTTATACAGAGGAGTATCACTTCCTCCTTCTGGAGGTGATCCAGCGATGCATCCCAGCATCCTGTTAGCCTTGGCTGCTGCCTCCTACAAGTCTCAGAGTTGTTCATCTTGACATCCACCACCACCCCAGGTCCCTCTCAGCCATCGAGACTTGTAGCATTCCCCCAGGTGTACACTTGACCTGGGTTTCTGGCCCCGGTGGAGTACCTTGCATTTCCCTGCATTGAACCTCAGCTTCCACTTTCTAGACCATCTTTCCAGAGCCTCCAGGTCCCCTGTAGGGCCATCCTCCCTCCTCCCCATCCACCACCGCCCCCAGTTTGAGTCATCTGCAAAGAGACTCATCTCCTCCTGATTCTGTGTCATATGTCAGATCGTGGCGTTGAACAGAAGGGGCCCAGGACTGATCCCTGGGGACCCCACTAATGACCCTCCTTGGGGATGAGACTATCCCACCAACTATGACCATCTGGGTCGGTCCTGGAGCCAATTGCTATCCATCTGATCATCTGGTTCCCCACCCCATTTCTCCCAGCTTATCCAACAGGCTCACGTGAGGAACAGAGTCAAATGCCTTGCTGAAGTCCAGAAGAGGACATCACTGGTCTACCCAGGTCCAAGGCACTTGTCACCCAGTCATAGAACTCCACCAGGTTTGTCTGACACGATTTCCCGGGATGAATCCATGCTGTCTATCGTCCAGGCACCCTGACTTATCCAGGTCCCCCCCTAGCCTCTCCTTGACAATAACCTCCATCACCTTGCCCACCACCGAGGTTAGGCTGACAGGCCTGTGGTTCCCTGCCACCTCCCTTGATCCCCCCTTGTGGATAGGCACTATATGCGTCACCTTCCAGTCTTGGGGCACCCACCCTGTCCTCAGAGATGGTGAAAACGCTCTGCCAGGGGTTTTGCCAGGACATCTGCAAGTTCCTTCAGCACTCTGGGATGTAATTTATCTGGCCAGTGCTTTCTCCATCTTAAGGGGCTGAGGGCTTCTCTCCTCTCTCAGCTGTGATTTCCACTTCCGGTCCCCTTCTCCCTGCTTAGCCCTCCCCCACCTGCCAGTGATGCCTCCCCTCTCCCAGACCTGCCGATCGGTGAGGTCCCCCCCTATTCAGTATCTCTGTCTCCTCCCATGTATGATGCAGCACCCCATTTTCCCTGGTGAAAACGGGTGAAGTGCTCATTTAGTACCTCAGCCTGCTCCCCGGGTCTTGTACCATCTCTCCTGATTTAATCCTGCTAATCTACCCTTCACCCTTCGTTTTTCCCCAATGTATCTAAAGAACCCCTTGTTCCCTCTCCTAATTTCCCTGGCCAGGTTCTGCTCCTTCTTGCCTTAGTAGCCCTCACCACTCTAGTGGCCTCCCCAACCATCAGCTCTACTCCCCTCAATCCTTTCCTCCATGAGCACTTGATTTGCTTATAGGCTGCTTTCTTTCCCCGCACCACCTCCTGGACCTCCCTGGTCCACCAACAGGGTTTTTGGGCCCTACCGCATTGTCGTTTTACTCTTGCACAGGTGCTGGTAGCATCCTGCACCCCTCTCCTGATGATTTCCCACCTACTATCAGCGTCCATGTCTGACCCAATCCCATCCAAATGCTCCTTAAGGATCCTTCCCATTTCATTAAAATCCCCCCTGAAGTCGGTTACTTCCGTCTTTGTGCAGCCTTCTACCCCTCCTAGGTCAGAGCAGAACCAGACCGTGGCATGGTCACTCCCCACCAATGGGTCCCTTACCTCCAGGCCCCTAATCAGGTCACTGTCTGCCAGGACCACATCCAGTACCCGTATGCCTCCCTGGTCTGTTCCTCACCTGCTGAGTTAGAACGCATCTTGAAAGACATCCAACAACCTCTGTTCCCTGGTCACAGAGGATGCCGCAATCTCCAGTCTGTTCCTGGCATGTTTAAGTCCCCCAACACCACCACCGTTCCTCTGCCCAGTCTGCAGTGTCTCTAACATCTGCCACCAGACTGTCCTCTAGCTCCTCATGCAGAACAGAGGTCTATACACAACCCTATTTTACTCTCTTGCCCCCCCTTGTTATCAAGGTGACCCAAATCGCCTCCACGGTTCCCTCCGCCTCCTCTACTCCCCCATGCCAATGCAGTTTTTGACTATCATTGCTACCCCTCCTCCCCTTCACTCCCCCCTGTCCTTCCTGAACATAGTGTATCCCTCCAGGTTCAGGTCCCAGTCATGTCTTGCAGTTGCCCAAGTCTCAGTGACCACTGCCACATCCACTGCTCCCTCAGTTAGCATCGCCTGGAGCTCAGGCATTTTATTGCCCAAGCTCCTGGCATTTAGCAGGACTACCTTCCACCCTTTCCCTATAGTTCCATTTCCCCTGCTCATGTTCCCATGGGGATTCTGTTTTCCCCTGGTCTGCACTTTGCCAGTTGGCCTTTTCCTGCAATCCTCCTGGTCCACAGGGGGGTGGAGACAGAGTCCCTCCTTTATCGGCACCCTCTTGACAGCCTTTTCTTCCATCCCACCCCCTTCACAAGTTTAACCCCACAATATAAGACTGATATCATCCAAGAAAAATTTATACAATTAGTTGATGAGGCCATCAGGACCAGGTGATATTCAGACTTCAAATGGGTAATTTCTGACCTGACCTCATCAGGGTTATGGGCATGTCCAGAAAAAGAGAATCAGTGGATGAGATCATTGGTGGCTGGAAAGAAAACAATGTTTCCCAGGTACTGGTGGGCTGAAAAGCCTGACGTGTTGAGTCCGTAAAAAAAGCTGAACAATATGTGATATCTCCACATCAGTTGTTTCAAAACCCCATATCATCATAAAGGCCATCCATAAGTTTTTTGTCTAGGGCTTGTTTGCAGGCCGATAAAGGGTCTGAACTGGGTGAAGACTTTAGTCCATAAGACAGGTCTTCATGAGCTCGACAAGCCTTCCCATAATGAAAATTTCTCATGAGATTGCGGAGTACAGTAATTTGTTCTTGAATCCAAGTATCGGAACAAGAGGAAAGTGACATCAATTTATAAAACTGTGATCGATGTCCTAGATAAGCAATATAATCTGCTGAATGAGTTTGATGATTATAAGCCATGGAAGTTAGTCTAAACTCAAGTTTAGTATCCATCTACCAATCACCCCAGGAATTGTACATCCCGGCTACCGAGCGCCGCCTATCAAATATCTGAGACAAAAGAGACTGGAACCACTCTTGAGTCAGAAAAATCAGGTTCATCTTCCATCTTACAGGAAGAGCAGGAAAAAGAGGTGGAGTACAAGAAAGTGAAAAGCGTACTGTCAATAACATATGGTCCGAAAATTCACAAGGAGTCAAAAGAAAAGAAAATGGCAGTAAATATCAGGAAGCAAAAACAAAGTCAATTCTGGTAGCAAAATTGCTACGTTTGTACGTAGGCCCTGGATCTGAATGAAGTGCTCTATAAGCATCCATTAAAGAGGCTTTCAGAATTAATTTAAACAGAGCATGGGAATCACAGTACATCTTACACTATAACTGATCTTTAAACTTTAAATCCAGGCCACAGTTAAAATCACCCCCCCATATAATATGCCTAGGGGAAAAAAAACAATGCTCAGTTTCACAAAAAAGGTAAATCCTGGCCGATTTAACCTGAGGGGCGTAAATGTTTATGAGATGGAGGGAAAAGCCCTGATAGATGCAATCAAGGAGCAAAGCTCTCCCTGGGACCAGATCAACTAGTCTAGTGACCTGCACAGTAGTATGACAAAATAATATCCCAACCCCATCTGCAGCACCTGGACCATAGGACCAGAAAGAAGGCCCAGAGTGCCACAATTTCTTAGTGTAATTAATGTCCGACAGGGTAGAGAAACGTGTCTCTTGCAGAAATATAATGTCTGCAGAGAGGGACTTAAAATAATGTAGAAGTCCCAGACGCTTTCTGGAATTCTTAATACTACAGGAATTCAATTAAACTATAGTTTTAAAAGCCAGGGAGCTAGACTAAAATTTGTCTTTTTTACATTTTCTACCTGACGTTTTCTTGGATTGCAATAGATCAGGACCTCCTTCATCATCACACTCCATACCAGACAGGCCCCAGATTGAACCAACAAGTTGGATTCTGAATCCCCATCTGGATCCTGAAAAACGTGAAACGTATTGTGCGTAGGAATGGTAATCAGTACAATTAACATCTTAGCATGAGACCGTGTCACACGTCTCGGATGAGGTTTCTGAAACTCAGGAGTGGGGGGGCCGAAATGAGCGAGGTCGGAGCCTGAAGCCCCAAAGCCTCAGGGAGTTGCAAAACATGTGACTGACCAACATCTGAAGACTCATCATTAGGGTGAGGCACCGCTCCATCAGGAGGAGCCAAGGCAGAAGGGCCTGAGCCTGAAGGGTCAGGGTCAGGGGGGACAGTCTCCTCAGTGGTAGGCCTAAAATGGTCCTGGGCTTCTGAAATCAGGGTCTCCTTGTCAAGGCCTCCTGAATTATTTTGGCCAGCATATGGACACTGGTGGTATGCATGCCCTTGGGCATCACAGAGGTTACAACGAAAAATATTTCAACAAGTACCACTGTCATGATCCAGTTCTCCACACAGTGCACATTTAATTTTATCACATGCACTACTGAGATGATGGGGGCTACCACATTTATAGCATGCTTTGGGTTGACCTGGGTAAAAACAGACTCCCCTATCCCTGCCCCAAAAAAAACTATTCGGAGTGTGCTGGACTAGGTCTCCTACAATGTGCAGTTTAACCTTAAATTTCCAGCTGCCTGTCCAGATTCCCTCCCCATCAATAACTGGTTCAGGAGGCCCAAACACAGTACACTTATTCTCTAGCCAGGATAAAATATCCCCCACATTCACCCCCTCATTCTGAAACATTATATGAACAGTTTTAAACAATGGCTTTGTAATGGGAATAGTCCAGAATGGACTCCATAAAGGAGTAGTCTTCAGTGACTCATATTTTTGCCAGAATTTATCCAGGCCTGTAAAGGATCTGAAACTAATGTCAAAAGTATCTTCTCCCCAAATATTTATAAGGGCATATATGTCTGAGGCTTGAAAATTCATCAAGTTTTTAGGCAGCCGGCAGGCTACAAAAAAATTATCAAGATGTTCCTGAAGACCGACCCTGTACCTAAGGCATACAGTGTTATGCCTAGAAGCCTGGTCCAAGTGATTATTCCTAAAGAGATTCAAAAAGCGGGGGCCAGTATGAAATCGTTCCCGGTGAGAAGAGGAAGGGGGAAACAGTCAGTGTTTCAGTATCAGGCTCCACACCAGCACCCAAATTAGAACCATGCAAAGTCTCACCATTTGGAACTGAAATACAAGGATCTACAGGCTGTCAGTCTGCAGACTGCTCAGTCACAGGAATCCCAGAACCGTGGGTCTCTAGCAATGAGAAAGAAATCCAGTTTGAGTCTGGTATCCAGCACCCATCCTCACACATCCAACCAGCATCTAGTAGGGCTGAGTCTTTGCTCCAGTCTCTCAAGGGAAACGAGCCCACAGACGTAAGCAACTTCCACGTTCCAGCATGCACAGTCTCCAAAGCACAAGGCAGCACTATCTCCTGAGCCTCAGAAATAATTGAACCCGCTGCTGTTCCAACTGGCTGAACTGTATGCACGCCTACTGCCTGCATCAAAATTGAGCTGTCAGCCAAAATGGGGGAAGCAGGCAAGAAAACCTATGCAGTCTTCCACTCCGGTGAAACTTCTGCCGCTGAAACTCCCACTACACGGATCACACCATGCATATCACTCGGTAGCTTCTCAGGCACATCACCAGAAACGCACTCCTCTCGGGACAGATCCATTTCCAACTTCTCGGTAGAGGTCGCACTGTCAGCAGCAGGTAAGATGTCCGTCTCCATCAAGTTCCCAGCACAGTCTGCCATTCCGTGGGACATTCAGCAGCTCCCCCTACCACCAGTAATGGAGTAGGGGAGTTTCCCAGGTGTCCTGGCCAAATTTCCCTCATTCACTAAAAATATCACCAACAGCTTAATCTGGTTCAAGGTCAGTTGGCATTCATCTGTATCCGCCTCGCCTGGGTCATGCCTGAAAATAGGCAGGATTTGTCTAGTGCACTTACCCGGTCAACAAAAACAAAATAAAAAATAAATAAAATAAATAAATGTGTCAACCCATCTGATAAGAGACATATTTATCTCAAGTTTTTACATTTTCTCTGTACAGGTTGGATTGGGGATCTTATCAAAGGCCTTACAAAGGTCAAGATAGACAATGTCAACTGGTTTTCTATCCTCCAAAAAAGCACTATCTGTTTCATAGAAAACCAAATTGGCAGATAGGCATAACCTGTTCACTTTAAAGCCGTGTTGTGATTTATCAACAGTCTACTCTTCCAGTTCTGTTGATGCAGCTTTAAACCAATTCATCCTGCTGTTTAACAGGGTGTGTGACCAGCATGCCCCACTAAAAAAGCACAAAATTAAAGGTTACAACAACCCCTGGTTCATGCCTGAACTTCTTGAATGGATGAAATCAAAGGATCATCTGTGGCATATAGCCAGAGCAACAAGTAAACAAGAGGACACCCAAGTCTACAAAAAAGCCCAGAACGACTGCACTAGGGCCATACGCACAGCAAAAAAATCAATAGTACAAAGAAGCCCTCACTCACACTTGGAGTGATGGTAGAAAATTCTGGACAAACCTTAAAGAAGTCTCTGGCAAGGACATAAAGTCAGCCCCCACCATGTTGAACATTGGTGGCGTTCCCACGACAGACACCAATTTCATTGCAAATTCTCTCAATGAAGCCTTCTCAGACCTCAACGACATTCTCCCTCCTGATTTATTCCTCCATACAGTCTCAATTTCTAAACCAAGCCCTGTAGTCCTACTTCTCGCTCACCCCCCACTCTACTTTGGAACCATCTCTCATGGTGAGGCTAGGAAATATCTCCAAAAGATCCTGGGTATGTCCCGTTTCAGTGGTGACTCTCTCGACCTCAGATTTGTGTCTCTTACCCTAGAAGACATTCTGGCACGATTAACACACATAATCAACACCTCACTCAGGCTTTCTCAGTTCCCACAGTTATGAAAAGTGGCCCTGGTGACATCCATTTTCAAGAATGGTGATCGAACCTCTCTAGGTAAATATCGGCCCATCTCAATACTCCCGCCTTTGTCTAAGGCTCTTGAAAAAATAGATTCTGACCAATTAACTGAATACATAGAAAAGTACAATATACAGTGCTCACAACAGCATGGGTTTTGCAAAGGACACAGCACCACTACTGCATTGCTAGCATTTACCAGTTATATTCACAGTTCCCTGGATCATGGCTCGCTACTCGGTGCTTCTTTCATCGACCTGTCAAAAGCCTTAGACATGGTAAATCATGACCTTCTAGATGAGCATCTTACAACTATTGGTCTGTCTACTGACACAGTTACCTGGTTTAAGAGCTACCTCACAAATCGCTCTCAGCAAGTTAGGATTGATAATGTCCTATCTGATAGTAGACCCGTTCGCTCCAGTATACCCCAGGGCTCCATCCTGGGTCCCATTTTATTCAGTTTGTTTCTAAACAAGCTTCTGCTTGTCAGTAGCTGTCTGATACCGTTCTATGCAAATGATACAGTCCTGTATATAAGCCACCCTGATCTTTTTAACTTGGAACACAAGCTCCTGGACAGCTTTACTGCAGTTGAGAGATGGTTCATAGAACATAAACTCATTCTGAACTATAAAAAAGCCTAGACCTTGTGGTTTTCCAGTCCCCAGAGTAGGCATCATTCACATCCACTCAACATAACAAATGAATCTGGGACTACATTGGAACTAATCCAGCATTTCAAATATTTGGGGATCACAATAGATAGCACTATGTCATATGTTTACCACTTTGAAAATGTTGCAAAGGCTGTGAACATATGTATTGGTCTGCTTCACAGGCACAAGCAAAGTCTTACCACAGAGGCCCTAAATCTCACTATCCAGAGTACAGTGGTCTCTCTTGATGATTATGGCATTGTAGTCTATGGCTCAGCTGTGGACACAGCACTTCATCATATAAAGGTCACCCTAAATAAAGCCTGTCAACTCCTAACTTGTTCCCTATGGCTTACACATACATGTGGCCTATATGACCAGGCTAACTGGCTCCAGTTCACAGGCAGGCTCAGGTATCAATCATGCCTTCTGGCCAAAAAAGTGAATTTGGGCCTCATGCCAAAGGGCATACAGAAGCTCCTTACTCCCTGTGATAACAGCTGTTCCACCAGAAGCTCAGATAGCATGGTTTTTAAAATTCTTAGATGTCACACCTCTCTTGGCAGAGAGCTTTTGCCTACCGTGCTCCCACTTGGATTAATAATCTTCCTCCTGCCATTTCCTTGATAATAGCATTAGGCCCCTTCAAATGTGAGCTCCAAAAACATCTCATTGCTAACTCCATCTGTGACTGCTTGCCTTAGCCCTTCAATTATGTTTTTCCATTTCCTTAAGCAGCTCTCCCTCATGACCACATGGCCCCTTAAATCCTGCACTTGTTATTTCCCTTCATCATGTGCCTTAATGTACTCTATCTCTCCCTGCCTGCCTCCCTCCTCCCTCCCCCTTCCTTCCTTCCTTCCTCCCTTCATCAAACTCCCCTCTTCCCCACCATCCCCTCTTTTCTCCTACTATCCTCTCCCATCTGCCTTCAGCCCCAAACCCTCCCCCCAATAAAAAAGCTTTGACAAGGCATTACTGGGCAGATGCTTCCCCACTTCTTGAGTGGGTGTTGGTCACCCTGGACTGCTGTAACCCCCAAACATAGCTCTCCATCCTGACAACTCAGTCTGCTGCAGTACCTCCCTCTGACTTACAGGCACCCCACAGTCTCAATTGTCCTCTCTTCCTTAAACTGTCTTAACCCTCTCACAAACTTGTGGTACTTATAATAACCTGCTGACTTAGTCTGTTTGTTTATGTTTATATTAATACTTAGTCTCATACTTGTTATTAGCCTGCACTTACAACTCTATTGTATACCTATATGTTTTTTTTTCCTTTTTAATCACTGCTAATGTAATTCTGATATGGAACCTATGTAATGAGTTTGTCCTCAAAGGTGTTAATCCGAGATCACAATAAATAAAAAATAAATAAATAATACCTCTTGAATTCAATTCTGTTTCTAACTTGTCCTTGTGATGGATTCCATCAATTTCCCCAGGATGCAAGTCAAGCTGATAGGTTTGTAGTTTGAATGATTACCATGATCCCACTTTTTGTAAATTGGCACTATAATGCCGAAATATATAAAAAAGCAGAATCAAGAAGGTTTAAATTTAAAACACCCTTTTTTATTCCCCATCTGTCATTTATTCGAGTTAGCAACTAAGGTCATACCATGATGCAGTTTAGTCTCCCAGTTCTGTACATCCATTTCCTTACCTCCAAATTTGAGTCCTAGTATAGAAAAGAGATCTTGTGTAATATTTATTCCATTAATATGTGGGTCAGTTGGTAGCCAACTGCCCAGCTGGAATGCTCTACTTTTTGCCAGGTTAAGAGCTGCTCCTGAAAGTGCCCCATAAACATCACAGATTTGCAGTGCCTTCTTCACTGAGGTGACATCCCTGGTAAAAATGCAGAGGTCGTCTGTGTAAGCTATTGCTTTAAGTGGCAGCAAGCCTTCTTCACTCTTTAAAACATGTTTCCTGTGTGAGTGGTTCAGTGCTCTTAAAAGAGGATCAAAGCTAAAAACATAAAGGTGGGGTCTCAGTGAGCACCCTTGCCCAGTGCCCTTTTGAACTGGTGTAAGTGGCCCCTTCCACCCATTTACTAATGGGTGGACTGTAGCTGTACAATATAAGCATTGAAGCCAGCTTATGAAGATATCAGGGATCCCACATGCACGTAAAGTGTGCCAGAGAGAATCATAAATTATGAAATCGAATGCCTGAGATTGATCTAGGAAGAGAACATAGCCCTGTATCAAATCATTATTTCCTCTTTCAAATATTTCTCTCAAAAGAATTAAATCATATGTGATGCTTTTATCTGGAACGGAGCAAGTTTGTGCACTAGAAATGAATACTTGAGCTATTGGCAATAGTCTAGAGTGGAGTATTTTTGTGAGAATTTTAAAGTCTGTGTTTATTTATTTATTTATTTGAACATCAGTTTACAACCTTTGAGCCAGAGGCTCATTTCCAAAGGTACCTTGTCACATTGAGGACAAATACATTACATTACAGGCTCATTGTTACATCACAGAGTTTCAAATTGTAATAAAATGACAACCATTTAAATTGACAACCATGTATATTTACAAATATTTGTAGAGCGAAGGAACCATTCCAGTTACAGTGGTGCCGCTCATGCGAGCTTTGTCAGTATGTGGTGGACTAAGTCACAACTAGTGACAGGTGCAATTACGTGCATTGAATAGCTGGTTCCGCAGTGCGATTTTGAAGGTGGAGATAGTAGTGGTGTCAGAGATGGATGGTGAGAGTGTGTTAAACCAGGCTGGAGGCTGATTGGTTTCCAATTTTTTAACAATCTTTTATCTTTCTTCTTGTCTAAATAAATCAAAAGACTTTCCAACATCTCCAAAGGCATTCTGTGAGTTGTCAGAATTTCAGTGTATGCTTGAGCTAATTCTGCAGTTAGATCTTGTCTCATTAATTTATAAAGCTCTCCTGTTATCCTATCAATTCCAGGGGCCTTATCCTTTGGCAAAGCAGACAGTGTAGTAAGGACTTCAGCCACCTGGATATCTTACATGAGGGCACTTACCATGTCCTCTGGGCATTGTGGAACAGGGAAAGTAGAAAAAAAGGGAAATGACCCTGCAGACTTGGTATCCTGCTTCTGAAAAAGGGCCATGGTACTGTATATGAGGTGACCAATGCCATAATCTGCTTGTTTCCAGTTACTGAGGCATCTTGATGATCTAACAAACATTGCAGTTTTTTTTTATTTACTCTGTCTCTACAAGTATCATAAGGGCAAAGTGTACCTGATTTGCCCTGTGTTCCTAGCCTCTGTTGGTTCTTTGTGTTGTCAGTCTGTTTCTTATGGAAAGACAGCATTCCATTACTAATAATTTTAATCTGGGAAGTATAGGAAAATCCAGTTTGATGGGAAAGGGACATCAATTTTTGGAGCTGTTTCCTGTTCTGGAGGTACTAGAGAGAGGACTAATTCTAGTTTGTGCTAATTGTGGATGTAAGAAGTTAAATCATCCATACTACGGGACCATGAGATATCTCCTTATTTTCCCAAATCTTTAAAGTCAGCAAGTTATGGTCAGAGGGCCTGATTCCAGGATGGGATACTCCAGCGTAATACAAGATACGCCGAACCCCATGGCGTATCTTGCTATTTATGCCAGGCGATACGCCAGCCCCGATCCCAAGTTGTGAGATGCACCATGGCAGCTGCGGGCAATGACATTCGTGGGTTATGCCACCCACTACACTGCAGCCTGCAACACCTGGTGAAAGTGTGGGTTACAACAGCAATGTAGCTCAATTCTAGGAGGGTCGCTGTTATAACCCACAGTTGCAATTTCAAGACATGCATTGGTGTACCAGAATTGCGACAGCTCGAAACTGTCCTAAGTGGCATCTGATGGCTGGCACCATTGGATGCCACCATGCAGCTCCACAGCAATGGTGCATTGATGTCCCCCTAGCCCCCTGAAGCACCCCTGCCTTCAACCCCAATTTCGGACTAAGGGTCCATTTCTGGTCATTCAAGACACCTGTGCCATGTCCTATACCCCATGCCCCTGGTGTGTGCCAAGGTGGTCTGGGGCTGGAAGGACTTTAGAGACCACCTGTCACCTGCCACAAGTTGTGACATGCATTTCACGATACCTGTGTGTGGTGGTAGCCCACACGTGAAGTGTCCCAGATGTCGCAGCGCCGACACTGCCGCTCTTGGAAATGTGGTGTAAGGTCCCTGGTATAGGGGTGAATGGTGTAACTCACAACCACTTGTAAGTTATGCCATTTGTCTTAGAATCAGCCCCCAAAAACTCAACAGGAAAATTAGTGATAGTTTGAGTATTCAGTGTTTTACAGATGAAGAAAAAATCAATTTGAGTGGCCAGGGTACCCTTATGAAATGTAGGATCTGTGGATTTATGAAAAGAAAAATATGCATCTTCTAAATTTGAAATGTTGATTATATTAGCCAAGCAGGACATATCACAAAATATTTTCTTTGTTTTGTATTGTTACCTCTATCTAGGAGACACAGCCCACAGTTAAAATCCCCTCCCAGATTGACCTGATGTGGAGTGTGTAGGTATGGGCGAACAAGCTGGGAGAGTTCAATCCACTCTGTTTTTGACTGCCCAGCTTAAACATTAATTAATCTATAAAATCCATTCTGTAACTTCACATCCAATATTAGTACTCTACCTTCTACTAAATCAATAAGTTTTATTAATTGTACTTCTATATTTTGAAAAACTATACCAAAACCTGAACACGTATGTGCCCCCATTGACCAATAAGAGGGCCCCACATGCCAGGCTTTAATATCCTTTGAAAGTTCAGGGAGGGAATGTAACCTGGTATCTTGCAGGAATATTACCTGGGAGTGGGTCAAAATAAGATGTGAGAGAGCAGCTGCTTGCTTCCCTGCACTCTTAATGCTGTTTGCATTAATCATACTAAACAATAAAAGCGGTGTCATAGAAGAGTGGGTTATTAAGGGTGCTTGCTATAGCCTTCAGGGTAGAGCATTCATCTTCATTTTGACCTTATCCAATTTTTTATTTTTGGTTACTTTTGTGACAGAGGGTGGCACAGGTGTGTCAGTAACCATCAAGGAAAGGTCTTCAGAGTCTGAAGGTGCATCAGTCAGAACTGAGCCGTGTGATGAGGTGTCAAACTCATTTCGAGACATGGCAGAGTGTTCCATAAGGACTTCAGATTTATTTTTAAGAGGAACTTCTGTTGTTTTAGATACTTTGAAGGGGTGTGGGAGTTTGATCATGCTATCTTCATGTGATCATCCATCTTCTTTCTGAGTCCTGAGGGGGGGCATACTCAACCCGTCAGTGGTTGGACTGGGTTGAGGTATTTGGACAACAGCTGCTATTTAAGGCATCTGCAAAGCGGACTCTTTTCCTTGAACCTGCAAAGTTTCAGGAGTGAGGGGAGCTGGGGGATCAGCTTTTTCCATCAGTGCTGAGGGGGCTACAGGGGGTGTGGAAATCACCATGCTGGTTAGTTCTGGAGGGATTGTTGTCTATGGCTGTATGTCCATGAGGGGGAGTTACCAAAGGGAGCATGTTGGCTCTGGGAGGCTAGGGGCCCTTAGAGACATTTGAACATTGAGCTAGGGCTATGATCAAATGTTGCTCTTCACTGTAATTTTGATCTATTTGACTATGGGCTGCCCATGGGTAGTTACTATAGGTGTTCCCCTTTGAATCACACAAGTTGCACATTGGCTCATTCACACAGTGATCACCAGCGTGCCCTAGTTCATTACACAAGCTGCAATGAAGTTTGTCACATAAGCTACTCAAATGTAGTATAAAGCCACACCGGTAGCAGGTTTCAGCTGGCCCACATAGAAAAAACACCCCTGTCCCTACCCAGGAAAAAAACAGCTTGGGAGGTGAGCAAGACCAGTCTCTGTGGAATTCAAAACCATGCATATATGCCATCCCCAGTCCAGATTTGTTTGGTGTCCAGAATGGCCTCTGAAGCCCCCAAAACAGTGCATCTTTGATTTAACCAGAATATCAACTCTGTCACACTGGCATCCTCATTCCAGAAAAGCACTGTAATAGTATAGACGCTGTTTTAGATAATGGGACTGCCTCAAAGGGAGCACAAAGAGGTGTGTTTTTCAGTGTGTTGTATTTAAACCAGAATTTTCTAGTCCACTTTACATCTTAAAGCTAATATCAGACATTGTCTCTCCATAGACAAGTATTAGAGCATAGATTTCAGTGGTGTGATAACCCATCGATTCTTTCAATAATTTTTTCGCCAGATACACATGATCTGGAAAGCATTCCATCCCACCTTTAAACTGCAGCCAGACCACATTATGGTGTCTTGCTGGGTAGGCTGGGGTCCTGAAAATGGAGACGTATGACCATGATGCAGAGCCCCTTGGTGTACTTCTATGATAATCTGAGGATGAGGCAGCCTGCGGCCTGGAAAGTTCTGGACCCTGTGGTGGCAGATGAGCTCTAACTTGTATCTGAGGAGGCTATTTTGTGGCTAAATTGGGATTAACAGCTAAGGAAGAATGGGATTCACATGGTTCCTCAACAGCAAGAGGAACAGGAAAACAGAGTACTGGATTCTGAGTCATGTGTGGTTCATTGGGGAGACCCAAGGGTGACTGACTGCCCTGACTAACTTCCTCCATTTCGGTGTCAGAAACTGTAACTGACTTCTGCTTTGTATTCAGCATGTTATCAACCTGTGGAAGGGTCCTGCAAGGTGCAGATTGTGAATCTTGTAGAACATCACTGTCATGTCCTTTTCTGTGCTGCAAGGCTTTGTCTGGTACGGGTGTACTGATTTTTATTGAGAAGAGCCCCAAAATCCATTGCCCTGAATCTTTTACATGGACCCAGCCACCTCCATGAAGGGTCTTCTCAACAGACCATTCCTCATTTGGAAATTACTTTTCTGTATTGGCTGGGGAAGCACCCCTTAAGCCAGGCACTGTCGTGCCTGTTGTTGCCATTCCTGGAGGTGCAACCCTGGACTGTTGTCCCAAATAAATAAATAATGGCTTGTTGTCCCAATGTCTTGCATTGAAAGAGAAAATCTGTGGTAACCTATCTGACATTTGATTAGTCAGAACAGGTGCTGTCTACTGCAGGATTGTAGTAATGGAGCTCCGCCTGTTGTCAGGAGTAGCTTTGACCTCCACTGGATTATCTGTTTGATTAAGAGGTTGAGTCATGGACTGGTTTGCATCCACTGCTGCTTGTAATTCCATGTCTGTCTTGTCAAGTCCTGCAAGCTGCGGTGATACCATCGCCGACTGTATTTCCACCAGCAATTCCGTCAGTGCTTTGTTTGTGCTGCCCAGAGTCAGTTCTGCATTCAAAGCCTTCTCCTATTCAGATAATGGTACCCCGACATGAGGAGCTGCTGTTGGAGTTTCGGATGCAGCAGTCTAGTGCTGTGCAGAATTTTCCAATTTTGGCAGTAAGAAGTTCCACAGAATTTTCAAAATTCTGCTTAAATTCCACTGGAAATGGAATGGTGCAATTCCACAGAAGAAAATAGTTGGGGAATGATTTTCCATGGAATAAAATGCTGTTTCATGGAATATTATTCCACGGATACAGTAGTCAGAATTCTGCAGATGAACCAGCAAATTTCAGGTGGAAATTCTACCAGCAGAATGGTTATTCTGCACTAATTCCATCAGCAGAATTCTGCATTCCACACAGCACTACAGCAGTCCCATTTGGATGTGCTGCCTTATCACAAAAATGCTGGTCAGACTCATCAATAGGGCCAGAATAACCTCCGACACATTTCATTGGCAGTTTAATTGCCATTGCAGGAAGAGGTGTTGCTCCTCCATCAACAATGTATATAGATCCTTTTCATCCTCTTTCTGTGTTAAAACCTTTGTAGACAGGTTGGGTGTGATATGAATGTCAGTCGTTTCCATTGGGAAACCTGCTTCAGGCACAATGCTGCTGCTAGCAGCATCAAAAAATAAATCTTCAGCCTCTTGTTTGTCAGAGGCAAGGGAGGAGACCTGCTCCCCAGTCTTCTGCACATCCATGTTCCCCAACTCCAGAGTAGAACTGGCCATCTCAGTATATGATCAGTGATTCCCCCTGCAGGAGAGTAGGGAAATGTTTTATTGTAAGGTGAATCTCATGACAAAATTAAAACAAACCAAAAAAAAAAAATCATACAATCCGTGTTACCTTCACATGACTAAAAAAACATATACAAATGAAAGGATAATAAATTATATTAAACAATACATGGTTTCATAAATTATAATCCCTTCCCAAATATCAGAAAAATCTGATATTGCAATCTGAAATACTCTAATCCTTTCTCTTTTAAACTCCCCACCCACCACCCTGATAAACAAAAACTGAGAACTAAAAGGTAAATCAATCTGAGTGAAAATACTAATATGCTTGTTTAAGTTTCCTTTTAAACCAAAGGACAAAAAGGATATTAATTTATACTTTTCCTTATGCTAACACACCGTCACATAGGATTTCTACCTATATTCCCTAGATAACATATTCACATCCATAAACCCTCTGTCCTGTTGCCCTTTATGTAAACCATTGCAATGAGCTCCAACATGTGAAGTATTTGCATTCAAAATTAGTTTTCAATTTATTCCACTAAATCTGCTGAATCTCGTTTAATAATGTGTACCAATTCTTCTGTTGTTAATACATTTTGCTGTAGAATCAATCTACATCGTATCGACCATATATAGAATTTAAAACATAAGGAAACTACTCTTAAAGAGCTATTATTCTGATTATTACTTTCTATTGGAAAGATGTTATAATAAAGGGTTTCCAAAGTAATGTCTAAAGGAAAGTTTTCCTCCATTTATTATCCACCTTCTGCCAGAAGTCAATGATAAATGGGTACTAAAAATACAAATGCTTCATGGTATCTATAGTTATCTGGCACTTAACTCTGGGACAGTATCTCTCCTCTAAACCCATGTGACATAGGTTTCCTTTAACATTTAGTTTGCTGGGAAGCACCAAGTTTTGTCAACAGCAACAATGCCGACCTCCCCCACAGCAATGGCACAATACTGTCACAGGTATTGTGCCGCCTGTTCTATGGGTGTTTTCTTTGGGGGGCTGTGCCTCCTGCACCCCCCAGACTTTAGGATTCCAACTCCCAGGTCAGAGTTGGTCCAGGGAGGGGGCGGAACACTGAGGGAAGGTGAAACATGGAAAAAGGACCATTACCGTGAATGTCGCCGTAATGGTCTTTTTTCCTGTTTTGCTGTTGGGGTGTCAATGAAAAGGGGTGCACCGAGCTTGCTGTGGGCAGACAGTCAAACTACATCCCACATTTTAGTAGACAGTCTAGTTTCAATTAACATTTCCTGTATCTGTTTACCTTCTACGTTTATCCTTTATGATAATTCAGGGTATACATAACATTTTGTTGCTACTATGACCTCATACACCTTTTTTCAGGTGGACATACTAAGGAGAATGGTGATTATTTGCCACTTTTTTTAAATAATCAAAACATATTGAAAAAGACATATTAAGTTTGACTTTCCTTTTATTCTTGTGTACAAAGACTCTAGAATTCCATTCCTGTAACATTTCCTGTAGGGCTGGTTTCAGCTATCCTGTCCATATTTTATATAGTTGTACCATGGAACCACCTTCCTGAGGAGGTTGTGGGGTATTAAACTGTTGGAGGCTTCAAGAATGCATGGGACAGACATAAGGCAAATCTTGTGTGGGGGTAGGAAGAAATAGGCTGTTGGTCAACTAGGATCTGCTGCTTATCCAGTAGGTAGTGAAATGGGCAGACTAGGTGGGCCAAGCAGTCCTTATCTGCCATCAAAATCTATGGGCCCTATTCTCAAAGCCCTGCATCTGACGCAAGGTGCTTGCACCAAACAGACATGGTGCAAGGTGCACCTTGCATCCAGGGCTGCCTCCATGCAATTCACAAAGGTTGCCTGTGTTGACTGTAGGCTGCCTGCCCCAAACAGAGCTTGTGCCAGCCCTGTACCCTGCACTGCCCTGCGACATGGCACTAGGTGGGCTGCACGATGCAAGCTGCAGCTTGCTATTCACAGACAGCACCCAGTGGGAGAAATTCTAAGTCCTCTTAGACCAGCCAGGGATGGCATAAGGGGACTTAGACATCACCCCCCCGGGTGAGCTGTCCTATGGGTAGTGTGGTGTGTCCCATTTCCCCAACCCCACTGTGCCCCACAAGTGCCACATAGTGGACCCCCATCCAGGTTGTACCCCATAGGGCATCCAGGGCAGGAGCACCCACCCCAACCTTGATATGCCCCTCTGCATGTTGGTAGTGCCCCCCTCCAGATCCTGGTGTCCCAATTAGTACCAGGACAAATGCCACCATCCCTCCCACTGGTGCCCATGCCCCCTACCCATGCAGGTGGTGTCCCCCCATCCTCAGACAGAGCAGGGGACTGGCACAGCCCTCCGCACACCTCTGCTGCTGGTCCCTAATTGATGGACCATGCAGCCGATGGTCCATGGCTTATGCAACCAGATCCTGTGTGCCTGCCATGTCGCCCACATGGCTGGGGTTGCCACAGGTATTGAGACTTAGGTGCCAGGACCCCTCCTTTTCCAGAATCAGGTGCAGGGTCCCTGGCACATGGGGCTTTGGTGTAAGCTGCTGTTTACTGCAGCATGCACAGAATGCAGCCCTGTTTGAGAATATGGCCCTATGTTTCTATGTTTACCAGTACTGGGAGTATGTTTACAAAAATAAATATCGCTTGGAAAAACCCACAGGGTGGACCATCCCTAGACCCCCATGTTTACATGGTAGATAAAGGGTCCCCATCTTTACTGGGTAGAGTCTGCTCCCCCATACACACTGGAATAAACAACTCAACAGTCCAGTCTCTAATTGTGGTTTTTTTTGGGGTGGCGTAATTTAAATAAAGGAAAACTGGGATTAGATATGTTTTAACCATGAATATATTTTTTTTAATTTCCTCATTCTCCACTGGTTTCATGATGCCACTTTTTGTTTCCCTAATGAGATTTGCTTGTTTCCCAATTAAAAGATGCCAAACCTTCTTTCCCATGATAAATGCCCAATATTTTTATTGATTCTTTTTCAACCTGTATGTTTGCCACTATGTGTCTGTTTCCTATAGGGTTGCCTATTTTAATACACCAGCTTTTTGTCACATTAATATCTTCCCCTGTAGTTTTTGTATAAGCCAGGATTATATTGTTAGCTATATCCCCTGATCTGTCATCCTGTACCAGTATACACAATCATCTGCATATGAAGTTGTTTTGACCTCTAAGAGATTTTGGCCATGTATGCCTATAATTTTTGGAGATCGATTCTGAATATGTATCAGGGTGTCTATAATCAAAATATATAAGAGTGGACTTAATGGACACCATTCTCATAGTCCTTTTAGTAAAAACTTTTCTCCTAATCTGCCATTTATGTATGGTCTAAACAAAGCATCTTGGCCGGCCAGGTGGCACTGAGGGTTGAGGCGCTGGACACCACACCTCGCTCCACGCCAGTGACCCGGGTTCGGGAACGAGCCCGGGGCATCAGGGGTTGGCAGGGGAGGGAAAGGATTGAGCATCCGGAGGACAGCTCTTCTTTCCTGGGAGGGAGAGGGACACACACTCGGTGCCTGACTGGCCTCTGGTGGAAGCCGGAGGCACAGCAAACGCGTGAGTGTACAGAGGAGGTTGGGAGTGGTTGACGTCGGCAGCGATGCCTTGACATTGGGGCACACACCACTCCCTTAAGAAAAAGGGAAAAATCACCCTGCAGAACTCCCGGTAGATGGAGCACCAGGCCTCGATACCTAATGCCCCTGTCTGTCCTGGTACCAGCATCCCGGCGACAAACAAGAAGGACTTCGGGGGTGGCCCTGCCCCATGCCCACCTGGGGGATATATATATATATATACATGGGGGACGGACTGCACCAGGCTCCAGGTAAGAGGGTGGGGACTAGAAAGGCCATAGGTGTCTCCTGAAAAGTGGGAGTGCTGAGGGGCAGGGAGGAGTATAAATAATAAGTTAAAAAAAATAAACAAAGCATTTTGGTAAAGGAGTTTAATCCATTATATATAAGGAGTAGAAACATAGTGAGATTTTAAAATTAACCATAAGAAATCATGGGAAATTTTATTGAATGCCTTTGGCAGATCATAATTAATCAAAAAAAAAAACTGGTTTGCCCCAAGTTACCTTTATCAAATATTTCTCCAAGAAGAATAAAAGCATCAGAAATCTAATTAAATTTAGAATAAAAAATAATGATAACACAGGGCCTGTGCTACTATTCACCAGTTTATGGAAGATGAGAATATTGTTTTTATGACTATGCTAGAAAGACACATAAAAACAGATAACTGCATCCTTTTTGGGATTTTAATTTTCCCAAATTTGATTGGGACCCATTACAAGGTAACAGTCAGCTAGAGAATAGATTCATCAAAATGTGCTTAAGCAATATTTTGGAACAGTATGTGAATGACTGAACAAGAAAAAATAATACCCCGCACTTGGTATTTACTAATATAGTGGGAGGAATAAGTAATGTTACTATCCTGCAACTCCTAGGTTCTAGTGACCATAATATGGTACTGTGCTCATTGTTAGAAGATACCCATTAAAATAAATGGAAAAACGAGAGTAAGAAATTATGCTAAAGCAATATTCGGGCTTTAAACAACAGTTACAAAAATGGGACTGGAAAAATGAGCTACAGAATGCCACCCTGGAGGAGACATTAAAACCAAAATAATAACATTTGTAGACAGATTTGTTCCACTGGTAAAAAAGTAAAATAGATATGGCTTAATACCCAAATGGTTACAAAAATAAATACACAAGATGTTGAAAACCAAAGAAAAAGCCTTTAAAAATATAAGGCAAATCTAACACAGGAAAGAGGGGAAAAGTACAAACAACTAAATAAATGTAAATGGGCTATGAGAAAAGCCAAAGCAAAGCCAGAACTAAACCTAGTTCAAAATAAAAAAGATAGTTGTAAACAATTTTACAACTACGTGGGAGTTTGAGAAATGGACACAAATAAATTTTGAATCTTAAAGAGGAGATAAAATAATAGATAATGAAGCAGAAATTGTTACCAGATTCAATATTTATTTCTTCAGTGTATTTCAGGATCTGGAAAAACAGTACCCAATAAAAATTATTAACTGTAATCAGGGAGGGCACAAGGAATTTTTTTATAACATACAAGCAGGTATTTGACAGGCTGAACACTTTAGATAAACATAAATCATGTGGCACAGATGGGATTCACCCAAATATACTTAACAATATGGCAGAGGAATTGGCTGGACCTTTGACATTATTGTTCAACAGATCATTGGCACAGGGTAGAGTGTTAAGAGAGTGGAGATTTACCCATATTACCCCCATTCATAAGAGTAGAGACAAATTTACTGTAGAAAATTATTGGCCCATTAGTATCACTTCTATTGTTGGAAAAATAATGAGGAGATTTGTGAAAACATTTCTGGAAGAAAATCTTAGACAAATAGGATCAGTGGATGTCTCTCAACACCAATTCATACAGGGAAGATATTGTGTCAGTAATTAACTAGATTTCTTTGAACCAGTGAGACAGGCACTGGATAAGGGTCTTCCTGTTGATGTGGTGTACTTGGATTACACAATGGCTTCAGATACTGTTTTCCACCAAAAATTAATAGAAACACCCTTGGAAATAGGAGTAGATCCATGTTTAATTACATGGATACTATCCTGGCTGACAAATGAATTCAGAGGATCTAGGTTAGAGGTCATCTATCCGACTGGGGAAGGGTATCTAGTGGGGTGCCCCAGGGATCAATACTGGGCCCTCTGCTGTTTGCAATTTTTGTGTCCAATATGCAGGAATCAGGTGGTTCCTGGTTACGAAAGTACACTGATTACACAAATGTAGGAGCAATTGTTAATAATGTGGAATCTGTTAATAACTTTCAAAAACAGCTTAAAGAATTAGAGGAATGGGCACACAAACAAAAGCTGAAATTTAATGACAGTAAGTGCAATGTCATGCATTTTGGATCAAATAATATCCAGGCACAATACACAATAAACAATAAAATAATAGCCAGTTTTGTCAATGAAAGGTATCTGGGGGTAATAATTACAAACAACCTTAGTTTTGAAACACACAATAAAGAAGCAACTAAGAAAGCTACTAGGGTAATGAGTAACATCTTAAGAAACATAAAAAGTAGTAGTAGTGAGTATTGGTGCCACTGTATAGATCCTTGGTCAGACCAGTCTTGGAGTATGGTGCACCTTTCTCCACCCCCTAGACCATGGGCTGCAAAACATTGATGGAGAGAGTGCAGAGGAGAATGAAAATAAAGTAAAAGTAGTTAAAAGTAAAAGTTACCCAAAAAGATTGAAGGACTTGGGTCTGTATTCATTAGCTTATAGGAAGCTTAGAGTTGACTTATGTTTTACGTATAAGGTGCTCAGTGATGAAGCATTCTGAGAATCTGCAGGCCTAAATAAAAAAGCAGAAACTGGTAGAGCAACCAGAGCCCATGATAAACAATTAAAAGGAGAGTTGTATAAAACCACCAGGAGGGGTTTATTGTTTAATCAAAGGGTGGTGGAGCTCTAGAATGCACTTCCGATCGAAATGGTTGAAGTACCCAGTTTGGGTTCTTTTAAGGATGGATTAGATAAACACATGGGAGATAGGACAAGGGAATATAACCACTGTTATGTGGCAAGTCTTATATGACTCCAGTAGCCACCTGACTTGACTCTACTACCTATGAACCTATAAATCTTCATTCCAGGAATTGAACAAAATTGTGCCTGGTGAATAATATCTGGTAATATTCTACTAATTCTTTTACTTAACAATTTTGTTAAAACTTTAAAATCTGTGTTTAACAGTGTTATTGGTCACCAGTTCATCAAATCGACTCTTTCCTCTTTTTTATATAAATAAATCAAAAGGCCTTCATACATTGAGGGTGGCAACTCTGTGGCAATAAATGTATTATACAATTCTGTTAATTCTTGGGGTAATAATTTCCATAGATATTGATATAGTTCCCCAGGAAGGCCATCTGAGCCTGGGGAACTTCCTTTTGGTAAGTTTGCATTCACATCGCCAACTTCCACCTCTGAAAGGGGGGAGAGAAGTTTTTGTCTTTGTAGCTCTGTTAGGTTAGGCAATTGTGCTGCTTTCAGTAAAACTCTCATATTGGTATTCTTCAGAAAGGGGGTTCTAATCTGGAATTGGACTTGCTTATGAATTTCATTAAAAATTTGCTGATGTCCCATAATTTCTTTCCTAGTTGTGGAAAATATAATTGCCATACATTTTTTTCTCTGTCCTATGTTTGCAGTCTGCAAAGGGATTTACTTGAGTGGAAATTCCTTTTTTACTGAATTTTTGTTTATATTCCAAAGATTTAAACCTGTTGTATAGGGATTCACATGTTTCCATTTATAATATACAAATCTGTGATGAAAAGTCCTCACCTGTAGAGTGTTGCAAAGATATTAATTTTTGTAATTTTTCTCTAAGGCCCAGATATTCAAACTGCTCCCAAAATGTGCACAACAGCAGGAGCAAGCACAATCAATTGTGCATATGCGCAACAGACACGATATTCAAACATGGAGCAAAACAAATTGCGCAAGCAGCCAACGCCTGAATATCGCACAACTGCGCCATAGCGCAACCAGGAAGGGGAAGCTGAGCAGAAAGGTTGTGCATAGAGCAACAAGGCTAGCCTAGCTGAACAGTCCAGAGGTGCCATAGCGCAAGCAGAGCCCCCACCCCCAGCAGAGCAATGGAACTGCACAACCAGGGAGGCAGGCTGGGGCCCACTGCCAGCCATGCCACAGATGGGCACAGGAACACACTGCAGAACCAACAAGGCACCTGCACACCCAAAGCACAGCATCACTGGGGGTGGGCGGATGATCCACTGGCCCATGGGGACAAGCCAACAAAGCACAGCAGGGCCATGATGCCCCAGCACAACCACTGGCAGGCTGAGACTGCCACACACAGGGGGTTGACAACCACAGTGCACATCAGCCCCCTGTATGCACAGCACACCCTGCACCATGACCCCAAGACACCACCCATGTGCAGTGACTGGCACTGCAGGAAACACCATGCATCCCCCCCGGCACACGTCAACCTCGTGTAGCAGAGAAGCATACAAGCCAGACCCACCCTGTGCACCCAGCAGTGGGGGCAGCAGATGGCAAGACCAACAGAAAGTCACTGCCACACTGGAGACACCTCCCCATGCACACACACGCACACACACACACACACACACACACACACACACACATGCCCAGGACCATACCACCCCAGATGGCATGCACACCACTGCAACTGAGCAACCATAGCCAGCTGCAAATCAGAGACCACCACAGTATTCATATCAAAATATATATATATATTATAAAAATGGAAAAGTACAACAAGAACAACAAAACTATTTACAAGAGGGGGGAAGGTAGGGTGGGCAAGGGGTAGGGATGAACAACTTGGAGAGGGAAGGTAGGGTGGGGGATGGGTGAAGTGGGAAGGGGAAGCCAGCCTAAGGCCTAGCAGGCTGGTCCTCCACTGCCTGGTGCCGCCTTGCTTGGCTGTGCCTCCTCCAGGCCCATGGTGCTGGATATCTTGAGGATGTTCAGGTTCTCCAGGGACACCCGGTCAGCTGGTGCAGTGCCCGCTCAATCCTGCGAGAGCATGATGAGGCCTAGGAAAAGGGAACACAGTCAATGGCTGTGACTGACCACAACCCTGAACACCACCCAACCTGCAAGGCATATAGCCCAATGTCCCGCACCTGTGATGGTATGTACCCACCCACAGTGACCATGCACATGACAAGCCCAACCAGGTGGCACCAGCTATGTGCACCACTGCACACACACACTGCCCATGTCCATCACAGCACAAACAAGGCTGTCAAGTGACGTGGCAATGTGATGGGATGCCAGTTCCACAGCCATGTGCCCAGTGCATGCATGGACCACCAGTGATGCACACACAGACGTGCAGTGACACTGGACAGTGATGAATGTCTCCTGTGTCATGCATGGTTGTGTTGTCCATGGCTGGTGGTCATGCCCACCCCCTCCAGCATGCAATAGCATCCATGATGTAATGATACTCACACCGGATGCAGCTGTGGCTGCTGCTGCTGCTGTGGCCCACCCTTGCAGCACCACCGTCTGCCACCGGGCCCTGCCACGGCCCTCCCTCATCCCATGCCTGCATCCTCTGCCCGCCTGTGGGAGACACATGTTGAGAAAACATCAGTGTGACTCAAAGCAGACTGCCCTGCCCCAGTGAGTGCCTGCCCACAGCCAGACCCATGCATCTCACACCTGCACACACTGAGACAGCCAACCATGGCAGAGCCATCACCCATGCACAGCCACCAAAACATACTCACACCCCTATGGAGAATACAAGTGCATAGATGGTACACCCACCTGGTCCTAGGCACAAGCCCCTCCTGGCACGCGGACCGTAGTCTGTCTAGCAACCCTGCCCCTCCCCATGAGGTCACTGTACCTGCAGCCAGCACTGCAGACCGGGCGGCCACTTGTAACCCCACCAGGTCATTGGCCACCTGCAGCCAGACCTGGTTCGAGCCATGGTGAGGGCTCTCCCCATACAGTGCCCCATAGGGCTCTACCAGGGCCACCAGGTTGGCCACCTCCACTGGGCTCCATTGGGGCACCTCCTCGTGCCATGGTTGGAGTGTTACAGCAAGGCAATATGGCACCCACAACAGGCAACCCCACGTGGAAATGTTGCGCAATAGACCACCATAGGTTCCAATTGCGCTGTTGGCACAGCATTGAGCCCACATAGCTGTCACCAGACAGGCTAATAGGGCTGCACACATGGCAGCCAAACAGCGCCAGGGGCAAAGGTCGGACACCAGGTCAGGGTCTATGACGCAAAGCCACACACAGCGCCATCTGACGCCCACGCATCCCGCGTGACGACCACTCCGCGTGCTAGTGCCACAGTGGACTATTAGCAGTAGTGCCACAGCACCATATAGTGCCCAGTGCTGTAGCGCCACTGGCACAATGGCGGCCATGGCCTGAATTGCAGATCGCGCACAGCACGTCATCAGCTGCCGCAGATACTCGCGTAGCTACCTGGGCATGTGCAATGCAGAGTACCACACAGTCACAGATCTGCGCTTTATTGGCTCAGCCGGCTCAACCAGTAGTAAGTAAAGCCAATGGCGCGATATTCAGCCGACATACGCAAATCATCTGATCAGCCATTCAAAGGCGCAGTGGCGCTATTTGCATCTCATTACAGTTGCTCCACTCTAATTTGCATGCATTGTGCTATAAATGTGCGCATAACGTGCGCTGGCCAGATTCTGTTACTGCAGGTGAGAGGTGGGTTGCATGCTGTGGGATGTTCTGGACAATGGGCATGGGATAATGCTGTAGACTGCACAGTGACAGGTGTCCACTTCCACCCATACATGCCATGACCGAGCAGAGCCAAGGTGAGGGTGAGGATGGTGGGCTAAGGAGGAGGAGGCCCAACTTCACCACGCAGAGACTGAGGCCTCTTCCAGGCCTACCTGGAGGAGGAGTCACTACTGAGTGGATGGCGGGCACCCTCAGGCCAGTGCTGCTGCATGGGAGGGGGTAGCCTGGGCAGTGAACCTGCACGAAAGCCACCAGCGCTCCGTGCAGGAATGCAAAAAGAAGATTGGGACAGACCGCAGGAGGGTGAAGGAGAAGGTGGCAGCCCTCAGGGCGGCACGTGCTGGCACTGGCGGGGGCCAGCCAGCGGTGGTGGAGCTGACTCCAGCTGAGGACCGACTGGCTGCATCAATGCAGCGCAGTGCTATTGAGGGCGTACCAGGAGGTGGATTCAGACAGGTTGAAGCCCATCACTGCACGTGATGACATGGTGGTGGTGTTGGGGAGGTTGTTCACATGCACTCACATGTCCTCTTTCTGTTACAGATCCTGTTCATCTTCAGGGACGGTGGTGGTGGTCCAGGCAGGAGGATGACCTGCTGGACATGGAGGAGGGTCCATCCACCTCTGTCACCAGCCAGCATGCACTGCACCAGCATGCACGCTGGCTGCCAACTCTGGTGTCGGTGAGTCGGTTGGTGGGGTGCACAGCCTGTGTCTCAGCAGTCTGGCATGCAAGCATGCCAGCATCGCTGTGACTGTGGCTGTAGCACGACTCGCACCATTGATGATGCAAGGACTGCAATGGCAGGACAGTGTGTGTCCCATACGGACACACAGCAGAAGCCAGCACACTGCCTGGGCCTTGCTGGTTCCAACTTGTGTGCCAGCATGTCTGGCACAATCCTGTGGCTGTGCCTGTCAGCACCGGTGGGCAGCACCGGTGGCTGTGCAGGTGTCTGGCACTGTTGCGGCCACAGCAGTGGAACGAGTGGTCCCTGGGGCACAGTGGTTGGAGGGGCAGCAGCAGCAGTCACCCACCAGGTCTGGGGGTACAGTGTCCAGCGGTGGCTCATGCCCGCCGCCCTTTGATACGCCCATTCCTGGTCCTGGTGAACAGCACCCACCCTCAAGGGGTGTTGAGCATCAGGACCTTCCACACCCTGGGGGACAGGATGCCGTTGTGGCAGAGTACCCATTTGACGAGCACACCCGCCTGCTGCGGGAATCAGTACAGCAGCAAAGGTGGGTTGTAACGTCTGTGGAGGCACTGTGTGTGGCTGTGGAGCGCACAGCAGGACTGTGCCTGGATCAGCGCTGGTTGGTCCATATGCGGATGGATGTGACCGCCATTGACAGGCAGACCCAGGCATTGGTCGCTGTCGTGGCTGCATTGGGCACACATGCAGGTGCTCCTGTAACGCGACCCCACACAGTACGCCTCCACTCCTCATTCCGCGCATCGTACGACACCAGGCCTGTCGACGCCGAGTTCTGCTGTGGGCATCCCAAGCACCCCTGGTGCAGGTATGTTTGGCATCCTACAGACCCCACTGCGGACAAGGTCGCGATCGCGCAGTGGGACCCCTGGTGGTCCATCGGTGCCACCCCATGTGGCCCCTGCTCAGCCTGCCAGTGCTGTTGGGTCACGGCAGGGCCACCCACGCATACGCGGTGGCTGTGGAATGGTGCAACATGACTGACCTGTCTCCCAGTGCGGGCCCTGTCTGCTGCTGCCCTGTGTGCACTGTGCGTGTCCTGCCCATCACGCCGACATATGGACCACCTGCACACCATCCCGACTGCTGTCCACAGGTGCGTGTGCATGATGATGCCTGCATTGTACTGTACACCAAGGTGCAAGGGTGCCCAGCTTCTGACACACGTGCTTGGACAGTACAGGTGGTGGGTGTGGTCTGTGGATCTGTGTGTTTGCCATGTCTGTTCCTGCTCTGCTGTGCACCTGCCCATGTACACTTTGTGCCTGGTGTGTTTGTGTGTGTGTGTGTGTTGTCCATATGACTGTTCGCCCCTCCCTGATGGTGTGTTTGTGTGCCTGGTCCCTTCCACCCCTTGCCGTCATGCACCCCTGGTGTGTTACTCTGTGTGCCTGTGGGTTGCGCCAGGACAGTGTTGTTTGCATGGCTCCTTGACTTACCTGTGTTGTGCATAATGCTCCTCTGTGATGGTGTCCCAGTGCAGCTGGGCCTGCGGATCAGTCGGGGTCCCGCTGTCCAAGGGGCTGCTCATCACCATCAACACCGCGCCGCCGATGCCCCATCGCTGTCCCCTCTTCAACCTGTCACGGCTATCCACAGTCATTGGCCATGTTGTGCAGATACAACAGGCCAGAATATCTCACGAGCCTTTGAGGGGCTGTACTGTAGGGCACCGCTGGGTGTCTAGGCATCGGAAGCATGCCTTGAGCATCCCAAACACCCGGCTCAATGATGTTGCGTGTGGCGGCATGTGCCTCATTATAGCGCTGCTGCAATGGGGTCATGGGGCGCCGGTACGGTGTGAGCAGCCAGGGACAGAGTGGGTATCCGCTGTCACCTGTGTGGAGATAGTGGAGATCAGTCTCATGTTCAGGTCCATATAGCCCATATCCCTGTGTGCCGCTACCATGGCACCTGTGGCATTCCCACCCTTGCCTGGAGTTTGCATTTCCTACATGCGTACTCACCCACTAGATGGCCTGTGGGGATGTCCCCACTCTCGAATTGATGGCAAAGTGCGGACTGATGCCATATAAAGGCATCATGTGCTCCACCAGGGTGTATGGCACAGACATTGATTATACGCCCACTGGCATCAACACCACCTGGCAGTTGACACTGGGGAAGCCCTTTCTATCATATGTGGCCCCATCGGGCCAGGTGGCTGCGAATGGCCACATGGGTGCAGTCTATGGTCCCCAGCATGCCAGGCATATATGCTACCCTGTGGAACGCCTTCATGTTTGCTGTAGCGCTTCTGCCACAGTGCGTGGGAAATGGATGTCCGAGCATGTGGCAGCAGTGCACTGAGGAATTGGGTGAGGATGCGTGACGGACGCCTGTGTGATGCCTGTGGTGTCCCCTGTTGGCCTCTGGAAGGTGCCCGTGGTGAGCAGGCACATGCAGGCTGTCACCTTGGTCTCCACTGATAGAGCATGACTCTGTCGTGAGGGTGCCTGCATCACATCACTGCACAGCTCACAGAGCTGCCTCAGTATTGCCTGTCCAGGCAGTGTACCGCCCATGATCTCTACATCTGTGTACAACTCAAAGCTGATGCGGGCACAGTACTGCCTGTTGGGCGAGCCACGACGGGCCCATCCACGGCCACGCCCCCTGCACCTTGCATTCTCACCCCCTCATTACAGCCCATGTGGAAGCTGCCACCGTCCATCTCCCTGGCTTGTGCCCCCCGGCTGATGTTGCTCTGTTACCCCTGGGCTGTCCTGACTGCTACTCCACTGCACCGGGCACCCCCGCTGGCCTCTGCAGCCTATGGGCCCACACTGCTTCCTTGCCTGCCCTGGCCTGTCACTGTCTGTCTTCTCTCTCTCTCTCTTCCCACTTGGCATCCTGTGGCGTTCTTGCGCCTCTTCCTTGAGCCTTTTATTTTGGCTCATTTCCGCTGGGCACAACTTCCGGCTGTTCTGCTGTTGCGCGTAGCGCAACTCTTTGGATATCGCATTGCGCTCTTTATGCATGGATCCACCCCCTTTGGTTGCGCATGCCGCCATTTGCATTGTGCTGTTGCTCAGCATGTTTTCGGTGGCGCAACTGCCTCCTGCTGAATATCGCAGAATGGCACACTTTTGGACTTGCGCAGGTACAACCCTATTGTTGCGCATGGCGCAACTCCTTTGAATATCCCACCCTAAGTGTTTTGGTTACCCATTAAAATAGTGACTACATAATCACGACTACATAATAGTGACTAAATTTCAGTGACTGTAATATGTGCGATTAGTTCATTTGAGTGATTGCTCATAAATAGCAACTTACACTGACTTTGCAGTTGAAAAAATAGTGACCAGTGTCTAACAACAGGCAACATGGACTATAATGATGCAGGAGAACTACATTCACTGTCATAGTGGATTTCATTCACTGTCTATGGAAACTGTGGAGTCTTTTACCATTGCTGTTAAGCATGTCAAAACAGCGACTTTAAAGTGAAGGGAAAACAATCTAACCAATCAGCCTAATTTATAGTAAACCACAAATAAAAACAGTGGCCCAGATATTCAAGGGTGTGGCCATGCGCAACAGGGATGCACCAGCGCAAGTCCGAAAATGCACCATTGTGCAATATTCAGCTGGAGGCAGATGCACCCTCCAAATTACAATGCGCAAGAGCACAATGGTAATGAATGCATGCGCAACTGAAGTGGGAGGAACCATGAATAATATGGCGCAGTGCGATATTCAACAACATGCGCCATGCTAATAGGGACAAGTGAAGTTACGCGAAAGGAAATGATCCAAAATAAAAAGGAAAAATAAAGAGAAGCAAAAACGGTACAGGGAAGCCACATGTTGGTGAACTGCAGGCAGGCACACAGAAACTGTGAGCAGGACAGGGCAGGAGCAGGACAGAGCACCTGGAACCACTAGGAACAGAGAAGGTGTGGGGACCCTGTGCCACAGCGCAGGACAAAATTGGGAAGTGCCATACAGCACTGAGGGCACAGACAGTGGGCAGTATGGCCACTACAGGGAGGTGTTCCCAATGCAGGGAGAGTAGCAGGAAGGACAGTGGGGGGAACAGTAAAACAGCTGCCGGTGGGGTAACACAAGCCAGGGACATGGCCAGTGCCACCATCCAGATGGAGGCAGTAACGAGGGGGGTGAGATGACAGGCAGAAGGGGGGCACGGATGTGGAAGGGCCTGTCGGCAGTATGCCCCCAACAGGCAGTACCGAGCCCGCACCAGCTTCGAGCTGTACACTGATACTGAGATCATGGGCTGATACCCCCTGAACTGGGCAATCCTGAGGCAGTTCTGTGAGCTGTGCAGTGATGTGATGCAGGAACCCACACGACGGAGCCATGCTCTGTCAGTGGAGACCAAAGTGACAGCTGTCATGTGCCTGCTCATCACGGGTACCTTCCAGAGACCAACAGAGGACATGACAGGCATAACCCAGTCATCCGCGCACCCCTTCTCACCCGATTCCTCAACGCACTGCTGCCACATGCTGCGGAGTACATCTGTTTCCCCAGCACACCAGCGGAGTGCACAGAAAACATACAGGAGTTCCACAGGGTAGCATGTATGCCTGGCATGTTGGCGGTGATAGACTGCACCCATGTGGCCATCCGCACGCCACCTGGCTCCGAAGGGGCCGCATACAATCGGAAGGTATGCAAGCATCAACTGCCAGGTGGTGCGCGTGCCAAGGCGTGAATCAATGCGTCTGCCATGCACCCTGGGGAGCAATGATGCTTCATCTGGCACCAGTCTGCACTGTGCCAGGTTTGAGGAGTGGGGACATCCCACTGGCCACCTAGTGGGTGAGTATGCAAATCACGAGAAAGACATGGAACTTGGGAGGCATAGTCAGAGGTGACATGGTTACTGGCCCAGATGGCCCATGGCAGGGCGATGCTGATCACCAAACTAATGTCCACCCTCTACACACAGGTTACAGTGGATACCAACTCTGTCCCTGGCTGCTCACACCATACCAGCGGTCTGAGGCCCCATCGCAGCAATGCTACAATGAGGCACATGCCACCACATGCAATGTCATCAAGCAGGTGTTCGGGATGCTGAAGGCACATTTCCATTGCCTGGACATGTCTGGCGGTGCCCTATAGTACAGCCCCTCAAAGGCCTGTCGGCTATTCCTGGCCTGTTGCATCCTGCACAACATGGCCAACGACTGTGGGATAGCCGCGACAGGCCGGAGAGGTGACATGATGGGGACGTATGAGGACGCTGGTGAAGATGGTGATGGGCAGCCCCCTCGGTCAAAGGACCCCGACTGATCTGGATGGCACAGCTGCACTGGGACACCATCACAGAGGAGCACTTCAACCAACCCAGGTAAGTCATGGGGCCATGTGCAACCACCAGTGGCAAGGGCAAACCCACAAACACGCATGGACAAACCCCAGGGGTGCATGCGTCGTTAAGGAATTGGCCGAGCATGGAACTTACACGCCATCAGGGATGGGCAAGGTCTAACATGGTACATGGTACATACACAAATTCCCACACACACACCCCACAAGACATGCAAAGGGTAGGAGGCACACCGACCCCAATCACACTCCTAGCCACATACGTCCACAGACCACCATGCCCAGTGTCCTGTCATTGTGTGTGTTGACGCTGGGCACCATTGGCACAGTGGCAGACAGCATAACGCAGCATCATGCACATGCCACAGTGGACAGCAGCCGGGAGGGTGCAGATGGAATATGTGTGTGTGTGTGTGTGTGTGTGTGGCAGGGTCATACTTCACCCGCATTGCGCGTTGAACAACACACTGCACACAGGGCAGCATTAGACAGCAGCCTTGGTGGGAGACAGGTCAGTCACGCGCCACAGTGCCACGGCTGCCACAGATGTGTGGGCGGCCCCGCCAAGACCCGCCAGCAGTGACAGGCTGACCAATGGCCTCATGGGGTGGCACTGATGGTCCCCCAGGGGTTCCGCTGCATGAACGCGACCGTGCTCGCGCAGGGGTCTGCAGCACACTGAACATGCCTGCTGCAGGCATGCTTGGGATGCCCACAGCTGAACCTGGTGTCGACAAGGAGGATGTCGCACGATGCCGGGAAAGGGGGGTGGACATTGCACTGCCGGTGTCTGCAACGCATGGGCAAATAGCTGTGTGCCCACTGTGGCCATGGCAGCTGTGATTGTCTGTGTCAGCCTGTCAATGGCAGCGTCACATCCTCCCGTGACCGTCCATCTCGCCAGGAGCAGACTGATGTCCTTGCTGCCACTCCTCTGCCTGGTGCAGGGTCACGTGAGTGCATTCACTGCCATCACAAGCCGCGAACCGCTGATCGACTGAATCTTGGAGTATGCGGTGTGTTTCTTCTAAGAGGTCATCTGCCTGATCGGCATGCTGTCCCTCATGGTGTTCGCGGCCCTGATGGGCAGCACCCCTTGAGGGTGGGCGCTGCACACCAGGGCCATGCCTGGGCATGTCCACAGACGGTGCACTGTTGCCACCCCCCACACTGTACCCCCATGGCCATTGGCTGACTGCTGACACTGCCCCTCCAGCTGCTGCTCTCCAGGGCTCAACGGTGCCGTCGCAGTGGCCGCAACAGCCCCACTGTTCTGGACACACACCAGTGCTTCCCCACTGGTGCAGACAGGCACAGGCTGGGACTGTGATATTCTGCAGGCCTCCATGGCGGCACCACCCACGGCCATGCCCGTGCTGTTACCTGCTGTGTGGCCATCCTGCAGCCCACATGTATCACTGTCCATGAAGTGAGCTCCATCATCATCAGTGATGGATCCAGCACCAGTCCGAGTGTCAGCGTGATGGCATCCATGGATGCTGGCATGCTGGGACATGGGCAGGGCCTCCTCTGCACCTGCTCCACCAACATCAGTCCGGACAGCCAGGTGGGACCACTGTCGCCCTGACCCTCGGACACCTGTGGAGGTGGATGGGCCCTCCTCTATGTCCATGGTATCGCACTCAGTGGACAAGCCCACCACCACTGACCCATGTAGATGTTCAGGAGCTATAAGGGAACACAGTAGCATTAATGTATCTGCCCTACCCTGTCTCTCCCCCATTGACAGATCAGGACCTACCATGCAGTGACAGGCTGCCACCTATCTGGAATCCACCACCTGGAACACCCTCGATGGCACAACGCCGCATGCTGCCAGCAACCCACTTTTCTTGTGGGGTCAGGCATTGCACGGCCAGCTGCCCCCCCAGTCACAGCCAGTGCTGCCCTGATGGCAGCCACCTTGTCCTTAATCCTCTGCCTATCCATGCCCATCTTCTTTTTGCACTCCTGCATGGACCACTGGTGGCTGCCATGCAGGCTGATGGCATGCACCACCTCTTCCCATGCAGCAGCATGGGCCTGTGGTGTTCCCCACTGTCCACTGAGCAGCGGCTCCTGGTCAAGGTAGACCTCAAACAGGTCATCTGTTTCTGCCTTGGTGAAGTTAGGCCTCCTCTTCCTCCCACGTCTCTATTCCTCTTCCTCCACCTCATGATCACTCATTCTTGATCCTGTGGGAATGACAGGTGTTACCTGTGACTGTGCAGTCCCATGCATGTCCCACACACCACAGTCCACACTCCCAAATAGCATGCAACTCACCACAATAGACTGCAATAACTGACTATGGCCACAGCAGCCCAATGTTGCATTTTTATAGTGCAACGCATGCAAATGAGGCGAGACGCAATTTTAAGTGGATGCTAATGCGGTATCTGCGACATTGAATAGCTGATGAGCTGATTTGCATATGCCGGCTGAATATCGTGCTGTTGCGCTTTGTGCAATTGTGTTAAACGTGCTTCAGGCAAGGGCGCATTTCTGTGACATGCACAGTGGACACCGAACGGCGCATGCCCAGGGTGCTGACGCCGATGCCTGCTGCACTGCTGATGTGCTGTGCGCGGGAGGCAATGCAGGGCACGGCCACCATTGTGCCAGTGGTGCTACTGCGCTGTTCACATGTATGGCGCTCTGGCACTGGGGCGCTGTAGGCGCACTGGGTCCACAGCACGGTAGGCCACTACAGGAAGTGGCACACAGGTGCCCTGCCGTGCTACACATGGTAAGTACCAATCGCGCTGTGGCGGTCCGTGCTCGAGATACCCTTGACCCTATGCCAACCTTTGCCCCTAGGCACCATGCATCTGCATGGGTGCACCTCTATCACGCTGTTCAGTGACAGAACAATGGAGAATGACAGCGCAGTACCACACAACATCTGCACGTGGTGAATGTGTGCTACAGAGTGCCATTTTGCTACTGAAACAGTACAGGATGGCATGGAGATGGGCACCCATCTGGAGCCAAATGGAACTGGCCAATTTGATTCAGTTAGTGGAGCCCCATGCTGCTGCCCTATTTGGGGAGGCACCTCTGGATAGGACCAGGAGTGCAATGTGGGAGGAGGTGGCTGTGGCCCTGGAGGAGGCCACTGGCATGGAGAGGACCGCAGAGCAGTGCAGGCAGAGCTATGGCGACCTGCAGCACTGGGACCTGGAAAGGCTTGCCCACCTGTGGGCACATGCCAGGAGGGCCATGGTGCCATGGCCAGGTAGGTGCCCCATCCATACACTGTTAACGTCCATACAGGTATCACGGTGGCATGTGTCCAGCACATGGGGGGACTATCCAGTGTGGGCCATGGTGGCGGTATCGGGGTTGGGGGAGGATGTGTATGGCTATGTGGGATTGCACACACTTGGGGGTGGGGGGACTTTGCTACCGGATTGCACTGATGTTCCTCTCTCCATGTTTGCACCCTAGGCCCAGAGGAGCGCTGGCGTGAGATGGAGGGGAGGCTGCGCCGTGAGCAACAGCAGGCCCAGAGGGTGGCCAGACCAGACAGGCACAGGGACCAGCCTGATGATGGTGAGCGCCTTACATCCATGATTACTTTTGCATGCTGTGTAACAGGGCGGGCAGCGGGGCATGGCCACCATCTACTGACACCACTGCCATGCACTCAACTTGGTACAGTCAGCATTGTCCAGTGGCACTGCATGTCTGGGAGTGCGTCACTGGTGGTCCATGCATGCACCGGATACATGACTGTGCCACTGCCTTCACACCGCATGCCATGTCACTGAACAGCCACGGTGGTGCTGTGCAGGACTTGGCCAGTGGGTGTGTGCAGCAGCCCGCATGGCTGTGTGTGCCTGGGTGGGCAGGTCTTGTGGATGTGATCACTGTGGGTGGTCACACACCATCACAGAGGCATGTCCCACGGCTGTATGCCATGCACAGTGGGTGGGCTGCATGGGGCTGTGCATTCACACCTATTGACTCTGCTCCCTTGTCCTAGGTGGACAGCAGCTGCAGGCTATCAGAGAGGCATTGTGGGAGATCCTTCATGTTGCCAGGGCCTCACTGGAGATCCTAGAAAGGATAGACAGGCTGGGAATAAGATGGCGGCATGGCGGGAGGAGCAGCCGGAGCGGGGAGCAGGGCTCCTGCTGAGCATACTGATGCCCCTGATTTCCTCTACCCCCCTGGACCCACCCTCACACCCCTCCTTCCCTCTACCATTTGTTCACCCCTGCCCCTTACCCACCCCCACCTTGTTTGTGGCCCTCCCCCCAACCTTTTGTAAATATTTGTATATAGTTTTGTTTGCTGTTTTTCAATACATTTGCTTTGATATGCCTACTGTGGTGGTCTCTGATTTGCAGCGGGCTATAGGTGATCAGCTGCAGTGGTGTGCATGGCGTCAGGGGTGGTGCAGTCATGCGCATGTGTGTGTGTCCATGGGGAAGTGACTATGGAAGTGGGAGTAGCTATCAGTCACTGTCTGTGGTGTGTGTGTTGTTCCCTGTGCACTGGATGACTGTGTGCAGTGGTCCACGGTGGCTGCTCTGTGTCCATGGTGCACCTGTCAGACCATCCATGGCCTGTGCAGCTGACACCCTTGCATGTCTGTGACCGGCACGGTCCGCTGGCATGTCACTGGTGGCTGTCCATGCTGGACAGCCATTGTACCCGGCACAATGCCAGGTTGCCTCCTGTCACTGGTGTGGTGCATGTCTGCCTAGGATGACACTGTGGCCTCCGCTGTTGTTGGCCCACCTCCATGCTGTCGCTTTTGTGTTTCACAGGGGATGTGCACCACTGTCTGTCACTTGTGCTCCGGGCGCATGCTGGTGGTGTACAGCACCATGGTGCCTGCGCAGTGTGGCTCACACCCCTGTGCCATGGAGGGGGTGCTGGCCATGTGTACATGGTTTCGTGGCCACACGCTGAGGGCTTTGTTGCTCCGCTACTGTGTCCCTGTGTTGGTGTGCCCTTGGGTATGGGTTAGTGTTTCTCCATGCACTGTGCTGCATCCTGTGTGGCACATGCTTCCATGCACCACTGTGGGTGTCTATGCTGGCTGTTGTGGCCAGTGCTGGGTTGGGGCGTGTCCTTGGGAGGGTGAGCAGGGTGATGTACAACTGGTGGTGGGGTCCGGGGCATGCCATGTCACGTGTGGGGTGCCTCATGTGCCGATGCATGGTCGGTCTCTCAGCTGTACCTCAGGGGGGACATGTGTGGTGGCACTGTGTATGCAGTCGTTGCATCACTGTGTGCTGCCACCCACTGACGGGTGCTCGTGGTGGGGATGCCTTGCATGGTTCTGTGGTGCACAGGGTTGCACTGTCACAGTGGGGGTGGTGGCATGCATGGGGTGTCCTGCACTGGTGGATGCTGCTCCTGGGCAGGGTGTCTGGAGATCATGGTGCAGGGTGTGCTCTGCATTGGCAGGATGATGTGGCATGGGGTGGTCGGCCCTCCTTGTGCACCAGTCACAGCTTGCCAGGGGGTGTGCTGGGGCACCATGCCCCGGCTGTGGGTTTGTTGCTGGTATCCATGGGCTGGTAGTTATTCCAGTGCTCCACTGGTTGTGCAGTGCATGGGGTGTGGGGGGTGATGTCTGTTCTGCTGTGTGCTCCTCTGCCCATCTGTGGCATGGGTGGTGAGCCCCTGCATCCTGTCCCTGCGCATCCCTGGTTGTGCTGTTGCACTGCTGCCCTGCTCCACTGAGCATCCCTGGTTGCACTATGGTGCATCTGGACTGCGCAACTGCACATCCCTGGTTGCGCTATGCGGAGTGGCATGATATTCAGTCGTGTGCCACAGACACATCTTGACCTGTGCAGTTTTTGAATATCGTGCTTCTTGCGTATAGGCGCAGTGGACTTGCGCTTGCTCCTGCTGTTGCGCACTTTTTGGGCGCAGTTTGAATATCTGGGCCAGTATGTTTTATTTTGATAATTAAAACAAATAATCAAAAACCGCCAAATGAAAAACAAAGAAAGCCAAATCAGTAAATCAATTTTATAAGGTGCTTCTCGGGTGAATTCACACCTGAAATTGAAAATTATAAGCAAGACCTCTTAGATAATCATACATGCTTCTTGCCCCATATGAAGCCACTGTTGCTGTAAAGTGTGTGTTACTGTCCTTGTATTTTTTTTTACCAGTTGCTGCATATGATCCCGAGACAATTTGCTCCTATTTAATCTCTGTCAGTCTTTGTTCCTCTTTCAGGCACTGAATTAGTTTCCACAGGCTGGGATGACATGCACCTAAGCATGAATTGAATCCTCTGTGCCATCCCTCTACAGCATTATTTGTTCTTGCAATTCCGAGTGTTGTCGCATTGTGACAACTCCATTGATGAGGGGGCAATGCAGCCCTCCTGCATCCTGATAGTCCCCACAGCCTCCCTACCTAAGTTGCTTCAAAATAGTCTAGTAATTGCACCAGTAGGTCTTCATGTTGTTTGAAAAATGCAAACTCACGCATGTCATCAAATGTGTTAGCAACATCATCTGGTGGGACAAATGCAAGGGATGGGGTGGTCACGTGATGGCAGCTTGTTGAATGGCAGCTGAGGCCTAGAGCTCTCCCCTCTTGCCGCCCTAATCGCCGGATTCTGAATCCCCCGAGGCACTAACGCTTTTGAAAATAGTACCAAAAGGCGCTTAATCACCGATTATCGCCCTGAGGGTGTTGCTGTGGTTTATCCTATCTACAAAGAGAGATGGAGGTGGATAAGAAGCAGGCCGCAGCTAGCATACGCCACCTGCTCCCTCGAAAAGGCTCCCAAGAAGCCACGAATCAGGCGGACCGGGTTGGTGAAATGTGTGAAAAAAGCCAGTCGTCCAGCCCTAACGGAGGATAAATTATGCAGGAGTTAACTCCGATGAAGGGCATCCTTCAGGACATCACCGCTGGAGTTGAAGTCCTCATGGAGCGACCTTCCTCCCTGTCTCACAAGTATCCGGCTACGGAGGCCAGAGTGTTTTCTGGAGCAATGGAAGGTCAAAGCAGAAGTGAAGATGGCCGGTCTAACCCAACAGGTGTGGAAGCTACAGTCCAAAACCGAAGACTTAGAGGGATGTAACCGACGGAACAATTTGTTGATCCTGGGCCTGCCGGAGATGGAGGAAGGGCCCGATCTAATGGTGTTTCTCCAAAAATTCCTTGTTAAGGTGGTAGGCCCATCGCTGATTAGTCCAAGCTATCACATCGAGAGGGCCCATCAGTCGTTGAGACCTCGACCACCGCCTGGTTCCCCCCCGCGCCCTATTATTATGAAGTTTTTAAGTTTCATCGAAAGGCAGCACGTCTATGGTAGGTCGAGAGAGAAGAGGGCCACCTTCCATCCCATGGTCCAGAAGTTAATCGCCACATCCATCCCTTTTAGAATGATGTATCCAGCTACTCTAAGAATTTCAATTGGTAACGCCACTCACAGTTTCAACTCGCCAGAAGCGGCTTGCAAAGACCTCTCTACCAGACTTCCTGACCTGTTTAAATCTCAGGGCTGAGAGACTCGTTGCATCTGTAGCCATATAAGAAGGGCTGGTTCTAATTGCTTTGCCAGAAGATACTGAGCTTACCCCTTTTACTTTTTTTTTTTTCCTTCTTTGTTTTAGCTGTATGCTCCAGTTTTCCTATTAGTACTTCTCCGATTACTTTTAGGTTTGCAGGTGTTGCCTCCCTTTCCCCGGCTGTTATTTGGCTCTCTTACCTGTGCTGCGTATATTCATTGGCCTGGGGAGCGGGTGATGTCCTGGGTGGTCGGGTAAGAGAAGGACTGGACCGAGATGATGAGGTCTGAGGTTTATTCTCGAACTCATTTTATAACGGTAACAGTTGCCGGGGTAACTTTCCTGGCTGTTGGACCGGCTTGGTCCTATACCGAATTGGTGCCCCTTTAGAATCAAGTGGCCTCAAGTGAGATCAGTTCTCCACACTGGGCCTGGTTACCGATTTTGAACTCTCTTGATACCTGAGACAGGGGTGAGTTGTTGTCAATTCTGGATTAGATTCATTTCATTTACCGTTCTGTTAGGTCAATAGAAAGGGGTTGCATCGAGGGATTATTATATTCTATTTCTATAACTGGTGCGGTAATTGGCGGTTTGGAGGGAGGTGGGAGTAGCTAGCTCTAAAGCCTCAGCGCCTAGTGGAGGCTGAATTACTGAGCCTATGGAAGGGGGTTGGCCAATCCAGTCCCAGTCGCTGGCTATTACTGTTTTATTCATTTTGGATTGAGTCTTATTTTTATTCTAGGGGGTTCAAGTTTGGGGTTTCCCCTCGTTAATTGACCCGGTGGCGTTGGGAGTTTCTGGATTCGCAAGGTGGGTCTGGTTGCCAGGAGCTGTGCTTTTCCATGTTGGTTTGGTTTATTACCAGCCCTGGCTCCAGGTTGTAAATAGTTATTTGTTTAGGGTTTGTGAAGAGATGGGTGATTTGGGGGGGGGCAGGAGGTTTCCATCAAACTTTCATCCTGTCAGATTGCCTTCTGGTTATGGGTTTTTTTCTAGATTGGGTGGGGAGGGTTTGGGGGAGGAGTTGGCTGGTTGCATTCTTTTCACTGCTATATTTTAATACTATCTACTGCTTTGTTAGAGTTAATTCTAAAGAATTCCTGCAGAGCTGGGGGTGGGAGGATAGAGGTTCTGAGCAGGCTCATTTTCTTGTCCTTTTACTGAGGGAGGGGGGTGCGGCTTGCTGGTTATATCCTGTTCAGTTCTGTATCTCAGTAATAATTCCTGCTTTGTCAGGGTTACCCTTCAATGGTTTTCGACGGCAAGCTGGGGATGGGGTGGGGGTTTGGGTGTGCTCATTTTTTAGCTCTAGCTCTGGATATGTATATGTCTTCCTTCTTACAACACAAATTTTAAAATGGCTATGTGCACGCTTAAGGTGATGTCATGGAATGAGTGGCTCAGAGAGGGTCAAAGAACCCAAATTTTCAACCATTGTGCGTTGCTGCAAACAGATGTTTTGTTCCTACAAGAAACCCACTTGGTCAGGACGGAGAATAAATGGCTATCCAGGTCCGGTTTTCCCAAATGTATGCAGCAAGTGGATCTAGTTCTAGTAGGGGAGTAGCTATACTCATTAAAAAACATGTCCTGTTTTTGAAAGATTTGGTTGTGGAGGACCCAGAGGGGAGATTTGTTTTGGTCAGAGGCTCTGGTAATGGAAACACTGTTGTTTTGGGCTCTATTTGTGGCCCTGTTGGAGGGAGCCCTGAGTTCCTAATGGCCCTCTCAGATAAAATTAGTGCTCTACTTCCCTCTCAGCTTATCCTAGGGGGGGATTGGAATATGTCACCCTGCCACTTCCTAGATAAAGATCCTCAAGGTACCCGCTCCCTCACTTCCTCGCAGAGAGCTCTACAGGACTTTTCGCAGCTGTTAGGTTTGTGTGATCCTTGGCGGCTCTCTAATCCTTCTTTTCGAGCATTTTCATATTTTCTCAGCCCCATAGATCATGGTCTAGGATTGATTATATCCTGCTCAGTATGAGTCTTCTTTCGGGTTTCCTTCAGGCTGGCATTGAGCCAATAATTTTTTCGGATCATGCATGTGTTTGGATCAGACTCTCGCTGGACCCTGAGTTTCATTGAGATACTGCCTGGAAGCTCAATATGCAACTGCTTAAGGACCCCAATAAAGTGGCGTGCATTAAATCTTTAATCTCCATGTTTTTGGCAGATAATCTTGGAACTGTTTCAAGGTTTGATCTGGTCTGGTGTTCCTTAAAATGTTACCTGAGGGGTGAGTTAATTAAGTTAGCTTTGGCAAGGAAAAGGGCTCGGCAAGCGCGAGCAACTTTCTTAATGAGCAAGATCAGGGAAGTCGAGGCCACTCAATCTTCTACCTCACCGGTAGCTTCTTTGGCGCCCTTTTGGCGTTAAAAAGTGAATACACTGATCTTCTTAAGGAGAAGGCTGAATACTGCTGGATTAAAACACAAGCTAAGTATATTCACCATGGGGAGAAGGCTGGGAAACTGCTGGCCTTAAGGATTCGGTCTGTAGAGGGTTCTAGACTAATTCCGGCCTTGCAAACACCTAATGGTTCCATTCAGACTTCCCCTAGGAAAGTTGTACAGATTTTCGAGGACTATTATCGGGATTTATATAGTATGCCCATATCCCCTCCACCTCCCTTAGATATAGATACATATCTGGCTGACATTGACATTCCACAGCTTTCTGCCAGCTCATGAGAGGACCCTAACTGCCCCAATCTCTCGCTGAGATAGAAGAGGTTATTGCCTCCTTGCTCTTAGATAAGGCACCTGGCCCGGATGGGTTCCTGCCAACTTTTATAAAGTGTTTTCAAAGGAGCCGCTCGATGTCTTAAACCTCTATGAATATCTTTTTTCTTCTCCCGTCATTGATCCTCGTCTTGAAGCCACCGTTGTTCTAATTCTCAAGCCGGGCAAAGTCCCTACCGAACCGGCAAGTTATCACCCTATATCTCTTCAAAATTATGATATGAAAATACTCTCTAAGATTCTAGCTGAGCGGGTGAAGGGGGTTTGGACCCATCTTCTCAGTCCAGAACAGGTCGGTTTTGTTTATTCCCGATCGCCATTGGATCATCTGAGAGTTCTCTCTCATATTTCTCAATATGCCGGCGCTGCCCTAACTCCAATGGCTTTGGTCTTCGCTGGATGCTGAGAAAGCCTTGATCGGGTGGATTGGTCTTTCTCTGGGCAGTGCTGGCTAGGATGGGGTTCCCGGCTTCTTTTCTCAAATGGGTCCAAACCTCTACAGATGTCCTTCTGCTAGGATATATTGTAATGGACTTTTTCACAGTTCCTGCAATATACTGGCACCAGATACATGCCCCTCTCCCCTGCTCTTATTCAATCTTATCTGGAACCCTCCTCATTAAACTTAAATCTTCACCAGCTATTAGAGGGTGCCTAGTATACCAGCGGGAGTTAGTTCTCTCGGCATATGCAGATGATATTCTTCTGCACCCGTCACACACCCGAGTCTTTAGGCTCGTTGGGCGCAATCAGGCAATATGGGGCCCTTTCCCGATACAAATTGAATATTTCCAAATCGGAGATTTTCCTGTTGAATGCTCTCACACCTAAATCAGACCTTGTTAATTTGGCATGAAGTGGGCTCTAAATCAATTAAATATTTAGGAATCCACTTCTGACAGATCCTCCCTCCTTAAAAAGCTTAATTTGGATGACCTTAAAAGCTGTATTCACGGGATTTACAGCGGTGGTCCACTCTCCCCATTTCCCTCTGGGGTCAGATTAACATTATAAAAATGAATGTTCTTCCCCGTATCTTTTACCCTCTTAATTTACTAAATCTTTGGTTGCCTGTCTCGTACTTTCAGCAGTTCCATAGAATGTTTTCCAATTTCATCTGGCAGGGTAAGGGGGTTCGGCGTTCCTTTGTTAAGCTATCCTTACCTAAAGATAAGGGCGGTCTAAGGCTTCCTAATTTGCAGCTTTACTACTGGGCGGCGCATCTGGCTAAATTAGGGAGATGGCTAGCGGTTAACCCTAATCCCACTTCCCCGACCTGGCTCCAAATCGAGAAATCAATTCTGCTTGATTCTGGAGTCGACCCCTATGCTATTTTTCACACTCCCCACTCCATGCTCTCACACTTGATAACAGACCAGACAGTTCTTCTATCCCTCAAGTCCCTATCACAGTGTATGCGTTTTTTTAAGATATTCCCAAAGGAAGATCTGAGTCAACCGGTTACGCTTAATCCCAATATTAAGATTGGGAATTCAATGATCATCCCGACTGGCTCCCACAGATTAAGGAGACTTGTCTAGAGCATTTCTACGGATGCGGGTCCCTCCTCTCGTCTACAGACATCCTAGATAAGTATGCTATCCTCAGAGTACACATTTTAAAGTATACCAACATGACATCTTATTGCCAGTAAGTTTGGTACGCATTACAGGAGTCGGTAGTTTGTCCCTTCTCTCTCAGGTGCTAACTCTTGCCGCTAAACCACATGCCATTTCGACAATTTACTCTTTTCTTTTAAATTACAAGGTTTCAGAGCCTTTGGTAGGCTCCAGGACCTGGTCCTCCCTCTTTCCAGACTCCACTCTGAATTGGTCCTGCCTCTGGAAGGATCTCCATAAGTATCATACTCAGGATAGGCTAAGGCTTACCCAATATTATATTGTAAATAACATGTATTACACTCCTAAGCAGCTTTTTCTACTTAAAAGGCTTCCCCTCCCGACCTGTTCCAGATGTATGCAGGGCGAAGGAGATTCCTTACATATTTTCTGGAGTTGTGACAAAGTCTCCCCTCTGTGGTCCTCTATTCGTGATAATATAGATCTGTTATTGGGTCTTTCCGAGTTCTTCACTCCCGAAGTTTGCATTTTAGGGAATTATGCCAAGGTTGACAGTGTAGAACACCGCTATCACATGGCGATGATTGCTTCTGTGGTCAAGAGGTTGGTCCTCAGACATTGGACGGATCAGCTGACTTTGTCATATGCTGAATGGTTGACGGAACTCTCTGCCTGTCTCAATGCCGAAAAACTGGCTGCTAGCCTGCGTAATCGTATAGACCTGTTTCAGAAAAAATGGGGTAAGCTGTATTCTGTGTATCTCCATTAGTGTTCAATGACCTTCTCTCTGTGGCCTGCTGTAGCTCAGATGCCCTTTTGAATTGGGTAGTAGCCGTCTTCCTGTATGGGAGATGAAGTTTGTTTGCTGTTTGCCTAGATGGACATGCTGTATATCCAGTTCTGAAGTATTGCTTGGCTTGCATTGGTGGGGGTGCTTTGGGGAGGGGGATGGATGGGGGTGGGGTTTATTTTGTACCATGTAATTTTGGCTTGTTATTAATGTCTTGCTGTATGTTTTGGTTTTATCTGTTGAAAATCAATAAACTTAAATTTAAAAAAAAAACAAATGCAAGGGATAACAGCATTCAAATTTGAATGGCAAAATCGGGGTCTGCACAGTACTTTTCATGCACTTCTGGCAGAATTTTGAATTTTTCTCCAAACGCATTGTGCTAAATGAAAAAAGCACCCACATACATTTGCTGCTGGAATAACATTGGTGAAAGCTTTCCAGGCAGATTTTTTGAAGTCAAGAATCACACTTTGTGGTGCTAGGTTGGAGAACATTGATTTTAATTGTGCATATACCCTCTCATAGGTGGCAGTTTTACAGGAGCACATTAACAAGAACACCGCAGTTACTACAATTCCAGACTTTACACTATGTATGGTGTACAGTTGGTCGAATAATGTGGGACAGGACTTGAAAGTGCCATCCAGCATCCAGTCAGTGAACTCCTTAAGAAATCATACATTAGCATTTGTGGCAAACATTAAAATCCTGTTGTGCTCCTTCCCACTATCAAACAACAGGAACTGTTCACCAGCATCAGTAACTGTAAATTCTGGAGGAATTATCAATTACTCTACAGTGCTAGGCATAGCAGGACACCCATGCTCGATCTGACATATTCACTGTACAGTTTGTTTTATTAGCTGTACATCAGGCAAGCAACCTACAACAGATTGCGGTGCAGTTGATGTACACTGCGCGCGACCACCTGCGAGGTGCTCTCAAAGCCACCTCTTGTGCGCACCCTAGTGCTTACCATTATTATCTTGACTCCTACTTCTCCTGCATCAACTATGTGGGTGTGGCCCTTGATCTGTGTAGTTACTTTGCTATCAATGGTATGTAAGCTAGCAAGGCAGTCAAATCGGTGCACATCAACACAGTGCCAGTAAACCTAATTGACTTTTTCTTTGTCTCCACAATAGAGGAACCCTGCAAATAATGCAAGTGACTTTCTCTTCTAGCTTGTAACAAACTCCCACATCCATCCCAACCTCCATTCTGGCATTACAGTTTGTGACAGGTCTTGTTACACCTGTTACCGTTAAGGATTAGGCACAAGACAGAGACTATCTAGGCTCCCTGCAATCCCTTCCTTCCACGCACTGGATGGGACTATTCTGGAGGTCTGCATCTCCTACAGGTATCTCTGGGTATGGCTTGAACAGCACCTCGACTTTTCTGTTTATGTTGATGCCATCCACAAAAAGCTCCACCCCAAACTGGGCACCCTTTATCGGAGTTGTGGTTGCATCCTGCTGCCAGCTCGCCGAGCACTAGTACAAAAAATGATTCTCCCTATATTTGACTATGGAGACATAACCCACTGCTCCCAAGTCCATCTTAGCCAGACTGGACCCTCTCTTCCACTCTTTCTGCTGCTTCACATTGGACAGCCCCCCTTCACTCACCACTGTGTGCTCTACCAATCTCTCGCTCTTCCCTCACTCCACGACCGACGATTGTCCCACTGTGCCAAGCTCACTGCCAAGTACTGGTCCCAGACCCTGCCTCCCTATCTCTCCTCTGTGATGGCTGTTCCTACTCCTCCTGTACACTCCCTCAGGAACACAGACACACACACGCCTTGGCTGTCCCTCAGGTGTCTTCCTCAAGTGGTCAAGCATCTTTCCAATACCGGATGCCCAAACTATGGAACTCCCTCCCTACAACCATCTGGGATATTCAGCTCCCTCATCAACTCACATTTCATGTTGTCATGTGCCTGTGGGTAGTCGGAGACTAAAACACTAGGGTGAACCAGGAGTCCTACTACTGCTTAGTTTGTACTGCCTGAATTTTTGTTCGCTGATCCTTACTGTCACACGCTTCTTTTCATCCTACTGGATGCACCGTGCTGTGTTTAATTCTGCTCTGTATATAATGCTTCTGTATAGTTTGTATATTTCTGCTTAATTCATGTATAATTTGACCTTTTGATCTTTACATGTATGTTTTGTTCTATTGCCCGATGTGTATGTGCTGTTTCCTTTGCCCGTTCCTCCAGGATGCACCTGGAAATGAGCACTAGTGCTCAGTGTGTCTTCCTGGTAAAACTTTTAAATAAATAACTAAATTGAATAAATAAATGCATTGTGGGAAAAGGGGATGGCTAGCAAACAGGAAGTGAACTGCAGTGAAAACCAAACAGCAAACTGCATTCACAACAGAATGTAAGTAAGTTAATATTAGATGTTTAATCGAAGGGACCAAGCGCTGTTTTGCCGTGGTAGCTAAATATATGTAGTGCTATAGCTGATGAGTGCTATTATTGTGATTGCTGAAAGATAGATGCTATTATTACAATTGCATTTTTTTTTCACTATTTTAACATGGAACCAGTTTTCTGTAGCTATTGTTTGTTTGATGCCTTTTTATGGCTTTAATGTTAAAAAAATCCTGAACGTAGATTTTACTGTCCTTCCACCAATCTAGGATGGTATCATATAAACATAACACTGGTAATCTATCTTATTTTAAACTTTGTTGCAATTCTTTCATCTTTTAAATGGCTAGTATTCATTCTCCAGATGCCTGAGTGTATGGAGTTGTTATGTGTTTTTAGCTGTATTCCCACAAAGCAGTGGTCTGAAGATTCTATTGGAAGCACAAGGGGGGTTGAAAACTTGACTATGTTTCATAGAAAGGTTGTATCACAATAAGTTTTAGTATTTATGCTTTTATCATAAGGCAGTATTCTCATATTAAAATTCCTTCCATTACTACAGTTTTGGCAATATGGAGATATGGCTGAACCAGCTTTAAGAGATTTATATCATTTGCCTTTGTTTGGAGTGCATAGACATTGATTAAGCAATATGTTTGGGATAGATGGGAAATATCTAACAGTATAGCTCTGCCAGGACAGATTTCCACCATTTTGTTCATTTTGATTTCAGGAGTTTTAAACCCAATTCCTAGGCCACTGCAAAGCTCCTCCCCTATTGACCAAACTGATTCACCCATATCCAATGGTCTTTGGCTTTTTGTATTTCTTGAAGGGTAGTCAATCTGGTATCCTGTAAGAAAAATACATCCTGCCTGAACTGTTCTAACACTGAAAATGTTGTGGTACATTTAAGCTCTGATTTTAAACTATTCACATTCAGTGTAGCAAAAGACAAGTTGGACTCATGGGTAAAGTGTTATTGTTTCTTTCTGACCACAGCTCTAGTTTGCCATATTTTGTTAATCGTGGAAGACCTGGCAAGGCTGTCATTCTCTCTCTGTCTGATTTTTGGTCTTACTGTGAAGAGGAGGCCCAGATATCCAAATCCTCCTCATCCATGATTTCTCCCCAACTTCAGAACTGTAGAACTTCAGATATGTTTTCAGTTGGAAACTCTGGGTTTATAGTCTCTTTTTTCCTGGTGTTCCAAGCTCTTTTTCCTTTGCCTTTCCCTTTTATGGTCATCTTTTCTTGCACGGGGGGAGAAGGAGGACATTTCCCCTTACGTCTGCTCTTGACATTCCACTGAATCAGGTTTCCTGGGGGGGTTCTTCTGGTCTTGTATGAGTTGTTGGCTCTCCCTATGATTCTTCCTCTGTGGGTTGGTTGCCTGCTGAAGCCCAGTCCAGGGCTTGTGCCACTGCTGCCAGGGCAACACTGATCCCCCCAGCTGATGGCCACTATGTTTTTCTGACTACTCCAGGGCCACTAGTCCCCAGCTAGCAAGGTCACCTGCCCACTCCATGGCATGTGCCTCTGCCACCGGGGCAATGCTGATCTCCCCAGCTGATGGCCGCTATGTTTACCTGGCCACTCCAGGGCCACCAGTCCCCAGCTAGCAAGGTCACCTGCCCACTCCAGGGCTTGTGCAAGTGCCACTGGGGCAATGTTGATCTCCCCAGCTGACAGCCACTACATTTTTCTGGCCACTCCATGGCCACCAGGTCCCAGCTAGCAAGGTCACCTGCCCACTCCAGGGCTTGTGCCTCTACCACTGGCGCAATGCTGATCTCCCCAGCCAATGGCCGCTATGTTTTTCTGGCCACTCCAGGGAAACCAGTCCCCAGCTAGCAAGGTATGTTTCCTCCTCAGACTTTGCGGCTTTGGTCCAATTGGCTGGTTGCTTATCAAGCCAGCTCACGAGTGTACTCCTCAGCTCACTGTGCCTCTGCTATTTGCTGCAGTCTGAAGACAGCCATTTTGAACTGATTCCTGTGGCGGGCTCCTGCTGTCGGCTGAATTCCTTATCATTTATTGCCTCCTTATTTTCAATTGATGTAACTGTTTTAAGGCTATAATGCATGTGAATTATTTTTAAACTGCTAAAGTAGTTATTCTCTGTAGTGTATATATATTCTAGAGATAGCATCTTGCTGTCTTTTTTCTTTTTTATCCTGTTTTCCCTCTTATTTCTCTTCCTATCACCTGAGCCCTCCCTACTTTCTGCTTTTTTTGCTCTAAAAGCTCTCTCCTTATCTGCCCACTACCCCGAACTCCTCACTGGGTCACTCGAGTACCTTCTCTAATTTCTCCTGCCCTCTGGTGCACTCCCTCACCCCCTCCCATCTTTCTGCTTAATCTGTACTGCTTTGCCTTCTTCTCTGGGCCATCTTGGTGTTTCTGATGCTAATTTATTAAGGTGCCAGGAATAAATGCACCCCCTCCCCCTTGTCTGCTCTACTGAGTTTCAGCCTTGCTATCTCACCCATGCCCAGCCTTTTAATTTCTGTGAATAACTCACCCCTCACTCCTACCTCTAGTTAGCTAACCTATCTCAATCTTTTCCCCCTTAGGTCACCTGCCCACTCCATGGCTTGTGCCCTGCTGCCAGGACACACTGATCTCCCCAGCCGACGGCTGCTACATTTTTCTGGCCACTCCAAGGCCACCAGTTCTCAGCTAGCAAGGTATGTTTCCTCATCGGACTTCACGGCTTGTCATCCAATTGGCTGGTCGCTTATCAAGCCAGCTCATGACTGGACTCCTCAGCTCTCTGTACCTCTGCTATTTGCTGCAATCTGAAGACAGCTGTTTTGAACTGATTCCTGTGGTGTGCTCCTGCTGTGAGCTGAATTCCTTATAATTTATTTTCTCCCAGCCACCCACCCCAACCCCGGCAGCTATTAAATACAATTAGGCTCCACCTTACTCACTCCCATTGGTTTTTCTGCCTCTCTCTCCTCCCACCTGTCTTCAGCTATGCTTTTACCTGGGAAGGTTTCTGCCTTGACATTGGAAACATGTTTGAACTAAGAGATCTGCTGCTTAATTAGGTTACTACCCTTTGCTGTCTCACAATACAACTGAGAAACACTCTGCAGTACTCTCTGCTCAACTTAGTAAATCTCTAGCTCGGCTGTAAAGCTTTCTTGTCCAGGATGGACCTCCCTGACAGAGTTTAATTTGCTACCCTATCTAACTCCTTATCCCAGAGTGCCAGCTTCCTTATCTCTCTAGTCATCTAATTTTCCTACCTAAGCACAAGCTTAACAGTTACATTATGGCAGTGTGTAGTCTTCTATGGGCTTTCCTGTCACTGCTTCTTCTTCTCAGCCTTGACACGGTTTTCTGGGCCCTCCCAGAGAACCAAATGCCTAATGCATCCTCTGTTGAGGGCTTTAATTACAGCTCCTCAAACCTGATTGCAGTAGCCAGTCCCGTCTCTCAACTTAACCCTATCTTCTTGGCTAGAGGCAGTATCTACTACCCTCTATATGCTAGTAGAAAGCTGCCTCAGAGGTCAGCTTTCACGTTTACCTGCCATTGCCTTAGGCTCTGGTTCCTAGCCATAATTACAATTCAGCTATCTGGGGACTTCGAACTTAATCCAGGTCCACCTACCTGTCCTTTTTCATCAAATGAAATATCTGGAATCTCCAAAAGAGGATTATTAATTACACATATCAACATCAGGAGCCTTATCTGTCACCATGTGGAACTCGAAGCTTGGGTGAAACTGTATAACCCTGATGTTCTTTGCTTCACTGAAACTTGGCTTAAACCAGGTATACCTGATAACCTGTGTGCTCTGCCTAACTACTCCTTGGTTTGGCATGATAGAGACTCATCCAAACGTGGAGGAGAAGTATCCCTGTTCTACAAGAATCACTTCAATATATCTATTATCCCGGTTTCTGCCTCCCACTCAGTGTGTGAATTCATCCAATCTATCCTTATAATAGGTAATAAGAAGCTTCATATTATTTGTACCTATAACCCCTTGCTGGGGGCATGGCAGGTCTGCAAGAACTCCTTGAAGTCACCTCCAAACTGTAAATCGAAATGAGGCTGTCATCCTAGGTGATCTTAACCTAAACTGGTTAGGGTCCGCTCAACTCCCTCTTCAATCTCTAACGCAAAGTTACAATTTTTACCAGCAGATTTGTGGAGCAACTAGAACCACAACAGCCCTTCAAACTGGCACTCTCTTAGACTGGTTGATGGTCAATTGGATAGAACATGTGTCAGAAGCTGGGGTCCTGGCGGATGCATTAATGGACCACTCTCCCACCTTCTGTGTCCTGTCTATGGCTGCATCTCCATCACCTCCACCTAGACAAATCACTTTTACAAATCTAACTCATGTCGACCAGGATGCATTTCTTCATGATGTCTCCAATATCGATGGGATGGGTGGCCCCCTTTTGCCTGACACCTGATGGCGAAACACGGAAAATGACCACTTCAGCGACAGTCGCTGTAATGGTACGTTTCCATGTTTCGCTTTCCCCCAGTGTCCTGCCCCCTCCCCGGACCAATGCTGACCTGAAGTTGAGAATCCTAAAGTCCAGAGGGTGTGGGAGGCAGAGCCCCCCCACAGAAAACACTGGGGCTTAGGCAGCACAATACCTGCATCAGTATTGTGCTGTCGCTGTGCAGGTGGTCGACAGATTTACTGTCGACCAAACTTGGTGCTTTCTGACTGAACAGTCCTCTACCATGCCACTGATGCGGAGGTCATCTTGCAGTTACTTGTAAGAGAATTTCTTTCCATACGTTGTAAACATGCCCCCAAGAATACTAGGAGGGTTAGAGGAAAGCAGACCAGGTGGCTTCATAAAGACCTCCTAGCTAACCTGCGCCATCGGGACAAGCTTTGGTTTCAATAAAAACCATCTGGCCTTCAATCAGACCCTAATGCCTATCAAGAATAAAGGAATGGGTATAAGATACAAGTAAGAGTGGCAAAAGTAAATACTGTAAAGATCTTCTTCACAGCTCTTCCACTTGACCCAAGGAAATTTTGGGCCCATATTAAAACTTTCCTGGGTACCTCACAGTCAGTTACTCCTGACGAGATGATTATAAATGGTGCACATTATAATGACTCTAGGACCATCTCAAACAGTTTTAGCAATCTTTTCTCTAACTTGTCACAATATACCATGGCATTACAACCTATTGGAATGCTCCCAATCCCCCTACCACACTACCTTCAGTCAACATTGCTGCCTTATCAAATGATATTCCCACAGCTCCACCTTTTTATTTTAAGGCTATATCTAGAGCAGAAGTTCTGAAATTTCTCAGGTCCATATACATCAATACAAGCCCTGGCTTTGACCTGCTTGAACCTTGCCTAATTAAGCTGGCTGCTTTTCTAATTGCCTCCTCTTGCCAGAATTTATACTCTATCTCTTACCTGCTGCATCATGCCAGGCCTATTGAAATCTGCCCATATAATGCCTATACTTGAAAAAGGTGATCCAAAAGATATGACTATTTACAGGCCTATAGATATTCTCTTGGTCCTCAGTAAGATCCTAGAGAAAATCATTGCATCTCAGACTACTGACTACCTTGCACGCTATAAGCTCCTCTCTGATACCCAGCACGGTTTCAGAAAAGGGCATAGTACCACCACAGCTCTTCTCAATCTTTCCACCAACATACTTACCAACATGGATTCTAGAAAACTCACAGGTGCCATTTTCATTGACCTTACTAAGGCTTTCGACCTAGTGGATCACCCTCTGCTTCTCTCTACACTCTGTCAACTCCATTTCTCAGCCTCTGTTGTGGACTGGTTCTGTAGCTATCTGTCAAACTGGATGCAAGCAGTCAAATTTAACTCCTCCTTGTCTAATTCATCCACTATTAATATTGGGGTCCCTCAGGGATCCATCCTTGGGCCCCTCCTATTCTCAATTTTTATGTTGGCTTGCGCGCATGCACAAGCAACATCTTGCGCTAGTGCGGGTCTTGGGAGCGCGGCTGCTGTTGGGCGAATGCAGGGCACGCATCAGTAGGTGCGTCCCTCATTCCCCAATCAGCCTGCATGCCACTGCCACAGCAAGCATTCATAATGGGGTGAGCACATCAAAGCAAAGGTCAGCTGCAATCCTAGCAAAGCTCGTCATATGCAGCGGTCCTTTGCTTGCACGTCTTCGCTGCCATTATGACCATGATTAGCCCAGGCGGGCAACCGCCTCACGCTTGCCGACATCGGGGTGCCCAATCCCCTGCCGGCAACCCCCTCCATGTTTGTGTGCCGACAGGGCCCACTCCCGTTGGCATACCCTCAAATGTTGAATGCCAAGGGGTGCCCACTCCCCTCGGCTCGTGGCCCACCCTCGCTGTCTTTTTGCCCGCTGACAGGGAACCCACTCCCTGTCGCATTACACCCCCACCAACTATTGAATGCCGAGAGGGGTGCCCAATCCCCTTGGCTCACACCTCCCCTTTCTTTGTTTGCGGTGGGGTGCCCAATCTCCGTCGGCCACTGACACCTCAAACCCATTAGGTGGCATGCTGGGAGCTCACCCAGCATGCCAAATGCCCTGTAAGACGAAAACTGTCCCACGGCGGTTTTCCTTTTTTCTCCTGCATACCGAAAACCATCCCTCGAGTCTAGATGCCTCCTCTCCCCACCCGCACCCACCCACTGCGCATCCTGCCTCCCCCACCCCACACTTACCTCCGGACTCCGGTGTGATGATCTTCCGTGGACCGGGAACACGTCTGCACTCTTCAAAGCCGACCGCAAACTGAGGAAATGCCGGTAAGCTGTATAATGCAATGAATAGGGTTTTTTCAACTGTGCTGCATATCTCAGGCATTTCTAGGAATTTTGGCACCAAATTTTCAACATGGGGTTTTTGGGGCCCCTCCTCATGATTCTATCACTGTCATGGCATTAATCGGCCTCGAAAGGTGATTTCCTAGTCACTGCATGAAATCACCTTTTGGGACCTATTAATGAAATGACAGTGCCAGTGTTCATGAGGTGGCCTCTCAAGAAGCCTATGTTCCAAATTTGGTGGAAAAAATCCAACAAATGCCTGTTTTACGAGCGTGCGTTGTGCAGTTGCTACACAGGCTCATAACTTTGCACATTCGCAATATTTTAATGCCGAATTTTGAGCATTGGCATTTTTGTGCACCTCCTTGTGAACACAGTACAGCTTTCATTTTCCACATCCTGCCCAAAATGTGTTTCCGCACTTCTGGCGTACAATTGCACAGTCGCTGTGGGAAATCAGTGTTTGGGCCAGATTATGAAAATGACAGTGACACAGTTCATGAGTAGAGCTCCTAGAATGCCTATGTTGAAAATTTGGAGCTGATACTCCATAAAATGACTGTGTTACGAGCGTGCGTTGGCAGATTGCACACATGTTTGTACCGTTGTGCATTTGTGATATTTTCACTCTGGATTTTCACCATTGCCATTTTTCCACACCTCCTGATGAACAGCACAGTCGTCACCTCACATATCCTGCTCAAAATGTGTTTCCGCACTTCCGGCGCAGAATAGCGTGGTCACTGTGTGAAATCACTTTTTGGGACACTTTGAGGAAATGACAGTGACACTGTACATGAGCAGAGGTGCTAAAATGCCTATGTTGAAAATTTGGTTCCGAACGCCCATAAACTGGCAGTGCTGCAAGTGTGCCTTGCATATTTCCCATGAACCCTTGCAACTCCGCAAATTCCTTATATTTGTATGCCACATTTTCAGCACTGGCATTTTATTACACCTCCTTATGAACTGTGCAGCTGTCATTTTTCACATCCTGCCCAGCATGTTTTCCCGCACTGCACTAACAAACACCCACAGGGACACCCTAATGCCTCTCATTCTTTGCAGGGTGGGGGTGGGTTGGCATCAGTTCAGTACTTGACTGCCACTCCTATGCTGCATCTCTCTAACTCCTGCACTGCCAATGGCAGCAAGACAACATTCGGCATTGACAAATGCTTGTTATTAATAATGCTGCTGATGTCCTAAAATCCTGTTTGGCAATTCTCTATGCCATCTACACTAGTTCTTCTAGTATTGCCTGCATCAACTCAGCGCTTACCTGACTTTAAGAAAGTTTTGGACTGGCTACTGGACTGTAAGCTTGTACTCAATGATAAGAAAACAAAGGCCATGCTCTTTGGATCTGCACCTAAGATGAAGGCCTGTTTCAATGTGCTGGAGGTTCTTCACCCAGGAGGAATTTCACTAGAAAAATGTTACTTCCTTTAGGTACCTTGGGATCCTGTTGGACCCATACCTGGACTTTAGCCTTCATATTCAATTTTCCTGCAAATCTGTAAACTCAAAGTTAGGAGTGGCTTATAAAATGAGCTACATGCTCACTCCCATAGTGAAACTAGCTATTGCCCATGGCATTCTGTTACTATCTCTTACTTATGGTGCCTCTATTCTTCCCTCTGCCCATAAATCCTTCCTAGTGAGATGGGATGTCACATATAACAACGCTTGTCATTTTGCCTCCTTGTCACCTCGACTCAAGCATCACTGCCTTCTCTATAAAGATCTTAACTGGCTAGCACCCACTGCCAGTAGACTATATTACCTGGGATCTCTCATGGACTCGATCATCCAGGATAAAACCCCATCCTTGCTGGCTGAGCTTCTTGTCCCTCATCCTTCATCTGATGACCAGCGGTCTGCTGACAAATCCCTGCTCTTTGTCCCATGATGTCATATGGTTAAAGGCTCTGGGGCCTTCCAAAGCACTGGTCCCTGGCTGCGGAATGCCCTTCCACTCAACCTTCAGTAGTCACAGTCTCACCCTAGTTTTAAAACTAAATATCGACGATATCTATACCTTGCTGATACTTGCACTTGCTTTTGACCCTTCCTAGACTCCTTAGTGATTCTATCAAATCTCCTTAGTCTCTCCTGTACTCTTTTTCCCCTCTAGGGTTTGCTCTCTGTTTCTGCATTTTATCATATATAGCGCTGCCTCTGCTTATATATTATTCTTATTGTCATTATGCTATATTGTTGCCTTTATGCTATATTGTCTGTTTTACTTCCTTTAATGTGTACTCCAACTTAATGTATTTTTTGTAGCATTCTTGTACTGTTTCTCTGTTTTTGTATGACTGTACTTATGTATCACCACATTGTTTCTTGCTGTTACATGTTGTACTCTGCTGGGTCGTGCCTGAAAATAGTCATTTTATGGCTAGTGCGCTACCCGTCAACAAAAACTAAATAAATAAATATTGCGGGGTGGAGGGGTGGTGTCAGCAGCCTGTTTCAGTGCCTGAGCCATTTGTGTTTTGAATGGTTTGGTTGCTGTAAGAATGTAAATGTCCTGCCACCATAGTATAAAGAATTGTGTGCTGCCCATAGACATGAGCTGAATGCACACAGATTACATTTTGGTGGACTTTTACAAAAGGCACTGGTATGACCCATGGCTCCACATTGAATATACTTTCTTTGATCACATTCACGATTTAAATGACTCTCTGAATCACATCGGTAGTACGTCTTAGGTTGCTCTGGGTAGAATAGAATAGAATACCCAGGTCAAACCCCCCCCCCAAAAAAAAACAGTTTGGAAGGTGGTCAATGCCAAAGTCATTTTGTCTCAGTTGTACATGAAATTCCCCCACCCCCACCCCATCCAGAAGCCTTCATAATCAATTATACTGTAGGGTCTGGGTTACCCTGCAGATAGCAACATTGTTTTAACCAATAACTAATATCAGTAGCATTTACTCCCTCCTTACAGAATAAGACCGTTACTGTCTTAAACATGGACTTTGTGAGTGGTATTGTAAAGAAGGGGGCCCATAGTGGAGTGTCTCGTACTTTAGGGTACAGATCCCAGAATTTATTCAGCTTTTGTTGAGATTAAAAAAAATGCCAAAGTTAAAGTCTTCATGAGTATGGATAAATGCATAGACATTGGCTGGGCTAAATTGCAATGAGTTTTTAATTAGTCCTTTCCCCACATAGTGTCTGTCAGGAAAAAGTTGTAACCCCACCTTGTATCTTATTTGAACTGCAAACCTTCTTTTTGCAGCTTCTACTGGTTTTGTAAATAAAGTGGCATAACTTACATGTTCTGTGGATGTAGTATCTGAGGTTACTGCTTCTTCTGTTGCCAGCGTTGTTGCGGTGTTCAGTGTTAATGAAAGGTGGTCCTACCCCAAGTGTTTCAGTTTTTTGTTGATTTCTTTCAAAAGGTTTACTATTGGTAGGAGTTCTCCCTGGTGGTGCAATCCCCATTTGTGTCACCCTTGGAAACCATGACTGTAGGGATGATGAATACATAGTTTGCTTGTCAGGAAGTTCATTGAGTGTCATTTCAGTTGGTGGTTCATCTGTTTCCATTGCTTCCACCCTTGCTGCATGTGCAGTGCCAGGATGTTGCACAACTGTACCAGCTGCCATTTTATTGTCCGAGAGGCTTCATTCGGCCGGTTGAGATTCTTCAGCTATACCCACCTCTAGCTCCTCAGTCTGTACAGTGCCAGGATGTTCCAATGTTACCTCTTCTTGAGGCTTGGAAAACGTATCATATAATGTATTTTTCTCCACTATTTCAGTGAAAATACGTTGAGAGACTTGGTGTCGAGGTGACACAGTGGTTCCTGGCAAGAGAATTGATGAGTCCGGTATCCAAGTCCTGTTCAGTGATTCAATCCAGCCTGTTCCATGAAGCGCTCATTCCGGGGACCAATCCTATTTCTTCCCCTGTGAAGCAGTTGTCTCTGTACTTGGCCCATCCATTACAGCATCCAGAAATTTGGTATCACCATCCAGGTTAGTTTGTTGACATTTTTTTCCTGATAATACATCTGGGCTAGTTGATAGGCACTCTTTTTATGTCTTCCTCTAACTTTTGTTTCTGTAGTACATATTGCTGTTCAGCTTCATTCATCATTTTGTAAAGTTGTTCTATTTCTTCTCCAATTCTCTTTGTAAATGATGTTCTTCTTCCAGAAGGTCTTCATCTCTAAAGTCACTAAAACCAGTTGCACAATTTTGTGTACTTGGAGACTCTTACTCCATTTGTCTCAGAGCTCATTCCCCTTCAGTGGACTCTTCTGACTGGGACCTTCCATCCTGCATGCAGGTGGCACAGTGCCCCCTGCTGCAGAGTAGGGGAATTTTTATTCAGAAAACTAAAGTAAACCATAACAAACAATTTGTACAGTACAGCAAAATTAATAGAAAAGGAATAAAAAAAATCATACTAACTTTGCATTTGAGTCTAAGAGGAGACTGGAAGAAAAAACAAGATTAGAAAGTATTAACATCATACCTAATCAAAAAAAAACCTGTTGAAAATAAACAAGAATACAATATAACTTTCCTGAAAGAGAAAAAGAAATTTGATACATGAGAATCAAAAAGAAAAACACCTAACATCAACATAAAAAATATATAAACAAAGTAATACTCACTAGAAAAAAACACCCAGCTCCTCTCAAGAGTTCCCATGTCAGAAGATCTCTGACCCCCTTCCGTTAGCTCATGAAACCAAATGAAACAGAAATAATACTAAAAGATAAAATGGAGAGACAACTGAAGACTCACAAAATCCCTTCTGTAGCAGCCACATCCATTACCTGCAAAAACTGCAGGCCAGTACTGCCACCAGTCATCACGTAGATGCTGAGGGAATGTCAGGTACTCCTTTTTACAAATTCCTTGCACTTCTGTATTAATTCTCCCAATCAACCCTGCTACATCCACATATTTTTCTTGCAACAAATATTGGCATCGAATCTGCCAGATAATGCAATTGATAGCCAACATCACCACCCTAAAGGTACTCTTATGAAATATTTTCCAGTCATCCCCCACTTGCCCATAAATTAGGATATCATAATTTATTACGCTATTGTAGCTATCCCCAAGTCCTAGCAAAGGCATCCCATAGTATAGAAATATAAGAACATTCAAAAAACAAGCATGACATTGTCGCAACCTGATTTATGCAGCATAACAGTGGGGGAGCACCTGGGGAACAGTGACCACTAGTCATTGTGGTTTGAAATCACAGAAAGAGCAGAACCAAACCACACAAAAACACGTATCCTGGATTTTAGGGGGGCAGACTTTGGGAAAATGGGAGATACTTGAAAGAGGCATTAATGGGAATGGGGCAGGAATCAGGGGTTGAGAAACAGTGGGCAGTATTAAAAATGGGGATTACAAGAGCAACAGAATTATATATTAAGCAGGTTAGCAAGAGGAAAAGGACCATTATGGTTTTGCAAAGAGGTAGCAAAGAAAATGAAAGCCAAAAAGATTGCATTCAGGCAATACAAAAAGACACAGGCAGAAGGGGATAGGGAGAAGTACCAGGAGAAGCAAAAGGAGGCAGGGAGGTCAGTAAGGGAAGCCAAAGCTCAGACAGTAAAGAACACATTGCAAAATCAGTGGGTAGAGGGGACAAACCTTTCACAGGTACATAAGTGAAAAAGAAAGGCAAAGGAGGGATAGTGAGACTGAAGGGGAGGATGGGGCCACGTGGAGGATGACAACAGTAAAGCTGACATATTGAACAGGTATTTCTGCTCAGTCTTTACTGAGGAAGAGGAGGGTAATGGGTCTGAAGGGAGTACAAGGGGTGAGAATGGTGCAGAAATGGACACAAGTCCGTTTACATGAGAAAGGGTCCTGAAGGAACTGGAAGTAATAAGAGTTGATAAAGCAATGGGTCCAGATGGGGTGCATCCCAGGGTCCTTAAAGAACTAAGACAGGTGGTGGCTGAACCTCTGGCTATCCCGTTTAGCCGATCACTGGAAACAGGGGATGTACCCAAAGACTGGAGGATAGCAGATGTAGTCCTCTTATACAAAAGTGGGAACAAGAGGAAGTGGGAACTACAGACCAGTCAGCCTCACCTCGGTAGTGGGGAAGATCATGGAAGCACTACTGAAGGAGAGATTGGTGGAACATCTGGTTGTCAGTGGACTACAGGACCCAAGGCAGCATGGTTTCACCAGGGGAGGTCATGTCAGACCAATCTCGTTGAATTTTTGACTGGGTGACTAGGAGGTGGATCAAGGGAGGGTAGTGGACATGGCCTATCTCGACTTCAGCAAGGCCTTTGACACTGTGCCACATAGAAGCTAGTACACAAACTGGGAATATAGGTGGGCAGGACAGTAGTGTGGTGGGTAGGTAACTGGCTGGGCGGCAGGACACAGAGGGTGGTGGATAAATGGCTGTCACTCCACAGAGGAAAGAGTGACCAGTGGGGTGCCACAGGGATCAGTGCTGGGACTGGTCCTATTCAACATCTTCATCAGTGACATTGCACAGGACCTAGAGGCAGAATTTCACTGTTAGCTGATGACACAAAGCTCTGTAACAGAGTAGACACACCAGAGGGTGTAGACAGAATGAGAAGGGACCTGCAGAAACTTGAAGAATGGTCAGGGTTTGGCAGTTGAAATCCAATACAAAGAAGTGCAAGATAATGCATATAGGGCACAAAAACCCTGGCACAATATATCAGTTGGGGGGTGAGGATATAGCATGTACCAAGCAGGAAAGGGATCTTGGGGTTATCATCTCTGATGACCTCAAGGTAGGGAAAGAGTGTGACATGGCAGCAGGTAAAGCAAATAGGATGCTGGGATGCATAGGCAGGGGCATCACTAGCAGGAAAGGGAGGTCATAATTCCACTATACAAGACACTAGTGAGGCTCCACCTGGAGTACAGTGTACAGTTCTGGAGACCTTACCTCGTGAAGGACGAGACAGGGTAGAGAAGGTTCAGAGGAGGGTAACAAAGATGGTGCATGGATTGCATCACAAGTCCTGGGAGGACAGGTTGAAGGAACTGAACATGTACTCCTGGAGGAGAGGAGGGAGAGAAGGGATATGATAGAGACATACAAGTATCTTACAGGAGGAACAGGGTGCAGGAATACACTATTTTTAAGCTAAAAGATGTTTCAGGACTAGAGGGCATGGGATGAAGTTGGAAGGAGGACGATTCAGAGGAAACTTGAGAAGAATTTCTTCACAGAACGGTGGTGGACAAGTGGAACACCCTGCCAGAGGAAGTGGTGGGGGCTGAAACAATCATGGGATTTAAGGATGCATGGGATAGACATAAAGGAATTCTGGAGGTCAGGGGTAAGGGGCAACAGACTTCTAGGAAAACATAAACTGAACTTACAAGCTCAAATGGGCAGACTGGGTGGGCCATAGGCCCTTATCTGCCGACACTGTCTATGTATCTATCTATGTATCTCTCAAACAACCCTGTTCTGCCAGCATCTTATGATGATGGTTACCCCTGACATTCAAACGGTCGTGACAACACATCCACAAAGTATCCCACATTTTAGGAGGAACCTGCACCTCTGTAACCTGGGTAATAACTTCTACTGCTTTGATATTAACAGGCAAGGTAAAACAGGGACTCTGGCCACATCCTTTGTGAGAAGAGACATATAAGTTTGCTTATGTGTAGCACATCTCATATCCTGGACCATAAAACCCCACCTCTTTAGTTTCTTAAAACACTTCTTTCAAGTAAACATTATCCCCCATCAAGTGAATTCTACATGGCCCCCAAACCTGACTTTCCCATTGTTGGAAAAAAAAAGAACACCTATCTTTAAAAAAAAAACGCCCATGCCCGTTGGTTACCCATTACCGAAGAGAGAAGATTAGCATATGCAAATATGGAAAAGAAAAAATGACAGGATGAAGCATGCCTAAACACCCCTCGTGAACAGTTTGGTATATAATTTGTCATTTTACAGGGTTCAAACTACTGCACCACAACAATTGAAAAGCAATGCTGTAAAGTCTGGTTTCAAGTTTAACAGGCAGAGGAAAGATGCTACAAACTGTTAAAAACACAGGAATAATACAAGTTTTAATCATAAATACCCTTTTTTTCTTTAACATTGGGAAAGCCTTCTATCTGTGAACCTTCTCATCCGCTAGGTTAAGACAGGACTCCCAATTAAGCAAAGCTGAATCCTCTGACCTAAAAGAAATTCCCATGATTTGGATGGGAGGCTGAGTGATCTGAATACCCACGACAGGATCATTCACTAAACCATCCATGCCATGAATCCGGACACTCCCACTTTTTGCAGTATTAATCTGGGCCCCCTAGACCGTTGAAATGCTGCCACCACCTCAAGTGCTTTCTCACATGAAAATCTATCTGCCACCATAATGGTGACATTGTCCGCAAAAGCCATTGTCGCAGGAAACTGCTATTGGCCAGGTCCTAAAATATGCTTTATATCATTCTCATATTCTAGACATCGCAACAAGGGATCTATGGAAAACACATATACAATCACAGCCAAAGACATGGGCAGATATTTCCTGAGATTTCTGTGATATTTCTAGAGAAATCTCCTGCTTTCTCCATTTACACAGTAGGGGCAACAGAGAGAAACTCTTTAGAAATTTAGTGAAATATCTGGAAATATCTGGCTATGTCTATGGCTACTACTGTAATAGGGGGCTGCATGGACACCCCTGTCACACACCCCTCAGAATTCAAATGTACCTTCCAGGTCTTCCATTCACTACTGGATTTGTGAAAGCGTTTCTGTAAAGAATTTGCAGCCACAGAATGACGGCATTCAGGTATACCATATCTTTTCAATACCGCAAATAGTCACGTGGAACTGCATCGAAAGCCTGAGATTGATCCAAAGTAAGAAAGAATCCTGAGGCATCTTGCTGACAAAAGATCTCTCCAATCAGTTTCAGACTGTCCAGCATAGACCTTTGAGGCACAGCACACGTCTGTGCCTCAGTGATAACGAACTGGGCCACCTTTGCCAATCTAACATATAAAAGTTTACTCAAAACTTTTCAATCTGAATTGAGCAAGCTAATGGGTCTCCAATCTGAAAGGCATGCTCTATCACCCTTTTGTATAGGAAAATCAAAATACTGTCAGCTAAAGCCTGAGGAAAAGGGGCCCCTCCCAATAGAATAGCATTAAACACCATGAGTCACTCAATAATTAAATTTTTTTTTATAAAATTCCCCCAGAAGATTATCAGGCCCTGGAGCTGCCCCCATTGTACCCCAGAAGAGGCCATTAGCAATTCACCTTTGGTAATTGGGGTAGTCAAAAATTTCACCTCTCCTCAAGGAATTTCAGTGATTTCCAGACCATGCAAAAATTCTCTTAAAGAAACCGGGAATCGTTCAGATCGTTCGAACAAAGTCCTGACATGATCCTCTACCACCCGACCCATCTCTGTGCTATCAGTAGTGATTCTCCCTGTGCCAGTTTGTAAACCTGACATAAATCTAGACTCGATTCATTGATGGCAACTATCATAAGAGTTAATTTGCTGCCCCTTCCCCTGAGTCCCAAACTTTTGTTCAAAAAACAAAGTTTGGGTTCAATCATATTGAAAGGCCTTCATGTCAGTCTTAATCTCCTTGATGTGGTCAGAAAGGTCGGACCCTGTTTCCTCTACCTGTGAAAGTAAAATTTGCATTTGATTTTTAAGTCAAAGATAAATTTAAATATTTTGTATTGGCAGCATGTTTACGTCTTTTGCTACAAAACAGCCAAATAACCTTTTTAGTGTCCTGCCACCACATTAAGGAGTTCTCATACAGCTCAAACACAGATACTCTGGCTTTGATTTCTTCATATAAAGTGGACAAAAAAGCAGGATCTTCCAAGGAAGATACATTCATCCTCCAAGTGCTATTTGACTGTGGCTTGTTGCCAGGGAAACCAAAGTAGCACATAGCAATGTATGGTCTGAGGTTTTCATGGGAACAACACCGCAAACCTGGATAGTTAACCACTGGGAGACAAAATATAGTCAATCCGAGTGGATAGTTTACCTTTAAAAAAAGTGTGAGATGGGGTATAAGAGGTTCCGACTGCACAGACCTTTACATTGGCCAATGTATACAATTTATTGAGAAAATTAGTATCGCTGTACAGTTTACTAGTCTGTACAGTCTTGTCCTGTAAAGAAAGTATGCAATTAAAATCCCCAAAAATCACTGTCTTGGTTGTATAGAAAAAAGATGAATAAGCTTTAGGACTTTAATCCATTGGAACTTAGTTTGAGGGTTGTAAAGGTTAATTAACCATAGATCAAGTCCCTTTTATCTAACATCCAACAGCAACACCCTCCCTGGAATGCAAAGCAATGAGCCTAGACACAGTTACCCCTATACCATTTACTAAAATTCCCAGGCCGCAGCAAACCTCCTCCCCTAAGTACCAAAAAGATGGACCACAGTGCCATTCCTTTTTAGCTAGGAATTGCTCCCAAACAGTATGCAATCAGGTGTCCTGTAACAAAAAATTGTCTAAGCATAGGTCACGTAATAAAGAAAAAGTTGTATGCCTTTTTTGCAGATTCTTTATACTATTAGTATTTAGGAAACCCACAGACAAAGACCAAGCCATTTAGATAGTCAAGGCGGCTCTTGTGGTAAATCCTTCATCTCCATCTCTACTGAAAGTTTACCAGTTGATTTTTTTACAGACTTCTTCTTTTTCCTTGCAGTGGCCCTGGGGTCACCCGAGGTAAGTTCTGAGTCTGTAGCAGGGACAGGTAAAGAAGAAGCATTTGAATAAGAATCAGAAACATCATCGTCCTCCATCCACTATTCCTCTTGTTCAGGGCTGTAAATCTATTACCAGTTTAAACTTTATAACCATGACTCATAGTCAGCTGTGCCTCCTCCTTCCTCATCTGGCTTCTTGTGACTAGCCTAGATTGTTGTTTTCCCATTTTCCAGAAGGCAGTGGGGGCAGAAAAACTGTATCTGAGTCAAGATGTGCAGCAGGCATTGGGATAAGCCCATCAATGACTGCCCCAGTATCCATCTCTACGTGTGGACCAAAATCAAGCTCATCACCCTCCATGAGGGTGTCACCTTCTGAATGTGAGCCTATTCCTGGTGAAGTGCTCGGAGAACTGTCTTTGATTCCAAAGGTCCTATTGCTCTGGGTGGCTCTGAGAACTTCCTGTTGAGGGGGCTGGGAGTCATCAGGGGGTGGCTCCTGGTCAATATCATCTTCAGTATCAGAGTTATTATGTGCCGCCCAAGGACAAGTCCGGAATGAGTGCGTCATAACCTTGTATTAAGTTGCAATACAAGGTCGTGGGGCAATTCAAAACCACATGGCCAATACCACCACACAGTGTACACTTCAGCTGGTCATAGATGCTGCTCAAATGTGTGTTAGCACCACATCGAAAGCAAGACCTCGCTTGGCCAGCATAAAATATGAAGCCATGGTCTCGGCCAAGAAAAAACAGCTGGGAAGGTGTTGAATAGTGCCATTTAAGTGGAGCAACGTACCCAGATACACCAACCCCGGTCCAGATATCCTCCATGTCCATAATTGGAACAGGAAGGCCCAATACTGCACATTTACTTTTTAATCAATACAATATATGGCCAGTAGTTACCCCTCATTTTTAAAAAGAACTGTGATAGTACGGAAGGTAGGTCTAGTCAGGGTGATCACCACGAAAGATCACCACTCAGGAGATTGATGAAGGCCTTGGTACCTCTGCCAAAACAATTCCAACCCAGCTGCCATTTTAAAGCTTGCATCGGAAATGGGGTCACCAGAGGTGTGTATCAAAGTATAGATTTCCCGGGCCGAAAACCCCATGCTATCTTTCAATACAGTCCTGCCCACATAAATTCGGTCAGGGTAAATTTCAAGGCCCTCAATATTTAATGCATACAGCATTCTGGTGTTTAGCCGGTTCTGGGGGAGCATGAAAAGGTCCAGCAAAGGTCCTAGCATTTGGGCCAGAGGTTGAAGGGGTCGATCTTGTTGCGCCTTGTCTGCTATTCCTTGATCCTCTGTTTCCCTGGGCTGTAGCTGACAATGCGATAGTAGAATCATCACCACTGTGTGCTGCTACTGCAGGCACATAAACTGGGATGGAGAGGGGGGTTTAGGTTGCTACTGGAAGAGCCAGAGGAAGAGGCATGCAATACATCAGCTGATTCCTGGTGCAATTTTGATAAAAACTGTGCCTTGGAGTTCAGGGAAGCACCTACTTCAAGAGAGGCCAGGATTTCCATAGGGTCCATAGGCAGGTCAGATACCCTGTCGGGAGAGGCCCACGGTTGGTCTTTCTGAATGATAAGCCCAACCCACTTGGTCAAAGGGCTTCACTGGCCGATAAACCAGTCACTAGAATACTGTCATCATAGTCTGGGACACTCTGTAATGGCGCAGGTACTGCTAAATCCTCCATGCCATCAGCCCACCTCTTATGCAGGTTTTTCAAATCCTCATCATTTACCTTGTCTCCCCCAGCTTTAATCATATCTCTGAAATCCCTATCCATAAGTAGAGGAATTCCATCTGAAACCACAGTATCTGACCCCACCTCCATTGTGTCACCAAGCTGCTGTAATTCATTTTTGTTCATGTATACAGTCCCAACTGAAGAAACAACCCCCTCACCCAACAAGTGCCGAGGAGGCCAGGCCTGAGCAGTAGATACAGGCGCTACTTTAATAATGTCAGTGGTTTTTAACATTGTAACACCAGCCCCAAAAGTCTCTGAAATATTTTTACTCACTGTGACCCCTCCAGTTGTAATCGAGCACTTATTAGCAGCTGCAGTGTTCAGTACTAAATCCACATCCCCAAGAACTCCAGCTTGGGGCATGGCCAGCTGTCAGTTTACACAGTAGATGCATCAGTCTGCTTTCCTTCTCGGTCCACACTCAGCCCTGTAGTTTGGGCATTAAGGGAGATATCCGAGTCCATCTGTACAAGTAAGCTCGTCTCCAAATCATCTGGTCCATCACTCGAATCCATGAGCATTAACAATTGCAATAAGTGCCGTCGGTTGTTGTGCGGAAAGCTGTGCAACCAAATCATCCTCTGAGAATACTGAGTGGTGTTCAGTAACTTCTTCTCTACCATTTCAATGGGTTCCTCAGTTGCAACAAAAACATTTTCCTCAGAAGAACCTGCAGGCAGGGAGTACTACTCACCTGCAAGTTCACCAGTCAACAGGCCCAGCCCAGGATCATCAGCATAATTGTAGTTTTTAACCTCTGTGGCAGTTTTTAAATCTCCTGTTTTTCTTTCCTTATAAACCTCATCCTTTTTTCTAGAGATCTCTTTCTTTTTCTTTTGCAGTGGACATATTTTCTGTTTTCCATTCTCCAGTTCTATCTCCATTTCTTCAGCCTCTAGTGGAATCAAGACAGGGGAGGAGGCCTGCTCTCCTGTCTCCAGCACATCCTTCCTTTCCAAAGTTTCACCTGAAGTGGCCATCTTTGGAGACAGCTAGCAGTTCCCCCTGTGGTGAGTAGAGGAAGTTTTTATTGAACATCAACTGAACAGATAAGAAAAACCAAAATGATACAGAGAAAAATATAAAACACAAAATAATTAAGTTACAGGAAAATCAGAATCAGTTATCCAAGATAATAGTGTCCATATTTCCAACAAAGAGTCAGACAGCAAATGCTCTGCCTCTGAAAAATATATGGCCTTCAAATCTTGTCCGATCCTTTGAATAATGGTAAGAAGAGGCACATCCTGATTCTGTAAATTAAACAGACAACGAGCATTCCACACATGCCATTTGATTATTACAAAAATCAAATTTAATGTATTAATATTCCAATGAGACCAAGTGAGGGGAAAACCATACATCAAATTGTCATAAGTAATGAGAGAAACAAGGGTTCACGCATCTGGCAGCTAATAGAGTCCAAAAGAAACAATAAATGTACATGAAAAAAAAAGGTGTGAAATAGTTTTTCTTGTTGCTGACATTCAGATCTGGAACAAAATCTGTCCTGTAGTGATTTGTGTTTATGGTTACATTTGACGTTGATACGTTCATGGCAGCTAAGCCAATGCAAGTCCTACATCTTTTGGGGAACCCTAGAATTACGAAGTAAAGTGAGCAAAGCAGGGAGATGTTGTGTAGGACAGTTGGGAAAAACAACAATCTCCAAACATACATGGTCCACTAAATACTTATATAATGATTTTCTGGAGACAGCTATTAGCATATGGCTAGTAATCTGCCAGTGTTTCAAATGAAAAAAACTATCCCTAACATAAGCAGAAATCTGGGGGAAATGTGTTAAATCCATCAATTTGTTAAGTTCCCATTTATGAAACCAAGGACCACAGGATTCAAGAAACCAAGGTTCCCAACCTCGATCTTGGTTAACCAGCAGGGGTCTAATATTATGAAACAAGAAAAACTAGTATAAAAAAACAGGTTAGACCATAGCTAGACCTCCATCCCGAATAGGAGATAGGTGATCTGACGCTTAATGGGTTCAGCGGTTACCCATAGGGCTTGAAAAAGAGACTAAGCAATCTGGTTTCAAATTGCCGGGATGGGGAAAATATAAGCTCAGAAAGAGAAAAGGGGAAGCAGAAAGGTTTTAATCATGTAAACTTTTTTTTCTTACTCATCTGCCATGAATTCCAATGTGCAACCATAGTCTGAGCATAATCTAATTTGGGAGTCCAGTTAAGGACATCTAAAGGACCAGTACTGTATAAATGCCCCAAATCCTAATAGGTCATCACAAAGTCTAATGTCAACAGAAGACTCATCTACAAAAGGGGAATCTAATCTATGGCCTACACATTTATCAAGATTAAGGGCCACGCCAGAAACAGCCCCAAACTTGGAACAATGCCATAATGCAGAATGCACGGAGGCAACATTAGCCACCATGAGACTCATATCGTCTGCATAGGCCAACACAGAATATGGGGCTGAGGAAGTGGCATAATTGTTGGGCCAAATTAATAGAAAAAGTAAGGGATCCAAAAAAACATAAAAAGTGGACTAAGGGACAGCCCTGTCTAACCCTCTGTGTGGAGGAAGCATAGGGCCCTTCCATCCATTGACCAGTGGGACAACAGTTGCAGACCGATATAGCAACCGGAGTCTAGTCAGGGTATAATCAGGTACTTTATAATATCGAAGAGTAGACCATAAAAATCATGATGTACAGAATCAAAAGCCTGCGTGTTGGTCCAGTGAGAATATGAAACCATGTAAACATTAGAATTTCCATGTTCAATCATTTTCTAAGTAAAATTAGATGGTCCTGAATACATCTCCTAGGGACACTGCAAGATTGAAGCGTAGAAATCACATATATGGCCAATTTAGAAAGTCTGAGGGCCAAATTTTGGTCAATATTTTAAAATCAGTATTTAAGAGGCATAAGAGGTCTCCAATTGGAGAGCAATCTTCTATCCCTTTTTATGTAAGTAAAATAAACAACCCAATGTTAAAGCTAAAGGAAGATGTTCGCATTCGTAGAATAAAATTATAAACTATAGCCAATTCAGAACTCAGGTCAGCAGAAAACAATTTATACAGCTCACTGGAGAGACCATCCAAGCTCGGTGTCACTCTTGGATGTAAAGACTTGATTACTGCTTCAATTTCATGTGCTTGTATCTCAGTATCTAACATATCTACAACAGAAGAAGGTACATCAGGAAGTTGTAAAAAGGAAAAGTAGTCCATTATGGATGCAGATGGAGGAGGCATGGGAACAAACAATTTTTGTGTATAACAGGTAACACGGTGCCTGATATCCAAAATATCAGTGAGCTCGGTGAAACTGTCATCAAACAGCGTAGTAAAGGTTTTACTCTCCACTGTTCACCGAATAGAAGCATGTGGACATACTGCGTCACAGGTATCAGAGGTCCCAAAACTCTGTTGATGCTGAACAGAAGTAGCCTTCAGAAGGTGATAATCCATCATGCTCCTTAAGAGTACTTTATTTGGGTGGAAAATCATGTACAGGTTTCATGAGATAAAGTAAGTAATTTTTGAAGTCGCATCTGTTAGTGTGATAAAGGAAATACAATGAATCATGATGATGTTTACTAAAATTTTTAAATAAAGTTTGAAGTCCAGATTTCATATCCCGCCACCAATCCCAGGGGGCATCATATAAAAAAAATACAGTCTTTAGATTATGAATATACTCAGTTAAGTGACTTAACAAACGTGAATCAGATAACAGGTAAGCATTCAGTTTCCAAATGCCAGGGCCAAAACGAGATGTCAAGGAAGGACCTAAAGAAATAGGTAATAAATTATGATCCGAAAATTCCGCAACTTGAATTACAGCATCAGAAAGTTGGAGGTGGGAAGAAATAAAAAAAAATCAATACGGGTTGCAAGGGGGCCTTTGTGAAAAGTATGAGTGTCGATCCATAAAAGATAATTATGCATCCTGTAAACCTGTGGAATGGAGCAATTGTTTCAGAAAATCTCATGTCACAAAACAACTTAGTAGTCTTTGAAGTAGAAGACTTATCTTTAGTGGATAACCCACAATTGAAATCACCCCAAAAATCACATGCATTGATGTGTATAAATAGGGTTGAATCAGTTTCAGTAGTTCAATTCTGTGGGATTTCAATTGAGGGGCATAAATATTAATAATCCGGAAAGGGACAGAAGAAATCAAAATATCCAACAACAGAAGCCGACCCTGGTAGACATCCAACAGTTTAACAACAGCAACATCAGGTATACTAAATAAAATACCCAAACCAGAACAAGAGTCCTGTCCAAAGGACCAAAAAGAGAGCCAGAGGTCGAGGCATGAGTGGCCCTGAATATTATGGAAATGTACATCTTGTAAAAGATGAGACCAGCTGTCAAGCTGGATAAAAGGAAAAACTGCTTCTTTTTAGTATGCTTCTTTATACTGTTAACATTAACAGTATGCACTGAGAAAGCAGAAGACATGAAACAGGGAAAGTGAAAACAAAACACAAAAGTCACCTTAGCTCTACCTTCCTAGGGGTACCTTCCTATGTTTCAGTTTTGCCTTAGCTTTCCTTTTGAGAACCAATATTATCAATGGGTACTTCAGTGTCCATAGTCACATCAGGGTGGGAGGAAAGAACAGAGGACGATCAGAGTCCATGTTGTCCTGAGGGTGGTGAAACCTCAAATTTATTCATATGAGTCACAGTAGAGGATTTCAGGGCCTTAGAAGAGGGAGAAGTCTCCTCTAGATCCCCTGTAACTCTAACAAAGGTTTGGGGGGTCCTGGAAGACCCAGAAATACTAGGCAAGACAGAATAGGGACCTCTTCCGAGGTAGAAATAGCAAGATCAGAGGAAGGGGAGAGAGCTGTAGTAAAGGTCTGTGGTTCCAAAACAGGAGCAGACCATTCGTGTAAAGTGGAAGAGGGGTCAACAGCAGGTACAACAGGGTGAGGGAGGGCACGTGTTGAGGTCTAGAAAGAGGCAGATAAATGAGAACGTCTGCACAGTAATAATCAAACATTGTTCTTCCCCATCAGCAAGAGTCGGGGAGTTGTGAGCTGCCCAAGTGCAAGTCTAGAAAGTGTGCCCCAATTCATCACAAAGGACGCAAAGAGGTTCATCCACACATTGGGAACCTGCATGGCCAGTGTTACCACAAACAGAGCATTTAATCTTGTCACAGACACTACTGATATGATTCTGAGAGCCACATCTGTAGCAAGCTTTAGGCTGGCTGGGGTTAAAAAGAACTCCCCTGTCTGTCCCAAGCATAAAGCTGTTCGGGAGATGCTGTATTCCAACCTCTGAAGTGCAAGCATAACCCTCGCCTCCATCCACCTGTCCAGATATTCTCAGAATCAAAGATAGCCTCTAGGTCAGAAAGGACAGTACATCTTTGCTTTAACCAGACAGTAATATCATCAAGACTGACATCTTCGTTACGAAACAATATAGTAACAGTTTTCTGAGTAGGTTTAGTTAAGGGAATGGCATTAAATGGTGACCATAAAGGAGAAGTTTTAAGCCCTGATATTTTTCCAAAACTTTTCTAAACCAGTGATAGTTTTAAAACTAATATCAAAATGAGAGTCTGAAGAAACATGAATTAAGGCATGAATCTCAAAAGGAGCAAATTGCATAGAATCCTTCAAAGAGTGCAACCTACAAAATCGGTCAGGAAAGTCAGGTAAGCCCCCAAATAATGCAGCTAAACAGCTCTGTGTCTTTTAGCTTGATGTACAGGGGTTGAAAGCATGCAGCATAAGTTTTAGGGGAACAGTAGCAGAAGCAGCAGGAACTGGACGAGACCAGGGTCCCAAGAGTCTGTTGTTCTTGAGGCATCGAGAAGCAGGACCAAATTGCAAAGTCAGGTTCTGAGTCAGAAGAAGTTCAGTTGGCAAAGAAAGCATCAAGAGAAGCAGCAGAGTCTTTCAAAACAGGAGAGGCCAGCAGTTTGTCAGTGTCAGGTGGCCTAGTACAGATCGGGAAGAACCAGAACGCCAAGTCCCAATGGTAGGATCCTTCCCACCCAGCCGCTCCAGGGCCGACTCAACAGACCAGTCTATCGTGCAAGGCATCAGGGAGAGCAGAAGCAGGCACCTGTACAGAAGAAATTTCTGAGAAAGCTGAGCAAGAGGTGCAGTCAGTACAGGCAGTAGGGAGTGGGAGGGTCCATGAGCAACAGGCAAAGAATGCAGAAGTGTCAGAATCAGTGAAGAGACAGTAAAACAATCTTTTCCAGATGGTGAGTCAGTAGCAGCAGGTACAAAACCAGACTGAGGCTTTATACTAACAAACACTGTCTAGCAGTGAAATAACACTGTCCTCAATTTTAAGTAACATATCTACATCCATAGAAACAGGAGGAGAAGACTCACGTATCCATAGCAGCAGGGCTAGAAGACGTTGTAAGCACAGTTTGAGGAATAAATGAAGGATCCACAAGAAAACACTGCACACAAGTATCCACAACAGCAGCAGGGGAAGTATCCAAAGGCACAGAAGAACCATATTCAGTAGATTACAGCACAATAGGCATAGAAGATGGGGTCTGTCTCAGAACAGAGACAGGGGAAGAGACCAGCTCCACTGCCTCCAACACCTCCATGTCATCCACAGCATGTCCAGTGACAGACATCTTGGTCCCACATGAAAATGGGACCCCTCTGCTTACAGGAAGCAGAGTAGGGGAATTTCCCTGAGTCCTGTCCAAATTCCCCTTATTCACTAATACGTGTATGTGCCACTTAACGCAGACATGGATACCATGGACAATCATTTTTCAGGGACGAATTTCATCTGCCCAAACCAGATTACATTGATATAATGTTAAATCCATTGGATAATGTGGACCTTGCACACCATCTATCGCAGCCACTGAATTCGACCCAAAGCTGCTCATTTAGCACTGAATCACTCTGAGACTTAACATCTTAAAAGTCCATATGATTTGTGCTTCTCATATAACAGCAAATGAACAGCACAGCTTCATTAATGGCCTTTTCGCAAACAGTTAACAGTTAATAGTTGTCAGCCCTGCACATTAACAGCCCATCCGTTTCAATTATTAAGTGCAGCTAGTGCCAATGCTGTGTATAAATGCTGTGTCAGCAGCTCATCTCCATTCACACTGTTATCCAAAATGTCTTCCTATTGAAGAACAGGGATCCAGCTTTCATGGAAAGTCGAGCTGCTCTGTCAGATTGAAGTGCTGCCTAAGTGCAGTGTCAGAGAAATAGTGCAGCAGATTGGAATTCCAAACTCTACTGTCTCTGTTCTTCTGAAGCAGAAGGATAGCATCCTCGAGCAGTGACACTCCAACCAAAATCTGGACTGTAAACTCAAACAGGATGGTAAGGACCATGAGAGCGAAGATGCACTTTTAGTGTGGTTCACAAATGTTAGAAGCCGTGATGCCATGATCAGCGGTCCACTTCTCATTGTGAAAGTGAAGCAGCTTGCAGTTGCTATGGGGAAGCCGAAATTTAATCCAACCGATGGCAGGCTCCAAAGGTGGAAGAGCAGTAATAACATTTGCTTTCACCATGCCCATGGCAAGAAACAAAATGCAGATGACCTTGGGGCCAGCAACTGGACAAGAGATGTGCTACCAGATTTGCTTGCAGGCTACAGTCCATCTGACATCTATAACATGGATGAGACTGGCCTGTTTTTCAGGTGTGTGGGCCAGGGAACCATGATATTTAAGGGGACAGCACCGATGGGACAAAAAAGCAAATGACCATGTTTCCATAATGGCCTGCTGCAACATGGCAGGCATGGATAAATGCCAGCTTATGGTCATTGGTAAGTCGGCGCAACCACGTTGTTTTTGGGGAATTGCACATTTACCCGTGATCTACAAAAACAACTGGACCTCCTGGATGATGGGAGAGATATTTACTAAGTGGGTAAGAGGGTGGAACCATAGGCTTAGATGCAGAAAGATCTTACTCTTGCTGGACAATTTCTCCAGCCACCCAGAGGTTTGTGGTCTTTGGAACATCAAACTGGTGTTCCTACCCCCGAACTCCACTTCAATCATACAGCCCCTAGACCAGGGCATCATCTACTCCATGAAACATTACTATGTTCGAGAGATGAGGTCTCGAGTTCTTGCAGAGCTGGAAGCAGGTGCTGAATTGACAGCAGTTGTATCTGTCAAGAAAATTACACTGCTAGATGTGGTGCTCCTACTCAAGTCAGCTTGGGACTCCTTATCTGAACAAACAATTAAGAACTTCTGGAGGAAGGCTGGATTTACACATGATTATCCTGGCACTGCAACTGACGAAACCAATGAGCCAGTACCTGATCCCATTGTGATTGAAACTGTACCTGCTCCTGAAGGGATGACCGATGAGGAATTTGATGCTGTATCCCGACTTGGAGAGAACGATCCTGAACCAGAGCTGAACTTGATGATGTAGCTTGTGTGATATCTTCTTTGCAGCCTACCAAGAATGCACAGGACAATATCACTGAAGACAAAGGCAAAGAAGAGGTAAAAGAACATTTAGCTGTGTCTGCTAGTGATGTTAGGCAATCCCTGCAGGTTCTACGACTAGCAATGTCACAATGGCCTGATATCATGCCAGACTGGGACTTCCTGCATCAGACCGAAAAAGGATGGCTAAAATACTGCACTGCAGCATCAAAGCAGACAACTATACTGTATCATCCTATTTTTCAAAATGAAATGTAATAAGTTTTAAAATCACCTCCACACCATACCACAGCCCACACACCAAGCACTAAATCACTATAAGCCCTGAAAAATAAAGGCTAGCGAAAGTCACAATGAAACACTGAAGCACTGACACAGAAATAAGCACTGACACAGAAATAAGCCCCACAAAATAAAGCTAATACAGTACAGTACTAATATAGTACAAAAGTAACCACTGAAACGCTGAGCTACTGAATGACACATGCTATACTATATATGTTTTCACCACCACACCTCTGCCAGCAAATATTGACATTGCCTTAGGCGGACATGTAGCTGGTGATCAGATTAGTCTGCACTAAGTGGCATATACTGTACCACCAACAGCTTAATCTGGTTCTGTAAGTCAGTTTGCATTTGTACAGATATTTCCCTTCCCTTTCCCGGGATGCACCCAGAAATTAGCCATGGTTCAGTATCATTTTCCCTGCCACCAACTTTCAAATATATAAATAAGGACTGCCTGTCTCTCCAGGTTCACTGAGAGCTTGTCACCAAAATGGTGCTCTTGGTCATTGACTATGTGGATGTGGTCTATATCTCCACCCCTTCATTCAACTGGCCAGACTGGATATGCTCTATAGCTCCTTCTGTAACTTTACTACCAATTCCCCCTCTATAGCTCATCACTTCTCACTTTATTCATCTTTATTCATCCTTCTTCATCACTTTGCCAGATTCACTGTGCTTTCTTTATATCTAAACACTGTTTTTGTCCCTTCCATCCTACCTCTCATCTCTACTCTCTATTGTTTCTCCTGTCTCCTGCTCGCTCCGCTCCAGGGATCCTCACAACTTTGCTTTACCACATCCCTGTACTTCTGTTGGCAAATGAGGCTTTGCCTAGTGTAATCCCTCACTTTGGAACCAACTCCACTCATCCCTCTGCTTCTCTGCCTCCCATGGCTCCCTCAGATATGAGCTGGGGCTAGAGATTCAGTGAAATTTTGGAGCAATTGGGAATTTTGGCCCTCAAAATTTTTTTTTAATTTTGCGCATTTCACAAAATATTTTGCGGGTTGGAAATGCAGAATTTTGCCACCAACAGCGGAATTTCACCCATGAGTGGTGAAAGTCTGCATTTTGTGGATGGAATTCTGTATTTTGCACCTGAGAAATATCTCATGAAATGTGTGAAATTCATGAAATATTTTGTGGAATGAAATTTGCAGATTTCACCCATCTGTAGCTGAAACTCCTTTCCTCCCCTTGCTCCTGTTTTCCTTCCCCTTAACAGTCCCCTAAACATTTGTTAAAATGCTCAACTTGTTGATTATGCCATTTGTTCATTGTGCACGTTCTCTGATCTTCATGTATACTGATTTGCACATTACTATAACACAGAATGTGTCTATGCAATGTATTTTTTTAGCTATTGTTTCCCCATCCCACAGATCACAACTGGAAATGAGTCTTGACTCACAGTGTCTCTTCCGGTCATCAGTTTTCAAGCTAATGAATACAATCTTCAGGTGGGCACAGAGGAGAACATTTGTGCTCTTTGCAACCCTCAGTAGTGATAGATTGCCTGATGTTTGGGTTAAGAAAGGTGTTCTTAAAAAATTTAGTCCATACTAAGTGGTGTATTTGCAAGGATATTTTTTTCCTGATTTACTCTTCCTTTTGCGACAAAACAATAAAATGTTCTTGTATTATTGATTCTGACAGTTTTGTGTAACTTAGACTATAAAGAAGAAACATAAGCTTATTTTTCCTGTTCCAGAATTTTTTTGTTGTTGTTGTTGATTCCTTTGTTTAATGTTATCTGGGGTATGTCATTTTCTTATTTTCCTTAATAACCTAGTCATATTTCTCTTTTTATTCATACATCTTGCATTAAACCAGGTTTCTTTCTTTTTTTCCTGCATGTTTTATCCATGTAGAGTTCTGTCTTAACCATATTCTGAATTTTATATAGAAGATTGTTATGTCTGGTACTTCTTCACTTTTTTAAATTAAACATTCTTTATTGAAATGTTAACAGTTCTGAAAGAGAAATAACATTAATAAAAGGAAAAAGCAGTACACAATACAAAATTTGAATAAACAGACAGGTAGATGGACAAGGCATAACAGGTACTTCTTTTTAAATAATTTCCTGTCTAAGCCTTTCAACCTCATTCCCCACAAAATTATCTTCATTTAGACCCTCTGACAAGTTCCATTGGATGACCTTTTTGTTTCTAACTTCAAGTGACTGCTTCTTATCTTTTATTATATTTGAATTTAACTCAAAATTAGCCTTGAGAATTATTGGAAATGATCACCATCTGAACATACGACTGTGCAAAAATATTTGAGGATAAGACAGACAGCTTGTGTTAACCCAAAATAGGTCAACTGTCAAGCAGCCTCTGTCACTAATATACAATACAAGAAATTTCCTGGAATGTGTCTCTCCAGTCTTCCAATGAATATGGACAGTGCATGTGAATACATTGTCTGCATTAGTTGAAATGTCATTATCGTCCATGATTCTATTTAAAATAATATGAGGATTGCCAGTTTCTTTTGGTATATTTTCCATATAGTCATTATCTTCAAGATGCAAAGAACCCACTGTATTATTAAACTCTACTGCTATTAATATTTTGTTTCTGCATATTCTTGTTCAATTTGTGAAAGAAGTTGTTCCAAATCTGTCCACATTTGGGGCCAACATCAATGGTGGAATGTAAGCATTAATAATTAAATACACTTGTCCATTTACATTAATGCTTATGGACAGACGGTTCCCATGTAATTCAGAAATTCTTGAAGATTACAGTTGTTTAACCACTTATCACTTGTAATCAATGTGATAATCACTACTAAAGGCTAGCCCCATTTTTCCTTTCTTAGCAGTAATTGTAAATGACAAAAATCACTTCATATTTATATTGTTTTTGTGAACCAGTTTTCATCTAATAACAAATCTGACATGAATTAATAAACATCTGACATTCTTTTTCACTCAATTTTAACAATATGCCTTCTATATTCCAACAAGAGGTTTTAAGAACGCTTGGTGACTCACTGAACTGTTTTGGTTATTTCCATGCCTGTGCTTCTTCTAGTATTGCATATTGGTTTTGAATAAGTATAGTGGTCACTGATGAGTTGTCTTCTTTCCTTTTATCATACATATTATCATCTGTCTCACCTATTTCTATAACCTGATCAGTTTGCACATCATAGAATTCACTCATGTTGATTATCAAACTCCCAGGTTGATCTTGTTTTGGTGCTTCTCGTAATATTTTATTGTATAAGGTACAGTCTCTGTTTCCCATGTTTACTTTTCCCATGCCTGTAATTTCTACTTGACATTCCACCTACATAATACCCTTATAACCTTGTTCAAATCCAAGAATATTTTCAGAAGTCAACATATACATTCCTCATTCAAATATTTTCCAATCTCAGTCTAGCTCAGGAAATCCTTGTAATATCAATGTAAGTTTCTTCTGTTCTATAAACACTGGTTCTTTTTTTTTGTTTCCTATATAAGATTCTATAATATTAATAAAGTCTGTCAAAGTTCTATTTTAAATGAAGGTTTCTGGTGTCAATTCAGTTTCTTGGAATGGTTGATAGACTTCCAAGAATGTTGTATGTTCCTCTGCATAAATCCACAAATTCTCTTGTTCTCCACTGACTCTCCAATGTGTCACTGCAATATTTAAAGATGAGAATACCAGTATACTGTACTCTGGCACATATTATTGTATTCTGCATGACTATGGAGTTGTTGATTATCCAACTGCCAATTTGTTACTGTATTTTTAAATAATAACTTAACCAATCTGAATAGGGATGCTGGCATCTCATCTTATCTTTTAATTAAAACAGAATTTGTAAAACACCTTCTCTATTAAATTTTAACCAACTTCTTTATTCTTTCTTAACCACTTCTATTTTCTCCTGTTCAACTGTCTCCTGGGTTACTGTTTGCTCTTTACTCTCATCTAGATCATTTTTTTAGATTTACCTAGAGCTCTATCATGTTTTATCTGTGCAGGAGTTAACACAAGTATGGTTTCTTCCTACAATATCTCTTCTTCATTATGCAGTGTTTTTGATTTAGTCTGATGCACTTTGCTGTTTTATTTTTTTACACTGCTGATTCCATCTTATGTTTTTTCTTTCCTTTTATTTTTTCCTTCTTTTTGTCTGTGTTCTGGATTTTATTCTTACTTCAGTTTTCTGTTTTTATTTACTCCATTCTTTTTTTTTTTCCTTATTTGGTAACTGGTCCAATACTGGAACTAGAATCTTACTATTCTCTATGAAGGTGGCTGAATCAAGTCCTGTCTCTGTTTTCCATCTGTCTCAAAAAAACATGTTCAGACATGCTTTTTGTGGTATTAGCACAGTTTTCATTCTCAGTTTTTTCTAATTACATGTAACTGTTCCAACATTAGAAAATTACCCTCATGTGAATTTTTAAGCATATTCCATGTTTCTGCCTTGATAAAGTAGGAGAGGAGTTCACTGGATCTTCAATAGAGTTGCTGCTAATGACTTCACTGTTATTATGTACTATATCTTGTAAACTAAACTCAGGGAAGTGTTTATAGTGAATCATAGGGTTTATTAACTATTTGAGAATCTGGAAAAGGTTGTCATTGGCATTCTATTGGTGAGGGTGGCATAACTCCTGTGATTTAGTCACCTGCTGAGGTTTTTTGAGTGGGGGTTACAGTTTTCAATATTTTCTTAATTGAATCTAGAAGATGGTTAACATTAAATTTGAGTGATGTGAAAGATTTTGTCAGTGGAGATTGGAATCAATTTAACATTCAGTTTACCTGAAGCATGTTGGTCTTCTGCTTCTTTGCAAAGTTTTAAATCCAGTTTTAAATAATTTCTGCTGTATTGGGAGGTACATAATTGTTTTATTTAACTGTTGTTGTTGTATTGTATTGTCTAATTTGTACTTTTGTACTGTATTCCCAGGTCAGACCTGAAAAAGGACCCTTAGGTTCAGTGTTCCTACCCAGTTAACAAATGTAAATAAATAAATAAGAATTTCTATCATCCCTTTTTATCCTACTTTGGGGGTTGGGGGTAGGTGCAAATCCATTACTTCCAATTATCTGTCTCTTTGATTAGCTGTAGGCTCTGAAGTATTGACATGCCTGTCAATACATTTTTGATTTTTTGCCCTTTTTTCTTCCTAGGTAACTATACTTTATCATTTTACTTGTCTCTTTTACGCTCTTTAACTAGATTTTCTGGATTTTCTTATCTTTTCTTTTCAATTTCTGTCTTTATTATCTCTAGAAGTATTATTATTGCTATTTTCCATGTACTTTTCTTGCATTACATTAGCTTCTTTTATTAACCTCCTTATAACTCCTTGTGACACCATTATTTCTTTTTAAATTTTAAAGACTATATTTGAAACACAGAAGAATATGTCTATTCAACTACTGCAGTTAAAATAGTAAAGACAGGAGTTAATTTTTCAAAACAAAAATCATCACAATAAACTTACAAGCACGTGTATTAAAATTCAGAGTGTATTGCTATAGTAGTCCAACATTTCTCTATTTAATTCACTTAGCTCAAGCAAAAAAGTTGTATTGCAAGTATTGTTTGAAGGTTATCCTGCTTCCTCTCTGTAGTTATAGCTGAAGTTCCTTATAAGTATTCTTCTTTCAACTGGGAGATAGGAGAGACACCCAGTGCCAAAGGACACCTGCAAGTCAAATCATTCAAGAAGCAGACCATAACTTCCTATAAATGTTTAGGGTGTCAAGGGTTTAACCTGCTTTTAAAACTCTTTATCTTGACATTGTGAGACCTTAATAACAGCTGTATACAGAAATGGCTACCTACAATACCATATTAATTAAGCTTTAAACATTCTTATTTGAAGGCTTCCATTTAATTTAAAAGTACCAAATATTATCTCTTTTAGAAGTATAATATGCTATTATACCAGAGTATCCAAATAAACATAAAAGTATATAATTTTCATTTAAGGTACACTTAGATAAAATTAAAAGAAGCAAACATCTTTTACTAAAAGTCATAGCCTTCCAATAATAAATGGCCTGTAAAATTCATTTACTTGTCAATTTTCTAATTTACTTTTTATGGCCAGGATATTCAGACTGTGCCAGGCAGTGGTGCAAGCCTCGGGGCCAGGCCCAGGTGATATTCAATGGTGCAGTGCCATGGCACAGCACTGTTGAATATGGCACTGTCAGTGCACAAACTGTGCATGGCACAGTGGTACTGCACCACTACAAGCCACAGATAGGGAGCACGGGGATGCGACAGTGCAAGGGCAGTTGTGCTAGGTGCATCACCAGCGATATTCAGCAGAGGGCATACAAATGAGGCCATAATATGTGCAAGATGCAAATGGGGCCATTTGCATGTAATTATGGCCCTATTTGCATGCCTTGTGCAGGGTAGGGCAGTGACTTGCACCTGGCACCCTGCACAGCATGACATGTGCTGTGGGGATCCCAAGGCATCCCCGCCCCATAGCTGCAATTGAGCAGTATATGGTAATGAAGAAATACTTGGTAGTCTAGTGGCCCCCCAGTCCCTGATTCCCCAATAAGTATGAAACATGACCATCCCTAGTGGTCTAGTAGTCCCACCTCCCACCTAAGTCCCTGTTTCCCTGATAAATGGCAATATGATGTCCCTGGTGGTCAAGTGGAACCCCCCCAACGATTGCCATGATCACAGTAAATTCCTATATAGAAATGCCTGGTGATCCAGTGACACCCCCCCACCCCACCACCCCACCAACACAGAATCCACTTGCCACCCTGCTCCCCCCATCATCAGCGGGTGGCTGCATCCCACCTGCACACTACCTGGATGCCAACCAAATGACAGGTACAGTATGGGCTGTAAGCCCTTCGGTCCCCAGTGTGGACCAATGAGCTTGCAGGTCATACTGTACTAGACAGTCCCACATCTGTGAATGACTCTATTCACAGATTTGGGACTGTCTAGTACAGTATACCCTGCAAACCCATTGGTCCACAATGGGGACCAATGGGATAACAGCCCATACTGTACCTGTCATTCGGTGGGCTGCCAGGTGGTGTGTGGGAGTGATGCAGCCACATGCCGATGATGGGGGAGCAGGGTGGGAAAGGGGTTCTGTGTGGGTGGGGTTGGGGTGCCACTGGATCACCAGGGCATTTCAATATGGGAATTTACCATGATCACGGCAACGAGTGGAGGGGTTCCACTAGACCACCAGGGATGTCATATTGTCATTGATTGGGGAATTGGGTACACGGGTTAGAGGGGGGACCCCTAGACCACCAGGGATGGTCATGCTTCATGCTTATCAGGAACTCAGGGACTGGGAGAGCTACTAGACTACCAGAGATATTGTTATAAACATATACCATGTGATCACGGCTATGGGGCGGGGGGATTCCACTAGACCACCAGGGTTGTGAGTGCTTGAGGACAGTGTTCTGGGGAGGCGGGTGGCCACCCACAGCTGGGCTGCTGTGTTGCACCCTGCAATACAGCAGCCCACTAGAGGGTGGCCGGGATTTGTGCCTACTCTGCACAGACTCAACTTTGAGCCCCCCTATGTGGTGCAGTGCAGGGGTGCGCCAGCATATGGGCCACACATTCTAGGCTGAATATCGGGATGTGCCACATATGTATGGGCAAGCCCCCTGCATCTGCACTGCATACATTATGATTGTGCCCCAGTGCATCGGGATTTGCACTGCACCAGACAGCCTTCTCAATATCCCACCAGGGTGCAATTAGGGGTTGCGCTGGTTCAACTCCATTGCGCCAGGCACAACCCCTTTGAATATCCAGGCCTATATGTTTAACTGCATGTTATGGAGTATTCCACATCTTGGTTCCCCTCCTGAACTAGAGAACACAGCAATATTTTGTTTCTCAGGTTACCTACAGAGATCAAGTAAAGACACAGAGTAATTGATCAATTAGTTTTATTAAATATTCTTTTTATTTTTATTACAACTCTTTTTTCCACCTTACTGCAGTGACTACCAGTGGGGGCATCCAGCCACCAGCCCTGCCTGCTGGGAGAGTACCAGGCACACTCACATGATGGGGATCCAGTACGGCTGTTGCCGGTCTGCTGGAGGGCATCCCCATACCCTGCTCAGCTGGACTGGACCCCAATCCCCTCAGTGCAATTCCACGAGAGTCCTCCTGGCAAGGCAGGACATTGCCATCAAGCTGCATTGTTGCACCCAGCCATTTTCCTCCTGATTTTTCCCCACTGGAGCATGGATATGCAATGACGTCTAGGTACAACATGCCAATGTCTGCCATGCTTCCCTCCACATGTACACTGGCATATAGTGCCCCCATGCATCCCCAGTGGCCGCTACAGAGTGGCAGATTTTTCCCAGCCCTCCCATGGATCAGGAGAGCAGTCTATGGATGCTCAATCCTGATCCTCCCTGCTGACCCACCGATGACCTGAGTCCATTCCCAAACCCAGGTCGCTGGCGTGGCATGAGGTGTGGCATCCAGTGCCTCAACCCTCAGCGCCACTGGGCCGGTTGGTTTTATTTAATATTCTTAAAGGGGGAACCACTTTATTCTACTTACAGCTAGACAGCACAATCTTTGTTATTACTTCTTGCACCTGGGTCAGCCTGTTATTTTCAAGGAAATGATCATTTATGTATAAAGTGTATAAAGTGTATAAAGTGTGTTCTACTGCCCACTAATTTCAGACACAAGAACAAAGTTTGGGCTGAACATGTTTAAAAATCTGTTTTGCTCAATACATATCTTTTTAAACACTATAAATATAATATTTAAAATGCAGGAGCAAGTATTTCTATGGTAAAGGTAATCTATTAAATACCCAAGCAATCCTACACAGCATCATTCAGGCTGTAATAGAGTACTTGTGATTTTTATGTTTTCCTTATGCATGCCTACAAAGCAAACATTTTGTTACAATGAACAGCATTTCAGAAGTGTGTCAATGACATGTCCAGTGCAACTCAAGCTGCACTGGGCTTGGCAGTAATAGACCAATGATCTTATAAGCTGATTATGGCACTGGTCATTGTTTGCTTGGTAGAAACTTTGTGTAGTTGAAAGAACTGAAGCACTCCTATGAGAGAGCACTTTGGTCCTTACATTTGCATGAAGCCAGAAGGCAAGTGGCTGATTAGCTTTATGGTGTAGTGGTCTCATGCTGTCTTTTGTTAAGCTGTGTCTTTTTTGTGTCCCCCTCCATGCCACTGTTCTCATGCTGTGTGTGTGTTTTGTCCTCCCTCACGTTCCATCTGATGTCAGTATGACTCATTCATTTAAGGTACAGTTTCATTCAAGCTATGCTGGCTGCTTCAGTGCCATTTGTGATACAAGCCATACCCCCAAAATTTGATAACCATGATTATTAGTGAGTGTGTTATTGCTAGAGCTAGGGAGTTCAATACAATAATTTAGTCCCACATATTGTAGACCACAGACTGCATACAAGGTGTGGAATGCAAAGTTTTGCAAAGAAATAAATGTAAGGAAAACACTGCAGATAATGGGCCCTATGCACCAATGGGTGGAGTGGCTATGCGCTGCCCATACCTGAACTGACCTGCCTGCCCATCACCAGAGCCCTGACTCATCCGCCAGTGACACCATTGCGGTACTGTGGATCACACTCATCACAGCACCACCCCCAACTCAATATGTGACAGCCAGTGCCACTATGCACAGGAACTATATGTATTTTGGGGGCATGCGTTTGGTGGGAGGTTATCCCAGAGGGCAACAGGGGGCAGCCATACTGGTGTGTGTGTGTAGGGGAGGGGGAATGCCAGGGTCTGCATCCATTGGGGCATAGCCATGTGGGTCAGGGTGCCTGCGGTGCCTATTCATGCACCAGGACCCATGTCTCCTTGCACTAGTGATCCACATTGAGACCCATGCCAGGCATCCCATTGGATGCCTGACTGGGTCTGCGACTCCACCCCCAGATCCCCTGTAGAGTGATGTGTGCTGGGAGGCATGCCTGAGGACAGGTCGTGGCCATTGGTGAATGCCAGTGGCGTGCACCTGTCTGCAGGTGCTGAGCTATGTGAGCAGGAAACGTGCCTCTGGTGCATAATTCATGCCCATTCATGCATAGCCACCAATGTGGTTTTTAGACAGTATATAAAAATCTTTAATTCTGCAATTTACTATTTAATTCATATTAATATCACATCTAAGGTGCAGTTTCATTCATAATATACCATTAAGGAGTTCCAGTCAAGATATGGTGGCTGCTTAAAAGACTTGTCAGCATATTAGCATGTTTCATTCACTTAAGGTGCAGTTTCATTCAAATTATGCTGGCTGCTTCAATGCTACTTGAGATACAAGCCATACCCCAAAAAATGTGGTAACAATGATTATTAATGAGCTTGTTACTGACCAAGAAGTGGAGTTCAATGAAATAATGTAGTCCCACATATTAAAGACCATAAACCACATGCAAGGTGTGAAAAAAAAGCTGTAGGAAAAAAAGAAATGTGAAGAAAACACTGTAGATAATGTGGTTTATTGACAAAATATAAAAATCCTTAATTCAGTAATCCAGTATTTAACTCATGTTGAAATTACATCTAAGGTGCAGTTTCAGTCATGATATGCCATTCTGGAGTTCTGGTCAGAATATGATGGCTGCTTTAATGACATGTCAGCATATTGGCATGTCTCATTTGTTAAAGGTGCAGTTTCATTCAACCAATACCAGCTGCTTCAATGCTGCATCAGCATGTTTCATTAAAATAAAGTATAGTTTTATTCTGGCTATTAGAATGCACAGTCACTACCTTTGATTGCTTTAAAGCCACATTTAATATCAGCATGTCTTTCAATCAGTTTTTAATGCTGGTCGTAAGACATTCGGCATGTTTTTCTTTCATTGCCTTCATTAAAATTGACAGTTACATCTGATGTAAAGTTCCCTGACTGAGTTTGTCTGCTATCAGGTGTGTGTACTACTGGGTGAATTTATTTATGTGCTCTTCCTTTAATAGGTTGTTATTATTACTATTTTTTTTATAATTAAATGCAGCAGTAAACCATATATCTATGCCATATGCTAATATTTTTATTAACAGCAGTTGGAAACCATTTTGTTGGAAAAAAATATGTTTGTTGTTCTGCAACATTAAATCACAGCTTTGAGACACAATTAGTGATGTCAGACCCACCTTCTGCATTGGAAGACCAGAATTAACAAACCACAATTACTCAAATCAAGTCCTCAGCACTGAAAATATTAGACACAAATTAGCTCTATCAAAACGTGGCCAAAAATAATTGGGGAAGCCTGCTCCATGGCCCCAGTCACCATGCAGCCAGTTGCTACAGTTTTGCTTTCTGGTACAACAACTTTCACCATAACCAAAAAATACATACAAGCAAGAAAATACTTAACATATTTATATAGTTATATTTCAATTACATAAATTAGAAATTGCACTCTTAGTCTGGAAACAATAGATACAATGTAAAAATGTCAGGTAAAGCTAGAAAAAATGTATGATCAAGTCATAAGACAAATCTTCATGGTATTATTCCAGATAATGGCACAGTGGTGAACCAGTTTCACTCCCCCCCAATACACCTGGGATGTCTGGAATGGGAACTGATGTGAAAGTTACATAATTTGGCCCAACTGGACAGTTTTGAGCTGGGCTGTTCCTAACATGGACTGGTCCAATGTCACCCAATTCATCACAAGCCCTTCTGCTTTGCTCTCAACACTGACCTCTGCAAGCTCCCACTGCTGCCAGAGCCACTATTCATGGTATAAAAAGCCATCTGATGCTCTCCAGTCCTATGCTACTGAAATACCTTGATTGTCTCTCTGGCAACTCCTTTACTGAAAAGTGAGCCCTTCTCAAGCTATTACAGATCAAAATGATTTGGAGGACGCCGGCCCGCCAGCGCAGTGGTAGGGTTACCGCTCACGGCGCCAGCGACCCGGGTTCGGGAACAGACTCGGGGAACTGGAGGGCCAGCCAGGGAGAGGAGGATCGAGCGCCCAGAGGCTGCTCTCCTCCTCCGGGTGGGGTGGGATGCGGGTCCCGCTGCGATACCGCCACCTGGGTGACCACAGGTGGTGGTGCAGCAAGGACTGCATGAAGCGGGGAGGGAGGATGTCAGCCGGGAGCCGGAGCATTAGCATGCTGTGGCGTGCATCGCTCCTAGGCTCTCCCAGCCTGCAGGCGTCCTATGGGGATGGGCGGAAAAGAGGAAAAATACCCTCCGGTGCTCCCTGTAGACGGAGCTTCAGGCCCCGATCCCTAGGCCCCTGCTGGCACGGATGATGGATCCCCGAAGAAAAACTCAGTAGCTCTGGGCAGTGAGGAGGGCCCCACTGCACTGCCTGGGGTCAAACCCAAGGCAGCGTGGGGGGATGACCGCATCCCATGCCGACAGACGAGCAGGGACGTACAAGGCCGGAGGAGACTCCCGAAGGTAAGGAAGCACCAGGGTGAGAAGGGGGTGTAAAAAGAAAGTATAAAAAAAAAAAAATGATTTGGAGGCTTCTTTTTTAGATTTTCCCGAATAAAGTCCTAGTCCTCCCAATTTACCAAATACCCCCAAAATCCAAATGGCTCAAACATGTGTTTTGATCCAATTCCCAGCCTAGTGTTGAGAGTTTGAATTTACTCTCACTTCTTCAGGGAGGGACACAAAGCCCATCAACTGAATACCCTGTGTTACTGCAGGGGGTTGGATTGTCAGTGAGGCAGATCACATGAGAAGGGGGCCTGCACATTTGGAGTGACATGCAGATGTATCCAGATATTGGTGGTATGGAAGGGGACAAAAAGGTAAAACAATTTGCAGGGCGGGGCAGCTGAAGCTCACCCACTTCTCACATTCCAATGGGCTTTCCCATTTGCTGCTCTCCCTCTCTCTCCACTCAGCTGGACTCACTCTTCTTAGATCATTTGTTTTCTGCCCAGTACATGTGGACGGGCATCAGGGATGTTGATCAGCAGCACCACATGGGAAAACTTTTTTTGGGGGGGGGCAGCAAGTAGTATTTAGAGGGTATAGACAGCACAACGGTATAACAGAAGAAGGACCTGACCAGGCCATCAAGGTCACAGCATCAATAGAAATAAACAAAGGGACTGGGAAAGACTTCCCCTCATCCCTGATACTGACACATTGAGAACACACTTTGCTAATGTCTCAAAGCCATTTATAATAGCTCTTCTCTCAACTAAACTCATTAGAGTATGGGGGAATACAAATCGGTTAAAATGATGATGGAGACTGGTAGTCCTCTAGGTGTCTGAGAAATATGGTTTCAACACTAACAACAAGACAAAAACATGAAATGTGTCAGCAGAAAAGACCACCTGGCCCACCTAGTCTGCCCTGAAGTCCCTACCTACTGTACGACCATAGACCCTAAGTGATCTATGGCCTTATCTCCATCCCCTACTCAGTTACTAAGGGTCCCCTGTGCCTAGCTCATGCACTTTTGCAATTGACCACTGTTTCAGTACCCACCACCTCTGCTGGGAGTCTGTTCTAGGTGTCCACTACTCTTTCCATAAAGAAGCATTTCCTTAAATCCCCTTTAGGTCTCTCCCCTTCCAGTTTCATATCATGCCCCCTTGTTCATGAACTTCTCTTTCTGTGCAATATGCCACCCTCCTACATCTCCTTTGTTCCCATAGATGCCATATGGCATCAGAACTACCCTTTGCTGGATCCAACCCAAAATGCCCACTGGGAGCAAATCATTTATTTATTTATTTATTTGCTTTTCTTAACCGGGTAAGCACACTAGACAGCCAAGTGCCTATTTTCAGGTGCAACCCAGGAAATTACAAGGTACATTCATGAACATCAGACAAAACAAGTGAAAGTTACATTTAAGTGCATCGAGCAACAAGAAACATCAGGGGTTTACATAGCTGGCAACAGGTAGAAATAACAATATTATACTCTTATGGTAAACAAGTATGGTACTTTCATGATAAACATTGATCGTCATGCCATGCAGTAACACTGTTAAGCTTGCAGGTAGACAGAGGAGAAACAAATTGGGATAGAGGAAGCCTAGAGCAAAATACAGAGATAGAAACAGTAACTGTGCACACACTGCTTGAGCAGTTTGGTCTAAGTGGACTACTCCTATTAGTAAAACTGCTAGCTCGGTAGTGGATAAAGGTGTTGAGGTCCACTGCCTTTGACAGATAAGTTAGGTAGTGACTCAATCAGTCAGAGCGGCTTAGGTCAAAGAGGTTCGTCTAGAGCAGAGGCAGATGGAGGCTGACTTGAGAAAACCCTAGAGGGAGGTTTTAAAGCTGTGGTGGGAGGGGAGGAGCGAGTGCTTGATGGAAGGAGTTCCACAACCTGGTGCGACGTTAGCGTGGCGTCTGCCCCATTTGGGTGTGGGTCTTGGGAACCAGGAGGGCAAGAAAGTCGCTGGATCTCAGATGGTAGAAGGGGGTAGCCAGAATGAGGGATTCAGCGAGGGCTAAAGGGGTGGCAGATCTGACAACATTGTCTATGTAGTTGCCCATGACATATGAGCAGTGCATTTCTGGTGGGAGCCATTCAAGTCGGGAGTAGAGCTCACAGTGGTGGGTGAGGGGGAGCTGAGAGCGCAAAGCAACATACGCTGTTGTATGCCGTGTCCCATTTAGCGAGACTAGTTTTTGCAGCGTGGGCCAAGATGACAAGTCCATAGCAGAGCATGGGTATAGAAGGCCTCCCCTGGCTAGGGCCAGCTGGGCAGCTGGGATGAGGTAGTTCTTCGCTCTGTATGCAAGGCCTAACTTGCAGTTTCAGGACTTACATGTATTGCATATGTGCAGATTTAGATTCAGTTGTGGGTCAAGTGTCACCCCCAGATATTTGGGGTGCAACACCTGCTTCTACAAGACTGGCTACCCATCTATGAAGCAACAGATGTTAACTTGGCTCTTGATCACTTCATCTCAATTTTCAACAAAGCCTGTGACTTCTTTGCCCCTGCTAAAAGGCGCAAAACAAAATCTCTCTCTAACCCATGGGTCACCGTGCTCTTCTCTCACAGCTGAAACTAAGGGATCACCTCTGGGCAGTTTCCAGGGCTACTGGCAAACAACTGGACATCCAAAATTACAAACAAGCATGAAATGCCTGCACAAAAGCCATATGGCTAATGAAATCCACCTATTACAAAGACGCTCTCACCAATACATGGGGAAATGGTCGTGCTTGGGACAAATATCAGATGTCACAGGGAAGCAGCCAAAAACCTCTCCGGCCATGTTAATGGTTGATGGATCCTCAACCCTCAACCCCAAGGTGATCTCAAACATCTTTAACACGGCTTTTTCAGACCTTAGTGCTGTTCTACCCCATGACTTTTTCGAAAACAGGGCCTACTCCCCAAATACCTCAGCCCCTCAGTCTAACCATCCCCTCTTCTACTTCAGGGAGGTAAGGCTGAATGAAGCTTGCTGCTATACTACTGCAGCTATCTCTAAATCTAGATCTAGTAGCGACACCCTGGACCTTAAGCTTCTGTTGCTCGCCCTCGATGAGGTAATTCATCCATTAACAAAAATCCTAAACCTCTTTCTCAGATGTGGAAAATTCCCGGACCTATGGAAAAAAGCCACTGTGACACCCATCCATAAAAGTGGGGACAAGACGAATCACTCAAATTATCGCCCTATCTCCATACTGCCCCCACTCTCTAAGGCACTCGAGTGCATCGTGGCTGATCAACTTACCGACCACTTGGATAAATACAATATACCTTGTCCACAACAACATGGCTTCCGGAAAGGTCACAGCACCACCACAGCCCTTCTTGAGTTCACTGGAGCTTTGCACAAATCTCTTGACAACGGCCTTCTCACAGGGGCTGTTTTCGTCGACCTCTCCAAAGCCTTCGATACAGTACACCATGGACTACTAATTCACCAACTACTGAATGCAGGGCTATCACCTGACTCTTCTCTCTGGTTTAAAAGCTACTTAGAAAACCAGTCACAGAGAGTAAAAATTCTGGATGCTCTTTCTAACACCCTGCCTGTTCGCTCGGGTGTCCCACAGGGATCCATACTGGGCCCCCTCCTTTTTAGCCTTTTCTTAAACTCCCTCCCTTACCACTGCTCTGAGCAGAACATACTATATGCCGATGAGGCTGTTGTATTCTCCAATCACAAAAATCCTGCAACTCTTCAACACAACCTTCAACTTGGTTTCAGTTCTGTAGAGACATGGTTTCTTAATCATAAACTGGTCCTCAATGACAAGAAAACCAAATCTATGCTCTTCTGCAGCTCTCATAACCCACACAAGCTACACCACTTGGCTATCTCCACCACCCAGGGGAACACTCTAGATCAGGTGGGGTCCTTGAGATACTTAGGAATACAGCTTGACCCTAATCTCTCCTATGGACTTCATGTAGATAATGTAGCTAGAGCTGCTAATACATGGCTTGGTCTCCTCTACAAACACAGACCACACCTCACGCCAGAAGTTTTGAAGGTTGCAGTCCTGAGCTCTGTGATCTCTGTAATAGACTATGGTCTCATCATTTATGGCTCAGCCACAACCACAACCCTTAGACGCCTCTCAACTGCCTTAAATAAAGCATGTTGGCTCATCACTGGTGCTCACCGTCTCACCCACACATGTAACCTGTACACTCAGACCGGCTGGCTCCAACTATCAAACCACATAAAGTTTCTCACCTGCTCCATGGTGAAAAAAATCTACCTTGGCCTTGCACCTTCTGGGGTCTCAACTCTGTACAACACCAAATTAACAAATGGTGCCTTAGGAGATCCACACTACAGCTACTGAAAGTCCCCCACTATCACACTTCACAGGGACAATGCTCTTTTGCTTATCGAGCGCCACTCTGGTTCAATGGCCTCAGCCCAACTATCTCCTCTGCCCCAACTATTGGAATGTTTAAAACTAGGCTCCGGGACTATCTCACTACCAACAGCTCCTGTGACTGCCCAACTTAACCTTGTTTCTCCACTTCCCTTTCTGCTCTAGTTGCCCCCCCCCACTGGATTCTACCCTCACATCTTGGTATACCCAATGCTGCACTTTTCACCCTCTCCCCACCCTTCCTACATTCCTTCTCCCCCCCCACCATCTTCCCTCTCCCTATGACTCTGGCAGTTCTTATCTGTTGTCTATTTTCTCTGACAAATGCCGATGGCTGCCTTTTTTACAATGCTACCCTTGAATTGTATTAATCTGCACTTTGTTTGCAATGTCCACATTGTTGTAATGTCTGTCTTGATGTTCCCCATAATTTGTATTTCTCTGATGTGGAACCTTTGTAAAAGAGCCAAGGCTCAAAGGTATTTGTAATGCTAGACTTGATAAATAAAAAAATAAATAAATAAATTTGACAGCATCTGCAATTTGTAGCGGGTACCCATCAGCACCTGAGATCTTGAGCGAGTCTGGGACAGCTTTTGTCTTGGCTGTTGAGCCAAACAGCATTGCCTTCATCTTCTGCAGGTTAATCGCAAGCTTGTGATCCTTTAGCTAGGATTGGATTTGGTTGAAGTCAGGATTTTGCTTGGTATTGATGGTGGAGATGCCTGGGAGCTGATCATGATGACTAGGTCATCTGCGTACAGAGTTGAGCACCCATGTGCCAGGGCCAAGGGTAGCTCATTTATGAAGAGGGAGAACAGGAGAGGCCCCAGGACACTGCCCTGTGGAACCCTGGAACCCCGCAGTTTATGTGAGCAGGCTTAGACAGGGCCTTGTGGAACTTGGTGTACTGCTGCCTGCCGGAGAGGTAATTATTGACCCAGATAAGGGCAGTGGGGGATAAGCCAAGGAAAAAGAGAGAGGAGCACAATAGTGCGTGGTCAACCTGATCGAAGGCTTTTGAGAGATCCAGAAAGATGGCCCAGGTCAGTTTGCCTTGGTCAGCAGCAGACCTGATCACAGAAGTAACAACTGCTAGGGCAGTGGAGGTACTGTGCCCTTTTCTGAACACGTGCTGTGCTGGAGAGAGTAGATTGTGGGTCTGCAGGTAGTGGGTGAGGTGAATTCCTTTTCAAGAAGTTTGCTGATTGCTGACAGGATCGCTATCAGACGGTAGCTCCTTGGGTCTCTAGGGTCACCTTGTTTGGGGACAGTGATGACTTTGGCCATCTTCCAGATGTCTGGGATTATGCCCGAGGTTAGTGATGCAGTTAACATGTGGGCAATGGGTCAGGCTAGAAAGGATGCCCCTAGCTTGAGTAGTTTGGGCTCAAGGCAGGCGTGCCCAGCACCAGTATAGGGGGAGAGGCCAGCAAGGAGCTTCTGGGTCTCCTTGACAGACATGACCTTGAGGTAAAAGGCCAGGTGGGGGGTTTTCCCTCTGGGTGAGTGGGCCTAATGCTTGGGATCAAGTGGCTAGTTGGGGAGGAGAGAGCTGGCAGGTTAGTGAACAGGGAGTTAAAGGCATTGGCAATTGTGAGGGAGTTGTTGCAGTTTACCCAGCCAATGTGCATATCAGTAACCTGAGCTCTGGCAGACCCACCAACCACGTTCTTATTTTTTTTTTTTACAATTTCTATTTTTCCTGTCCTTACTGACCTTCCAGGGTCCCCTCTTTCTGATCCCCCATCACGACCTGTCCCCAACCGGTTCTGCCACTAGAGTGCCTCTTCTCTCCTACCTGCACAGCGGGGTCTGTCCTGGTGTGGTGGACAGGGCAGCCGAGGGTCGTCACCTAGGACCCCAGGAGTGGTTTTTCCATTTTTCTGCACCTATCGCCCAGCGGACTCTGGTGCTTGGGATTGACATCCCGAGAGGTGATGTGCGGGAGTACGTCAACCTTTCATGCGCTTTGTCATCTCCCCAATGGCGTGTGTCGGTACTGTCCTTCCCCTCGGAAACCGGTGCTTCCACCGGCTCCCTTCGGGAGGATGAAGGTGTGTCTCTGGGTGACCCCTCCCCCTCCGTGAGGCAGGAAAGTATCCATTGGGATGCTCTATCCTCCCTTCCCGTGCCGCCCCCGACTTCCCGGGTCTGTCCTCGAACCTGGGTCATCGGTGTAGCGTGAATGGTGGTGCCCAGCACCTCAAACCTGTGTGCCACCAGGCCAGCCTACTAACTGCATTCTTAATGTTCTGCCAGAAACTCCTTGGGTTTCTGGCTGTGGAGAGTAAGGTAGATTGACAGGACTCAATACCATTAAGGTATTCTAATGTTTCTATCATATTTCTCCTTTCTCTTCTGTCCTCCTGTGCGCACACATTAATTCCCTGAGTCTCTCCTCTTATGACTTCCGATACGGGCCATGCACCATCTTGGTTGTTCTTCTCTGCACTGCCTCCACCCACTCTATGTCCTGCTTAAGGTGGAGCTTCCAGAACTGGAACACATTACTGCAGATGGGGTCTCAACATGGATCTGTACAGGGGTAAAATTATTTCCCTTTTCCTGCTGATGAAATCCCTTCCTATGCAACCCAGCATTCTATTAGCTTTCCCACTGCCTTATCACACTGCTTTGCTACCTTCAGGTCATCAGTTATTATGATTCCCAGATCTCTTTCCTGTTTGGGGTCTTTAACACTCCTCCCCAACTGATATGATGCCCTTAGGTTTCTGTGCCAGATTTGCATGTTTTACACTTCTTGGTGTTGAATCCCAGTTACCAAATCCTTGACCAGTCTTCCAGCTTTTTTAAATCTTTCATTCTTTCCACTACCCCAGGAGTGTCGACTCTGTTGCAGATTTTTGTGTCATCCGTGAACAGACATAGCTTTCCTTCCAGCCCCTCAGAAATGTCCCTAATAAAGACATTAAAGAGAAATGATCCTAGTACTGACCCTTGTGGCACCCCACTGGTTACTCTACCTTCTCCCGAGTGAATACCACTTACCACCCTCTGAGTTCTGTTACTTATTTTATTTATTTATTTATTATTGGATCATCAGTTTGCAGACCTTTGAGTCATAGACTCATTTACAAAGGCACCTCATCAAGAGAGCAATACATCACAGCAAACAAACAGTACAGTACATAATGCTTAGATTAAAAAAGCAACCAGTGTTACAGGTATTCACTGGTGGTACACGCTTGGTAATAGGTAGATCACAGTAGTCATAATATAGGTACACAAGTACCACGTCAGGTAGCAACCAGAGATATTTTATTACATTAGTCAGCAGATGTTGCATGAGCCCCAGTTATATAGAGCAAAAGTAGACAGGGCAGACCCAGCCTAAGGGTGAAGGTAAGGGGCAGGTGGGGGATTATGTGCAGTTGCAGCAGCGAGTGCTTGTCAGATGGCTTCCGAAGGAGACCTTGAAAGGACCAAGCTTAGTGGAGTCAGCTATATTGGCTGGGAGGGAACTGAACCAGGAGGGAGCCTGATAGCAAGATGATCTCTGGGCCATAGAGGTCCTTACCCTGGGAACAATTAGGGAGGTTTTGACAGTGCTGTGGGTGGAGACTGAGGGGGAGGCACGCTGCAGGGAGGTGGTGTCCCCAGGAGGGGAGAGCCCTAGTAGGGTCTTTTATACAAGAAGGCAGGTTTGGAAGTGGAGTCTTTCTTCAAGGTTGAGCAAGTTGGTGGTGGAGTACAGCAGGCATGTATGGGTGCACCTAGGGGCTCCCAGCATTAGCCTACAGGCCTTGTTTATAGAGAGCTGGATTCTTGTAAGCACAGTGTTGTCGGCTGCAGCTTAGATGGGCATCCCACAGTCGATTAGCAACAGGACAGAGGAGGTGATTGCCAATCTAAGGGCCTCTTGTGGTAGGAAGTCCCTATGGTGGTATAACAGTCTAATCCTGACTTCAGTGGCAGCAGAAAGGGCATTGATATGGGAATGGAAGGAGAGTGCCGAATCAAAAGTAATGCCCAGATACTTGTAGGAGGAAACCTGCTCAATGGGGTTTAGTGTGCTAGGCAGTATAATGAGAGGGGCACCACTGGCTTTGCTTTGGCAATGGGAGAAGAGCATAGCTTTGGTCTATTTTAGATTCAGGACTAGCCTTCGTGATGTGAACCAATGCTCAGCTCTACCAAAAGCTTTTTGGAGGGTGCCTGGAGTGTGTTGGGGTTGGGGTCAGTGGCGAAGAGCACTGTGTCATCTGCGTAGAGGAGGGTCTTACTTGGGCAGGCCAAGGGGAGAGAGTTGAGGTAGAGAGTGAAGAGGAGAGGGCCTAAAATGGAGCCTTGGGGAACCCCAGAGCAGACAGGTCATGTGTCAGATAGGGTGCTATTGATTTTTACACACTGAGTTCTGGCAGAGAGGTAGCTGGTGAACCATGCAAGGGGGCCGGGGGAGAAACCAAGGCATCTGAGGGAGTCAAGCAGGAGAGGATGGCAAACTGAGTCAAAGGCCTTGGAGAGGTCAATGAACACGGCACTGGCAGGACTTCCAGCATCAACAGCAGAGTGCAGGAAGTTGGAGAATTCAAGTAGCACAGTTGTGGTGCTGTGACCTGCACAAAAGCCATGCTGTTCAGGGCACAGGATATTGTGCATGGCCAGGTATTCAGTAAGCTGGTTGGCAACTACTTTTTCAAGGTCCTTAGAGAGTGGGGGAATGATGGAGATAGATCGATAGTTACCCGGGGTCACTTGATCGCCACTTTTTAGGATGGGAGTGATGATGGCAGTTTTCCATGTGCTAGGGAACTGCCCCAGGCACAGAGAGCAGTTGAGCAGCTCAGTAAGTGGGACCAGGATAGCATCCAATGTCAGATGAAGTAGCCTAGTGTTCAGTAGGTCGGTGCCGGGGTTGTTCCTACTAACGGCTTTTTGCAGAAGAGTTCTAGCCTCCAACGGGGAGATGGCACATAGGTAGAAAGGAGGTCTCTGGAGAGTGGGTAGGGGTGCTACTGGGATGGAATCAAAGAAGTTACTTCGCAGGACTGAACGCAGGTCTGAGAAAGTGTGATTTAGGCAGTCTGCAATGCCAAGAGGGTCAGAGCAGACAGTTCCATTAAAGGAGAGCTGAGAGGGGAGTGGGGAGCGGGATTTCCCATTCAGCTCCTTTACATTATTCCAAAAGTTTCTAGCCGACCCCCAGCAGGAGACAAGAGCAGATTGGTAATACTGGGCTTTGGCCTGTCGAATGGCCCAAGTACACTTATTGCGCTCAGCGTTATGCGCTTGCCTATGAGCTGGCTTGCCAGATTCCATGGCAACATGCCATAGGTTGTCTCTCATTTTAAGTTTGTAAAGGAGGGAGAGGAAAACCCAGAGCATGTTTTGCTTTTTGGTGCGATTTCTAGCAAAGGGGCATAGAGGTCACAGGCAGTGTTAAAAGTGTGAGTGAGAAAAAGCCAACTTCGTACCCATTTGACTATCTTTTGACCCACTCCCAGGCAGCATAGCTTGCTTACCATTCTTCTGTATGGAACAGTGTTGAATGCCTTACTGAAATCCAGGTAGGCTACATCAATCCTAATCCACCTCCCTGTGACCCAGTTAAAAACTCTATCAGGTTAGTTTGGCAAGATCTCCTTCCTGTGAACCCATGTTGCCTCGAATCCTGCAATCCACTGGTATTGAGATATTCCCCAGTCCTTACCTTAGCAGTGTTTCCATAACCTTGCCCACCACTGAGATTAGGCTTACTGGTTGGTAGTTTCCCATCTTTTCTCTATTCCATCTTTTGTGTAGTGGGATCACATCCATTTTTCTCCAGTCCCATGTGGCACTTCCCCCATGTCCAGTGACAGATTGTAAAGGGACGTCAGAGGTGCAGCCAGTTCCCACCTTTGTTGTTTTAGTATCTTGGGGTGAACTCTGTCAGAGCCCATTGCCTTGTCTACTCTTTTTTCTTCTAGTTCCTTGAGTACTATCTCCTCCTTAAAGGGGATACAATCTACCTTTCTTCCCTTAATGCCCTTCTCCACTTTCTGTGGCCCATCACCTACCCCTTTCTTCTTAAATGCTGAACAAAAATACTTGATCAATATGTTTGCTTTCCTTTAGTCCTCTTCCACACATTCTCCCCTTTCCCTTTTAGTCTCACTATCCCAGCTTTGCTTTTCTTCCTTTTGCTTATGTACTGAAATAATGTTTTATCACTCTTTTTTGTTGCCCTCGCAATGTTTTCCTCAGTTTGTGCTTTTGCTCTCCTGACTGACTTCCCTGCCTCCCTTTATTTTTCTTGATGACTCACCCATCCTTCTTTCTCTGTGTTGACTTGTACCTTTTGAATGCATGCTTCTTTTCCCTGACCTTCTCTGCTACTTCTTAGGTGAACCATAGTGGTCTCCTTCTTCTCTTGCTCTTTTTTACCTGCCTGACATAGAGGCTTGTTGCATTCTCAATGGCTTTCTTTATTATTGCCCATTTTACCTCCACCCTACCCGTTTTTCCTATTTTTTCCAGGGCATTCCTAAGGCACTCTTGGATTTTGCTGAAATCAGCCCTCCTAAAATCCAGGACCCTTGTTTTAGAGTGGTTCATTTCTGGCTTGATTCTTATGTTGAACCACACAGTACAAGGATCATTGTTCCACAGGTGGCTTCCCATTGTGACATCAGCCACACGCTGTCCCCATTCAACAGTACCGGGTTAAGTATCGCCCCCTCCTGAGTGGGTTCTTTACTAGTTGCCTTAGGAATGCCCCCTGTAGGGAGTCTAGGATTTCCCTACTTCTAATTGTTGTTGTAGCAGGGAGGCTCCAATCCACAACTGGCAGAATGAAGCACCCCACTGGTAGAATTTCACCCTTGTTGGCCATTTCTTTGTTTTTCATCTAACATATCATTGTCTTCCTCCTCCTCCTGTGCTGGAGGTCTGCAGATCACCCCTATCTGAATAGCTGCCCCCCTCCCTATCTCCAGGGTGACCCACAGTAACTATACAACACTTTCTCTCTGTACTTCTGTGGCCTGTATGCCCTCCCTCGCATAATGAATCAGCCCTCCTCCCTTTTTGCCCACCCCGTCCCTCCTGAATAACGCATATCCTGGTATGGTTACCTTCCAGTTCTGGTTTTCCTTGCACCAGGTTTCTGTACTTGTCACTGTGTTGGGGCCCCCTGTTGTCACGGTGGCCTCTACATCTGCCATCTTGTTGCCCAAACTTCGAGCATGTGCACATGTGGCTGTCTATCTGGTACTGCCACTTCTCTTCTGCTTGTCCTTTTGCCCTCCCCTTTACCTCCACAATTTTCTGTCTTCTTTCCCCCATGCTCTGTCTCATTTATACCTGTTTGTGTTTGTTTCCTTTTAGTCTTCACACCTTTGGGTTTCCCATTTCTGATCTTGAAAGCTTGTGAGGGGGCAGACTATGTCTTCCTCCCTCCTTCCGCCTCCCCCCTCGGCTAGTTTAAAGGCATCCTAATGTAGCATTTAAATTGTTCACTGAGGATCTCATTTCCCCTCCTGGAGGGATGCAGGCTGTCACCCTTGTACAGGCCTCTACCTCTCCTGGTTGAGCCCCAGTCCCCCATGAATCTGAATCCCTCTTCTCTGCACCATTTCCTTAGCCAAAGGTTGAAGTCACTGGAGCAGAGCTTCCTGTCCTCCCCCTTGTCATAGACAGGTAGCACCTCTGAGAAGATAACAGACTGTGCCACATCCCGTAGACCTTTCCCCTATTGCCTGAACTCCTCCTGGACAGTTTCTGGCCTCTCTCCATCCAGGCCATTTGTCCCCAAGTGGACAATGACATCTAGCTCTCCCTCCCTGCCTGCATTCCCAGCAATCCTAAAGATCCTGTTTCCATCCCTGTGAGTCGTGACACCAGGAAGGCACCTTACCACCCTCTCCTCATCCCTACCTGTTCCCAACTGTATCCCCCCTTACTGTTGAGTCCCTCACCAGGATTTACTTCCTTCTCCTCCTCTGGCGTCCTCTGCTCCCCCATTGAGGTCTCCACCTTGGAGGACCTTTACATCTGTCCCTGCCAGTACTGAGGGTGTCACTGTGGGACAGTCCCACCCTGTTAGTGCAGCATAGAAATTCCATAGTGATATGGGATTTGGGATGTGCCTATGCTTCACCACTCTAACCCTCCCTGAACCCACCATTTTCCAGCCATCTTCTACATTAGATACTGGAAAAGATACAATGAATCCACTCAAAATCTCTGCTTCTCTGCTTGGAGGAGGAGCAAGATGGAAGCAGTGCTGTACTGGTGTCTGTAGCTCTCTGAGAGAGAGCAATCTACCTCCCTCTGGGCTGCTTTTTTACTACAGACAGCTGATATTTGATTTCCTTGTTCTTGTGGTCACTTATTTTGACCACAAGAACCTAATTTTTTTAGCTATTCATATAGTAGTTAGGTGGTTAGCTAGGATTCTCTAGCATAGGCAGGGTGAGGGAAGTAAGTTAGCAAAGAAGCTAGTTTCTTTATTTTTTAGTGTAGAGTCTTGCAGTTAGCTTGTACTTCTTACCTGTCTGAGTGCTAAAGCTGGTGAGTTGCTGCCCGGTGACTGGTATGTCCATCATTGCCTTTACCGGTATGATCATCTCTCAAAGCTGTCGACTACGGAGCATTATGGAGCAATACTGGAACTGTTTCCCGATCTTTGGAGGTGCTCCTTTTTACGAAGGGGCTAATGACTGTTGGGAGGTTTTTCCTGTTTCCTGGACAGTGTGTCCTTCAAATCTCCTGTCTCTGAGGAAACTGGCTGCAAAGGCTTCAACATTTATGGAGGTGCCTCTTTTGCCATATTAACGAGAGGGCTGACTGTACTTGGAGTCCTAATTTGCTGGCTGGGCTATCACCCTGGGAGAATGTGGGTCTCAGAGGGTATCATCTACATTTTACTTCCCAGGGTCAAGGGAATGGAGTTTGTTTTGGAAGGACTATTGCGCCATCCATGAACTGATGATATATCATCTGCCAGTCTTGTTGTTGCTCGCTTTGCTGGTTGCTGTGCCACTTGGATTTTTTCATCTATCAACCCTGGTGTCACCTGGTGTCATGCTGAAGGGTATGGGCTGTTGGGGGGTGGGAAGGGACTTGGGAGGACAGTAGTCTCTATGCCAAGGACAGACTACACTTGAGTGAGGAGGGAAAAAAAGTGTTGAAACAGAGGATGTAGGAGTACATAGAGGAAATTGGAAATTTAAACTAGGAGTGGGGAGTGGCAAGTGGGCAAGAGACATACAGAGACCACAGGTTGGGAAACCATATGAGCTTACCCCATAACAGTGACAAAGGACAAATGGCAAGTACTATTGGTGATGCTAGTAAAGGAGGGCAGGATGGTGGGTGAAGGGTGGAAGGTGGTTACCCTTAATGCTGGGAGCCTTGGGAGGAAAACTGCAGAGTTACAGGTGCTCATGGCAGAGGGAGAGGTGGACATTGCAGCCATCACAGAAACATGGGCCACCCAATACAATGACTGGGACCTGTCTGTACCAGGGTACAGGTTATTTCATAGGGACAGGGTGATTGAGAAAGGAGGGGGTGGCACTATATGTGAAGGAAGGACTGAAGTGTGTAAGTGAAGAAGGGGAGGAGGGTAGTACAGAGTCACTGTGGATGCAAATCTAGGATTCCAAGAATAGGATTCTCAGAATGGGAGTGGTGTACAGGCCACCCTCTCAGATGGAAGAGTTAGACAGGGAACTAGCAGAACAGATCAGGAGGACCTGCAAGAAGGGTAGTGTGGTGATTGTGGAGGACTTCAACATGCCAGGAGTGGACTGGAGTACCCCAACAACCAGGAATAGAAGGGAGCAGGTACTGCTGAATGCCTTCCATGACAGCTTCCTGCTGCAAATGGTCAGTGAACCAACCAGGTTAGGGAATACCCTTGACCTTGTGCTGGCAAATGGGGACTTTGTGAGAGACCTCACGGTGGAAGAACTACTGTCAGGGAGTGACCACCACTCAGTATGGCTCACTTTGGATATGGGCAAGGAAGGATTGGAATTCCGCACAAGAGTGCTGGACTTCAGGAGGGCTGACTTTGGGAGGAAGGGGGAAGTGGTAAAATGGTACCTGGCCAGAATTCAACCTAGTATGGACACTAACCAGAGGTGGGAGCTCATAAATCTGGGGATAGTGGAGGCAACCAAAACCTGCTGCAAGGCCCAAAGCAAGAATGCTAGGGCTAAGAAACCGAGCTGGTTGAGCAATGAGGTCATGGAAAAGGTAAGGAGGAAAAGAGCTGCCTTTAGGAGGTACAAGAAAACAGGGAGGGGGGAGGACAGGGAGGAGTGCCTGACAGAATCAAAGGAGGTGACAGAGGCAGTAAGGGGAGCCAAGGCATCTACGGAGCTCAGGCTGGCACAAGTCCTTAAGAAGGGGGAGAAGGACTTCTTTAGGTACATCAGGAAGAAAAGGAGATGTAAGGACCACATAGTAAGTATTAGGAATGGGGGGTGGGTTTAAGCATTATGCAATAAGGCAGACATGCTAAATGATTATTTCTGCTCGGTATTTACTAAGGAGAAGAGGGGGTGATACCCAAGGGGGGAGGAAAGGCAGAAACAGGGGGGGAAGGGGGACAGATGGGAAAATCATGGAGGGCAGAGTCTGGGACTGTTTGAAGGCACTGAGGGTGGACAAGGCACCAGGCCCAGATGGCATCCACCCCAGGGCACTGAAGGAGCTGGCAGAGGTCCTCGTGGGAACTTTGACAGACCTATTTAATGCCTCACTACACTCAGGGTGTGTACCTTAGGACTGGAGGATGGCTCATGTGGTGCCCCTCCACAAGAGTTGCCCCATGGATGAACTGGGGAACTACAGACCAGTGAGCCTCACATCCATTGTGGGTAAGCTGATGGAGAATATCCTGAAGGAGAGGCTGGTGGCCCTTCTAGAGGCCAAAGGACTACAGGACAGCAGACAGCATGGCTTCATACATGACAGATCCTGCCAAACCAACCTGGTGGATTTCTATGACTGGGTAACTAGGCAACTGGACAGGGGACATGCAGTGGATGTCCTGTATCTGGACTTCAGTAAGGCATTCAACTCGGTGCGGCATGGGAGGCTGAGAAGTAAGTTAGAAGGCATAGGGGAGGGTGCAAAGCTGGTGAGATGGGTAGGGAACTGACTTCAGGGAAGTCAACAGAGGGTGGTGGTGGGTGTGGAGCTCTCACACCCAAGGGTAGTGACAAGCGGTGTTCCAGAGGGCTCGGTGTTATGACCAGTGTCATTTGGGATATTTATTGCAGACATATCATTGGACATCATGAGCAAGATCAGTCTGTTTGCTGATGATACAAAGATGGGAATGGTGGTGGATGACCTAGGGGGATGGCATGGGTTGTAGGATGATCTGGCAAAGCTTGAAACCTAGTCAGACACCTGGCAACTGGAGTTTAATGCCAAAAAGTGCAAGGTGTTGCATTTTGAGGTGAAGAACCCAAGGAGGAGTTACCAGCTGGGGAGAAGTGCAGCTAGCCCAGACAGAGGAGGAGACATATCTGGGGGTGCTCATTACAGGGTCAATGAACAACTCGGCACAATGTAGGAAGGCAGCTGCAAAGGCCTCCAAAATGCTGGGTTGCATTGCAAGGGGTATATCTTCAAGGAGGGAGGAGGTGATTCTGCAATGTATAGGTCATTAGTTAGACTACACCTGGAGTACTGTGTGCAGTACTGGAGCCTGTATCTGAAAAGGGACATTAAGTTACTGGAGGAGGTGCAGCGCAGGGCAACAAAGATAATCAAGGGTCTGGGGGACTCATCATACAAGAGAAGGCTGAGGGAATTGAACATGTACTCGCTGGAGGAAAGGAGGGATGGGGGGACATGATTGAAACTTTTAAGTACATGAAAGGAATAAACAAGACAGGCACAGAGGGGCTGTTCAAAGAAAGGGAAGGGAGGGACACTAGGGGCCATGATATGAGACAAGGGGAATGATCACTGGAGGGGAAGGGTGGAAGGGAGGGGCAGCTGAAGAATAAGGGGTGCTAGCTGCACATTCAAGCAGACTTGATAGACCTCTAGGCTTTTATCTGCTGGCAAATTTCGTATGTTCGTATGATTGTAATCCGGACTTTCTATGTGGATTATCAGAAATGGAGCTGGACTGTGGATGATCTTAGTGGTTGCCAACTTGCTGGTACTATCTTCTCTGTTTTTTCTTGGAGATTGTGAGGGAAGCTCCTAGTTAAACTCAGATTCTCCTCTGGTTGTTGCACTCAGACTAAATATTTTCCAGTCTTGTGTCATCTTGCCCTGAAGAGACTGGAGTCAGGGAGAGGGTCCCTGGGCTTTAAAGTTTTGGGCCCTAGAATAATTTTGATTTATATCAAAATCTTTCAACCTGAACTATAACTGTTGGCCCTGTTGCAAAAGGGCCAGTTGGATTGATTGAGCTCTGCAGGTTACTCTCCTAGATTTGGAAATTTAAGTTTTTGGCTTACTAGCTCTCCTGTGGGGGCTTAGTTGAGGTATTCTGGGGGTAAAGTGGGGAAGTAACTGGGGTATGGGCATTTAGTTTAATGTATGCTTGTTGGTTTGACTGGTTAGGCCTGTGTGCACTAGTGTGTGGATGTTTGTACAGTTGGTAGTGATTAGCTGCTTACCAGGCTTTCTGGTTAGGACAGCATGCGTCTGGGAAAGTCGGGGGGGGGTCTGGGGCAGGCCAGGATTGTGTATGAGGCATCCCAGCTTTTCAATCTGTGGCTCTTTACTGACCTCACGGTTTCCATCACTATAGCTCATCACTGTAGGGAGGTCAGAATTAAGAGGTCTCGCATTGATCGTCCTTGATGGGGCACCTCGGGCACTCTTGGTGGGGGTAGAATTGAGGTCATTAGGTGCAGAAGGCACCCTGACTGTCAATGTATCATAGGGAGAGGCCAGATGTGTTTGGTTCTCATCCCCAGGGTTTCCACCAGATAGAGTAGACAAGGACCCAGAAGGGCTACACTATCCAACTATCCCCTGAGGGTAGTGCTTTCCAATGCCAGATCGATTAAGAGCAAGACCACAATTATAGCAGCCTTGGTTTCCTTTGTCGATCTGGCATGCATTACCAAGACCTGGTTGAGTGATGATGCAGGCCCAGTTTTGAGGCCGCCCCCCGTTACTTGGTGGTGCACTGTCCCTGAGTGGAATGCAGGGGCAGGGGAGTGGCCATCTGTTTTAGGTCTGAGCTTGGCTTCACTGTGCACCAAGTGGGAAGACCAGGTTCCTTTGAATGTGTGGCTGCACGTGGGGGTCTGAGTGCAGGCTGCAGGATTCTCCTGATTTATTGCCCCTCTGGGGTGGCAGGTGAATTCCTGCAGGAGATAGCCCACTTCATCATTGGTAAGATGTTGGAGTCCCCCAGAAGCTTAGTTCAGGGGGATTTCAATGTCTGGGCTGACGAAAAATCCTCTAGGCTAGGTTACAACCTCCTCCAGATGATGTAATCTCTGGGCCTGTCGCAAGAAGTTTCTTCTGTGACCCACCAGGGCGGCCACATGTTGGACCTGGTCTTCTCGTTTGGACTTGAGATTAGTAATCTCAAGACTGATCAGGTCGCTTGGTCCAATCATTGCACAGTGGAGTTCTCAGACGAGGCTCTCCCAGAGAGCCGTCCCCTGCTGAGATGGTCAGCTATCGCCCTTTGAGGGGTTTGACCCCAGAGAGATATCTGGTGGTGGCAGATCTATCTAGTGTGGGTAGTGCATGTTTAGGGGATGCAGGCGAGGCCATCACCGCCTATAATAGGGCATTGTCAGCTGTGCTCAACTCTCTTGCACCGGTCTGTGTTCGACCCAAATCCTCTCACTCGAGGTCACCATGGTTTGATGGGGAGCTCAAGGCAATGAAGATTATGGGTCAGAGGTTAGAGCACTGCTTGCAGAAGTCCAGGCTGGAGGTGGACAGACTGGCCCTGTGCTATCATTATGCTGCGTATCAGGGGGCAATCACTAATAAGAGGTACAATTCCTGTCCAGGGACACTGCTGCCAGGAAGAATCAACCAACAGTGCTCTTTTGGACTGTGTACAGGCTGTTAAACCCAGTCTGTCTACAGTCAAAAAAAGCCTTTTCTGACGTGTTATGCAAAGAGTTTGCTCATTTCTTCTTGGACAGGGTGTCCACCATACAGCAGGGTGTTCCATCAATGTGACACATTGTGGCTTACAGTGGTCACCTTGGTCGTCCAGAGAGCACTCCACCTAGTTGGGGGGGGGAGTTCAAACCTTTGGAGGTGGCTGAGGTCATTACGATTGCCCTCAGGCTAAAGCACACATATTGTGAACTGGACCCAGTGCCGATGCATTTCCTGATGGGGTGTGTCGACACTATTGACCAGGTGTTTGCCTTGATCATCCGGTGCTCTGTTTAAGAGGGGGGGTCTTCCCAGATGCCTTGAAGGAGGCACTGGTTAGGCCTCTTCTGAAGAAACTATCTTTAGACCCTGACATCAAGTTGAATTACCGTCTAATTGCCAACCTCCCATTTTTAGGGAAGATTGTTGAGAAAGTTGTGGTGCAGCAGCTTGAGAAGCACCTCATGAACTTTGACCTTTACAAGCCTCTCCAGTTGGGGTTTCGTGCAAGGCATAGCAAGGAAATCGCATTAGTTCAGGTGCATAATGACCTTTTTTGTGCTCGAGATCGAGGAGAGGGGACAATTCACGTTCTCCTTCATCTCTCTTCAGCATTTGACACAGTGGACCATTGGGTGTTGTTCAACTACCTGAGTGAATGTCGTGGACTCACCAGGACTGCCATCTGCTGGTTTGAGTCCTATCTCATGAACAGGAGGCAACAGGAGTGATGGGGAATTTCTCCTCCTCCCCTAGCCTCCTGTCATGTGGAGTACCTCAGGGTTCAGTCCTGTCTTCAATGTTGTTTGCCATGTATATGCTGCCCCTGGGAGAGATCATTAGGAAATACAGTTTGGGTTTTCATTGCTATGCAGATGATACCCAACTGTATCTTTCCTTTGCCCCAAAACTTCCAATGTGGTGCAAGTGCAGAACAGCTGCCTTACTGAGATTAATAACTGGATGGCCTCCAGCTGGTTTCTACTGAATCCCGATAAGATGGAGGCACAGGTGGTGGAGTCGAACAGAGGATGTGATAGGATGACCTGTGGTGTAGCAACAGGGTTGTTCCTGGGTTGAAGGCCTCCTCTAGGGTGTGCAATTTTGGTGAAATCTTTGACAGCAGATTGACATTTGAAGCTCAGGTGTCATCCGTTGTCCAGACCAGCTTTTACTATCTTAGGAATATCACCAAGATCAAGCCCCTAATTCCACCCATGGACCTCCCTATATTGGTACATACTTTCATAATGCCCAGGCTTGACTACTGTAATGTGCTGTACTTCGGGGTCTCAGGAGGTTCCCTCCACAGGCTGCAGCTAGTGCAGAACATAGCTGTTAGGTTGGTGACGGGGCCATCTAAATACTGCCACATCACCCGGTGCTGTGTGAACTGCACTGGCTGCTGGTCAGGTGGAGGATCCTCTTCAAGGTGGGCTTGTTCACCTTTAAGGCCCTACGTGGACTGGGCCCTGGATACGTGTCTGACCTTCTGTCACCCGTTGCCACAGTCCGCGCCTTCCATTCTTCCTCTAGGGGCCTCCTTGCGATTCCGAGAATGAGGCTAAAAACTGCTGGTGACAGAGCTTTTAGTGTAGCCGGCCCTGTCCTGTGGAATTTGCTGCCTCCATCTGTAAGGGAGGCCCCTCAGTTGAAGTGTTCAAGGCCCACCTCAAGATCATATTTTCACACTTGTGCCACAAAATTACATTGTGGATAGGATTTCATAAATGAGACCAGTCATGTTCATAAAGAGGTGCAATTAACAACGTATGTTAGCCAGCCTGGTGGAGCTGAGAATTGAGGATGCCACACCTTGTGCCATGCCAGTGACCCAGGCTCGAGAGCAGGCTTGTGTTGCTGGGGGTCGGTAGGGAAGGGAGAGGATCAAGCATCTGTCGGACTGCTCTCCTCTCCCTGGCAGGGAGGGAATGTTGTCCCGCTCTTTGGCTGCCTCCTGGTGGAGGTTGACTGGCAGCACTGGAGTTAGGGAAGCATGATCATGGCAATATGATGCACGCATGCCTCTATGCATGTGTGCTCACAGCCATGGAAGGGGAAGGATGACAACAGGAAAAAGGATGATCATAGGCTTCATGAAGCCCTGCCTTCCAACCAGCATCCCACTCCTCCCCTAGATCACTGGAAGCCCTAATCTGGATTGTGAGTCCTGGGTGGAGGGAGGATGGCCTTCTCCTTTGCAGCCCTATTACAGGGGAAAATCTGCTGTGAAAGTGGGGCTCGGCAGTACCGTGGGGAGCGGTGGACAGACATAGATGGCAGGCAAGATAAAACTAGCTGCCTACGGTGCACCCCTGGAGGAGGGAAAATGTATTTAAAAAAAGGAAAAAATATATATGTTGAACATTTGAGATTAAAACTGAAAAAGAAAACAAGTTATGAACAAACACTGACATTTTTCAATGTTTACTAATTACGTTGCAATATTTTTCCTTTCTGAATTCACATTTTCAACATACTCATGTCTTTACCCCATTCAAATGAACACGACTAGTGTCATTATCAAATCACTCTCCAAAATCTATTTTTCAGGTAGTTCCACAAAATGATGTTTCAGGTTGTATTTCATAAATGACACCTGTCTTGTTCAGATGCTGGGTCAATAGAAACTAGTACTTTGAAAATTCAAGGTTACAATCTAAGAAAACAAAAACACGTGAACATCTTTATTGCTCACTCATGACAATTTCACTATTACAACTTGTACCATTAATTTGTTAATTTTAGCTTCTGCACCATCAAGGTTACTCAGCAAATACAAGCAAACAAATATTTGGCATTGACAAAATCTTTTTCTCCACTTGCTATGCACAACTGACTGCACATAATGCTTGCCATTCCTTTATGCTGCTGCTTCTTGGGCAATCCACTGTAAACCAATCAGGTGCTATTCTGATATGGATTACACAATCCTACCGGATCCTTTCTTTCTTTCTTTCTTTCTTTCTTTCTTTCTTTCTTTCTCTCTTATTCTTTCTTTCCTTCTTTCTTTATAGTAAGTATAGTAATACCTGTTTTCGCTAGTGACCAGAATAAGTTAAACATATAAAAATGTTACATACACAATAGGAAACAATATATATTTGTGTGTGTGTGTGTATATATATATATATATATATATATATATATATATATATATATATATATATATATATATATATATATATATATATATATTAGACTGGAGCAGTTGCATTAATTTAGTTAGGGTGAAATGGCACTTCTATGTGTAACCCTAGATGGCGCTATCCCAGGGCTACTACCCCTGCCTGATTTGCTACCAACAGGTTGAGGGGCCTGGATCCAATGGCGGGTGCCTCCACCCAGAGGTCAGGGTTTGCAATAGTTAAACTAACTTGGTCACAGCCCTCTGGGACACTGCAACCCCCTTCTTCCCACTAGTGGCCCACACAATATATCAGAATTACCTTCACAGTATACACTTACCCCAGGTCTGGTTCCGCACTGGGACCTCCTGTGAAATGAGATACAGTGCAACAATCACAGTACAGTACTTTAACATAGACAAATACCTCGGGCAGTATAACTTGCTGAAACGAGCAGCTCTGATTTATTTAGGGGATATAACAAGGACAGGGGAAATCAGGTTAATTAGCTTATCACTCTAATAATCTACCTATGGCTCTGTGCACAGGCCTATCCCTATCAGTTACTGTCCCTGGGGTACCAAGCCCTAGTGGCTAGTCCAAACCGTGGCAGCTGGTAGGGGCCCTTTCACACAGAGAAAAGGAGAATTAAACAGTCAGCAGTACAGTAATTCCATTTGGATTTAATGTGGCAATTCAACAGGGAGCGACCCTGAATTAGTACTCACGACCTCCAAATAAGATAGGGTCCTTCAATGTCAGCAGGGCTCACTTGAGGTGCACAAACCTCTTCACACATCCATATAAAAGAAAGCACTATACCAGGCAGGCTGCATCTGTATCCCGATCGTAATTACTGCACAATACCCGGAGAACACACAGCAGATTCAGTTCCTGACAGACCGAGTGTAATTTTCAGTAATTCCTCCAGTCTTCTACAGGGTGAGCCTGGTTTCTACTCTTCAGAGATCCTTTTGATTCTTTTCACAGGACGGATTCAATCTAACAAGCTACAGACCGAACTCTGGGCCTTACATACGTTTTTGACTAAACTGCACACTGAAAAGCACAGGGTCCTTCCTTCTTCACTGCCAAAGCTCAACTGACACTCCAACTGAAAAACTGGCACTTCCTTTGAGTTCCTCCCAGTTCTTGACTGGATTGGCTGTCACTCACAATAGACTGCTGCTGTTGGTCCAAAAGAGCACTGAAGTCTAAACTACATCTCCCAGAGTCACTGCCCATACAATCCTCTTGTGGCTGGCTCCAGATTATGAGTCCAAGTTCTGATTCGTCCAAGGCACCATTTTAGAGCTAGCTTACCCACACTGATTGGTCCAGTTCAGCAGTTCAAAACTAGAATGGGAACTAGCAGACACAGTTCTGACTGCAAAGAAAGCAGGTTAGACAAACTGTAATTTCATTATTACTCCAAATAATTTCTGGCAAACAGTTACATCTTTCAGATAGGTTCCTTTGCATTCTAGTGACTGCAAAATGAAGTAAATTGGCAGCAGTTCGAGTGATACTCAAACAGAGAAGCACACAGTCCCCCATACAACTAATTATGTCTGCAAGCAGACAGCTCTTAAAGAGACAGTACCAGAGGCTCTAAAAACACTCACTGATAAATGGCTTAAACGCCAAACACCATTCAGGCTTGGAGCATTCAAGCAAGCTCCTGAAGTCTTTGGGAACCCCCATTTGCAGGGGTTACACCTTCCTGTCTGGAAGTAGCGTCCAGCATAAGTAAGTACTTCATAAGTTTCAACTGCAACCATATATATCTTGCATTAGGCTCATTACGTAATCATCAGTCAATATATCATTTTACCAAGAACACATTTCTGAAACATTGCAGTATCACTCTTTACACAGTATTACATAACACATTGTACCATAACTCAAGTATTACTCTCTGTACATGAAACCTGAAGAGAGGGGGCCTTCCTATCAGTTACCTTTGGGCTGGATGGGGCAAGGGCACCATATGAGAGGGCAACACAAGTAACTTGGAGTTAGCACTGATGCTCAGTTTGGGCAATGAGCTCGGGACACATACACTTTTATGGACAACATTGAGAGGCAAGTCCACAGGCCTCCCAAGTGAATCATAACTGAGGTGCACCACAGGCTTTACAGCTCGGCCAGTCTTTCTAGGGGAACTGTTATAGTCTCTGCACTCTGAGCCTCATTTTCAGCATTGTCCTCACTTGTCAGGGAGTCTCCATGGGGGTAGAGAGGCTAGAACTTGGGGCACTTTCAGCTCCAGGAGTTACAGTTTCTGAGTCCACAACATTTGGCTGCATGGAGAGCTGGACACTGGCAGTGGACTGTCAGGGCACTCAAAATACTCTTCTTGTTCGGGTGTATCACCAGTCTGCCCCAATCTATCATTTTCCTCCCTGAAAGCTCAAACAGTTCAACCATGCACAATGATTCCATTTCATCTGATCTGATGCTTTGCACTTCACTTTCTGGGAGCATTGGCTCCCAGGACGAAGCTGGGTCTTGGACAGTCCAGAAGGCCCAGCTTCATCTCAGTATTGACTAGGGATTGCCCCGAAATAATTGACTCAGTTCGTAAGAAGGATAGTATTCAAAGTCACTTCACTTTCTTCTGATATGGACTGACAGTCATGCTCAACTGGGACTTGTGCAGGGGAACACTTTAACTTGCTTCTGTAGGCAGACTTCCTTGGTCTTTTCTTAGCAGCAGCTCTAGTCACTGGTCCAGAGGGGCATCTTCTGGGGCTCAGACTAATCAGGATTTGTCCAATGGGCAGTAAATGATTTCTATGCATTGTTTTACATCTTTGGAATTATTCTCAGGCCTTACTTTGTACACTGGCAGATCATCTAGTTTGCCCACTACAATGTGAGGGAGATGGTGCCATCTGTCAGCAATCTTGTGCTTGCCATGCAGTCCCAGATTTCTTAGCAATACCGATCTCCCTCCTGGAGTTCCTGTGCTTTCACCTTTTATCATACCTTTCTTTGTTGGCCAGATTTCTTTTGGCAGCCATGGTTTGGAGCCAGTTGGTACGCATGAGTTAGCTGGGCCTTTAACTTTTGCACATACTGTAAATAGTTGTCAGCTTGAACCCCATCAGGAGAGACCCAAAAACACACATCTACTGGTAGTCGAGCTTCTTCCAAACATCAGGCGGTAGGGGGGAATCCAGTGGCATCACTTGTGCAGTTATAAGCATGTACCAGGGTGCTAATTTGTTGGCTCCATCTAGGCTTGTCTTTGGGTGCAGGGTGCTAGTATATCTAGCAGTGTGGTTGAAACGCTCAGGCTGTGGGTCCCCTGGGGTGGTAAGGAGTGGTTCTGGACTCTTCGCACTCCCCACAGAGAAAGCATCTCTTTGATCAGACGACTCTCAAAGTCTCTCCTTGATCAGAATGGATTCTTTGTGGAGCCCCATAGTGAACAAAAAGTTTTCTACAAGTACTTTGGCTACAGTGGATGCTTTCTGGTCTTTTGGTGGGAAAGCTTGGGCATATCTCGTGAAATGGTCAGTGACCACCAGCGCACATTACTGATATTTCTTTGATCTGACTCCAAACTTAGAAAATCAATACAGACCAACTCCATGGGTGCACTGGTGGTGATGTTAACAAGGGGCAGCCCTCTGGGGCAAACGCTCTGTCAAGCAGCGACCATAAGTTCGAATGTTGCTCCACATCAGCCCCCATCTTAGGCCAATAGAATCTGGATCTCACCAAGTCAAGTGTTCTGTCTATACCAAGGTGCCCCATGTGGTTGGCAAGGACCTCAGCACTGAGTCTCGAAAGGTGGGCAGCACTAGTTGTTGTTTGTCTACTTGTCCCCTCTGTCTACTGTTTCTCTGTATAACAGTTTATTGATCAGTTTCAACTTAGGACCTTCTTTGTATAACAGTGCAGTTCTCAAATCAGTGGAGCGTAATTTGACACATCTCTTTCCTGCATAGAGGGCTTCTAAAGCTGCTTTGATCATGGGATCGCGGGATTGAGCCCGCGAATACTGTCATTGTCCAGCTGAGGCAGTGCACCAATGTCTATTGCAGAAAAGTGGCACAAGCAGCAGGTATGCATCTCAGAGGCTCCAACAATCCACCATGCAGTCCACTGCGTCTGTGGACATTTGTTCCTCCCTGTCAAACTTCCGGCAGAGTGCCCGAATGTCAGGTTCTGCCAATCGGACCCAATCATTCTGGGAACAGGCCTCCGGAGAGCATCAGCATCTATGTGTCAGACTGCTCGGTATTCGAGATATAATACATGTAGATAATGCAGAAAGCCACCTATGGCCAGTGGCATCCAACTTAGCTGAGGTCTGCACATAGGTCAAAGGATTATTGTCAGTTTTTACTAGTATTTTAGCCCCATACAAGTACTCATGGAATTGGTCAACAATAGCCCACTCTCAAAGCTAGGAACTCTAACTTATGTACAGGATAGTTCTTTTCGGATGGGGTCAGGCTTCTACTGGCAAAGGCCACTGGTCTCAGGCCATTCTCGTGCTCTTGGTACAACACAGCCCCCAACCCTTGCAAGCTAGCATCAGTGTGCAGGACGTAAGGTTTCTTGGATCGGCATAGGCCAGCACTGGAGCATGGGTTGATATATGATCTCATGAAAAGCAGTCTCACAATCAGGAGTCCAGCGGGCCCCAAATACTTCACCCGGATGAAAATACACTTTTCAGTCTTGAGGGACGCTGACTTTTTGGTATTTTTTGTGGGTTGGGGATACCCTTTGAGTAAGGTTAGTAAAGGGCGGATCACTCTTGAATAGTCCTTGATGAAGCGCCATAATAACCACAGAATCCCAGGAATCTCTGCAGTTCTTTAGATTTTTGGCTGTGGCCAGGTGGTCAAGGCCTCAACTTTACTTGGGTCGGTCTCTATTCCCCGGTGGATACTATGTGTCCCACATACTTTACTGATGTTTGAAAGAATTGACACTTATCAATGGACAGTTTAAGGCAAAGTCCTCCAGTCGGTCCAATACCTTAAATAATCTGCCTCATGTTCCTCCAGTGAGCTGCCAAACACAATAACATCATCTAGGTATACCAGGCACTTAGTAAGTTCATGTCCCCACTGCACGCTCCATCAATCGTTGAAAAGTGGCTGGGGCACCTGAAATCCTTGAGGCATCCTCATGAATTCATAGAAAGCCGGACAGATAAAGGCTGTCTTCTCACGGTCCTCTGGGGCCATCGGGATCTGGTAGTACCCTCGCGGAGATCCAGCACAGAGAACCACTTGCTCCCGTTTAGAGCAGTCCAAAGCATCCTGAATGCGGGGCATTGTGTACTGATCTGGGATATCCGCCCGGTTTAGAGCGATAATCCACACACATCCTTACTGTTCCATTCTTTTCCTCACTACCACAATGGGGGAAGCATAAGGGCTTCTGGATTCTTGTATTACACCAGCAGCTAACATCTCTTGCAGATGCCGTCTCACATCATCTATGTCAGCAGGTGCCAGGCGTCGAGACCTCTCACGAAGTGGTCTTTTCGTCATGCAGCCGGATATTGTGCTCAGCTCCTTGCATGCATCCTACATCCCATTCCTTTAAAGAAAACACCTGGTCTCTCTGGGCAAGCTTCTCACTGATCCTCACTTTCCATTCAGCTGGCAGCGGGGAGTCACGAAATCAAACAAGTCAGCTTACTCTGTCATTCTTCCTTGAACTCTTGCTGCTGGGTAGCACTGCAGTGTCTGCACAATGCACATTAGCCAGGATGCAACCTCTGTTTACTCGAATGTCTCTTTCAGACACATTATGAACTTGGACCATTACCCTCTGGCATAAGCATGGCCGAGCGGCAAAATACTAGGCTTGACCAGCAGTCCCTCTGGCAATTTTCCATCGCCTGGTGCATCCAACATTAATATTTTTATTCTTAACATCCTTCTGATACGGGACCCCTCCCTGTAAGGTACACTGGGCATTTGGCGCCAGGATCAGAGACTCAGGATCCTTCTTCCATACAATTCCGACCTGTTCCTCTGGTTCTGTTTTTTCAGCATCTCTCTGTGCCTCATAGGCCTTCTTAATTAAAGCCGAACTCTTAAAGCTCTACTAGTCTTTGACCCTGTTTTCATAACACAACTGTGCCAGCCTTCCAACATGAGCATTTGTTCCAATCAACAAAGGGACACCATCATACAGTCCAGTGGGGGACACACAAGGCTAGGGTCTCTACTTGTTCGCCACCCAGCCACGGAGGTGGGGAAAGACAGCCAAATTCGGATATACCCGGAATAGGGTAGGCCTTCTCACTTAACCCCCATACATGCAGTCCTTCTAATGGTTGTAAGGCATCGTCTGACAAATGCTTCTGATACCAATCTTGGAACATAATTGTCACTTGGGAGCCACTGTCTAATACAGCTCTTGTAGACACTCCATTCACCTTTACAGTGGTCTCCATGGAGGACCCACTATTCTGAACCAGTCTGAGAGGCGGTAGTGGGGCCTGGGCAACTGACCTGCCACAAAAGGACGTGAATTACATTTTGGTGCCCCTCACTGGGATCATGTCTGCACCTCTTAACCACTGATTTCTTCTCCAAGCTCTCCTTGTAGCCTATATGCAACTTTGTCAGTGTCTTTTGGGACTGGCATTCCTTTTCATGTGCCCATCTTTCCCACAATTATAGTAAAACATACTTTCTGGAGTTTGAGCACAAGGCGCCACACTGGGAGCCAGGGTGGGGTATTATTAACTGGAAACCTTTTGGTGCCAGTTTGTCTGGCGCGTGATAAGCATTTGGAGACATCTCGTCAGTTTCTCCACTTCCATGGTCAAGGAATTGAGTTTGGAGCTGTTATCAGCAGGAGATACATGGTGGGTACCCCACCCCATAGCAGATGCAGTCGGATATAGGTCAGAGCCCATACTTGCAGGCGTGGCTTTCATAAAGGGACTGTTTTGAATTCCGGATCTCTCTCAACAGTTCGCCCCATTGTGGCATATCTTTTCCTTGTCAGAGCACTCATTGACTGTCAACCTCTGCCCCTGAACTTCACTTGATGGGTCACCCTCAGTCACTCGGTCGTAGCCACAGCTGTTGGTGCAGGTACCTCCCGAGGTCGCCTTTTCTCAACTCCTCGAATTCTCTCATTAACTCATCATAGGAGGGTGGGATTCCAGTCGATTTGCCAGGCGTAACTGAAGCAACAGCAGTTCTGAGAAGGGGCAGACTTAAGGATTCTGTCCAGTCTGGTTCGGTCCAGTTCAATCGCTGGCAAACTACCCTTTCTGAGGATTCTTGCAACAATTTTTCCAGCCGAGAGACATACACGGACAACAACTCCCTTGGTACTGTTGGCATTTCTTACTCTCCACCATAGGTCCTCATCAGAATCTGGGCTCCCATACACATTCTCCAAGGCCTCAAGATAGGCCTGTGCAGTCGCTTCAGGGTTACTGGCCCGTTTAGCACGGATGGTAGCCAGGGCAGGACCTCGGAGCCTCTACCAACCCTCTTTCGCTTGCCCCGAGCATTGCCATTCTAGCACTTGGGGGCAACATAGTTCATCCAGGTCTCCCAGTCATCCTCCCTTGGGGTGGGAGGGTGCCAGAGAAGATCCCTCAACCTCGGTAAGAGTCGTGGACTAATGGCAGGTGCAGAAATAGGGAGTCTGCATTGGTTCAGCCACCATTACGGGCACTGGAGCAGGAGAGGGTGTTGGGGAGAGAACACTCTTAGGTGGCAAGAATAGTTTCTTCAAGTCCTCCACAGTTTTCCCTCTCCCAGCAACCATTCAGCAAATTTCTCTCAAAAGTTTCAGATAGTGGTGGGGGCTGATTCCCCCAGGTCTTACTGTCCTTAGTTATCACTCCAAGCAGTGAGGGCTCCTCTGGGGTAATGGTCTGTGGCACTTTGAGCTATCTATGGGATCCTTAAACTCTACTAGGGCCAGGAAAGTGTGGGTGAGCAGATTAGCATGCCGACCCACCACCACAGGGTTTTGTAAACCTTCCACCTTGGAAAGTACTCCCTGCACAGTGTCCGTATTGATACCCAGGGGGATGTCCAGGATAAGCATAGCATTTTGGGGGTCGATCTCCTCCCCAGTACACCACTCCACCAGCCGGTGCACAGCCACTTCTGTCGGGGTACCCATTTTTTTCTTAACAGTGGTTCGTAAATATGGCCACTAGAGGACACACAATCCCAGCGTGCCTCCAAGATGTAACCCTAGATGGCGCTATCCCAGGGCTACTACCCCGCCTGATTTGCCACTAACAGGTTGAGGGGCCTGGATCCAATGGCGGGTGCCTCCACCCAGAGGTCAGGGTTTGCAATAGTTAAACTAACTTGGTCACAGCCCTCTGGGACACTGCAACCCCTTTCTTCCCACTAGTGGCCCACACAATATATCAGAATTACCTTCACAGTATACACTTACCCCCAGGTCTGGTTCCGCACTGGGACCTCCTGTGAAATGAGATACAGTGCAACAATCACAGTACAGTACTTTAACATAGACAAATACCTCAGGCAGTATAACTTTGCTAGAAACGAGCAGCTCTGATTTATTTAGGGGATATAACAAGGACAGGGGGAAATCAGGTTAATTAGCTTATCACTCTAATAATCTACCTATGGCTCTGTGCACAGGCCTATCCCTATCAGTTACTGTCCCTGGGTACCAAGCCTAGTGGCTAGTCCAAACTGCGGCAGCTGGTAGGGCCCTTTCACACAGAAAAGAGAATTAAACAGTCAGCAGTACAGTAATTCCATTTGGATTTAATGTGGCAATTCAACAGGAGCGACCCTGAATTAGTACTCACGACCTCCAAATAAGATAGGGTCCTTCAATGTCAGCAGGGCTCACTTGAGGTGCACAAACCTCTTCACACATCCATATAAAAGAAAGCACTATACCAGGCAGGCTGCATCTGTATCCCGATTCGCATTACTGCACAATACCGGGAGAACACACAGCAGATTCAGTTCCTGACAGACCGAGTGTAATTTTCAGTAATTCCTCCAGTCTTCACAGGGTGAGCCTGGTTTCTACTCTTCAGAGATCCTTTGATTCTTTTCACAGGACGGATTCAGTCCTAACAAGCTGCAGACCGAACTCTGGGCCTTACACACGTTTTTTGACTAAACTGCACACTGAAAAAGCACAGGGCTCCTTCCTTCTTCACTGCCAAAGCTCAACTGACACTCCAACTGAAAAACCGGGCACTTCCTTTGAGTTCCTCCCAGTTCTTGACTGGATTGGCTGTCACTCACAATAGACTGCTGCTGTTGGTCCAAAAAGGCACTGAAGTCTAAACTACATCTCCCAAGAGTCACTGCCCATACAATCCTCTTGTGGCTGGCTCAGATTATGAGTCCAAGTTCTGATTCGTCAAGGCACCATTTTAGAGCTAGCTTACCCACACTGATTGGTCCAGTTCAGCAGTTCAAAACTAGAATGGGAACTAGCAGACACAGTTCTGACTGCAAAGAAAGCAGGTTAGACAAACTGTAATTTCATTATTACTCCAAATAATTTCTGGCAAACAGTTACATCTTTCAGATAGGTTCCCTTTGCACTCTAGTGACTGCAAAATGAAGTAAATTGGCAGCAGTTCGAGTGATACTCAAACAGAGAAGCACACAGTCCCCCCATACAAACTAATTATGTCTGCAAGCAGACAGCTCTTAAAGAGACAGTACCAGAGGCTCTAAAAACACTCACTGATAAATGGCTTAAACGCCAAACACCATTCAGGCTTGGAGCATTCAAGCAAGCTCCTGGAAGTCTTTTGGGAACCCCCATTTGCAGGGGGGTTACATATGTTAAAGTCCAAAGTTTGAAGCTTAATGACTTTGGAGCCGTTCAACAGATTTGAATGAAATTTGGTATGCAGAATCTCTAAGGGTAGGTCTGTTGACCTCCCAAATCTGGTGGGAATCTGTCAAGTGGGTTCTGAGACATAAAGTGTTGAAAAAAGAGAAAATCTGAATTTTTTGACATTTCTTTGTCATCCAAGATCTCAGAAACGGCTTTATGTTGTGGGCTGATATTTTCAGGGTAGAAAGCCTTTGGGTCACAGACATGCCTTTTAAAGGTATGGTGAAAAGTATTAATCTGTTCAAAAGTTATATCAGTGTTATTTTCCATATTATTTCATATGGGAAAAAGTTAGATGTCTGGTGTAGTACATTTTCTGCAGCAGAAAAAGTGAAAGATGTGTGCACAGTATGTTGGATTTCTGCCACATTGTATAGTGAGTCCATGGTTCGATGCCCACAATGCTTGTGGTTTTTTTGCTTTGTTTTTTTAATTGTCCCGGATTCCCCCTTTTCCCTCACAAAAGACAGAGACCATTGTTTGTTGTTGTGCTCAGATTGGCAATTAATTTATTTATATATCATAATTCCATTTTCCATTTTATCATCTTTTATTATTATATCACTCATAATTTCATTTATTTCCATCCATATATCAATCTCTGATCATCCCTCTTTCTTCCTCTTTTTGCTCCCCCCAGGTGAAAACCTGGGTGCCTTCTTCTTCTCCTTTCTGTTAGGTAACGGTGAAAACCGAGACCACTTTTTTCCTTCAGCTTCTTCCTCTTTTCATCTTATTCCTTTTTTCTTCCCCCCTCCCCCCTTTCTCCCCTTTTCTGCCATCCACCTTTGGCAGTCCAATAACCATATTATTTTCTGCCATCCACCTTTGGCAGTCAAATAATCGTCCTACCGGACACATCTGTCATCCACCTTTGACAGACCTACCATACAGTCCCCTTTTGACTGTCTTCTCCTCTAGCTCTATATTGTAGGGTGGGTGGGAGGATCAAAACTCCAGCAAAAGTGGCTGAACCACTCTTGTGTTACCCATTATGTACTTCCACTTGCCCCTCCCTTCCTGCTGCTTGGCCATTGTTCTATCCCCTGGCCCTGCCCTACCTTCCCCCTTCCCTTCTGAGCACACCATCTTGATGAAAAGGGAAGGGGTGCACCAGGACAACCTGGTCTGCCCCCTAAAAGGCAAACTCCATTGTCCCGGATTCCCCCCTTTTCCCTCACAAAAGACAGAGACCATTGTTTGTTGTTGTGCTCAGATTGGCAATTAATTTATTTATATATCATAATTCCATTTTCCATTTTATCATCTTTTATTATTATATCTCTCACAATTTCATTTATTTCCATCCATATATCAATCTCTGATCATCCCTCTTTCTTCCTCTTGTTGCTCCCCCCAGGTGAAAACCTGGGTGCCTTCTTCTTCTCCTTTCTGTTAGGTAACGGTGAAAACTGAGACCGCTTTTTTCCTTCAGCTTCTTCCTCTTTTCGTCTTATTCCTTTTTTCTTTCCCCCCTCCCCCCCTTTTTTCCCCACTAGCTGGTCTCCAGCTTGCGTTGGATGGCCGGCTTTCCCCTCACTTAGGGTATTATTCCCCATACCTCAGGAAACCTCTTCCAATCCTTCTCTTCTGCCTTTTTTTTTTTGGTGTTCCTACCCTTCTGTTCATCTTTCTCCTGGCCCTATCCACAGCTCTATGGCTGTGCTCATGTTTCCAAACCCTCCTTGGTATCATATCTGACCAGGCAAGGCATACCTTAGGCCACCACTGCTTTATTGTCTCTAAGTCCCTTTTTATCTGCATGTATGTGTCTACCCATGGCTTGCCCCCAAGGTCATTACCCCTTAAATGTATAATAATTAAGTCTGGCCTGGGTCACCGCTCCTTCAGCTCTTTCAAGGTGGGGAGCAGTTGTGCCCATCTCATCCCTCAGCTGCCACGCCATACCAATTTACATTGTTTCACCTCCTGTTAAAGTTGCTTTCCCCCAGCCTTTTTCTCTGCTCTCCTTTCTGCCCCAATAAATATCAGAGTGGCTACAGATCCAGACTTCTATGTTCCTCCCTCTTCCGATAGGGTTTAAACAGAATAAATATTATATATGGTTTTAGTTTCTTACCATAAAATCACCTTTCCCCTGCCCCCCCCATGGCTTCATATCTGTAATAAAAAACATAGGTGATACGTTAATCTCCACACTGCAGCGTTCGAATGTATCTTTTATAACTGGCCGACTGCCAGTGCCCCTTCTCCAAAATATTATTCACCGTCTCACCTGCCGCTGCCCCCTGTGAGGCAGCCCCTATCCGTAAGGAGTAGGAAGAATAATTAATCAGATCCTCCCCCAGGAATTGCATGCCTTTCTTGAGCAATGCTGTGACTTGATAACTTGTGACTCTACTTCCATCACCATGTAGAAATAAACTCCCTGTCTTATTCCCACGCTCTGCGACGAAAGCCCACAAAGCCTGCACTGGGCACACTACACCCTCTACATGTTTCTTTTAGTGTCACCATGCAACCTGTCCCCTTTGATCTGTCTTTGACCTCTTAATCATGAGCTGTATCTCCTTCATCCCCTAGCTTATATCTTCCCATTCTAATCCCCCTTTCCATGGCCTACCACCTCACTCACTCTCATGGCCCTTGCAAACATTACCACATAAATCGTGTGAAATAACTGGGCCTTAGCCTTTGATCTGCATATTGCCGGTAAAACACCCTTTAGTTTCGCCAGCCACTGTTCCCCTATTGGTCTTCTACTATCCACTGTCCCTTGTCTTAATCTACCCCATCCTGCATCATTCTTCCAATGAACCTTGATTTTGTTGGGTCCTTCCATCCTTTTAGACTGCAGATCACACTAATCCCTGCCACGTAGACCCCCATTGTGGTGTGGGCTGTTCCTTTTTGCCATTGCTCTACGATGAACTTCCCCAATTGTTCTTCTGTGAGTGGCCTACTTACCTCCATGTGGTGTGTTGTCCTGAATGTTTGAAACACTCGCCAGGCCCTATCGTAGGCCCTCAGAGTCCATGGTGCCCATGCACTGCGGAACAACATTTCTGTTCCTGCTTGCCAACATCCCGTATGTTCATTGGTATGGCCGCTTTTTTTTTTTTTTTTTGCTCCTCCGCTGTTGGCCCAACCTCTGGAAACGATCCAGCTGCAGGCGGGAAAGGCTGTCAGCCAGGGTATCGTGTACCCCTCAATAGCCCTACAGACGAAGTTCAGGTGCCCCAGTACCTGCTGTATTTGTTTTAGCTGTACCCTTCTCCTGCTGGTATGTACTAGGATCAGTTCTTTTAGTTTCTCTACTTTTTGGGCCAGCCGCTGGAATATTTCCCTTGGGGCATCTTATTTCAATACCCAGGAATTCTAGCACCCTGCAGGGCCCCTCTGTTTTTCCCGGTGCCAGTGGCACCCTTAATTCCTTGCACAGCTCTTGAATTTTGACCAACCTCTTGTTTTTTTTTTGCTCCTTTACCACTACCATGAAAAGGAAATCCTCCAAATAGTGAATAACCGTTCTATGACCAGTTTCCCTCTAGATATATCCCCTGCCAATAGGTGCTAAATGCTTCAAATGTTGCACATGCTATTGAAAATCCCATGGGCATGGCTTTGTAAAAATAGTACTGCCCCCCAACTTTAAAACCCAAAAGGTCCCAGTCTTCTCTCCTGACTGTCAGCAACCTAAATGCGGATTCGATATCCATCTTTGCCATCCATGCATCCTTAGTCACCCAGATTATCTGAACTACATCTCCCAATGTTGAATATGTTACCCTACTATACTCCTCCCCGATAAAATCATTCACTGAATCCCCTTCTGGAAAGGATAGGTGGTGAATCACCCTAAACTCTCTTTCCTGTTTCTTGGGTCCAAACCTAATGGCGAGATCCTCATGTTCTGTAATGGGAGGGGCATCAAATGGGCCTTCTACACTTCCTGCTACCTCTCCCTTCTCTATCTTTTGCTTTAACATCTCTTCCGTCCCTCTTACCGACCCCACGTTGCATGCCTCTCTTGCATGTCTGGGCCCATCACACTGCCATGAAAAACCTGTGCAAAACCTTTTGATCATCCCTGCCACTTTTTTGTTCAGATATCTGTCCAACCAACCTCTCCATGCCTCTGTTCTGATGGGGGTTCTGGCTATCCCAACATGCCCCCTGTCTTCTCTCCCTTTTTCCCTCCCCGGTCCCTGTCTTTCACTCAGTGTCTGGCTTTTCTGATCAGTGATTCTGACCTCCTCTGCTCGAGTTCTCCTTACCCCTCCCCTGTTCCACGCCTGCCCTTTAAACCCCTGTCCTTCACGTAAAAACTGTTGACCTGAAACCTGACCCCCAGATCCTTGTGCTCCCTGGGCCCATGTCATTCTGCATCTGTTTGCCGGCTGTGCTCCCACATTCCAAACATGCATGCCGAAAACGACATTGGGGCCATGCACAAACAACCCGATTGCATGCCCCACCGGTACCTCTGGGGCACAACACCTTTTCTCCCCCATTGTCCCTCGGGTGTGGACTGATCCGTGATGAAATCTGTCCATAAATCTAGCTGCCTTGTATCCCATCTCACAACACCATATGTTGCCATTCTCTGCCAAAAAATTCATCATAGTATATCCATCCCACCCCTCCTTTTGCTTTTGCCCACCTTATTATTAGGGAGTATGTGAAGAGCGGGATGCCCAATTCTGGCCTTTTTCTAATAATGATGGCTGAAAAAGTGGCAAACTTACATACTACCCATCCTAAGTCTTCCTTTGTGAATTTTTCTTCCTCCTTCTTCCCTAACAATACTACCGCTGCTGCCATTTCACCCTTCCTATGTTCTCCGATTCCTCGTACTTTGCTGCCGCTTCCCGGCTCACCAATGCAAATATATCCACATACTCTCCTTTCCATATCATTTTCTTTCTGGCCAGTGGAACATGTTCGACTACCCTCATCCCGTGGGCGCCTATCTCCCTTGTTCCTTTTCTTTCTTTCTCTATACCTCCCTCCTTCCCTTTCAGTACCTCTTTCTCTGTCCTGATCTCAGCTAGGGCTGACTCCATTTTCCCTAGGCCTCCTGTCCCAAGTGCCAACACAATTTGACTAATATACTCTTTTATACCATCACCCACTGCTCTAGGTGCATTACCTGGGTCCTTGTCTGAGCTTTGTTGCCTGCCATCCTCCTGGTGCCCCGTTACAGCACCCAGTGGTTGAGGGGTTGGTGCGCCATTAGCGGCTGAGGGGGAACCACAGTGTTCGGGAGATCTGGTCCGGGTTCCCCCGGGGGGATCCTGACTTGGTCTTGGGGAGGTACTGGCGGTACCGGGTCGCTAGGGTGCAGAGGTACTGGATCAGCTACCTTGGTGGTTCCCACTGCCATTGGCTGTACCCTTGTGGGACTGCATGGCCTTCGGCTGCCGCTTCTCTCTGCCCCCTTTTTTCCTTCCTGCTTTCCTCTTCTCCCCAGGTCTCCCTGGTTCCTCCCCTTCCATCAGCTCCCATATCCTGTTGGCTTTTTCTGCCAACTCGACTATAGCCCTGTAAGCATCTTCCTTTGAGGGGCTGCTCTTCTTAGGTGCCATACCTTTCGTCCTCTAGCACTGCAAAGACAACTGAAGAGAAGAAAACAAGATTCTGTTGTTAACGTATGTATACATCATGCCCTCGTGTGGCCCTCCTACATTGCACTCGTACCGCAGGACCCCTCCAGCTGACCGACCTCAGTCCCCCGCTCGCTCAGACCTTCATTCCCTTTCTCTCCCCTCCCATTACCCGACAGGCTCCCTGTCTCGTCACCAGTCCCACTCCTGTGGACCTCGGGCTTATCGCACCCTCCACGCATCTCTGGTGCCTTTTCCCCGTGTGCTCCCGGTCCACAGCCTCCCTTTTATTTATTTTTTTTTTTTTTTGTGGTTGAGACCCCTTCAGGCCTGTCCATTAACCTTGTCATGCCCGGCCCCACTGGCCTCGGCTGGCTACTGGCCAGCCCGTGGTTCAAAAACCCTGTCTGCCTCATCATAATGCCCTTGCCCGGCCCCACAGACCTCAGCTGGCTACCGGCCAGCATGTGATTCCAAAATTCCTGTCCACTTCCTCGTGATGCCCTTCCCGGCCTGTCTTTTGGCCTTGTCCCCCTTGGCCCATGCTCTTTTGGCCCATAAGCTGATCCCAGTCTCCCGCTTTGTGGGCCCAGCTCCCTTTTGGCCTCCTGCCCTTGTGGCTGTCGCCGCCGCCTTCCTTGTTTCCGCTCCTTTCTTCCTCTGCAGCTCTGGTCCTCCCCCCCTTTTGCTGTACCTTTCCCCCAGTGCGCGTTGTCCAGGCTCCCCTCTTTTGGTTGGGCGTCATTGCAACCTGTGTCCCGGACCACGTGGTCCTGTGGCGTGTGATGTCATTCCGTATGCCTCGTGGCCTACTCCTTCCAGGCCCCCTCTTTTCCGAACTCTCCCGGTCTCCCCCTACCATGCCTTCCTCTGTCTGCTGTCTTCTAGGCCCCCACCCTCTCCCTTAGCTCGCTACCCTTCCATCGTGGCCTATGTGCGGCGTGAGATGTCATGCCCACGTGGCCGCCCGTATCCGCCCTTGCTTGATATTCATGCTAGGCCCCACTGCCTGGGCCTCCTACATGCGCCTTCTCCCTGCAGTGCTCCAAGCCCCATCGGGCCCCAGCTGCATGCCCCAGGGTACCCTGCTTTCTATGATCCCCTGCTGCTTTTTCCCAGCCATTACCTCCTGGTTTCTCTTTTTTACAACTCCCCTTTTCTTCTGGGGCCATCCCGCCAGGCCCCTTAACATGTTTTCCTCTGTTCCCTGCTCCGAATCGTCGCCACTGTCCAAAACCAACTGCACAAACCCCTGTACTTCAGCGCCCTGCACCCTATTTTTGCCACAGAGTGCTTGCAACCCACCGTTAAAGTCCACCTCTTTACTTTTCCATAATAAAACTGATACTGCTGCTATATGCCTCACTCCACGAAACCACCATTGCTGCCTGTGCCAATAACCTCAAGCTCCTACTGTTACCAGCCTGCTTTTCCCCCCTGCCGACTGTACCTCATGCTCAGAAATACAACACAAATGCACACAAACCTGGAATATGCAGCTGTTTACCATGCTTTAAAACAAACTTTTTTTTTCTTTGACTTCAACACTGTCTTTTTACCTCTGCACTGCCCTTCCAGTGCTGTGTTAATACAATGACTGAGCCTAGCACCAGTTCCAGTCCACCATTAATTTTCAAGGCCCCCATGGAGTCCTTAGTCAAACCAGCCTCCTAAACAATCAGGTTTTTTTTTTTTAATTAACCCAGCTTTTAAACTGAAAGGTCCTTCCCTTGGCCCAACGCGCTTTGCCACAAACCTCCCCCATTTAAACCCATTCGCCTCGTAATTTGAAGGCCAGAGAAGACCAACACAGTAAAACTTCAAAACTCTGCTTCTAACTAACTAACATCAAAATTTCAAATTTACTCGAGCCCCTTATATGGAGCACTATAGCACAGCAATGCATCCTTAAATCACTTATCCTACCAAGGATCGCTCACCTCTGAAAAACCACTTACATACCCAACAACAGCATTCACCCAGAAGCAGCATTCATGTTTAGTACTCTTCTTCTATATTAAAGGCAGGAGCAGACCTGAAACTTGCTCCAATGGCTAATCCAAACAATCACTTTGTTTTTTTGTTTTTTTTAAATTGCTGCCTCATGGCTAAACAATGCTGTTTGTTTCTTACCTGATTTCCTAGTACACAAACCTCTTGCTCAAACAATCAAGATTCCAATCTGACGTGCTGCAGTTTCTTTGTAAATCAAAACTCCAGCAAAAGTAGCTGAACCACTCTTGTGTTACCCATTATGTACCTCCACTTGCCCCTCCCCTTCCTGCTGCTTGGCCATTGTTATATCCCCTGGCTCTGCCCTACCTTCCCCCCTTCCCTTCTGAGCACACCATCTTGATGAAAAGGGAAGGGGTGCACCGGGACAACCTGGTCTGCCCCTTAAAGGGCAAACTCCATTATCCCTGGTTGCGACAGTTTGTTTCAGTAAGACCCCCCATTCGCATGTGTATGTAACCTCAGTACTCCCAGACTGTTTTTTTCCCCATAAAAATACCCTGATGGTCTACTGATTTTCCACCCTCCTCTGCATCCCTGATAGCCACTCCCTTTATTTGCCTGGTGGTCTAGTGTCCTCAACATCGCTAACCCTCTGCAGTCCCACTGCCTCGCTCCCACTCACATCCTGAAGCCAGCAGCAGGAGGACTAAGGTTACCACCTACTCGGTTTTTGACCGAATGATTCGGTTTTCTAGGTCCAGATTCGGTCCTCCTGTTTTCACCATTGCAAATTCGGTTTTTATGGTGGGTCAAGCAACACCTATTAGATTCTCCACTAACTGTTTCATTTTCTTCTCATTTCACTGTAAGCAAGTGTCTGACATTTTAGTGTGATTGCTTGCTTGCAGTGCTTGCTAATCAGGAAGTGCCTTCAAGAGCAGGGCACTTAAAAAGCCAAATATGTCCGTCTGTCCAGTTGTCACCTCTAACTTCACACCAGCAAATTGGAAGATTTTTCATGGGAAGGGTAAACAATACCACCTTAATTAACACCTTCATTTTTCTGAAACCAGACAGGCACCACATTAGGGCAGCTTCCTGTCCCAGTATGGACTGTACAATGTGTTTCAGAAACTATACCTGCTAATTTAGTTTTATTCAGAGGTAGTAGTTTTTCAGTCGTTTTGAATGCTCACATACTTGTAAAACAGATTCTGTTAAATCCTTCACCATCGTACTTGCATATTCAGATTACAAATTCTGATGTCATGCAGACCTTTGTTTGTATACCAGTCAGTCTGAGCGGTGTAAAGTAGGGCTATTGTGACTATTAGCAGTAAATCAAACTAATCCTTTCCAAGCTGCATTGTGAGCATGGTCTTTGACTGCTGTGATAAGGAATACTTGTATACCTCTAAATGCTCACCATTTTTCTTTTAGGGTCTGTCCTATATTTTAATATGTGTTACCCCTTTTGTTGTTACACTAATAATCCAATATTTTATTTCATTTCTAGCAATACTACACCTCTCTCTCCTCAGTAGTTATTGCTGTCAATTTTCATACTACCTGGATATTCCAGGAAGACCATTCCAGGCCTCACAGACGAATAGCACATAATAATGTGGCTAATGTCATGCTAAGCCACAGAAATGAGAAGAAGAGAGAGAGAGAGCAGTAGCTGATGAGGTGACAGGAACACAATCTAGATTTGATGGCACTGCAGATGTAGGCAATTTATCAAAAAATGTCTCAAAACATTTATTATTTATTTATTTTTTTTACCAAAAGGGACATACTAAGCTAAAGCTTGTTTACAGGTGCAACCTGGGAGCTAAGTGATTTGTGGAGGGTCATACAATATGCAAGTGTGGGCTGTAGGATTCCAACCCTGATCTCCAGAATTGCGGCTCAGAGCTTTAAACCACTGTGCTATACTGCCTGCATGCTGCATATCACACATCATGCTATCTGCTATGTATGACTGACATGGAAAAAAAATAGAGCATTTAACAGCATAGAATAGTTCCTACCACTTTTCAAAACTTCTCTGACATTACAAATAACTTTAGAGTAGAAGCAATGGGAGGGACAGTAGCACATCTTAAAATGGCAGATGATATTTGTAATTACATCTCATCCACCATTACTGGTGTAGTTTATTTATTTATTGAAATAGTTTTACCAGAAAAGGCCACCTGATCCAAAATAGCCGGTTGTCAGAGGTGTCCTTGTAGTCACTCGATTTGTCAGCTAAGCTGTGTACACAGGATGGAAAGTCCCTTGAACCTCTAACCCCACCAAAGGTTAACAAATGTAAAATATTTAAATCTAAATCAAACCAAAAATAATAATCATGATGTAATTTAAAGAAGTTGTACACAATGTTACATCAGCAGCAATTCTGAATAAATTAAGTGAATCAGAGTCCAAACGATGCCCTCATTGGTCATAAAAGGGGTGGGGTTGGGGTGGAGTTTGGAGGTGTGGTTTAGTATTCGGTTTTCATCTCATCCAAAGGTGGCAACCCTAGTTAGTGGAGAATCTAATAGGTGCTGCTTGACCCACCTTAAAAAACGAATTTGCAATGGTGAAAACAGGAGGACCGAATCTGGACCTAGAAAACCGAATTATTCGGTCAAAAACCGAGTAGGTGGTAACCTTAGCATGTGCGTGTGTGACCCCTGTACTCTCTGACTGTTTTTTTTTTTCATAAAAATAACCTGGTGGTCTAGTGGTTTTCTGCACCCCCTCCGCATCCCCAATACCCACTTCTTTTATTTACCTTGTGGTCTAGTGGCCCCCACCCCAATACACACAATGGTTGTGTTTTCCTTTCTTTTTTTTTTTTAATTATCCCTGGTTGTGACAGTTTGTTTCAGTAAGACTTCCCCATCTGCATGTGTGTGTGACCCCAGTACTCCCAGACTGTTTTTTTCCCATAAAAATAACCTGGTGGTCTTGTGGTCTTCTGCCCCATTCTGCATCCCCAATACCCACTCCCTTTATTTGTCTGGTGGTCTAGTGACCCCAACATTGCTAACCCTCTACAGTCCCACCACCTTACTCCCACCCACATCCTGAAGCTGGAAGTGGGAGAACTGGCACAGTACTGGTCTCTGTAACACAATCAGCCAGACCACTAACTTGTCAATGAATGAACGCATTCTTATCTCATACGGAAATCAGCTGTGCCACAAATCAAGCAATTGTCCAGCACACCTAATGTGCACAAATACTATTTACTTTGCGCATAACTCCTTTCCATATGAGACATGTGAATTACTGCTCCACTTCTGATAGCATGGGGCCTATGGTGGGGTGGAAAGTCTTTTGTTTTAAGTGGATTGGGTCAGGGGTTTCAGCCACAGCTATAACTTTTATTTTGGCATCACTTGACAAAAAAAAAAAATGAATACAAATATTTCTCCCTGCTGTATTTTTTTTATTGTCCCTGGTGGCAACAGTTTGTTTCAGTAAGACCCCCCCCCATTCACTTGTGTGTGTGTGTGACCCCAGTACTCCCAGACTGTTTTTTTTTTCATAAAAATAACCTGGTGGTCTAGTAGTTTTCTAGTCCACTCCACATCCCCGATACCCACTTGCTTTGTTTACTTGGTGGTCTATTGGCCCCCACCTCAAGTGTCTTTTCCTAAGAAGTTCAGAACCTGTTGTTTTTTTTTTTTTATTATGGCAAATCATCTACTGTTCTTCTTTATGTGTAGGGAAATGGTACATTTAAATTTTTTTATTTTACAAAATATATTGTGTGTTCTGCATGGTTTGTTGCTCCTGTCTATGTATATACTGCTAGCTACAAATTAATGATGACAATACACTTTTCCAAAAAGTAAGGAAATTCATTGCAAAAAAACTCTATTAATGCATCAGTTAGGGTGAATACCAGAGTGACAAAGGCAGGTAAATTAGGTGTTAGGGTTTCCAACCCTAATACCCCACTCCCAGGGTTTCCACCCATACCACCCTACCCCATCCCCCCACCCTCCACACACCAACAGGCATCGGGGTGTGCCATTAGGTCATCAGCCCTAACTCTCACCCCATTGTCATATACTGTAGCATGTAAGCTTGCTTACAGAAGGACTGGGGTGAGAGTTAGGCCTGATAACCCAATGGCACACCCTGATGCCACCTGTTAGCGTGTGGAGGGTAAGGATGGGATAAATATATATATATATATATATATATATATATATATATATATATATATTAGAGGCAAAATTCATTTATAGAGAAGTATCACAGCAACAAAGAGAGAAGGTTAGGTTAGGGGTTGAAAGTTACTTGACTTCAGCTCACTTCCTCAACCGGCATCGGGTGCGACATTAGTTGTTGGCCCAAATTCTCACCCCATCACATGTGTAAAGAAGCAGAGGTATAGGAGAATGGGGTGAGAGTTAGACTAATGACCCCAACGTGCACCCTGATGCCGGTTGGGGGTGGACTGGGGGGGTCCAAGGGGGGCTTTCAACCCTAACACCAAATTTCCTCACTTTTGTCGCTGAGGAACAACCTTAACTAATGCATTAAATTGATTTTTTTGCCTCTAATTTCCCTTCTTTTTGAGAATGATGATGAGAAATAGTGAATGTGATGCAGCGGCGGGAGCGCGGGGCCCAAAGGGCCCTGAGCTCCCACCATGTGATTTCTTGTGACATAGTAACAGGAAGAGCAATGCAAACACAAGGTGGAAATGGAAATGGTAACAGTAATGAAAATGCAAGCACAAATGACAACGGAAAGGGTAATGCACACGGTGGCGTACACGGGAACGGTAATGCAAACGGGGACATAAACGCAAGTTGAAACAGTAAGTGTAACAGTAACGGAACTGCATACCCTGTTTTTGCTGGACAACTGCATAGAGAAACACAGTGTGCATAAAGAATGTATGCATTGTAAAGAGAAAGGAAGCTTAAAACGAGCATTGGAAGTACTTAATTGCAAATATATCAGCAACCGTACGACATAGAAAAAAAATTAAAATTTCACAGAAATCATTATTTTCCTGGATCATTTTGTATTGCATAGCTATGCAAGTCATGACAAAAAATCTGTATCTCGCACCGTTTTCAAGATACGAGCCTCGAAAGGTGCAGCGTACGCCACCATGTTAGTCTATGGAAAAAATGTCAACTTCAGAGAACTATAACTTGGGAGCCGTGCAATATTTTTTCACCAAACTACTGAGAGGCACATCTGTGAGATGTTGGCTGCCTTACCTCCAAATTTCAGCTCAAAAGACTAAACCGTCCTTTTGTAGCAGGGTGGCAAAAAAGTGTTGTCATTTTGGCCATAGCCTGGAAAAGTAGTGTCGCAATTTGCGAAACCTTTTGCAAATTTTGCGAAAGTGTCATGAGTGCGACACTACTTTGCGACACTACTTTTTCCAGAAATTTGGAAAACATATTTCTGGGGTGTTTAACCCCAAAATAAAGACATGGCTAGCATCCTCAGAGTCCGACTAGGTGAACACAGAAAGAAGTGTGTCCCTAGAGGGTCCCAAATTTAAATAGCAAGCATTTCTGTGATCACTAACTGAAAAAAAAAATGGCTGACTCACGACACTACTGGGGTCATTTGTGACACTAAAAACTGCATGTATGACACTTTCGCACTTTTTTTTAACTTTTCCCATTGACTTATAATGGGAACTTGTTTTTTGAATAACTTTTGAACCGTTTAATACTTTTTCACGAAATCTTCAAAAGGCACATCAGGGACCCTGGCTGCATGTTCCATGATGTTTTTGGACCAGTCACGCAAACCATGTGACCTGTAGGTGAGAGCAAAGAATTTGCAAAAAAGCGTAAACACACATTTAGTTGGTGCTTAATAACTCTGCAGCTGTATATCCGACCAGTATGAAACTTGGCACATCCCAAGACCTAACATGCCCAATCCTGATTACCAAATTATAGGCAAATCCATTGAATGGTGGCAAAGTTATTAAGGTGCAAAACTTGACCCTTTAACCTTAAAATGGCTCCTCAACCCTAACTATGGTAGCACTACCGTGCTACCATAATATATATATATATTTTTATATATATATATAAATATATATATCTATATAACACATATCACATTTGATCATTACAGTGGCATAGCAACATCGAACTGTACCAAACATGGAGATTTTGTCTGAAAGCAGATACAGTATTACACTGAACATTTGTTGGCAGAAGGTTATTATACAGTTTGATAGCACTATATGTCAAAGCTCTCTGATGCTATTTTTTATTCCTAAATGGTACAAAAAATAAAAACGGCTGTGACTGTGTGGCATGAGTATCTCTAGTCTTCTTGAATGGAGTAAAAAGGCTATTTATACAATGTGGGTACTCATCCAGTCATCTTATGTATAAAAGCAGCCTATTTAATATTTTTATGATCTTCAAACGAGAGGCATCCCATGCTCTCATAAAGAGTTTAATGATTAGTTTGAAGTGGAACTCCAGTAACAAACTGACAGAATAAATTGTATAAAGAGTTGTCTCGGGTTCAGAACCCTCTTCCCGCCGAAGAATAGCAAACCAGCCCATAGTCAGCTGAGGAGAAATGGAAGCTGTTATCCAACAGTCTCCTAGTTTCCATGACCAAAATCATTCTGATCCTAAAATGCATCCCAATATTCTGATGAATTATCCTATTCCGCATAGTAATGTGAGGACCAGATGTTAATGAGTTGTCTAATGTCAGTCCCAGATACTGAAATTATTGACCGTTTCAAGAATATAAACATCAATGGAGTTTGTTAGTATAAGATAATAATTTTGTTAGCACAGTCATTGTGTTTTAATTAAGTTCCTTATTAACAGTCAGTTAGGATGTGTAGGGAGGCCAGTCCTCCCAGACTTAATCACTTCTTGGCCCAGCTACTGGATCTCTGCTCCTTCCAGTACTTCCTCCTGTGAGCTATTACTCATGGTCACTGCAGGGCAGTAGGAATCATGAGGAAGTGAACGGTCAGGTGGAAGAGCTCAGGGGGATGTTAACAGGGGGTAGCACTAGGGTAGTGAGGGTCAGAAAGTACCCCCAGGGCAAAATGGGTACTAGAGAGGCATCAACCCTTGATGGTTCCCATACCCATGGCTTCAACCAGACCAAGTGCACAGGCAGCAGCTGGGCAGCAGCTGCCACCCATCCTATATGGGCAGTGTCAGGGTGAGGATGAATAAGACTGCAATTGTAGAGGACTTGAGCTTATCAATCAAGCTGGCTTGCAACACAGAGAGCTGGTAGAATGATGATGCCAGGCCAATATTGGAAACATCAGATCTGGCCATACCGGGTCATAATGTCGTACACTTAATAGCGTACACCATTGTGGCACACCCCAGACCTGTGTGCTTTTGGAGTTGGACCCCCCTGGAGTTAGAATCCTTAGTGGTGGGGTCCAGGGAGCACAGCTCCCCTGTAACAGGGGTGTGGGGGGCAAAGACCCCCACAGAACAAAAGAAACAGAGAAATCACGCAACGCGATTAAGTCACATGGCATTCTGCTGTGTGACATTTTTACACCCTGCCAAGATCTGACCAGGTTCTTCATTGTACACTGTCCAAGAACAGACCACAGGTGTGGAGGAGTGGCTATATGTTTTATAGTGACCTTGAAATTCTCTGTGCTCTTGATGGAGTCTACCTCATCACTGGAAGGTGTGGCCATTCAAGGAGGTTAGATACAGGCTGTAGAGTCTTTCTTGTTTACCAGCCCCCTGGGCATGAGAGGTATTTTTTGTTTTAGATACATCCTGAACTTCTCTGTGGTCATGATGGAGTCTAGTCATTGGAATGTGTGGCCATTCGAGGAGGTCTAGGTACAGGCTGCAGATTTCTTCTCATGCACCGTCCTCCTGGGCATGAGAGGTATTTTCTGTGGAAGTAGTGGATTTTGCTGCCAACCAGTTGTTGGAGTCACCCAGATGGTTAATTCTGGGCAGTTTTAATGCCTGGGTCAATGACAGCCTCTCATAGTTTGGTTGTGACTTCCTCCAGACTATGGAATCACTGGGCCTAGAACAAGTCATTATGTCTGCAACCTACAGTATACTCATGGCAGCATCTTGAACTTGGTAGTCTTACTGGGACTTGAGGTTAATAATCTTGAGATTAACCCAGTTGTTTGGTCTGATCATTGGATAGTGAAGTTTTCATTTGGGCTCCCAGAGAGTTCTCCCTCCATGGGGATGGTCCAGTTCCACCTTTTAAAGGGGTGATCCTATCAGGACTGATCACAGAGTTGGACCTATCAAGTGTGCTGGATGCTTTTGAGCCAGAACCAGGGGAGGCATTGGTGGCCTATAGTAGGGCTGTTATCGGAGCCCTTGATTCTGTAGCACCTGTCTGTGTATGACCCAGACCTTCTTTCTTGAGGTCCCCATGGTTTGATGGAGAACTTACGGAGCTGAAGACCATGGGTCGGAGGTTAGAGTGCTACTGGCAGAGATCCCATGCTGATGGAGATGGATTGGCTTTGAAAACTCATTTTAATGAGTATCAAAGGGCAATCTCCAAAAAAATGTCAGAGTTCCTGCCCAGGGAGATTGCCACAGCCAATAATGGACCAGCTCAGCTCTTCTGGAGCCTATCTGTCTCCAGCCAGTGGAAGCACTGTCAGCTACTTAATGCAATGAGTTTGTTATGTTATTTTATCACAAGGAGTTCTCCATTAGTACAGGTAGCTCCTCAGAGGAGTCTCACTGGGTGCAAAGTGTTAGATTTGGAGTCAGTAGAAGTAATCCTCATGTCTGGTGTGAGTTTAGCTCCATGGGGGGAAGATGTCATTGAGATAATCTCAAAGCTGTGGACTGCATGTTGTGAACTGGACCTGGCCCTCACAAGACTCTTAATGGTATGTGTAGACCCCTTGGGTTCACTGTTTGCTGAGATAATCTGGTACTCCCTCTTGAAGAAGTTATTACCAGTGCTCGTAAAGAGGCACTGGTGAAACCTCTTTTGGAAAAAACATCTTTGGACCTGGATTGCCTTGCAAACTATAGACCTGTTCTAACCTCCCCATTCTGGGGAAGGTTATTGAGAAAGTGGTCTCTGTGCAGTTCAAGGCACATCTCACTACCTTTCCATCTATGAGTCACTCCAGTCTGGTTCATATGCCAGGCACAGTATGTAGAAAGCACTAGTCAGGGTGCATAATTGCCTCCTTAGGCCTAGAGATGGAGATGAATAGACAATTCTCGTTTTTCTTAATCACTCCTCAGCATTTGACACTGTGGATCATGGAGTGTTTTTGCATTGCCTGAAGGAGGTCTGTGGACTCACTGGTACTGTTATCAACTGACTTTAGTCCATTCTCATAGGTAGAACACAAAGGGAGGTGATGGGAAATTATTCATCCCACCTGAAGTTCCTGTCCTGTTGTGTTCCCCAGGGCTCGATCCTCTCACTTATGATATTTGTGGTGTACATGCTACTCTTGGGGGATATCATTAGACATTACAGGGTTGTTTTTCACTGCTATGCAGATGATACCCAACTGTACATGTTGTTTGCACCACTAACACAGTGTCATCTCTATTCTGAACTCTTATGTGGCCAAGAAGCAAGATTGGATGTCCTCCGACTGGCTGAAGCTTAATCTAGATAAGATAGAAATTTTGGTGATTGAGTCTGGTCATTGGCAGGGAACTGAGGTAGTGGAGAGGAGACTGGACTAGTGCTAGGTCCGTCTTCTCTTGCAGCTTCAGTTAAGTCAAAGAATTTGGGTCTTATCCTGGATAGCGCACTGACACTGCAGGCTCAGGTGTTGTCTGTGGTCCAAAGTGTTTTTTACCATTTTAGGAATATCACTTGGATTAAACCTTTTATCCCACCCAACATTCTGCCATTACTAGTATATGCTTTTGTGACATCCAGAATCAATTATTGCAATGCCCTTTACCTTGGGCTGAATGGAGGGACCCTAGGTCACCTATAGCTGGTGCAGAATGCTGTCATATGACTCCAGTCTTGTGTGATCGGCACTGGCTGACAGTGAGGTAGCGGATTTCCTTCAAGGTCAGTTTTTGACCTATAAAGCCCTGCACTGACTGGGCCCTAACTACTTGCAGGACCTTCTGTTGCCTCACTAAACCTCCTGCTCTCTCCGTTCCTCTGAGGTGGGCCTCCTTGCGGGTCCCAGGGTTTGGCTGAAATATTTTGGAAACAGGGCCTTTGAGGTTGCTGGCCCAATGCTGAGGAGCTCACGTCCCAGATCAGTGAAGTAGGCCCCCACATTGGAAGCCTTTTAAAGGGGTATGAAGTCCTGCATTTTTATAGAAGCTTTTGGCTCACTTTAGTCTATTGGCTGTTTAGGTATTTTATGTTTATTTTATATTCATAGTTACATTTAAATTCATTGCTAAAAATGTTGTTAATGCACGAGTTAGGGTTAAACTAATAAAAGTAAAGAAATGTGATATTAGGGTTTCCAACACTAACACCCCAACCCCACCTGTGGGCAGCAATAGAGGAAACCATTGTGGTTTGACCTATTCTGCATCTTCACAAGTCAGGTGCAAGGTGTGCCTTGGGGTTGTCAACCCTAATGCTCACCCCATTCCATCAGTAAATAAGCTGAGATGTGTACAGTATACGAGAACATGGTGAGTGTTAGAGCTAACAACCACAAGGTACACCCCCACCTCATTTGCAAAGATGCAGGAGAAGTCAAAATGTAATGGTGTCTCCAGTTGCTGCCTGCAGGGTGGGTGGGGTGGGTGTTAGGGTTGGAAATCCTAAAGCCACATTTCCCTATTTTTGTTGGTTTACCCTAACTAGTGTATTAACAAAGTATTTGAAGTACATTTCCTTACTTTTTGAGCTAGTACAATCATATTAAACTAGAACATCTTCACACTAAAAGCTGATTTAAAAAGTCATAACTGTTAAACTGATATATAAATTGAATACACAGTGCTGAATTGAAAATATAGAGTTTATCTCTACTTAAGAGGGGCAGTACTTTCATAATTCTCTATTGGCTTTGTCACTAACTAGTTAATGTCTTGTGCAGTTATACTTGGGGATAAATTGAATAAGGTTTTTTAAGTAAGATCACCTGGTGATCAAGTCCAGGATGTGGTAGTACAGGACCCTCTAGCAGGAAGTGACCACCATTCAGTATGGTTCCTCCTCAACACAGCGAGGGAGTCAGCTAAGACCAGGACAAGAGTGTTGGACTTCAGGAAGGAAGATTTTGCCAGAATGGGCAGCATCCTAGAAAGGTATTTAGCTAAAATTAACCCAGTGATGGATGTTGAACAGAAGTGGACAATCATTATGAAGGGGCTGAATGAGGCCACGAACACATGTGCCAAATTTCAGAGTAAGCAGTGCAGGTCCAAAAAACCTAGCTGGCTCAGCAAGGAAGTGGAGTGGAAAGTGAGGAAAAAAAAAGATTGGACTTCATTAAGTTCAAAAAATCAGGGCATGAGAAGGATAGAGAGAAGTGTTCAAAAAGGCATCAAGGGAGGTGACCAGGTCAGTTAGGGCAGCCAAGGCAGCAAAGGAGCTGAAGTTGGCTCAGTGGATTAGAGCTGGGGAAAGGGGATTCTTTAAATACATAAGGGAGAAGAAGAGTTGTAGAGATTACATTGTTAGTATCAAGAGGGTTGGGGATGGGTGGAACAAGGGGAAGAACAGGTAGAGGCACTCATTGAGTACTTCTGCTTGGTGTTCATAAAAGAAAGGGATGGCCCAATACCACAGGGGAATGGCGGCAAGTTGAAGGGGGGTCAGAGATAACAGATGGGGTCATCCAAGAGGACAAGAGGATAGAGTTCTGAAGGGCCTTATTTATTTATTTAGCTTTTGTTTACCGGGTAGGTACACTAGACAAGTAGTATGCCTATTCTCAGGAACGACCCGGGAGAGTACAGAACATACAAGATACATACAAGGCAACTTAGGAGATACAGCTTATTACAGGAGGTACTAACAATTGTAGTAAAACATATACACAGGCAGTATTTACATCATATAACAGTAATTGCGTAGATTGACATTGGTGACAACTGAGATTCATCAAGAAAAAAGCATTACCCTACGGAGGCTTGAAACAGTTACACACTGATAATAATTTTGCGCACTCATAGGTGGAGCGAAATGTCCCATGGGAGGGGCCATGAGGACATGATCAGGTAGGAGTCTCCAGAGTCCAGGCACGAGGCAGAAAAGTCTCGACCCCCATGAGAGTCCGGAGTGGGAGGAATTTTGAGCAGTCCAGCAGACTGTGACCTAAGCTTGTAGGGCAGAGCGTCCATATTTGGGAGGAGATCCGCCAGTCCCTGAGGGGAGCCAGTAGCGAGCACCTTTCTGGAGAAGTATCCAACCCCAAGTCCAGGTATTCAGCTGGGGCAACCAGTGAAGTCTATCATAGAGCTCACATCGATGGGTGAGTTTGGGGATGTAGTGCAAACCGACTTATATTGTTATATGCCGTGTTCCACGGGCAAGGTGGATTTGAGGGACCCGAACCAAAATAGGTGGAGTCCGTAGCTGAGGGAGGAAGAAGCACACCTCTGGTAAGCGCAGTCTCGGGCCCTGGGTCAGGGTTGTATTTGGCCCTATAGGCCATACCCAACTTACAGTGTGTACTTCTCACAGATATTGAGGATATGACTCTCATGTCAAGTTGGGGGTCGAGAGTAACTCCAAGATATTTGATGGAGTTCACCGATGGCAGCGGGAATCCCCCATCACAGGTTATGTGGAGCGAGGATGATGAGGCTTTTATCTTGGCTGCGGAGCCAAAAAGCATGGCCTGCGTTTTATTGGTGTTCAACACCAGCCTATGGTGAGTAACCCAGGCCAGGACTCTTCTGAAATCATCAGTCAGGCTCTGGTTTAGAGCAGCGACATTAGGGGAATGGGCTACTAGTACCAGATCATCTGCGTATAAAGTGGCTTGGCAGTGAGAGGTCACCAGTGGCAGTTGATTGATAAAGAGAGAGAAAAGGAGGGGGCCCAGCACTGATCCCTGGGGGACTCCCAGAGTCATCGCCCTGGGCTCAGAGAGGACCTTGTTGAAGCAGGTACACTGCTGTCTATCCTTCAGATAATTCATGAACCAGTTCTGGGCATGGGAGGAAAGACCAACGGCCCTTAGTTGTTCTCCAAGAAGGTCATGATTAACAAGGTCAAATGCTTTCGATAGGTCTATAAATATTGCACCAGACAGTTTACCTTGGTCCATGGCAGATCTTATGCTGGAGGTTACAGTGATCAGTGCAGAAGTGGTGCTATGACCCTTTCGAAAGCCATGCTGTGCTCTGGAAAGCAGTTCATGGGAATACAGATACTCCGAGAGTTGCTCGGCCACCACCTTTTCAAGAAGTTTGCTAAGGGATGGAAGGATTGCAATAGGGCGGTAGTTGTCAGGAAGCTTAGGATTGCCCTTCTTCAGAACTGGAACTATCCTTGCTTCCTTCCATATGACGGGAATAGTCCCTGAGCTAAGGGATAGATTAAAGATGTGGGCAACCGGAGAGGCAATGATGGGCCTTAGTTTGAGAGAAGTTGGTTCCAGGAAATCGAGACCAAGGCTGGAATACTGGGCCAGGGCAGCAAGAAGTTTCTGGACTTGGAGAACTGACACAGCCCTGAGATTAAACACACCCCGGTGTTGATCCGCCTGACTCGAAGGGACGGGATCGTGGGTGAGCTCACCCTGTCGTTGAGAGTCGGGAGGTGAGGGCCGAGAGGTCCGAAGACGGTTATGAGCTAAAGCTATGGTCTGGGATTATTGCAAGAGACGCCATTTAGGACCATATCCGTGACACCCATGCTGGAGGATCCACTAACTAAGGATTTAATGTTACTTCAGAACCTCCTGGGGTCACTGGCAGATCTGAGTAGTGCAGACTTACAGAAGTCACTTTTGCTACCCTAATAGCCCTCTTACACTGGTTCCTGAGGTGACGATATCTCTGGAATTTAGAGATCACTGATCCTGGCCTGAGCCCAGCATTGGTCTCTTTCGCAACTTGGCTAGCAGATTTCCATTCAGCCAGTAGGTGGCCGCTCCCCTCACCCTCCGGGTGATCATGGGTACGTGCCTGTCCTGGATGTCACCAAAGGTATCAATGAAGCAGGAGGTTGCTACTGTGGTGTCAGTGGCCTCCAATACCCTGGTCCAGTCAGTAGATCTTAATTCGTCCATGAACCTCTCTGGGTCAAACCTGGAATAGTTTCTAACTCGAATAATTTTGTGAGGGATTTTAGAGGAGGGAATTTTCCAAACACAAAACACTGGGGAGTGATCAGAGATGGAGTCCGATAGGGTACCTGAGGTAGATATTCTCTCCGGGCGGTTGGTAAGAATCCAATCCAACAGGGTACTCGAGGAACCACTAGCGGACTGCCTGGTCGGGTCCTTAATAAGTTGGGTGAGAGATAGGGTGGCAAGAAGAGATTCACATTTCATAATATTGCCACTCTCCCAATTAAGGTTGGTGTCACCCATAATAATAAGTTCGTTGTCTCCTATACTGGACCTTAAGGCCTTATGGGTGGACAAACCACCAGTAACAGATGGTGTACACCCAAGGGACATGAAGGAACTGGTGGAGGTGTTGGCAGGCCCTCTGATGGACCTCTTCAACACCTCCTTGGAGATGGGAAAGGCACCCAGGGACTGGAGGATGGTTCATGTGGTGCCCCCTTCACAAGAGTGGACCCAAGGACCAACCAGGCAACTACAGACCCAAAAGCTTGACTTCCATAGTGAAGAAGTTGCTGGAGACCATTCTAAAAAAGAACCTGATAACCTTTTTCAATAGTAATTGTCTACAGAATGAGAGACAGCATGGGTTTGTCTTGGGAAGATTGTGCCAAACTAACCTGATTGACTTCTTTGACTGGGTCACTAGGGCAGTTGACAAAGACCACACTGTAGATGTCTTGTTCCTGGACTTCATCATGGCTTTCTACTCGGTGCCCCACAGGAGGTTACTGAGCAGGCTGAGGGACATGGGGGTTGGGGAGAAACTGGTGGGGTGAGTTGAGAACTTGTTGCAGGGCAGACGACAGAGGATAGTTGTAAGGGGGGGAGACATCCAAGCTAAGGCCAGTAGCATGTGGGGTACTGCAGGGTTCAGTGCTGGGCCCTGTTTTGTTCAATGTCTTCATTGGAGACATTGCAGTGGGGGTCAAGAGTAAGATCAGCCTGTTCATAGATGATGCTAAGATTAGTGCAACAGTGAACAATGAGGAAGGGAGGCAGGCACTCAGGGAGGCTCTAGCTAAAGTCAAACCCTGGTCTAGGATGTGGTAGTAGAGGTTTAACACCAAGAAGTGTAAGGTCATGCACCTTGGAGCAAGAAATCCCAGGACCAGCTACCGGCTGGGGGGAGTGCAGGTAACAACTTCAGAGGAGGAAATGGACCTCATGGTAATAGTCACAGGAGACATGAAGGTATCAGCACAGTGTAGGAGGGCAGCAGCAAGGGCAAATAGGATGCTGGGTTGCATTGCCAGAGCGAGCGCCTCTAGAAAGTAGGTCATCCTGCCCTTGTATAGATCACTGGTGAGGCGACACATCGAGTACTGTGTGCAGTACTGGTGCCCATACCTCAAAAAGGATGTGATATTACTGGAGGGGGTGCAGCGCAGGGCTACAAAAATGATCATGGGACTGGGGCAGTTGCCGTATGAGGAAAGATTGAGGGAGCTCGACATGTATTTGCTGGAGGAGTGAAGGGAAAGAGGGGACATGATAGAGACCTTTAAGTACTTGAAAGGCATAAACAAAGTCAGAGATGGAGAATTGTTCCACTTTAAGAGGGGGAAGGGTCACTAGGGGGCACAGTCTGAAGTAGGAAGGGGGAAGGTTCAGGAGGAAGATGAGGAGGCATTATTTTACAGAGGGAGTGGTGGTGAGATGGAACACACTGCCGGAGGATGTAATTGATCTGGGGACAATGCATAACTTTAAGCGGGGTTGGGATGGAGTTCTTGGACAGGATTAGTACAGACAAGACCACAAAAGGGGAAAGACCAGGAAAGGGGAGGAAGGGAAGGATTTGGGTGGGGCTGGGGCAGCTGTAGTAATACAAAACTAAGAGTTGCACAATTGGGCAGACTTGATAGACCTGTGGGCCTTTTTCTGTCAGCAGTTTTGTAAATTAGTATGTGTGTCATGTATTTATAACATGCCAGTGAGAACTAATTTAATAAATTATGTTATTTTTGTTGATGACATTCCACACCTACTAACAAAATACTTAACAAAATGCAATATGTTAGATATAGTCTATGGGTAAGGGCTACCATGAATGAAATTAATTGAATTTCCAGAATTGTTGTACCCTAGTAGGGACATCAGACTGTTTTGCTGTACACTAATAGTGAGGTCAGACTGTTGTAACATCTTAATTACATCATTTCTAGGGTACAACAGCAAAGAACGACGTATGCTGCACTTCCCTTCCAGCATCACTGATAACTCATTTGTTTCTTGCCAATTTCAGCATTCAGTGAAATGACAAGAATAAATGACTGGAGATACCTTCAACAGTGTTTTCTAAACCATCAAGTAGTGGCCACATGCTCTAACTGTATTAAAAATTTACTTTGACCAAAATCATAAGTGGTGTCCATGCTGTGTGCTCTGTGTATGAGAATCAGACCAGTGGGCTCAAGGACATGGTGTGTGTGTGTGTGTGTGTGTGTGTGTGTGTGTGTGTGACTGGTGGGGCTCAAGGACATGGCGTGTGACTGGGACACAGTGAAAACAAAGTAAGTTAAAATTACTCTTGGTTGTTGTGCAAAAGTGCCCAATACTGTAAAAGACAATAAATTGACAACATTGGACAACAATGCTGAGTTTATTTCTCAAGGTCGTCATGACAAAGTTGAGAAGGAAACACAAAGCTGTTGTTCTCTGTTGCCCATTCACTATCCTCTATAAGACACAAGATAACATACAGCAGATTAAACGTCTCAAAATGCTGAATGAAATATATTTATTTATTTAGTTTGTTTTTGTTGACCGGGCTAAGTGCACCAGACAAATTCTGCCTATTTTAAGGCACGACCTGGGGGAGGGGAATACAGATGAATGCCAACTGATCTTTGAACCAGATTATGCTGTTGGTGGTAGTTTTAGTGAAGGGGGAAAATTTGGCCAGGGCACCGGGGAAATTCCTCTACTCTCCAGCAGGGGAACTTGCTGTGGGGTACGTGGACTGCTTTCAGTTTGGAGCTGGTGACCGAAGAGAATGGTCATGTTTTGGGGCTGGAGCTTCGGCCTGGAGTTTCAGTAGTGCGAATAGGATGTGTCAGTGAGCAGCTTTTGGCGGCTGTGAGAGAGACGTTGGAATTGAGCCTTTGGAGATTTCTAATACTGGCTACGCATATCTGACTTGTCTACCTCCGTTCCCATTCCGGTAACCTTAGAGCCTATTTTGGAGAAAAATAGAGAGGCACTGGTGCGAGGCGCTGTTCAGGAGAATGCAGCAATTTTTTCTGTTGAAGTGGATTTGGACGAGCAGCCCCTGTCAGGCTCTATCGCAGCTTCTGTCACACCGCAAACAGCGCCTCAGCTGTTTCAGGCTAATGTCGGCACTGATGTGGTGGCAAGAATGTGGAAATCTTTTCAGCTTTCGTCTGTGGATAGTCTGCTTGAATCAGAGAGTTGGTCAAAGGAGGACTCTTTGTGGAATTCAGGGTGGATACTGCTGTCTGATGGCAGATGGGTGCCTGACCCTGACTGGATTACATTTTCCTCAGGTGAGCAAACTGAACCTCACTTGCATGTACCATTAGTGGCTGATTCCACCTCTTTGGATTCAGAAAAATTTCTGTTTAACCCTTCTAGGCTTCCCAATGCACCTGAGACTGAACATCCTGGAAGTCCACCACTGGATTCTTCATGGGCTGAGGACTCTTCATATTCCCCTAAATCAAACAGAGGTCGGACTGGCCCAACTTTCTTAGACCCCTTTAAAAACAATAAGGTGGACCAAGCTCCTAGATGTAATGCTGTCCGTCTTCATTACAGGGGAGGTTTACAAGAGCACCCTGAGAGACAATATGTGCAAAACAACTATTGAAGAACTCTATGGGGTTTATTGCATCTGATATTTATGCTTTAATTAACATCAGGGGAGAGGACACTTTTGATGTTAGTTTCTGGACTTTTTCAGGACTTGGTAGTTTTTGGAGAAAATAAGATACTCTGAAGTTTTCACCACTGTGGGCTCCTTTTTGGGCCATTCCACTGACCAAGCCCCTGTTTAAAACTATTACTGTTATGTTTCGCAATGAGGGGGTTAATGTTAGCGACATTCATTTTTGGTTAGAAAAGAAATTTCAGGTTTTAGGCCCACCTTCTGCAATTATTGATTTAGAAGGCATTTGGACAGGTAGCTGGCATTTTAAGGTCAAACTGCAGATGATGGGGGATGAGGTTCAACATATCCCTAATAGCTTTTTCCTTGGGAAAGACATGGGTGTAGTGCTCTACCCAGGGCAGCCTAAGGCCTGTTATAAGTGTGGGAGTAGTAGACACCTCAGTAGCACCTGTGACAGAGTTCTTTATGCTTTATGTGGTGATTATGATCACACTAGCAACGTTTGCAGGAACGTGCATAAATGTACCTTGTGTTAAGAATATAACCATGCATACCACCAGTGTCCCTGGGCTGGACAAAACCGATAAGGAGGTCTCAATAAGGATGATTTAGTGTCTGAAGCACAGGATCGTTATCGGCCTCCTCAGCCTGATCCACCCCCCCTTCTCCTCCACCACATGCCTCTTCACCCTCTGCAGACGATGCTTCAAGCTCAGGTCAAGAAGCTTCTGATACTTTTCCATTTCGGGAGTGGTTTCAGAAATGGAATGTGAGGATGACGCAGCTAGGCCTACAGATTTAAAGAAAAAGACTGGAAAGAAGAGGAAAAAGCATAAGGAACCGGGTTGAATTTGCTTTCTTTTTTTTCTAATTTTTCCTCTGGCTTCCTTATCTTTGGTCTCTTGTAATACTTGTAGCATGAGGAACGTTGCAAGGCGTCGGGCTTGGTTTAGTTTTTTTTTCAACCCTGACTTCTGACATTATTTTTCTACAAGAGACCAGGCTCACTTCTTTGCATGCCATTGTGTAATCAAAAAAATTGTGGTCTTGGGGCCCTTCTTTCTTGTCTTTTGGGCCAGACATGACAGATGGTATGGGTATTTTATTCTGCACATCTGAACTTCAGGTACATCGTTTTTCAGATTTAGTTCCTGGGAGGGCAATGCTTATTGATTGTACTTTGCATGTTTTTTTTTATATCTTATTAATACTTATGGTCCACAGAGCAGGAGTTCTAGAATAGATTTGTTTAATCAGATTAAGCCCTTTTTATTTACAACTTGATCCATTATATGGGGGTGATATGAATTGTAGTTTGGACATTAAGGTGATAAATTATGTTCAAAAGAAAATTTACTGTGATATTCATGCTCTGAAAGCTATCTTAGACACAGCTCTGTTATTGGATGCTTATAGACTGTTACATAAAACTGGAGGGGATACATACAAAAGAAGTGCTTTCACCACAAGAATTGATTATTTTTTTCTTTCTAAGCATTCACATGTAGCACAGGCTTCAGTGACTCCTAATGAATTCACTAACCGTAATATTTTATGTTGCATTTTGGGTATGGGGGGTGTTCCGCCTAGTTTTCTTTCTGTCCCTAGACGAAGGAAATTGAATTCCTCTATATTAACACAAGGCTTAATGACATTTCAAGTTATGAGATGTTTTCTTTTTAGAAAATCAGTCGGGGTAATGTATGAAGATTGGGGTAGTTGTTGGATGGATACCAAAACCACTCTTAAAAATCTTTTTTTTCAAGCTGGGAAAGCATACAGGAAATAATGAGTGTATTTCATACTTGGGTTATAGAGACCAATTGTACAAATTATTGTATCTTCCTAATGTTTGCGACTGTAGGATTCAGTCTCAGATAAATGTAATAAAAGAGAAAATGAGAGCTTATCATTATTCCAGGGTAGCTTATTTCACTGCTGAGTTCAAATTTGGCACTATACCCCAACCATTCATAGACCCTTTTGAGGCTTGTTAATTCCAAACAAAACATAAAGTTATGGAGGGACTTTTTGATGCTCTTGGAGTTTTTAGAAGTACTGATGTGGAATTGTTAGTAGTTTTTAAAGATGCCTTGCAAGCCTCTTTACGGTCGTATTTCATTCCTGATTTTGCTTGGGATCAAGTAGTGGACTGTCCTACCCCTTATCTCTCCTCTGCTGTCTCTACTGCAATTAGTGATCCACTTACTCTTTCAGAAATTCTTGAGGCTATATCTGGTTTAAGGGATGGGGTCTCACCAGGTGAGGATGGACTGATGAATGAATTTTTTAAGATCTTTAGATCTGATCTTGGTGAGATTTTGGTACACACATTTAACGATATGTTACTTTCTGGCAGCTCCCTCAGGGTTTTTCCAATGCTATTCTGATTTATCTATTTAAAAGGGGTGATAACCGTCAGCATACAAATTGGCAGCCCATCAGCCTCTTAAATACCGATTACAAAATTTTGGCTTCTGTGTTATGTAAACAGATGCAGAAGGCGGCATTAGAACTCATACACCCTGTTCAGAGTTCTGTTTCTGGGAGAAATGTACAACAAAATTTGGGTTTGTTACGTGATATTTTTGAGTACGGCAGACAACGTAGGTTGGGAGGTTTTGTGATAGCACTAGATCAGGCTAAGGCCTTTGATAGCGTATCTCATGATTTTTTGTTTGAAGTCTTGTCTAAATATGGGATTCCTACTGTTTTAATAAATTGGATTAAATTGTTGTGTCATCAGGCTTCTAGTATTCCCTCCATTAAAAATGCATTGGGGGATCCTGTATTATTACTGAGAGGGGTTAGGCAGGGGTGTCCACTTAGCCCTTTGCTCTATGTTTTTTGTCTTGACCCCCTGGTACGGGTCATTTTGCATGACATCAGTATTGTTGGTTTATCCCAGCATATAGATATACCTGTGCAGAAATTATCTGCTTATGCTGATGATGTATGTCTTTTGGTCTTGGATGCTTCTTCTGGCTTCCAAGCCTTGCAGCATTTTGATGTTTTTGCCCATTTTTCAGGTGTTAGCCTTAATTATAGTAAGAGCAAGGCACTTCAAGTTGGTGATGGGATGCAAATAGCTACAATTGCTGGCACTGAAGTGATAAAAGGGCACTGTAGGATTTTAGGTGTTGTTTTTTGGAGAGGGAGATCTGGCTTTTCTTAATTGGGATTATAAACTGCGGGTGGGGGATCAAAATGTGTCCTGGTGGAAATCTTGGGCTTTTGGCAAATTGAAGAGGTTCAGATAGTAGTTTTTGTTGCCACTTTTCCTACATATTGTTCATATTTTTCCTGTCCCTTGTACACTGGAAACAAGGCTTTATAGTATTTTTTTCCCAATCATCTAAGGAAGTCAGCTGAATCCAGTTAAAAGGGATTTTACTTATTTATCAGTTAAACAAGGAGGACTTGGCATGATTAATCCTGTTGGTTTTTTTTTTATTCCTTTTTCATATTTTCAATTTTTGGTCCATCCTATGTTACACATACTGCTTTGGGCAAGTGGACTAGAGGTCTTTTTCAACAATTTTTAGATAACTGGGTAACTGTGGTTCCTAAAATTGCTGGGCCTATTTCTGTTCCAAGTTGTGCATCTGCAATAGTTAGGAAATTAAAAATATGGGGTTTTGGAAAAGCCGAGTATGCAGCTTGGTCTAGGAAGAAGTTATATGTCAATATAATGCCTAAAGCTCATGCTCCCAGAGTTGATTTCCTTAAATGTCTTCCTACCAGGTTAGAGTCCACTTTGAAGCTTTTACGAGATAAACTGATCCCACGGCATATGTGGGATGTACAATAGAAACACAGAAACATAGACTCTGATGGCAGATAAGGACTGCTTGGTCCACCTAGTCTGCCCATTTCTCTACCTAAAGGATAAGTTGCAGATCCTACTTGACCAACAGCCTATTTCTTCCTACCCCCCTCAAAAATTGCCTTATGTCTGTCCCATGCATTCTTGAATTTTCCCACAGTTTTAGACCCCACAACCTCCTCAGGAAGACTGTTCCATGCATCCACTACCCTCTCTGTGAAAAAATACTTCCTCACATTGCCCCTGAGCCGTCCCCCCTTCTATCTTCAAATTGTGTCCCCTTGTTCTTGCACATATCTTTTTCTGAAAGATGCTACCCTCTTAGACTTTGTTGATTTCACTGAGGTATGTAAATGTTTCTATTATGTCCCCCTCTCCCTCCTTTCCTCAAGGGTATACATATTAAGCTCCTTTAGTCTCTCCTTGTATGGCTTCTTTTGCAGACCCTGCACCATTTTAGTTGCCCTCCTCTGAACTGCCTCCATCCTGTTTATGTCCTTGCGGAGATGGGGTCTCCAGAACTGGACGTAGTACTCCAGATGGGGACTCACCAACTGTCTGCACAGGGGGATTACAACTTCCTGTTTTCTGCTGGTGATGCCTCTCTCTATACATCCCAATATCCCCCCAGCCCTCCCTACCACCTTCTCACATTGCTTGCCAACCTTAAGGTCATCTGATATCATTACCCCCAAGTCCCTTTCCATTTTTGTTGTTGTAACTACCTTCCCCCCATTGTGTAGTCTTCCCCTGGGTTTTTGTTTCCCATGTGTATTACTTTTCATCTCTTTGCATTGAATCCAAGCTGCCATACTTCTGACCATTCCTCCAACCTTGCCAAGTCCCTTCTCATCCTTTCCATGCCTCCTTGTGTATCAACCCTGTTGCAGATCTTTGTGTCATCTGCAAAGAGGCATACTTTTCCTTCCAGTCCCTCTGCAATGTCACTTATAAATACATTAAAAAGGACTGGACCCAGTACTGAACCCTGAAGTACCCCACTAGTAACTCCTCATTCTTCAGAGTGGACTCCATTTACAATTACCTTCTGTGTCCTGTTGTTCAGCCAATGGTTTACCCAGGCTACCACCCTGGGACCCACTCCAAGGCTAGTTAATTTGACTACTAATCTTTTTTGTGGGACTGTGTCAAACGCCTTGCAAAAGTCTAGGTAGGCCATGTCCACAGCCCTCCCTGGTCTACCTCTTGGTCACCCAGTCAAAGAAATCAATTAGATTTGTCTGACATGACCTTCCCACTGTGAACCCATGCTGCCTTGGGTCCTATGCCCCACTGACCTCTAGGTACTCAACAATTCTTTCCTTCAGAAGTGATTCCATCACTTTCCCTACCACATAGGTCAAACTGACAGGTCTGTAGTTTCCTGCCTCTGTCTTGGTCCCACTTTCATGAAGGAGAATCACATCAGCCTTCTTCCAGTCCTCAGGTACCACACCATCTTCCCATGATTTGTTAAAAAGGGTAGTCAGTGGTGTCACTAGTTCTCTGCTTAATTCTTTTAGAATTCTGGGGTGAATTCCATCTGTCCCCATTGCTTTGTCCACCTTCAGTTTTAGGAGTTCCTTCAGAACCTTTTCTTCTGTGAAAGGACTGGGATTGACCCCCCTCTCCAGAGTGCTTCTGTTAATTGGATTAGGCACCTCCCCCACTTCCTCTTTTGTGAATACTGAACAGAAGTATTCATTCAGTATCCCTGCTTTTTCACTGTCACTCTCTGCCCACCCACCATCCATTCTATTCAGCCTCACTATCCCTCCCTTTGTCTTTCTATGCTCCCTGATATACCTATAAAAGGTTTTATCCCCCTTCTTAAATGAGTTGGCTATTTGTTCTTCAGTTTGTGCCTTTGCTATTCTGACTACCCTCCCTGCTTCCTTCTGCCTTAACTGGTACAGTTGTCTATCCTGCTCCTTCTGTGTTTCCTTATACTTCCTAAATGCTATCTTTTTCTCCCTGACCTTCACCGCCACTTCTCTTGAGAACCGTAGTGGCTTTTTCTTTCATTTTGATTTGTTTATTTGCTTCATACAAAGGCTTGTTGCCTCTGTGATGGCAGTTTTGATGTTTCCCCATTGTTGCTCCACCCCTCCTTCTAGCCTGTTTGCTAGTGCTTTTCTAAGGCATTCTCCCATCTTGCCAAAGTCAGCCCTCCTGAAGTCTAGAACCCTCACTTTTGTATGGCTTAACTCTGTAGCTGAGTTTATCATGAACCACACTGTTTGGTGGTTACTTGTTCATAAATGGCTTCCCACTTCTAGATCGAGATCCTCTCACTGTCCCCATTTGAGAGTACGAGGTCTAAGATTGCTCCCCCATGAGTAGGTTCCAAAACTAGCTGTCTGAGGCATGCCTCCTAAAGGGCATCAAGAATGGCCCTGCTTTTGGATGTGGCTGCAGCAAAAGTGCTTCAGTTAACATCTGGCATATTAGGGTTACCCATCAGCAGTATCTCCCCTTTCTCTGCCATCCTAAGTATGCCTTCTATCATATCCTTGTCCATTCCCTCCCCCTGACATGGGGGTCAGTATACAACCCCTGTGTGGATTGTGGTACCATTTCCAGTCTCTAAGGTGACCCACAGTGCCTCCTCTCCTCCCTGTTTACTCTTTTGTTCAGTTGCTTTTATCCCTTCTTTTACATAGAAAGCTTCTCCCCCTCTTCTACCCTCCCTGTCTCTCCTGTAGGTTGTGTATCCTGGTATGTTAACATCCCAGTCATGGTTCTCTGTGTACCATGTTTCTATGACTGCTACAATATCCTGGCATCCCTCTTCCATCAAGCCACCAGTTCAAGGAGCTTGTTGTCCAGACTATGGACATTGGTACTCATTACCCTCCATTTCTTGATGGCCTTACCCCTTTTTGCCCCATCCCTGTCCTTACTGCCTTTGTCAGTTTCTCCATTTACCCTGCACTTCTCCCTATTAACATCTCTATGTTGGTGTCTACCTCACTTAGTACCTGATTTTTTTGGGAGGGGAGCTAGGATTTCCCTGCTCCTTTCCAGTGCCTCCCCCCTTGGCTAGTTTAAATGCTTGCCAATGAAGTATTTAAACCTATCACCTAGGATCCTGGTTCCCCTCCTGGACAGATGCAGACCATCACGCCAGTATAGGCCTGCATCCCTCCAGGTGGACCCCCAGTCCCCAATGAAGCCAAATCCCTGAGTGCTGCACTAGTTTTTCAACCACTGATTGGATCCCATGGTGTGGAGCATCCTAGCATCACCCATGCCATAGACAGACAGCACCTCCGAGAAGGTTACTGTGTGTGCTATTTGTCTAAGGCCCCTCCTCTTCTCCACAAATGCTTCTTGCACTGCTCTGATCCCTTTCTTAGCCAGGACATTTGTCCCTAGGTGGACAATGACATCCAGCTCCCTTCTCTGTGCAGCTGCTCCTGTGATTCTGAGGATTTGCTCCCTGTCCCTCCAAGCCATGGCCTCTCCCTTTCCTCCGCCAGTTCTGCCTTCCTAACAATGGAGTCTCCCACCAGGAGTTCTTTCCTTCTGCTGTGGGGTCCCATGCCACCCTCCTGTGGGTTTCCTTTGTGGAGGTTCCCAGCATCCTTCTTGGTCTCCGCTGTGGGTGCCTCCATAGCAGAACCACACTTTTCCAGAACAGCATAGAAATTGTGGAGAGGTACAACTGGAGGGATGCACCTCAGTTCCACCACCCTCACCCTGCCTGAGCCCACTGTGCTCCAACCATTCCTCTTTCTTGGCAACCTCTGAGGCAACGGCAGTGACATTGGTGGTCCCTGGGTGGGAGAGGAGGTCCAACAAGTCCTGGCCAACTCAGTCTGGAGATGAGCAACCTCCTCCCTCAGCCCAGAGAGGTGTCTGCAGATGAGACAACACTGCATCCTCCAGAATGTCTCCCAGAAGACTGCTGCTCCACAGCCACTGTGCTGCACCACTCCCATCATGTCTTTTTTCTGGCCCCCTAACTGTTGTTTGGAATACTTACTCTTTCCTCTGTTTGTTTATTTTTTTTTCTCTCCCTACTTACTTACTGCCTCGGTGCCCTTTTTAGCTCCTGATCTTCCTGTTCTGAGACAAGAAGTTCCTATTTTTCTCAGTAGTCTCCTTACTTGCTCAGAGTCAGACCTCCAGCAACTGAGGGGGGACAGAGAGCTATTCTTGCCCTTCTAGGATGGTGAGTCTTTGGTGGCTCTGTGATGACTCACTTCCTGCTCCCAAACAGGAAGTTCCTGTTGTCAGTTAAATCCTGTGCCCATAAAAGTAGAACTGGTTTAGGGTGGGGGTGGAGGGGAGGGAAGGAGGGCAATATAGTCCCAGTAGAGAAGTTTTAGTTATACCAGTAACTCCTTCCTCCTGGTGTTCTGTCTATTCTTTGGCAGAGTCTATCTAGGGCAGGGTTTAAATCTGTTTTTAACCTGGCTCCTTCTAGCTAAGCCACTCCCCCTACTTTGCAAATCCTTCTACACTTAGTTAATTTCACAGATAACAATTCCCTTCTGACACATGTGACAATCACCTAGATAAGTACACAGATAACACAGAACAATTTACTTCAACTACCTCTGACAAACACACTAACTCTGTTTTTTTACCCTAGATTGAAAGTGCCCAGTACAAGAGTTATAGTTCTTAGTCCCAGTAGAGAAGTTTTAGTTATACCAGCAGCTCCTTCCTCCTGGTGTTCTGTCTGTTCTCTGGCAGAAGCTATCTAGGGCAGTGTTTAAATCTGGTTTTTAACCTGGCTCCTTCTAGCTAATCCACTCCTCCTACTTTGCAAATCTTTCTACACTTAGTTAATTTCACAGATAATTCTCTTCTGACACCTGTGACAAGCACCTAGATAAGTACACAGATAACACAGATAACATATAACAATTTACTGCAACTACCTCTGACAAACACACTAACTCTTTTTTTCCCTAATTTGTTTTACCCTAAATAGAAGGTCCCAGTACAAGAGTTCTAGTTCTTAGTCCCAGTAGAGAAGTTTTAGTTATACCAGTAGCTCCTTCCTCCTGGTGTTCTGTCTGTTCTCTGTCTGTTCTCAATGGCTGAGTTACCATGGTCAGCTTGGAATTAAAGGGAATTGGAAGCATAAACCTTTAACAGAGCGACAGTATCTAAGATCTGAATGCATAGGGCAGGAGGAAACTTTGGAACATTTTTTTATCCTTTGTTCATGTGCACAAAATTTCTGGAGGTTTTATGCCCTCAAATGGAATTGGAGTCCTATAAAACATATTCAGTACGAATGTCTAGTTTTGGGGGCTATATTGGGTTTTACAGGAGGTACAATCCTAGCACACTGAATGTTATTTTTGCCTTCCTGAAATAACATCTCTGGCAGGCCCACTGTAAATTTTCATGGCAACATGTTACTACTTTACCTTCTGTTTTATTAGCTAGTGTAGAAGCATCTTTAAAACAACTTATGCAAAAAGAACATGCATATTTGATAGGGGTAAATGTTCTGATTTATGGAGACATGTGTCCTGGTTGGACTGATTATCTTTTTGGATCGCTGTTTTTTATGTCTTCTTTGTGTTACATTTAGGGAGTTATGTATGCCTGATTTTTTTGTTGTTTTTTTCTTCTGAAATTGTTTATATTCTTGTGATTCCTACCTGATGTTATGTTTGCTTATACCAATAAAAATTCCCCTGTTCACCAGCAGGGGAACCTTTATATCCTGGCAGTCTGCCAAGATGGCTGCTCCAGGGCTGGCCAGAGAGAGGATGGAGGTTGTGGAGATTGGGGAGATGGTCTCCTTCCCTGCCTCGGTGATGCTAGAGGCCACAATGGAAAACAGAGTGAGTCACACTGAAAATGATATCCAGGAAATGGAGCTTGATACATATGGACCAGAAGAAAATCAAGCTGAAGCCATGGTTGCTACAGAATACCAGGAGCAGACACTACAACAGAAAAAACCTACAAACTCTGAGGTACAGTTAAAACTACCCATACAACTGTCTGATAATGATGAACTACAAGAAATGTTGGCTTTAGAAGAGGATGAGTATCTAAAAAGAAAAGGTGAACTAACTGCTATGTTAAAAGTACAGACAAGGCCTAGTCATGATTCAGCTCAGATGACTGTCAGCAAAGTGGCCCCTTTGATCTTGACATCTGCCAGAGAGCAGAAAAACAACCACTGATTCGTGGAAAGTTTGTTGACGCAGATAAACCATTGTGTGATGCCTTAAAAAGAAAGACTGTGGGAAAGTCAAGAATGGCAAATATAGTCACTCCTTCACTTGGCCTAAGACACCCCGCGGTACCTCCGCACCCTGGTACTGCCACTTGGTCAGTGGAGAAAGCACTTGCAGCTGCTGGATGGGAAAAAGATATGAACTCAGGAGTTTGGTACTCTGGCCCTTCCCAATTTATATCCCACAGTCACTTGAGGAAGAACATTTACAGGATAGTACTCCAGTAAACCCGGAACTACAGGAACGTTCTCTCCCTACTGAACTATTACTAACTCAAAACCCTACATTAAATATTTTGGAACAAGTTACAAGCTCTGAGGAACCACTCTCACAAACTGAACAACAACCGAATAGAAAAACCCAGGGCCCTGATACAAACTCACAACAACAAAAACCACAAAACCAAAATAACACATGAAAAGGAAGATCTTATGCCTCCTCTTTTTCTGTTCCAGTACAACAAGCAAAACGTCACAATGCAGTTTGCATTAAGTATTTAGGAGGTATGGAGGAAGCCCCAGATAGATATTTCATTGGTAGAACACTTTTAAAAGACTCAATGAAATTTTTTTGTGAATGAGATATAAGCTCTCATTCATGTGTGAATGAAACTATAATTAATGTCATTTTTAAAACTTTAAATGGTTTAGAAAGATTCTGGGGACGATACAAGAAGTTGAAAAATTATCTTTTATGGTACACCTTTACAGCAATACCACTTACTGTACTAAGACAGCACAAAAAAATTTACAGTGCTTTTTAGACATGAAGGGGTTAGCATGAATGACTTGGTGGTATGGTTAAAACAAAGGCACACAGTGTTAAATGATCAAGAGACCATTTTTGACTCTGAAAACATATGGACTGGGGGATGGAGGGTAAAAGTACAGTACTGCTAAAATCAACAGATGTTGGAGTGCAACACCTCCTGAATAGTTCTTGGTTGGGAAGGAACAGAGGGGTATTATTTTACCCAAGCCAGCTAAAAAATGTTGTTTCAAATGTTGTTCCATCACTCACCAAAGCCCAGACCTCAATAAACAAGGCTTGCAGGCTCCTCATCGGTGCCCACAGCAGAATGCACACAGCTCTATTCCTCCTCAAACCTACTCACCTTTGATGAGTGCCTGCACTACCACACATGTATACTGGCCAAAAAATTTCTACTTGGGCTCTCCCCCCTCCAGGGTTTGCTGAATCCCTAAAACTGGCCTCCCAGTTGGTCACCACCCAAATTGCAGCCAAGGCCACCTTCCAGGTACCAAGAACCAGGACCTCTCTCACCCAAAGGTCCTTTCACTACAGAGCCTTCTCCTGGTACACCCCCCTCATATCACAAGCACCCCCAAAATCATCCCTTCAAAATTGTCCTCTGAAACCACCTCACTGACACTCAGAGCTGTAAATTTCCCTGACTGCCCCAATCTAGAGTCTGTCTGGCCCTCTGCAACAGACAACATCCTCCAGACTGCCTACACCCCCCCCAACAACTCACCCTTAGTCCCCCTCCCCTCTCCCCAGGTATTGCTCCCTAGAACCTCTAGAGCGTACCTTAATATTTATATGTATGATAGATTAAATTGTAATTAATTGCAAGCCTCTGTACACCTTCATATTATTGGAACTGCTTTGTGGTTTTTTTTTGTATCTCACCGGTATCATTCTCCAATGCTGTACTTCACCATCAATTGTTGTCTACCCTCCCTGCGACAAGGTGCCTTTGTAAATGAGTCTTTGACTCAAATGTTGTAAATCCGAATTATGAAAATAAAATAAATAAATAAATACATAAACTCATTTAAGCAGTGTGTGTGATAGTATAAAATGCTCATTGTGTGGGATATCGGGTCACTCTGGAGAACAGTGTGTAGAGGAGCCGAGGTGTGCATTATGTGAAGAGACAGGGCACACATTTCAACAATGTCCATGGGCAGACCATAACACCCCAGACCTAGCAGATGGAGTAGAGCAAAGGCTCCTAATCACTTTAGCCCAAATATCAAAAACTGCAGCCCAAAAGAAGGCTGCAGAGGATGGGGAACCCCACCCTCTCAAACAGAACAAGCTCAAACAAATATGGGTGACTCTGACAGAACACAGGATGAGACTACCACAGAACACTCTAATGCACAAACTGATAGGCCACAACCCACACAGAAGTAAGTGGTGGACTCTCCCCTCTTCCCAACAACAGATGGAGGTTACCCCATCAGAGATGCAGGACAGCAGCCCTACTGATAATGGTACTGTGTCAGAATCCCAGAGAAATTCAAACATGAGACTCCCCCACCTCCCCACCCCCACTCAATGTCCCAAAAGCACAAAGGGCTACTAGACATAGAAGCACTAATAACTTCCCAGTCACCAAAACATCTAAGATGGAAGCAATCACGCTGGAGAACAAATATGAACTCCTCCAGGAAAATTCTGGTGAGACAGAAGATGACTCAGACACCTCCTCAATTCTCTCCTCTCACCCTGAACAAACCATGGATACTGAAGTTATACAAGTGGCAACAGGGCCACAAAAGAGGAAAGCTAGAACCAAGTTAAAACATAGAGAACAGACTTCCCAGAGAGGTAGTCAAGGTGAAGGAAAGAAAAATATTTTATGTGACAACATTTTTTCTGGGTAAAATTGCATCCAAATTTTACCTTTCATACTGTGAATACTAACAGCATTAAGAGACAGGTAAAAAGGGACATGGTGTTTTCTTTTTTATCCTATACTGCTATGTGTATCGTATTTCTGCAAGATGTCAGATTCCACACTTTAAATGAAATTTCCCAAGCGAAAAAAAAGCATGGCACTTGGGACCCTCATTTTGGTCATTCAGCCAAGAGGCCTGCTCAGGAATAGGAATTTTATTTAAATTACCACACATTGAAGTTATAAAGCTATTTGATCTAGTCCCAGGCAGAGTTATGATTCTAGATGTTAGAATATATAACATTGGATATAGGTTAATCAACATTTATTCACCCCAAACAAAAGCTCATAGGATAGAGTTATTAAGAAAATACAGCCATTTCTGCATACATCACAGTATGTCGTTTTTGGCGGCAACTTTAACTGTGGCCTCTCATAAAAGGTAGATCAAAACAGTCTAAAAACACAAAAATGTTGTGTGACTCAAATTTCTTGATATCATTACTAAAAATAGCAAGACTAAAGGACACATACTGAGATGCTACAAAATTGCATAGCCCTGCTTTCCAAAAAAGCTCCCTAACAACCAGAATTGCTTTTTCTTTACTTCTCAACACCTGCAGATTACTGCAGCTAAAGTAACAGTAGCAGAATTCTTAACCATAATTTACTGTCTATTACAGTAGGAAAAGATAACCCCTTAGTGAAAGGACCAGGAAAATGGAAAATGAACACATCAATATTACAGAAAGAAATTACTTTAAAAAAAATCCAGCAGTTTCTAGAAGCTAGGAAATCAGTATTTATTTTATACGATAACCCCCAGATATGGTGGATTGATAAAAAACCTGACCTTCAAAAGTTAATGAAACACCTTAATCAAACATAGAGTAATGGACAAAATATTCAATGTGAAGAAAATGACAGCAATTACAGAAATGAGTAATGTTAACATATAACACAGGACAAGACTACTCCAAACAAATCAGTATGCTTAAGAAGGAACTAACAGACTACCACTCACAAAAAGCCATTATGCCACAACAACAGCAACAGAAATTTGGAACAATGAGTAATTTTGACACAATATGCCCATATGAAAGCTGCCAGAAACATATCATAAGGAAATAAATGGATGCACTATATAATGAAGAACAAAATTTACAAACACCAAGTATAGAAATGCAGAAATGTGTAGCCTACTATACAAAACAAATGCATGGGCTCTTACAAACAAATATTACTTCTGCTCCTTTATACTTAGCACAAGTAAGGGTACCAGAAAACCCTAAAAATATAGAAGATAGGGTGCAGCAAAGCATACAGCATGAGGAAGTACAGGAAGATATAGATGCCTTGAAATCCGGGATGTCCCCAGGCCTGGATGGATTATCAAATGAACTCTATAAAATTCTGGGGCCTACATTAGGACAAGAGTTAACACTAGTATATAATCATATGTTAACTTATTCATCTATAACACTAGATATGAATATGGGAGGGCTGATTTACATACACAAGAAAGGAGACAAAGAAAAATTACAGAATTGGAGACCAATCTGTCTCCTAAATACAAATTTTAAGATCCTTGGCAAAATTATTGCGAAAAGGCTAACCCATATAGCAAAAATAGTGATCTCAGGAGCACAATCCTGCTCTATTCCAGGGTGCAATATTTCAGATCATCTAATTTTGCTCTGGAAATAGTGGAAAGGGGGAATAGTGACCAACTATCAGATTTCCAGATAGCATTAGATCAGAAACAAGCCTTTGACTCCATGAATCATGAATTTTTATGGTTACCCCTAGCCAAATATCATATTTCAAACAAGGTCATACACTGGATTAAGGAATGTATCAAACAGCCACAGTAGTCCCAATTATAAACGGGTGGAAAGGACTTTTAATTAGCATAAAAAGAGGAGTAAGGCAAGGGTGCCCGCTGAGTCCCATCTTTATATGTATTTATTTGGATCAATTATTAAGAAAAATAGATGCATCACAGAACATACACCCGATAAGCAGCAACATGAACATCATACAACTAAAAATATTGACAGATGATATGAGACTTTTAGTAGTGAATGACTGTCTAGTGAAGGAAGCCATCGGAATGTGCCAGGAATTCAGAGACATATTAGGAGCAACTTTAAATTTACTAAAATGTGCAGGAAAAGAAAAACTAGGGCATGACCAGGTAATGTAAGTGAACAACATTGGTGGTATTAATATTAACACAGAACCCATTACAGTACTAGGAATACAGTTTGGTGAAAGGCAACTAGATACCCTAAATTGGAGTAAAAAACTTGAACAAGGACAAAACACAAAGTAGAATAAATGAAAATTAGGGAAAAAGAAGAGGGTGTATTTAATAAAAACCTTCTTGATTCCCATTTTTCTATATATAAGTTATAGCTTCCCTCCTCCTAGAAATATGGAAACTAGAATTTTTAGCATATTCTTTTAAGCCTTGTGGGGGAGCCGCTTTAACCCAATTAAACAAGACATCACATATTTACCACTCTCAAAAGGAGGCCTCCTTATTCTTTTTAATAGCATTTTCATTATGGTCAATATGAAACCATTACTATCAAAAATGGGCAAAGGGCTGGAACCCTGGTTCTATGAGGCATGTACACCTTGGTTTAGACAATTGGAGTTAAATACTCTAAAAATAGTAAAACAAGTCTCCTCATGCCCAATATATATTAGGGACACTTTTAATTGACTACGACAATAGTGTATCAAAAGTAATATAATCTTAACACTACATAGGAAAACACTTTATAAAAACCTGTTAGAACAGATATGTAAGGTACCCATAGTATTTCAAAAATATAATATCCAACAAACTATAGAAGTGACTACTACAATTATTGCAGAACTCTAGAATACCCCCACACATCTGGGATGTACGTTGGCTCAGTTGCCATGAAAGGCTAAATGTTAAAAACAACCAGAAGCATAAACATGCAGGAATCATGCATGATGACTGAGCACGAGAGTGAGTGGTGGGTATAAAGTGCAACACTGCTTCCCCACTTTCTGCGATCCTGGTGAAAAATATAGTGACAAGGGATTGTAAGGGAAGAGTCAGAGGTCTTGGATGAGAGCCATGTTTCTGTAAAACATAACACATCTGGGGAGTGTTGCTCTACCCAGTATTGAACAAGGTTCCGTTTTGGCAGGAGGCTTCTAACATTCATGTGGAAAATTTTTAACCCCTTGGGTCATAATGGCCTAATGGTGCCCTGAGGAGGCTGGGGGAGGGGGGATTTTCTTTAGAGAATAAGGGAAATATAGGGCACTGCAGAGATATTTGTTTTATTTTTATTTATTTTTGTAATAGAAATAAGCAAACAATTGATGGGGACTGCTGAAAGAAATTGTTACTGTGACCCTTTAAGCAGGTAGGAGGCACAGGATGTAGTAGGAGTTGACAGAGCTGTATGTGCTGAATGGTTTGGTGGAGGGGGGGCCATACCACTGTTGGCCTGCAGGCAGGAGTGTAGAACTCGGCTGATTATTTCTACACCATGGGCTCTCAACATAAAGAATACTACCCTGAGGTACGAGGGTGGCTGAGGAGGGAGGGTGGGAGGAGCTTAGCACTGCCTCACAAAGCATGGCAGTGCTCCAGCCTTTGTGTGGTTCCATACCTGAGCCACTTGCTAGTGTGCTGAGAGAGTGGAATGCTGTCTACCTGCTGCAGGAGTAACTGAGCTCCCAGTGGAGTTAAGCTGCTCCTGGTGTGCTGCTGTGGGGGTGGAGAGGGCCCAGAACCTAATGGGACCCTGTGGGACTGGCTGCAATTTTCAGTGCCTGCAAGTACAAAAACACAGACTTGATAGGATTAAGGGATCAGGACTGGCAAACAAAGGAAATGGCAGGAGTCAGGGTGGGAAACATGACTGCAACTCAGGCAGACAGAAGGGGAGGGGGAGAGGGGAGTTGGGCAGGAGAATGCAAAAGAAGGAATTGTTGCAGTAAGCACTAGGAGCACAAGAATTAATTATACCGTCAGCTATCCACAGAAAATGGTCATTGAGGCTACACAAATAAGTTATGGAGCAAGTACAGCTGACAAATCAACTAGCAAATACACTTCCGCTTGGAACGTGTGTGCACCAACAGTTAAACTAAGCATTACAGATATGGGTAACACACTATTAAAGCTCCACTTGAAACTTGTGAAAACAACAGGTAAACTCAGTATTACTTGTATTAAACAAGCAATCTGTATAACTCCACCAACAGACTATTCAGTCACTATTGTGTTGAGAGAGTGGAATGCTGTCTACCTGCTGCAGGTGTAACTGGAGCTCCCAGTGAAGTGAAGCTGTTCCTGGTGTGCTACTAGGAGGGTGGGGAGGGCCCATAACCTACTGGGACTCCATGAGACTGGTGGAAGTTTTCAGATCCTGTTGCAGGAGTTACTGCAGCTCCCAGTGGAATGAAGCTGTTCCAGGTGTGCTGCTGTGGAGGTGGGGAGAGCCCAGAATCTACTGGGAAACAGTGGCTGGCTGCAATTTTCAGAGCCTGCTGCTGGAGAAACTAGAGCTTCCTGTGGAGTGAAGCTGCTCCTGGTGTGCTGCTGCAGTGGTGGGGAGTTCCAAGAATCTACTGGGACTCCATGGGACTGACTGCAATTTTCAGAGCCTGCTGTAGGAGTAACTGGAGCTCCCGGTGGATCAAAGCTGCTCCCAGTGTGTTGCTGCAGGGGTGAGGAGGGCCCAAAACCTATTGTGACTCTGTGGGACTGGTTGCAATTTTCAGAGCCTGCTGCAGGAGTACTGGATCTCCCAGTGGAGCAAAGTTGCTCCCAGTGTGCTGCTGCTGGGGTAGGGAGGGCCCAGAACCTACTGACAGTCCATGGGGCTGGATGCAATTTTTCAGAGCCCACTGCAGGAGTAACTGGAGCTCCCAGTGGAGTGAAGCTGCTCCCAGTGAGCTGCTTGTGCTGCTGCAGGGGTAGGGAGGGCTCCATATAACTGCTTGCAATTTTCAGAGCCTGCTGCAGTAGTATCTGGAGCTCCCAGTGGAGTGAAGCTGCTCCTGCTGTGCTGCTGCAGGGGTGAGGAGTGCTCAGAACCTACTGGGTCTCCATAGGACTGGCTGCAATTTTCAGAGACTGCTGCAGGAGTAACTGGAGCTTCCAGTGGAGCAAAGCTGCTCCTGGTATTCTGCTGCAGGAGTGGGGAGGGTCCAGAACCTACTGGGACTCCATGGGACTGGCTGCAAGTTTTAGAGCCTGCGGTAGGAGTAATTGGAGCTCCCTGTGGTGCGAAGCTGCTTCTGGTGTGCTGCTGCGGGTGTGGGGAGATATGCGCTGACCTGAGTCAGAATATGACATTTAACATTATTTTACACTGGCAGTGTAGTCTAGAGCTTAGAGCATCAAGCTGTGAGTGAGCTTGGTATGTCCACTGGACCTGCTGATTCTCAAAAACTTCCCTTGCATAATGTGTGACCCTTAGCAAGTCAATTTATTTTATTTATTTATTTATTGAATTTTGTTGACCGGGTAGGCCCACTGGGCCCCGGAGGTCCCTTTTTCAGGGGCGACCCGGGGGTAAAAAATAACATACAGGTAAACAGAACAGTAAAAGCAGGTAAGCAGAGCTGTAAAAATAACATACAGGTAAACAGACAGTACAAGTAGGTAAGCAGAGCTGTAAACTTGCGTAAATACCAAATGGTTTAACAGTGATAACACACATAAGGCAAATTCCATACTATATAACTGTGAAAGACTTAATGGCATTTACAATACGGAAGGCGGAGAGTGAGGAGGGGCCATGGCATAAGGTCAGTTCCTTATGCATTGGCAAGTGCTCCTGGTGAGCAGGTGTGCTTTGAGCATAGACTGGAAGCAGGGGCTCGACCCTGCCTCCCGTACCTCCAGTGGGAGTTTGTTCCAGTGGGAAGGTGAAGTAAAAGCAAAGGACCTGGACCCAGCTTTAGTCTTTGTTTTGGGGACCACAAGGAGGTTTTGTCCTGAGGAAACGGAGACTCCTCAGGTTGGTTTTGACACTAACTAGTCCTTTGAGACTAGGGGGAGGTAAGGGGCCCCAGAAGCTTAAAAGTGAGACATAGTGTGGGGTAGATGAGGTGGGCTTCCAATGACGGCCAGCTGAGCTTGGATTGAGCCTCGCAGTGGTGTGTCCTAGGGTGTGATAATGTTGCAAATCAGACAATCTTATTGTATAAGGTCTGGAGCCTGCCAAGTTCCGTAGAGGCCACGCCTTGAAGAACAGGTGCCGCATAAGTGAGCTTGGGGAGTAGGACGCTAGTTGCGATGGCAACTCTGGCTTCAGGGATAATCTGGTCCTTTATTCTGTAGAGCAATAGTTCTCAGACTTTGTCACAGTGAGCCTCCCCAAATCCATGGAAAAGATTTTGAGCCTCCCCCAAAAACTGAAATAATCTTGGGGCCCCCCCAAAAAAAATCACATACTGTACTTTGTGCAGTACAGCATGAATAAATTGAAAACCCTTTGAGTACTTGGCTCACATTCAGTTCTTTGTCTTACACTGACGTGGAACCTTTGAAAAAGAGCTCCTGTGCTCAAAGGCATTATCTGAATAACAAATAAATAAAATAAATAAATGTTATTCGGCATACTTTAACTCCCCACAGGCCAGCCTACTTGCTCCTCTATTTTTATTCTTGAACCATTGTTACCCCTTGTTGCAGTACCTTCATGGGTCAAACTACTTTCTCCATTTCCTTTCTATATGAAATAACCTTCCTACATACTTGCCTTTCCCAGTCCTTCCCTGCTGCTAAGCAACTTCTCAGGGATTACTTTGCTCCTTTCTGCTATTGCTCTTAGCACTTCTATGTTCAACCCTTGTATTTGGGCTGTTCTGCCATCAGGCTGCAAATTGATCAATTACCACCTCTCATTATTAGTTTATTGTTCATATTTGTTTGCAATATTGTTCGTTGTGTATTTCTTGATTGTTTTGCAGTTACTTTTTTGAAATGTATTAATTCCCTACCCTTCCTCGAGTACATCTGAAATGAGCCTTGGCTCATTCACCTTCCCTTGTCACCTCTTATTAAATAAATACATAAGATTTACCTACTATTATCCTCTTTCAGTTTGCTTCATCTCTTCACACAAAATATATAAAACTCAAAATTGAAATACAGTACTTTTTCAGACTTGCTTGAGCCTCCCCTGGAACAGGTTGGGGCCTCCCCAGGGAGGCTGGCCTCACCATTTGAGAACCCCTGCTGTAGAGGATACCGAGTTTTCCATGTATGGCTTTGGTGAGTTGGTCAACATGATTTATTAGGGTGAAGCCTTGGTCCAAGGTTAGTCCTAGGTATTTAGTGGAGGTAACCACCTCAAGTTTATCACCCCCTCTGGACTGCAGCTGAAGGAGCAGCGACCTCTCGGTTCCCAAGGATCTGGGCCCGAACAACATCGCTTTAGTTTTACTGGTATTTAATACCATTTTATTCCGAGTGAGCCAGTCCTCCATCTGAAGAATGTCCTCTTGGAGGGCATTCCCCAGTTCTCCTAAGTTAGGGGAGGCTCGGAAAATGACAGCATCGTCCGCGTATTGGATGACGCTGCTGCTCCCGCAATGTAAGTGCAGATCGTTTATAAACAAAGTGAAGAGAAGGGGACCAAGTATTGACCCCTGAGGTACTCCTACTTTGAGCGGTGCAGACTGGGAGACATAGTCCTTCCACTTGACCCTCTGGGTCCGGCCCGTAAGGTAATTAGCAAACCATCCTAGGGCATGTGCATCCATGCCAAGGGCGCACATTTTTTGTAAAAGGAGGTTGTGGTTTACCAGGTCAAACGCTTTAGACAGGTCCATGAGGCCTGCGCCTGTGCTGACCCCTGAGTCATTATTGGCCAGTATATCAGCCGAAATTTGGTTAGTGCAGTGTCCGTTCCCATGCTTGGCTCTGAAGTCGTGGTTTTGATGAAGAGATTATCTGGTGTGTTTCCAGATATTCGCGTAGTTGAGAGTATACAAGCTTCTCTTGTAATTTCGCTATTGCGGACAACAGGGAGATAGGCCTGTAGTTCCCAATAGGCTCAGTGGACCCTCCCTTGTGAATGGGGATCACTAGGGCCTGCTTCCATGGCTCAGGGACAGACCCCTCCATAAAGGACTGCTTTATCAGCAAGGTTAGGGGCTTGGCTAAAGATGGGGTGCTCTCCTTGAGGATTCGAGTCTGGATCCCATCAGAGCCCCCGGTGCATCTCACCCACAGGGATTTAAGGATGAGCAGAACCTCCCTTTCCCTAACCAGCCACAGATGAAACAGAGGGTGGTCTAGTTCAAGGGGCAGGTGCCTATTAGGTTCGTTCTTGTTCTCTAAGGGACTCACCTTGTACGCATCCAGGTTTGTGAAGAAACCGTTTAGGGCCTCTGCGATGAGAGGCGCCTCTTCGAGGACTTGCCCTTTAACCAGGATAGGGCCAGTTGTTGATTTCGTACCTCCTTTTAGGAGTTCGTTAATGTGTGACCAAAGTATCTAGGGTTTCCCAGGTTAGCTTTTTGGAGATTGGTGATATATTCCTTCTTGGCTTTCTTTATGGCCAGTTTGCATTGGTTTCTGAGGGCCCTGTAGCTAGCAAAGTCCACTGGAAACTTAGATTTCCAGAACTTTTTCCATGCTTTGTCCCAAGTAGACATCAGGGCTTTTAGGGGGCGTGAGATCCACTTATAACAGCTACCTTTGACCCTATAGGTTTTCATAGGGGCAACGAGGTCAGTGACTTTAGTGAGGGTGGTTTGGAAACATTTTAAAGCTTCCTCCAGGTTAGGTAGGTGTCCAATGGGGTTCCAATCAGTGCTATTTAGGTAGCCTATGAACTGGTCAGGGTGGAATTTGGAGTAGTCTCTGGTAGTAAGAGATCTAAGAAGGACTTTAATAGCATTATTCTTCCAAATGACAAATATAGGCGAATGGTCGCTCAAGGCATCTCCCAGGATCCCGGCCATCTTTGCATTACTAGGGGATGAGGTCAGGACCCAGTCTATTATAGAGTGCCTACCTGATTTATGGTTCATTCTGGTCGGTAGGGTAATAATTTGAGTGAGGTGGGAGTCGTGTAGGGTTTTGTTGATGGCAGACTTCCCTTCCTGTCCCAGTTTAAATTGAAGTCGCCTAGAAGGATAGTCTCGGATGCAGTGTCAACCACTGGGCTCTTCAGGAGCTCATCCAGAGAGCCGAGAGCATTGGATGGTGGGCTGTATATACGCAGCCAATAATGAGGTGTTTAGCCCCACCTATTTTGAGCCGAACAAATATAGCTTCAGCATTCAGGGACAGGTCAAGGGGCTGCCTGAACAGGGAGGAAGAGATATTGTCCTTAACATAAATTAGCACACTGCCCCCTCTTTTAGAGGGTCTATCCTTTCTGAAAAGGATATATCCGGAGATTGCTACTTCATGATCCAGAATGTGGGGGTTTTAGCCAAGTCTCCAAGACCGCTAATAGATCCGGATTATAGACTGCCAGCCATGCCTGTACCTCTGAGATCTTTGGTCTCAGGCTGCAGATATTCATATGCACCAACCTCAGACCCTTGGCTCCGTCCCAAGCCTTATCAAGGGGGGAGGAGATAGAGACATTTGCTGTCTCTGGGCCAGGGTTTGGTTGGATATCTCCTGCCATTAGTAGAAGGGCAGCTAGTGAGCTCAGGAGAGTGAGGGTTGAAAGGGGTATGGACAGGATGACCTGATTAGGGATTGGGCTCCTACTGAAGAGAAGGACCCTGTAGAGGACCCCTTTCTTAGAGAATTCATGTGCTGCCAGGAGAAGGAAATTGCACCTTGGGGAGGGACACGCAAAGTGTCCGATCCTGCAGTTTTAGCGAGGGAGTCAGTCCCAAGTTGCCCCAGTATGTAAATTGTTGCCAGGATAATGCCTCTGTTCCAGTAGGGAGGAGGCATGATGTGGCTTATCTGTGCTTCTCGCCTTGATAGCAAGAGCAGGGCCTGGAGGACAAGGGTTAGTTACAGGCGATAGAGCCTATGTCAAATTCCCAAGTACCGCACTTCCACTGTTAGTGCGCAGAAGCAAGTTCGGCAGTCTGATTCATAGAGCAACTAAAGCAAGAGCAGTTCGCGCCCTAATTAACAGGATCCCAGAAAGAAAGTACTAGCCGTACTTAATCTTCCAATTCTCCCTGGTCAGCACTGCAAATGGGCCTGGTGCCCCATGGGCCTTACTGAGTTACCAATGAATGAAACAAAATGTAATTGCACAGGGCCAGAAGCTTTACCACTCCTGCCTTACCATCACATTCCATCCATCACTCATGAAGACAAATTACATATACATATACTGAAGAAGGCCATTCCATGTTCCCTACTTATCATGTTCATCGATACCTTTAGCTGATCAGAAAATGTTGAATTTATCTGCAAGACTTCCTATACTCCTTTGATAGTATTTCAGTACCTTGTCTGTTACCTGTTCCAGTTTTTATCTTGTCACTGTCTGTTTTATAACTATTTCTTAAAATGTCTAACAAATATGTTTCAGATTTTTATGTAGGCTTGGATTATGACTGTTCAAAGGGAACAACTGACTGTTCCATATCGGGATGGCTGTTGTGTAAATGATTATGGGAAATTATATAATTTGACTCACTGCCTACAGTCCCAGTCCAGGTTTTTATTTTGCGTGAAGTTAAATCATAAACCACCTCACCACCACTAATTTAAAAACACTGTTTTATAGAAGGGTTCAAGATACACCAGATAGATAATATATTTTCACATGGGGAATGATGGGGAATTCCAGGAATTGGAGAGATGGGGTGTAACTATATTCTAATAATGGGGGAGTGTTTTTTTTTCCCATAGGGAAATCCTGTTATAATTGGCCGTTATAACCAGGTGGTTATAACATCGAACACACACCAAGTTTCCCTCTCCATGCATGTGCCAGCCACTGTCTTCCCTTCATTCTGCTGCACTGCACCTCTCAAACACAGACTGCACAGAAATAAATGTTAAAAAATTACACTAAATAAAAAAAAAAGCACTCTTACTATTTTAGGTGACTACTAGGAGGAACCGTTTTACAAAAAAATAAATGGTAACACATGCCATTAGAACCTGACTGCAGACTGTGATTCAACCCAAGCGTGGCTGCAAAGTGATGTGCATCTATTTTATATATCTGCTGTGGTGAAAAATCACTCCCTAGCAATTGTATAAAATAAAACATGTGGTGCTGTGTAAAACTCAAATTTTACACACACCCTCAGTGTTAGATGCTTAAATAAATCCCTTAAGCTTCACTCTTGGGGTTATGTAGCATGCAGCACCTCAGATGTGTGCAAAATTCTCATTAAACATGCCACCCCATGTATTATTCTATATATAATAACTGGGTTCCCCTTTTTCTCGTAGGGAAACTGCGGCATAATTTGCCGTAATAAAGGAGTGTTTATTAAGGAAAACGTGCACAATTTTCCTCGCTCTGCGCATGCGCTCCCGCAGGTCTGTGCTTCCTGACCACTCTCTTTGCTTCCCTTGTCACCCGCTCAACTGCCAGAGGAACTCGGTGGTAAGTTATTTTAAAAACAAAAATGTAAATTTCAACATATTGTTGGATAAGAAAATACTTTTAAAACAAGTTTAAAATCTCACCCAATGAAAGTGTGATGTCTGACCAAAGATGGAGCCAGACTGCGGACTCACCGAAGTGCCTAGTATTTTATATAATTGCTGTGGTGAAAAAAGGGACACCCAGCAGTTACATAAATTAAAATAATGGGTGTAGTGTGTAAACTCGAAGTTTACACACACCTTTGGGGTTAGATGCTTTCACAAACCCCTCAAGCTTCGCTCTTGGGGTTTATGTAGCATCCAGCCCCTCACTTTATTCTATATTTATTGCACTCTGAGGGAACTGCAGGACTGTGAAAAACCAACTACCTGTTGTCCATTCACTTTACAATAGAAGCGATGGTTGTCATGTAAAAAGTTAAAACATTTAAAGTAATAAACAAAGTACAATAATCCCTGCACTCAACTTTCTAGTTTTTTACTAATTTTTTGCTAAATTTATATCCTAATATATGCACCATAAAATGTTGTGGTCACTGCAAAACATTTTACTATACGTTTATTCTTGAATCCCTAACTTGTTTTTCTTTATGCTACTGAGCATGAGCTCTCACTAAACACCAAAGGCATTGGATGATTTTCAAAAGGATCCACCCATTGAAACTTCATGTTGCAACAAGAAGATGAAGTTGAGTTGACAGTCATCTGAGCCTGAGTCAAACCATATGTTGAAAAGGAATCCCATCATATCAGCTGCACCTGTGACTGCAACTAACAATTGTTTAAAATCATGATGCAAAGTAAACTTGTGCCTAACCTGAGATTAGAATCAAATTTCCAAGCAATGCACATAGGAAAATGCATGTAAAACAGATGCAAAGTTAGACCAATTAAAAAGTATAAGTTTGTACAATGCCAGCAAATATAACATGTTGGGTAAAATCAGAGAAGAGTAGGGAGTGTGAGGATTAGAAACATAAGAGAGTAGGGAGAACACCAGGAAGTTAAGTACCAGTGATACCATCTTACACACATATCAGCACAAAATCCACTGCAACACATACACACACACACACACACCATGGCACTGTTGGTGCAGATGCAGCTATATCTGCCATTTTTAAATTATTTGCTTTTATCTGCTACTTAATGTATTTCTTGAGTTTTACTTTTTTCTTTGGATTTGTACTGTATGTACAGTACAAGTGCTTTGATATTTCTTGAATTGTGCTTTTTAAAAAATACATTTTGATTGATTTTGATTTGATTTTGATATTAGTAATTAGAGGAGAAGGAGAAATGCAAAGCAACAAGACTGCAACACATCTCAACCACAGATTCAGGCAACACAAATGATATGTTCAACATGTTTCAACCTTGTAGGAGATACCTGGAATACAATGATTTGTAGTGTATTGCCATGTACTGACTGGACAGTTAATTCATACACAACCTATACCAGCAGTCATAGGGCAAGTTGGCACAAGGTACTGCACACAGCCATGCTATGAGTGTTCAAATGAAAGTGACTGCAGCACTCTGTTTTTTGACAAATGGGAGATTCTAGACCCTAGAAGGTGTACATAAATTCCTCTGAGCCATCTAATTCCTGCAGTGTTTCTGTATTCTAGATATATAAGTTGTTACAAATGCGTGCTATAAATGGGACATGCTACTAAAAAAAAGTCATAAAACATTCCATTGAACATTTAACTAGACATTCATTAATCTTTCAAACAGCAATGTACATATGACCTGTAATTACAAAAAAATGCTAATTTTCAATATTGGTGGATATGACCTGAGTTCAAGCACTGTTTGAACTGCTGGGAAGTTATCCATAAAAACAACCTTATGCTGGGTTGTCACAATGGTGGCATTTTATATGATGCATTGAACTGTAGATAATTTATGTTTCTGTAACTGATGCTATTATCTATATGTACTGATAGCAAGGGCAGTTAGGGAACCCCTAAGTCAGCAGTTATTTTTTTAAAATTAAATGAACTAGGCTTCATGTTTGAAGTAGATCTCAGTGTTGTCTTTCATCGGACAAATTAATGTCAGATACTGTATGTATGTCACAAATGTTTTGTTCAAATTTGTAAATTAAGGATGACATTAGCCAACTTTATATGTAATCAAGACATTCATACACTGTTGACATGCACGTGCACACACTTTAAACTCACAAAGACTGGGAAGAGGGGGGAGGATGGCTGGAACACATGAAGAGAGAGATACAAACTGTGCTTTCCTGAGGCAGTATCAGCGGTACTAAAAGTATGGAGGCCTGGTCCCCCATCCCCTCACAACTGCCATTTATGGCATCTTGTTCCCCCCATCTTGCAGTCTTTCCAACCATTTAAGCAACCTGTCCTAGTAGCCACCCAGTTAGCCAATCAAGTTGAGCTGGACTGGGAGCACTCATAGTGGTGCTCAGCACAAGTGGACACATATGGAGTAGCAGCCAGCATCACAGATCAAAAGAAAGAAAGAGAACATAACAGAAACATAGACAATGTTGACAGAAAAGGGCCATAGGTGCATCCAGTCTGACCAGTTTTACCCTACTCTACCTATTGATCTACTGTATTGTCCAGACAATGTTTTCACCCTTCTCTCTCCCCTTTGCTTCCTGCCTTCTTACTACACTCCCAAGAAACTATTATGCCCTGTACTCTCTCCCAGCCATGCTTGAACCCATTAATGTTTTTTTTGCACCCATCACTTCTACTGGTATGATGTTTCATGGCTCATCCACTCACTTTGTAAGGTAACACTTTCTGGCATTTCTCCTGGATCTCTCTCCCACCACCTTACATTAATGTCTCTTTGTTTTTGACCCACTACTCCTGTTAAATAGTTCATCACAGTTTACCTTGTGTATTCGTTTAAGCAGGAACATTTTGTCCCCTAAAGCAGGAATAAGACAGAGTAAACTTATTAGACTTGGAAAGGCACAGTGGGGAGTTCAAAGGAATTATTTGACAGATAACTTGACTGTTGGTGACGTAGGGAAGAGAATACCATTTTTATTTCATTTTATTTTTTTGCTAGTGAGTGAAAACAAAGTGAAACAGGCTGCTGCACTGGGACAACATCTCTCATTGAGGTGAAGAGGAGAATGTGTCAGTGTTTGTTTAAATGGCTACTTACAGTTTACCTTGTGTATTCCTTTCGCCTGGAACATTTTATCCCCTAAAGCAGGGATAAGACAGAGAAAACTTAGTAGACTGGAAAAGGCACAGTGGGGAGTTCAAAGGAATTATCTGACAGATAACTTGACTGTCAGTGGCGTAGGGAACAGAATACCATCTTTATTTTATTTTTTTGCTTGTTAGTGAAAACAAAGTGAAACAGGCTGCTGCACTGAGACAATATCTCTCATTGAGGTGAAGAGAGAATGTGTCAGTGTTTGGGAAACAAATGCAGGTGTTTATGTGCGTGTGGGTGTATGCTGCCATGTTGTGTTGAAACCAAGAGAAAGAAATACATGGGGAGTGGAAAAGGGCAGTAAAAGGATCCATCATGCTAGTTCTGCCAAGAAACATATATTCATTGCCAAAATAACTTAATACAGATTAGGGCTGCTATCTCACAAAACTCAAACCTCAAAATGTTTAGAAATGTGCAATTACAGTTTGCAATCCAATACCCACAAAGTTTGGAAATGTGCTATCAGGGCTGTCAAGCCTAACTTCCACCTTCTCATCTCCCCTCCCCTCACTTCCCAAGGACAAGCTAAACCCATGGAGCAATGCAGCAGTGGTATTGTACCTCATACAGGGACAACATATTCAACATTTGTAAATAGCAGCCACAATCCCTACCATCTCTCTCATTCCATACCCTTATGACTCAAGGGCAATTTACTGGTCTGGTTCCACACTACAAGGCTGTGCTGGTTCATCTGCCTCTATAGGTTAACCACGTGGCTCAGTTGGTAGCACATCCGCCTCTGGACCAGAAGGTCTTGGATTCTCGTCCCACACCGGGATTGGTCTTGCATCTAAAAATCGCTGGCATCCAAGTGCAGTATTGGGGGGTGCTGTACTGCTGGGGTGTGCCATCCTTTGGATGAGATGTTAAACCGAGGTCCCTTCGGCCCATCCTTGTGTTGTCCTGGTGGGTGTCCAGGTGGAAGTAAAAGAACCCAGGGCACTCTTCGCAAAGAGTACGGAACATTCCCAGTGTCCTGGCCAACATTCCCCTTCCCATAAACTGGTTCATGCAATTATTCAGGCTGCGTGTGGGTGATGATGTGTGATATGGCTGCCTCCACACATTCAGTCACTTCACTACCAGTCTAGCATTGCTTGTAAAGCAGTTTGGGATGAATGAAAAAGCGCTATATAAATGCTGATTCTTCTTCTTCTTCTTCTTCTTCTTCTTCTTCTTCTTCTTCTTCTTCTTCTTCTTCTAAGGTGCACAGTTACCACACAGTTGTATGTTGGTGTATGGTCTTGTGAACTCTGTGTACAGCATACCCTCAAATTAACAGTAGGATTTTGTTTCACATCTTGCCTAGTAGGATATTTACCATCCACATGCAACTTGTTTCATACAGCTTCAACAAGACTCTGCATAAAATAATATACTGTACATGCCACTATAATGTGACTTGTTTTGAGTAATTCCAGGTACACATCTTCAAGAAAAGCTACAAATGTGCAGCGTGTACAGCACTTACAAATCTGTAACAAGTCTGTTTTGCACAGGATCCATAGTATTGTGTGGAATGTAAGCCACAGCATCAGTGAATGTAAAACTCTTTAGCTGTGTCATGAAAATATTCTAATTATATAGCTAGAAATGCATAGTATGGTTAGGAAACACCAACACTGTGTGGCATACCTCCAGACCCATAGTTCAGCTTTGGGCCATGAGGGCAGAGGATGGAGATTAGGGTTGCTGTTTAAAAATGTTTAATATGTTGATCTTGTATGAGGTCTCACACCATTGAGTCACAGTCCCATACCTGTACATTGATCTTGGGTAACAAGGGTAGGGGAGGTAGATGTGAGTAGGAGTCAGGCTTGACAAACCTTATAGCATATTTTCAAATTTTGTGGGGTTTGAGATCTGTGCAGTAGCAACCTTAATCTGCATTAACAATTTTTTTCTCTTAAGTTCCTTAGTTTCTTAAAGTATGGCAGCAACCTGCTTTGTACAAGACCCTTGCGGCCTGTATGAAGCATGAAGTGACTCCTAACTAACTTTGTGCTAGACGCTGCTGAAAAAAAAGATGTACAGAGCACTTTACTTCCTACACATAAGTCCCAATTAACAAAGCATGAGAGAAGGCCTAACTTTCTTCCTATCTTGATTATATATGACAGTAATTATACTACAAAATGCACATATTTTTATTCTTTTGCATTCTTGATCATTTTCTTGTCCCTTGGCATTATATATTTTTGTTGTGTGTTTGTGTGTGTACAGCTTAAAAATATTTTCATTGTCTTAAAAATCTTCATGCATCATGTAAATTTTCAAAATCATTGTTAAGGATTAGAGCCCTAATAATGGGGAAAGCTTAGTCCCTTATCCATATTTAGTAGAAGGGTGGGGCAGCCCATAGCTGGGACAAAGAGACTAGGGACTCTGGCCTTCTCAATATTCAGAAGACACCCAGAGCTGATCCATATTAACAAAGGGGTGGGTCATCAAACTGTTTCAGTGCCCATGGAGCAAATTGTATTTTCTCTGTCTGCCTGCCCTCTCCTGTTGTTTGCCTACCTCTCAACTGTGTCTGATTTTCAGGGATGTCCCTGATTTTGCCTCAGAACTTTCTTCTGTCCCTCCTAAGTTTGGCATTTCTGCTGCTAAAGAGTAGGGATTGGAATCACAAAATAATGCCAGCCACTGATGTTACAGTCTAGTTCTCATTAAAAAATGCTATTCACATGAAGAAGCATGTTGTACACAACTTCTGGAACTACTATTGCTGTTTTATCAGATGTGTTCCAGATTTTGGTCATTTGTCCCTGATTTGTGATGAGTGAGGTTGAGAGGTATGGTTGCCTGGACCCACTGCTTGCTGTGTCTGAACTGCTAAATTCATTCAAACTGTGTTAAGTGGTTGAACTGCTTGCTGTGACTGAACTACTATATTCAATTGAAGAGTTTAAGTGACTGAACTGCCTTATTTCTGGTGTATCATGACTGTACTGCCTCATTTTCTCAATTGTCCTGTGTGACTGCACTGCCCTGAGAGCACTGATTGCTGCAATTGCCTACTGCTACTTCCTCTGAAGACATTTGGGGCCACCCCATCCCAAGTGGTAGGGCTCACAGTTGTAAAAGAAGGGGGATTGCCTTTCATAATTTTAATTTTTGTTCTCTTCCTGGCTCCTGCACACACCTCATCTAGGGTTCCTCTGGTGCCTCTTCTTTGACCCAGGGAGGGTTCCCGGGAAGCCCAGTATCACCTGCATCCATCTCCACTGACCTCCACCAACCCCAAGTCTTTGTCATGATGCCCCAGGTTCGAGTTGCCAATCGTAAGTGGTAGCCAGCTGGTAGCTAGGGCCCACCAAAGTGAGTCAGGTTAGGGGCTGCCCCAGCTCTAGCTTGAGGGACTTCAGTCATCCACTGAACTTGGAGTCATGTTGCCTATTCTCCCACATAGAGGTTGTCCCAAGGTGGAAATAGTACCAGTGGCCTATAGCAAGGCCTCGCCGAGGATTGCCAGCCTCTGTGCCTCAGTCCCCAAGCTGGCCTAAATACCGGTGGCCCACACAAGAGGCCACACCGAGGGTTGCCACACTCATGATTGTACCGTCCATAGGTCTCTCGTGTTCCAGTGGCTCATCAAGAGGTCACACCAAAGACTTCCAGTTTCTGAAGCTGCAGGGGTGAGGTGGCAAGGGTTCTGGTGACCTACCCAGAGGTTGTCCAGTGGATCATCACACCCAGCTTCCTTTCCTCTACTGGATATCACCTGCCCTCCTGCTCAAGGTCACCACAGCTGACAACTCCAGATAAGGGTTTTCTCCACCTACAACCAAGTGTTAATACCTATCCTCAACCAGGCACTTCCCTTTTGACATTGCCTCAGTGACACCAGGAGTCACCTTCTTCTCAGGGCCAGGAGGCCTACCATGCTTTATTCTGTTTCTGGTTCACTGGGGGATGCACCATTTTATGGACTGTATAGGAAGCGCTTTCTTGGGTTCACACCCAGCGGTCGGCCAACCCAAATACTAGAAACCCAAGCTTGGTGCATCGAATTGCTACATACTTAGGACTTGAATCACCTGGACTTTTGTATGACATTAGTGGGGCCAGTTTGTGTTCCTGGTAATCTTATTCATTCTTTCTCTTGTGCGATAGTGATAGTGAATGCTAAGTCTTTTCTGTATGCTCCAACTATTGCTAATAAACCTTGCATCTTGGCTCTAGAGTACGCCTCCAGCCTCTCCTTCCAGATTTATCTGGCATCACCCAAAACTGTAGGGGTGTGTACCCCCACAGCTCATCCACCACACAAGTTCCTGAATTCTTTCTTTCGCACATCCTGTGGTTCTTTACACATACAGCTTGCCACAGGTGCATCACCCTGTGTATGGCACAAATCTTGTCTGACAATTCATATTTAATCTTGAGGTAAATTCCTCCTTGGAATCAGGATGTTGAAATATCAGACCAATCACTGCATATTTGCAAACATTACAATTATCACCCGAAAAAGTCTGTTCTCTGTCCAATGGTATTCAATGATTTATGTATATAATGGGTACTGTTTAGTAGATCTTTGAGATTTTCTTCCTACGATATAACATTCTAGGTGCCTAACCCACTACTGATTTTATTTTCAGGTCTTCTGTTAGCATCTGCCACCTATTCTTCACAATGCTTGCTACTTCCTATGCTCCCAGTCCATAATCTAGAACAAAATGAATCTTAGCCCTAGTGCCTTGCCCTTTTTCATTAGTGACCAGTAAGGAATTCCTGGGTACCTGTTCTGATTACTTTTCAGCTTGGAACACCACCTGGCCTCCCTGAAGGAACCTGGTCGACAGCATCTGGGCTTCTTTCTTTGTCTCCACTAACATGCAATTACATTTAATATGCTGTTGACCAGGCCCATTGGGTGTGCACTTTCTACTATCATTAAACTGTTACCAGAGACTGGTTTTCTGTATGATTCACAAATCACATTATTATCCTCTCCCACTTTGAATCTTACATCTAAAAATTAGATCTTCCTACTATTTGGTTGTGGGTGCAAGTGATATTCATAGAATTCAAATTCAGCCAGCCATTCAACAAAATCAGGCATTTTTTTCTCCCTCACCCCAGACACATGCTGTATCATCAATGAAACAATATCATTTAATGATGTATCTGAGGTGGGAATTGGCCACATCAGAAATTATTTTATCCTCCCACTAGGCCACACAAGTGTTGGCATATGAGGGGACTAAAGCCTCCCTCATGGCCATTCCCCTCAACTGAAGATAAACTTTACTGTCAAACAAAAAGTAATTGTGTAATTTCAGCAAATCCATAATAAATTTCTGTGGTGCACCATTCAGTGTACTGCCTGCTGCCATAAAATAATTGCATGCCCTCACTCCATGGTCATGTATTATGCACAGATATAGAGAGCAGGTATCTATGGTGACCCATCAGTACTGTTCCTGCCACTGAAGTCCCTCTAATTTACTGATTATATCCACTGAGTCCCTTATATAACCAGGGACTTTCACCACAATATGTTTGAGATGTTGGTCCACAAATCTGAAGGGACCCTCACTGAGCGACTCCACACCTGTAACAACTGGTCATCCAGGAGTGTTCCTCACAGACTTGTAGACCTTGGGCATAGTATAAAAAATGGTAGTCACAGGATGTTCTGTGTCATAAACATTGCTTCTTACTTGGATGTAAAACCACCTATGCTGGCTCTTTCCATCATCTCTTCCAGCTCCACTTTAACTGGCATAGTGGTATTAAATGTTAATCTTTTGTAACAACCAACATCTGGAAGATGAATTTTTATTTCTTGCACATATTTATAAGTATCTTTTATGAGTATCATACCTCCCTTATCAGCATTTTGAATTGTAATTTCTGTCTTCCTTCTTAACTCTATCATAGCTGCCTACTTTTTGCAGATATGCTCTTGTTCTTATATCTAATTTCCCTGTGTTGCTCTAACAGTTTTACTGTCTTTGTTCTTAGCATTGTTTCAAACACCTTAATTATGTAATGTCTGGGTTCATAAGCACAAAATATACTCCTAGGTCTTAACACACTCCTGGTCTTCTTGTTTCCCTTAAGTATCCCATGTACCCCTTCCCCACTCCCCTGTTTACCATATTTCCATTTCCTCCTTGTAAAGCTAATAGAAGATTAACATCAGGCATAATATAGTCACTTTGAATATCTTGTACATCATTGCTATCACTTAGTTGTTTAATAGACATTAAATTAATAGCCATGTCCAGATTTAATTTCGGGTCCGTAAGTTCTTGATCAAGTCCTTCAAAAATATTAAAGCCCATTGTAGGGGTAGTATAAGAAGCCAAAATATGCGGTAAATCAGTACAATTTTCTTGTTCTTTCTTGCAAAAAAGTACTTTAAATTGAACTTCTTCAAGAGTTTGAAAATATCACCCTTTAATACAAATTTATCAAAGTCATGTGAAGGGAGACAAGACAATACTTTAGACCAAATATTTTCTTGAGTTTCAATGATTGTCTTAAATCTTAGATACAATATTAAACACAGATAATTCATCCAATTTTTCTGTTGGTTCCTCATGTTAATACTGTATGGTAATTGCCAGCATTTCCTTCCCCCTCCTAGGTTTTCCTTTTCATTGTGTTTTCTTTGCCTGACTGTGGTCCACTTTTTGTTCTGGACTCTAATTTAACAAAACAAACAAACAAAAACAAACAACTTGCTTTTGTGCTGTTTTTGATTTAGTTTCAGGTGGCAATTTAATTATTGTATTGCCTCTATTTCTGCTTCCTGAGTGTCTCCTATTGGTGCATCTACCTCTACCGTGGAACCTCATTGGTCTATTTAGCCAGGAAAATACATTCTTCTGCTCATAATCCATGTGGTCTCTTTGAAATAAATGTTTCTTCCTTTGTTCAATCTAGTTCACATGTTTATCAGCCTTTCCTTGTAATGACTGAAAAAAAAGTTCTTTACTGCTGGCTGTGATTTAACATTTTCCAGCTCCTTTTCAAGCTCCTTTATTGCCCCCTTTGTTTCATCATAAAGTCTTTAGTCTTGCTCAGTGAGAATTTCAACTAATGTTAAAGAGCAATTGTTTAATGCCCGCAGCCATATCTCTTCCAACTCAGAGTCTAATACACTAGCTGAGGGAGCCTTATAAACACTTAAGCTCCTCGTGACTCTACACTGGTATTCCTCTAAAGTGACTCCATCATACCAATAATCAATCTCTTTCAGGGTTAATCTTTAAAATTCAATCAACTTCCTTTTAAGTTCACTGTTCCCCTCATGCTCTACTGTTACCTTTCCAGAATGTTCTCTCAAAAGTCCTGGTGTTGGTTATCCCCCCCCCCAGTAAAATCAAACATTGCTCCTTTGTGGCTTATGGAAGTTTTTGCTCGAGGCTTTGCCTTTTCTCTCTGTTCCAACACCTTTCCCTCTGTTACAGTAGCCATAAATTTGGTGGCATAAACACAATATGTGATAATAGCCTATGGCTAAGGCTGTAATCCTGATGATCACAGAACTATGGGGATTGCAGAAGGCATGCTGTTTTAACACGGACACTATTAGATTCATGTGGGGGGGGGTCCTCTGGTTAGTGGCTCAACTGGAAACTAACACCAAGCAGACAAAGTTGATAAACCCAACAAATCATGGCAGCTGAAGGTGCTGCCTGTACAAAATGGCTGCCAAACTTCCTTGCACAAGAGAAGGGGCACATACCAACTGACTACTGCCACTGTTACTTATTTAACATGCATGGGACGGGAACACACCTATTATTTATTAAACATGCACTGGATGGTAAACACCTCCATGTAGCTCCTCAAACAAGAGCCTTCATCAGAGAGAGGTTCTCCCATACAAACAGCCTCATTTTATACATCAAATCTAATTATGTCAATCCATACTTAATTAGAATGTAAAGACCCACTTCATAATATAATCATCTGCATATGAATGACATTAGACAACATTTACCACACAAGTATTCAGGCCCGAAATGCATATAAAACAAATAATAGTGGCACTGTTTACTCAGTGTATGAACCCTTTTCTTTTCCAAGGAAGTTCAAAAGTTCATAGTCCTAGGGTCTAGGGTGTATGAAGACAGAGTTATAAGCATTTGAGCACAGGGGTTTAACTAGAAAACTTTAATGCAACCTAATATGGGAGCACTACTGTGTCCATATCATGAGAGAAAAGTAGATAGACAGATAGATAGATAGATAGATAGATAAATAGATAGATAGATAGACAGACAGATATATAGATAGATCTTATTCAGGTGCAGTAGCAGATGTATATTTGGGCTGAATAGGTAGTTTACTGTTAAATCCCAATTTAGCACCTTAATAACTCGATTGTCATTTGAATGATTCAACTAAAAATTGGATTTGCAGAGTTGGTGCCTTTATCTCTGGATCCCATAAATTTGGTAATGATCAGTTCAGTGGTTAGAATGTTCTCGAAGTCTAAAAATACTGTATATACAATCAAAATCAAGACTTTATTGCTTACCAAAAAATAATAACAATTTGTTGTTAATCAGTATATTAAAAACGTTTGACTTATAAAACAAGTCAGTGTTATTACACTGTGGTACATATAGGCCGAACAACCATAATACATAAGGATGCCTTAAGCATGTGATGTACAAAACAAGGCATATCAAACTGTAGAAAATACAAACAGTAAAGAATGTGCTACGCGAAAATCATGATCAGGTGCTGAGTGAGGGTGCCTGCCCTTCAATTCAAATTCTAAAAAGATGACTCTGCACTTCCCATAAAACAAACAAAAAAAAAGACCGCAAAAATAAATATGTTTTTAACACTTTATTGCACAAATAGTCAGTCTGTACTGCAAAACCTCCACATCACTATTGTGGTAGTGATCTGAAGGTTTTGTAGCACAGATCAACTATTAGTGCAATAATCTGTTAAGAAACATTTATTTTTGCATTCTGTTATTTTTTTTTTTTCATGGCAACCTAAGTTCAGTCATCTTTGTAGCATTTATATCAAATTAAGGCACTGTTATATGGGTTTCCCTATAATGGATTATGTATCATAAGAGTAACTACTAACTATTGGACAGCCTAATACAGTGATTTATTTCAGTGAGTTTGAATTAGGAGATGATATTAAGGCACCTGCAGTCAAAGAGAGAATAAGACTACAGCAGGATAAGCAAATAAACTGACAAGGAAAACTCAAACCTGTGTTCAACCACTATATAACTTGCACAGGATTGCCAGTTACTTACATCATGTGTCCTATACCAATATGAATAGAAGTAATACATAGTATTGATATTAAGCCTCTAAGGTTCCTTGGGCAGGTCTGGTGTCAAGTCATGCACCTGTAGCACCAATCTAGTTTCCACCAGGGAGGGGGGTTAGTCTTCATAGAAAGTTACAGTTTCATTAAGATGGAGAAGGAACAGGCCACACACTTTCAGGAATTTTGTTGATGTGCATGAATCAAAGTGGCTCATCCTTGCAAACTTTATGAGTTGGGAGAGGTTATCCAAAAGTTCTGCTTGGGAGGGGACCTCTGTGGATTTCCAATAGTGGAGCAGAGCCTTTCGGCTTACAAGCAGAACATTTGTATCCACATCTGTTCTTTTAGCTTGAGAGCAGGGAAAGATCTGAGGGACCCTAAAAGGGTCACTTTTGGCAGGGTGTGATGTTGCATGATAATGTAGCACTGATCAAACTGAAAACCTGATACCATTAGGGTAGAGAAGGATGCATTGTGATAAAATGTGGAATAGGTTTCCCCCAGGTTGGCCACAGCACCAGAGAAAAGCACATGTACATAGCACTCAAAAATTCAAGAAATCAGTAACTGCAGAAATACATACTTTTTTATATTTACAGTATGTCTGGTACCCACAATGCCTTGTTATGCACATCTACATATTAGGTACTATACTGCAGTCTCCACTACTAACATAGGAGTTTGCACCTCTGGGTAAGAAAAATTTTAGTAAACTTTATGATTCTAGGGCTGACTGCATGGCAACGAGCAATGGTGGATTGCTCGGCATGCTGGTGACCTGGGTTCACGCCCAAGCACTGGATGGCAGTAGAAGAATCCAGCGGGGAGGGTTCATAGTGTCCAGTAGATGCTCTCCTCCCTGGGGGGTGAGCCTGCATCACTCTCAAATGCTACTGGCAGCATGCAGTGGTGGTGCACTTTGTGGTGTAGGTTACCATGTGCCATGGTGCATTAAGTCAGGATGCCACAAGAGTGGCTTCCTTGTTGGTGGGAGGATAGGATAAACTAGAAAATGGCCACTCAGTTGACTGGAGGATAGTCACTGGGTCCCCTCAATAATGAAGTCCCACCAGAATGCTGTTTCCAGCTGCCCCTGTAGCCCCCATGACCTGGTCAAGGTTGAATCACAGTCTCTCTCCTCTCCTAAGGGCCCAGAGTAGGAGTGGTCCTTCCCAGTGAAGGGATATATCATTAGTGCCTAGTGCACATGAATCAGGGTTAAGCAGCATGATGGCAGAAGGGGATTAATTGGCTAGTTGGGTGACCTAGGCAGCCCAAAGGAGTGGATGGTCGAGCAGTGAGGGTAGAAAGTTAACACAAAAAAATGAAATACATAACCATTTTTTTATATTTATTTCTCTATTCATGTAATTTCATCCATTTAATACTGATGTCTATAATCTATTTACAGGGGAAGGGGGAGAGGGAAGAAAAAAATTAAATCAAGTACAATGCACATAAAAAAATCATGAAAAATCTGTGTTGGAGAGGGACAAAGTCAAAAACTATAAAGAAATTCTGCAAGGGACTCAGACATTGTCAATCATTTTTTATTTTATATCACACCATTTATATAAAATGGTAGACAATGTCTGAGCATGTCTCACTTTTCCTCCCCCTCTCCCCTCTCTCACTTTTCATCCCCCTTTTCTTCCCATTCCCTCCTTGCCTTCCTCTCTCTAGCTCTTGGTACAAATTCAGGGATTGTTTTGCCTTTACCTCTATTAAAAAGTTTATTGATAATGTTACTGTCTCATGTATCTGTGGCCTACATGTTAAAATATTATTGAGGGCATAATTGTCTTGTAAATATATGTTGAAGATAAGTGTCTGCACTGATGAATGGTGGTTCATGTTTTTTGTAATGTTTCTTTAAAAGATGACAATAAATTAAAAGGCCACACCCCCTTTGAAGTGTTAAGCAAAGACTTGAAGCACTGACCCTAGTGCTGTGGGTTTGGTCCTGATCTGGTTACACTGGATGGCTGGACTGTGATTTACTGATTTCTTGAATTTTTCAGTGATGCCTATATGTGCTTTTCTCTGTCTGTTTCCGGTTAGCACCCACTCGTGTTCCGAGAGCATGGTTCCACCTGTATTTTTGTTGGCCACAGCACCAGTAGTGATCATCAGGGAGAAGGTTAGTAGAATAAAGGATTGAGGGTGTGTAATATGACATGTGAAGAACCTTGTTCTGCAGTAGTCTGCTTATGGTGTCCCTGTCTGCTGTATGTGCAGTCTTCCAGCAAGATGACCATTCTTCTTGTGAAACAGGTTCATTCAGGAGTGATGCTCACCTATCCCAGACAGTAAAGGATTGGTCTGGGAGAGTTTTCTGGATTGCCTTGTAAATCAGGGTCTCACTCCCTTTATGGGAGTTCAGTCAACCTTTGTGTATTGATCTGCATCGAATGGATGGTGCTGATGCAGCTTTTTGAGCAGAGGGGGACAACACTCTGCTGATCTGCAAATATCACCAGAAATCCTGAAACAGTAGTCTCAAGTTGGATGGGGTGTGTTTTTTTTTAACAATGAGGTAAATAGCCCAGCAGCTGGTGTGCCCCCCCCCAAAGTGATGAGTTTCAAGAGGGGGCCCATAACAGATTGGGCAGCCTCCTGAGTTGGGAAGCATCATAACATTTGTGCGGTATGAAAGGCCCAGTAGTACCAATTAAACCAAGGGAGGTTCCCGGCCCCCTTTTTCCAGTGGGTGCAGAGCTTAGTATAGCTGTATCAGGGATGAGTTCTCTCCCTCATGAAACTTGCGATCAGTGCAACTATCATATTGAACCACTTTTGGGCCATGGCTAAGGGTATATGAGAGAGAAGGGGGAAAATTTTCAGAGCAGAGACCATATTGATGACCTCAGTGTTCCCTACCTAAGACATTTGGAGCAGTTTCCAACAGTTGCATTCATTGTGTAACTCCTGAAAAAGTGGGTTATAGTTGGTGGCACACATTTTTTCCAGTTTACAGGAGATTGAGATGCCGTGTACGTGCGTTGTTCTGGGGTTCACTGGAGACTTATATTGTGCTCATGTTGTGGTAGACAGGCTGCATTCAGAGAAAGAACTTCAATTTTTGAATGGTTCACCTTAAGTCTGGAAATGTGAGAGAAGTTACTGAGAATGGATAGTAGACTAGGACTGGATGTGGAGGCCTCCTCTTTAAGTACTAACTAGCCATCTGCATATAATAGGACTGGGCAACCATCTTGTCTAATCTTGATTTCTGGGATAACTGGGTTTTGGCAGATGACTGCAGATAAGGGTTCAGTTGCTAGCACATACAGGGCAGGGGAGGTGTGGGGGTAGCCTTGTCTTGTGCCACTCTACTATTACTGAAATGCTGTCCCCAACACTAGTCAGCCTACCATACCTCATGCCCCTGTGACTGTAGGCAACAGTGTTTCTGTAATTTTATGGTCGGCATTATTTCTCCTTGCATCCTCATCCAGTTTCATGTGATGCAGCCTTTTATCTGTTCTATGTGATAATAGCGAGCGTTGAATGGCTACTCGCATTATCGCGACATCAGGGTGATGAAAACAATTTCACCACCCTGACATCCTCGGTGCACAGAAGAACAGTGCCACAGATTTCTATACTTTGCTTTCTGTGGGGGGGATGGGTCCCCACACACCTCCACGTGAGGGGCTTCGCCCCCCACACCCCTTACTTAAGGATTCTCAACTTCAGGGGGGCGCGTGTCGGGGGGTGAAATAGCAAAATATAAATATTGTTTGGGCCAGGTGCAACAAAAAGGCAGTAGAGCCTGGACCCAGACCAGAACCTGGAACCCCAGCACTGCAAGTGGAGGCAGTATAGTACAGTGACTTAAGACTCTGAGCTGCAAATCTGGAGACCGGGGTTTGAATCCCACAGCCCCCACTTGCATACTGTGTGACCCTGAGCAAGTCACTTAACTTCCCTGTGCTCCCAGGTTGCACCTTTAAACAAGCTTTCAGCTTAGTATGTCTCACCTGGTTAAACAATTGGAAACCCCCGACGCCAAGGCACAGCTCGGCAGCTGACTGCAGTGCCACCCCCTACATCCCCTCTGCCCCCTCCCAGGCCATGGTCACTGTGCTCGCCTCCCCCCTGCGCACGTGTATGTATAGTGACATCCTGTGGCTAGGGTCACCCACAACCTCACATCCGGTCACCCTCCCTGCCCCCTCGCCTTTTGGGATTTCGCCACAGCACGTCACCGTTTCAGACGGTGCTGTGCTTTTGGGCACCAACCTCACGTGCTACCCCTTTTATCCATTACCTCCCAAGTTAATCACACTAGTTATAAATTTGCAATCAAGTACTAGAATTTTAACCATATAGTACAACCAATAGCAAAGTCCTCTCAAGCCCTAATTTTTAACCACCATCCCACAATTTGCTGACTCCTCACATACCCTTTATTTGCACAAAAAAATACTCTATTGAGAATGCTTGATATTGCCCCATCATAACTGTATTACCCCTACCAATTACAGGGGACTGCTACCATGGCCTTGAAAGGACACTGTGCCAGCATTATTTCCTCTGCACTGTTATTATGCCTTGAACATGGCCTCAGTCACCATACTGCCCCTCCTGTGACTACCCCACATCTGCCTCTTACTTTCAGTATCCCCCACATCAACTTAATATCCCTTATCTTGGTCTCCTCCCCAAGAGACACACTCATGCTCTAGGGCATCATATCATTTCCTTATGCTCAACATGTCCCTCTCATGCCACCTCTCTGCTATCTCACTTATTAGCTACCACCCTACCATTACTGTAGCTGGGAACATAGAAACCAGCCCTGGCCCTGCAGATACCACCACCATCATACCTCTAATCTGGTCCAGTCCCAATGGCGTTAACATTATGCTACTCAATCCCAGAAGTGTCTTATCTGGGGGGGAGTGTCCAACCTGCAAAGAAGATGGTGACTTAAATTCACAGCACTGCTATCCCGGTGCCTAGAAACCTTCAAAAACCCATTTGTTCCTGAAAGCCAAGAGTTCACTATAATATATTCAGTAATCAGAAGAGCTTACTGCTCATCTGGCAGACGTTGAGGGAAATTCTTCCACGGATTGCAGACTTACCTCATCTTATACACAGAGACAATCACTGTGCAACAGGCCACATGGGGCACAGTGCTAAAGGGGGTGAGGAGCACTCAGTTCAAGAAATGTTTGCATCCATTATCACCAGTGTAGATGCTTTGACTCTTACATCTAACACAACCATAGCTTCTGTCCAGCAGCTGGAAGTGAGACTCGACTGTGCAGAACAGAAATCAATGTCCGACGACAGGCACACTGCGTAATATTTTCCAGGCACACTGCGCAACCATGAGGGAGCAGGCGGCCCAGATTAAATCTCTCCAGGACAAGATGGGCGACCAGGAGAAGAGCCGCCACAACAATCTGTGGCTCCTGGGATTTCCTGAAGGATGTGACAAGGGCAAAATATTACCCTTTCTTCAACAAGCTCTCCCGGAGATACTGAGGCTTCCTCCTACCACAAGAATAATCATTGAGCAAGCGCATCGCTACCTTCAGCCTTAGCCTGCTAATGGCTACTAGCCGAGGCCCATAATTGCCCGGATCCTTAACTTAGCTGAAAAAGAGGCTATTCAAGCAAGATCTAGAGAATTGGGTGCACTATACTGGTGGGGACACTGCATTATGGTCTTCCAGGACTATTCTAAAGAATTAGCTGCTAAGAGGAAGACCTACACTGAGGTCCATAAAAGACTCCATGGCTTGGTACCTTTCTCTCTCTTAGATACCCTGCGATCCTGAAACTAACAGCCAATGGTACCCAACACCAGTTTGCCATGCCAGAGGCTGCCATGGACTACATTACTTAAACCTGGCCTTTGGGCCCAAGTCTACTTTGCGGCCCGACCTCAGACCACTTTGACACACTTAACAGTACCTACTTAGATCATAGATCCCCACTAAAAAGGGATCCGCTCAATGCACCAACTACAATCTTGTAACAGGCCTTGAGGAAAGAACTGGAGCCCCATTTGCCCAAATCCATAAGAGGCCTCCAACGATGCCCCACTAGAAGAGAAAACATCCACAAGACAGAGGGTGGCCTGCTGACAAGCCTGACCAGAATGCGTGGAGAGGAGAGATGGAAGAACAGGAATACACAAGCCCCTACTTTTCACAGAATAGGTTATCCCTCCTTGCTGATCATTCTGGGAAAGAAGACCTTTTCGATGAGATGCACACTAATGCCCTGGCCCCTGAAGAATCAGAGCCCGAGGATACATATGGGTCATGAGCGGTCACCACGGATGCAGCATTGTCACTTCAGGATCTTGAAACACGCCATGGTCTTGGGCATTCCTCTAGGCTGAAATCCTGTGACCCAAATTCAAGCAGATGAGACAATCAACTGAGAAGAGCTCCCAGACTGAACGGGATCCATTCTGAGATAAGTGCTTAAAGTTCTGTCTGTGGGAAGTAACTGGGAGGGTTTTGTAGGGAAACAGCTGGGTGGAGATGTTTAGTGGCCCTGCACCCCTTGCTACTAACCAACTGGGCCTTCTCACCTCACCCATGCTACAATGAGGGGTACACAAGTTGGGCAGAGTTACTTGGTAGCTTCATCCCCCCATGAAACACCCTACCTCCTGGGCACGGTTATTGTATTCTGTTTTTCCTTTTGTGATCTGTTTTTTTATCTCCCTCTGTGTCCGAATGCTGGTTGTAGCACAGTGGGAATACTGTTAGATGTTTAGAATACTGTGCTGGGGACTGCGTATGTAACCCCTTACCTTTGCTCCCGCTCCTCTAGTTTTTGGCCTGGAGACATCTGAGCATTCACTCCCTCACCCCTCATCTGCTCACAGCTTAGCATGTGCATCACCTACACCCTGCATTAAAGAGGATCATCGAGGGTGCAGAACATTGCGATTACTCCCAAGATATATTTACCCTCCTCCCCCACCCTTTTCTTTCAAAGCTGTCTGAAACCTGCAGTTTCTGCTTGAAGGCCTGTTACATGCCTGCCCAGGGCCTGTTGGTGCTCCAGGGATACCATATTACAGACTGCTCCCTCCTAGACCTTTTCCACAGCCTTACGGGCTTGCAAAAGTCCAGTACTCCAGGGTGGCTCTGGCTAACAGCTATCATAATCGCTTAGTTTTTTCCTTCCTAAGATTTCCCATTGCCAGTGCTTGTTTATACCAAACATTTGAACTAGTACAGCTGGGTAAACGTGTACCCCCCTGCTCGCTACACCTTTATTTCCACTGCCCCACAGAAATGATTAGGCATGCCATTGGCTGGTAAACCAGCTGGCTAAGTCCAGTCATACCTCTCAACAGTGTTCTTGTGTTAATAATTGCATTTTACTGTTTATAGGTTAGAAGTGTTATAAGTATATGCACTGCCTAGTACTGTTTTAATCACTCTGCTGTTTCTTTTACTGCAGTTCTTAAACCTGTCTGTACTGCTTAAATGAAGAACATTCGCTATTTAGGTAGGCTTATCCCCCTCTCATGCAGCTCAGGTATCATAGTCAGCTCCGAACCAGCAAGGTTTCTACTAAACCTCGCAACTACCTCTCTGAGGTCTAGAATGGTCTCCTTTCCCTGTGACCAACTTTTCAGATACTCTTCCTGCCTCCTGCCCCCCCATACCAAGATGTCAGACATCACATTCCATGCGTGGAATGTTCAGGGGCTAAATTCCCCAATAAAGTGGAAGAAAGTCCTCACTCATTTGAAATATTTGCACTCCAAGGTATCCTTTTTGCAGGAGACTAAATTAACTAACGAGAACCACAACCATATGACAAAGAACTGGGTGGGGCAACATGTGCACTCTACTGCTTCCATAAGGAAACTTGGAGTACTTATCCTTCTCCACAAATCACTGCCTTGGACCCTCATTAAATCACTATCAAGCCCTGAAGGTCAGTGGGCCATCACCACTTATGGTACCCCATCTGGTTCCATTTCACTCTGTAATGTGCATGTCCTAAATGAAGATGCCCCACAGTTCTTTCATACTCTGGCAGAGATGATAGCTGGGTTTACACCATCTAATTGCCCTCTCCTTATGGGTGGTGACTTTAACCTCACCCTTGTCCCCTCAATAGATAGAAACGTCACTGGGAAATAATCTCACACTGGAAGTGGATGAGCATTACATCAACTAATGTCAGACCAGGGATTGACTGATGTGTGGAGGCTATTCCATCCAAGGGTCAGAGACTACACCTTCCATTCAGAACCCAATTCCTTCCACAGCAGACTAGACTTCTGGCTACCCTCTGCAACTCTGCTGAAAAATGCTATAGATGCCACAGTCTTACACAGGGTTATCTCTGATCATGCCCCAGTCCAGCTTCTTATTCACTGGTGCCCCTCAGCCCCCGTCCTGTAACTGGAGACTAGACCCCCTCCTAATGGGAGACCTGGACTTTATCCCTTGGGAAAAAAATGAGGTCTCTCTATTTTTCTCAGATAACCCCACCTCAGATACCTCTGCAGGTAATACCTGTGAGGCATTTAAGGCTACCATGAGAGGCAACAATATGGGGTATGCTGCAGCAAAATGCAGAGAACAAGAGCAGAATTTGGCTGCAATGGTACAGCAACTAGCTACAGCGGAAGCTGACTTCAAAGCTGTGCCCTCCTCCTCCCCCAACTCCCCTACTGGCAGGGCTATCTTAGGCCTTAGATTTGAGATAATCAGCTTCTAAACAGGAAAGCTGAGGTGGCCATTGTAAGACTCCGACACACTTTCTGGGAAGAAGGAGGAGACAAAGGGAGTAAGGCACTTGCAACTGCCCAAACTTACCGTACAATGATCCCTAACCCTTGAAGTTTCCATCTCCCTAAAGGAAGTAAGCTCTGCCATTCAGAGTCTTCAACCAGGGAAATCTCCTTGCAGTGATGGTTACACTGCAGATTTCTACCAGGCTCTAGCCCCTATGATCAACCCTCTCCTCACTGAGATGTTCCAAGAAGTAGAACTTAAGGGTATTCTCCCACCATCCCTTAGGGAGGCTACCATAGTAGTCATTTCCAAAAAGGGCAAAGATCCCACAAGCCCTGACAGCTATCACCCAATCCCACTTATAAACCTAGACAGCAAGATTTATGCTAAAATTCTTTCCTCCAGGCTAAATCCCCTACTACCAAACCTTATACATCCCTCCCAGGTAGGCTTTTTCCCCGGCCAGCATAGCTCTGATCACCTAAGAGTCCTGATGAATCTCTTACATATCTCTCGTCTCCTTCAGACACCAGCCACTGCTATCACAGTTGTCTTTGAGAAAGCATTTGATTCCATCGAATGGGACTACTTGTACTTTGTCCTGGCACACCTCAGAATAGGTGAGAGATTCCAAGCCAGGGTGCAGGCCATCTGCAAACTACCCACAGCTCGAGTCACCACAAACTCTATACTTTTCCCCCAATTTCCACTTGAACATGGGACCTGCCAAGGCTGGCCCCTATCACTTCTTCTGTTTGTTCTTGCTGTTGAACCACTTGCAAGGGCAATAAGATTGCATCCAGACATTATCGACATCAAAGTCAGAAACATAGAATATTCAACCATCATGTATGCAGACAACCTTCTCCTCCCACTGGTTGATGCTCCATTATCAGTACCCCTTCTGTTAAAACTCCTTGATTCCTTTACCAAATATTCAGGTCTCAAACTAAACCAAACAAAAACCGAGATGCTCCCCTTGAATGACTGCTGCACCCAGCACATTGCTGTGACAGCTGGTCTTCTCTGGGTCCTAAAGAGATTGCCTACCTGGGGATTATCCTTACCCCTGCCTTAGAGACACTCTGGCAGCCAATATACAACCTCTCCTTTCCTCTATCAAAACAGAGTTTGACTGTTGGAAATTGCTCAAACTCACCCTGGCAGAGAAGACTGTAGCCATAAAAATGGTGTCAGCCCTGAAACCTTTCTACTTGTTGGCACATATTCCCATCCCTCTCCCTAAAACTTGGCATGTGGCCATAGACAGACTCATTAGAGACTTCCTTTGGGAAGGTTCCAAGCCACGATTCAGTCGCTCAAAACTTAGGGCACACTGGTCTCATGGTGGCTGGAACCTCCCATAGATAGAGGGATACAGGAAGGCCTTTCTTCTAGCCCAAACTGTAAAGTGGCTGCACCCGTCCACCCTCTCATCCTCACAGTGAGTCCAAATTGAGCTAGATATCACTGGAACAATATACCCTTCATTTCTCCTTTTATCTTGGAGAAACACCAGACTTCCACCTACCGACAGACAAGACAGGACTCAAACCTCTCCCACAGTGGAGGAGTCTAAGACCAACTGATTCTCCACACATTCAAGACTGAAAATGGACCCCCTTCCCCTCTCCTCTATCCCTCTGTGGCAAAACCCCTCCATTACTATAGGAGATGAATGGGTAACCTGGAAACACTGTTTAGACTTGGGCATTCACAAGCTGGGGGACCTCATGGACCACAGTCTCAGAGCTCTCCATATGTTTCAATCTCTCCAACAGATATGGGACCTCCCCCAGAAGAAATTCTGGATGTACTTGCAAATCAGAGCAACACTCCATCCTCTTCTGGGTCAACCCATATTCCATCTCACCCCCTCAGATCTCCACACCTGGCTCCAACATCCCAAGGGCCTTGCTGGGTGAATATATGCCATACTAAGGGACACCCTTCCCTCCCAATCTGAAGGAGCAAAATTAAAATGGGGAAAAAATGATCCACTGTAACATTCCCACCACCCAATGGGAACAGCCTGGAAGGATGCACATACCTGGCTTCGAGATGCCAGATCTCACCTAATACAAAACAAAATATCCCTTTCATGGTATAATACCCCAGTGGTCCTCACTAAAGCTATGCTCCTGGACTCAGATAACTGCTGGAGATGCCAAATGGAAGGTGAGGACCTACTACATATACCTTGGTCCTGCCCACTGATACAGCCCTTATGGCAAGGAGTAGAGGCTTTCGCCTCTGCTGTACTTCGTAAACTGATTCCTCATAACCCTCTCTTCTTTCTGTTGGGGATCCGACTTGATCTCCCAAAACTGATCCCGCTCGAATACAGATGGCTTGCCCTTTTGGCTCTTCAGACCAACAGAGCCTTGCTCCGAAAATGGAGAACTTCACTTACTCCCACATTGGCAGAGGTCATGGCATCTCTCTCCACCCTTGCCAAACTGGATAAGATTTCACATCTTCAAACATATCAAATGTCCAAATTTTGACTCTACTAGGCCCCCTATCTGGACTATGTCAATCCCCAGGAAGGGATAGGCTGAGTACCCACCACCCCTGCTGAGAGCAGCCTGGTTATCAAATAGTAGAGATTCTGACTGTGGAAAACAGGTCTTACTCACTCCACCTTGTCAGAACCTGAATAAGAGTGGGAAATAGGACAATGATTTGGACTCTCAAGGTCTTCTTTACCCTGTTCTTTCCCTATACAAACAATGTAACAACCCTCCTTCTGCATAACTCAATATTTACGCCTTTTGTCCTTGTATCTTCTTGCTGTCTATACTGTAATGAATAGCCCACTCTAGGCCTAAGTGCAGATTCTTTGAGTATAGGTTGGTTTGCTCTATCCTAGATATAATAGGCTGGTCTTGCAGTACATACTCACACTGTCTGATCTCCATCTGACGCCTTGAAGAACTGTGAAATAACTTAGGATTTGTGTGCGCCTATGTCCAGCAATACACATAAACTGGAGGGAGTCCCCTTTGGATGAGTAATAACAACGTAACACTGTATTACCTACACTGCCTGATGTATACCTCCCCTGTTGGATTTCTGCTTCCCCTTATCCCCTCCCCCTGTACTCCTTTACCCCTTTACCCCCTACCCTTCTACCCCCTCTTCCCCATAAGCAGTAAGAGAAGATTTTAACCCTGGTTATATCCCTTCTACAGTAGAGTGTGTTTCTATCATTATACAATGGTCATTGCTGGCACACTGTAACTAAGCACATAATGTTTGCTACGGTATGTGTTTTCTCATTCCTTATTCATTCCTAGTATGCCCCTCCCCTCCTACCTCTCCATTAACTTTTCTTTCTCACAAAACATGTACCTGTGCATGTATCTCCTTATGGGGACCTTAGTTCCAATGATGTATGTTTTTCTAATTTGAAAATAAAAAAAAATTTACAACAAAAGAAGTGTCTTATCTAAAATGCACAATCACAAGACTTTTTCTGCCCTCTATAAACCTTGCATTCTAGCCATCTCAGAATCCTGACTCTCTCCCCATATAAAAGACTCAGAAATCCTGCTTCCAAACTTTAACATCTTTTGAAAGGATCGTCACCCTGAAAAAGGAGGTGGCATCCTGATTTACACAGTTGTCAACCTCAATGCTGAAATCTGTGTCCTCTCTATACCCTCATTAACTTATCCGAATGGCTTTCCATCAATATCACCCTAGGTTCAAAAATCCTATATATCACCTGCATATACAACCCACCCAAAGTAGGGCTAATTGGCCTTTATGACCTGACCCATATGCTTAATACACTCTCAGTTGCAGAACACATCATACTTCATGATCTCAACTTTAACCGGCTAGACAATTCACCTGCATACATGGAATCACTAAATTCAGGTCAGTTTCAGCAAATGATACAATCCCCTACCAGGTCAAATCTCAGAACAGGTAAACATACCCTCCTGGAATGGATGCTGGTGAACAACACCAAAAGAATTCTTACCTCAGGAGACTTAAGTGATTCAATCAGTGATCACCATGCCACCTACTACCAATGGCATGATAGTGCTCCTAAACATCCCCCCCCGGGATCATCTCCTATAGAAATGTTTCAGACCTTAACACTGACTCCTTTCTGTCTGATCTACACCATATCAATTGGTCCTACCTTGTTACAGTCTCTGATGTCAACAGAGCCCTCAAATTCTTCATCCATGCCTTCTCATCAGTGCTTGATAAACATGCCCCTCTACATACCTGCAGACTTAAAGCCAAAATATCCCTGTAGCTCACAAAATATATATTCACCCTTATGCATAAAAGGGATGCATCCTGGGCTAAATATAAAATTACAAACTGCATCACTGACTGGAAGGCCTACAGATATCTATGCAATAAGTGCAAACACTTAATTCACCACACCAACAGTCAGTACTTAAAATCCGAACAAACACAAAACCTGCATAACCCTAAAAAGTTCTGGCAGTCAATCAACACACTCTTTTAAGGCCAACATCATCCCCATACTATTTCCATTGAACAGAATGAAACTACCTTTACTGATCCCATGAAAATTGCCATCCTTTTTAATTACTTTTTCTACCATCTGTCCAAATACAGATCCAATGACTACACTAACCCTGGCTCTGATAAGCCCCAATCTAATCCCAAGTGGCCCCCTTTCCACATCAAAAGAGTCATGCCTTTAAAAGTGCTTAAACTACTTCTCACTCTCAAAAGTGACAAATCAGCAGGACCTGATGGCCTTATCCCTAGATTTCTTATTCTTGCTGCACTCCAAATCACCCTTCATATCTGAAAAATCTTCAATCTATCCTTCTTCTTCTGCTCCATACAATCCCTCTGGAAACCTCCACAGTCATCCCCCCTGCACAAGAAAGGGAAAATTACTTCCCTCGAAAACTATAGCCCAATCTTGATTCTCTCAGACCTAGCCAAACTACAAGAGAAAATCATTCACCACCAGCTCACTGAATACATGCAGCTATGCAACCTCATCTGCCCAGAACATCATGGCTTCCATAAAGGTCATAGTGCAGACACTGCCCTAATAACTTTCATCAACACCATGCATAAGGCTATGGACAGAGGTCACTTCAAGGGTGCTGTGTTCATTGATCTGATTAAAGCCTTCAACTTTGCCAACCATAAACTACTCATCTCAAAACTCCAAGCATTTGGTGTTGGGATCCCCACCATAACATGGTTCATTGATTACCTGCACCATCACCAGAAAACTGTCAAAATAGGAAATAGCATTTCTGGGGTAAATCCCATCTCTAGTGGTGTCCCCCAGGGCTCCATCCTAGGGCCCCTGTTGTTTTCAATTTTCATTAATGATCTCCCTACAATCTGCAGACTAGTACAAACACTTCTCTAAGCTGACAACGCTGTCTTCTATACCCATAGTGATAACATTGTTTCCATCAACAACTCTCTCTGCAACTCGTTTATCAGGCTGAAAGCCTGGCTCTCTCAAGAAAAAATGGTCTTAAACCTATCCAAAACATAGTCTAGGCTGTTTGGGTCCAAGCAAAACCTTTCCAAACTATCCCTTCTATTTGTGTCAACAGTGGAAATGGCTAACATCTTAAAAAGAACCTTTTCTTTAAATACATTGGAATACACTTCAACCCTTCCCTTTCTTTTGAAACTCGTCTCCAACATACCATTTCTGCAGTTCACCAAAAACTTGGATTACTCTACAGAGTCCACCACTTCTTGACTCCTGACACTAAGGTCAAAATCACTCAGACTAATCTCCTATGTTTGAATACAACACAGCAGTCATCAATGCTGCTGGAAAATCAACTCTACAAAAGAGGCATACTCTGTACTACAATATAACTAAATTTGCCTCCAGCTGTAACCACACTACCCACCATTGCACAGTGCTAAACAACCTCAGTTGGCTTCCTCCTGAACTCAAGAGCAAACCTTGCTGTTGCCTCACTCATCAACAAAACTCTGCACACTGGCAACCCTCCATACCTTGCCAGGCAAATCCATTTTGTTAATCTTCCCTCCTCCTGATCTTCCTCCCATAACAACTTTGTTGTCCCACTGTTTTGCACCAGCATGGGCCAGCGATCCTTTTATTTCTGTGCTGCCTCAATATGGAACACAATACCTTCTACCATTAGAAAAAAATACCTCTATCCTTGCCTTTACAGGTCTTCTCAAATCCCATTACTCCTGCATTGTTGCATGCCAAATTTTCCATTAACCCACTCTCAGACCTCATCTTACACTACCTGTTATCCTGTACTACTTCTTTTCTTTTCAGTCTTCCTAAATTGCAACTGCATCGAAACATTCTCTCACTCTTCTGTCCTTTTTGAAATTGAACCATGTGACTATTTCCCTGTATATATTGCTGTTTCTTCCCCTGCTGTACATGATGACTTGCTACTGTACCTTGTAAATATTGCTTTTTAATTATTGTTTATCACTTGCTGTATTTGTATAGCAATGACTGTATCTTTTATCTGTGCATTTACACCTGGGTTGTGCCTGAAAAAGGCTTATACTGCCACACTGGCTTACCCAGTCAATAAAGTTAAATAAATAAATAAATAAATGTGGAATCTCTCTGTAATGTGTGATTGGTGAGAACTTTGATAGTGGGATGAGTATACAGAGTGTGGACATGCCTTAGGAACCTTGGATCATAACCCATCCTGTGTAAAACCCTGTATAGGTACCCTCACTCCACCAAATCAAAAGCTTTTTCAAAGTCAATGGCTAGTGCAGCCACAGGGGTTAGGCACCTATAGCAGTGTGCATAAGATTTATAAGTGTGTGGAGGTGATCAGAGCTAAGATGCCCCTTGACAAATCCTGCCTGGGATGGCTACATGATGGTGGAAAGGAGGGTCTTGAGTTTGAGGTTATTGCCATGGCATATATTTTGCTCTCTGCAATAATAAAGGGTATGGGTCTGCAAGTTTCCGGGGAGGAGGGGGGGTCTTTACCATTCTTTGGTAAGACCAAGATTGTGGTTGTGCACATAGTAGGGGTGAAACTCCATTATACATGAATTCTTGGTACAGTCTGCAGAGGATGATGCAGACTGTGGAAGAAGTGGCCTGTAGGAGATCAACCAGAAGATCATCTCCATTGGGCACTCTTTGAGGGTAATTTCCACCTTCCTGAGAGTGAGCAGAGCTTCCAGTGTAGCTACCTGCTTAGGAAACAGAGTCAGAAGTTGGAAAGGATGTAGGAAGGAGGCTGTGGCATCCTCAGTTGGTGTAGATGGAGAACTACTGTATATAGTGTGGTAAAGAAGCTGCACAAAAGTGCAAAACTTACCTTGTGAGTTTTTGAGACCAATAATGTGTCTCTCAGCTTGTTGCTTTTTAAGCTGGTAGGCAATAATCTTCCCACATTTCTCTCCCCACTCCCACTGTTTGTGCTTTAGCCTAAATAAAGTCAAGTCAGCTTTTCTGGATAGGAGGGTGTCAATTTCAAGCATGAGCTTGACAATGGCATTATGTGGAGGGGAGGTAGTAGTAGCTATATGAGTAGCAATAAAGTCAGCCTCTTCATTCCATAGCTGATTTTCTAGATCAGCCAGATGCTTCTCCCTCTCCTTCCTTCTGTGTGAGGCATAAGTAATGATTTGATCTTGTATGCTAACCTTGTAGGCCACCCACATTGTGGCTATGCTGATTTCTCCATTATCAATTAATTGGATAAATGCAGTTGATTCCTGCAAGAACAATTTCAGAAATGTCATGGAGAAGCAGGGTATCTAAACATCATGAGGATGAGTGCATGGAGACTGGAGTACAGATCATGTCTAGCCAAACTGGAGCATGGTCAGGGATTATGATCAGTGTGGTAGAGGTTGCTATGACTTTTTCCATAGCCCCAGTGGAGGCAAGCCAGAGTTCCAAGCAAATATATGTGCCGTGTGCAGCTGAGAAACAGGTGTAATCCTGTTCTTGGGTGGAGAGTGTGAAAATACATCTGTGAAGACCTTGTGCAGCCTTATGTGTGGCTCAGCACTCCCTTGACTTATATCCATGCCTGATCTTGGGTGAGGTTAAGGTCACCCCCTGTGATTACAGGGGTGTTGGGGGTACTGAATTGCAGTGATTAGTCTACAAGATTGTGAAAAAATGTAGGCAAATTGGTGTTAGGGGCATACAAGTTGCCTATTATCAAGGGCCCTATGGGATTGTTAAAGCATCCCAACACCCATCTGCCTTCTACGTCTGTGGCAACCTTAGCAAGAGTCCAGTTAAGGGTATTTTTTTATCAAAATCAATATGAACATACAAACATACAAAATTTGCCAGCAGATAAAGGCCTAGTGGTCTATAAAGTCTGTTCGAATGTGCAGTTAGCACCTCTTATTCAGCAGTTGCCAGTCCCGTCCATCCTCCCTCTTCCTTGACCCTCCCCTGTGCCCTGTCCCAGCCCTTTTTGAAGCAGCCTACTGTTTTACTGGACACCATTTCTGCCAGCAACGCATTCCACATGGCTACCATCCTCTCCATTAAAGAGTGTCTCCTCATCTCCTTCCTGAACCTTCCTCCCTCCAGCCTCATATCATGGCCCCGGGTGTCTCTCCCCTCCCTTACTCTTAACAGCCCTCTGTACCTGTCTTGTTTATTCCTTAACTGGTGCTGCATTGTGGATTTAATTGTTTACCCACTTTCTACAGTTTTGGGGCCTCAGGGTTCAATAACGTGGTCTTTTGTAGGAGAGCAACTTGAGAGTGGAGACTCTTTAAGTGGGGAAAAACTATTTTCATGTCACTGGGGAGTTCAACCCTCAAACATTCCAGGTGTGTATATGTAGGTCAGCCACATGTTATGATGGAGGTAAAACATGCCATGAATAGAGCACACTGAAAATGCAAGCAGGTGTAAGCCAAATTACATATGCAGATCAAAGAGGCTCTTAGAAAGGAGGGCGCAGAGACAAGAACAACTGGGTCTAGGTACTTAGTATGTATTGGTTAACAGGTAACTATGGAATGACAGAACTTAATTTCTAAACAACTACTGTACAACATGAAGGGCAGCAGAAGCAGGATATGATTATATATAGAATAATACATATGGGGGTGTTTTGCACTCTTCCCCCCATTTGTCTTATTTATATTATTACTGAGGGAGCATTTTCTCACCCCCTCATTTAAATGAATAAGAAAAAAATTGTGTGTCCAGTACATGGTGCTGCTGTTTATAGCACTAGAGCAGCATTGATTTAAAAGTGATTTAAAATCCCCAGTAGAAGTTTGTGATCATTATCCCCCAACCCCACTCTTTCACAGTGCTTTGAGCCTGGCGTGTTGCTAGGGGAACTGAAGCAGTACTAATAGTTCTGACATGGTCTGGCTAAACTGTTGTTTTCGGTTTCACTTTTTGTTTTTCTTTTTTGAGCTACTGGAGCTACTTACTGTCCATTTGAAATGGGAGAACCAAATAACTAGTATCACTAAGTAACTAGTTGTGTTTTTAGCCTGGCGTGTACCAGGGGAGCTAAAACAGTACTTGTAGTCCAGCTGTTGTTGGGCTGAACTGCTGTTTTCGGTATCACTTCTTTCTTTTTTTTTCTTCTTTTTTGAGCTACTGGAGATACTGACTGTCCATTAGAAATGGAGAATCAGGAAGTCCTCTCTGACAAATAGGTCTGTGCAGTGATATGGGTGGTGATGAGAGAGTCCCTTCTTCGCCAGTTTGCGCATGCACAGAACAAGGGAAACCCAGCGTGTGTTTGCTGTTATAGCCCACAGGTTATAAAGATGAATTATAACTGGGTTTCCCTATGAGAGAAAATGCTCCCCAGCTATTATAGCTATATACAAGAACAGGTCCCTTAGGCACATCCATTGCTGAGTCAAGTTGCTAACTCATCTCCAGCCCTCATGGTTGTGTCTATGGGGCATGGGTAGTCCAAAGAGATACATGCAGAGCTACCAAAGTCCTCCCCAGCCCTGATATCTTAAGAGATTTGGGCAATCCTTAAAGTTAGTGTACAGTGTGGGGTTGTTGTGTCTGGCACATTGTAGAAGGGCAAGTTAGTTAGCCACTTTGTAAATCTCAGGGAGATCTGAGATGATCTCTTGTGCCTCACATGGGTAAATTGAGTGTCAAATGGGGGAAAGCAGGATAGCGTGCCATTACTGCCCATCCATGCACTCATAGCAATGGGCATCTTCCATGCAGCATTATTTGAAGTGCCCCCAGAGCCCTGTAAAGAGTGGAAATAGTTTTGGGAATATGGCTGGGATCAGGTCACTTCATAGAGGAAGACTGAGTTGGAGTTTCCTGGGGTATTTTAGCAACCAGGTAGTCTTATACCGAAAGCGAGAGCTGGGTTTTGGAAATATTGTTTGGATAAACTTCATGCAGGGAGTGAGTGGGAGACTGTAATTTTAGACAGAAGAGGTTAAAATGGTGGCTGGGGTACTCATTAAGGCAGTAGTCCTCATTTTTAATAGCCCATTACAGAACCACAGCCTGATAAAGTTATGAGCCCCCACAGGTACAGAAACTCCCGGGGGTCCTTTGAATCTAGAGACTGCCAGAAGAGCCACTGCTGGGGGTCAGGTAGAATGCTCAAGGCTATACTGTCAGTTCACATAAGTGTTTAGCTTTGGACCACCATTCAGTGGTAACAGTGTGTGCCCCCTTCAGGACTTGCTGGTAGCCATTCCATGGATGTTGCCTAAGGGGGGTATCCAGTGGAGGAACAGGTTGGGATGAATCAGCTGAGCACAATTAAACCTTTGTTTAGCACCGACAATCATCAAGGAGCCATGTAAATGTTTAAATGTTGGCTGGGGATTTTAGGTGGTGATCTGAGGACTGCCTGCTATCATGGGTCTGAGCCTGGGAAGAGGTAATGTAAAGTTCCTTACATGTAGGTGGAGTAGGAGACAGAGTACAGGAGCTGATTGCAGCCTATAAGGGTGATTTAAATTATTCAGCCCATGGAAAAAAGAGCACACAATGCAAACGACCCCGTCTGGAAACCTGCAGATGCATCATACCTCCACGCCCACTCCCTTACATACTAGCAAAGTAAACAATCAACAAAGGATATGTTATTTTTGTAGAGGATAAGTCCAGCGTTTGCTGACAGGTCTTTCTGGAAGGTCTGGTGGTATATGTAGGGATCAGGAGCAGCTGAGGTACATTAAAATTGGCATATTGTCCACCACTGAAGATGAGGGCTTGAGGAATCATACTAAGAAACCCTGCATGTGAGTGTCGTTTTCAGGAGGAGCAGGCAATAGTCTTTGTGGGGTCAATCAGATACTTGCAACAGGGAAATAGCCTGACTGGAGTAGTTGGATGAAAAAGAAGTTAAGACCCAGTTCCTTAGTCAGTCTTCAGTGACTGTGTGCCGAATGCAGCACAGCAAGAGAAACAGTACATTTGAGACTTTCAATCAGGGCTCGTATGCAAGGTAGTGGAATGTAGAGGCACGCTATTCTGCTGAGAAGTAGTAGGAGAAGCAGGGAGCTGTAAATGCTTACCTTCTGTCTAGTACAGGTATGCCATTGTTGCCTGAATTGCTTGGAGATATTCCTGCGGTTTGCTGAACAGAAGAGAGCTGGTGGTAGTGGCTTAATTACAGCTGCCTTTCCAGACTAACTTGTGCTACAAGTCTGTTCTGTGTGGAATCCTTGCTGCAGTCCATGCTGATCCAGCAGCTTGGAGTGCAGGCAGTGCTGGAGCATACTCCTGCAGCAGGACGAGGGAGCCCTGCAGAGAGTTGAGCCACTAGGAGAATCGTTGAGAACCAGAAAGACCCCTTGAAGAAGAAATCTTATTTTTTATTTTCCACCATCTCTGCTGCTATTATTATCATTATCTCTTACCTTGATGTATCTGGTACAGTAGGCACTTTGACATTGTGACTGTGTTAACTAGCTCTGTTTTTTTTAACATTACTGAAACACTGTGAAATATTGTGAAACATTGTGATTATTGTTACTTTTGTGTTTAATGTGTTTAATGAGCTATTGTGCTTTTTAGCTTTTTTTTCTTCTTTCTTTTTTCCTGAGCATTGGAGTACCTGAGAGTGACAGGGTGACTGAGTGGAATTCCATGAACTCTTAATGCCATATTATTTTGTACTGTATATTTTAGTACATTCTAAGTACTGGAGCAGTTTATAAACAGGCTGTGCTCTGTTTAATTATTTTTATTAATATATATTTCACCGATTTTCTTTTTAGAACGTTCATTGCATGGCAGATTGGAATTTTAGTTTTGGGGAGATGGATGATGTTGGAAGTGTAATTAGCTGCCTAATTTGGGCAGAACATAAATCAAGTACTACTCATTTTCTGCCCTACTTTTTATTCCCCTTATTGTCCTTTCCCAGTGTTACATGTGTCACACATGCTGTTCACGGTGAAAAGGATGTATCAGAACAGTCCAATTTAAATAATTAATAACTGATTAGATACTGTTGCAACTTCAGAGCCCTTGTCTGATTGACTCATTAAGAGATGCCAATATCTAAGCAACCAAATGGCCAGAGAATTGTTAACGCTAACATACTCACCTGAAGACCCTTGAAAAGACTGCCTGGTATCCCAGAAAACAATTGATTTTTGATTTACTCTACTAGTGTGGAGTGGTTAAATCAATTTAGGCAGTGAAGGCAAGGATATGAGAATGCAGCCAGCAGACATTGCAGCTATAGGTTTGATACCTGAAGCACAGCTATTTCTTCTGTGCTGTTACCTAAAGCCAAAGTAACCTAGACTTAGACCTCATATTGCTAAAATCGTAAGAGAGGGTTATCATCTCCACTTTGTTCTTTTATTTCTTTTTGAACATACGGTTCAGGGCAAAAAGAACATTTACCCTAATATTAGGCTTTCATCAGTAAGAATTCAGTGTAATAGAATGAGCTAAAAGATGCAAGCCACAAGGCATTCTTGCGACTCATGCTTTCAGCTGAACATAGAGAACTCATTGTGGATATCCAGGAGTTATATTGTACAAAGTTTAAAGAAAATTTTTCATGCTATAGAATTCAGTAAGTAGTATTTGTATTTAGCTGCCTGATGTATTTTATTGATAAACCATTTTGATTGTACTAATTAGTGGTGGGCAAAGTGGGTGAAATTCGCTTCTCAGAGTAATCTGCGAAATTCCCTCATTTCACTGAGCAAAATGTGAAATTTCACCTGCAGAGTGGCACAATTTTGCATTCCGGAGTGAAATTCCACCTGCAGAGAGGGGGACAAAGTGCAATTTTATGGGAGAAATTTCACTCATATTTAAAAAAAAACCCTGGTGGCTAGTGGTCCCTCCCCCTACCCACCCCACAGGTACACAGTAAATCCCCTGTGGCTAGCAGTCCCTCCCCCCACCAGTTCACCCATCGGCCACTGGCCATAACATTTGTTTTATAAATAGCACCCCCACCAGACAGTGCTCACACATCCAAATGCCCTTATGCCCCAGTGGCTAGTTGTCCCTCCTCTACATCAGTTCACTCCAAGCTCAAGTGTATACATTTATAATACCACCTCATGTCCATCCCACTCCCTGGTATACTGCAGTCATAAAAAAAAATGCTCTAGTGATCTAGTGGTTTGAGGTTTCCATAATAGGCTGCCCTCCCCATGCTAAACTCACATTCATTCACATATCTGGTCCAGTGTAGTACAATATCTTCTACAAGCCCATTGGTCCACACTGTGGACCAATAGGTGTACAGATCATACTGTACACTGTCATTCGCTAGGTGGCCGGGCAGTATGCGGGTGGGTGCTGCCACCCGCTGATGATGGCGGGGCTGCTGGGTGGCGAGTCCTCTGTGGGTGGGTGGGTGAGGAGGGGGACCACTGGACCACCAGGCTAATATTTAATATTACAACAGCCCATGATTGGGCATATGGGGAAGGGACCACTAGACCACCAGGTTAGGTATTAATATTTTAGAAGCCCACGATCGGACATATGGGAGGGAGCCACTAGACCACCAGGTTAATCTTTTATAGTACAGAAGCCCGCGATCAGGTGTATGGGAGGGGAAGGGGTTACAATAGCCTACCAGGGCCCCAACCCCCGACGACAGCAGCTAAACAGGGCACCAGGCACATTTCACCAGGATGCCTGTGCAACGCATGCAAATTGGGCCATAGTGACATGCAGATGGCCTCATTTGCACCTTACATATGTTATGGCCTCATCTGCATGCCCCCAGCTGAATATCATGGGTGATGCACCTAGCGCAACTGCACTTGCACTGGCGCATCCCCGTGGTCCCTCTCTCTGGCTTGTGCTGGTGCAGTGCCACTACATCATGAGGACTATGTGTGCTGAGTTGCCATATTCAATGGTGCTGCACCATGGAGCATCACCATTGAATATTGTCTGGTCCTGGCCCCGGCACAGCCCAGTTGCACTGTGCCCAACCTTGGGCCACTGCCCGGCACAGTCCGAATATCCTGCCCTAAGTAAACTGTTGGTATTAGCCGATAGGGAACCTGACACTCAAATAATATCTGAGTATAATTCGATCATAGGAACAATAGCCTATATAATTCTAAAATAAATTAAGATAGGGAAAAAAGAAGGACATAGTTGGTACAATAATGAATGCAGACATGCAAGAAAAAAAAATTAAATAAACATCTTAGGATAGTAAAACAAAAACCTAATAAGAATAATAACAGATTAATGAACCAGATGAAGAAGGAATATAGAATAATACTGAAAAATAATAAGGAGACATACATAAAACAATTATGGACTGACCTGGAAAAGGCAGTAGCCACAAAAAATAATAAAATATTTTGGCAGATTATTCACCACAGTATGAAAAATAATAATCAAAGTGAGGCCTATATTGAGCCAGATGAATGGATACAGCATTTTAAAGATCAATTGCATGCTGTTGTTATTTGTTTTAAACAGATGTATTTGTTCAGGAGCATTATCCTATACACTATTGTGAACCCCTAATTATGTAAAATGTAGTTTAATTACCTTTTTTGCCATTTTTCATCTTCTCTGTAGTTTGTGATTTCTTCTAGGCAGGACCATGGTCTGCGTGAGGGCTGCTTTACAGATGTTGAGCTGGTACACGTCATTTTTGTCACAGGTCTTAATAGACGTGCAGCCTAAACACAGTGTTTCCCATTGCTGCTGTGCTTTTCCTTACATCATCTGTTTAAACAAATGTATTGTGACACTGTTAGATGTGTAGGTCTGTTTTGTAATAAATGAAACTCACTTCCAAATGTTGTGATAAATGTTTCAACGTATTTATTCTTCTTAATTCAGACATGAAATGAACACATTGCACATCTTACATTGCGGATGGATATTATAAAAATATCCTGCAACTACCTCATGTGCTAATATATTTTTCCGCAATTAAAGTCTATTCACATGTAATCAAAATAATCTATTTGAAGTACAGATTTTTTTAGTGTTCTACAGCTTGATTATGTCACTAAGTATGCAGCAGCATTCAATGATTCCCTTCCTTGCTGTTTCACTACTGATACATTCAACCACACTGCATGAACTTCAGAAATTGCTTTTCTTTCATTGTAACTCTGAATTTTCAATTCATCATGAATGAAATTTATTAGCATAATACTGTATTTTGGATGCTGACTATTTAATAGTTGTCTGTGTGCCTCGTATTGACAAAGTAATGCCATCCCTTCAGTCCAAGTAATTTCCTTCCTTGTGAGTGCTGAGTATGATATTTGGATAACATTGCACATTTATGTCATGGATATTGGACTATTGCTAATAAGATGGTAACATAACTAATGTTGTGTGTGTGTGTGTGTTTTCTATGTGCGGTGGCCATCACTTTGTTGAAGGTGGATCACTCAGTCACCTCGTTCCTCGCTCCTAACCTGTTGGTGTTATTTTCTTTTTTTTAACTGCTATTAAATGATGAATGTTTCATTTCCCACAGTGAATATTTGTATTCCGAGTAATAGATGTGATGTGTAAAATGAAATATAAAATTTCTCTCAACAGTGCAGTTTGACATTTTTCTGTCCTGTTGTATGTCACATGTTGATATTTGACAGCCAGCTGCTCACAATTGGGGCGGTACATCTCTGTCCTCCTTGTTAATTCTGTGGCTGTTTTACCTGAAATATCTGAATTTTTTCTTTGTTGTATATTTACTGTATATTTTACTCTACTAACATTTCTTCAAACAGTTAAACGTTTTATTATTTTTTTGTCTACCCGTGCTGACTAAAGTGATTTTTTTTTGCTTTTGTTGGTGTGGGTGGTTGGTGAAGTATTATATGTTATTATCCTCTTGTTTTCTGTAGTGTCAGATTTAGTGTATTATTTATGATAAAACAAATTTACTAACAGCGGTCTGTGTTTTTAATTTATCTTTTCTGTCATCTAACTTCCTTCCATATATTTAACTGTTTTTGTTGTTACACTAAAGATCTGTCTATTTCAAAATGCCATACTGTACAGCATTTGGCTGTACTAATAACAGCACTGGTGGTTGCAGTTTCTATAAGTTTCCTAAAGATAAAATGCATCATAATCAGTGGGTTGCAGCCATGAAGCATGCTGGCTGGCTACCTACAGACCACAGTCACCTTTGCTCTCACCACTTCAGTCCAGAGCAATTTTCTATTCCTCCTAGTATCTTGGAGAGCATCAACTTCAAACCAGGTCAACGGAGACTGAAGAATGATGTGGTGCCAATGCTATTTTCCTTTGTGAAACCTGTTAATAAAAGGACTAGTGGTGCAGTTGCCAAGAGGCATCAACTTGAGGTAAATTATATACTAATTTGTTGTTATTGGTCACTCTATTGCATGGCACTTACGTTGGTTTGTAGCACACTGTTATCCACAGTGACATACCTGGCAGACAGCATGCTCTTTGTGCCCAATCCATCATTAGTCCTGATGAGGCACATTACCTCATGGTCATTTTTTTGAATGTTATTTATTTGTGTGTGTGTGTGTGTGTGAGTGTGTGTATGTGTGTGTTCAGCTGAACACCCTTGTGGACTGCATAAGTTCAGCATTTATTGATGGTCAGTCAGTTAACATCATGACTGGTTTGGCCAACATTGCATATTGCTTATTATGTATTGTGTTGTCCTGTACATTAGTTTCTGATCACCCCTAGTCCATGTTCAACAAGTGTTTTCTTGTATTTGACACATAGTCAGATAACTCCATTTGTATGATTGCTTTGAGTTAGTTAACACCACCCCTTCACCATTTATGGTGAATGCCAACTGTCCAACCCCAATTCTAACTCCTAATCTTTATTATTTATTTTTTTTTAAATGTGGTTGACATAATTTGCCACCATACTGTGCTAATAATGTTACTTTTTCTTTGCTGTGTAAAAATGACATTCATTTGCAATACTTGTAGCTTATACATTTATTTTTATGTCATTTATTTATTCTGAGACAGTTTCAAATGATTGTACTTATTGCTTTCCAGATACTGTCAGAGATATGTGATGATCAACACTGTACTCTCAAACCTGAGGTTCCTGATGTCTCACATACTAATATGGACTGCAAAAATGACGACATTTCTGAAACTGAATTACCAGACTGTGTTGGCACCCAGACTGATGCAATGGTAAATATTGTATGTGTTGTTTTCATTATAAATTAACAAACTATCAATGAATGTTTGTTATTCACAGCATTGTGAACCATGCAAACATTCCAGATGCTGTCAGATGACTGTCTGGTTTGTCAGTATTTCTGCCTCATTTCCATTAAGTGAAGTTTCCATTACATTCTGTCTCTGGCCCATTTACTCCCATGACCCGACATTAGCTTCCACGAGTCATATGTTCTTACATCACACATGAAAATGTGAAATAAAGTTATCCTTCTTTAGTTAAAGGGAATAGTGTGGTAGCTGGGGGGTGTCAACTAGCTGGGATAAAATACTGGCATAGTTGGTTTGTTCTGATAATGTGATGTGGCTTATTGAACACATTTTATTATCAATGATGAATAAATCAAGCCACAACTTATAAAAAAAAAACTTTAAAATCAAGAATATGTATAAAATGACTAGAAACCAGTGTTGTTGGATGGTGTTGGTATGGACTGGTGGACAGATACAATTTTATTTGGTCTTTTGGTGTGTTTCTTCATTCTGTATCTGTTACTGCACCCTTCCACCTACAGTCACCCAACAACGTCACTTTGAATTTGAACTTACTCACATTTTAAGTGATCCTTTCACCTTCCATCATCATGACTACCCTCACTGAAGTTTAATCAGGGAGTGTGAGGCAGTGTGAGCTGGCACACTAAATAAAGATATCTGAGGAATGGTAAAAACACTGGTGAGAATAAACTGGGGCAGTGGAAGGATAGGAGGCATAACTTTGAAAGCCACAGTAAGAAATTAACTCAGTCTGGGAAATAAAATACCAAACATGGAGGCCTTGATAGCAGTGTCAGGCCTGTTAATAGTAGCAACAACCAAAACATGTTACACTGCATCCCATGTGTGAGACAAACTGAACCAGGTTATGCTCTTTTCAGGATGGATGGGTATTAAAAAAGTAGGGTGGTTGTCACCCTGTACATCACAGACTGTTTAAAGAGAGATTGAGACATTTAAATACTTAAAGGTACTAATAAAGTGCAGGTGGGTACCCTTTTCCATGTAAATGAGTGATCTAGGATGAGGGGTCATGAATTCCAAATCAAGGGGGTGCAGTTTAGGAGTTACATTTGGAAGTAATTCTTCACCGAGAGGGTGGTGGACAACTGGAATGGGCTGCCGATGGGGGTAGTGGGGAAGATGATGGTGGGAGGATTCAAGCGGGATTGGGACAGGCTCAGAGGAGTGTCGGCAAAGGGGAGAGGGATAATAGATCAGACCTAGAAGACATCAAGGCAAACTGGACACACTTGGTCAACCTGGTGGTCCTTTTCTGCCATCACACTCCTATGTTCCTATCTATAGGCCTCCCACACAGGTAGAGGAAGTGGAGAGGTAGGTAGCTCAAGAAATACATGACATGTCTTCAATAGGTGAAGTTATGCTGGTGGGGGACTTAATATGTCAGACGTGGATTTGACCACCCATGTAGCAGCTTCAGTTAGTATCAGGTGTATCCATTATTTCCTGTATGGGCCAGGTGTGAGGCAGCTTGTCTTTAATCACATCAGAGACATGGAGATTCTGACCATTGTACTCATCATTTGTTGCAGAATCACCAGTGTTCATGTTGAATGAAAATGTTGATGCACCATCCATAACATAGTATGGTTTAGCATGTGGACAGGCATGATAGTAACCTGGACTATAAAAACTGCAGGACTAAGCATGAGTATATGCTGTTTAAGGCACACTGGTGTCCATGACCAGCTAAATTAAGGAATATTTGGTCACAATGATTGAATCTCAATGAAGGCCTTTGCTATAAGGCTATGTCATGTCTACTCTCCTGACAGTGGATCAGTCAAGGACCACAATTGTGAAGGTTTTGGAATTCAATAAGTCATTCTTGACTGAAATGGGGAGGTACATCACAATAACCATAGAGAAGAGGGAGGTAGGAGAGGAGATGAAAGAGAAGTGGGTGCACCTAAATGGATCCATATTTGAAATGACAAACCAATTCATTATGTTAGTATCCAAAGTAAGAGAACATGGAGCCAATATGGTGCTCAAAACATGTCAGACAAGCACAGTGTTAAAAGGTTAAATACAAGGGGTCCCAAATGGAGGAAGACATAGAGGTGTATTTAAAGTGTCTAAAGGAGGTGAGGAAGGATGTTAGTCATGCAAACACCCACAATGAGAAAGGATTTGCACATGTGGTAAAGAATGGTAGTAAGACATTCTAAAGGTACATTTGTGAAAGAAGAAAAACTATGATGGTGTGGACTGTAATGCTCAAACTAGGGCGTGTATATGGAGGTGGATCTGGAAAAGGTGAACATACCGAATAAATTGTTATGTTCAGTGTTCACTGAAGTTGGTGGAGGGTAAGGGACCACACAGCTGAACAACAGATGTCAGTGGGGTTTGGGTGTGGTTGTTGGACACCAGTCCACTGTCAGAGGAGAGAGTCCTGTTGAGAAGATATTGAACAACAGTGTGGATACTCCATACGTGGTGATGATAATTGGTATGGACAGGGTGAAGCTTAGAAACTGGCATGAGGTGTGCCAATTGAGTTTCAATTCATACAAGTGTAAATAATGCACCTTTATGATGTAAACATTGCGAGCGTGACAGGATGTGTGACTGTAGTTGCTGGTGAACTCAAATTAATAAAGGGATATGCTGGCTAAGTGGCACTAAGTGTTCAGGTGCTGAAGGCCACATCTCACGTCACACCATCAACCGAGGTTCAGGAAATAAAATGTTTATCAAGGATAGAGAAGGGAGGGAGTGTTATGGGGTAGAGACTGGGTTCAATTAAATGGTACTGTGGGGGGAGCATAGGTGGGTGAATAGTGAATTGGGGTGAGTAGTATGATTCAACAACTGTGGCACATCAATATTTCTGAAAATTGTGTGTAGAGTGGGGTGGGGGTTGTCTATTGTGTAACTAAATAGGGCAACTCAGAAAGGTGATCAAGTGACTGCTGGAGGAGTTGAGGCAAACAAAGCAGGCTATGGGAGGTTATGGTGCAGCAGAGAATGGAGGATATAGGGGGATGAGGGAGGGCGATCACTCAATGCAGTCATAGTGAAGGAGAGGTTATAGGTTAGCTGATGGTGAAATGAACCAGGGGAGCCTAGACCTAGTGGAACTGAACAAAGGGAACAAAAGTAGGGAGGAAGGAGATATAAGGAAGGAGTAGGCAGAGAGTGTTGGGAGAAGTAGAAGAGGCACCAGACAAGGACTTTGAATGAGGGGATGGTACAGCATTGGGATTACAGTTTGTAGAAATTGTAGAAGGGTCCTCAGACAACAAGAGCACATTTGTGTGGTGGGTGAAGATTTGTGCATAGGGCAATATGGTTGACTGAATGAAAATGGGTGGGGTAAACAGAGGTAGAAACTGAAACAGAGATGGAAGAAAGTAATAATGTGCAGGAGGAGTATTAAGAGTTGAATATTGTGCAGGATGAGAAGTTGGCAAGGAGGGGGAAGGGAAGAGAAGCAGGAAGATGGAAATTGAGATGGAATATCAGTACTGGATTGTTCAATACCAGAAGGTGTCAGGTGGGGTAGCAAGATGGAAAGACATTATTGTATTGTTGTGTAGGCCATGCCATGAACGACATCAGGAATTGTGGCAGAATCAGTAATTAAGTATGCTAGAAGGTGAATGGATAAACCTCATTTGATAATAAATTTTGAGACAAATGTACTGGCTGATAGGACGATACATGTAGTAAAGACTACTTTGACAAGCATGGAGCATTATGCAATCCCTTACAGAAATATAGGTGTGTTGTGTACATGCAGAATGCATGCCACATACATAATTGTGAAATGTCTGCATGCGGTTCACATACACAAAATGAACATATGCGAACCAGGTCTATAAGGAAACTCAGGTTCACATGCTGCAAGCTTGACATGTGCCCAGCAGGTACGCTGGTGTGAACATCTTTTAAAAATTACATCTGGTTCACATGTTGCACGCTTGATATGAGTGTACCAGTTAAGCTAGTGTGAATATTATTTAAACATCACATCAGGTTCACATGCTGCATGCTTGCCATGTGTGCAGCAGCTAAGCTGGTGCAAATCACATCTAAAAAACACATCAGTTTCTATTTCTCATATTACTTTTTATTTATCATTCAAATGTTATTGCTGTTTATGTTAACACACATACAAACACGAACATATACATCATAGAGGCAGTAGATGTATCTTACATAGATTCACATATAACAAACATCTAACCTAAACCTATATCTACCCATCCCCCCTCACCCCATTCCCAACTACCCCCTTCCTCCACACTATCATACCCTCTCCTCCCTGAGTGCCAAACCAGGATAGAGTAAAAGTAAGTTACAACATAATTCCATACAATAGAAATAGCTGCTGATTTAACTGGCATATAGTGATGTTCTTATAGGGAATACAAAGTTTGCAGGGATTCCCATCTCTTTTTGTACATAGGCAATCTATTAGAAATGCTGGCTATCATTTTCTCCACCCAAAGATTAAAAAGCAATTCTTGTAGCCATTCCGAGTAACTGGGTTGAAATGAGTCTTTCCAATATTTTAATACAATTTTTTTAACTGACGTGGCAATCACCGTTATCTGTTAATTCCTGATCATGGGCGGATGAGTGGAGAAATCCCCCAACAGGCAGACTTCGGGAGTAAAATAATCTTATAGGCCTAATAAGGGGTCTGCTTTTAACTTAATGAGCTCCCAGAGTGGAGTTACTTTAGGGCAATCCCAGAATATGTGACATAAGGTACCTGTACTCTGCTGGCATTTGCTACACAAGGCATCATCCACATAACCCATTTTATTTAGTTTGTAAGGCATGAGATACATATCGTTTAGGATTTGTAACTGCATGAGACATAATCTTTCTTGGGTGATATATTTGTGACAAGAATGCTACAACTTAGGCCATTTCGGCATTAGATCGGGAAATATTGAGTTCCAGTATTTAGAGGCATCATCACATAGTGGAAATACTAATGGAAACAGCATACTATAGAGGGATGATACTGCATGAGGAGCCAAAACCGGAATTCTCCTTTCTCCAATTCAATCCAAAGGGTCCCTTACGGTGGGGCTTACAGTGAAATGTGTAAGAAACAAGTGTCAAAGTTGATAACATTTGAAGGACCATGAATTTTCCAAGCCAAATTTAGTGAGTATTTCTGTGGTGGAAAGCCATGAATTATTTAAACTGCGAAGATCCTGCACTATGCATTCCTGTGGAAGTGGGATCCAATGGAAGGGAATTGCCTGACCACCTTTCTTAAAATTGGGATTTAGAAAAATTGGCTGGCGGAGGTCCTGTGTATTGTCATATTTCAATGCAGTACAGATCTGCAAGTGGGTTCTAATCGAAATACCTTTTGGGGACTGACCTAGAATAGGAGGCAGTTTATTAAGCTTGAGCTACAGCAGGGCCTTTGGGTTGATGCCTGAGGCTCTGATCAAATCTCTTTCTACAAGAAGCCATGTGGGTGTGTACGCCTGGGTGGAGGGAGATACCCATCTGAGGTATTTGCTAAGATGACTCACGCAGTGATATAAATTGAAATTAGGAATTTTAAGCCCTCCTAAGGATTTAGGGGCAGCAATCTTAATGTAACCCCTACGCAGCAGTTTACCTTTCCAGAGAAATTTCGAGATGGCACTGTAGATGCACTTGAACCAGGATTTGGGGAGCTATATATTAAGAAGATTTAAGGGAATAAAATAGATGCGGTAACAGATGCATCTTTATTATGCTGATTTGGCCTCACAGTGTCAAAGGAAGGGGTTGCCATCTTTTATGGTCCAAACTTAGGTTCCTTTGTAGGTCATCCAAGTTTAGTTTCCGCATTTGTGACGGGTCCGTTGCAAAATTAATCCCTAAGTATTTGATGGATTTTGAAACCCATTTCAGACCTAATGACAATACTTCTTGCTTGTTAACTCTGGAGTTTAGGGGAAGAATGGAAGATTTCTCCTTGTTTAATTTATAATTTGAAAAAAGACTATATTCTTTTATACTATTAAGTAAAGCTGGGATGGAGGTACTAATGTGAGTTAACTAGAGCAGAATGTCATCTGCATAAACTGCCAGTTTACACTTAGAGGAACCTAGTTGGATCCCATGTATTTCCAGTGAATGCTTTATAGAAGCGACTAAGGGTTCTAGATATAAATTAAAAATAAGGGGGGATAGGGGGCAACCCTGTCTAGTTCCGGCTTCCAGGGGGAAGGCAGAGGAAGGAAAGCTGTTACAGTAGGCTCGAGCCAAAGGCATCGAGTATAGCGTCTGAATCCAGGAGATAAATTTCTGTGGAATACTAAATCTATGCAGAGTTCTATATAGAAATTGTCAATTGACTCTGTAAAATGCCTTTACCCCATCCAGGGACACCAAGGCCATCAGTTGCAAGGAGTCCTTGGACACAGAAAAGAGATGTGACAGTCATTGGAGGTGATCCACAGAAGATCTGCCATGCATAAACCCTACCTGATCTGAACTGATAAGGGACAAAAGTGTCGGCTTGAGTCTCCAAGCCAGAAACTTAGCCAAAATGTTTTGATCCGTATCTAGGAGCGATATGGGGTGATAATTAGCTATCATAGTGGGGTCTTTACCATCCTTTGGGAGAATGACAATCATGGCTTCTAGCATTCTAGGATCAATATCCATGTTATTGAGCATTCTGGAGAATACTGTCAATAACAGAGGGGCTACTTGGGAGGAGAATTTTTTGTAAAAGTTAGATGTAAAGCCATCTGGACCCGGGGCCTTGTCAGAAGGGAGGTCCTTGATAACTTGCATGATATCTGCTACCATAAAAGGGAGGGTTAATGCTTCCCCTTGGGCTGGAGATAAAGATGGGAGTGGTAAACTCTCCAAATATTGGTCAACTAGAAGTTCAGGAGGATGGAGAAACATGCATTTATAAAGAGCCGAGTAGTAATTTTCAAATTCTTTAGTAATATCAGCTGCCTTAATCAGGGGAGGCATGCCTAGTTTAGTGTGGATTGCTGTAATACACTTAGCTGCTTCTATCTTTTTGAGGCAGAGAGCTAGCAGTCAACCATCTTTTTCCCATTGCTCAGTGTAGGTAGCCTTGGTTCTTGGGAGTGCCCATTCTGCTTTCTCACATAGTAGCTCCATATATTTATTTTGCAATTTGACTAGAGATTCTCTCTCAGAATCCAAAGTGTTCCGAGTCATGGATCTCTATTTTACCCTGATTTGTTCCAACAGCGTATTAGCTTCTAGGGAGTCTGTCTTCTTTTTAATAGCAGCCCATTCAATGAATTCCCCTCTTAAAAAGCACTTGAGAGCTCCCCATTCCATTGAAGGAGAGGTGGTGGAACCCCAGTTAAGTTCCAAATAGAGGTTAAGTGCTGCCAGAATGTTGTCCACAACCTTTTTATCCTTTTAACAGTTGGCTATTCCATTGAGTATGCTTTCCACAGTTTAGAGACAAGGAGAGCCAGCAGTTCACAATTGCATGGTCGGACCCTATACCCAGTTCCACTTTACTATCCATTAACCCTTGAAGGAGAGATTTACTAATTAAAAAGTAATCAAGACGTGAGGCAGAGCCATGCACCTTTGAATGAAAGGTAAATTCCTTAAGCGTGGGATTTAAGTGTTCTCCAGGGATCGCAAAGCCCCAAGTGGTCAGTTAAAACCCTGAGGGCCCTCTGCATGGGGGGATAAACCCCTTATTTTATGACTGGGAGATTCATCCATGAATGGATCAAATGGCAGATTCCAATCACCCCCTAATATCATTGGAAGGTGCAAACATAGGGTCAATTTGGTAAGTACCTCCATGAAGAATGAGGGCGAGTCAGTATTGGGCCCATAAACTGCACCCAATAGAAGTGTGGTGGAGTGGATCTTTCCAACAATGAAGACATAGCGGCCCTCCTTGTCTCTGTGACATTGATCTTGCACAAAAGGAGGGATCTCATCACTAGCACTGCAACCCCTTTACTATTCTTCGAATCCCTGCTGTGAAGACTTGACCTACCTGTTGCTGTCTAAGGAGTGTCTCCTCATTCTGAAACAGATGAGCCTCTTGGAGAAAGATTACTTCCCTATGGATCATGTTAGGTGTCTTTAGAAGGCACATCCATTTTGATGGGTGTCTAGCACCTTTAACATTCCATGTATTAAATTGAAAAGTGCACGCCATTCTTACATCTGAATTCAGAAATACAGCTGCAATTCTGGAAATGAACTGTCACTAGCAAGCAATACCAGAACATTGAGTCAACTTGTTGACACCCCTCCCCCCATTAATCCCCCATAAATTAGATGAATAATTGAGGAACCAATTTCCCATTTTAACCCTCCTACTAGCACCCCATGGTATCCCAGCCCCACCCTCTGTATTCCCTTCTAATACCTTAAACAAGCTTATGTTATACTTAGTTCCCAGTATAACCAGCAGAATAACAACAATTGTACAGATTAAAGAACTACCCGCCCCCCCACTGAGTTGGCCCATGGTGCTCAGCAATCCAAGAGGATGCCCCCACCCTGCCTGCCTGAACCCCATTCTTTAAACGTGTTATTCAGAACTTAAGGCAGTGCTTGAACTATATTACAGCCCTGCTTCAATAAGAATTATCCTGAGAAAACAACTATTAACACTAATAAAAGATATCACCCCTTGTCGCCCTAAAACCAGGTAACAAGGGATAGACAATTGAAGGGTCCTGCAGTATACTTATGTTCCAAGTCCTGCTTTACCTATTTGTGTTAGCATATACTTTAAAGGACCTAAATTAAAGAAAAACATTTTTGAGTCCCTAGAAGTAACACAACAAGTCCTCCAAAGAACTGCAACCAGGCCCGTTACACCCCACCGTATTGGTGGTGTTCCATCACCCAGACTGAGGGAACCCTGGTAGAAAACAAAGTCTCTCCAGGGATGGTTGGAATAATAGTCCAAATGGCAAGATGAACAAGTTTGGTGGTCTGGTTGGATTTTCTAATGATGTTAACCATTTTAATTGTTATTATGTATGGCGTCTTGACAATCGAAAGGTGCCCTATAAATAAAAATTATTATTATTATTATTATCATGAAACATGGAGATACAGTACCTCAGAACACAGTGCAAACCATTGTGTCAGCACTTGAGAAGGAATTTCTACCATTAAGCAGGGGTGCCATTTAGGTAGAGCAGAGAGGTGCTGTTGCCCCCCCCCCGTATTTGTGCCTAGGTTGTTCTTATGGTGTGGCAGTAATGGCTTTAAATTTGGATTTAATCTTTTGCACAATAAGTGCCTACCTGGCCTGTGTGTGCTCACGTTGCAGGTACTCTCCAGACTTGACTGTGTCTGTACTGTGTTGTCCACTCTCTCCACCTATTAGCGATGGCACAATCACATGTGAGGTGGATGAGCTCCAGCCAAAAAACAGCTCATGAGCCTTGCAAGTGTGACACTGTCTTTCCAACCACAGAGTAGACAGGCTGAACACTATAGCTTGTAGGAGTCAGTGAGCATTGAACTCACAATAGCAGTGTTATGGCAGCATATTTTTGGTGTTCTACTCTTAGTTAGTGTCCATCTCCCCAGGTTAGTGAAGGGGCAGAGGGTGAGCTAGAAGCTAACTCAAGACTAGGCTACCCACTTACCCTACTAGACTCACTTTACAAAAAAAAAGTATAGACCCCCACGGCAGCAAGCTATGCTTAGTAGCAGTGGTGACAGCAGTGTGGGTGGCCTTCATAAGCCTTGCTCAGTGTAGCCTGGCAGCAGCCACAGCAGCAACCAAGCAAGAAGGAAGCAACCCAGGTTGGGTGGATTCATATAGTGAGGTGACTTGGTCATGGACCATGCTGGGGACTTGTGATGGTCAGTTGTAGCATCCAGCTTTTGGTGAAGGAGAGTGGGGCAGCGGACTAAAAACTGGGCTGGTGGCACACTATGCCAGGCTGCAGGTTCTGGCCATATGGCTGTGTAAGTAAAAGTAAATAATTGTTTTTACAGGAGGATTGGGGAAGGAGGAAGGGGTGAACTCTTGATGTGTTTTTCACATTTCTTCATCTTTGGTTGGCTTCATGACCCACAGGGGATGGGTATTGAATGCAATGGCATCAGGGAGAAAAATCGGGACAAAGTTATTTTTTTGGGTGGGAGCCGGACTTCAGACAGGAAACAAATTGATTAGTAACTGGGTGGATCTAAGCCCAAATATGATGCACTGCTCCAGGGTATATAGAGATGAACCCTATACATTTGAATTTTTCTTGATTTGCATATCACATTTCAGTCAAACCAAATAAGTTGTACCTTTTAGAGATGTTACAGAGATTTTAGAACTGTCCCTTGCATTCGTGGACAGTTAACAGTATGGTATGTACTGCATATTGGAGCCCCACTATAGTCAGGTTATGTCATCCCCCCATGAAGTTGACCTCCACAACTCCATGCTGAGGCACATTATGACAAAGGGCAAAGGAGACTGCAGGGGTGTGCACCATTGAAATGAATAGGAGTATTTTTTAATTACTATTTGATACATTATTGATGCAGGGTTGGAGATTAATGAAGGCCACCGCTTGACTAACAATTGCCTTTTTAGTAGAATAGTGGCCTTCTTTATTCTCCAACTCACCATCACAATGTATAAAATAGTAATGAAAAATAACTGCATTCATTTCAAGGGAGAACGACCCAGCGCTCTGACCCATGGACATCGTCTCTTAAAGATGCCTGCCTCTGGCTCCCTAGTACTCAAATAAGAGACTTTTTACTTATATCTATACTTGGTGGGTTGTCTGTAGCAGAATGGCCATACCCATTACAGTGTGTGTGCATGGGGAGGGGGGAGACTGGCCATGTGGGTGGGTGCATGTGTCAAGTTATTGCTACATTTGTGTTTGCACCTTAAAGTCTGTTTGTGTGGAAGCATTTAAAACTATGGAGAAAAAATAGTAGGAATACAGACCAAACATGTGTTTCCATTACTATGTGTTCTTCAGTTCAGCTGTGAAAATGAGATGAGGGAGAGAAGAAAACTGAAAAGCACATACTGGCTACAAGCATGCTGCATGCATGCAGATGTATTCAGATGCAGTATGTACGGAAGCACAAGTGAGCGATATGTGTGCAGACATTATGGCTTAGTGGTTAAAGGTACTGAACTGTAAGACAGGAGACTTGGAGGCATGGAGACCTGTGCTTGAATCTCATCACCTCCCACTTGCGTATAGTGTGATCCTGAGCAAGTCACTTAACTGTTCCATGTGCAGTTATCAGTGACCACTTGTTTGTTTTTTGCATGCATGCCACATGCATGCAGTCTTTCCCAATTTAACATAAAAATCATGGTTTCCATATTTGCTTGCTGTCGCATCCCATATGTATGCAATCAGTTCCAATTTAACATTTAAATCATACTTGCAGCATGCATATCACTTGGGTGGTTTTTTGTGTGAAGCATGAAAACATTCCATATACATATTTCTATAAGGGATGGAACAGGAAGATCAACAACATTTTCAGATGTACTACCAGTAACCACAGCAAGCACAACTGAGAATCAAGGAATTTAACAAATGGTTATGGACATGGTGTAATGCCAGAGGATATGGGTTGGTGGGAGGTTGGGGAAGGATCTCGGAGGACAGTTACCTGCACAATAATGATAGACTGCACTTAAGTGAGCAGGGCACAGATGTGTTGAAAAACATTATTGGAGAGTACATTTACATCACTGGGAATACAAACTAGGGATGGTGTGGGGTGGCATGAGCAGAGAGTGCACACAGAGCACACAAGACTGGAAGCCACACGCGCTTACCCCCTAAAACAGGCACATGCTATTTGGTGTTTGTAGTGAGGGTGAAAATATAAAGGGAGGAAACTGGGAAGAAGGAGGAAGGGAAGGAGATGGAGAGTGGTCAGCTTAAATACTAGAAGTCTGGGGAATAGCATGATTGAGCTACAGGCCTTCATTGTAGAGAAGTAGGTGGACATGTCAGCCATTACTGAAACATGGGCAAACCAATACAATGACTGGGACATGGCGGTACCAGGATACATGAAATTCCACATGGAAAGTGCATCTGGGATGGGGGGGTGGTGCTATACGTGAGGGTATGTTGGAAGTGTATAAGGGAGAAGGTGGATGAGGGCAGTAAAGAGTCACCATGGTTCCTAATCCAGGATTCCAGAAATGGGACTGTCCAGATTGGTATGTTGTATATGCCACCCACCCAATCGGAGGTGTTGGTCAGTGGAACTGATGGAACAGATTATAGGACATGTGAAAAGGGGAATGTGGTGCTTGTGTGGGACGTCAACATTCACGGAGTACATTGTCGCACACCAACAACCAACAATAGTTGGGAACATGTGCTGCTGGGTGATTTCCATGACAGCATCATGATACAAATGGTCAGCAACCCAACCAGGGTGGGGGAGAACCCTTGACCTAGTGCAGACTATTGGACAATATGTGAGGGAGCTGGGTGTGGAAGAACCACTGATGAGGACCATCCGCCAGTCAGTATGGTTCAAGATGAATATGGGAAAAAAGGGAGCAGTATTCAATATGAAGGTACTGGGAGAAGACAGTGGTTAGTACCTGAATGAAGCAAGGGAGGTGAAAAGGTCAATGAGAGCAGCTAACGCATCTAAGGAGGTCAGTCTAATGCAAGGCATTAAGTATGGGGAGGAGGGCTACTTGAGATATATGATAGGGAAAAATTCCTGTAAGAAACAGATATTAAGGATTAAGAAAGATGTGGGTGTGGGTGGAAAAGGGGGATAATAAGGCAGAATCACTGAATGACTACTTTTCCTCTGTATTTATAAGAGCTGGGGTGTATTTGAGAGCTGACAGAACCCCCCCCCCAACACCCATAAACACAAACTCAAAAATATTCTGCTCCACCACACAATCATTGCCACACCCCCATTTCTACCAACAGTATGTAGTAAGTCAATGATCCTAATATATTCACATTTTACTTTATCAAACACACACACACACACATATACACATCACCAGTCAGACAGAAGTTGGCTGTCTTTTACTTGCAATTTTTAGGATACATTATGATATGCCTCTGTACTACATCACGGTAGCTAGCCTTATAGATGTCCGTTTACAGACAGCATTGGTGCATACATACTTGAACAGGTCAGTTAAGCAGGCATGGCTTTGAATTTTAGCACCCACACATTTTCCAAAGATAATTCACAAACTCACACTAAAGCAACAGGTCTTCATGTACATCAGGCGATATTTCTGTTTGTTGCCCTAGCTTGAGGCTCATGTTGTCCCTGGATCTTTCAGATTTTACTATACCCGGCAGAGTACAGTGAGTATGCCTGCTGACACACGTGTATAAGTGGCCATAAGCAAGGTCACTGATTTACGGTGATTAAAACAATTAAATTCTGTTTTCAAGACTTCAAATTCCGGAATTGTACTGGTTATTGTTACTCTAATTTCCAGATTTTACCGGGATTCAGCTATCATTCTTTTAGTATGTGCATAAATAATCAGAATGAAAGAAGGCTTAATATACAGAGCATTAAATAAAGCAAACTGAAAATAATACAGGAAGGAATTAAAAGAAAAACACAAGTTTTGTACATTTACTGATCTGATATAAAATGCCAGATTCCATGAAATCTTTGTTTTTAACCGTCTTCAGGCAGCCCTAATTCCGGAATTTTACTGCATTTTCCGGCAAAAACTGAAAAACAGTGGCCGTGGCCATAAGGATGAACTGGGAAAGTATAGACCATTTAACCTCACATCCACAGTGGGAAAGCTGATTGAGCTGATCCTGATGGAGAGGACGGTGGCTCTTAGGGAGACCAAATGGGATGCAGGACAGCAGGCAGCATGGCTCTGTCACTGGCAGATCATGTCAGACCAATCTGGTGTAGTACTATGACTGGGTAACTAGATCACTGGATGTAGCCATGCAGTGGATTTCCTGTATCTGGGCTTCAGCAAGGCATTAGAGTCTGTAACACATGGGAGTCTATGAAGTAAGCTAGAATTCTCAGGGGTACATGCTAAAATGGTGGGATGGGTGAGAAAGTGTGTAAGTGGTAGGCAGCAGAAAGTGGTGGTCAAAGGGGAGATCTCATCTCCAAGGGTCATGACTGGTGGATTGTCAAAGGGATCAGTGGTGGGAGTGCTGTAATCCTGCATGCAATACTAGCTCCAGTATCTTAAAAATGGCAATAAGTTAGTGGAGTGGGTGTAACGCAGGGCAACAAAAAATGATCCATGGTCTGGGGGACTTACCATACAAGACAGCTTTGAGTGAATTGAACATGTACTCACTGGAGGATAGGAGGGGCATTGGTGGGTATGATAGAAACCTTAAAGTACATGGACGGCATAAACAGGACATGGACGGAGGGGCAGTTCAAGTAAAGTAGGGGAGGGATACAGGAGGCCATGCTTTGACATCGGAGGGTGTAGGCTCAGGAGGGAGATGCGAAGACACTTTTTGGCAGAGATGGTGGTGGCCGACTGGAACGCATTGCCAGATGAACTGGTGGCCTGCACAACAGTGAGCATCTTCAAAAGTGTATGAGACAGGGTAAGGGGGATGGTTAAAGGAGGTGTGTGGAAGGGATGCAGTGGCATCAGCTGAGTACTGCTGCTAGCACTAATGTCATGTAAACTTGATATACATGTTGGCCTTTATCTGCTTGTTAATTATGTATTTTCATATGTTCTATGTTTCTTACATAACTGGTAATTTATACTTAACAATTTGCGTTGTATCCATATTTTATTTTTAAGGATACCAGCAACAGGTCAATCCAGACAAAAAAATATATACAGCTAGGCATTGGCAAACCAAAGTCATGAGGTACTCAAGCAATGTACCGTGGTGTTGACAGGGGCACTCAGTCTGACATGCCATTAACCGAAGTTCAGTCAATATCAACACAATGCGACTCATAAGTTGAACTGCATGAAGATGTCTGTAATTTGAGTGATGATGACTCTTTTACTAATGACAGCAGTTCTGGTGAAGATTTCTGTGATGACATGCATGATCCAGACTGGAAGCTAAATTCATCAGACAAATCAGACTCCGAAGATTGCTTGGATGACTTAGCTGTTGACATGTGAGTGTTGTATTTCTTAGTATTTTGGAGTGGTAAATGTTTCATGTAAGCCATAACATCTCAAGATATGTGTGTTACTGGGTTATAGTGTTTATTATTGTGTTGTTTTGTATCAAAAATCTGTCATTTTCTAAATGTTGTTGTACCACATTTTAAAGGTCATGGAATGTGTATGCACCTTCTGTGGTTCCACAGCATTCTAGAACATCTTGAGACTGCTCAAGACAGTTTAATTGAGAAAAGAAAAACAACACAGTTTTCCATTTCATATAATAATATGTACTGTTAAATAAATACAGGATGAGCTAGTCAGTGCATAACCATTGTGTTCTGTTACCTAGGAGTTCATATTCCCATGGACATCTACAGTTTTGATCTCGACATAAGATGAAATCAGAACCTCTCTTTGGTATAACACATTGGTTGTGCATGGTTGCCAATCCAGTATTCTTTCCATTTCTTTGAAGTGGTCCATCCTTGAGGTATTCCCTAAACAGGTCAGTGATCACGAAATAGATCTGGAAAAGAGCTTTTCAGACTAACAGACGCCGCTTCCACATCCTCAAATGTTGACCAGCTCCCATCTACTAGTACCTGGAATCTTGCTGGGTATCCCATCCAGAATTTTATACCTGCAGCAATCAATTTAACCACAATGTGATGGTATGCATCTCTTTTTTGTCTTACCGAAAGAGGTAAATCCTGAGCCACTCGCACTTTGGCAACAGCCCATCTGATCTCTTGAAGCCCTTTTACCTTCACAATGAAATGCTGCCGTTCCTGATAATTAAGAAAACAAAGTATAAATATACGAGGAGGGGCACCCATAGGTGGTGGGGGGCACAAAGCTCTATGGGCTCATTCGATGATATATTTATCTCCGAAGGGAGATGGACCCACAATTGTCTCTATGAATTTCTGTGAAAAGCCAATGGCATCTGGACCTTCCTCCTTCTCAGGTAGCCCTATTAGAATGATATTGTTGCATCGGCTTCTGCCCCTCTAAGTCCTCCACCTTATTCTCAAGACTCTTAACTTTTTGTTTTGTAGCTATTAATTCGGTATCCATCCTTTGTTGTTTTCGTTCGGTGGAAGCCACTCTGGCTTTGTTGTCCGTCGTTCTGGTGGTCACATCTTCCAGTGCTTGGGCAATAGTTTTAATTTCTTCTGAGATCATCTGAAGTTCAGATCTAAATGGCTGAAACTCCTCCAGAAATCTTGCCAAGGTAAGCGGTTCTGTTTCTAGTTCTGTTTGCATTTCACTCGCTGAGCTGGCCACTCCAGTAGCCCTAGACTTTTTAGCAGCCTTTTCTGGGGTGGAGGGCGGCGTGTGTTTAAGGGCTGATTTTTTCATTCCGTTTGTCCCCCAACACGTCGTACTTGAATATCCTGACGGTACTGGTATTTAGATAACTAATTATAGTCAAGTGGACACTGATATATTGGATTTCAGTGTTTTAAAAGCGTGTAAGGTGGTCCGGTGGCTGGAGCAATCTCAGGCAGCTGCTACTCCAGTCGCTGCATCACGTGATCTCGCCAATCCAGTTTTCTATATGTAACGTACCAGCATGTATTTGTGTGTGAGAACTTCGAGGTGGAAATCACCACTAGTGAGTAATTAGTTTCTGTCAACGTAATCGCTGATGCAATTTCCTCCAAATTTCTATAAGCTTGGATGGTTACTTCTCAAGTAAACCAACACTGTCATGGTTAATCATCCTGTTCTCATAAAAAAGGTATGTGTGATGGGGATCTGTGTAATACATGATTTATCTGCACAAGGACAGTTTGACTTTGGGTAACCTCATGAGTGCTGTAAGCCATGAGTGATGTGCCCGAGGTCAAAATGCCCGAGTGCCCATAAATCATGTATCCCAAAGATCACTTGCACATTATTTCACTTTTCCAGTAGGGACTGTTGCATTTGGGAAACATTTTGAACCAAGATATCGGCATTAGTTAACGAGAGTCTGCCGGTGCATTTCCATGGTGTGGAAAGTAATGAAATATGTATAAGGCTGCCATTTAATTTGGAAAGTAGTGCCGGCTGGGGAGTGGGTGGTTTATTGACATAGTCCGTTTATCATAGATATGTTGGACACATTTTGGGTGCTTACATTTATCGCACTTATGGGGAGATAAATGGATTTATGCAATTGATTTTGACTCCACAATGATAGCATAAATAACAATTTCTTATCTAGTACCTGTGATTATGTGTTTTTATTTGGAAACAGCACTTTTAATTGTCAGATGCTTTACTCGAGTAATCTACCAATGTGTACCAAGAAACAAGACCACCTCAACAAGATTTGAATTTTTTTTGTTTGTTTGTTTTTTAGGTCTGAAGAGCTAGCTTTTGAACCATCGCTTAATGAGGAAAGAAAATTTCTTGTTTTCTGAAGTGCATTGCTTGCACTACTTCAGGTGTGTTTAAGATGCCAAGCCAATCGTCGAGTGTTTTTATGAACTGTCATGGGCAGTCTTGTCTCCCTTGAACAGATCTGTATAAATGGTCATCGCCAAACATGGGAGAATCAACCTCATCATCAGGTGCTGCCTCTCAGGAATTTACTGGTTGCATCTAGTATTCTTTTTACTACGGCTAGTCTGTTTCGTATTCTAAACATATTCAGACACCTGAAAGTACCATGTATATCTTTACATACTTATTACAGAATACAGTCATGTTACCTTGTTCCTGCTGTAACAGCAGTGTAGAAAAGGCATTGAGAAAATTTACTTTCATCGTTGTCTGCAACTGAAGCAGTACTTTGTGATGATGCTCGGGGATGCTCACCAGGCCACACAGCAAAATACTGATCATACAGCTTAATGGATCTAAAGCAAGAGAAAGTCATGGATATGCAGCTTATACAGGTAAAAGATATATAGTGCACCCATTCTGCATAACCATATTATAGTATATGGTTAGGGCTTATTGTATATGGAAAACAATGGTTTTCCAAATGTTGTTGTGGGACAGTTCAAATGTCAAAAAAGTTGTACTATCGTTCTGACATCATATCGATAGTACAACACTTTTTCCCCCTTGAATTGGTACCTGATTGGTGGAAATGGTGCTGGTTCTCAAAAGAAGCAGGTTAAAATGGCAGTCCCAGTTAATGAGTGGATGAGGGAGTGATCATTTTGAGTTTGGGCATGGACTGCCATAGTTGGCTTCGTGTGTCCAAACTACCAGGTTGGCAATTATCCTTTTTTTCTTTTTAAATTACTGCAATTACTGGCACAGTAGCCTAGGGGTTAGAGAGGAACTGCAGTGAGGACCAGAATCGGGCGCAGAGCGGGATTGCACAGAGGAGCGGTACCATGAACACAAGGTATGACATCACCTTGTGAAATTAACATTTCTCTGTTTTGGGGGACCATATACTATATAAAATAGTGTATGGTTGCCCAAACACAACAAGGCATATGCTTGTTCTGCTGTAGTAATGATATCATTATGTTGCTCAGTTGAAGTAGTGATGTCACTACTGCAGCACAACAACTTGGAATGCTGCCACGTAATTGCTTTCCTAAATCCAGTTAAGCTGGAAGTTATTTTTTTTTTAATTTGAACTTACAGAATCATCTGCAGCACACTGTATCAGGTAAAAAAAATTGTAAAATTTCTATTCTCCATTGTCTTCACTAGCTGCTATTGTGTTATTTTCTATGCAATGGCTGACCATACACTGTAAAAGATTGTGTATGAACAGTCACACAAACAATAATATTCTTGTATCTCAAAGTTTCCTTGGTAAAAGAGTACCTCTTGAGCTGCACTTTGAGGTCATCGGCTACCAAAGAAACCTCTCGAAACAAGAATATCCTTGTTGTGCATGACTGCTTACACACAATCCTCTATATTTGTACAGCTGTGTTGAGTTGCAGTGCATGTCATTATTGTAATACTTTTTCTTTCTGAATGCACTACATGTTAAGTTAAAGGCTGCATTCATAACTAATCTAAGTAGTAATTCTGTGATGTTTTGTATACAGAACTGATGTTATTTGTTATTTGAGGTGTTTTCACAGCTTATTTTCAAAACTGGTAAAATAGGCTTCTGCAATGGGGGGGGGGGGGGGAGTTGTGGTAACCCGCCATCAACGGACCTTGTTAAAATCACTGTGATGACAGATGGCAGGTTCAATCAGTCTCCCAGCTTATATTTTTGTATGTAAAACAAATAAAAATAGTAGTAGGCTATTCGAAATGGAATTGTTTAAATTTCGTCTTTCAAAGAGTAATGAAGTACAGAATTCCAACTCCATGGAACTTGAAGGTTTGAAGAGAGGCCTTGCAACTTTACAGGAAGCTGGTGTCATCATTAGTAGCCTAACCACTGATCGACGTGTTAACATGAAGAAGTATATATGTGAGGAACAGTCAAGCATTCAGCATAGATCTGACGTTTGGCACATCGCAAAGGGTTAGTGAACACTGGGGTAAATGCAATAAACTGGCATAATTATCATGCATTGCAATAACCTCCCAAAGTGAATTTTTTTTTAAGAATAATAAGATGTTATTTAGGCTTCACTTAAGAAGATAATATAGAAATATATATTGTTTATTTGAGGACTTTATTTCGGCACTGGCCCTGAGACAGTCTCTCTAGCTGCCCCACTCATCTACAACTGTACCTCCCTGTCTGAAGCTCGTTTGTCTCACAGCCTACAAAGGCCTGTGAATCCCCCTGCTCTGCATCCCCCGAGGTGAGACCGCCTACGCCCTGGTGCTCTTTCTAGAATAAAATGCATGGGGCTGGAGGCAGTATAGCGCAGTGTATTAAGGCTCTGAGCTGCAAACCTGGAGAGACCTGGGTTTGAATCCCACAGCCCCCACTTGTATACTGTGTGACACTTGACTTCCTTGTCCTCCCAGATCACACCTGTAAACAAGCTTTCAGCCTAGTGTGTCTCTCCTGGTTAAAAAAAAAGAATTGGGAGGGCCCTGGATTAGCAAATCTGATGGTGGGAGTGTGGCCATGACTCTGGAGGCACCTTTGCCTATCCCCAAGGCCAGGGATTTTCCTATGTGTGCAATTTCCCCCTAGGAGCATGGACATGCAATGATGTCAGCATGGAAAAGCCATAGGCATCTGCCACTCTCCTCCCCTATGCTGCTCCAGGTACTAGTAGTACCTCCAGTCTCCGGCAGGGGTCTCTACTGCACTGGAGAACCCTGGATCCCACCCCAGGGAGAGGAGAGCAGTCCATCAGATGCTCAGTCCTCTCCCTCCCCTGCCAACCCCTGGTGCCTGAGCTCATTCCCGAACTCAGGTCGTCGGCATGGTGCGACATGTGGCCTCTAGTGCCTCAACCCTCAGCACCACCGGGCAAGCCTATAAAGTAATTATACTAACATTTATCAATTAATGGTGCACAAGTTAAACAATTTATTAAGCATTCATATTGGAAAGTACTTAAGTTGGAGGTTATTAGAGCACTCAATTACTTGTTTGATTAAGTAGACAATAAGGCAGAACCAGGGGTTAGATCAACAGTATGTTTCTCACACCCTAGGGGTGTAATTTGGCATGATGGGCATCCGAGCACCATATTGTCCATAGGGGGTAATTAACTGACTAATACATTAACTCATGAGAGTTTCTTGTTGCTATTATAAATACATATTCCAAAAAAAAGTATTAAAAGTCTGCTTTTTGAATATTTTAATTATTCAGAGGTACGGTATAGTTTCAATAAAACAGTGATTACACCAACAGATTAAGAATGTTTGTTCACAATTGGAATGCATCATTCAATTCATTCATAACTACTAGAGGATGGAATGCTAACATGGAGAATCCATGTGCCATGGTAATCACACTGTGCATGACATTGAAACAGGGATAAATTTAAAAATGTTGGAATCCTAACAGAAAATTAGATTGCTGCATTTCTGAGACCATTTCATAATTGAGTTTCATAGTTCCCCACTTCCCAATTCTTCAATTGTTGATAATATGGATGGCAAATGTTGAATAAACATATTAAGATGCAGAGTAATTATTATTCTTGATGGTATTAAGAAGAAATTGGAAGCCAAAGGATGATGCAGAGACTGCATAAAACTAAAAGAATGGGCAGAATCAATAAATAACCATGTCTACTGGATTTCATCGACTAGTGGCGGATATGGAGACATAATGGTTGCAAAGTGGATGGCCATAAGTAACCACATTGCAAACATTCACACGGGTTATGGTAACCTTTACAATGACTGTGCCCATGTTCTACTTCAGGAACAGCTATGGTTAAAGAAAGGTTAGTATACATTATGTTACATTAGGTTACTATAAATTTCATAGGTAGCACCGGTACTCATTGTCATATTCCTGTGTTGATATTTTTCACAGAAAGTAAAGCACACAGGGAGTTAGAGGCCATCCTGTATAATAAACCGCTGTGCAAGGATGTCAGACAATTATCACCCACCAAACAAACATTCACTCTGGAATCATACCACCATATAGTTACATTTTTCGCACCAAAGAGTCTGCATTTCTTTTATAACTGCATGGAGGCTAGGTGTATTGTATGGATAGTACTTAGCACCGTTCATTATGTAGAATAATAAAAGAATATATTAATTCATGTCATTGAAATGTTTAGGTTGCTTATTGCAGCTCTCCATTTCAATGAGAATTCCAGCAGGGCTCAGCAAGTGACAAAGGCAGGTAAAAAAAGATGGAGCGTGTTATTCCCAAAGTACGGCAGTGGTGCACCAGTAGTGAAGGCAATATGTGTTCCACCTACTCATGGTAAATACATAAAGTGTAACTTTGTATAATTTTTTTTTCATAATACAGGAAACCATGATTGCTGATATTTCAATAATGGCCTTCAAATAGTAAGGTATATGACTTTTCATAGACAGCAAACATGCAGTGGTGCAGGCCCAGAAGTAAGGTAATGTACATATAACAATGCATATGTAAGCAATATTTATGGACTGAGTTCATCCATAGAGTAGATATGTATTTGGCACCGGTTGACGGTCAGGTGGAGGGTGATCTTCAAGGAAGGTTGCATTACTTACGAGATCATACACAGGGTTAGTACTGGCTACCAGGCTGATCTTACAGGGTGGAATGATACAGCACCTTTTGTTTGCTGTTTAATCAGTAAAGAACCATGTTTTCTGATATTTTCCTATGGTTGAAACATAAACACATGTAATAAGCACAATAATCTACGACAGGGTGTGCGGTTAATGGGGATTATACAATGGTGTGTGAAAATCCTGTAACCTCATTGGGCAAAACATGTCACATGACTGTGGGTAAATCCTTCATAACCCATGGCTGAGAAATGACATTTATAAGAAACATAATTAAACACATTTTAAATTTATTTTACACATGGGTTCATTGTGTAATTGCAATAATGTACTCTATTGTATGAGTTATTGAGTGATTTACCAACTTCTTGTCTGATTAAGTCACTTGGCTATGCCTCATGACTCATCACACAAGGCATGGGTAAATCCCTAATAACCCACACCCTGTAGTGCCTTATTGCATTAATTAATCAACACTCCAGGTGCTGTGCAGACACTCGGCCTGCTTCCATGTGCCTCATAACGCACTGGAGTGTTGATTGATTAAACAATCAGACATGACAGTGGGTTTGTTAGGGTGGGATAATGGCCCACTGTGGGTGGATTGAGGCATGAGGTATAGCCGAGTGCTTCAACCACCTGAGAATTGCCATAGTCCACCATAACGCACCCCTGTCATGCCTTATTGCAATTATAAAATGGGTATTTTTCAGTAAATGTTATGTCTTTTTGAACATGTTACTTTTAACTGGGGCATTGTGCTGGGATAACAGCCCAGCTGATAGCTACACTTGACCAATCAGGAGCCTACATTCTTTCTACCCATTTCATAATCCCAAATAACTGCATACCTTGTCTTGGGTTATTGTTTACATATTGCATACAGATTATTTTAGGCAGATGACACTGTTAGATTCTACATTGATGTAGACAGCCACCACAACACCATGGCAATCATAATCAGATGATACTTGTTTTTAAGTCCTAATTATGACTGTAAACATTAGCATGACTGAGAGTAAAGCATTTTCAGAATTCACTAATTACTTGTTTCTTTGTTTATTTATAACTTATCACTTAGAGTACATGACTGATCTTATTAATGAGGTTGTGTCACTAAGGACAGTGTACTCCACATATGAAAAGGCAAGGCAAGCCACTTACAAACTGGTGCCAAAACCAATAGCAGATAAGTTCAAGAAGGAAGATATGGATGACCTCGTGAGGCAGCACAGAAGACGTTTTAACAACTCAAATATGGAAACAAGGTAATGTTATAGTGAACAACTGTCTTTCAGTACAAATACAAATGAAAGCAATGTCAGACTCTTTCTTTTGCATTCATATTATGTTTACAGCATATCGAATTAAGTTGAAGGGCATATTTAAATTGAGCTGTGGAATACATCGTGACATGTCAAGATATGCATTATAGACATCAATTAACTTTATTCTGGCTCTGTTGGAGACATGCCATGATAGAAGATGGTGAAAAATGGTGTGCTGAAATAAAAATGGACTGTGTCATCTGTAGCTTGGATGTTACAGGGATGCATATAATTATGCAAAAACCAAACTGGTATAAAGACTTACTTACATTGTTTCGTAAAATGATTACATGAACTAGTTAAACCATTTAACGAACAAACTGTAATTGAAATAATGACAATGCTGAGGATATGTGTTGTTTTTTTAATTTGATATCAGAGCTTATAGCACATATTATAATTTTAAGCACTCTGTAAAATTTATCATACCATGGCAATTGATGTGTACCAGGTGTTACGTGACTCGTTATCTATTTGCAAGATTAGTTATTAATCTTTTCCTGAAATTAGGATCTGTTTTGAAACCACATGTCTTCCTTGTACCTGGAGTCTAGCAGACAAAGACTCACTATACCTGCCAATATGCTGCCATCAATTAAAAATGTATTCCCATATTCCGTATTGTGTAATGGACCCCTGCCCCACACCACACCATTATGGCAGATACTGCCACACACCGCCACTACAATGAGCAGGCATCACAGCCATCCACTCTCCATCACAGCTGGCTGCAAGCATCACTGGACTGACAAGGGCTGGCCTGTAATTCAACAAGAATGCACTGATTCAATGCCATCTCCTATTAAATCCCTGAGGTCATTGGGTGCAGCACAGATGAGCAGACAGCTCTTTGTATCATGGTTGGGGGAGGAGAATGTCATTGTGTGCCCCTCCATGGGTTAGCAATGCTGATCTCCACCCTCCTCCACCCTCCCAACCGAAACCACCCTAATTTAATCTCAGCTGGTCAGAGTGGCCTCATGGAATGAATTGGAGATTGTTGGGTGTTAATGAATATGTGCGTTCTTGTAGAAGCATGTGCTTATTCATTGACAGCTCAGTCAAGTGGGCAGATGGCAATGGTGAATAGAGAAAGGCAATGCTGGTTGCCTGCTCAGAGCGGGGTTGATAGGGGCAGTACCTGCCTTAGTGGTGATGGTGTGTCTGCTAGACAAACAGTGAAACTGTGACCATTTTTTATTCTGGCATGGGATCTGTGGAGAATATATGTGTGGGTGAGGTGCCATTATATACAAGGGAAATTCATTTTTTGAATATGCATTGTTTTAACAGTAGATAATTTGGTGGATATTGAGTGTAGCTATACACACTTGAAAATGTCAAAATTTTTTATTAATAATTGATGTTGCTTATGGACAAATGCAGCAGTTAACCTAATGTTGCAGAATATATATTATAAACAGTTCAGATAAGCATTGGATAACAATCCTTCATGACATGTCGTTTAACCACGATAGCCAAAAATATAGACATTGCATGATATGGTGGGAGAGGGGGGAAATCCATGACTAATGAAGGGTGGAGTTGGGGTGGTATGATAAGTAATCATCAGTAACATTTAGTATGTTACCGTGGTTTGTGGAAACAGCTTTTAAGACATATGTGTGCCTTGCCATGGAAATCACAAAGGTGATGACTGCAGTTCTAATTATGACGAAGTACCAGACTATCCTAAGAGGCATCAGGCAAGCATATGTCATATACTCTGCATAGCATGATACTGTCAAGTAGCAATACAGAAATGTTTTTTTCCATCTTTGAAAGCACATATAAAAAAGTAATTTATAATCTAAATAATGTTTTCATCTAGCTATCATAAAGTAGGATAGTTATTAAAAAAACACGTTTATTTCCAATTTGTTTATTGTATAACAGTCCAACAGTAGATAACTGTTTGATGTGCAGAATTCACTTTTAAAGTACACATAACACTAAGAAGAATATTTTTACCTGTATGTATACATTATTTATTTCTTTGTCAAAACAGTGTTTATTTCATGCAAGTAAAGGAAATTCTTGATAGTCATAATGTAGTTAATTTTCTTTTTAAAAACCATAGTGATGGAAACCTTTATAGGCATCAGAAGGAAATCTACAGTGTATTGCATTCACCACCCAGGATGGTAGTATCCAACAATTTCCTCTCCCAAGTCTCTTGAATACCCAAAAGGTGAATTTGCAATAAGCAAGAAAATGGTACAATCTTTTGAAAGAAAAGAAGGGTAAATTGTAACAAAACTGAATAACATTATTCTGAAGTTTCTGGAAATAAAGAAATGGATTAGGGATAGAAATATCACTACAATGGCAGCAATGGGAATAGTGTTGAAGGAGTGCTGGTGGGGGACAGCCTAGGAGCAAGTGTCCATAGCACGGAGGGCTTTAGGGTTACAGTGTGGTATGAAGTGAGTCAGACTATCAAAAAAGTCATGGATTTCAGGAGGGCAGATTTTCCCATGATGATGGAGATAATGTATTTTGAACTAAATGGGTGGAATGAATAGAGATGGGGGTGTTTAAGGAACTATGAAATGAAATCAATGAGGGGGTCACTAAAATCTGCAGAAAACTGTATAAGGTAGATTTGCAACAGCAGAAGAATATGAATGATGCCACTTTGGTTCAAAAGAGAACTGAGGAGGCAGTGTGGGAACAAAAGTGGCTTTCATATGATATAAGATAATGCTGGGAAGGATGCCATGGAAAATTACATGGAAAAGCTAAGGGAGTCTGGGCCGAAGATTTGGCAGGCAAAAGCAAAACAGGAGTAGAAAACCATTAGGCGGGCAAGAATGGGTGAGAAGACTTTTTTCCATTACATAGGGGAGAAGAGGAAGAAATGGCATGAGAAAGTAAGGGTAAAGGGAGATGGGGGAGTACAGGTGGATGGGGACTTCAAAAAGGCAGATATGCTGAATGTATATTTCTGCTTGATCTTCATGATAGTGTGAGATGGAAGAGGACCAGAGTTATGGAGGAAAGGAACAGGTAGACGGTGATGTGGATCATAGATAAATCAGTTAGGACAGGGTCAGGGAGGAGTTGGGAAAATTGAGGGTAGAAAAGTCTATGAGTACAGATGCATTGCATCCTAGGGCAGTAAGGGATCTAAGAGCAGAGTGGGCGATGGGCATAACAGATGACGTGGGTTGACACACTGAGCATGAGCACCTGAATGAATGAGATATGTTACAGGATAAAGCTGTAAGATATACACATAATAAATACAATCTCACAAAAAGAGCTAGTGGGGACTAATCAGGTAGAGAGGAAAGTAATAAAATGGTCCCTATTGCCATTAACCCTAGGTCCTTTTCCTTCTTAGTGATCCCGAGCTTCACACCCCTAACCAGTACTCTCTGCTTGGGCTCCTTGTCCTAAAGTGCATATCCTTGCTTTTTTTTGCATTGAACCCCAGCTGCCACCTCTCCAATTACTACTCCAGGTTGGTTAGATCCCTCTGTACTGCTCCCAACCTTCTGCTTCGTCCACTACTGAACCTGTTTTGGTGTCATCAGTGAACATGCTTATCTTGCTCTCCATCTCTTCTGCAATGTACGAGATGAATAGCCCAAATAGCACCATACCCAGCACCGAGACCTGCGGCACCCCGCTCATCAGTAACATAGTCTCAGAAAATTCACCCCCCCTCACTTACCATCCATTGTAACCTCCCACATAGCAAGTTGGATATCCAGCCTGCTATCTTTGTTCCTACTCCCACCCCCGTTAGCTTCCCCCACTGCTCCCCATGTGGCACTGAATCAAAGGACTTGCTGAAGCAGAAATAGATTACATCCACTGCACGGCCCCTATCCAGTCTCCTAGTTACCCATTCATAGTATTGTATGAGGTTTATCTGGCAGGACTTCCCAGAGATGAACCCATGTTGCCACCCATTCTGGAGGTTATTGACCTCCAAAAATGCCACCAGCCTATCTTTCAGTATCGTATGCATGAGTTTGCTCACAATGGATATGAGACTGACTGGCCTGTAGTTCCCTGGCTGATCTCTTGAGTCACTTTTGTGTATCGGCACTACATGTGCCAATCTCCAGTCTTGAGGCACCACACCCATTTCCAAGGAGGTGTTGAATAGGTCTGCCAGATGTTCAGCAAGGACCTCTGCCATCTCTCGCAATACCCTGTGGTGGATACCATCTGGCCCTGGTGGTTTATCCACTTTCAGCATCCTCAGCACTTCTCGTACCCTAATACCCTCAATACTACCATAAGTCATCTTCCCCCCCCTCCCCAGTCTAAGGTGGTATTCCTCCCCCTTCTCTGGCGTGAACACTGATCAAAAGTATTCATTCAGTGCCTCTGCTTTTTACACCCCTTTTCTACCCACTCCGCTCCCCTTCTAATCCTAACTATGCTATCCTTGCAATTCATTTTTCCCTTATGTATCTCTCCCCCCCACACTCTTTCATTCCCTGTGCTAACTTAGGTTCCCTCATGGCTTTTGCTTCCCTCACCCTCCTGTCACTTCTTTAGACTACCTTTCATATTCCTCCCTGTCTTCCTCCCTCCCTGTCCTTATAAAATTCAGGTATGCTGCTCTTTTGTCCTCATCACCCCCATCACCTTACTGGTTAGCTAGCAGGTTCATTTTGCCCTGATCTTTTAACTCTGTAGCATGGTACACAATTCCGTCACTTCCATGATTCCCCTTTTTAATTATGTCCCATTTCTGTGCTGCTTCCATTCACATCTCTGTGTGCTCAAGTCTCCCTTTCAGCAACTCCCTCATCCTCTTGAATTCTGCCCTCCTGAAATTCACCACCTTTGTTGCTGATCCCTCTGATTCTCTGCTCATCATGATATTAAACCACACCATTTGGTGATCGCTGTCAGCTAACATGTCCTACACCCTTATTCCCCTCACTACCTCCCCATTCAACAGTATCAGGTCCATTGTGTTCCCTATCCTACTGTGTCCATTCACTAGCTGCATCAGGAATCCATCCTGGATCACGACCAGGTCTACCTGCTCCCTAGCATTGGAGGTGACCAGAATGATCCAGTCCACCCTGGTAGGTTTAAGTCCCAACTATGACCATGTTCCCCTTCCTACAAACCCCCTGATTTAATCTGCCAGCACCCTGTCCTTCTCCTCTACTTGGGATAGTGGTCTGTACACTTCCCCATGATAGCCGATATGTCTGCCTTACCTACTGCAAAGGCAGCCTGTAACTCAGCCCGTTTGATGCCTATGCTTCTCACATTCAATGAGACCACCCTCCATCCTAACTTCTTCTTCTCCTCCTATTCCTTCAAATACTCTCCTCTATGCTCACCTTGTGCAGCTTCTCCAACTCCTTCCCTACTAGCTTGGGGTGTAGATTTGGTTGGCCCTCTCACCAGGTTCCCTTCCTACCAGCTGTTCACTCACCCCCCCAACTAGTTTAAATCAACACTGGTCACTGTATACATAGATACATAGACACTGTCAGCAGATAAGGGCCTGTGGCTCACTCAGTCTGCCCATTTGAGCGTGTAAGTTCAGTTTATGTTTTCCTAGAAGTCTGTTGCCCCTTACCCCTGACCTCCAGAATTCCTTTATGTCTATCCCATGCATTCTTAAATCCTGTGATTGTTTCAGCCCCCACCACTTCCTCTGGCAGGGTGTTCCACTTGTCCACCACCCATTCTGTGAAGAAATTCTTCCTCACGTTTCCTCTGAATCGTCCTCCCTCCAACTTCATCCCATGCCTTCTAGTCCTGGAACATCTTTTTCGCTTAAAAATTCCTGCACCCTGTTCCTCCCTGTAAGGTATTTGTATGTCTCTATCATATCCCATCTCTCCCTCCCTCCTCTCCTCCAGGGAGTACATATTCAGTTCCTTCAACTTGTCCTAATAGGACTTGTGATGCAGTCCATGTACCATCTTTGTTGCCCTCCTCTGAACCTTCTCTATCCTGTCTATGTCCTTACGTAGGTAAGATCTCCAGAACTGTACACTGTACTCCAGGTGGGGCCTCACTAGTGTCTTGTATAGTGGAATTATGACCTCCCTTTTCCTGCTGGTGATGCCCCTGCCTATGCATCCCAGCATCCTATTTGCTTTACCTGCTGCCTTGACACACTGTTTCCCTGCCTTGAGGTCATCAGAGATGATAACCCCAAGATCCCTTTCCTACTTGGTGCATGCTATATCCTCACCCCCCAACTGATATACTGTGCCAGGGTTTTTGTGCCCCATATGCATTATCTTGCACTTCTTTGCATTGAATTTCAACTGCCAAGCCCCTGACCATTCTTCAGTTTCTGCAGGTCCCTTCTCATTCTGTCTACACCCTCTGGTGTGTCTAATCTGTTACAGAGCTTTGTGTCATCAGCAACAGTGAAATTCTGCCTTCTAGGTCCTCGCAATGTCACTGATGAAGATGTTGAATAGGACCGGTCCAGCACTGATCCTGTGGTACCCCACTGGTCACTCTTCCCTCTGTGGAGTGAGCAGCCATTTAACACCACCTCTGTGTCCTGCCACCCAGCCAGTTACCTACCCACCACACTACTGTCCTGCCCACACCCATATTCCCCAGTTTGTGTAATAGTCTTCTATGTGGCACAGTGCCAAAGGCCTTGCTGAAGTCCAGATAGGCCATGTCCACTGCCCTCCCCTGATCCACCTCCCTAGTCACCCAGTCAAAAAATTCAACGAGGTTGGTCTGACATGACCGCCCCCTGGTGAAACTATGCTGCCTTAGGTCCTGTAGTCCATTGACAACCAGATGTATATACCCCTCCAACTTCTGCTTTAGAACCCCCTTCCCCTCCACACTCAAGTGCAGTCTATCCCTTGCATCCAAGTCATTACTGTCCCATGTTCTGCCCCATCTACCCACCACCCCATCCTCCCTGGATTTACACCATTCCCTCAGCTATGCGTTGAACTCCACAATCCTCACCTTCCTCACTGTGCTCACACAAGCTACTGTGAGCACCTCTGAGAAGGCTACTGACTCCCCTGTTCCCTTGCACAGCCTTGCCATCTCTTTGAACCTTCCCCTTACCACCTCCGGTGTTTCTCCCTAGGGATCTTTTGTTCCCACATGAACCACTATGTGCGGTCTCCCTCTGACTCTCTTTATGCAGGGATCTAGGTAGGATTTTTTGATTGGGGGGTCCTGGACTGGCTCCAAAAAAGAGAGGGGTACACAGCCCAAATGTGGGAGTCCCAAGAAAATTTTCAGGGATCCCCATTCAAATACATGGGAGCCACACCCCTGCGCCAGCACTGCTTGTACTGTAATATTCTGTAGAGCACAGAAGGCATGCTCCATTAATTTCTATTGGGGCATTTTGAACTACATTTTTATATGTTTCAGAGGGTGATTGCAAACAAATTACGGCAACTGCTCAACTAACAAAGCCCTTATTATTTGAGCAGTGGCAATAATTTGTTTGCAGTCACCCGCTGTAACATAAAAAAATTTAGTTTGAAATACCCCAATGGAAACTAATGGAGCACGTCCCGCACACTCTACAGAATATTACAGTACAAGCTGAGTTGGTGTTGGTGCGTGGCTCTGTAAAGTGACTCCCGGGGCTTGGTGGCTGAGCATCTTGGGGACTTTTAAAAAAAAAAACATCCCAAACATCCCAACCACCAAAATATGCTTAAGGGAGGTGGGTACCCATGTCCCAGAGAGCCCCGTTTATGCACTTTAGAATTGACTGCACCATCCCGTCTGCCCTCAGGCCTGGTATGGAATCCACCCATATACGACTATGCCATACAGCCTTACTGCCTCATCTGATCCCCTTCACTATGGACTCCCCCACTACCAATACCCTCCTCCCTCATTCCTCTCTCTCCTCCCCCATTTTCCACTCATGTTCCCCTTCTGATCCCCTCACCGGGGCTCTACCTTTAGTTTCAGTGGCTCCCACCCTTCCCTCCTGTCCCATCCCACCTCTTCTTGCATGCTATCCTCCATCCCACCCCATCTGCTCCATGCTCCACCTCTTCACCTCAGTGTCTCTCCATCCCCACCCCTGTTGCCTTCCTTCATCTCCCACTCCACTGTTTTGTCTTCTCTTGTTTCCTCACTTGCCCCCTCCTGTACCACGTCCGCCTTCTCCCCCTTCCAGTGTCCTCAGTACTTCAACCTGTTCCCCCTCTCCTCCACTGTGGTTTGCGCTGTCAATTCCACCCTGACCCAAGTCCTCCCTCCATTAGTAGACCCCACCATGGCCCAGCCTTCCATGCTAGAATTACAGGATTTTCACACACCATTGTATAATACACATTATGTTTCCCAATGCGAATTAGTATCCAGCAGCAGGGAAGTGTGAGAGTCATCAATATATTCAATGCAGAAGCATAGAACAGTTATTTGATGTCAGAGCATGCTACACAGATATCACTTTTTACAATCACAGCATAACCACTTCCTCTTTGTGGAACTGTTAGCATATCTTGGGTCTTCACAGTTAAGTAACAAAAATGGGTAGAACCTGAAGTAGTCCTTGGAATTTCAGTGTCATAACAATTAACTGAAATTATCTTAGGTGCATTTGGTGGATAAATTAAATATTTAGCAATGTAAATGATTTAATAAATTTGTAATGTGCATCTTGGTACAGAATTGAAATAGGTCTGCATTTGCCTAAAAAAGTACCATTGATTTTTTTTTTTCTGTTCATCTTTATTATTTTATAATGGCCCAATACAATACAAATCAGTCTATCTGATATCTGATGCAGTATGGTAAAAAATAGTAGAGCTACTTTGAAAGGGAATGAAAAAAAAAAGGCACACATCTTACTGAAATGAAAAACAACAAATGAGTGTTCTGAATATGTCAAGATACTTATGAACATTGAGAAGATCACATGAATATGCAATGTATCTTACCAAATAGTCTGCGAGACTAAAGAAATGATATATTTTTCTATGTGTTTGTCAAATATGAAGATATTGCTTTGTCTCAATACATCTGCATGTTTTAGGTTGTAGCACAAACACATAAACAAACTTCATAAAATATAAAAAGCCAGTGAATTCAATAGTAATATTTGACAATAATATCTGTCACGCAGCTCAACTAACCATTCAACCACAGCCTGTGATGCAAGAACATCGAGGCTGCTGCCTATTTCACTATGGTCGACAGAACTGCTTTGAAGTGGAGATGAGGATCTCCTAACTGGAGCTGGTGGCTCAGAATCAAAGGGATCAACAGGTAAAAATACCGGAATGTCATCTGTATCACATTCACTATCGTAGGATGCCATTCTCACTACTATCAACACAGCTACTTCGCTCCAGCAGCATGTATGACAAAATTTATGTCACACTGTCAGCACGAGGTGTAAGGTCACAGCACGGAATGATGAAGCATGGTCAGAGGACAAGCATATCGCGTGGTGGCTTTATTGTTTAAAAACTCAACAAAAATATTTTTTTTCAAACAAACATAGACATCTATACAACAAATGACACTGGGCAGCAAGGAAGGTAAGATTGGTCGATTTCAATATTACAGGGAGACAACTGATCTTTAAACAATTATTTTATAGGGAGGACCCTGAGTATTTTCACAGAATGATTGAAACCCAATTAAAAGAAAAATTGTGCAACCTTGGTAATGAGATTACCCTGACTCAAACAGAATTGGCACTTAATTCATTTAGAAAGAGAAAAGCACCAGGACCAGATGGTGTTCCCTTAGATGTGATAGTTAGGACTAAAACTTATTGGGTCCCTTTTTTGTACAAATTATATGAACATAACATATAAAGAAGCCAGCAGAAGAAGGCCATTTGATCTATCAAGTCTGCTCATACTGCAGGGTCCACAGCTTGAACTAATGTCCCTGCCCTCCATCCCCATTCCTCCCATTCTCCTTATCCATGATCCTTACCTTCCCCCATGCCTATCCCAGCCTCTCTTAAAGCTGCCCATTGTCTTCAATTAGATGACTTCTTCTGGCAGCGCATTCCAAGTATCCGTCACCCTCTCTGTGAAGAAGTGCTTCCTGACCTCCCTCCTAAACATTCCACCCTCCAGCTTAAGACTGTGCCCCCTCATCTTATGGTTGTCACTCAGCTTAAAGATACTCTTCTTATCAACCTTATTTATCCCTTTCAAGTAATTGAAGTTCCCAGTCATGTCCTCTCTCTCCTGTCTTCCAGGGAGTACATGTTCAGTGCCCTCATCTTCTCCTTATATGCCTTGCCCTACTAACTGGCTATCATCTTTGTAGCCCTCCTCTGGACCTTCTCCAGTAGGTTAATGTCCTTTTTGAGGTGTGGGCACCAGTACTGAACTCCATACTCTAGATGCGGCCTTACCTGTGCCCTGTATAACCTCCTCTCTCCTACTACTGATCCCCCTAGCTATGCATCCCAGTATCTTGTTAGCCTTGGATGCTGCTTTCTTGCACTGCATGGAGTGCTTCAGGTCACTAGTGATCATCACTTCCAGGTTCTTCTCCTCCTCTGATGCAGATACTTGGATTCCACCCGAGTAGTACTCTATCCTGGGGTTCTTGACTCCAGTATGCATAGCTTTGCATTTCTTGGCATTTAAGCCAAGCTGCCAGATACTGGATGACCTTCCCAGCTTTTCCAGATATTCCTGTAGGTCCTGTATCCCTTCAGCTGTGTCCACTCTCCCACAGAGCTTGGTGTCATCTGCGAATAGGCACATTTTGCCTTTAATGCCATCCCCAATGTCATTGATGAAGACATTTAACAACACTGAACCCAACACAGAACCCTGTGGGACCCTGTGAGACCCCACTGGTTACCTTTCTGGTGCCAGATAACTCTCCCCCCACAACCACCCTCTGGGTTCTGTCCCTCAACCAGTTTTCCACCCATCTGGCCATCTTTACCCCAACTCCGAGATCCACCAACTTCCTGATCAACCTTTTGTGGGGCACAGAAAGAAAGGCCTTGCTGAAATTATTCAATCACATATGGAAAACAGGTGACATCCACAAGAGCTGGAAATTAAATATAATTTTGCCTATTTTCAAGAAGGGGGAGAGAAATGACTCAGGATATTATAGGCTCATTAGCCTGATGGACATGGTAGAAAAATTATTTACAAGGATAATAAATAACAGTTCAACAGAATGGGCTGAGACCCACAATATAATAGATGAAGCACAGGCTGGGTTCAAAACCAAACGTTCTACCATAGATCAATGCTTTACGCTGGCACATATAATTCATAAATATAATATGGTAAAAAAAAAAATCTATTATACATTTATAGATTTAAAGGCAGCCTTTGATAAGGTTAATAAAAATCTGTTGTGGGAAAGATTGTATGATATAGGGGTTGAGACCTCCATACTGGAACTATCAGATTATTACATCAAGAAAACTATGCCAGTATTCAGTATAATGAACAGGGGGAACCGAGTAACTGGTTTAAATATAATGTAGTGGTAAAACAGGGCTGCACCTTAGAGCCCCTGTTATTTAATCTCTGTTTTAGTACAATACTGAAAACAATATACAATGATGACTTCCACATTCCCAAAATAGGAACTAGGGCATTGTCATATTTGGCATATGCCGATGATGTATCACAGTTGTCAACTAGCCAACTGGGCATGAGAAGGATGCTTGAAAAATTTTATACAGAATGTAATAAAGCTGATCTGTAGATCAACTACAGTAAAACTAAGGTTTTGTTTTTTAGGGGGAATAAGAAATCTTACAAATATATTATAAATAACCAGAAACTAGAAGTAATATCAGAAGTCTGCTATCTATGTATAATGGTAAATCAGAAGGGGACTTGGGATAGTCACGTGAGGGAATCTGAACTTAAGTAAACTGATTTTTTCCTACTTTATCATCATTTTCCTACAGATATAGTGGGAAATCCATTAAAGGGAATATAATGGTACCCAATGCAAAACTTAGAAGCCAACTATTATATGGAGCTGAAGTATGGGGTACTCAAACAAAAATAAACCTGGATCTCTGTCTAAATAAATTCTACAAGAAATTGCTGGGTCTTCCAAATAGTGCTCCCTCAACCTTAGTATGGGAAGAGTTAGGTCAATTGTCAGTGGAGTGTTACATAAAACAGAGATTAATAAATTACTGGATTAAAGTATTTGGGATGCAAGAAGACAGACTTCCAAGAAACTGTCTTGACAAAGCTATTAAATACCAACACTCAAATACAACTTTCCCCTAGTATGAGTATAGTGGAAAACATCATTAAACCATATGGACTCTTACAAATTATTACAGATAGCCTCTGAAATCCTTATTCCTAAATAAAAAAAATAGTAAGAAACCGGGTAAGAGACATATATATGCAGAAGTATTTGGAGGCCTGTAGACAATCCAAAGTGTGCTTCTGGTTTGCTAAAAATAAGAGAAGTCACAAAATGGAAAAATATCTACTTACCCTCCAGAATCCTATTCATAGAAAAATGATAAGATTTAGATTCAAATGTTTTGCCAGCAATTGGAAGAAGGAACAATATAATAAAAAGGAGAGTAACAATTTGTTATGTGGATGTAAATTAGGGCAGGATAATCTTCTCCTCCTGGTTATCTTGTGCCCACTTCATGAAAAATATAGGTATCAATTGCTGGGAGGCATATTGGTGAATTTGGAATATGAATCTCAGCATTCGCTGACTTATTTGTTGAACTCTCAAGACACAAGAGTGTTGGTCCCTGTGGCCTCCCTTCTTAAAATAATAGAAGAGAGAGGACTACATATAGGACCATGATGTGTACAGGGAAGATCTGAATAGATGAAAACTGAACATTACATAACATTTCTAAATATCTGTTTTTGCACACTTTTAGATCATTGTATAAATAACCTGACATGCAATATATTGATTATATGAATGCTTAATCAAGTTAGATTATATGTATTAGGCACCTATTTCTTTCTCTTAATGTGTGTAATTATTTGTGTATGTGTCTCGATGATTGCATGATTATGCATCTTCCTTTCCTATTGTGTGATTGAGCCATCTAAATGGCCAGGTTCATATCTGAAAATGGTCCCTGGGATCAGAGTACATCACCCAGTTATCAAATAAATAAATAAATATAATTTCCTGTATTTTTAAATGTTATCTGCTCTGCACTTTTGTAATTACTTTTAAGTCAAACAAATAAACTAAAAAATGAATTGACTTTCAATCAGGGAGGAGCATGTTGTCTTTTGTAGGTTTGGAGGAGTACATTTCTGCAGCTTGTGGTGTTAAAGAGAAGCTTACCAATTGCAAGGCCATTGCTGCAGTGGTGACCTATTCTGCGACAATTGCTACCCAGAGGGTTAGCCAGAGCTGAGTGGTCAGTAATCAGGGCCTTGTCATCAAGGCCTGAGGATGTAGAAGTAGGCAGAAGGATTTGTTCTACAGTACAGCACATGGTGTTGTGGCATCGAGCCAAGTAGGGTTAGCAGGTACAGTGTGGAGTCCCTACGACACAGGTATTGTAGCAGCAGGGCCTAGCATCATGGTGCTGGGTGTTGTTTCTAGCTGATGTTGTACTGCTTCTGGCAAGGCAGGCCAGAGTAAGGCATATGGAGAGAAAAGGACAACTGTCTAAAGAGATGTCATAAATATGCAAATAATTATTTAGAACTTCAAATGTGCAGCCACCATGGTCAGACCCAGATAAGCAGTAACAAGCCTTAATGATTCGGTGTGCTCTGCCCCTTTCTCAGGAAGCTGTTCTAGAGGTACAAGTCACCATGTCTTCAATAATATGACACTCTCTTGGGTCCTGTGTGAAGAAAGTTGGGACTTACCACATATTATTTGGATTTGCACAGGGGGTAAAGTGGTTCTAGGTGAAGCAAATTAGGACTTAGTTCTTGATTCGCACAAGGCTTAAAGATCTCTGCTTGAAGCAAGTTGTCTTATTTTCTGAAAAGTAAGGAAAGACCTATGCAGGGCCCAGAAGGAAAGCTATGACTTTGCTCCTGAGTTGCACTCTTGCCTTCCTGTGACATGGATGTCCACAGGACCCAGAGGGTGTCCTATTTCATACAAGGCCTCATAGACCACTCATGAAGCAGCTGCAAGGAGGCATGCAGCACAAAATACCACAAGTGGCCTGAAGCATCCCCCTTAATGTGGTTTCCCCAGCACTAGGTGCTCAGTCCCAGTGTCAGGCAATTATTCAAAACAAACTTCCCAACCATTAGCACCCATGCCACTCTCCTCCCACCCATGCAAGTAAAACATATCCCATTCCCCACCAACTCACAAGCAGCCATACCTACTATCCCATTTACATACATATTTTAAGTAAAATCCATCATTGGACAATCAGCATAACCATCCCTCCACCTTGGATGGGTGCCATCTTCAAAATTTAACAAAATAAAAATTGGATGAGAATTAAGTCACACAATGGGCTAAAGCTTTTATATTTCCTTTTGGCCATTTGGGTATAACTTTTCAGGGATCCTAAGTTACCATTCAACCTCACAACCACATATGCTGTGCCTTGTAAGTGTGACTCAAAATGTATTTTGGGGGTTGGTCCCCAAAAATACATTTTGTGTTAGATCAACAAGGTGCCACCTAGGTGGTCATGAGGGGTTTGGCAACTTGTTAACCTTGAAAATATTGGCTCAAAATGATCATCAGTGCCTAGTTATGGGCAAGAGAAAAAATTCATTGGGTAAAATCCTTACTACTGAAATGTGCATACTGCTCATTCTTGTCATCTTACACTTCAGGTTTTTTCAGGTTTGTTTGTCATAACTTTCCCATTTTTGGAATTTTGTGCCTACATTATTAGAGTTAAGCTTCTATGACCACTAAGCAGGAGAGAGGAAAGAGACTGTGACTGTGAGAGGCTGCACACTGTGAAGCTGAGGAGAAGCTGTCATTAGCAGGACTTTCTACATGCTTATTTGTAACCTAGAAAAGATATGCCACTGGTTTTAAATCTTTAGCAAGTCTTTCCAGACGTTCTTGTACTTATCCAGTCTGGCATTGTGCTCCCTTGTATTTTCTGTCTCCTACAGGGGGAAGACCATTCCAGTGGAGGTTGGCTGATAGGAAAGCAAAGGGGCTCTTCAGGAAGGCCTGAACTAGGAAGCACGACTGCATGAATTCATGACTGCCCGACTCCTTGAACTGTAAACTGTGGAGGAGGTGGAATTGGTAAAGGCAGTGGCTGTGATGTTTAGCATCTACTAGCTGTATGCCATGATCTGTGAGCAAGTCCCACACTGGATTTTACAAAAGGCCAGTGTGCGTGAGAGATAGACTTTGAGACAGCTACCAGAGGAAGGTCTAAGGGTAAAAGCTGACTGTGAATAGCTTGGGTTTTGCTTTTTTCTGTGCAGTCCTCTGTGGGTTAAATAGTCTTAGATAAGGAAGAAAAGAAGGAAAAACGCTGAGAGGATGCATTGTTCAGAAGGAAGTGAAAAGGAGAGACTTGTCTGCATGCCAGATAGTACCTATGTGGATGGTGTTCTTATTTGTTTTAATTTTTTGTTTCTGTGAAGATTTGCAATCTGTTTTTAGTTTGTAATATAATGTATACCTTAATGGTTAGAGTACCTACTAATGCATAATAGTATCTCTGACCCTCTGACTTTATATTTTATACTGAGCCCCACTCTGGAGATGCCGAGTGTATATCAAGCATTGAAACTGTCAGAGGTAAATTTTAACCTGGTCTTTGGTCAGATTCATTTAGATTTTAGCATTTTATTTTCCTTTTTTTTATTTTTCATGCCACAGGAAGGGTTTGCTTTCATGGTTGGTTCTCTTTCCCCATGTGAGCAGTGCTTTATCAGTGCATGCGTTGCATGGTGTATGTTAGATCACCATTTTTGCTGAAGCTAGACACAGTGTGTGTCCCCAGCACATCTTTTGAGACAAACGTAAGATAAAATAGTGTGTCGGGGTCTCGTTCTGACTGGAAAGGAAAATTTCAAGTAACTTGGAATATCCTGATTGTTGGTGTGGTCACTCTTAAAATGCTTGCACTTCTATAAGTTGCCTCTAATTAATTTACTCAATTGGGAGTTTTAGGGTATTACTTTTGGTAGTTAACTTAAAATAATTATCATTTCTCCTTTTTGTTTTATGTACGGGTGTTTTTTGGTGTCTGGACCTGCAGGACTTTTATAGATATTATGAATTTTTTTCTGCTTAATATTGCTTAAATGTTTAAATGTTTATTGGCTGTTGATTAAATATAGAGCAAGTACTTTTATAGCCCTGAAATAACTTTTAAAATTGTGCAATAGTCCCCAAAAGGGATTATTATTTATTTCTCTTCTTTTATTTAGAGTCCAACCTGGGTTTTCTAAAGAGACAAAAGAGCTTAGAAAACACAGTTACAGTAAAGAAAGTGATGGGACCAATATTGCCTTAATCTCTATCTAAATTCCTGTATAAAGGGGGTAAAGGGAAAGGTGACTCAGCAGACTCTGCATGATTTTGTAGCCTTAATCAGCCCCCTAAGCTACCTATTTACCTTCTTTGTTGACTGCTCTAAGAAGGGTTTCTGAAGGATAGCTGTCTTCTTTGTTGCTATATTGGACTGACAGTGAAAAGGAGTATATTTGTGGAGAAAGGGTAGAGAAGAACCAAGAAAGACTTGCCTACTTTTTCCTTGCTCTATAATTTCCGTAGTGAAACTGATTGCAAAACTGTGTGTTTTTCTTTTTTTCTGTACACTTTGAGACTATTTTTGTGGGTACTTGGGAAATTTGCACATTATTAAGAGAAATGAATACAAGAGCTGCAAAAAAGAAAAGGACTGCAAATCATATTAGCTATAAAAGAAAAAATACTGTGGTAAAAGAAAATATAAAGGGGATGATAGGCAAGATGGAAAGGAAATTTACTAGCTACATACTGCTCCAGGAAGTCATTTGAACTTGGTGGGGAAAAAGGAGGTCCTTAGAATTGAAAGTGCCTCCTTCACCCCACTAAGCTCCTCTCCAATAAAAAAAAATCCCAGAAAATGTCTGTACCACACAAGTGGAGCACCTCTTATGAAAACAATTAGAGACTTAGAAAATGAAAATGCCCTGGATGATGGGCTAAAACCCCTAATGGTCTTATTGAGGGAATATATAATGCTGTGGAGAAATATAATATACACAATGGTAAAAGTCAGGGAGATCAAAACAAAACTTCAGGGCTAGAACAAATTACTAGGGAGGCGAATAAAGTGCACAAAAATGGAGAAGGGAAATCTACAAAGGATGCTTCTCATCAATGTTCAAGTAGATAATTTCTAGGAGATTTTAAAGACTTTCTTACTCCTTATATGTTAAGACCAATGTTAGATCCCCCTTTAAAGTACCCTCCCGATATCCCACATATAATTCAAGAAAAAAACTCAGAGTCTCAGTGTATAGAGGGTAATCTAAAGACAAACTCTGATGAGAAGATTCTAGAAATACTGGGAGAAATCAGAAATGGTATAGCGCTAAATAATAAACTGCTAACTAACTTTTCTGTCTTAATAAGTACACAAATAAACAAGAAAAAGAATGCTATGCCATTAGAATCCCAAAAACTGTAATGGAGAAAATACAGGTGTAACCCCCTTACAAATGGGGGTTCCTGAGAGCTTTCCCGGGGCCTGCCTAAAAGACTCCCTGCCTAACTGGTGTTCTGCTTGAGGCCACTAAATGTGGGTGTTGTGAGTGCCTTTAAAGCCTCCTGTACTGTCTCCTTAAGAGCTGCCTGCTTGCAGGTTTGAGTGGCTTGAATGGGGAGGACTGGGGTTTTTGCTCGAGTCCTGCCATGGGCTGCTGTCTGATCGCTCTGCTTCTGCAGTCATTGACAGAGCAGAGGGACCCCTCTGAAAGATATAATTGTTTCCCTGAAAACATGTAAAGCTTGAGTAATATTGCAATTTGTTTAACCTGCCTTTATTGCAGCTGGGATTTTGTGCTGTGCCACTCCATTTTGGACCAGGACTGTTCTAAAGGGTCCAATAGCAGCCAGGGGGCATCTAAAATATTGTGAAGAGTGACCAACCAGAATCTGGACTGTAACTGACACCGGCTGACCAATGGGGATACAGCTAGTGATTCTGGGAAGTTGAGTTCTGGACCCTGGTGCCTTTTTTGCACCAACGAAGGCTGTATTAAGTGATTGGCATCTGCAGCCCTCCAATGGGATCGGGTGGCACCCGAATGAGGTTTTCCCTGCCTGAACTGCCAGAGGGCAGAATTGTAGTGGCTGAGAGCAAGGAAGGAGCTCTGAGCTTCTGTGCCATTGAGTTTTCTTGCGGGAAGCTTGTGTGCAGCCAGAGGAAGGAGTTTTTGAATCGCCAGCAGTAGTTCGGACTAAATCCGCTGGTCAGCGGTCAGAGAAGGCTGTGCAGGGGCATGGCTACCTACCAGGCTCACCCTGTATAAGACTGGGGAATCTGCTTGAATTGTGCTCGGTCTGTCAGGATCCATGAAGCTGTGTCAGTTTGGCCCGATATATGGAAGTGCTCGCTTTTGGGAAATACTGCAGCTGCCTGGTATGGTACCCCTCTGTCTTTCCCATAAATGTGTGGAGAAGTGTTGAAGCCCAGGCTCAGTCCTGCGAGAGGTGTGAGAATGCTCTTCCTCCTGGAGTTGTGAGTAGTAAATCAGGGTAGCTCCCTGTCAACTGTTCCTAGAGAGGGCACGATATCTTGGTTGTTTTGCTGGCTATACTAACTGAGCCTCCTGGCTCTAATTATTCTCCGTAGAACCCTCTTGCTTGTTTCTGAGTCAGGGCCCCAACCAGCTGCATCGAGGGACTAGCCTTTAGGGGCTGGGTAACCAGAGACAGCGACTTATAGGTTAGGCCTGTGCACAGTGCCATAGATAGATACTCCTATGTTAGAGTGGTAAGCTAATTAACCTGATCACCCCCAGTCCTTGTTATTTCCCCCTCAATAAATCAGATTGATCATTTTGCAAAGGTATACTGGCTAGTCTGTGTGTTTATGGTGAATTACTATACGGTGATTATTGTGTAACTGCAACTTACTTTTCAGGGGGTTCCCGGAGCAAGCTGATTGGTTCAAGCCGGGGGTAAGTGTATATGGTAAGGGTACAGTGATTGATTTGTGGGGGCTACTAGTGGGAAGAAAGGGGGGTTGCAGCAACCCAGAGGGCTGTGACCAAGTCATACTCGACTGTCTTAACCCCGTCCTCTGGGTGGAGGCACCTGCTATCGGATCTAGTTCCCTCAACCTGTTAAAGTTAGAGCAGGCAGGGGTAGTAGCCCTTGGGATAGCACCCCTGGGGGTTACATTATGGAGGCACTGCTGGAATTAGCGTCCCCTAGTGGCCAAGTGGATGAAGTGCCTAAATATGGATAAATTGAAGGAAAAGCTGGAAGGGGATATTATGGCTAAGATTAAGCTGGACCCTATTAAGATGATGGTACATAAACTGATGGGGTGGGGTGAAGACAAAGAGTTGGATTCTCAGTGAATCGTGTTACTACTAGATGTGCCTCTGGGGACAACGAATGCTGACATTATTTCTGCAGTGGAGTGTGTTAAATGTTTAGGCAAGGTAGAGGTGAAGGGGTGTATGGCTGATCTACTCGATCAGGCTTTGCAGGTGTTACTCTTGTGTAACATAGCCATTGACCCTGAGAGCGTACACCCAGTGATCTACCCAGAAGGTGCCCAGCAGGGGTGGAGGGTCATTCCCATCTGGAGTGGGTCAGTCACCCCTGGGGGGTCTCCCCAGACAAATAGCTTCAAAGATAAACTGCTTAAAATGTTAGCTGTGGAGGGAAGGACTACCCAAGAGTTACTGCAGGCCTTGGACCTTTCCAGTTAACCTACCCCTCAGGTTTCCACCGGTGCCTCTCCAGGCTCCCCCAAGAGTTCTGTTTTTGCTCCACCACCTGTAGTGGTTCCCTCTATACAGCTAGATTCTTACCATAGGCTAAAACTTTTTTCTGGCACAGTGCCAGTGCCTTCTGGGAAGGATGATTTGGAGGTGTGGATGGACTACACTGCCCCTCTAGTCCAGGAGTGGCAATGCTCTGAGGGGGAGAAATGAAAGAGACTGATGGAGAGCCTGTGGGGCCCAGCTTTGGAAGCCATTAGGTTCTTGTGGGTTACTAGCCTGGAACCTACCACAGCAAAGTACCTTTCTGCTTTAGAAGGAGTGTTCGGAAGTACAGAAACTGGGGAAGACTTATTATGGAAATTCAAGTCTGCTAAACAATGGAGGAATGAGAAGTTGTCCGCCTTTGTTACTAGGTTGGAAAGGCCTTGCAGAAGGCCTATCAAAAAGGGGGGATCACAGCCACAGCCTTGAACCAGGTCAGGTTGGAACATATTTTGAAATCTGCTAGATTTTCCAGTGTGATATTGTTAAAACTTAAGTTACATGATAAATGGGCTGCCCCGCCCAAGTACTGTCAATTGATGAGGGAGATTTGTGAAGCAGAGACTGATGAGAAGAGGTGGGAACCCTATGTGGGGACTGTGAATCTAGGCCAAACCCCCAAGTCTAGTGAATCAGATGAGACCCACCTCTCGAGAGGGCTGGATGTTTCCCCTGTCTCCCAGGAGTCACAAGGAGGGGTTGGGGTTCATGCCATTTCCTCTGATCCCCAAGTAGAAAGTGAGTTGAGGGCCGAGATTAGAAATTTAAGAGAACTAGTGAGGGACTTGAAGCAAACTGCTACCCACCCTGTTTGGTTCAGGGAAACAGAGGTATCTAGAAACAAACGCCCTGGCCAAGGGGAGCCCCCTCACCCCCAAGATGGTCCACAACAGGCGAGGTATTCCCCTTCCCCAAAAGCCCCCCAGGACCCCAAGTTCTGTTACCATTATGGAGAGGGTTGACACTTTCAGACTGAGTGCCAGTCACCGGAGAACTTAAGGAAGGTCAACAGCAAGCTGATCACCTGGCACTGCAGGGCCTACACCTGACCCCCTAGGAAGAGTTTTTTGACCCGGGCCAATGCCCAAGCAGCTGCCAGCGCTGTGCCCACCCCGAATGATCTGATGTGGTGGGGCCTTCGATGGAGGCCTCGGTGCGAGTGAATGGGATCCCCACCCGGGCTGTGTTGGACAGTGACTCTCAGGTGACCATTATGTTCCAGGACTGGTATCAGATGCACCTACCTGAGGTACCTCTACAACTTTGGATGGTCTACATGTATGGGGACTGAGTGATAAGGCCTACCCGTATTTGGGGTACATCCATATTTGGCTGTCTTTTCCTACTTCTGTTGCTGGGGTGGACGAACAAGTGGAAAATTTTGCCTTAGTATGTCCCCCCACTGGACTGTATGATGGGGTGCCCTTGTTGATTGGAACAAATGCTCACATGTTTGTCCGATTAACCAAGTTGTGTTCTGAAAAGCAAGTGTCCAGGACTGGGCAAGCTCTAAGAATATCTGCCTTGATCCAGAAGGCCTATGAGACTCAGAGGAAGGCTAGACAGGAGGAACCTGAAGGCCCGATCGGGGATGTATGGAGGAAGGATCCAGAACCATTGCTACTAGCCCCAAATGCCCAGTGTGTTTTGCAAGGGGAGGTCCGGATTAAAAAAGATGTCAAGAATAAGTTATTGATGCTGGATGCACCCGGGGAGGGAAGATTGCCTGAGGAACTGCTGGTTAAACCCAGTATTGTGCCTGCTAGAGCCCATGCTTATGCCAGGAAGGTGATGGTTCAAGTTCATAATGTGTCTGACAAAGAGATTTGAGTGAATAGAGGTTGCACCCTGGCAAGTGTACATTGTGCAGACACTGCAGTGCTACCCAATAGCAAGGGTTTGGGGAAGGATGACACAGAAACGCCCGACTTGTTTGATTTCGGTGACTCCCCATTGCCTGCTGAATGGAAAGTGAGGATCAGTGAGAAACTTGTCAAATGGGACCAGGTATTTTCCCTAAAAGAATGGGACATGGGATGTGTGCAAGGAGCTGAGCACCACATCTGGCTACATAATGAAAGGCCTTTTCGAGAAAGGTCTCTGCACCTGGCCCCTGCTGACATAGATGATGTGAGATGGCATCTGCAAGAGATGCTTGCTGCTGGTGTGATACAAGAATCCAGGACCCCCTATGCTTCCCCCACTGTAGTAGTGAGGAATAAGAATGGGGCTGTTTGGATGTGTGTAGATTATCGTACCTTGGATCGGCAGACCATCCAGACCAGTATACCGGCCAGATACAGGATGCTTTGGACCGTCTAAACGACAGTAAGTGGTTTCTGTTTTAGACCTCCACAGTGGGTAATATCAGATCCCGATGGCTCCGGAGGATCGAGAGAAGACTGCGTTCATTTGCACCCTAGGTTTCTATGAGTTTATGCGGATGCCTCAAGGGATTTCAGGTGCCTCAGCTACCTTTCAGTGCCTGATGGAACATGCTGTGGGGGACATGAATTTGCTCGAATGTTTGGTTTATTTAGATGATGTTATAGTGTTTGGCAGCTCCTTGGAAGAACATGAAAGTCGATTGTTCAAGGTCTTGGATCGGCTGGAAGACTTTGGTCTTAATTTATCTATAGACAAGTGTCAATTCTTTCAAACATCTGTAAAATACGAGGGCCACATAGTATCCACTGAAGGCATAGAGACTGAACCCAGCAAAGTAGAAGCTCTGACCACTTGACCCCGACCAAAAAACCTGAAGGAGCTACAGTGGTTCCTGGGGTTCTGTGGGTATTACAGATGATTCATTAAAGACTACTCTCGGGTGTTCCGCCCCCTGCTCAACCTTACGTAAGGGTACCCCCCGACCCATAAAAAGTATAAGAAGACTGTGCAAGCTGGGACTGGAAAGAACTATTTCCACCCAAATGATGTGTTTGGCGCCCGCTGGATGGCCAATTGCAAGGAAGCTTTCTATGACATCATATATCAACTTACTCATGCCCCAGTGCTGGCCTATGCCGACCCTGCTAAACCATATGTTCTTCATACTGATGCCAGCTTGCAAGGATTGGGGGCCGTACTGTATCAAGAACACCTGAATGGCTTGAGACCTGTAGCTTTTGCCAGCCACAGCTTGACCCCTTCTGAGAAAAACTACCCAGTGCACAAACTAGAGTTCCTAGCATTGAAGTGGGCCATTGTTGATCAGTTCCATGATTATCTGTATGGGACTAGGATACTGGTGAAGACTGATAATAATACTTTGACATATGTTCAGACCTCCGCCAAACTGGATGCCACTGATCATAGGTGGCTCTCTGCGTTATCCACTTACAACTACGCTGTTGAATATAGAGCAGGCCTAAACCATATAGATGCTGATGCTCTCTCATGGAGGCCTGTGTCCTGGGCTGAATGGGTCAGGTTGTCAGAGCCTGACATCAGAGCTCTTTGCCAGAAGTTCAACAAGGAAGAACAGGTGTCTCCTGATGCTGTGGACTGCATGGTGGATTGTTTGGGCCCATCTGAGAACTGTATCCCTGCTGCCTACTGCCATTTTTCTGCATTAGACACTAGTAAGTTGCCTCAGTTCAACAATGATAGTCTCCAGCTGGCTGAGTCCCGAGATCCCATGATACAAACTGTCTTAGAGGCACTGCGGTAAGAGGGATGTGTCACAACTGTGTCAGAATGACCTGAGAACCACACTGTTGTACAAAGAAGGCCCAAAGTTGAAGCTGATCAGTAAACTATTATACCGGGAGACCATAGACAAAGAGGGGCAAATAGACAAACAACAATTAGTACTGCCTACTGCTTTTAGAGAACTGGTGTTGAAGTCCCTGCATGACCACATGGGACATCTTGGCATTGACTGAACTCTTGATTTAGTGCAGACCCGATTTTACTGGCCCAAAATGAGTGCCGATGTAGAGCAGTATGTTAAGACCTGCGGCCATTGTTTACAAAGAAAAGCTCTGCCTCAGAGAGCTTCCCCCCCCTGGTCAATAGCACTACCAGCACCCCTATGGAACTGCTTTGCATTGATTTCCTGAGTTTGGAACCCAATCTGAAGAATATCAGCAACATACTGGTAGTTACTGATCATTTCACCCGCTATGCCCAGGCTTTCCCCACCAGAGATCAGAAAGCCACCATGATGGCTAAAGTCCTTGTTGAGAATTTCTTTGTTCACTATGGGGCCCCCCAATGAATCCATTCCAATCAGGGGAGAGATTTTGAAAGCTGTCTGATTAAAGAGATGCTGTCCTTGTGGGGGGTGCGAAAATCAAGAACAACCCCCTACCACCCCCAGGGTGATCCCAACCTGAGAGGTTCAACTGCACTTTGCTCGATATGTTGGGCACCTTGCACCCTAAAGACAAATCCAGATGGAGTCAGCAGATTAGTGCCTTAGTCCATGCTTACAACTGTACCAAGAGTGATGCCACCGGGTTTTCCCCATATCGCCTGATGTTTGGGAGGGAAGCCAGACTGCCCATAGATGTTTGTTTTGGAGTTTCTCCCAATGGAGTTCAAGCAACTAATCATCTACAGTATGTGCAGAAGCTGAAGGCTCACCTCAGTTATGCCTACCAACTAGCCCAGACCATGGCTGCTAAGTAGAATTTGGCCAATAAAGAAAGATACGATAAGAAAGTGAAAGCAGCGGAATTGAAAGAAGGAGATAGAGTGCTATTGAGGAACCTGGGATTGCATGGCAAACATAAGATTACTGACAGATGGCATCACCTCCCTCATATTGTTGTGGGAAAATTGAAAGACTTGCCTGTGTATAAAGTGCGGCCTGAAAATAATTCCAAAGATGTGAAAACTTTACACCAGAATCACTTGCTGCCAATTGGACAAATCTTGTTAGAAGCTGAAACTTCCAATGCTTCTCCCTCTGGGCATGTAACTAGAGCTGCTGCAAAAAAGAAATACAGATGGGTTGACTCCTCAGACCCCAATCTCCAGGGGCCTTCTCCCTTCCCCTCTGATGAGGTTGACCCTTAGTCTGTGTCTGAAGACAATGAACATGATGTTGAGTATTACCCTTCTTATGAACTGAGCCAAATCTTCAGGGGCAATCCCATAGCTAACTCTGGGGATGAAGCTGGGTTTTCTGGACTGTCTGACCCCCCAGCTTTGTCCCTGGAGCCCATGCTCCCAGAGGGTGAAGTGGGTAGCACCAGGGGTGAAGAAGTGGGATCTTTGAGCTTGGCTGAATTACCTGGGCTGGCTGAGCTGTCTGACTTTTCAGAAAAGGGAAGTGATGTGGGGGAACCCGTTAGGGATATGCCCGAGCAAGAAGAATATTTTGAGTGCCCTGACAGCATCACCATAGTGCCAGAAATGCCCCTGGTTGAACCCAGTAGTGAGGATCCTGATGCAGAGGGTCTTGTCCCTGAAAGTACTATGAGCCCTGGGTCCCCTTCTCCTCTGGAGGTCCCCCCTACCAACCTAAGTGAGGCTGAAGTGGAATCAGGGCCTATAGCAAATTTTAATGAGACACCTAGATGCACTGGCAGAGAAGTCTGGCCAGTAGTAAGGCTGAGTTATGTCCCTGTGTCAGCCTGTGGACCTGCCATTAAATGTAGTCCATAAAGGGGTGTATGTGTCCCCGAGTTCCTTGCCCAAGTTAGTCTTGGGAAATTATGCCCAACTGTTTGTGTTACCATCTGAGCATGGGACTACTGCCCCGGTTAGCTCTCAGACAGCTGAAAAGGAAGGGCTACCACTATCCAGGTGCCAGGAGCGAGAGGTAAAGACTTGAGTTATAAATGATAATAAGGCTGGCTGTGTGTGTAATATTGTATGAAAAATAGTAAACCTGTGTATTACAGTGATTAATGTATGTAATTAAGAGTCTGATAATCTGTCAGAGTGAACTGCTTGCCTTAAAGTGATTTAAGGGTAACTACTTGACACGGACACCAAGTTCTTTCCAGGCCAGGAAGGGTGTAACCCCCCTTCAAATGGGGGTTCCTGAGAGCTTTCCTGGAGCTTCCCGAAAAAGGCTCCCTGCCTAACTGGTGTTCTGATTGAGGCCACTAAATGTGGGTGTTGTGAGTGCCTTTAAAGCCACCTGTACTGTCTCCTTAAGAGCTGCCTGCTTGCAGGTTTGAGTGGCTTGAATGGGGAGGACTGGGGTTTTTGCTCGAGTCCCACCATGGGCTGCTGTCTGATCACTCCACTTCTGCAATCACTGAGAGCGCAGAGGGAGCCCCTCTGAAAGATGTAATTGTTTCCCTGAAAACATGTAAAGCTGGAGTAAGATTGCAGTTTGTTTAACCTGCCTTTATTGCAGCTGGGATTTTGTGCTGTGCCACTCCATTTTGGACCAGGACTGTTCTAAAGGGCCCAATAGCAGCCAGGGGGCATCTAAAATGGTGTGAATAGTGACCAACCAGAATCTGGACTCTAACTGATGCCGGCTGACCAATGGGAATACAGCTAGTGATTCTGGGAAGTTGAGTTCTGGACCCTGGCGCCTTTTTTGCACCAACGAAGGCTGTATTAAGTGATTGGCATCTGCAGCCCTCCAGTGGCATTGAGTGGCACCTGAATGAGGTTTTCGTTGCTGCGTGAAGTGCCGGCTTGTGAACCGTTGAGTTTTCGCGGGAAGTGCGTGTGCAGCCAGAGGAAGGCGTTTTTGAATCACACGCAGCAGTGCAGACTAAATCCGCTGGTCAGTGGTCAGAGGAGGCTGTGCAGGGGCATGGCTACCTACCAGGCTCACCCTGTATAAGACTTGAGAATCTGCTTGAATCACGCTCGGTCTGTCAGGATCCGTGAAGCTGTGTCAGTTTGGCCCGATATATGGAAGTGCTCACTTTCAGGAAATACAGCAGCTGCCTGGTATGGTACCCCTCTGTCTTTCCTATAAATGTGTGGAGAAGTGTTGAAGCCCAGACTCGGTCCTGAAAGTGGTGTGAGAGCGCTCTTCCTCCTGGAGTCATGAGTAGTAAATCAGGGTAGCCCCCTGTTAACTGTTCCTAGCGAGGGCACAATTTCTTGGTTGCTTTGCTGGCTGTACTAACTGAGCCTCCTTGCTCTAATTATTCTCTGTAGAACCCTCTTGCTTGTTTCTGAGTCAGGGCCTCAACCAGCTGCATCGAGGGACTAGTCTTTAGGGGCTGGGTAGCCAGAGACAGCGACTTATAGGTTAGGCCTGTGCACAGTGCCATAGATAGATACTCCTATATTAGAGTGGTAAGCTAATTAACCTGATCACCTCCAGTCCGTGTTATTTCCCCCTCAATAAATCAGATTGATTGTTTTACAAAGGTATACAGGCTAGTTTGTGTGTTTATGGTGAATTACTGTACAGTGATTATTGTGTAACTGCAACTTACTTTTCAGGGGATCCCCGGAGCAAGCTGATTGGTTCAAGCCAGGGGTAAGTGTATATGGTAAGGGTACAGTGATTGATTTATTGGGGCCTCTAGTGGGAAGAAAGGGGGGTTGCAGCAACCCAGAGGGCTGTGACCAAGTCATACTCGACTGTCAACCCTGACCTCTGGGTGGAGGCACCTGCCATCAGACATAGGCCCCTCAACCTGTTAAAGTTAGAGCAGGTAGGGGTAGTAGCCCTTGGGATAGTGCTCATGGGGGTTACACAGGTAAAGAACAAGAAAGGGGTCTGGAAAAAGTAATAGGGAAAAAAATAGGGAAATGACAAAAGAAATAGGAAGGATGGAATCTAAAGCAACCCAAGCACTAGCATTGGGCATCCAACAAAGAAAGAAGGAACCGAATCTGGGAAAAAACAATCTCCTATAGAAAGAAAGTTGAAGACTAGGGGGAAATCATGCCCCCCCTCAAAAAAAAAGAAGTCAGTATAGAAAAGAATAAGGCTGTGACCAATGAAGGAAAAGATGGCAGAGAATTAGATAAGATAATTCAAACAGTTGAAAATGAACAGATAAAGAAATATAGAGTGATAGAAGAAATTACAGTACAATAGAGGAGAAAAGCTTCTAAGGGAAGTGTAACTGAAATTCCAGAGGGAGGTAACTCTGATCTAGAGAAGGACAAAGGTCTCCAAATAGAGAAAGATGAGTTACTACCTACAATCTTCCTAAGAGGCATTCCCAAGGTAGAAAATGAAAACTATATGACATTAAAATGAGCAGTCTATTATGTCTGCAAGGGTATTTTGGGAAATAAAATTGCTTGGAATGATTTAACCTCAACATATCATTATCATAGAGGAAGAGAAAAGGGGTGGATGTGTGTGGTGCTGAAAAATAAAAACATGAGGAAAAAGATCTTAGAAGCAAAAGAACAATTAAAAGAATGAGGCTTAAATATAGACATTACCATCCCGCTAGTGAAGCAGGATGAAGGTGTAATAGTGTTGAAAGAAACATTAAAATCAAAATTAAATCCACAGAAGGCGGGGGAACAAAATACAACACAGAATATTTAGTTATATAAGACCAACAGAAATGGAACATGTCTTGCCTCAAGATGAGATGTTTGGAAAAATGATTAGGGGAAGACTACAAAAAGGGCCAAAGATAAATAATAGCATCATCTTAGAAGAATAAGAATCTCAGAGTTTGGACTTGATAGAACTGGACTCTTTGTCACTTGAAGTAAGAGGGGAGCATAGCAGAGAAGAGGAGGATACTGATCTGGTAATTGAAGAACTAGAAGAAATGATCTGATGCCCAGCAGTAAAATCTGGTGTAATAAAAACTGATCAAAAAGTTCTTAGTTGGAACATAGCAGGTGCACTGTGTAAATGGCATAGTTAGATTCTTTCAACAAGCACATATAATTATGGTACAAGAAACCTGGATTGATAAATTAGATGATTGTCTTTTTGAAGGCTATAAAGGCTGGCATATTAAAGCCTGGAGAAAGGCTAATTTTGGCAAACCTGCAGGGAGAATTAGTACCTTTGTAAAGATAAGTGATGAATTGTCCTGCAATTGTGTGTGGAGTGACCCAAGGCATTTTATACAAGTTCTGGAGATTTTGATAAAACGAAAAGTGGAATTTCTTCTAATAAATGTGTACTTTTCCCTGGACATCAAGGCATCTCCTATAGAATTGTGTTTCAAAACACTTTCTCATATAATGGAAGATACTTCAAAACAAATACATAGGTACAATGATTCTGATTGTGGGTGATTGCAATACATGGGTGGGGATGGAATCAGAAGAAAATGATCTTCTTGGAATTTGGATGATATGTTTTCAACTCCATTAAGGAATTCAATGGATAAAAAGGAAAATAAAGTGGAGGAAGGATTATTACAAATACTGAATACATTGAATATGCATGTCTTAAATGGGAGATGCCATGGTGATAGACAGGGGATGGCACTTTTGTATAAAAACAGGGTCTAAGTGTATTAGACTACAGAATTGTGGATGTATATTCATTTAATAGGATATGTAAACTAGAAGTGATGGATAATTGGGACAGTGACCATAGGCCAATACAGATATGGATAGAAAGTAACATGATGAAAGAAAATAAGACTAATAGTTGATGGTTGATTGGGAATATGGAGATTAGAAACAACAAACAGATTAAGTGGTAAAAAGTTAACCTAGAATTCCTTGGAAATTTTATAAGGATGGAGGAGATGGAACTCAGGAAACAACAATGCATGGTTAACTTACAAGATAATTTAAAGAAAGGACTGTTAAGAAGAGACATAGATAAGATGTTCAGTTCATATCAATTTATCGAACAAAGGCTAGTGAATGAGCTGGAGAAACAACAGAGTGGAAAACAGAAAAATAAGAATAAAAATATATATGTAGCTGATTGGTTTGATAATATAATGGTACCAGAAGAGGAGGTTAATTCAAAGGATAGGAAGAAGGGTAGCTAAATATAATGATTTAGAAAGAAGAAAGGCATTGAAAAATTTAAAAATTGAATATAAAGACATAATATTAAGAAAGAAAAAACAGTATCAAAAAGTACTTTGGACTACTTTACAGTGCTGCATTAAGGAGAAAGATGGGGGTACCTTCTGGAGATTGATGGCCTGTGGTACTAATAATTCTAGAAATAACATCTTGGCGGTTAGTCCCCCAGATGATTGAATTAAATTCTATGAGGAACTCTTTAATAGAGAAAGCACTCAATCTGTAGATAACTTAGACATTTTAATTAATGAAAATGATAATAGATGGTTACATTTCACTAAAGAGGAAACTGTAGATGCTATAAAATCTCAAAAAAAAAATAAAGCACCAGATACAGACAACATAGGTGCAGAATTATAGCATACTAATGCGGAATGGTGGGCAGAGATATGATTATGTCTGCATAGAAACATAGAACAACATATGACCAGGGACACTGGTTTACCAGGATTGAGAAAGGGCAAATTCCATTTTGCACATTGTAAAAAACGGTACTGTCACCGGTGTCTGCTAAGCAAAAATCCGGTTTTACCGGTGTTTGGTTTTGTGCACTTTATTTAACAATTTTTAACTCTGCTAACATGCATTTTAGCAGTTTTGACCTCCGCTACTGCACATCCTTCCATCCTTGTACCAATTTAAAGTTATTTTAGGTACAAAATATGATGGCAGCAACAGCACTACAGCCCCCATCCCTGAGCTATGATGGAAGCAGCAGTAAGGCCCCCATCCCTCTGGTGCGATGGCAGCACCAACAACAATACAGACCCATTCCTCTGGTGAGATGGCAGCAGCAACAGCACTGTGTCCCCCCTCCCTCAGGTGTGATGGAAGCAGCAGCACTGGAGTCCCTATCTATTAGGTGTGATGGCAACAGTACCACGTTCTGCATTCCTCAGGTGTGATGGCAGTATCAGCACTATGGCCCCCATCCCTCAGGTGGGACAGCAGCAGTTCAACATTCCCCATCCACCAGTGGTTATGGCAGAAGCACTACACCCCCCCACCTCTCAGGTGTGATGGCAGTAGCAACAATGCAGTCCACATCCCTCAGGGATGATGGCAGTAGTGACAGCACTATGATCCCCTTTCTTCAACACCCACATGCCACATGCACAAGTTACAAATTGCTTAGTCTCTTTGCTTGTTAGAACTCAGATGTGAATTAATCTGAACCACCACCACTACTAAGGTGGACCACGTTTGTTTTTTTCCTATCATTTAACTGCCTGAATTGGATTTCTACCAGTGACACCACTGACCAGGGTTTGGGAACAGGTTTGAGTGCTGGAAGACCGGCTGGGGGGGTGAAGGCTTGAGTGTCCAACAACCACTCACCTTCTCTTGGGAGGGAGGGTATATTCATAGCTCAGCATTTGCTGGCCCCAGGTGAAGGCTGGAGGACATGGCAACACATTGGCCCTCATTGCGGAAGAGAGCGTGATGGACGTCAGCTTGTGTCTTGTCATCACGTGGCCTGTCACGCTCCCACAAAAATGGAAAAACACCTGCTGGCTACCTGGAGGATGGCTTCTGGTCCCTCCATAAGCATGAAGTCCCAGACACATCTGGCTGTTCTGACCCCTGCCATGCTTGGGATATACAGGAAGCTCTTTAGGGTGATTTTCTTCTCTTGTTAGCCTCCCACAGGGATAGGGGCCCACCGATGAAGGGTTAATTTGGGTTACCTGGTAGCATGGCCATAAAGGGCAGTGAATGGTGGGGGGCTCAGCAGCAGTGGTAGGGGGACTTGGCAGGCCTGAAGGAGTGGATGCCCAGGGGGTAAGAGGAACAAAATAAAAACTGCCTGAATTTGCTTCTTTGAAATAGTGTCTTCACCTAAAAAAAAATTCACAAGTGATTAGTGGAGGGCCTTCTAATGCATCTCACAAACATGTGGATTCCTTTTTTTCCCTTGGTCTCAATGAAAAGGGTGTCTCTCAGTTTTCATGTCTGAGCTCAGATGTGAATTGAGCACCACTCTGCCCACCAGCATCATACAGCCCCTGGGGTCTTACCTTCCATGTGTCACTGAATGTGCTTTCCATTCCACTGGCCAAGCACAAATACACTTAAACACGTAACATTTGCTTTTTATTAAAGCAGTCTGTCAGAAAACTTTTTGTTGTCACAGAGACTGACACAACAGGTGGGAGAGAAGGTGCAGATGATGAAATGGGCAGACTAGGTGGGCCGTTAAAGTCTATGTTTCTATGTTTCTATCCCATTCACCTAAATAAGTAGTAAGGCAGCTTGTGCCTTGTGAACATACTTTCATTCAGACTCACTTTCAATCAAACAACTGAGGATTTTGGATGGCCCTGCTGATTATAAACTTGAATAAACTAGTTGGTAACAGTGATCCTGCACTTAGCAATCTATATCCTAAATGTTCATATGCAAAAAATACAATAAAAACCTGACTAAAGTCTAAAAACAAGCTTATGAAACACAAAATGTATCTGAACATTTATATTTACCTGTACAACATCATTGCAGCCCCAGTACAACTCAGATAAAGTACATGGTACTCTGACTACTAGGCAAAACTGCCTGTTTTCAGAGCTGACCCAGGAGCACTGTGGAGGTTAAGTGCCTTGCTCAGAGTCACACAGTATGCAAGTGGAGGTTGTGGGAATCAAACCCAAGTCTTCTAAATGTACTCAGTTTGATCACTGTTTGTTACTATAACCACAAGGCTATACTGCCAGGTATAACACCCATATATAATGTTTTAATATATGATTTCAATAATAGTGCACAGTACCTACAGTGCAAATTATGAACATTGAACACTTTGCAACATTTTACTAAAACTGAATTATTTCCCTCTCCATCTGCTTATGTTTTCTTACACCAAAGTGGGTGTATAGTTGACAGAGCACTGTAAATAGCCTGAGGCAGCACTACTGCTTGCAATGCCAGGGACTTGGATCAGAAGTGAATTCTGGTTGCTAGAGGCCTGACCAGGGGAGTAGGATCGAGCACCTGGGGGGCTGCTCTCTTCCTCTGGGAACGGTGGCTTGCAGGTCCTGCTGCTTTACTGCCACCTGGGTGACCACAGGTGGTGGTGCAATGAGGCTGCAGAGCATTTGGGAAGAGAGGAAGCTAGCCAGGTTCTGGAGTAGCGGCATGTCTCTATGTGCCCTACTTCATTGGGTCCCCTCGAGTGTTGGTGCCCTCAGGGACAGAGACCAGAAAACCAGTAACAATCACCCCATATCGGCTGCTGGTAGAAGGGACCCAGCTTCCCCAGACTTCATAACCAGTTTCCATGAGGGACCCACTGGGCTGCCCGACACACATTAAAGGACTGTGGAGGGGTGACCTGGGGTCCCCTCCCTTCCCACCTGGGGGGTACAACCTAGGCTGGATGGGTGCAGGCTCACAGGAGCTCCTGAGCATTACTTGGGGTGAAGCTAGGGGATACCCAGCCTAGAGAACTCTTAAAAATGGAGACTGATGCTGTGAGAAGGGGACAGAGACAGAGAAAATAAAAACATTTAAAAATATGCTGAAATCTTAGGGATTCTGTGCAGTGAAATGCAATTTCCCGTGAGGCACCGGTACAAGAATTCAAAATCCGCAAACCAAGCAGGATTCCGTGATTTTTACTGGTGTTACCGGTAAAAACCGAAAACCATTGTCCCTGCATATGACAGTACCAAAAAACTGGACTGAAGGAATAGTAGTCCCCATACATAACAAGGGTTCTACAGAGAAAATAGAGAACTATCGGCCAATTACATTACTAAACATTAGTCAAAAAATATTCTCCTGCTTAATATTGAAGATAATTACTTACTGGATGGAAGATAATAACATTCTGTCAGAATCCCAAGTATAGGGAGATCAACAGTAGATTAGATTTTTATTTTGAGACATATAGTTGATAAGTATGCAATTGTGAAAGAGACAGATCTATGCAGCATTCTTTGACATCAAGGCAGCTTTTGATTCTGTTAACCAAAAAATATTATGGGATATTTTGGCAAAGAAAGGTATGAACGGAAGACTTCTTGAGGTCATTAAACTATTGCATAAAGATAATGTGATTGTGGTAAAATATAGTAAGGATGGTAATGTGACAAAACCAATAAATATAAATATTGGAGTGAAACGGGTGTATTTTAGCCCCTATACTGTTTAATCTTTATATTGATGTATTGGTGGACAAGCTAAAACAAGTTAAAACATTTCCACCAAAAATCAATGAGGAGGGCATTCAAGTTATGTTATATGCGGATGACACAATATTGCTTTCGCAGACTAAAATTGGCCTGAAGAGGGCTATTTCAGTGACAACTGAGACGTTTGAAAAATTGGATATGACAATAAACCAGGAAAAAACTAAAATAGTGACGTCTGGCCAAAAGACAAGAAGCCTGAGCAGCTGAAAGGTGGGAAAGCTTGTCATAGAGGAAGTAAATAGCTTTTGCTATTTGGGAGTTATATTTAGACAAAATTTAACATGGAAAGAACACATTGATTTAATCTGCAGTAAGGCAACAAAGGTCCTAAATGGGATCAAACATATTTCTAATACTATAGCAGATAATTCATTTATTGCACAATATAGTTGCTTGAGGGTGAAGATTGAAGCCCAAATGATGTATGGGGCTGAAGTGTGGGGAATAATGATAAATAATAATAAACTAAAAGATCTTGAAGTAATACAAAACAATTACCTAAGAAATCTATTAGATCTTCCAGCCTATACATTGGCAGCAGGGGCTAGGTTAGAGACTGGAACTTTAACACTCTACGTTAGAATGTTAAAAAAAAAAGCTATGATTCTATGGCAGAAAATGACTACCGTCCCTGATGGAATTATACTTCATAAATGTTTGCAGGAAGATAAGAAATTGCAGGAAAGAAGAGTGTGGACTTGAACTGGAATATTAAATCAAGAGCTGAATAAAACTGGACTAAAGTATAACTACATTTTTTGAGAATGGCTAAACCCTCTTAAATTCATTACTGTGGCATAACAGAGATTAGAAGATAATGCAATACCTATGGATTTTATTTTTTATTTTTATTTTTTTTTTGAAAGTCGGATTTATAACCTTTGAGTCAGGGACTCATTTATAAAGGCACCTCATCGTAGGGAGGGTAGATATGGTTACAATGTGAGATACAACAGTGGTAACATACAGGTGCAATACAGATAACAAAAAGAATACAATATGACAGTGGTTTATGGGATAAAGTTACATGCAGTAAATAGCAATCATATAAAGTGTAACAATAGTAGAAGTCACAACCCTGATCGTACCAGGGAAATACCTAAGTGGAAGGGTGGGGGGGGACAGGGGTGAGGAAAGACAGAAAAAAAAGTCAAAAGTAATAAAGTCAGAGGGTCCTGGGAAAATGACCCTCTGAAATCTATAAAAATAAAATTTAAGATGGAAAAATATTTATTGAACTGTGAATGGGTAAAGCAGAGAAAGGCACTAACTAGATTGAGATTTGAGATATTTTACTAGAAGGTACAAAAAGATAAATAATGTTAATCCAGTGATCTGTGAGGCTTGCAAAGAGTTGATGATATCAAGCAAACATCTACTTTTGGAATGCACAGCTTTTATACATGAAAGGGAATTGTATATTAATCAATTGTTTGGTAACTTAGAAGGGTTGGAAAATCAGATGAAAGTTATGTTGATTTTAAACTGTAAAAACACACAACAAACTTTTGCAATTGCAGGTTTTTCACAGAAGATTGATATGAACTTGAAATGGAATATATAACCAGATTTTACAGTGTATTTGACAAGGAATCTATGACGAAATATTGTATTTTGTCTGTCTGTTTTATTGAACTTTTTTATGTGAGAAATTGTTTTATATACATACATAAAATTAAAATAAACTGAAAATGAATTAAGTCACCACCCCAGTTGATGATCTCCTAAGCATAGACAAGGGTGGAGATTGGTGCATGGTGCTCAAGAGGGGGTACCAGTGGTGGGTTTGGGTACCAGCTCCTCATATACAGTATTCAGAGACCAGATGGAATGGAGGGTAGGGGTATCAGTGGTAGAGCTGGGCATCTGCTGCTGATGTATTCAGAACTGGAAAATGTGTTTGCAATTTCACAGTCTCTGATTGACCAAGCCACTTGCACAGGTGGGCATTTATGTGGCAACAGAGACCGGGAAATAACAAATCCCTTTGCCAACTGCCCTTTCACAAAGTAAATGATTGCTTCCATAGAGTTTTAAAAATTGAATGACAGACATGTTTTCTTTCTTTGTTTACCAAGTGAACCCCTTCCTCATCTCAAAGCTGACTGCTATTTATTAACAAAAAAAACAACACTCAAGGTGACAGCTATTTATTAACAAAAAAAAGAAAGAAACTCTCCATTGTCTATTATACGGTCAGGGAGAGAGAACAATTGAACATTTCTCCCAATTGCTCTTATTTCAACAAAACTTTTAAATAGAAACTGCTGTCACTCCTCTCATCTGAACTACAAGAGAGAGAGATAGAGTGTTTGTTGACTACAATTACATGTCCCCATCAACAGTTCATCTTTAGCCAGCCCGGCGACCCTGAGGGTTGAGGTACTGGATGACATGCCTTGCATCATACCGGTGACCAGGTTAGGGAGCAGACTCAGGTCATTGGGGGCTGGCAAGGGAAGGAGAGAATCAAGCATCCAGAGTACTGCTCTCATTTTCTGGGGTGGGACCTTGGGGTTTCCCTGCCATGGAGGGGCTCCCAGTAGAGATGGTGGACACTACATCCAAGTGGGGACAGGATAGGGGGAGGCAGCGTCGGACATCTGGGGGAAGGGGTGGGCGCATTCCCTCTGCATGCTGACATCACTGCACATCTGCCACCTAAGGGGAAACCATGGAGGAAAACCCTGGATTCTAGGAGGTAGATAGCAGTCTCAGGGAGCAGCACACATGTCCACCACCAGTCCCTACCCAGCTGACTCTCTCGGGTCCTGCCCTCTCTCAAGGGTGGTGGGGAGGACTCTGTCCTTGATTCCTCGCTGGGTGAGATTCAGGCAGGGCAGTAGCTTCGGCTACATGGGAACTGCCTGAATTGGCCCTGAAGTCAGATGACCAGATTAAAGAAAATTAACAAAAAAAAATGTCACCTTGCCTAAATTAATCTCCCTCCAACAACATAAAACAATAACATTGAGCTGCACCCAGTCATTCACCAGCATTGTTTCTTCTGTCCACCAAATCTTGTCATGGCCACTGCTTGTGCCTTGAACTGATCTGCTGAAATAACCACGCTGCTGAGATTAGCTTCACAACACTTGTAGGTACAAACATGTTATCGCCTCACCATTTCCTTTTTGTTTTTAAGTCTCCATCTTTTTTAGGGGCCTAAAGCAGAGCTACTGCCAGCATTATTGTGCTTACCTTCAATGGTGACAGCAGCACTCGTGCCACATTCCTTACTGTGCTCCCATCCAGCAGCTCTACTCAGCATTCTGATCACAAAGTAAAAAGAATTTTCACAACATTCAGGCAGCCATCAATAAACAAATAAAACTGATGTGCCACAAGCACTGCTGGCAGGGGAAGAAAGACAACAAGCATAAAACAACCAGGTTCTCAAACAACTTCAGTACCCTCTACTGTTAACTTAACAAGTACAATACACTAACTACTTTATAATACAATCTAGCAATTTAAATGATGTTACATGTGTATATTTTTACCTCGTCAAGTTTTTTTTATAAAAAATACAGATACACATTTTCTAACTGTAATAATACCCTCCAGGGTGGGCAGCATGGCCTATACCTGAACATACAGGGGCTAGAAGACCCTCCACCTGTGGTGTTGGGCTTCATTATGCCCCTGAGTGCTCTGGCATAGCTCAATACCACCCATTCTGTTGGCTATTATTGCTTACATAGGTGCAAGAGAGCAGGGTACCAACAGCAGGGTTAGGTCCTAGCAGGGCAGGATTAAGGCAAAGGCAAAATAGGCCTGGACCTAGGAAGCTGCCTACCTGGGGGCATACAGCAATCCCCAAAATATATTTACTACATACCCTTTCTTTCTGCCTCAGCCACATTTTTTTTTTGTAAAAGACTCAGCTTATGAGTAATCTGAGCAAGGCAGGGGATGAAATGTGATGTGACTCTTACCTCCCTGATTAGGTGTTAATTATGGCTGATAGCTTCAGGGGGCCTGACTAGGCTGACCTTTAAGGTGTAAACAGGCCCATTTCCTTTGCTCTGTCTCCCACTGCCCTGGTATTCCATATCGGGCAAGTTGGCTAGAAACATCCCTACCCCCTACTGGTGCTCCTGATAGGGAGACTGACTGGCAAGAAACTTAAATGGGGAACCCTTTATGTAGTTTGTCCACTACTTGCCTTATCTTGTGCATTTGCAGGGGCCCCTATCATTTTTACTGGAAGGATCGGAAAGCCAGCAGAACCTGTCTATCAGAGAGTTTTTTCCAAGTTTCAGGTGCCTTTCAATACCACATGGATGCCATGTGACTTGCCCTGGCCCTTGGTCACATAGTATACAGGTAGAGGCTGTGGTTCACAAATCCAAGTGCTCTGAGCCTACATGTTTTCCAGGTTCTTGACTTGGAGCTCTAGTTACTAGGCTGTACTGCTTAATGTATTAATTAATGTTTACACTCCTTGACTTGAAGTGGATTATCACTGTTACATGTAATTCTCTTCTCAGGCAAAATTAGTAGGAGGTTCCTGGTTGAGATTGGTTCAAGGTCTTCAATGTCATGAAAATGATATTCAAAGTTGTGAATAAAACAAGAAAAATGGGGCTGAAATTTCTAAGTCCCTTACCAATACTAAACTACAATTCTCAAACAGTAAGGCTACGCTCAATCAATAACACCACCCTTTAATGACACAAAGTAGTGAAGAGGCTACAGAGCTATAGCTAGCTTTATAATGCCATCAGGGGAAGTAGTGGCTTTTAGATCATATTTATTTACTTTGCAGGCAAATGTACATGTTATGGGGCTATACACATACAACACTACTCCCTCCACTATGTACAACTGCCTACAAAGTAAACAAATAGTACCTGAAGGTCACCACTAACCCTGACCATTATTATCCTATCTATAGCACTGCAGACCCTTCCCTACATGGTTTGGGGGGAAGGGCATTGTATCAGGCTGTAAGACTGTAGTTTCAGTAAGTTAAGTAACATAAGAAAGGTAGTAATCATGCATAGTACGCTGAGAGTAGCCTTGCACATACAATGATTCCTTGATTATCCTGCAGATTTTGTTTATACAAAATGCTAGCTTTTCTATTGCCCCGTATTATCCTGCACCCTTGATTATCCACCGAAGTTTGCTTGTTCCAAAAAGGGCAGATAATCAAGGGGCCACTGTAGAGTATCGGGTTGAAATCAAATAGTATGTGACACTTGGTGAGAGAGGAGAAAATGGTGTTGCACTGTTACTAATATGATTTTGAGAGAGGGGAACAGAAGGGCAGGAATTTCATACTAACATACTAACATACTATTTGCCAGCAGATTAGGCCTTATGGTCTATCAAGTCTGCTCGAACCTAGATCCTTAGTTGGGTGCCGAGACCCTCCCATCCCTTGTGCTCCAGAAACCCCTATCATCCATCCCCACCCCCCCGGGACAGGCCATCATCTGATACATCCACTTTCTGTGTCTGTCCCACCCTTTCTTAAAGCTTTCCACTGTGGATCTCTGAACCAGCTCACCAGGCAGAGCATTCCAAGGGTCCACCACCCTCTCAGTGAAAAACCTCCTCCTCTTTTCCCCCCTCACCCTTCCACCTTCCAACTTCAAACCATGCCCTCTGTTGATGCCTCCCTGCTTTAGTCTAAAGATCCCCTCCATGTTTACCCTATTTATTCCCTTGAGGTACTTGAAGACCTCAATCATGTCCCCTCTGTCTCTCCTCTCCTCCAATGAAAACAGGCAGAGCTCCTCAAGTCTGTCCTCGTAAGTCAAATCCCCTAGCCCTCGTATCATCTTTGTTGCCCTCCTCTGTACCCTCTCCAGGAGCTGTATGTCCCTCTTCAAGTGTGGTCTCCAGTACTGTACACAGTACTCAAGGTGTGGTCTAACCAGTCCATTGTACAGTGGCAGAATCACTTCCTTGCTCCTAGAGGTGATCCCCCTTACGATGCATCCCAACATCCTGTTTGCCTTGCTAGCTGCTCTCCTGCACTGCTCAGAGTTATTCATACATGTATCCACCATGACCCCTAGGTCTTTTTCCCTGTTGAGGCTTCCAGCACCTCCTCCCAGGGTGTACCTGTGTTTAGGGTTTCCACCAAGATGCAACACCTGCACTTGGTGATATTGAAATTTAATTTCCATGTGTTAGCCCAGCTTCCAGGGTGTCCAGGTCCTCTTGCAGGCCAACCTCCCTCTCTCCTCAACTACTGCTCCCATCTTGGAGTCATCCGAAGAGACTCATTTCACACCCTATACCATCCCTGATGTCTGATATGTATGCATTAAACAGGATTGGACCCAGGACTGAGCCCTGTGGTACCCTCACTACCAACCTCTGTAGGGTTCGAGCTCCCCACAGACCACTACTCTCTGAGTGCGCCCAGCTATCCAGTTTTCAATCCATCTGACCATCAAAGGCCTACCCTAACTCCTGATCAGTTTCTCCACCAGACCATCAGGGGACAGAGTCAAACGCCTGCTGGAAGTCCAAGAATAATACATCCACAGGCTTTACCCTATCCAGTTCTGATGTTACCCATTCATAGAACTCTACAAGGTTGGTTTGACATGATCTACCTGGCACAAACCCATGCTGCCGACTATCCAGACCTCCCACTCCTCCAAGTAAACCCAATCGTTCCTTTAGTATACTCTCCATTAATTTTCCCACCACCGAGGTTAAACTGATGGGTCTATAGTTTCCTGGTACTTCCTTCGACCCCCCTTTACGGATTGGTACCACATGTGCCTCTTACCAATCCCTAGGTACCCTCCCTGTCTCAAGTGACCTGTTGAAAAGCTCCGCCAGGGGTGCAGCCAGTATGTCCGCCAATTCCCATAGTACTCTCGGATGAATGCCATCCGGCCCAGGAGATTTGTCTTTCTTTAGGGCCTTGAGGGCAAACCACACCCTTTGGTGGGGATGGCATCATCCGTCCCTCCACCTTACTGGTCTTTTATCCTTATCCAGATGCGACACCCTGGGGTACCTTTTCCTCCCTTTGCTCCATTTCTGCTGCTCCTGATCCCACTCCCCTGCCGCTTCTATCCCCTTTGTGCCTTGCTTTGTAGATATCCCATCCTCCCTAGTGAACACAGAGGCAAAGTACTCTTAAATACCTCTGCCTGGTCCTCCCTCTTCCACCCACCCTCCTTCTGATCTCAATCTGCTGAGATGGCCCTTAGTTTTCTCCCCTGCCCCAATGTACTGGAAGAACCCTTTCCCTCCATGTATCCCCTGTGCCAGCCGATGCCTTTTACTGGACTTTGCTCCTCACCATACGGGTGACTTTCTAGATGCAAGCTGGTACATTTCTTATCCCTATCCCCTCTTGTTGTTTTATATTTTTGTAAGCTTCCTTTCTCTGACTGCTACCTGACCTCACTGGACCACCAGCATGGTTTATGTGACCTTGCTCCCTTACGCTTCAACTTAGCGCAGATCCTGACTGCCCCATGAAGTCCCCTGCTTTATGACCTCCCATCTCCTTTCCACACTTGTTGTTGAGGTAATCCCCTTCAAGTGATCCTTGAGAATATTTCCCATGCCCATAAAGTCTGCCCCCCTGAAGTCCACTGCCAGTGTCCTAGATCTCACCCCCACTCCCCCAATGCTTATTTGAAACCAGACAGTATTGTATAATTTTGCTTGCAGCTCTTCACATACATATTGTATCCTAACTTGGGAAATAGTTTGTATGCAAAAGGATTCCCAAGGTGTCTTAGAATCTGTGAGCTGGTCCTGTCATGGCAAAGAGACATGGTTGCTGTGAGGGAGGACCCAGATTTCTCTTGGGCCTAGAGCCCAGTGTTACCTTAATCAGGCCCTGGGAGCCAGTTGTCATTGTATCACAGATCAGGTGGGGGGAGGGAGGCATACAGGTGGCAGGATGGGGCACCCACCACTGGTGTTTTAACAGATTTTGTGGGTAGAAGGGTGATGTCCATTTTTGTAATCAGTTTTTCTGTTTAGTTTTCCATTCAAGTAGAAGATGGTGTCAATGGACATTGATGAATCACATTGTGGGACACTGAGTATCCACAATGTGGGACATTGAGGATCATGATGTGGGACTGGAGTTGGAAATGGGTGTGGGGGGAGGAAGGTGTTGTGGGTGCTAGAGGGTGGATGAGGTTGAGCTTTTATTTTTTATTTTTTTAGTACATGGTGGGCAGAATGAAGTACTGGTGCTGAGGTTGGGCATCCGCTGCTATTGCCTTTAATGATTAGGCCTGTGGTGGGGTGGATAATGGTGTAGGGGTTGGAAACCCACCCCTAGTGCATTTAATGATCAGGCTGGCAGGAGTGGGAGATACAGCCAGCAGGGTTGCTTACCCACCACCAGTTTTCTTTTAAAGATTTGGTGGAAGGGAGTATCAGCAGCTGGATTTGGCACCTGAAATTTATTTAAATGGAAGAGCTGTTTTTATGACTTAAAACTGAATTTAAATGGCAGCTGTGAGTAGGGCTGGGTGGACTCTTCCATCTGAAATTCAAACCCCCAGATCAAATCCTGGAACAATGGACCCAGATAAATATGACTTCGAGGCAGAAGTTCGATTCCAAGTCCATGGTAAGCTGCAGAGTGGGCCTGTCTCCTAGTTTGTTGACTGTTGCCATAGGGATGCCGTCGGCACACTCGCTTCACATACAGGTGGCTGGCAACAGTCAACAGTCACATGATGCTGGCTGGGGAAAGTCACATGATGCACTCACAGTATATTACTGTGGAAAGTGTGCAACGAGGCCCAGACTTGCGGTGGGTGAAGAAGAAGCAGGAGCGGGAAGTGTTAATTGGGCAGTATGTATTTGGGAGCTGGAAGGGAGGATTTAATTTTTTGCAGTCTTTTTGGGTGGCTGGCTGGTGTCAACAGTACTTCCTGGGGGGCAACAAAAAAAACAGAGAGAGGCAAAGAGAGACTTACTGGCATGGGGGGACAGAGAGAAAGTCATCATCGAGAGAGGAGAGGAATTGGACAGACAGAGAGAGAGAGAGAGTGGGTGGGGAGTGATTAGAGGTGAAAAAAAAAGACAAATACAAAAAATATTTCATCAGAGTGTCATGTGGAGTGTGGATTGGAGTGGAAACTTTGACTTTTTTGTTCCAAATCCAAATCCATACCTTATTTGACTCCAGATGGAGGAAAAAGAGAAAGAGACTACTGGGGGGGGGTAAAGATAAATTTTACAGTCACAGAAATCACAAATAAAATGTATTTTTGGCCTCGGTGTGGCTGTCTGTGTATAGGGCAAGGGCAGGCTGGCAAAATAAATATTTGACTAGTGCCATCCAAAGGAGAAAGAGAGACTACTGGGGGCCAAAGACACATTTTACAGTGAGAGAAATCACAAATAAAGTTCATCTTGGCCTCAGTGTGTCTTTGTGTGTGTGTGTACACAATGCAGGCTGGCAAAATAAATCTTTGATTTGTGCCATCTGGGGGGGGAGAGAGAGAGATTACTACCGGCCAATGAGAAATTTTACAGTCATAAAAATCACAAATAAAGTTCATCTTGGCCTCAGAGTGGCTGTGTGTGTGTGTGTGTGTGTGTGTGTGTGTGTGTGTGTGTGTGTGTGTGTGTGTGTGTGTACATAGGGCAGGCTGGCAAAATTAATCTTTGACTTGTTGTGCAATCTAGAGGAGAAAGAGAGAGAGGCTATTGGGTGCCAAAGAGAAATTTTAAAGTCACAGAAATCACAAATAAAATATATACATTTTCTGTATTCTTGTTGTTTCATCAGGAAAGAGACTTACGGGGGGGGGGGGCATAGATTATGTCAAATAAAAAAAATCTGTTTTCTTGTTGTTCCAGCCACTTCAACTAGAAGGGTCACTCACGTCATGACTCTGAGAGAGAGAGAGAGAAAGAAAGAGAGACTGTGGGGGCCATAAAAAAAATATTATTATTCTGAGTGAGCCAAAGCCTGACCTTGTTGCAGAGCAGACACACACTGCTGTTGGCTGGGGTGGCCCTGTGGGGCAAAGTGACAGACTGGTACTGCTGGATGTCAGCCAGACTGGGCACTGTATGCTGTTGGCCATCATGATCATGTTAACATTCATTCACATATATAAAACAATACTTTTCTGACAAAAAACAGACAAGCTGCTGCACCTGTGCTGCTGGCTATGGTGGGTCCAGAGGACACTGTGAATTTGTGACTCATAGCAGTTTATTTTATTTTTTTTTGTTTAACTCAGTGAACAAGAAAGCAAAAGCCACAAGGTGTTTTCATTCAATAATTTATCGCGACTAAATAGACACAACACAAAGCACACACAAGTGTCGTCATCACTTATTTCATCCATTATTCCTCCTCCTTACCTTCTTTTTTTTATTGTATGTCGTATAACCATTAACCAACCCCAGTGTGTGACTGTGCATGCATCAGATCTGTCTGCATCACCAATTTAAATTCTGAAGCACACTGTTGAGTGACAATTGATGAATGCAGTTGATCGCTGAACAGTAACTAGGCATCACATAGTCAGCTAAGCTTGGAAAGAAGTGGTGGTGGACTGCTGTCAGTGTGCTATGTATATACAATTTGGCCCTGGCCTCTAGGTGTGGGTAGGAGTCATCAGAGGACGTTAGACAGAGTGATCATCTTTTTACAGGTTAGAATTAGAAATAAGAAAAAATGGATCAAAGTGTTGATGAGGTGCATTCTTTTTATTTATTTATTTATCAAGTCTAGGATTACAAATACCTTTGAGCCTTGGCTCTTTTGCAAAGGTTCCACGTCAGAGAAATACAAATTATGGGGAACATCAAGACAGACATTACAACAATGTGGACATTGCAAACAGAGTACAGATTAATACAATTCAGGGGTAGCATTATAACAAAGCAGCCAGTGGCATTTGTCAGAGAAAACAGACAACAGATAAGAAGTGCCAGAGTCATAGGGAGAGGGAAGAGGGGAGTGGGGGAGAAGGAATGTAGGAAGGGTGGGGAGAGGGTGAAAAGTGCAGCATTGGGTATACCAAGATGTGAGGGTAGAATCCAGTGGGGGGGGGCCACTAGAGCAGGAAGGGAAGTGGAGAAACAAGGTTAAGTTGGGCAGTCACAGGAGCTGTTGGTAGTGAGATAGTCCTGGAGCCTAGTTTTAAACATACCAATTGTTGGTGCAGAGTAGATGGTGGGGCTGAGGCCACTGAACCAGAGTGGTGCTTGATAAGCAAAAGAGTGTTTTTCCTGTGAAGTGTGACAGTGGGGGACTTTCTGTAGCTGTAGCGTGGATCTCTTAAGGCACCATTTGTTAATTCAGTGTTGTAACAGAGTTGAGACCCCAGAAGGTGCAAGGCCAATGCAGATTTTTTTCGCCATGGAACAGGTGAGAAACTTTATGCAGTTTGATAGTTGGAGTCAGCCAGTCTGAGTGTACAGGTCACATGTGTGGGTGAGACGATGAGCACCAGTGATGAGCCGACATGCCTTATTTAAGGCAGTTGAGAGGCATCTAAGGGTTGTGGTTGTGGCCGAGCCATAAATGATGAGACCATAGTCTATTACAGAGATCACAGAGCTCAGGACTGCACCCTTCAAAGCTTCTGGCGTGAGGTGTGGTCTGTGTTTGTAGAGGAGACCAAGCCGTGTATTAGCAGCTCTAGCTACATTATCTACATGAAGGCCATAGGAGAGATTAGGGTCAAGCTGTATCCCTAAGTATTTGAAGAACCCCACCTGATCTAGAGTGTTCCCCTGGGTGGTGGAGATAGCCAAGTGGTGTAGCTTGTGTGGGTTATGAGAACTGCAGAAGAGCATAGATTTGGTTTTCTTGTCATTGAGGACCAGTTTATGATTAAGAAACCACGTCTCTACAGAACTGAAACCAACTTGAAGGTTGTGTTGAAGAGTTGTAGGATCTTTGTGAGTGGAGAATACAACAGCATCATCGGCATATAGTATGATCTGCTCAGAGCAGCGGTAAGGGAGGGAGTTTAAGAAAAGACTAAAAAGGAGAGGGCCCAGTATGGATCCCTGTGGGACACTTGAGCAAACAGGCAGGGTGTCAGAAAAAGCGTCCACAATTTTTACTCTCTGCGACCGGTTTTCTAAGTAGTTTTTAAACCAGAGAGAAGAGTCAGGTGATAGTCCGGCATTCAGTAGTTGGTGAATTAGTAGTCCATGGTGTACTGTATCAAAGGCCTTGGAAAGGTCGACGAAAACGGCCCTTGTGAGAAGGCCGTTGTCAAGGGATTTGTGCAAAGCTCCAGTGAACTCAAGAAAGGCTGTGGTGGTGCTGTGACATTTCTGGAAGCCGTATTGTTGTAGACAAGGTATATTGTATTTATCCAAGTGGTCGGTAAGTTGATCAGCCACGATGCACTCGAGTGCCTTAGAGAGTTGGTGCAGTATGGAGATAGGGCGATAATTTGAGTGATTCACCTTATCCCCACTTTTATGGATGGGTGTCACAGTGGCTGTTTTCCATAGGTCTGGGAATTTTCCACAGTTGAAAGAGAGGTTTAGGATTTTTGTTAATGGATGAATTACCTCATCGAGGGTGAGCAACAGAAGTTTAAGGTCCAGGGTGTCGCTACTAGATCTAGATTTAGAGATAGCTGCAGTAATATAGCGGTGAGCTTCATTCAGCCTTACCTCCCTGAAGTAGAAGAGGGGATGGTTAGACTGAGGGACTGAGGTATTTGGGGAGTAGGCCCTGTTTTCAAAAAAGTCATGGGGTAGAACAGCACTAAGGTCTGAAAAAGCCGTGTTGAAGATGTTTGCGATCACCTTGGGGTTGAAGGTTGAGGATCCATCAACCATTAACATGGCTGGAGAGGTTTTTGGCTGCTTCCCTGTGACATCCTTGATATTGTCCCAGAAAGCATGACCATTTACTCATGTATTGGTCAGAGCGTCTTTGTAATAGGTGGATTTCATTAGCCTTATGACTTTTGTGCGGGCATTTCATGCTTGTTTGTAATTTTGGATGTCCAGTTGTTTGCCAGTAGCCCTGGCAACTGCCCAGAGGTGATCCCTTAGTTTCAGCTGTGAGAGAAGAGCCGAGGTGACCCATGGGTTAGAGAGAGATTTTGTTTTGCACCTTTTAGCAGGGACAAAGAGGTTGCAGGCTTTGTTGAAAATTGAGATGAAGTGATCAAGAGCCAAGTTAACATCTGTTGCTTCATAGATGGGTAGCCAGTCTTGTAGAAGCAGGTATTGTTTGAGATGTGGAAGTTTTCCATGAGGAAGGACTCTGCAAGCGATAATTTTGGGAGGGGGCTTAAGGAATTTCTTAGACCATGCACACATGACTGGGGAGTGGTCACTGAGAGAGTTTGGGAGAACAGTCATACGAGAAATCCTTGTGGGGTGAGTGGTGAGGACCCAATCCTAGAGGGTACTGGTGCCAGTCTTGTAGTTAATCCAAGTAGGGGAGTTTACCATTTGCGTGAGGTTAGCAGCTGAGATGGAGTCTTTATAGGCACTGGCACTCGATGCTAACCAGTTTATGTTGAAATCCCCTAGTAGAATAAATTCAGCTTCAGGAGGATGAGAGTTGATAAAGTTTAGGATGTTGTTGAAGCCATGTTTAGGGTCCCTGGGCAGGATGTATACAGAGACAATAGTCAGGGCTTTATGGTTGGGACCTAGGATGATTTTTATTGGCAGAATCTGGGCCGAGGCAGAAAGTGATGAAGTTGCTACATGGTGCCAAGACAGGGAGTCTTTGATATAGATTGTGCAACCACCGCCTTTTTTGGATATCCAGTCCAGCCTGTGGACATTGTAGCCCTGTATTGTTACTGCTGAGTCAGGAACTTTAGGTGTCAGCCAAGTTTCCACCACTGCAAGGATGTCAGGGTTGTGTTGGCATATGAAGGCTTGGAGTGCATCCAGCTTTGGTAGTAGGCTGCAGATATTAATGGTTGCAAGGATAAGGGCACCTGGAGTTTGTGTGTGGCCTGAGCTTCTAGGGCCAGGATTGGGATGAACGCTGCCTGAGATGAGAAGGAGGAGGAGTAGGAGTTTTAAGGAGCAGAGTTGCAGCTCCTTGAGAGATAATTTTGTTCATTGTTTCCGGGGCTAGAGGTTGCAAGGTTCCAGGTGGTATCCCATATGGACTGCAAGGTGGTACAGTGTAGAGAGGTGGCCACACTTGTTGAGAGTAGTGGTCGGGTTAAGTAACCAGGAATATCCAAATGGTGCACTAAGCACAAGTCTTGAGTGGAAGTGGAGAGTTCCCTTGGAGTAGCAGTGTAAACCAGAGTAGAGGGTGGCAGGGGAGGGTGGGGGTGGGGGTGGCTAGGACCAGGGAGAGAGAACATGGGGGCAGGGCAAGGAGGAGGAGGAGGAGTTGAGGCAAGAGAAAGGTAGAGAGAACCCACATGGCTTACGTACTAGATAAAGATAGAGATAGAGATAGAGATATAGCCCTCTAATGGTGAGAGGATATAATCTTGCAGTACAGAGGATTTCTGAAAAACTGTTTAGGTTCCAGAAATTGAGGGGTCCATGGCCTGGTCAAGGCACGCTGGATCTCTTGCAGTACAGAGGATTTCTGAAAAACTGTTTAGGTTCCAGAAATTGAGGGGTCCGTGGCCTGGTCAAGGCACACTGGATCCCATGCAGTACAGAGGATTTATGAAAAACTGTTTAGGTTCCAGAAATTGAGGGGTCTGTTGCCTGGTCAAGGCAAGCTGGATCCCTTAGGTAGGCAGTGGCACTGCAAAGGACAACAGTCAGCCTGCAAATGAAAAACAAAATGAAACCCAAAATTTACTGTTTTTATGTCTAAAATTTTGTCTTTCAAGCGAATGCTTGAATCCAAAAAAGGTGCATCTGTCAGATCAGTCCCAAGTAAAAAAGAAGTTATGTAGTTAAAACTAAAGGGTTGGTGGGAACCAACCATAGAGGCACCCCAAGGTATGGAATGATTGCATACAATGCTACTGCCAGTCCCTCACAGTCATGTGATTCTTTTGAGGTTGAACCTGATGAGAGTAATAATGAAGATGAAAATGATGAAGAGAATAATCAGGCAGAACAAGGTTTACTGGAGTGGATGGAATTTGCAGATAAGGAAGAAAGAGAAAGAAATGTTTTGGTTGAGAAGGTTGGTGGTGGGAATAAATAACAAGCGGAATGGGCACAAGAATAATCCAGGGGGAATAAAAACTGAAAAGATGACTGATGTGCAGTGCCTTCCTGGGAAAAAAAACTAAAAAGATGTCTTTTGTTTGGTTATACTTCTCCATTAGTGCTTCTAATGAGTTGGTAACAACATGACCTATTTGTAAGCGGCCATTCAGCAGGCATAAAAATAAAGGAGCATTTGGAACTTCAGCACTGAAAAGGCACCTAGACAGATGTCATAACATTACTGAGAACTCCAGTCATGACACTCGAAGAGAAAGTGACAGTGATAGCTCACTACTCTCAGGGGTAACTCTGATCGATGAAAGCAGTGGAAGCCCACGCAGCACTACAGAGACACCTCCATCACTTCCTCCCTTTATAAGGACTCCTACTGTTACTGAAAGTGACCTTGTGTTCAAAATCCCCCCTCCATCAAAAAGACAGCTTACCATCTCAGACACATATGAACATAAAGCCAAATCTGCCTCGACCTACCCTGTTGCTGTTACAATAACCAAGAAAATTTCAGAAATGATAGCTGTTGATTAGCTACCATATAACGTGGTTGAACATGTACTGTAGGATTCAGGTGGCTGCTTGAGTACCTTGAACCTCGATATAGTATACCCTCAGGAAAATACTTCTCCTCAACATGAATTCCAGAACTCTACAATGTTGTATGTAAAAAAAAAAAGAAGACAAGGTTTGTACAGTGCTGTTAGGAGGGCGATTCATCTCACAACAGATATCTGGAGAAGCTGTCAGCCTGAAGCCTTCATATCTGTCATTGCACATTAGGCATGTTTTTATAATTCTTGTGGGGACATTGAAATGCAGTTTGCTGTTCTACAAATGTTTTCTTTTCCATCATAACATACCTCATTTAACATTAATGAAGAGCTCCAAAAACCAGTACAGCAATGGCTCACTTCACAGGGACTGTCAGTTGGGTTTATATTGTAGTTGCAGATAATTGGGTCAACATATGGAAGGCCTTGGGGGGGGGAGCTTTGTTCACATCCACTGCTTTGTGCATTGCTTAAATTTAACAGCTCACAGTTTTCTTGATGAAGACAGGGACATTAAGGCTCTTGTTAGCACTTCTAAAAGAATATGCATTCACTTCAGTCACTGAAGCAAAGCCTGTTACTTGTTTGAAAAAATACAGCAGAACAACAATTTACCTTTGCACCTACTGATCCAAGACATTTCTACTCAATGAAATTCTACTTTTCATATGTACTGCCCCCCCATGGGGGCTTACCTTCTTTCCCATTCCTCCCAGTTTGCTCCCGTCCTTGGAGTACCTCCTCTCTGCCGGTGGGTCACCCAAATGTTTCTCCAGTTTTCACCATCCTAACCCAGGTCCACAAAAGTGTCCCCAAGACCTCTGTGCCTATGTTTCACCCTTGTCTGGGAAATTGAAGCTTTGCAGAGCTGCTGACTTCTACCTCCCACCACTTCACGGCCGTGCAGATGGCTCCTATGCTCACAAGGCACCCCAAAGTTCCCTGCTGCAAGCTGCAGCATCCACGGTCTCCTCTTGCATGGTCCTGGTCCCTAAAATAAATAATGGTTTCAGGTGGGCACTGGAGACCTGGTGCAGGTTCAAGAGGAGCCAAGGTTTGCTGCACATGGCAGTACATGGGTGCATTTGCGTGTTGATCATGATCACAGTCAAAGAATGGATTCCTGTTAGATCTGGCCCAACCAGGGGCTGACTGGTGACTGGTGACCATTGTGGAACCCTGGGGAGCCTCCCATATTTTTGTGAATAAAGAGCACCATAAAGCACTCAAGATCGGGCTCTTAAATATTAAAAATCAAAAGCTCATAAATATTAATAAGCTGCTGACTGCTTCTTAGGGCAAGTTCTGGCTGCTGCCATCTGCAAACAAATGTAAATGATAGTACAGTAAGGGCAGCAGCTGAAAGGACATTACAGGAGCTACTGAACAGATGGGATATAAATAAAATAAGTGCTGGCTGCTCCAGACTCAGACAATGGGACTCAGATAAATGTCTATCTGCTGCATAGGGGTACTGGATTTCGGCAGCAGCGACAGGCTAAGGACTGAAGCAAAAGGTCTGATCTGGGCAGCATTTTCAAGGGCACAGTTTTGGCTACAAGACTATGTGGCAAGCAACTAAATAAAGTATTTAACCTGGCTGCACTAGAACATTAAAATTGGGACTATGTTAAAACTGCAAGGGGACTGTTTGTTTAGCTGCCATGTTGTACAGCAGTAGCCAATCAGAAAGCCAGGATTTCTAATAAGGAGTGCTGGGACAATGCCAGAGACTTCTGGGACTTTACCCAAGCCTTATGGGGAAGAAGCAGGAGCCTACTTCAGGTGCCTAAACAGAAGGCCTATGGTACATTGAGTGAGGTTAATGAATATTCATTTTGTGGACTGACAAGCAGTTTCAGCCAATCGTTTGTGGGCATATAAGTAGCCTCAACCACTATGAAGCTTCAGAAGTACTCCATAAAAGACTGTGTTTTTCAGGCTGAGAGTAGTTTGAGCGGGGGCCCCCCACAGGGGTGGGGCTCAGGCCCCAGCAGACAGAATGGGCCTAGCAATCCAGTGCAAGCCCCTCCACAGTGGAGGAGGCTTTTCTTCTGCCAAGGGAGACAGGTGGCTGCAGGCAACAGAGGTCGCTAACCTGGGGGTTGACAGACATTGTCCTCCAGGGCTGGCAAGTACCATTCCATGTTTTTGGGAAAACGTGGGCAACCCTGAACCTTCAGCTGTGAGAGATATGCACACATGTTCTGCATCAGCAGTGAAAGTGCTGATGATGCCTAAAACCTCAGGGAAAAGAAAGCCATTCTGTAAATGATCTGAGTGAGTAAACTGCTACTAACAAATACAATGTCTGAGAGAATCTGCAAGGGGCAGAGAAGTCAAAAGTTTAGAATGTGATTGACTGTCTGCACCCTGCATTTAACCAAAAGCACAGGAAGGGTGGACATCTGATTAGTGACCAGATAATGGTCCAGTCTAAAAGTATAAATGTGACTGACTTGATAAGTTCCTACAGGACTGGAAGGGGAGTACTCAGAGTCTGGGCTTTTCCAGACATTGCCTGGGATGTCCAGTATTTTGTCCTTTTGGAGCTGGTAACTCCATCACAGCCAAGAGGGACTTTGTTTAATGGTCGTGACATTCAGTGGGAGCTGTTAACTCCAGCAAATGCCACCAGAGACTGAGACCTTGTGAAACATGCTTGAGAGAAGCTGCAGTACCTGCTGAGAATTGTCAAGTCAAAATACAGTGTTTCAAAAGTGACTGGGTCTGATATGGACTGTGAGAAATCAGGTCACCCTAACCATATGGAGAAAGCATCCACCAATGTGAAAGTGTATCTGTAAGACTGGATGGACCATGGTGGCCATGCTGGCCCATGGTTGAAGGGGACTAACATAAATGTGCTGATTAATAAATGTGCTGAATGCAATGTATCCAGCTTAAATTAGGCTTGGGACACATCCTGGTAGCGTGCCACCTAGAGTGCTGCCACATGCATTCCCCCCTGAGGGTATAGCCCAGATGTGGGGTTGAAATGTGCCGGCCCAGTTCCCAGTCTGGTCATCCAGATAGGGGCATTGCCAACAGAAGTAAATGTGTGATTTTTCACCTCAAAAGCTGAGAGATCCCTGCAGTCAGTATAGAGGGCTGGCTGTTAGCTTTGCCTGCATCTTGACCTCCAGAGTCAGAGCCTGCCTGCTGAAAGCATTAACTTGTACCTTGTACAGTATAATCCTGATCTACCTACAGTATGATCACTTCCCAGTCTGTAAGAATACAGGTTTCAGCCCTGTGCCACAAGAAGGGACTTGTAAATAGTTCAATGTGGCCAAGTTCTGCAAGCTACAGTTAGTGTGTGTTCAAAAATAACATTTCAAGTTAATCTGCAAGCAAGCAAGCAAATTTTATTTCTGAAACGCTGTTCCAAAGATCACAGTGTCTTACAGCAGTTATAGATAAAAACATTTCAATTTCAATAAATCACACATATAAAACATAATAAATAGTAGGACTAAATATCATTAAAATGGCAATTCAAATAAATATGTTTTCAGCATAGACTTGAAGGCCTCAAAGGATGGGCATTCCCTCATCCGGCGAGGCAGAGAATTCCACAGGGTCGGAGCTGCAAAAGCGAATGATCTCGCACCTGAAGTTGTTAAATGGACCCTGGGAATCTCTAGCAGTCCCTCGTGGGTGAAGTGGAGAGGACAAAGGTCACGGTAGGGAAAAAGAAGTTCTTGCAGGTACCGCGGTCCCTGTCCATGTAGGGCTTTATAGGTCAGTAATCTGACCTTGAAGGTGATCCTGCACCACACTGGCAGCCAGTGCAGTCTGTGGAGCACTGGTGTGACATGGCAGGATCTTGATACACTAGTCAACAACCTAGCAGCTGCATTCTGCACCAGCTGCAGGCAGTGAAGATCCACCCCTGGCACCCCTAGGTATAGAGCATTGCAGTAATCAAGGTGCATGGTCACAAAGGCCTTGGACCAAGGTAGAAAGGTCATCAGGTGGGACCAGATGCTTTATCCAAGTGATATTCCTCAGATGGTAAAATTAGATCTTGACAATGGCCAACACCTGAATCTTAAGAGTCAGCTCGCTATCAAGCATAACGCCCAGGTTCCGCACCCAGTCAGAGGTCACCAGCTGGTTGCCAGCCATAATCCAGAAGGCTGCCCAGTCAATAATCTCTCTACCTGATGACCTGGGTCCACAACCAACACCTCCATTTTATCTGGATTCAGTCTCAACCAGTCAGCACTCATCCAGTGCTGAATCTCAAAGAGGCAGTTGTTAAAGACCAAGACAACATCACCCTGTTCAAGCATAAAAGACATGTACAGTTGAGTATCATTTGCATAGCAGTGAAAACTCAACTCATACCACCTAATGATCTCTCCTAACAGCAGCATATACACCGCGAACAACATGGGGGAAAGCACAGAGTCCTGTGGTACCCCACAAGGCAGGGAGATAGAAGCTGTGGAGAAAACTCCCAGCTCAACCCTCTGTGACCTGCCAGTAAGGAATGAGTGAAACCATCTGAAGACTGTACCAGACAGTCCGCAGAATATCTGCAGGTACCTTAGCAACACCCCCATGGTCCACAGTATCAAATGCTGCAGAAAGATCAAGGAGGACCAAGATGGAACGGCTCCCCCGATCTCTTGCTGTCAGGAGATCACTAAGTACTTGAACCAGTTCAGTCTCAGTATTGTCTTTTTCTGAAACCGGACTGGAGAAGATTGAAGATGTCATGGGTGGTCAGATGCTCCTCGAGCTGCAACGCGACTGTCTTCTCAATAACCATACCCTCAAAAGGCAAGTTAGAGACAGGACTGTAGTTTGCAAGACAGTCAGAGTCGAGAGAAGACTTTTTCAGGAAGGGATGAACCACCACCTCCTTCAGGGTGTCCAGAAACACCGTGATCTCTAACAAACACCTAACTATCTCAGCAAGGACCAGTCCAATTTCCTCCATGCATCCCACAAGGAGGCGCGTTGGACCAGGGTCCAAACTACAGTAAGTCGGTTGCAAGCCCGTGATCATCTTCACAACATCCTCAATTGCCAGCTGGCCAAAATCTGACCAGACAAACCAGGTGCTAGCAACCTCACACCAACCTCCGCTCTGCCCATTTGAGTGAGCTATGCGGATCTCGGACCTGATGGTAGCAACCTTATTAGCGAAGAACTGAGCAAACTCATCACACTTCTTGTGTGAAAAGGCTCCCCTCTTCTGGAGATAGGTTGGATTGTATAACCTGTCCACAGTACAGAAGAGCTGAGCCGGTCAGTTCTTCACAGCTGCTATCTCCCTGGACAGGAACTCTGCCTCTTACGGGTGACTGCCAATTTATAATCACTGTAAAGTGATGTCAATCTAAGCCTGTTTCCATCCAGGCCCAATTTCAGCCAGCATTGCTCCAACCTTCTCCCTACTCTCCTCAGCTCCCTCAGAGACCAATCAAACCAGGGGGACCGAGGGTGAAGAGAGAGGGAGTGAACGCAGACAGGAGCAACAGAATTCAAAGCCACCCCCACTGCCTTATTATAGGCTAGCTGAAGACTCTATGGATCCATGCTCACACTCGAACTCCCCAATAGGACCAGCACCACTATAAGACTTTCAGAGGTCAAACCCCGCAAAGAACAGTACCTGACCATCTCTATAGGAGCTGGTCTATTAAGGGAGGGCAGCAAAACTGAACCCTATAGTGTGATTATCAGACCATCCGAAGGGCTCCACCACCATGTCCAAGATCTCCATCCTCAGCAGAAACACTAGGTCCAACGAATGACCCTTTATAGAAGGGCAGAAGGCAGAATAAGGGGTGCTAGTTGTACATTCAAGCAGACTTGATAGACCTCTAGGCCTTTATCTGCTGGCAAATTTCCTATGTTCGTATGTTATATGGATCACAGAGGTAATCACCTGTGTGAAGCCCAACAAAACCATCAGCTGGAGGAAGTCTTGTCCAAAACATAAGAGTTCATCATTGACCCAGGCACTGAAGTCCTCCATTACCAATCACCTGGGAGCCTCCAACACCATCTCGAAGATTAAGTCTGCAACTTCCTGTAAGAAATCCTTCCCATCACGGGGTGGAAGATAAATGAGAAGTATTCTACAGCCCACACCTGCACCCAAGATACATTCGAAGGGATCTAGTGACCTGAACTGGCACATCTACAAGGCCCAGCTCTGTCTTAAAACAGATGGCTACCCCCCCCCGCCCCTGCAATCCAGTCTCGGGTGGTGTATCACCAAGTACCCAGCTGGAACTGCTGACTCCAAAATGAGACCAGCATTCTGATCCATCCAGGTCTCAGTGATGCAAGCCTGTTCAGATGACCCAACATGATCAGCAACTACTGCTGTCTTGTTCCGATTCGACCTGGCATTGCATAACACCACCTGAGGTTGGATGAGCAGCCAAGATTGATCGCACTACCTGCCCACCAAAGATGAAGCCCTTGGGTATGGGCACCAGGCAGGGTAAACACCTGTCCAGGGCCCATTTCAACCCAGGGCGTCTCCTAGGCTGCACAACCCCAATTCGCCCGCCCCACTCTACTCCCCGCCAGTCCCCCACCCTCTGATGCCTCCTCGCTATCCCCAAGGCGTGACAATGCCCATAAACCTCAATCAAGAGAGGGGGGGAAATCAAAGGGGTGGAGGGCCTGGAGCTCAGCTGGAGATTAATACCCACCCGTTGAAGCCTTCTGCCAGCACATCCTGCCAAAATTTCTCACTCAGCAGCTATCTAAAAATAACAATCACTCAAATAAAACAGTCAATCTCTCTTAATCTTATTTTAGGTGTCCTTAAATACCCCAAACAGCATAAATTACCCCACCCCCAAACACTAAAACTTAAAATAACTTAACCAAAACAGCAATAGCGAGTACATTTATATTAATTGATGTCTTGCATAGACTCTCCAACTGTAATTTAAAAATTAAATAATGTCCACAGATTAAAGATTTTTGCAAGGGGACTCTCACCATCCCCTAGCAATAAATTTAAGCCAAAACGTGACCCTCTCACTGTCACATTTAAAACAATTTGTATAATATATCCACTACAAAATAGGCTCTCTCACTGCCTATCCAAAATATGAAATAAATAATCTCTGGTGGCCAGCTAAAAGTCAAAGGAGTCCACAGCCAACATTTCTTTGATGAGATACTGATAGTGCCAGTTTTTCCAACAAGGTCCTCTGGTGGATCACATTGCCAGGCCCAGAATCAACTCCAAGGAAGGCCTCAGAGCACAATCAATTCTCCTCATTTAAGTAGCGGGAGCAGCCTGACCCCCATCACACAGCCCTCTGCCTCTGCTTGTTCCTTTAAGGGCTCCATCTTGCTGGTCAATGACAGCTGCAACACACCACAGGCCTGCAACTCATAAGAACTTTAGTTAATGGGTACCTAGTTTAAAAATGTCGAATCGCAGGGTTCCATATGGTTCTCGGCACTGGTGCTGTGTGGGTTTCTAATAGCTGTGTCAACTTTCTAATTGCAGCTAGCCAGATAGATAGCCAAGTATCTGATTACCTCAGAGGTTGATGGGTACCACCATGATTGATGCCTAACGGTAAAGTACAAAATGTTCAAATGATTATTGTGACTTATCTGATTTAAACTCAGACCAATTCAAACCAATATAAATATTGTAAATAGCTTAACCTCTACTTATATTACCCTTCCAGGCCCTTCCCCATGTAAATAAACTGTTGTTTTTGCATAATTCTGTCTTGTGGGAATATTATTAATAAAGTGTAATTAATTAATCAAAATGTTTAAACTGGGGTGCTAGAGAGACATGCTTCAGACTGGTCACACGCCATTTTGACTCTGATGGAGACAAAGTTATAAATCACAAAAATTTAAGTTTAGTTGCAGAGTTTGCTTACTCACTTTATATAACTCAATACCTCTTGGCTGAAGGAACACATTGATCAAAAATCAAGCATGGGAAGATCACAAGGTACAATGGGAGGACAAGCAAAATGGCAGCCACCTCCATTGCAAGCAGATACAGCAACAGGCCGTGACCCCTCTGGGCAGCACTGGAGCCAGCAACACCAGGGGAGAGGGCAATCCACCACCTTGGGAGAGTGTGTTGAAGGCAGTCCAGGATGTGGATAAAAAGACTGAATTATTGCTAACCCAAATGGGAGTGCAGGACATGAAGATCACTGATGCAGTCGTTACGGCATTGGAGGCTGATGGTAGATCAAAAAAGAGTCAAGTAGCTGTCAGCAAAGTCATACTGGAAAATACCCACCTTCACTACTGACTGGAGACTCTGGAGAATGCCACTTGTGCCATAAATATCCAGATTGTAGGTCTGCCAGAAGATGTCGAAGGGGAAGATCTATTGATCTACTTCAAGACATGGCTACAGGCATTCTTACCTTAAGACCTGGGGTTCAAACTGCGAGACATCAAGAGGGCTTACAGAGTAAATGCATGCACAGTCCGGCATCCCAATACTGTACCCCGCACAATTGTTTTGGTGACCAAGGGACTAGAAGTTAGAAACTTTATTTTACAGTGGATTCACTGCAACTTTCCAGTTGAGATTGAGGAAAATGAAGTTGAATGTTCCCTGATTGGTCTTTTGCAACACGATCCAGAAAGAAGCTTTTCTACCCCTTGAGACAACAGCTCAGGGAATTAGAGGTAGCACATTCGCTCTTGGCTCCAGCAGGACTCCAAATAACATATGGAGGTTGGACTTTTCAGTTTAATGATCCAAAGGAGACACAGAAAAGAGTCAACAAGATCGCCAAAGAATTTAATCGTGCCTAACCATTGGAGGCTGAGGGTGAAGAACTGTTTGCCATGGAGGACTGAGCCAAGCAGCACTGGTGACTGATTAAATGTTTCCTAAGTCCCATTCTGAACTCAAACAGTATATACATGTCAGATTTATTTCAAAGCTTATACAAGGATTGGATGTTGGTCTCTGGGGGGTTGGGACTGTGAGTCTGGCTTTATGCCATTTAAATCAGTTTAGAAAGGGAAAAGGAAAAGTTCTGAGTTGTGTTCCACAAGTGTGTAGGGTGTAGCAATGTTTCAGACTGCATAGTCACTTGTGGGAGTAGCCATGTTGGCGGCCTTCACTTTCATTAGCTTAGCAGTCTGTCAGTTTAGTACTGTGCATGCTTTTAAATTTTCTCTACCCACTGCTCGAATCATAGTATTGGTGCAGTACTGTTAAGACAGATATTCTGGCATATCCTACAGAAACTCTCCATATCGAGTCAAGTGAAGGTCTGCTCTATTAGTCTGATAAAATAGACTTCAGCACAAACTCTGCAATATATACAGCATTGTAAGGTTTACCCTATGCATTTTGAGGTTCAGTTTAATGTTTAATTACTCTTGTTGGCTCTGTTGGGCAAGTATTGGAGTACTTATTATTAATACCATTTAAACACATCTAGTTTTAGCAGGAAACAGTGACTCTAGGTGGTCACATATGCATAATCTTTATTACATATCACGGATCTTTCTGCCTGTTGTAGCGTGGTTTAGCACATTAGTTAGAATAATTCAGAATGTAGATAACATAATGGTTTCCCCATATGTTGTGTCAATATAGCAGATTCAACAATCCTGATGCTTATAAATGTGACAGCTTCCTGTTTTATGAAGAACTCATTGTAGTTTTATATCTGAGAAGTGCTGTGCTTTACTGAAAGATTCATTTAAAAAAATGAATAAAATAAAAGTTTAAAATTTTTTTAAATTGTGGGGAACTGTTATTGGGTCATGTTTGGGGTGGCATCAAGGTAATATGGGTAAGAACAGCATCCCAGAGGGTTGTAATAAGTATTAGCTAGCCCACTTAAAAGTATAATCTGGGTGGTGACACTGTGCATTATGCTGTATCTTAGGAAGGAACCAGTTTAAAGTTACAGTACAGACCCAGACCCCTCAAACATGGTTAGGCCTACAAGGCAGGGGTAATGTAGCCCTTCAGATACCCAGCACCAGGGTTACATGTATGTTCCTAAAGTTGCTGGAAAAAAAGAAAGCTGTCAGACAATACTCCTTGGAAAATAAAACTGGTGATGCAGACGACTTTATTACTCCACATCAGTGGGCCATGCTGGAGATTCTAATTTCACTCCTATAGCCATTTCAGGAAATTAACAGGTGAGTGCAAACACAGCAGCTCTATGCCAGGTGATACTCCTGATAACAATTTTAAAATTCAGATTGAATCTGATTTTGGAAAAGTTAGAGGACCAAGAGAGTTTTATCGCATAGGCTGCCAGTGGTGCAGCTGACACATACAAGTTGCTCCCCAGAATACAACAAGATCTAATGAGATGATCAAAAAAGTTGATGAAGATGACAAACTATGTAAAATGCTTCATTCTGAGTACTACATTAAAGCAACAGTCTTAGACCCACAATACAAATCAAAGCAACTATTGAGTGATGATGACACTTCTTTTAAGATAAACAAACAAGAAATAATTGATGAGGTGCATGCTGCCTTGGAACAGAGTACAACAGCACCACATTCAGAATCTTCTTCACAACACAGCACAGCATCAGGTAGCCCATCCTTTACTGTTGTGGCATATACTCCCTCTTCCTCCTCAGCCACTGCAACAGGATCTTCTTCTTCATCACCATCCAAACATAGCATTGTCCCATAGTCACTCAGTTCAGCTTGATGTCTCGGGAGTGACTTACAAGATGTAATTGTAACATCTTCTTCATCTGCTTCTGCTAACACAACCTCAGCACAGACCATTGTTGAAATAAACCTGGCAGAGTCTAATATCAACTGTAATGCTGATTCTTTTAAATATTGGAAATCCAAGCAAAGTATGTGGCCTGCTTTAGTAAACATTGTAAAGAAGTACATGAATTGCCCTCCGACTAGCATCTGTTCAGAACGAGTGTTTGGTTCAACTGGTAATGTCATTACTGATGCACGATCCTGTTTACACCAGAAAATGTTATGCGTTTGATATTTCTGAAAGTAACATTCTTCATTTTAATTTCAAATATGATACCTGAATGAAACATATAGTCTGGGTGAGCAGGACCTATTCACAAAGCACTTTCACAAGAATTAATTTTGCACCTGTGGTGAAAATCTTTTGTGAATGTGGTCTACTACATGAAGTAGCAATTAAATGCAACAAGTCAGGTCAGGGCTCAGGAGTATAGACTAGGCCAGGCCAGAATTACTTGAATGATCACAATAAGCACAGATACATGAAAAATAAAAACATCAGTGGGTTCAGAGTCCAAATGCAGCAAGCAACTACATTTCATGTCACAGACTTACTCGGTGGGACTAGGTACCACTCTGATCTGAAAGGTAGGGTACTGCTGTCTACTACTACTACTACCTGTCATTCTTTGTCCTCATGTCTACTACTACTTGTCACTTTTTGTCCTCACTACTACCATTTGTCATTTCTTTTGTCCTCAGCAACTGATTAAAAAATATTATTTTACCACCAACCTGACTGTACTGTAGTATTACTGTTTTAATTTTCATACAATGGATGACTTAGCAGAAGTCTGAAATTGAAATTGAATGCATTTTGTATAATATATTTCTCCTGTCACCCATAATTGGCTGTGATTACTTCACAGAGAAAAATGTAAATTCATTTCTTTATTGTGTGTGTGGTATGCTAGCCTGGCCTTAACAGTACATCTCACTTATAGTAACTGGGTTTAGATCATTATATTTCTAATTTTTACATACTTAAATTACTTGGCACTGGTTGGCAGCAATTGTGGAACTAGGAAGGATGTAACTGTGTGTCATCATGTCTTCATGTGGCAGTAGTAACCTTTATTTTGTGACTGCACTGCACTTGACCAATGTGATGAGATGACTGGCTGCCTGGCTGGTAATCAGTTTATGTCTTTTCTTTCTTGTTTAATAAATGTACTGCATGTTGTTAATTAGTAGAAGCAGTCGTAGACAACATTACCACCTGTTGGACTAGGTAGTGTACCATACCACAGTACACCTGGACATGTGATGCAGTTGCATCATTCACATGGGTAGGGTGGGTAGGATCTTAATGCTGCTCATTTTGGTCATTAATTTTTTTTCACCTGGTTTGCTCTGACTGGAACATCCATCAAAATAATACCCACACAGCAGCATTAATAAAAAATATCTTAGCTGTCTGCAGTGCTTGGTAGATTATTTTGTTGTACAATAGTACTTGCATCTGTCTGCCTCTCTCGCTTCTTTTCTCTCTCTCTGTCTCCCAGCACACTCACATCACAGACCTGAGCAGGATATGCCACCAGTACAGGCCAGCCATGAAACAGCTAGTGGTAGTTATTGCTTTTATATAGCAGTTTTACTGTAATTTGTATACAAATAATGCATTAAATTATTTCCTATCGGCCTCTGTGTTAAATATCACCAACGCTGGCCACTTTTTATCACATTTTTTCAAATATTTATAAATAATCAGAACTAATCAGAGCAAATCAGAACTCCACCATGTTCTGGCTCTTATTTAATAAGGGTCAGATCTTTGCCAAGTTCTCCCAGCCCCAGCTATGAGTCATGCCATTTGGCCACTCACCACAAAACTCATGTACTGTGTGTCAGTTTCGTAAAAATTGAGTTATGAATAGAACATTGAAAAACGCTCTGCAGATGTGCCACAATAGCATTTTATTTTGTAAATAATTTGTAATCTAAGGGTGAGAGGAAAGGAAAAAGGGATATTCGCCGAACCACTGAACTTCAGGGGTTTCCACCCAGCTGAAGCCAGTCAGAAGATTGCCATCTTCACTTCGGCTCTTTGGTGCTTCAGCAGGCATGATGCAGCTATAAATACATGGAGCATGTGCAACACTTTCTGACAGCCACCTGACCTTCAGCAACCAATCAGGGACATGGAATCTAGGCAAACATGAGCATTCTGCAGCTCTGTGCGCCATTGCAGCTCTGGTATCAGGGAGTAAGGATATTGCTGTGCGTGCTGTGCTCTCTTTACTCTTTTTGTTAGAAAAAGTTTGCCAAAATCATCCAATTTGTGAAGAACAGTTTCTCGGCGTTAAATTAAAAGCTGCCATTGTAGTCCCACACATTTTGTTAGGCATGGAAAGGGAAGAAAAAGAAGAGTATTGTGAAGGCAAACTGGGGGGGGGTGCAGAAAGGCCCTGGGCCTGCCCTGCTGCAATAGGCCACTGTTGTTGTTGTACTCAAAACTTCCACACCATAGTTTTTGGTACTTTTCTTGACTGTATGGGTGCCTAGGGCCCAAATCTTAACTTTATCAAATTGTAGCTTTGGTGATTGTTTGTGGGTGGCTCATAGTTATGCTCCTGGTTCAAGGACATGGTGCCCAAAGGCTCCAGCTTGCCTGCTTCCCCCCCAACAAAAAAAGAAATCTTGTGAAATACTTTATCCAACTGCAGCTTAGTCTTCATGACAGGCAGTGTGTGTTGAGTCTGGCTTACCTGTGGGAACCAGAGCACCCCCCAAAAACAATCTTATGAAACATTTTAGCCCGTTGCAAGTTGCAGTTTAATCTTCTTGACAAGCAGTGTGTGCCATGCCTGGCCTGCCTTTGGGAACCAGACTCCCCCACCCAAAAAAAATCTTATGAAGCATTTTATCTAGTTGCAGCTTAGTCTTCATGACAAGCTGTGTATGCTGTGTCTGGCCTGTCCGTGGGAAATGGAGCCCCCACCAAAAAATCTTGTGAAGCACTTTATCCAGTTGCAGCTTAGTCTACATGAAAGGCAGCATGTGCCATATCTGGCCTGCCTCTGGGAGTTGGAGCCCCCCCCAAAAAAAAAATCTTCTGGAACACATAATCCAATTGCAGCTTAGTTTTCATGACTGGTAGTGTGTGATGTGCCTGGCCTACTTGTGGGCACTGGAGCCCCCTTCCCAAAAAAATATTGTGAGGCACTTTATCTAGTTACAGCTTAGTCTTCATGACAGACAATGTGTGCCATGTCTAGTCTGTCAGAAAGATGTAGCAAGGACATCCTGCAAGGGAAGCAAAGAGGACTGGGAGAGGAGGAGGAGCCACATGGAAAAGTTCCAGTATGGTACCTGTCCCCACAGTAAGTAGCAGTTCTGCAAGTAACAGTCATGGCTGTGTAGCATGTGGTGGGGGAGATGCACATGGTGAGGATATTAGAAGGAGAAGGACAGAGATAGGGAGTGGTGTTGGTGTTGGTGCTCCAGGTGGTGGTGGTGGGTCCAAGACTTAGAGGCTCACTAGGATGGGTTGTGTCATAGTATGTCCAAAAAAAAAAAACAGGAATTTTTTAGTCTGCAGAAGTCATCTGATTGTATGCCCACTTAAAGCAGGAGCTGTCATAGTCAGTCACAGTCAGTGTCCAGTGGTGTATCTGGTGATGCTGAAACCAGCCACAGCAAAGCAGAAACACACAGGTCTTCCACTGCTCGTGGTGCTCTTCCTTCTCCTCCTACAAGTACCGTGCTTTCACCTACTACCCATGGTGGTGATGTAATGCCCAGGGATCCTCCATCCCATTGCAAAGATACACAGGCAAACCCTCCACCTGTGTGTCTTTTGCCAACCACACAACAACAGGTGGCTCTGCAGGGCAGGGTGCCAACTAAGCAACCTATACACCAATGCTATGGTAAGCATTAGAGGCAATTTCTAGTCACCCACTGCTGGCTTAAGATGCTTTATGATGTTTTTTCTCTGAAGGTACTAACAGACCCAAAATCAGGGAGTGAGTTTTGGGGTTCTGGCTCTACTGTTATCCTGGAAAAGTTAGAGGTGGAAGACATCTGGAGGCTAGTTAAACAAACCATAACAGAGCTACAATACCTTGCGTCAGGTCAGTAACCAAAAGAAAAAAAAATGCAAAAGATCATTATGGTTCCTGGAACAGGTCAAAAAAGCTATTACAATCAAAAGGAAGCTTTCCACAAACAAAACAAGTTATGGTCAGAGCCGATATGGCTGTGGAGAGCTTTTGGGATGTGTTTACCCATTATTTCTAATGAATTTGCACAATGCAGATCTGATGAGAGGCAGTTTCAATGTGGTCTTCCTTTTACACATTTTTGCAATGTATTTTCCTAGATTATGCCTGCTGATTGCTATATATTTAACCTGGATAGTTCACAGAAGAAATAGCATTAGAACACTGAAATGTGTCATACATAGGTACGAGCTGTGTGCGGGCCATAATGCCCAGTGGCCATGCCCCTCTGGCACTCGCATGCGGATCCATCGTCCCAGTACCATTGCACTACTCAGTGTGTGAAAGCTGATGATGTACTCACTCACACAGGTCCCAGAACAGGCATGCTACAGCTGACCTCCCATTTGTTTGTACAATCAAGGAACCACATACACACTATCCATAGCCTGGAGAGTACACTACAAATGGCATTGCAGGATACCACACCCCAGGGAACCCAGGATACCTCAGCAGTCTGGAGGGTGGTATGTTACACAGGGGAAAGGGGAAGAGTATATGACAGCAGGAAGATACAGCATCAACATGGCATGCATTGGAGGTATGTCAGTTCCCTTTTACAGTTTGCCAGGGGCATACACACAGCTACATACACTGGTAGGTCTGCAGCTTATGTAGTGCCCCAATGTATGGTATAGCCACTTGGTTTATTCTGGAGTGCAGGTCCCTGGCTTGGGTCCAGTGCAGTTGGTGTCTGGCTGTGACAGGGTGTGAAGGGCAGTGCCAGTCTCCACAACAGGTCAGGTATGGGGGGAGTGGGGTTGTCTATGTACCAAGGCAGTGGGTGGGAGTCCTCTGTGCTATGGATATGGACCAAGGTTTCCTCTAGTGCAATTGGGTCCAGGGGGGCCCTTCACTATGGAGCTCTTCAGGGATGGAGTTTGATTCATCGGGGATGGGAGGGGATACCTCTAGTCCACTAGGGCTGCCAGGCTGCTGTGCACCTGAGAGCATTTCCACTGCCCACCTGTGGGATGCAAGCCAGGTTAGGCCAGCTATTCATGGTCTAGCTGTGGGCCACACTGCTCTGGGCTGCAAGAGGTGAATTTCCCACTGAGTATGCCACAGTGTGGCATATGCATGGGAACACACTCTCAACTTGCACAGCATACTATTTGTGTTCATGCTAGCCCATTCCCTTGTGGCAGGCACATCCTGCATGTTTTTATATCATGCTGTGGTGCATTATTGGAGTTGTGTGGCATATCTCCCATTTCCTCCAGGATGCGCTGTGCATCTCATTTGAATATGGGGGCCCTGGACTAGGCTATCCTGAAGAACTACTTTATCAAAATAGGAAAATCATGACCCCACTGAAAACAAGATATTGCATCAAATCTGGGACAGCCTGAGAAAATGCAGTGCAAAAATGTATAAATGAAGATCCCTATGACAATGAGATGTAGCATCTCACCTGCACTATCCAGGATACAAAATATAAGATAAGAAATATTTAAAGGAACTCTATTCTAAACTGAACTTCACTGTGATCACTGACATAAACTAAAGGTTTCTTTATTTTAACAATCACATAGAGGTGTGGTTTGCACATTTTATGGAACACGTACAAACAGAGGTGAGAAAGAATAAATGCCTCAGTTGGGGCTTGAACCCAGGCTGCCCAGAATACCATTCTGATTGTAATAACCAGCTGCACCACTGAGGCAACTGGAACCTGGGCTGTCTCCGAGCACGTTACTCTTTCTCAAATGCACAACCTAATGGCAACACAAATATTTACTTGTAACAATCACACAGGAGTGTGGTGTGCATATTTTATGGCACACATACAAACAGAGGTGAGAAAGAATAAGTGCTTCAGCTGGGAGTTGAACCCAGGCTGCCCAGCAGTATTGTGGCCATGAGAATGGGGTGTAGTGTGTGTGTGTGTGTGTGTACATGTGTGTGTGTGTGTGTGTGTGTGTGTGTGTGTGTACAAAATATAAGATAATAAATATTTAAAGGAAATCTACTCTAAACTGAACTTCACTGTTTTCGCTGACATAAACAGTTTCTTTATAACATGCTAAAATGAATTTTTTTAATGTTGTGGCCATGAGAATGGTGTGTACAGAGAGTGTGAGTGTGTGTGTGTTTGCTGTAGCTCAATGTATTTTTTCCCAAAAAGCATAGTAGAAAATTGCTTCTGATTGCTACATATTTAGTCTAAGCAGTTCACTGAAGACCTGGCATATGTCTGAAACTGCTCATCCGATAGTGTCTGTAGTGGTTTAAAAAAAAACAGTGTAAATCATAGATTTGATGGGAAAGGGTGACATTTATGAGGCATGAATCTTTCTTGAAAGACAATACATTCCCAAGTTAAATGAGTATCAAGAAGCCATTTAAATGTGCAAATCTCCAGTTTAATAGGCAATCAATATTAAACAAATATTTAACAAGCAGTTTCAGTTTACTAATGGCATCTGATAAGCAGTTTGGAGTTATGTCTCCAACATTCTTAACAGAAAGAAGGCAATATTTTATTTCAGTTGATATGGAAGGATACATTGAAAAGTACAAAACACGTGTTCCACAATACTCCATTTTCCAGCTACAGATAGCAAGATGGCTGTAGGCTCCGACCACAGCCATAAAAATAACCAGAGCATTGCCTGGTCCTCCCTGCACCTCCATTGTTTGGCAGTTTTTTGACTGTGTCAGGGGGACAGAAGTGCGGTCAAGTGCTGCTTATGTGAGGTGGAGGTGTGCCGTGGCCCCGGGGGACTCACCTGGGGACTGGGAGCCAGCACAGCCATATGCTTAATCACCAGAAGTTGGAGTGGCAGGCTGCCACAGAACGGACCATGCCTGCACCTGCTGGCCATTTTGTGGCAGTGGGTGCAGCTGTGCATTACGGCATCCCATCTCCACCAGCACCCCCACTCCCACCACCACCACCACCAGCAGGTTAGCCTGTAGAAAGGGTGGAGCCCAGAGAACTGCATGTAACACAGGCTGACTTGACAGTTCTCTGGAGTGCTGCCGAGGATAACAACGAGAGGGTGAGTGCTCTGGAGCAGCAGCTGGATCATGTAGAAGGACATCAGTTGCAAATTATGTCCATGCTGGAAATGCTGCTGGATCACCATGGGATCCCACATTATTCTTTTATCCTCACACCTTTTGGCCCCCACACCTTCCTTGCTGTGTTATAAAATGCATTCCTCCACCATCCCTGACCCTTGTATGTAATTATGCCCTTTTTTTGTTGTCTTCCGTATACATGACACTTTGTATTCTGAGCAGTGCAAGTATACTGTACTAAACTGCATGTGTGCAGTCAGTCTTCTTTCCAGTCTGCGTATGTACTGCAGACACTGTCCAACTCCCTGACTTAAAAACAAACATTAATGCGTACAATGGTGGGGTGGTGAAGCCTGGAGAGATACTACAAAACAGGCTTACAATACATCCAAGTAACTATTACAAAAAATTAATGTTGTGATTCGTGATGTGTTCATGAATTGTGATAGAAACATAGAAACATAGAATTTGACGGCAATTAAGGACCGCTTGGCCCACCCAGTCTGCCCATTTCCCTACCTACTGGATAAGCTGCAGATCCTAGTTAACCAGCAGCCTACTTCTTTCTACCCCCACCCCCCAGAATTGCCTTATGACTATCCCATGCATGCTTGAATTCCACCACTGATTTTGACTCCACAACCTCCTCCGAAGGCCATTCCATGCATCCACAACCTCTCTGTGAAAAAATACTTCTTAAATTACCTCTGAGCCGCCTCTATCTTCAAATTGTGCCCTCTTGTTCTTGCACACCTCTTTTTGAAAGATGCTGCCTCTTGACTTTGTTGATTCCCTTGAGGTATTGAAAGTTTCTATCATGTCCCCTCTCCCTCCTTTCCTCGAGGCTATACATATTAAGCTCCTAAGTCTCTCTTCATATGTCCTCCGTGCAGACCCTGCACCATTTTAGTTGCCTCCTCTGACAGCTTCCATCCTGTCTATGTCTTTGCGGAGATTGGGTCTCCAGAACTGCACACAGTACTCCAGATGGGGTCTCACCAGCTGTCTGTACAGAGGGATAATAACTTCCTGTTTTCTACTGGTGATGCCTCTCCTATGCATCCCAGTATCCCCCAGCCCTCCTTGCTGCCCTTCTTACATTGCTTGCCCACCTTTAGGTCATCTGATATGACTACCCCAGGTCCCTTCCATTTTGTTGTTGTTAGTATCTCACCCCCATTGTGTACTCTTCCCCTGGTTTTTGTTTCCCAGGTGCATTACCTTGCACTTCTTAGCATTGAATCTAAGGCCGTACATTTGACCATTCCTCCAACTCATGCCAAGTCCCTTCTCATCCTTTCCACCCCACCCTGTGTATCAACTCTGTTGCAGATCTTAGTGTCATCTGCAAAGAGACATATTTTCCTTCCAGTCCTTCTGCAATGTCGCTTATAAAGACATTGAAGAGGACTGGTCCTAATACTGAACCCTGCGTACCCCGCTAGTAACCCTCCTTTCTTCTGAGTGGACTCCATTTACTATTACTCTGTGTCCTATTCTCCAGCCAATTCTTTACCCAGGCTGTCATCTTGGGACCCACTCCCAGGCTGGCTAACTTGTATATTAATCTTTTGTGTGGACTGTGTCAAATGCCTTGCTAAAGTCTAGGTAGGCCATGTCCACAGCCCCTCCCTGATCTACTACTTTGGTCACCCAGTCAAAGAAATCTATCAGATTCGTCTGGCATGACCTTCCGCTGTGAATCCATGCTGCCTAGGGTCTTGTGCCCTCTGGCCTCTAGATACCGACAATTCTTTCCTTTAGAAGTGATTCCATCATTTTCCCTATCACTGAGGTTAAACTAACAGGTCTATAGTTTCCTGCTTCTGCCTTGCTCCCACTTTTGTGAAGGGGAATCACATCTGCCCTCCTCCAGTCCTCGGGTACCACCCCATCCTCCCATGATTTGTTAAAGAGGGTAGCCAGTGGTGTCACTAGTTCTACCCTTAGTTCTTTTAGAATTCTGGGATGAATTCCATCAGGCCCCATTGCTTTGTCCACCTTCAGTTTTAAGAGTTCTTCAGAACCCTTTCTTCTGTAAATGGGCTGGTATCAACTTCTGTATCCAGAGTGTTACTACTGTTTGTTTTATGTACCTCCCTCTTCCTTTGTAAATACTGAGCAAAAATATTTGTTTAGTATCTCTGCCTTTTCACATTCTCCCTCTGCCCACCCTCCCTCCCTTTATTAAGCCTCACTATCCCTCCTTTGTGACTGCATTTGTGATCATGATGATGAAGAAATGTGAATGCCTACTGCCTACGGCTGTACTTCCCCGATGAGCTGTAGCTTAAAACTCCCAGACTTAAAAACACGTAACAATGAGTACAATGGTGGGGTGGTGAAGCCTGGAGAGATACTACAAAACAGGCTTACAATACATCCAAGTAACTATTACAAAAAATTAATGTTGTGATTTGTGACTGCATTTGTGACTGTGATGATGAAGAAACGTGAATGCCTACCGCCTACAGCAGTACTTCCCCGTTGAGCTGTAGCTTAAAACTCCCAGACTTAAAAACACGTATCAGTGAGTACAATGGTGGGGTGGTGAAGCCTGGAGAGATACTACAAAACAGCCTTACAATACATCCAAGTAACTAGAAAAAAAAATTAATGTTGTGATTCATAACGTGAATGATCGTGAATCGTGATTTGTGACTGCATTTGTGACTGTGATGATGAAGAACGTGATTTGTATCACGAGTGACTCGTGATGATGGTCCTGAATTATAAAACGCATATTAATGAGTACAGTGTTCATGCAGAATTAAGCACCACACCTGTCCAGTAATCTGAAGGGAAGCCAAAAAAACAACTGTGACTTAAGTTACAGATGGAGACTGGGCCCTAAAGAGATGCAAATGCACAGACAGATTAAGATTGCGCTGTGCACTGAAGAAATGCAGACACAAAGGCATAACACCTAACCAGTGCTCACCATCAGAAATTCAAATCTGGAAAAGAATACCTTTGCTGGTTGGGGCAGGCCGTGTGGGGGGGACAGTGTACTGCACTGCTGCAGTAACAGTCACTAGTACTAGTACCAGTAAAGATACCACAAAGAAGCACAAAAATCACACAGCTGCAGTGGATAGCAGCTTCACATTGCTGAAATTATTATGTGGCACAATAAAAGGTGCTTGATTTGATGATACGCTTCACACACATACTCACACACACACCAAGTAATGCATAGCAAATTGAAAACTTCAGTAATATAACCACATATTTTAAACAAACTAAAATTATGCACTGCGGCAGTAACAGTCACTAGTACTAGTACTAGTACCAGTAAAGATACCACAAAGAAGTACATAAATCACACAGCTGCAGTGGATAGTAGTTTCACATTGCTGAAATTATTATGTGGCACAATAAAAGGTGTCTGATTTGATGACACACATACTCACACACACACTAAGTAATGCATAGCAAATTGAAAATGACATCTGCCTGGATTGGTGGTAGTTCAGGTGGATGTTAAAGATCCCATGGCACTTATCGAAAAAGAGTAGGGGAATTTCCCCGGTGTACTGGCCAAATTTCCCTCATTCACTAAAAATACCACCAACAGCTTAATCTGGTTCAAGGTCAGTTGGCATTCATCTGTATTCCCCTCCCCCGGGTAGTGCCTGAAAATAGGCAGGATTTGTCTAGTGCACTTACCTGGTCAACAAAAACGAAATAAATAATAAACAAAATAAAACTTCAGTAATATAACCACATATTTTAAACAAAGTAAAATTATGCACTGTTGCAAGACAACAATCAGCAAAAAAAGGCAAGAAATATTGAAAATATTACTGTGCATACATTAACACAGTTATACAAGAAAAATATCACCAAAACAGAAAGCACTGTCTTTTTCTCCAAGTTAATCTACCTACACAACAGATACGCCCCTCCCCCAAAGCACACTTCCACTGTCTCTCAGTACACAGACTAAATGTTGTACATTAACATTTAAAATCCATACACAAACTTTCAAGATGCGTTCCAAACTCAGCAGGTGGGGGAACCGACCAGGGAGGCATGGTACTGGATGTGGTCCTGGCAGACAGTGACCAGATTAGGGGCCTGGAGGTAAGGGACCCGTTGGCGGGGAGTGACCATGCCACGGTCTGGTTCTGCCTGGACCTAGAGGGCTAGAAAGCTCACAAAGATGGAGGTAACTGACTTCAGGGAACGGATTTTAAGGAAATGGGAAGGATCCTTAAGGAGCATTTGGATGGGATTGGGTCAGACATGGACGCTGATAGTAGGTGGGAAATCATCAGGAGAGGGGTGCAAGATGCTACCAGCACATGTGCAAGAGTAAGACGAAAATGCGGTAGGGCCCTAAAACCCTGCTGGTGGACCAGGGAGGTCCAGGAGGTGGTGCAGGGAAAGAAGGCAGCCTATAGGCAATTCAAGTGCTCAAGGAGTGAAAGGGATCGAGGGGAGTATGAGCTGAGTGCTAGAAGGGCCACTAGGGTGGTGAGGGCAGCTAAGGCAAGGAAGGAGCAGAACCTGGCCAGGGAAATCAGGAGAGGGAACAAGGGATTCTTTAGGTACAGTGGCGTGAAAAAGTATTTGCCCCCTTCCTGATTTTCTCTATTATTGCATATTTGTCACACTGGATGTTTTCAGGTCTTTAGACAAAATATAATATTAGATAAAGGAACCTGAGTGAACAAATAACACCTTTTTTTTTACTTATTTCATTTATTTAATGAAAAAGTTAACCAACACCAACTGGCACTGTGTGAAAAGTAATTGCCCCTAGTTAAATCAACCCAATTAAAGGGATAATTAGAGTCAGCTGATTGAACACAGCCAGGCTTGATTACAGCCAGCCCTGCTCAATATAAACTCACTTATTTTGGCCCTACCATCAGAGTCATTGCCAGCACAAAGATTCAAAAGCACATTATGCCATGATCAAAGGAAGTTCCTGAAAAGATCAGAAAAAATTTGTTGCCATCAGTCTGGAAAGGGTTACAAAGCTATTTCTAAGGCTCTGGGACTCCATCGAACCACAGTGAGAGCCATAATCTCCAAATGGAGAACACTTGGAACAGTAGTGAATCTTCCCAGGAGTGGGCGGCCTGCCAAAATTACTCCAAGGGCGCAGCGTAAAATCATCCAGGAAGTCTCAAAGGATCCTAAAACAACATCCAAAGAACTGCAGGCTTCTCTTGCCTCAGCTAAGGTCAGTGTTCATGACTCCACAATCAGAAAGAGACTGGGCAAAAATGGGCTTCATGTGAGAGTAGCAAGGCGGAAACCACTGCTAACCAAGAAGAACATAAATGCTCGTCTCTCATTTGCCAAGAAGCACCTGATGATCCACAAGCCTTTTGGGAAAATGTTCTATGGACAGATGAGTCCAAAGTGGAACTTTTGGATGACATGGATCACATAATGTCTCACAGAAGCAAACACAGCATTCCACAGTAAGAACACCATACCAACAGTCAAACATGGTGGTGGTAGTGATGGTGTGGGATGCTTTGCTGCTAGGGACCTGGATGACTTGCCATAATTAAAGGAACCATGAATTCTGCTCTGTACCAGAAAATTCTTAAGGAGAATGTCCAGTCATCCTTCCGTCAGCTGAAGCTGAAGCGTAGTTGGCCATGCAGCAAGACAATGATCCAAAACACAAAAGCAAGTCCACATCAGAATGGCTAAAAGAAGTAAAATTAAAGTTTTGGAGTGGCTAGTCAAAGTCCAGACTTAAACCCAATAGAGATGCTGTGGCAGGACCTGAAACGAGCAGTTCATGCTCGAAAACCTACCAAATGTTACTGAATTAAAGCAGTTCTGAGGAAGAGTGGGTTAAAATTCTCCACAGCGATGTGAAAGACTGATATTGAATTATAGGAAGTGTTTGGTTGCAGTCATTGCAGCTAAATGTGGCATAACCAGTTATTAAGTGTAAGGGGCAATTACTTTTCACACAGTGCCAGTTGGTGTTGGTTAACTTTTTTTCATTAAATAAGTGAAATTAAAAAAAAAAACAAGTGTTATTTGTTCACTCAGGTTCCCTTTATCTAATATTACATTTTCTCTAAAGACCTGAAAACATCCAATGTGACAAATATGCAATAATAGAGAAACTCAGGAAGGGGCAAATACTTTTTCACGCCACTGTACATTGGGGAAAAACGAAGGGTGAAGAGGCAGATTAGCAGGATTAAATCAGGGGAGAGATGGGCGCAAGACCCGGGGGAGCAGGCTGAGGTACTAAATGAGTACTTCACCTCAGTTTCCACCAAGGAAAATGGGGGTGCTGCATCACATGGGAGGAGACAGAGATACTGAGGAGGGGGGGACCCTCACCGATCGGGCAGGTCTGGGGAGAGGGGAGGCATCACTGGCAGGAGGGGAGGCTAGCAGGAGAAGAGGTACTGGAAATGGAAATCACAGAGAGAGTGAGGGAAGCCCTCAGCCCTTTAAGACAGAGAAAGCACCGGGCCGGATAAATTACATCCCAGAGTGCTGAAGGAACTTGCTATGATCCTGGCAAAACCCCTGGCAGAGCTTTTCACCATCTCCTGAGGACAGGGTGGGTGCCCCAAGACTGGAAGGTGGCGTATAGTGCCCATCCACAAGGGGGATCAAGGAGGTGGCAGAGAACTACAGGCCTGTCAGCCTGACATCGGTGGTGGGCAAGGTGATGGAGGGCATTGTCAAGGAGAGGCTGGGGGACCTGGAAAGTCAGGGTGCCTGGACGATAGACAGCATGGATTCTCCTCGAGAAATTGGAGCCGACAAACCTTGTGGAGTTCTATGACTGGGTGACGAGTGCCTTGGACCTTGGTAGACCAGTGGACGTCCTCTTTCTAGACTTCAGCAAGGCATTTGACTCTGTTCCTCACATGGGCCTGTTGGATAAGCTGGGAGAAATGGGGGTGGGAACCAGATGATCAGATGGATAGGCAATTGGCTCCAGGACCGGACCCAGAGGGTCGTAGTTGGCGGATAGTCTCATCCCCAAAGAGGGTCATTAGTGGGTCCCACAGGATCAGTCTCTGGTCCCTCCTGTTCAACGCCTATGTCTCTGACATAAGGACAGGAATCAGGAGTGAGATGAGTCTCTTTGCAGATGACTCAAAACTGGGGGGTGGTGGATGGGGAGGAGGGGAGGGTGGCCCTACAGGGGGACCTGGAGGCTCTGGAAAGATGGTCTAGAAAGTGGAAGCTGAGGTTCAATGCAGGGAAATACAAGGTACTCCACCTGGGGGCCAGAAACCCGGGCCAAGTGTACACCCTGGGGGAATGCTACAAGTCTCGATGGCTGAGAGGGACCTGGGGGTGGTGGTGGATGTCAAAATGAACAACTCGGAGACTTGTAGGAGGGCAGCAGCCAAGGCCAACAGGATGCTGGGATGCATAGCTAGGGGGATCACCTCCAGAAGGAGGGAAGTGATGCTCCCTCTGTATAACTGCTTGGTGAGGCCACACCTTGAGTACTGTGTGCAGTTGTTTTGGAGGCCACACTTAAAGAGGGACATTAAACTCCTGGAGAGGGTCCAGAGGAGGGCAGCCAAAATGATTTGGGGCTTGGGGGACAGGACCTATGAGGAGAGGCTCAAAGAGCTAAATATGTACACATTGGAAGAGAGAAGGGACCGTGGGGACATGATAGAGGTCTTCAAGTACATGCAGAGGGTAAATAGGGGAGGAACAGTCAGGGTGCTTCGAAGGAAGGAGGAGGGGGCCACTAGAGGGCATGGGTGGAAGCTGGAGGGGAAGATTCAGGGAGAAAGGAGGAGGTGCTACTCACTGAGAGGTGGTGGAGCCATGGAATGCACTACCTAGGGGCTGGTGGAGGCAGAGACGGTGGAGGGGTTCAAGAGGGTCTGGGACAGGTACAGGGGAAGGGTTCTGGAAGCAAAATCCAATGCAGCAAGAATATCCGGAACTGGGAAGGGAGAAGCCAGAGAAGGCGAGGGGGGACAGCAAGGTCAGCACCCAGGGTGGGGGCTGACCAATCAAGCAGACTCGAAAGACCGTTAGGCCTATTCTGCTGGCATTTTAGTATGTTAGTATGTAACAATAAACGCTTGATTATATGAGCACAGAAGGGTTTCCTATAATCGATGATCTAAAGTTTCAGCAAAAACAATGACTCCAAAAAGCTTTTTTAACAGCTTTTTGAAGATTTGAATCTCAGAGAGCTTTCACAGCAGATTGTCTCCTATAGCTTCCTACACACACTACCCCAAACTTAGGCTGTGCAGAACAATCTAGAGCCCATGTGACCTGAAATCCCATGAATCACTGCAAAATTCACCTTGGAGCTTAGAACAGAAAGAGAGGAGGCTAAGTACATTGTTTTCAATGTATCATTTAAGAATTGGTGGAGTAGTGGTTTAAAGGTGGAGTAATGTAAAGTCAATGTTTCTAATGGACTTCTGCTGCCTATTATCAATGCAGTACTCCGCTTCGCATTGCTGAGCACTCCACGAATTCACCTTCACTCTGCGAATCACTCTGTGGAGTGAATTGGAGCCACTTTGCCCATCACTACGTGCCAGTAGACTGGCAAAGAGCAGATGTGGTTCCTCTTCACAGGGGAGGGAATAGATCAGAGACTGACAACTACAGACCGGTCTGATCACATCTGTGATGAGGAAATTAATGGAAATCTTAATTAAACAGGATCTAGTAGAATACCTAGAAAGGAATGGTCTTCAGGGTGATAGACAGTATGTGTTCATGGCAGCTAAATCATGCCAGACAAACCTCATTGCGTTCTTTCATTGAGTGACTAGGGAATTGGAGAAGGGCCATCCAGTGGACCTCATCTACTTCAACTTCAGCAAGGTGTCTGACTTGGTGCCACATAACCACCAGTTAAAAAAGTTGGAGGACCTAGGCACTGCAGAGACCATAGTCAGGTGGGCAGGAAATTGGCTCAGTGATAGGAGTCAGAGAGTGGAGTCAACAGGATGAGGTCAAATGAGGGAAGTGTCACTAGTGGGGTGGCCCAGGGCTTGGTCTTGGGCTGGTTCTGTTTAACATATTTATTAGTGACATCAGCGTAGGCATCCAGGGCAAGCTTGAACTCTGTGTGGATGATACCAAACTAGACAGGTGAGTTGACAGCATGGAGATGATCTGGGACCTAAAAAAAAGGCTTGCAAAGGCTCAAAAGATGGTCTAATGTCTGGCAGCTTAGGTTCAATGCAAAGAAGTACAAGGTATTCCATCTGGGTAAAGGAAATACAGAGACAGAGTACTGGCTTAATGGGGTCAAACTCAGTACCTTACAGGAAGAAAGAGACCTAGGGGTCATCATAAGTGACACCCTAAAGCAATCAAGCCAATGCAATAAAGTTTACAGCAAGGCAAACAAAATGCTAGGGTGTATAGGGAGATAATTTGACAGTAGGAACAAGGAGGTGATCCTCCCACTGTATAATTCCTTGGCTAGGCCTCACCTGGAGTACTGTGTCAAGTTTTGGAGACCGCACATTAGGAAGGACAGGGATAGGCTGGAGATGCTGCAATGAAGGGCAACCAAGATGATATAGGGCCTCCAATGATTCGTACGAGGAATGCCTAAAAGCACTAAACATATACTCACTAGAGACTAGGAAAGAGAGGGGATATGATCAAGATGTTTAAGTTCTTGAAAGGCATAAATAAGGTGCCCTACTTTTAATTATTCAAGAGGGTAACCAGCTTAACCACTAGAAGGCATGAATGGAAACTATGGGTGGGGAGCTTCAGGATGGATCTGAGGAAGTATTATTTTATGGAAAGTCATGAAGCTATGAAATAGCCAGCCTAACAAAGTGGTAGGTGCAAGGACTGTAGTAGCATTTAAATGGAGGTGGGATGGATTAAGGGCTCAGATAGAAATCCTGTGATCAGGAAGAGTGAAAAGCCGGTTGGGGGACTAGATCCCGGGAACTGTAGTAGATCCCGGTAACTCTTGGGCAGACTAATCAAATCAAATCAAACTTTATTTTTTAAGTGCCTTTCCAAAAAGACCAAAGGGCTGCACATAACACTTTAAAATTTGTATATCAACAATAAAATACATTAGATTTGAAATAAATATAACTATAACAAAAACAATTGATGGCTAACTAGATATCATTTGAATTTGTCAAAGCAAGGCTCAATACGTGTGTTTTTAGTTCAGCTTTAAAATTCTCGATGGTCAGGCACTCTCTCATCTGAGGAGGTACAGAATTCCACAAGGTAGGGGCCAGAAAAGCAAAAGATTGGGCCCCAGAGGTCTTTAAACAAACCCTGGGAATCTCTAGCAATCCCTCATCGGTGGAGCAGAGTGAACTGAGGGGGTGATAGTGACAGAGAAGATCTTGCAGGTAGCCAGGTCCCTATCAATGTAGAGCTTTACAGGTCAGTAACCCGATCTTGAAGGTGATCTGCCAATGTACAGGCAGCCAGTGCAGGCCACAGAGCACAGGAGTGATGTGGCAAGATCTTGAAGTGCCAGTCAACAACCTGGCCATCGCATTCTGCACCAGCTGCAATTAGCAGATATCAATTCCCGGATCCCTAGGTATAGGACTAGATGGACCTGTCTCCTTATGCCATCACTTTCTATGTTTCTGTGTTTCCTCTCACCTGAAGAAAAATAATTGGGTGGTGTACATGGGCAATATGCTGCTTATGTTATACCAAGCCCTCTCTTTTATAAAAGGAAGCCAATAGCATGTACACTACCAGCACAGCCGGTTACAATGGAAGAGAGTGGGGAGACTGCCAGAGAGGAAGACGATATGGAAGTGGAGGTGCCAGAGGAAGGATAGTTGCTTGTGATTCAGAAGGGGGAAGCAGAAGCACAAGAAAAGGAGGAGGCAGCAGGAAAATGGCATGGGAAGGGTGAAGCATCAGTTGAGAGTGAGATGGAGATGCGTGGGGAAGGTGAAGTTGCAGAAAAGAAGAAGTAGGCAACATTAGAGAAGGAAGCAGGAGAAGAGAAAGAGGAAGTGGAAGCTGCAAGTCTGTTGTCAGTTACAATGAGCTCCTCTGATAAGGAATATGATTCTAATTAGTGGAGGCCACTACCACCACCAGTACAGGAGGACAAGAGTGGTAAGAGATGCAATGATGATGAGAAAACAACAAATGCAACTTGATAAAGCAGGGAAATCCAAATCCCAGGCCAAGTTCCCAGTGCCACCTGACAAATGTGCTACTACTGAAATTGCTGCTGCTTCTGGTGATCATGTGGAGCAGCCACATCATTCTGCTCCCATGATCAGAAAAAATAAATCTCACAGTGGTCACCCTAGTTCTTCTAAGGCCCCCCAATCCCTCATGCTGGTAGTCAAATAGCTATGAAAGCCAAGAGGTGTTCCGCAGCATTTGACTATTTTAGGGATGTCCCCACAAATTCACTGTAAGTATGTTGCAGTATGTGTGAGAAAAAGATCAGCAGTGGTAAATCCACACAGACACTGGGAACTTGTTTTATGGATGATCATCTAAAACTTGAACAGGGCACCTTGCTAACAGTCCCATCCCTTCACAATCCCCACAGAGGTCAGAGTCAGCAGCAGCAATGGCAGCGGCAGCTGCAGCCAGTATGGATGGTGGGATCAAATGGTTTGTTCAGATTAAGCAGCCCCTATGACAGCAGCAGTCAAAGTTAACTGGCACTGGTGTTGCTCCTTCCAGAACACCACTCCAGCCAATGAAACCACCACCACTAGGCTAGGACAATACTGGTATGGATGCACCTGCACCAGCACCAGTGCTAGTCCAGAATTTATTACCACCAAACAAATCACACTGCAAGAGTCAGTACATGCCCTCACAAAAATGCCACCTACTCATCCAGTAGCTGTGTGAATCACTCAATTGATAGGTGAGATGATGGTGCTTGATCTGCAGCCATACTCCAATGTGGAAGACACTGGCTTTTGAAGACTATTACATGAGTTGAAATGCAAATAAATCATTTCATGCTTCATGTTTTCTCAGCATGTTCCCCCTGCAATGTATGAGGTCATACACACATAGATGGTGACCCTTCTCAAGCAGGCAGAAGGGGGATATGTGCATTTCACTAGTGACATCGGGAGCAATACTGCAAACCAAAGCTTTCTGAATGTCACTGCTCATTGGATTGTGTCAAGCACCAGCAACACCACCACTGTCACACCTTCACCACCAACACCAGTCCCTGCATGATTTATCATGAAGCAGACAGTTGCACAGAGGAACAGCATTATAAGGAGGGCCTTACTTAATGTGTCAGTCATGGAGGGGACACACCGTGGGGGGAACATTCTGCACTTCCTAAAATCAATACTGGAGATCTGGATATACCTTCACAACCTGAAGGTGGGAATTTGTGTGACAGAAAGTAGGAGCAACATGTTGAAGGCCATGAATCATGGGGTTTTCTGTCATGCACCTTGCTTTGCACATGCACGGAATCTGGTCGCGAGTTATGTGCCTCAGAAACATGCACAGTTAGAAGAAATACTGGACACCCTTATGGACATTACAATATATTTCTACCACTCCCTAAATGTGCTGAGCTCCTCCAGCATTATCAACAGAAGCACAACCCTGCTTGATTAAAAATGTGGTGACAAGGTGGAACTCTGTCTTTTAAATGGTGGAAAGACTGGTGGAACAGAAAGCTGTGTTCTGATCTATGAAATTTGATGTTGTTCCTTGTGGGGGGCACCTATCCTGGGTGCAGTGGTGTGTGCTGTAAAGGCTGGTTGTGCTTCTGAGACCTTATGAACAGGCCGCCAAAGATGTGTCTGCTGAATCTGCTACTCGTAGAATGATCCTGCCTATGGTGACTCTACTTCAACAACACATACAACCTTATATGACATCTACCAGACCAACAATCCAACAAAGAAAGGCTGGTCACGGTGGTGTCATTGGTGGTGCAGGTAGACATGGTGGTGATTGTGGCATTGGTGGTGATGGAGGTGATGATAATGACTTCATTAGTGTGATTGGGATTCTAGTGCTGGACAAAGTGGTGGTGCTGCTGGTAACATTACTAGTTAATCACCTCAGCTGGATACAAACCTTATTGGGAGAAGTGTCAGAGATGATTCTGAAACAACTTGAAGAATGATTTCAAAGCATTGACTCGACACCCAATTTGTCATAGCAACATTACTGGATCCCACATAGAAACATGTCTGCATTCCTCCTGCATACACTGGGGGGGGCACTTCAGCTCAGCCAAGGAAACTAAAAATTTCTATAGGCCTTAGCATTACATATTAACAAAAGCAAACAAATAAACAAACAACAATGACAAAAAAACAAACTTAAAAATATTTAAAAATTTAAAAAAGTATGGAATACAAATTTGCATAGGTCTTAGCAGTGAGCAGCACATGTCAGCAAAAAAATAAGTAAAATATTTACAACAAAATTTAAAATAGTGGGGACATCATGGCGGGTGGAGGGGGGGGGGGCTTGAGCTAATGCAAAGAAACTAATATATCCTTCCTGTAGCACTACATGGTAGCAAAATATTAAAAAGCAAAAAAAAAAAAAAATAGAAAAAGGAAAAACTTGAAAAATATTTGCAAAAAAGTAAATATGCAAATTTTGGGAAGGTAAGGTCGGTAAAGCAATGTCCTTATATAGTATTGTAGCACTTGCACTTTTTTTGTGATGCATATTTTGGGAGGAGGGCATTTATTATAGAAATCTATGTGGAACTAACATAGTAATTGGCATGAAAGACAGGGCTAATCTTCAGGTCAGCAAAGGAAACTAGGAATTACTGTGGTTCTAATGGGGGTGCTTAGCAGTGGTATATGTTTGGCATGGTGGCGATCCCCAGCAGTGGCATGTCAACACCACCTGCCACACATAAGCTATAGTAATTCATGTCCATTGCTGACCTCAAGACTTCCCCTTCCCTTTTCTGTAGTGTGCTTTTATGCTCTTTGCAAGTTACTACACTGTGAGCCAAAGTGATTTGGCAGAAGTGGCAAAATCTAACCAAATTTTATTCCCCCCCCCCCCGTCGAAGAAGAACGGTAGTTGCCACAAGGACACTTCACTCATTCTTATTGTAAACTACACATTTTTCAGTAAAGCCATCTATCAAAGATTCACCCTTGTTCCATACGTTAATGAGAATGGAAGTTTCAGGTTTCAACTGACAGTGTTTCTTGTGCTATTGGAGTGCAAATTAAAAAAATTTCAATTTCTATATTTGTGGAGGTTTCAACCTTTCAGAACATTTAAAATGCTAAACTGCCATTACCTAATTTACATGATCAGATATCCTGACACCAGCTTTGATTATACCAAATGCCAGGCTATTTGGTCCAGGGCTGGTCACATGATTAAGGTGCAAAAATCTGGGTTTAACATTAAACTGCTTATATAACCTTAATATACAGATGCTGCCTACCCCATTTGTACAATGTATAAGCTGTATTCACCGGATGGCCCGCATCTATCCAGGGGGGTAAAAGTATCCTCACTGAAAAGTTTAAATGCTTCCTCAGCAGGTATTTAAACTAGCCAAGAGTGGAGGCAAATGCAGTCAGGGGGATTACTGTATCCCCTTCCCCCACATGACATATCTGGAAATTGGGAGACTCCAATTAGTAGATGGAAACAAAAAAAAAACAAGAAAAAAATTGGTCACAATAGGAAGGACAACAGAAAATATAACTCAAACATATCACAGGGCATAGACCGGAAAATGGGAAAAGGAAGGGGAATGCACAGGATGGAAGATAATGTGCACAAATGCCCGCAGTCTAGGCAACAAAATCCCAGATCTAATGTAATTGATGGCAGACACAAACCTGGACATTGTGGCTATTATGGAAATGTGGTACACAGGGAACCATAACTGGGATACAGCCATACCCGGGTACACACTTTTTAGGAAGGATGGGGAAGGGAAGAGGGGAGGGCAGGTGGCTATGTATGTGAAGGAGGGGATTAAAGCAACAGAGGCTCATGAGTTACAGGAAGGAATGGCGGCACTGTGGGTCACCCTAGAGGTGGGAAATAAGACTGCCATTCACACTGGAGTGGCTTACATGCCTCCTGTGCAGGGGGAGGAAACAGATGACATTCTGGTGGAGACTATCCACAAAATGGCAACCAAATTGGAACTACTGCTGTTGGGAGACTTCAACCTGCCAGATGCATATTGGACCATTCAGACTGCAGGTACAACAAGGAGCAGGGACTTCATGACCTCCCTGAAAGGGGCAAACTTAAGGCAGCTATTAGTAGAACCCACCCGGGAGGTGGCTATACTGGACTTGGTGCTAACTAATGGGGACAGAATCACAGATGTTGAAGTGGGCAGTCCTCTTGGTTCCAGTGACCACAGGACAGTATGGTTTACTGTAACAACAGAGGTAGAGAAAGTCATAAAAGGATTAGGGTTCTGGATTTCAGGTGGGCCAAGTTTAAGGAAATGGGGGGACTGCTTAAAAGTGCCCTAGCAGCGGAAGGTACAGAGGGAGATGTGGAGGAACTGTGGTCTAGACTCAAAAGAGTCATAACAGAAGTAACAAGACACTGTGTTAGAATGCATAGCAAGAGTAAAAGAAAGAAACAGCCACTATGGTTCTCGAAGGTAGTGGCCGAGAAAGTAAGGGAAAAAATAAAGGCCTTCAGGAAATACAAGTAGACTCAAAAGGATGAGGATAGGGAGAAGTGTCTGGAGAAACAGAACAAATCTGGGAAAGCAGTCAGAAGGGCTAAGGCACAGACAGAAAAAAGTTATAGCACAGGCTATTAAGAAAGGAGACAAGACCTTCTTCAGATACATTAGCAAGAGGAAAAAGAACAAAAATGGCATTGTTAGGCTGAAGAAGGAAGGAGGAGGGTGGGTGGAAGATGACCTAGAAAAGGCTGAGATACTGAACAAATACTTTTGCTCAGTGTTCACCAGGGAAAGGGAGGGTGAGGGACCAAAACTTATTAGGAGGGGTAGTCAAGGGAGGGAGGTTGACACCAGCCCATTCACTGTAGAAAGAGTGCTAGAGGAACTCGGGGAAAATAAAAACAGACAAAGCAATGGGGCCAGATGTGAATCACTCCAGAGTATTGAAGGAACTCAGAGATATACTGGCAGGTCCCACTGACTGACCTTTTCAACTCATCTCTAGAGACAGTGGAGGTACCTGAAGACTGGAGGAGGGCAGAGGTGGTTTCTCTCCATAAGAGTGGTAGTAGGGAGGAAACAGGCAATTACAGACCTGTAAGCCTGACCTCAATAGAGGGGAAGCTAACGGAGTCCCTACTTAAGGAGAGGATTGTGAAGTTTCTGGAGACTAGCAGGGCACAGTATCTAAGTCAGTATGGATTCTCAGTGGGAAGGTCCTGTCAGACAAGTCTATTTGATTTCTTTGACTGGGTGACCAGGGTGGTAGATCAGAGAGGTGCAGTCGATGTGGCCTACCTGAATTTCAGCAAGGCCTTCGACAACGTCCTACATAGGAGATTGCTAAATAAATTGAGAAACCTGGGAGTGGGCCCTATGGTAGCAAAATGGGTTGAGGACTAGCTGAGGGACAAGACTCAGAGGGTGGCAATAAATGCCATGAAATCTGAAGAGAGAGAGGGAGGTGACCAGTGGGGTGCCACAGGGATCTGTGCTGGGACCAGTCCTGTTAATGTCTTCATTAGAGACATTGCAGAGTGTCTGGAGGGAAAGGTATGCCTGTTTGCGGATGACACCAAGATCTGCAACAGAGCTGACACACCGGAAGGGATGGAAAGAGTGAGAAAGGATATAAGCTTATTAGAAGAATAATTAGGTGTATGGCAGTTGAATTTCAATGCTAAAAAGTGCAAGATCATGCACCTGTGTCACAGGAATCCAAGAGAGGAGTACAGGATAGAGGGAGGGGGTTCTGGCCACCACAAAGCAAGAAAGAGACCTGGGGATCATCATATCAGGTGACCTAAAGGCGACCAAGCAGTGTAAAAAAACAGTGGGGAAGGCAAACTTAATGCTGGGATGTATAGGTAGGGGCATAACCAGCAGAAAGAAACAGGTGTTGATGCCACTGTACAGATCACTTATAAGGCCTCACCTGGAGTACTGCATCCAGTTCTGGAGACCGCATCTCAGGAAGGACATAGACAGGATGGAGGCAGTCCAGAGAAGGGTGACAAAAATGGTACATGGGCTGCACCAGAAGCAGTATGAGGAAAGACTCATGGACCTTAATATCTATTCATTGGAGGAGAGGAGAGAGAGATGAGGACATGAGAGACATTCAAGTACTTTAGAGGTATAAACAGGGTACAGAAGGGACGCATATTTCAGAGGATGCATTGCACAAGGACAAGGGGATGTGATATGAAGCTGGAGGGAGGAAGGCTTGGGGGAATATCAGGAAGTACTTTTTCACAGAAAGGGTGCTGGATCCATGGAACAGCCTTCCAGCAGAGGTGGTGGGGACTAAAACAATATGCGGGTTCAAGAGCTCATGGGATAGACATAAGGGTAACCTGGAGATGGGCAGAAAAGGCATTCTGCAGATCAAATAGGATCTGGGTTGTCAACACTGAGTAGGGAAATGGGCAGACTAGGGATTAAGCTGTATTGGGAGGTAGAGTGACTCCCCCTTCACTTTACTGGGTGGAGGTAACAAAGTCCACACCCATTGCTAAATACTCATTGGCTACAGCCAACTGGGGCTACATAGTATTGATACTGCACTGTTCAAGAGTTCTTCTTCCTGCTAATTTAGTTGCCTTTGTCTCCACTCCATGGCAGAAGTTCCAGAACTTTCTATAGTGGTGGGAGGAGCTGCAGTCACTAGGACTCAAGGATCCTATATTACCAGTGCGAGGGATTTAGCAGAGTGGCATGAATCTCTGCTCAACTATTATAAATGCTGACCCCCTGAGATCTGTGAGAATTACTCTCAGATAGTCATATTAGCCATGTACAGTACAAGTCATGCTTTGTAGTTGCATGCTGCTCCTTACTAATATAACTCAGTTTTAACAGATTTAACCTAATCAGCATAGTCCTTGCTAGTTCTTTCACTGTTACCGTATTTTCACCCAGATTAAAGTAGCCTGTGATATTGTATAGCTTTGTCTTAAGCTAAATAGACTGCTTGAGTTCTTAACTGCAGCTACTCTTTATATTATACCGAGTCTTCACTCTAGCTAGACATTTAAGTGCTTGTTTACCTGTCATACCAGTTATTTTAGCATTCTCACTGCACTATGTTTCTGTTAGTACGTGTGCCAAACCAATGAGTATATGAAACAGCTTTAGCATGATTTTTCACTGTTCAATACGCTTTGCAACTTCTTCCCCACCTACCATGCTGCTCCTGCTCCAGTATGCCTTCTCTTCCATTCTCCTGTCAATTTCCTACTGATTCCCTCACCCCTCCTCTCTTCCTTTTCCAGCTCTTCTCTTCTCTGCAACATCCCTCTCCCCTTCCCATTCCCACCCTCATCTCCCTGTCTCTCAACTTTGAAGTATTCCTCTGTACTATCCCTTTTACTTCTCACCCCTATTGCTGCTCTTCTACACTCCACCACTGATTTAAACAGCACTTCCTATTAGTCCTCATTACCTATCTGCTTCTGTTTTTGGGTGATTTTAAGTTAAACCCAGGTCCATCACCTTCCTTTCTTCCCCTACCCAAAGGACTGAGTATTGTTCTCTTAAACAAAGGGAGCCTACTTCTGAAACTCGGCCAGCTTTGACTGTGGACCATGCATTAATTACCCAATGTCCTGGTCATTGCCAAATTGTAATGATCTGCCTGGGTTAATTATGCAACAGTTAGGATCTCTGGATAATATAAATAGAAGAGAAAATGAAATACAGTAAGTGCATTAGCTTGGACTTGAACCCAGGCCACCTAGACTACGATTCTGGTTGCACAACCAATATTTTAGCTTCTTTGTAAGGTGTCCTAAGTTTCCAGGATAGGGATTCAAAGGAATTAAGTTGCCTTCCCTACCCTGCAGAGATTTCAGTCCCTTTTCCACGACTTTTGTCCTTTCACCATAAATGCCCCATTCATTACTCACCACTGATCTCTGTATTCCTGTACAGGCAGGGATAAGGGACAAACTGGATGGGCCTAAAGGTCCTTTTCTGCCAACAGAATCTGGTTCTGTTTCCATGTATTCTAAACTGTCTTTTCATTCCCAAGGAGTCTATTGCTTCTCATGTAGCTATTTTTTCCTGGATAAATACCAGCTTACCACCCTCTGCTCCTACCTCCCATCTCTCCTCATCCCATCCACCCAGTCATCATACTCACTTGGTTCATCTATCTCTTGATTTTTCCATATCACAAACCACAAAACCTCTGTTGGTCAGTCCTCTTTTTCTGTCTATAGTTCTTATTCCAGAATGGTCTGCTTCTCCCTATTTGATACATGATATTCTGCGTTGTAAACTGCTCTTCTCACAGTTGCCATTATAAATACTTTCCAATTTGCAAATGTACCTGTAACAATTGCTATGTATACCTCTACTACATTCCTTTTTTTTGTTATGTATCTCTTCCTGCAAGTGTAACAGTTCAAATTTAGCAGATGTTGGAAGAAGTCAAACTTTCTTAGCAATGTCTGTGAAAGAAAACAGATCAAATGGCTGTGTTGTAAATTTACTATATAGTGTTCTAGTCTCAAGACTTGCAGAATGGTCTTCCTCTCCCTATCTGTCTCACATCTTCACTCTCCTCTCCTACATCACTCCTACAGTATTTGTTCATACCATGTTCCAGCTGCTTTCCACTCACACTGGTTACAGCTAGTGCATTACCTTTCCCTGGTCACTGCTGCACCCCCACTCCATTCCCCTCATTTAATGATTTATTACCATTCCCACTGTAATTAGTATTGTAAATATGTGTCACTTTTTAATGTTTCCCCTAGTTAAATGTTTTAATGATTTATTACCATTCGCACTGTAATTAGTATTGTAAATATGTGTCACTTTTTAATGTTTCCCCTAGTTAAATGTTTTAATGATGTATTACCATTAAGAGAGTAAACTTTTGTACCTTTCTCAAAGCCTTTCAGAAAGCAATAAGTGAAACACATCAGGTGACATTGGTGGGAGGGACCACCCCCATTTGCCAGCCATTGTTATGACTTGTTGATTTTATTTGCAACCTGGACTTATCTTTCTATTCACATTTGGACTTTGTGCTATGAACTGTGAATGCTACTGTATATGCTTTATTGTATGAAATTATTTGCTGTTTGCAATCTGAATTAAACTTTTTGCACCAAGTTTAAAGAAACTGCATCTAGCCTCCATTTTGTCCATTTGAGTGGAGCAACACATAAGTGTTTCCTTTCAGTAGGTGTCAGTTACAGCCACAGTCCTTGTAAATTTACTATCTAGCTTTCCAGTCTCAGGACCTCTGTCAATTTATGGTTGGGGATTAGAAGTGTCTTTGATGTAAGGAAGTGGCTAGCTAACCCAAACATTCTTGTTGGGAGCTCATTTCTTTGAACAGAATACAGAGGTATTTGTCTAACAGGCTGGTCCAAGTCAGTTTTCCCAACCCCATCTCCCAGCAAGGATTTTGAATCTGTGATATGGGTCCAGTAGACACCATATGGCATCGGAATCATCCATTGCTGAACTTGACCCAGAATGGCCAGTTAAGGTGACACACTGAATGTCTTGTCATGGATGGGCAACTGGTGGGCCTTTTGGTCTGACAGGGCCTTACAGTCAATCAGACCTGGGACTATAAACAAATTGCCATCTATGAGATTGTGTCTGACCTGATTCTTCAGAGTATCTTGTGGTAAGCCACTCTACCCTGAGAGAGAGAGCAAGATAGGTGTATTCTGTGTGTAACCTATTGTTCAAAACAAATTTCTTTCCATTTCTGTAGCATTAATGTTCACTGTACTGTCAATGTAATATCCTTTAGTATCTGTGTAAATATCTTGAAATATTAAAAATATTATTTTTAAGCAGTTTAGATTTCTGTGACTGAATTGTTTAAGGTACAGCTAACTGATTTATGACTGACAATAACTGTATTTGTGCCACTGAGGAGAAGGGTAAAATTAACAAATTTTATTTTATAAAGTATGATTTCTCAGCTGTGACAAAGAGGGGTGGGTTGTGTGACCTTGAACAAGGAAAACTGTTCCTGTGATCAGTGGCTTTGGATTGATGCATCCCTGGAGATGTCCCAAAAGCATGTCTAAGCTGAGTTGTGGCAGCTACTCAAGTATTGAGAAAGCTGTTAACGTTGTACAGGCTGAGTCTGGGAAGGACTAATCTGCCACAGTACCTTACATCAAATGATAGACTGTATTGTATATTGCATGCATCATTTTATTCAGCATTGTACATGTATTTGCAACATTCTGTCTATCATATTTCTTACAATACCCCTTCAGCTCCCTGCAGATTGCACCTGGAAACAAGCTCTAGCTCAGTGTGCCTCTCTCAAACAAACAAAAAAATAAATAAATAAATCCACCAATGATCTTCTCTTAAAACCCTATGAATAGCACATATTATTTGCTAGTTTCACTGTATTGTGATTCCAGTAATATACAGTTACATTGTTATTAATGGACCATGTACAGTAGCTGTTTGATTTGCCATTGTACCTGTAAATCTAGGGCAATTCCCTGTGTTTTCCTGTGGATTACTTTATTTCCTATGAATGCTGCATTGCTTTCTTCTATTGTACGCAATGCAGGCCAATGAGATCAATTTCTCTGTAGATGGCTCCATTTCCCTGTAAAATACAGGAATCTCTGAAGATCTGGAAGCCATGGAATGGAGTCCCTATTAACCAACTGTGCAATAGGTATGGTAAAACACCTGCTATATGTGGTTCAATAGTAAAGTCAAGAAGTCTATTAAAAAGAAGACATACTGAAAACTAAAACACACCAACACAAAACAAAATGTATCCAGGTACAATAAATTATTAAAAAATACTAAGAAGGTAATCAGGCAAGAAACACAAAAGGCAGAGTTTAAAATAGCACATACTAAAGCCAATTTGAAACCATTTATGGGTGAAAATAACATACTGTGAAGGAAGTAATGTAGCAATAGGCCTTATTGTGGATACAAGTATACCACTTAACTCATTTTCACCTAGGTAGCCATTTTCATTCAACATTAAGCAATGGAACGTTCAGAATTTTAATGGACCTATTGAAAGTAAGGAGCTATCTGACCTCTAGACATTTCTAACAAACAACACAACTTTTTCAGGTTATCACATCATAAGAGTGACTAGAAATGTAGTGACTCATTTTTGGTGCTTTTATTGCATTCTACCCTGCAGAATAGCAAGGGTATGGGATAGCGACCAGAGGGAAGGGTGAACAGAAGGAAGGAATAGAGATGGGAAGGGGAGGGACAAGGAAGGGGTTTTCAGGCACTGGTGTACCTGCTGCTACCAAGTTAGCCATGTGGCATGATGGTGTGGGAGGCTAGCTCTGGCAGAGCAGGTACTGGGTTTGAGACCGGGAGCGGGTTACCTTTTGCCACAGCTGCAGCACCTAATTTTTTGTGAGATCCCAATTTTTCCCCCTCCCTGACATGCACACCCTGGAGTTGAGAATTCTAATTCAGGGGGGTTCAGGGGGCAAAGCCTCCCATGAGGGGAAGTGGGGGGGGGCTTCAAAAACACTTTTTTTTACATCCAGCAGTCAGGTCACCTTAAAGTGTATATCGCCAATTTGCTTTTTGGCAATATACACTCGTCATAATAGTGATTGCTGTTTTGCGATTCCTAGTATGACATGGAATCCTTTTTCAGATCAGTCTTCAACAATACAGGTAATATTATACCCGATAAAGACCAAAGGAAATATATAGGAGACCAGGACGTACTATTTGAGACATGGAACATTTTATATCGAATAAAAGAGAACAGTTTGGGCTCACAATGCCTCACCACAGAAAATACCATTATACTTTAATGAAAGTGCATAAACATTTATTATTGCTCAGACATAAAAATTTGTTAAATACACACAGGTAACTGCATAGAAACAAAGCCAACATTTTGCATGTGAGTACTTTCTCAAAGCCGTGTTTATGCAAATGTTTATGCACTTTCATTAAACAGTACTGTGATGAGGCATTGTTAGCCCAGACTATTCTGTTTTTTAGTGGCTGGTGCCTGGCCTTGCCCTGAGCTATAGTACTCTGGTTTTGCAAAATGTCATATTTATTCAACAAAGTAAATGTTATTCAATCTGATAGACCTGATGAATTGTATTCATGGTTAATCTGGAAAGTAAAAGTATACATGGCAACTCCCCTTAACAAATTGTCTAACCTCTCATATACAGTATACATGAATATGACCCAAAGATTGGCATAGAGGGCTAGTAATACCTATCCACAATAAGATCTAGCAGAGCCACTACAGATCTAAATGCATTAACTAGATAAGGGTGTTCCATGGGTTTACACATAAACATGAATTGCCGTTGCATACACTAACAGTACAGTACATAAAGGGAAGTTATAAAAATAATGCCACTGTCCGTATTACAGTTACCTGTATGTTTCACATTTTATTCTTTGCACTGTTATAGCAATCAGCTCAACAGAACCAGACCATCATATACATGAAGGTGCTGTACCTTAATTGCAAACACAATGTTGAGACATTTTTAGGAAGACTTTGATGTGTTTAATTGATTTTTTTAGAGATTGCTATATAGTACACACACACACACACATAATTAGTATGATATTAAAGTGCATATACCAAAATGTCAGTATAAATCTTACATATTTCATTACCGGTTGTTCTCTTGAAGGAAGATCTTACTGTACAAGGCCTAAAATGGGCATTAAGTAAAAGTAAACTGTGGTAGGTATGTTATGGATGGTATTGCATAGTTTATCTTTGATTGCTGCTCCACCTCAGGCACATGCAATATGAAAATCAATAACCCCTTGTTATGAAGCAACAGGAATATTTAGTACAAGGACAGAAATAAGTTGGAGACTGAGTAAGTCAGTAGACAAGCATGAGCATGGTAAGTCAAATAACATTTCAAAAAGTCTCAGTATTATAATTCATGTTTTACAAATGTGTCTGCACAGTTGACAATTTTTGTAAAAAAATAATAACAATGGGAGTTATCCACATACTGTATGTCCACAGGTGTCACGCATGCAGGTGGAGGGATTTGCAGTCTGAATGCACCAGTCTGCCCTGCTGCTGAGTCAGAAGATCATGGCAGAGAGGCAGAGGTACTGGGGGTTCCTTCAATAGCTATTGAACCAGAGAAAACCAAATTTGATGAGGCCAAAGAGGAGCTATTAGAATCATGTGAGCCCCTTCCACCTGTAGCTTCAGACAAACCCTTATGAAGCACTGGGAAGGGAGGAAAGACATACAAGAACCTCCCTGTCCAGCAAAGAGACAGTGTGTCTCAGCAGCAAGCAAAAATTGGGTAGTTTTGCATTGGATGCAGAGATGAAGATGTCTATTCTGGCTGATCCCACAGGCTGAATAAGCTTTTGACTACCTCTTGATTTAGGAAAAAGGGGAAGAAGGAGCAGAGGGTGGTTAGCTCCCACTCATGAGCCCTGACAATGGTGTGGCTGAGACTGTCTACCAGAACATTGCTGATGCCTGGCACATGGACAGCAGTCAGGCAGAGGTCATGCTGAACTGCCCAGTACCACACTTGCATCACCTTCTGGCATAGAGGGTATGAGTGAGTGCCTCCCTTTTGTTCAGGTACCAGACCACAGACATATTGTCGGTCTGAACCAGGAGTGTCCCCAGACATAGAAGGGGCTGGAAGGCCTGGATGGACTACAGCACTGCCTCATTTCTAACACATTGATGTGTAGAGACGCTTCCAGCTGAGACCATGTTCCCTGGGTCTGATGGTCTCCTAGATGGGCTCCCCAGCCTTGATATGAAGCATCCATTGCATGGGTCATGGTAGAAGCAGGGGGTTGAAAGTGGAACCCCTGTGGAGAGATTGGTCGACTCCTGCCACCAAAGAAGATCCTTCTTCATGTACCTGGACACTAGGACACTGTGGTCCAGGTTGTCCAGTCACTGATCCCACTGGGCATGGGGAGTCCATTGGGTCACCCTCATATGCAGTTTGGCTAGAGGAACTGTAGGGATCGCAGCTGCCATCAGCCTGGGAAGACGGTGGATTGACTGGGCTGTGGTCCAGTGTGAGTTGGCCACTAATCTGGCCTGTTCCTGCAAGGTCTCCACTCTGTTTGATGGGAGGAAGGCCCTACCCTGGATCATATCCAGCACCCCCCCAAATGAATTGTAGGTGCTGGGAGGGGAGTTGTGAAACTTGGGATAGTTGACTGTTATTCCAAGTCTGGAAAAAATGTCCAGGGTGAAGGAGAGGGACTTCTTCAGACTGCTCTGTGATGGGGCTGACAGAAGCCAGTCATCCAGATACAGGCACAATTAGATCCCTCTGCAGCATAGGGCCACAGCCACCACTGCTGTGACCGTGTGCTCCCTGGTGGGGTCGAGGAGTGACTTATTGATCAGGCTGCTGATGATAGACCCTGAAGAAGATATGGGTCTAAGGAGCATAATAGGGATTCCATCATCCAAGAAGAGCCCCAACTGCACCATGAGTAAAGCAGGCAAGAAGGCCCTGGTCTGATCTGCCAGAGTGGTAGGAGACTTGGCAATAGGGTACTTACTGAAGTGGAGGCCCCTCTGGTGTCAGTGGTTCCTGATAGTCACCACTAAGTGGATGGAGACCTATCCCAGTCTTGGTGCCACTCCTTGTCCTTTTTCTTCTTATTGTGTTCTTGCATTGGAGAAGATTTTTCCCACAGATTCTGCAGCTCCTTTTTATTTATTTTTATTTAACATTCTTTAGGAATTACAACCTTTGAGTGAGGGACTCATTTACAAAGGCTCTGCATCAGAGAACAGGAACAGACATATAGTGCACATAGTAAATATAGTGTGGAGGGAGTTACTAGGTAACAGTCATAGAATACAATTTCTATAGGTATACAGTATTACAGCAAAGGTTGACTAGTTTACACAGGAATCAGTAGTACATTTTACAATATCGCACTGACTTGCTTAAGGATTTTCCATCAAAGCTAGGCATTTCTTCTGAAAGTGGGCTTCGAGCTTTTTCTGGTACCTAATCCATGTGGTCTGGATGAAGGATTGGCAGGGTGCACAGTTCTTGACCTGGTGTTTGGGGCTTAGGCAGATCATGCAGCAGAAATTCTCATCTGCATGCAGGATCTGGGTGCCACAGGACTTACACTTCTTCTTTTCGATGCATCACCCAACTGTTCATGTTCCTGAATTGTACCTACAACTATATCCCATGCTATAAATTTGTCACTGTTATTTATTTGCTTCCCCTTTCTTCTGTATATCCCTCAAGATCTCTGTATTAGACCTGTTTATGTTAGACCTGTTAATACTGTATTTTACTATGTAATTGTTTAACCTGGTGTTCTGTTCTCTTTTTATGCTTAACTGAACGTTTGTGTAAATAAGCATTTTTGCTCACATACCTTACAGTATAAAATAAAGATTGATTGATTGATTGATTGATTACAATCTGGACTGACAGACTTGAACCACAGCAGTTCTGTAAAAATCCAAACTGGTCATACTGGGTGCAACTTGCACAAATACTGTTGGTCTGATCACTCTGGTTGCACTGATCAGTCTGACTTTTACGTATCTGGTACACTCTTGGAAATCTGTTTTTTAGCCCTTCCTTGACATGGTTGAAAACAGAACTGTCGGAATCAGACCAGATAGGTAAATGCTATACCAGATAATCTGGAATGAGTGGATCAGCAATATTTGCACATGCTGTGCACAGTCCAGATTTTACAACTCTGGTCCGGGTCTGGTGATCTGGTTTTTACCCATACACCATTGTATGTGGCTTTTTGATATACTATACAGATGGATGCAGAGTCTAACCCATTGAAGGCTGAAGTTTCAGAAAACCATTATGCTTAAAATACCAAGACTCACTCAATTCCTGATGATCCCCATCCCAAGTCACACTTAGTCCTCTACCAAAGTCATGCTCAAATATAAGCTTTTTTCCTTTACCAGGAGAGACACACTAAGCTGAAAGCTTGTTTACAGGTGCAACCTGGGAGCAGAAGAAAGTTATGTGACTTGCTCAGGGTCACACAGTATGCAAGTGTGGGCTGTGGGTTTCAGTCCCAGGTCTCCATGTTAGCAGCTCAGGGCCTTAAACCACTGCACTATACTGCCTCCTGAAATACTAATCTCAATATTAATATTAACCTCAAATATTAGTGCCTCTACATCCACACCATTAAGCTTCTAATGCCATCATGCCTCTTCTGCTGCCATGATTTCCCCATCCATGAAGTCCCATTCTGCTTGTGGCAGCCCCCCCCCCAAAAAAAAATGGTAATTTTCCAGGGAGCAGCTCTTTACACCAAATCAATTAAATTACTGATAAACTTCTTATTTTTAAACATTTTATTGAGAATTTTTTGTTTTAGTATATCCGTGGTCAGGAAAAATGAATTTGTAAAAGAAACCAAAGCCTCCATTTATCAATTCACTTAATCACAATACAACATGATATGAACTGACCAGATTCTATGTGTAACCTAAGTCAAACAAAATTAGAGACACACATGCCTACCTATTTGCAAGTGAAGCAAATGTGGTTACTAGCATTCAGTTGTAAATACCTATAGCCACAAATTGCAGGTTAAGAACATTCAGTAGAATATGAACAGTAGCCAAGAATTGCCTGCGTGACAAAATGAAGTTGGTATATTATTTGGAAATAGGCATCACTGGGTCTCTTTGCTATGGAATGTCCTACAAAGTAGCAGAATGACTGCTCTTAGGATGGTGGTGTCCAGTGGCTTAATGAGGGCACAGCAGAGCTTATTTGTTATGCAGAAAGGTCCAGGAAGTGTTTAACCCATTCTACTTCCAGTAACTTTCTATGTATGTACTATCCATTGGTAATCTGGCACAGAATGAATGTGTAACAAAAATCAAACAAAAATTAGACACACATATGCCTCCCTATTTGCAAGTGAAGCAAATGTGGTTACCATCACTATCATTCAGTTGTAAACACCTATAGTCACAAACTTCAGGTTAAAAACATTCAGTAGAATATAAACAGTAGCCCAGAACGGCCAACCTGAGAAAATGAAGTTGGTGTATTACTTGGAAACAGGCATCACTGGGACTCTTTGCTATGGAATGTCCTGCAAAGTAGCAGCATGACTACTCTTAGGATGGTGGTGTCAAATGACTTAATGATGGCACAGCATAGCTTATTTGTTATGCAGAAAGCTCCAGAAAGTGTTTAGCCCATTCTACTTCTAATAGCTTTCTATGATGTCTGTACTATCCATTGGTAATCTGACACAGAATGACTGCCAGAAGATAATGAGTTAACTTTCTATGGGCCCAATTAACTCTTCAAGCCAGAGGAAAAATGGGGCTCTACAGATTCCTATACACGCACAGGCAGCGTAGTAATGAGGCTTCAGCAGAGGAATCTATTTTTACCACTCTATCATGTTGTTTGGTAGCAAAAAATTATATCAGCCCTTTTCTGAATGCAAAATGCCTGCTAGGCTATGCCCACAGCTGTAAAAAGGGAGGGAAAACTAAATTATAAAACAACATACCCAGAAGTCTAAAATAATGTTTTGGTAAATCAATAGAAATCTGGATAAAAAAATAGTTTAATTAAGGAGTTGGATGACAGAGGGTTAAAGGACCGTATACAACATATGTTCACAGCAGATAGATTGTATCTACTGTATCTAACCTATTGACCTTCTATAACAAGGTCATTGCTACACAAGATGGAAAAAGATGGAAAAGGACCTACAATAATTAAATTGGTCAAATGCTGCTCAACAGGCAGAACACAACAAAACTAGAATTTATAATACTTAATGTAGTAAGGACGAAGTAACTAGTCATGTTCCCCAGGGCTTTTAATGAGGCTATTCTTATTTTCATACTACAGCAGAGCCAGCCAGGATGCAATACAGTACCTTGCAGTAAATGCGTGTCATGAAATACTGCATGACAAAAGGGTTTTATTGCCATTGAATGACACTATTCCCTGCTGCATACTGCAGTCTTTTGCATTAATACTGAGAGGTACTGTGTTGCTTTCTACCTGGCACCACTGGCACCACTGTATATCAGTGCATCATCAAGTAAGTTAATGGATAAACAAGATTGCTGATGACACAAAACTGCCTTAAAAAAGAGCTTAAAGAAATAGAAAAATGAGCAATACTGAATAAAATGACTAATGTGGATAAATGTGTGGTGATGCACTTAGGATTACACAACCAAAAGCAAGCATCTGAGTTACATGGGGTTAAGCTAATGGAAGTAAAAATGTAAAAGCATTTTGAGATAACAGTAATGACCTGAAATTAGGCTTACAATTTCAAAATGGTTACCATGAAGGCTTATGAGATTATTAATTGTATTAAAAGATTCCTTGTAAATATAGCAGAACAAATCATATTACCTACCATTATATAGAAACAGAGAAACATAGAATTTGTTGGTAGAAAAAGACTGGTTGATCCATCCAGTCTGCTATATTTTTCCCTGCCTATTCTGACACCTCGGATCCATTTTGGTCTCTGGCATTCCTTCCACCTTCCTTTCCTTTGCCTGTTATACCGCTGTGACTATCCCACGCGTGCATGAAGCACTCAAGTGTTTTCACATCCATCACCTCTTCTAGCAAGCTGTTCCAGGCATCCACCACCCTTTCAGGGAAAACGTATTTCTTCACATCCTCATAAATTCTACCCAGTTCATTGCATGCCACTGTGTTCTGATGCTTCTTCTTCACCGAAAGAAACTCCCCACCTCCACTTTGCACACCCTAGTGAATTGCTTATAGGTCTCAATCATTTCTCTTATTGCTCTCCTTTCCAACAGAAAGTACATGTCGATTTCTCACAGCCTCTCTTCGCATTCCATTCCCCATTTTCACACCACTGCCAGCCAGTCTGCCTTCTCGAACCATTTTTATCTACTCAGGAATAATTCACCCCCCCAACCTTCGCCTTACCACTCCTCTTTCATCCCTTAAAAGACTTCTCAGACAACTTCCCTCACCTCTGTGCCCCCAATGTTTCTAAACCTCTCAGTGCTTTCCTCAATATTTTTACTTTGTAATGTCCCCACTCTGTGTTCACTGATCCTTCTCAACCTGTGCTGGCCACTATCCTGACTATTAAACTCATTTTCTGACACCTCAGGCCCTTACCAGGGGCATCTTAGTTTGAAATGTATAACTGCTTGTCATGCATAGTATTCCTGCCAGTTTTTATGGTTTAGTGTTTTACCTGCCTCCATTGTACCTAATCATTTTAATCTCCTGTAAATTATTATTTACTGTATTGACTGTTGTTGCATTTTTTGTTAACTCCTGTATGTACTTTGTACCCAATTTGCACCTGGAAACGAGCCATGGCTCAGTGTGCTTTTCCCAGTCACCAATTTTAAATAAATAAATAAATAAATAAATGAATAAATAAATATGGCTTCTCTTGCAACTCCTGCACCATTCTATTAGCCCTCCTCTATACCACATCCACCCTGTAAATGTCCTTGTGGAGGTGCAGCCTCCAGAACTGGACATAGTGCTCTAGATGGGGTATCTTTAGTGAGCAGTACAGTGGTAACACCACCTCCCTTCTCTTGTTAGAAATCTCCATCCTTATGCACACCAGCATTCCACAAGCCTTGCCTACTGCTTTGTCACACTACCCTGACACCTTGAGTTCATCAGATATGATTATCCTGAGGTATCTTTCTTGCTTGATGACTGTCAGTACCTTCCCCCCATCTTATACACAGCTCCTGGTTTTCCCCAGCCAAGGAGCATGACTTTGCACTTTTTGGCATTGAAACCCAGCTGCTGCACCCAAGACCACTCCTCTAGTTCCCCAGGTCCCTTTACATTCTCTCTACCCCTTCTTGAGTGTCCACCCTGTTGCAGATTTTTGTGTTATCTGCAAAGAGACACACCTTCCACACACAGTTCCTCAGCAGTATCACTTACAAAGACATTGAAGAGGACAGATAACAGTACTGATTCCAGTGGCACTCCGCTAGTCACTCTCCCATCCCATGAGAGTCTGCTATTTAGTAGTACTATAGAAGTAACATTTTTATTCGTTTTCAGTTAATGAATAGGAGACTTATCTGAGACAAGCTCATTTCCAGTGAGGTCCATTTACCATGACTCTCCTCCTGTCCTTCAGATAGTTTAATGGAATCACCGAATCATAGATCTTGATGGAAGAAAAAGACCTCTTGGCCCATCTAGTCTGCCCCTTCTCCTCCCGCTAATCTTCTCTCCCCCATCTTAAATCACCCATGGTATCAAGCTACCCTTCTTCTGGGTAGTTTAATACCCACTTTTCCACTTTCTACCCCACTCCCAGGCTGCCTAGTTTCTTTACTAGCCTCATGTATGGTACAGTGTCAAAGGTCTTTCTGAAGTTCAGATAGGCCACATCCACTGCCATCCCCAATCTACCACCCTAAATACCTAATCAAAAAAATCTGTTTGGCATGACATCCCCCTGTGAAACCATGCTGTTTGTGTTCCTGCAGCCCATATGCCTCCAGCTACTCTATCAGTTTCTCCTTCAGCATTATCTCCATTAATTTCCCCACCACAAATGTGAGACTAACTGGCCTGTAGTTGCTAGCCTCCTCTCTGCTGCGGCTCTTCTGTAGAGGGACCATATCGGCCCTCCTCCAGTCCCCTGGAGCTACACGTATCTCCAGTGAGCTGCTGAATAATGTTGCCAGAAAGGTAGCTAGCACCATGCTCATTTCTTTAAGAACCCTTGGGAGAATCCCATCTGGTCCCATTGCCTTGTTCTCCTTTAGGGCTTCCAATCCCTTCCAGATTCTATCCTCTGAAAATGACCTTGAGTCCACTCCCCCTGGTGCCTGCTGATGCCTGTTTGTCTGTCGCCCGCCCCTCCCCCATACTGTGAAGACAGCAGAAGTACAGTACTCATTTAACATTTTGTCTTTTTTCTTTAGTTTAGTTTAGTCTATTTTTTTTTTTTTTTTTTGGGGGGTTGACCGGGTAAGTCCTAATCTTCTTCTGCACAGTACATTCCTGCGCCCCTAATTCTCACTACCCCATATCTTGCTTTCTGATTTTCATTTCAATACCTGAAGAAAGGCTTATGTCGGGGTCTCCTTGTACCTTCTAAATGCGGTTTTTACCTCCCCCAACTTAGCTATCTCCTCTGAGAATCATAGCAGCCCTCTTCTTTCTCCTTTCCCGTCTTACTTCCATCAAATAGTATGCTGTTGCCCTAGCTAGTTCCTCCTTGATCTTTTTCCATTGGGTCTCCACTTCCCTTAGCTATACTCCCCTTCAGGCTATTTACTGATGCCGTCACCCATTTCTTTAAAATCTGCTATCCTGAAGTCCAGGATCCTTATTTTTGTGAGTTATTTCTTTTGCTAATCTGAATGCCAAATTATTCAGTATGGTGATCACTTGTACCCAAGGGAATATCCACTGTGACATCTTCAATGCTGTCCCTGTTCATAAATACCAAGTCCAGCACTGCCCATCTCTAATGGTTTCCATAAGCAGCTGCCTTAGAAATAAACCCAGCAGGGTGCCCAGTATGTCCCTGCTTCTTTTTGTAGCTACAACCAGAATGCTCAAGACTACATCTGGCAGATTAAAATACATCACAATGAATACTTATCCCTTGCTTGCTATTGTGCTAGTGGCCTCCTCCCAAACCACATCTAACTCATCCTCCTGTGTAAGTGGCCTGTACACCATCCCCATGTTGATAGAGGCCCCTGACCCTGCTCTGAGCTAACCCATAGTACCACCAGCCCTTGTTATTTCCCCAGTGCCCCTGTATTTTTGTGGCTTTTATATCTTCCCTCACATATAAAACAACCCCCAAATCATTCCTCCCTGTCCTGTCCTTCTGGAACATAGTGTAGCCTTGTCTGGCTGTTTCCCAGCTATGGTCATCAGTGTACCATGACTCTGTTTTGGCCATCAGATACAGGTCTACCTCTGGAATGATTGTTTCAGTGTCTTTATTTGCTAAGCTCCTTGCATTGGCAAATTTGCCTCTTCAAGCCTTTTGTCCCTTCCTCCCATTATTCTGCCTTCCCTTCCTGTTTTGAACTGTCACCCTTCTGTTTCCCCAGTCATGTCATCTCCTATTTTACTCCCCTCTCTTCTTAGATTCCCTACCACTGAGGAATTAGTTTCTCATGGGATACTCTTCCTTGCCACTGCATTCTCATGTGGACAGTCTTTGTCTCCCTTGTTTTTTCCTGCCTCCACCATAACTAGTTTAAATGCTCATCAAAGTAACATCTAAGCCTTCTACCTAGGACAGTCATTCCCCTCCTGGATGGATGGAGGCCATCTCTTTCATACAGGCCCCTGTCCCTCCAGTAGGATCCCAATCCCAAAGTAGCCAAAACCCTCCTCCTTGCACCATGCCTTGAAACACTCATTGAAGACTCTGGTGCAGGGCTCCCTAGCCTTCCCCGGTCATATACAGGTAGCACCTCAGTGAAGGCCACCATGCAGGCTACCTGCTTTATGTCCCTTTCAGCTCCCTAATCCTATCCTGCACCACCCCTGCTGTGTTCTGGCCAGGTTATTACTTCCCAGATGGACAATGACAACCAGCTCCTTCCCATCCTCCTCTTCCCTGGCAATCTCTATGATCTGCCCACCAGTTCGCCACATTGAATCACCTGGTAGGCACTTTACTAACCTGACACTTCCTTCCCTTTCTCCCAACTCTATCCTCATGATGATGGAGTTCCCCCTTAGCATCTGCTTCCTCCTCCTTAGCTGGGGGCCCCTCTCTCTACCCTTGAGACCTCCTCCCTTGAGGACCCCCACCTCCTTACTTCCCACTGTCTGAGGTGCCTCTTTTATGCTTCCACAGCCAACCAGAATGGTGAAAGAATTATCAGTGGTAAGGTTTAATGGGTGTACTCCTCTGCCCCCAAGCCCACCCAGGTTCAGTCACTCTGCCTCTGTTCTGGCTTTCTTTGAGGGAGCAGCAGCAACCTTGGTGGCATCTGATTAAGGCAGATGGCATCCTGCACTCTTGTCAGTTTTGCTCTGAGTCCAGTGACCCCTGATGTCAGCCCAGAGAGGTACCTACATATGGGGCAGCACTACAGTCTCCAGAATGTGTCTCTGAATATTGGTGACCCACAACCATTACATTGCACCACTCCTGTGCCTGATGACTGTTTTTCCTGTTAATGTCTTTCTTTCCTGCCTTTCTCTTGTCCTTATGTCTTGGCTTATCTTTACTTTTCCATCCTTCCTGTCCTTAGCATATTCCTTTAGTGTGTTCATACCCCTACCCTAGATAGGGTGTTTCTTTTTTTCAATTATTATGTTTATCGTAGTTTTTCCGTTGGTTTTACCCTGCCCATCCAAGGCCCCAGCACATGGCCATACATGCATGTGGAGGCACTCACGCACACCATGGCACCAGCTCAGAACCTTCCATCCTCCCATCCCTGCCACCCCCTCTGCCTACGCTTCCCACCGGACCACCACCCACTGGCAGTGGAACTACGGGAGGGTGACAACCCACCCCCACCACCCTCTGGAGAGGAGAGCAGCCTACCGGCTCCACTCAATCCTGTTCCTCCCCCCCACGCCGGCACCCTGACAACCCAAGGTCTTTCCTGAACCTGGGTCATCGCGTGGTGCAAGGAAAGGCATCCAGCGCATCGACCCTCAGCGCCACTGGGCCAGCTTGGATATGGTGTTTCTGACCTTCTTTTCTTAACCTTGCTTCCTAATTCCTTCTATGCACTTTGCCAAGAAAGGGTTTCCCTGCTTATCGCTATGAGCCACATCTTGATTTACCTTAGTTAATATTCCTCCCTGGTGTTCCCTTTATTGCAGAGCTTACTTACATTTACTGCAGTCCCCCTTCAAAATGACCTGCAGCCTGTGTACCTCCCATGGACACCTAAGATGCCAATCCCTTTCCACTCCTGCATTGTTCCACTCATGCTCTGGGACACAAACATGAATGGAATGCACTAGCAGAGGATTCTTTTATACTTCCCTTTGTTTCTAACTACTTCTGATAGGTCTGCTCCTCTGACATGATCTTCAGCATGCTTCTGCAAGCTCCCCAACTAACATCCTAATGAAAATTATAAATATATATATATATATATATATATATATATATATATATATATATATATGGCCCCACTAGAGCTCTGTTCACCCTTGTAGAGTCCCTACTTAAGATAAGACAGAGTGCTTCTGGAAAAACCTCAGCACAGAATAACTAAGATAATAGTCCATGAATAAGAGAATTGGGAAATGGCTATATTTTTGTGTGCTCATGCGGTCCTGCTGAAGGTGATAACTATGATAATACCAAGATTTAGAAATTATCCATACTTTGAAAGACTAGGGACCTAGGGTTAGTATTCCAAGAACATAGGATTGGGGGGACCTTTTGCAGTTATATAAAGTATTAATGGAAGAAATTTGAATTGGCCCTGGAATATAAAGAGAGGCATTTCAATTCAAGAGATCACAAGCTGCAACTGTTGTGGGTACCTGCCAAGAAAGATATTAGGAGGCATTTTTACACTCAGAGAGTGGTGAGATTATGGAGCAGATTACTGAAAAATATACAATGACATTAGAAATGTTCAGACAATGCCTAGACAGATCAATGGCCCTAAAACTGTTAATGAGTTAATTCCACTGAGCAGTGGGAGACAAACACGATCGGCCAATGCCTTCTGTCTTACAACCAGTTATTGCACCAAACATCATATGGAGTGTAACAAGTACTTGCTACTTATGTTATTTGTTTTGTGTTTCAGTATATATTTTTCAAACTAGCATACTTAAGATTATTTGTAGTGATAGCTTTATTTTATTTATTTCAGTTTTACTTGGAATGGCCTACTATACTAAAAACAATTAATTTGCAGAGGTTTCTTGGGGGAAATTGGAAAGGGAAGAATGTTAAAAAAGCAATACAATGATAATACTGAACAAAAACATAATAATAATTTTAATTAAAGTAATGTAATACTGAAAAAAGCATAATAATAATATTAGCAAAAGTAATAATATTAGTGGTGTAAGGACTGCAAAAAGAAGTGTTATGTATCAATTCTATGCCAGATACAATGCCACATGATACAGGTACAAAGTTGCTTAGCTATGGTGCAAATACTCAACGTCCCTGTACAGAAATGGAGTCAAGCAGGGGTCACAGCAAGTAAACTGTAAACAGGAAGTTAAAAGCAGGTACAACTGTGAGAGGTTTGACAGTGGAACGGTTTTAGAGCAGTGGGGGTCAGAGTGGAGCCTAGGCAGAAGGGAAGGAAAGGTCTGTTCAGCAGTGAGGGCTGAAGCATAGGAGAGAAAGAGAGAGAGAGAGAGAGAGAGAGAAGGAGGGAGGGAGACAGAGAGAGAGAGAAAGTGGGAGTCAGAGTTATGCGGTTAGTGTGAGGAGAGGCGAGATGGAGATGGAACTATGGTACTATTGCAGGGAAGGGAGCGAGGCTAGAATTTGGATATGAGTACATTGTTGTGAGAGAGATGTCTACTCTGAACAGAGGAGAAAGAGACAGAGGAGTTCAAAGAGGGGTGATGAGTATGTAAATAAGGTGATGGAAGCATTGAGCAAAGCAACAGAAGGAAATATGTGGGTTCAGTCCAGTTAAGGTGCACATGGGGTGGCACTATAGTCCAACAAGGGGATTTTCAAAAACGTGGATGCATCACTTATATCTTTTTTTAATGCAGCAGAATCACAGTTAATGTGTAGTATGTTTACAACATATTTTCAAACATCTTGACACATTCATGACACTTTACCAGATTAACAGCAAAAAAAAAAACTGAAACATGCATAAAAATGTTGATGCATGCATCATTTTCAGAGCAAAATGTGTAGTAATTGCATCCATGGCAACTGCTCACAAGGCAGCACACAGGAGGCATGTTACTGTATTCATCCTGAGTGACAGCAGCTACAGGGATAGTGGTAATGTACTTTACTTGCGCTATGCTGTCCCTGTAGCTATTTTGTCATATGCTATTTTTGCTGCGCGGATTATACTATGCTATAATCAGTGCAACATATTCACTGGATACCATTTCCAGGAGGGTATCTAAGGAATCAGCCCATCTGAATGACTGAATCCTGCTTCATCAGAATCAAGTGTAGTGGTTCCCCACGTGGTCTGAAATCTAGGGCTAGAGGGTTGGCCACACTTTTGTGAGTGTTGCATTAGGTCCTTACCTGTAGTCACAGTTGGGTGGAACAGTATATCCAGTGCCAGTCTTGGCCAGCACCAGCACTTGGCAGATACCCCAATCTAGCAATATAAGGTAGGAAGAAGAGTTACACAGTGAAGTAAGACAGATCTTCCCATAACAGGAAGCAGATGGTTCCCATGTGTGGACAGGGATCTTAAGTAGTGCACCCTCAAGGTGTGATGCCTGAGAAAAGGAGTAGGCTGGGTGAGAAAAAGGCCTGAGGTGACTTACAGGTGAGAATCTAGTGAAGGAAACCTGGTAGGCCCAGGGACCAAAATGGTTGAGGAGGTCAAATAAGGTCAGGCATGCCAGGATTAAAGCAGAAGAGTTTTCCTCTCCGACATGTGGGGAAGGAGCTCCAAAGATTCAAGACTGAGTGATTGAGGCCATTAAAGTGAGTAACCCCTTTTAGATTGGGCCTTTGAGAGGCCCAGCTCAGGAGCAGAGCTCTGACTGGTGTAATTTATGCCCAGTGAGTGACATACAGTAGACAGTGGGAGCTGCAGCAAGTCTTACTGTTAATAGAAGTGCTAAAGGAACAGCACCAAGAAAAAGGTTACTCATTTTTTATGGGTATTGTTTTCCAGCGTGCTGACTTGGATACTGAGAAGCCTGAAAGTGATCACACTTTGAGTCCACTTAGGGGATTCTTATCTCAGTACCACAACTGAGTTGAAACTTACATGTTGATCCAGCATTTGTTGGGCTTGATACAGGAACTGGATCACAGGGACCAAAAGAGTCCAGGCTAATGAAATAAAGGGTTATTCTGCTGCTACAGTAATTGTGCTTTGAATACTCATCAGAGTAATGAACCATGTATTGAGCAACTGATCTGATTTGTGTCCTTGGGCCAGAAATAAATAAACTGCTATTTCCCATGCCACTGACACATAGTAAAGGGAGAGGCAAGAGCAACGTCATGGCTAAGTGGTTATTTATCATTAAGGTTTGATCCCTGCCTCACACATCCTTAGAAGAAGTGTGTGAACCCTGCTTGGTGTTTGTTTGCAACTGACTGCAGGAGAGCATGATTCCATCTCATATATTTTAGACACAGGAGTGCACCAGGCCATTCCAGTCCTCACTGGGTACAATCACTCAGCAGGGCAAAGAGTGAAGAAGAGGTATGCATTTACATACCTTATTCAGTAGACCTTCAGCCAAGTTACATAAACCTAATTTTCATAACACAGCTGATAAGGAATAAAAGTTGCACCATGGTGTGGAGGGTAAGACTCAGTCTAAATAGCGCTACAATATTCCTGACAAAATGTGATCAGTATCTTAAGCCATTACCCAGTCCTTATCACATGTTGCACTACGATGAAATTGTGTGTAACATTTTTCATACAGCACAACGCAAAGCTATACGCATCAACATATAGAAAGATTGACTGTCCCACTGGTGCAGCAGTAGTGCTCCTGCTCATGACACCAGTGACCCAGGCTTGTGCCAGGGTCATTGAAGGGCTTGCCAGGGGTGGGTGGTTGAGCATCCCAGTGGATGCTCACCTGCTTGGGTGTGGGAGGCTCCCCAGACTCCATTGTGATACTACTGCCTGGGTGATCACGGGTGGTAGTGTCAGCTGGTGCCACTGAATAAGAGAGGATGACATTGCACTCTGATGCATGTTGCATGCTCTGCCTGCATTACTGCCTCAGTCACAAGTGCCTCTCAACATCCGTGGGCTTATGAATGAAAAAAAACATACCCCCAACTGCACAGGATGCCTCTTGCCACACCCTGCAGATCCCACACAACTGACTCGGCTTCTGCTTTAGGATTGTCTCTAAACTCTATCAGGGGTCACTGGAGCCAACCTCTGGCAGCCCATTTCATGGGTGGTCATCTGTGGGAGAACATGGAGAGAACGTATGCCCCAGAGAAGGTGGGTGATGGAGCGGTGTGGTGCAGCAGACCAATGTGGAGGGGTCAACTACAGGGGGCATAAAGTATATTAAGACAAAAAAAACAGGTAGACAGAATAAATAATAAGCATATCACTAATCTGGTAGAATACAGGAAAATATCACAAATATTTTCATTAAAATATGTGAGCACCACAGAGAACAGAGAACAGGAAAACTTGTAGCAGTGATTAGAAATAAGTGAAAGAGTGGCTAGCAGGGGGCTGGCACCATAGTGCACATCCAAAGCAATTCCTGATGTGTTTTTGTTTTCTTTCATGCTGCTATTTAATGTTTGCTATGCGTTAATCTACTCATTGTATTCTGTATTGCCTGTAATCATATTGTATATATTTCCTTGCTATCATTTTGTATGTAATCTCGAGGGTCATGTCCGAAAATAGGCATTTGATTGCCTAGTGCACTTATCAGGTTAACAAACAGTAAATAAATAAATACATACAGACATACATAACAGAGGTGACACTTTCCACTTTACAAGCTTGTAAGGGTGAAAGAAGTTGATCAGTGCCAACTGTGATTTGGCTTTGACTTGGGCTTAAAAATTCAGTTGAGCTTCAATGATTTAGCTGAACCACATTGTCTGCCAATGTAGCATGCAACATAGAGTAAAATAGACTACAAGTAAGGGAGAAATGTCTTGATGTCAACAATAAATGTTAAATTACTGTGATTATGTGAGGCAGGTGCTGTTGAAATGTATCTGCTATACATTACTGTTAGTGGAGTTGAGACAGGGGCCCACATATTCGGACGAAATGTGTGGTGCATCCCCGGATGCACCACGTATCTCTGGAGTTGCTCGGCCATCGAGGGTGTGGCCATATTCAAAGGCCATGGATGCAACCCACACCAGCGGCACACAATATTGTGATGTACCTATGCAAATGAGGGGTCCCTCATGCATTTTTTTTTTTTTTTTTTTGAAATTTAAGTTTATTATTTTCACAAAGAAAAAAGGAAAAATACACCTTACCACAGTATTAGGAAAGTAGTCAGTTAAGAGGACATCAAAATCACCCCAGTCAGCTATACAAAGGCAAAATAACAAACCTAATAATTCACAAGGATAACATAAAGCATGATTTAGCATAAGCCGGAAACCCCAAAGGGGAACCAAATCCCACCCCTCCCCCAGGTGCACCCGCACAAAGCATATTTAGTAACTTTCAGAGTCTGGATATCACATTTAGGCTATCATCTTAGCTGGCTATGTTAATGGGTCCACAGTACAGTGAAAGAGACAGGTTTTATCACTTTCAGCTCATATATTGGAATGAAATTCATTATATAACATAAATTGAGGGTCCAGGGATCAGATCCCCAACCTAATCTCCTGATAGGTAAAGGGATTGAAGCTTACCCCATCTTTTATAAAATAGATCCCACTTTGTTTACAGCTGGCAATCAGACTTTCGGACTGGAGGTACAGCACCAATTCTTTTAACCAGTCCATAAAGGATAGTACTAATTGGTCTTTCCAGTGTCTTAACACCAATTTTTTGACTGCCATCGAAATCAAAGCCATATGGTATCTGCGCTCCACAGAGTCTATATGCGAGAAATCCCCCAATACACAGATATTAGGAGAGAAAAACCTGCTCAGACCCAAAAGGGGATCTAGGCTATCAATAATAGCGGACCACAACGGGGCTACTTTAGGGCACTCCCAAAAAATATGAATCAGGTTACCCTCGTCCCGAAGACACCGAAAACACCGCGAGGAAGAGATCATCTTACGCTGAAATAGCTTGACTGGAGTGTAGTATAAGTTATTAACAATATTATATTGCACCAACCGAAACCTATGTTGAGTCTGGTATTTGTGCAAGTTAGGCCATAGGGTCCTCCAAGAAGGGACCTCTTCAGGAAGAAGACGTGTCCAAAGCGAGGGCCCATCAACCTCCTCCTTCAGATTGAAAGTCAGTAAATAAGAATAGATCTGCGAAATGGAATGGGGCTGAGTAGCCAGTCTAATAATATCAGAGAAAAGGGGGTGTACCCTAGATGGTTTAGATACCAAGCCAAACTTGTTACAGACCAAATGACGGAGTTGGAACACTTTAAAGGTCTCCGTACTTGGTATACCAAATTTGGTGAGGATATCGCCTGTTGTGAGAAGAGAAGTTGAGTTATACAACTGTTCTACTCTGGAGTCTTTGATTTGCGACAACCAAGTTACTCCTACCTTCGAATTACCAATAACAAGATTAGGATTGGAGATAATTGGTTGTCCCAAATCCGTTTGATTAGAGATCCGGAAGAACTTAAGACATTGGGCCCACACTTTAAGAGAAGCCACCACCGTATTATTAGAAATCAGGCGTGAAAATGCACTCGGAGTAAGATAGGGTAAGGTAGCTGTGTCAAATTTAAGTTCAGAAAGAAAAGTCGATTCTAAATGAAGCCAAACCGGAGAGGAATTTTCAGGTCTTGCCGCAAACCACTGTCCTAACTTAGCTAGATGAGCCGCCCAGTAATAAAACTGAAAGTTGGGAAGTCTTAGACCTCCCTTGTCTTTGGGAAGCGAAAGGGAGCCATAAGAGCAGCGCAACCCTTTCCCTTTCCATATAAAGGAAGAGAACATACTATGGAGCCGTTGAAAAAGGAAAGAGGAAGCCAGAGATTGGTGAGGTTCAATGGGTAAAAAATCCGGGGAAGAACGTTCATTTTAATAATATTGATTCTGCCCATCAAGGAAATAGGGAGAGAAGCCCAACGTTGCAGATCCTGACTAACCGAGTCTCTAATCTTAATTAGATTTAATTTCTTGAGCAGAAACGGGTCAGTGGAGAAATGAATCCCAAGGTATTTAAGGGAACTGGAAGTCCATCTCATTCCAAAGGGTAGAAAGTAGCTCTTGAAGACATGGTTATTTAAAGGAAATATCTGCACTTTGATGTATTTAATTGGTAACCAGAAAAGGAACTAAAATGCTGAATAATGTCTAGAGCTGCATCTAACGATGTACTGGTCAGACAAATGTAGCAGAACATCATCTGCATACACAGAGAGAACTAGCTCCTTTCCTAAGATCTTAATCCCATTCACCGAGCGAGGATTTGAGCTGAATCAGCAAAGGCTCCAAATACAAATTAAACAACAAAGGAGAGAGGGGCAGCCCTGTCTCGTGCCATAAAAAACCTAAAAGAAGATGATAGAACTCCGTTACAATAGATTTTCAGGAGGGACATTTGTATAGTACCTGGATCATGTTTAGGAAAGGAGATGGAAGCTCATTTTTCCAGAACCGCCCATAGAAAAGGACCAGTCGACCGGTCAAAAGCTTTTCAGCATCTAAAGAGACCAAAACAAGTGGTTCTGAAGCAGACCGGGCGTACTGTGAGATATGGGATAGTGTCCTTAGATGGTCTGCAGCAGATCTCCCAGAGACAAAACCTGCTTGTTCAGGGCTCAGGAGGTCCACCCAGATCCTTCTAATCCTTTCGGCAAGAATTTTAGCCAGTATTTTAATATCGTAATTCTGTAATGAGATAGGGCGGTAGCTGGCTGGATCTGAGGGCTCTTTGTCTGGTTTGGGGATTAGGACTATGGTGGCCTCAAATAAGGTCGGATCAAGCTCTGAAGTCACCTGAAAGTAATTATACAGTTTAAGCAGTATAGGGATCAAGTTTTAGAAAGCTTTGTAGAAATTCTTGGGAAAACCATCTGGACCTGGTGATTTGTCTGGGGTAAGGAAGCAATAGCACTCTGGATCTCCTCAGCTGAAATGGGCGCCACTAGATGAGTCTGCTGAGATTCAGTATGTTGGGAAGTGCCACTCTGCCTAAGTAACTTTTAAGGTTACCAACAGAGTGGGTGTGGGGGCTATAAGATTAGCATAATATTCAGCAGAAACAATCTCTCTGGGTGAGGAAACCCTCAAACCAGAGGAGGAAACCAAAGAGGGATAATCCTCGAGCTCTCTAATGCTCTGAGACATAAAGCCAGAAGCTTCCGGATTTCTCACGAGATCTAAATATTTCGCCTGGTTTTGACCAGACAGTATTCAATCTTATCTTTCAAAGGTCCGAATACTCATTTTTGACTGAAAGCAGTTCCTTAAGATCTGACAACGAAGAGGTTAGTGAGTACCTACCTTCCAGAACTCTAATCTTACCCACTAATTCCAATGCCTTAGCTGACCGTGCCTTCTTCCTAAGGGAAGCCATCTGAATAAAACCCCCCCTGAGATAGCACTTTAATGCCCCCCATACCATGTCCACTCTAGGGGTAGAGTCCAGATTGTCTGCCAGGAACTGCGATATTTTCGAACTAATCTCCGAAACATGATGTCGGTCCTTCAATAGTTGGGTATTCAATCTTCACATAGAGTCACGGGCAAAATCATGTTTGATAGACATACGTATCCAAACCAAAGCATGGTCTGATACAATTATCGGCTCTATACCAGAGAGGGAAATCATCGGGAGGGAAGAGACACTTACTAAAATCATATCCAGTCTAGATTTAGTGCCATGTGACTGCGACTGAAAGGAGAAGGCCCTAAGAGAAGGGTTAGCAACACACCATGGGTCGCTAAGACCCAACAATGAGACTAATTCACAGAGAGCTTTCTGCGCTGAGGAAGGTGCTCTTCTATCTTGGGGATCCCTGTCCAAAACGGAAGGGAAAGGTACGTTCCAGTCCCCGCCCAGCACATATTGAGTCGGCAAAAAAGTAGCCAGCTTGTCTGTCAGCCTCATAAAAAAGTCTGGATCGCCACCCACTGGTCCATACACCGAACCCAGTACTACGTGTTCTCCATTTAAATTACCCTTTACTAAAATGAATCTCCCTTCCGGGTCTGAGCAGGTTGAGTCCTTAGTGAACAAAATATGTCTTTTAATTAGGATACTACCCCCTACTAAAGTGAGAATTCCCAGCAAGATAGACCTGGGAGAAACCAGATCGAGAGAGATTAGCCTCTTCCGGCCCAGATGAGTTTCTTGCAAGAAAGGATATCTATACCTAATATGGAGCAGTGATTAAAAATCTGCAGCCGTTTACTGCGATCCCTGAGCCCTCTCACATTCCAGGACGCTATACAAATTGTATTCATAGCCATTTCAAATAGAACTTACAATAGTCCGGAGCCCAGATGACATAGATCCATCCACTAGTATCAGGGTGCACCTCCCCAATCCCTAGTCCCAAACCCCAATCTAATAGTCCCTCTCCCCCCGGTACAAAGAAAACTCCAATTTCTATATAACTGACAGGATACAACAAACCAGGACCCCCCCCGTACCCACCCCCACCCACCACCAAAGTTCCTCATCAACCAAGTAAGAACCCCCACGAACCGAGTGATAAGCCCAACATCCGATCGGAGGGAGAGACATCAATCCTTCTCAAGGCCCCACCCTGATCCCCAAAAACTATATACAGAGAGAGGCCCCAAAATCCACAAGCCCTAATCCAATCCTCATATCGGATTTCGAGCCCCTCGGGTCCCCATGCGAATCCCACCACTCCCCCGGGCCAAACCCCAATGTGCGTAGCCCATAACATTCAACATTTCACTGGACCCAGGGCAGGGATTAGCCACCCCCCAACCGCTCAGCTCGTGATCCCACATTCAGCTTGCCAGCTTGCCCAATCCCCCCCCCTCAGCCGCCCCCCGAGCCCATTCCTCGACGTACCCACAGAAGCAGAGACCAATTAAAGACATCACATATGGAAGGAAAAGGAGATCAAAATCCAGTATGTAGACGAAGGGGTAGTCCCTGTAAGTAGGCCTACACCGCCTCTTCAACCCCGGTGGACCTCCCACAGAGACCGTCTAATCCGGTCCGATCCCCCCCCACGACTCCTCAAGCTGCACATAGTTAACAGAAATCCATTTACCCACGATGGCATATTTCAATACAGGAGGCCAAACCACCACCAACGCCAGCCGAAGGGTAAGGGAGGAGTTATCGGAAGCTTCAGCATGAGTGCTGTTTCCCGGGGACCTTAAAAACAGCCGGACCCACCTAGCGCACCACTACTGGAAGTTCCCCCAGAAACCGCGACCCTAACGGGTTCCCCTTTCAGAGGCAGGCCTAGCAGCAGGAGAAGGCCCAGAATCCAGCTCCGACCAGGGCCCAACTCAAAACCGCCCCACCTCGCGCGTCTCAACGCTGACCCCCTCTGAAGATCCCTGGAGGCATCGGAACATCAAACCAGACAGCGGGAGGACAACCAGACCACCTCACTCAAGGTAAACAACAGGGGGGGTTTGGGAGAGCACAGGACAGAGACAGAGGGGCAGGAGGAGACGGGGGGGGGGACAGCAATCTCACCACCACCAGTGCATAACGACCATACAAACCACAGAAAGGACACATTTAACATACAGTACATCAAATTATACAAAATTCACAGGGGCCACAGTAATTGTTCAGCCAGAACCCTTAAAAAGCTCAGGCAGTCTGTCCATCAGATCAGTGCGAGCTGCTTCAGGAGTGTCAAAACTCATGGCCGTATTTCCGACAGTTACTTTGAGAGTGGCAGGGTAAACCATCCTAAAGGATATTGCAGCTGCAATGAGTTTTCTGCGATTTGGTGGTATGCTGCTCTCTTTGCACCGAATCTCTGGGAAGGTCCTGGGTGATCGGATCTTGAAGCCTACAAAATCTCCTTCAGGTCTCGGGATTTCTGAAGCACATGTTGCCTGTCCAAATAGCTCAAAAATTTTATAATAATCGGTGAGGGGGGATCCAGCATTAGGGCAGTCATGGCAAGGTGGGCTCTCTCAAGGTGATAGGAGGCCCTGATAGGCGATGGGCCCACCACCTTCAGTAGGAATCTTTGCAAAAGCCATGAGGTCTGGGCCTTCCTCTAGCTCTGGGAGGCCCATTATTAACAAATTATTTTGTGACTCGCCTTCAAGGTCCTCAGATTTAGCTTGGAGCCTCTTCACATGCTGCTTAAGCCCAGCTATTTCCTCCTTGGCCCTAGTTTTCCAGTTCTCCATGGAGACAACCCTGGCTTCTACATCTGAGACCTTCCTGGCAACATGGAGAGATCACACGTAGGGATTTAATTTCGCCTGTCAAACCCATCAGAAGATCTTTCACTGAGCTAAGCTCTTGAAGAAATCTGTCTTCTGTCAGAGGTGCAGGCTGCCCCATTTTCTCACTGCCACGGTCTGGCCTATTTGAGGCCTGGTTCCTCTGCTTCTTTGCGGCCTTCTCAGGAGATGCAGGAGGGGTATGCTTAGCTAAGGCCTGCTTCGGATCCACTTCCATCCTGTTCCAGCAAGGGCTAAAAGAACCCAAATTGAGTTACTGAATCGATCAGCAGATGTTATTAGATTAGCTTTTTGGTTAATTTCTTCGAAAAGCCCGATCAAAAGGTACTTTAAATAACAAAATAGGTGGCCAGAAGGGGGAGCTCAGGATGTCAGCTGCTGTTCAGATGAATGCCATCACGTGACTCTCGGGTCCCTCATGCATATGCCGTGCATCACAATATTGAAACCCCCCTAAGCATAACTATGGCTGGCTGCGCCGGTGAATAGTTATGCTTTGAAGCCCTACTTTAACTCTGCATGGGGTGGGTTGGTGCCCTGCGCATAGTCTAGGACCAGGTACACAGTTCCCCTCCCCAGCCTTGATCACCTGTCGAAATAGAAATACATCCAATCCCCTGTTTCCATTGTGTAGCAGCCCCTCTCCTCAGCCCCAATCACCCAAAGAAATAGAAATATACCTAATCCCCTGTTTTCATAGTGTAGCAGCCCCCCTCACCAGCCCCGATCAACAGGAATCGTAATAATGACAGCAACCCCTTTTTCTATAGTGTAGTGTCCCCCTCCCCAGCCCGGTGCACAGTAACCATTAAAAAAGACAATGATCCCCTTTTCCAGAGTGTAGTGTCCCCCCTCCTCTGACTCAAGCACAGTATTCATTAAAACTAATAGCAATCCACTTTCCCTGGTAGTCTAGTGGCCCCCACTCCTCACCATTAGCCAGTGACCCAACACCCCGCCCCCCCCAACTCGACTGGAGCCAGTGAATTGCACAATCCACCTCACATCACACTGTCAGCCACTGACTGAACTGTAAAGGACCACTATACAGTATATAATACACACCCATTGGTAGACTGGTCAACCAATTGGTATATACTGTATACTGTACAGTGCTCCTGTACAGTTCAGTCTGTGGCTGGCCAGTGCGGTGTGAGGTGACTGTTCCAGTCTCCAGCTCTGGTCAGGTTGGGGGGGGCAGGGTGGTCACTGGCAATGGGGAGGGAGCCACTAGACTGCCAGGAAAGGGATAGCTGTCATTTTTAATGATTACTGTGCATTGGGCTGGGGATGGTGGACACTACACTATGGAAAAGGGGATCGCTGTCATTTTTATAAGTACTGTTGATTGAGGTTGGGGAGGGAGGCAAGTACATTATGGAAACAGAGGATCACTGTCATTTTTATGATTACTGTTGATCGGGGCTGGGGAGGGGACCGCTGCACTGTGGAAACAGGGGATAGGGTATATTTCTATTTCTATGAGTGATTGGTACTGGGGAGGGGGGGTGGCTATTTTATGAAAATGGGGATTGGTGCCATGTTTACACATTACAGTGGTCAGGGCTAGGTGGGGGGACACTAGACTACCAGGGCAATCAGGAGGATTCTTTATTTTTCTGACGTTCGGGGCTCGGGGGAGGCTGGCAGTGCACATTCTGCCAGGTCCAGCCATGCAAATGGGCCCATGATGGGCATGCACATGGCCCTTTTGCACCATGCATGCCCAATGGGCTCATTTGCATATTTGGGCTGAATATTGCACATGGGGGCTGTGGCACAAACTGGTATGCGCCATGCATTCCTCTGTGGGTGGTCCTCTGCCCCGCACCCTGTATGCACTGCACTGATGTGGGGGTGGAACCAGTCAGCTGGTCAGATCATTACACTGTGAGATTCAATTTTGGTGCCCCTCCTTGTAGGCCGACCCCTGTAGAGATGGTCAAGTACCGCCCCTTGCAGAATATTCCTTCTAATGGCCTTGCGGCGGCTCTTGACCTATCAGAACTTCCTGTGCATTGCAATGATCCAGAGGCGCTGGTTATGGCTTATAACACCACCATTACTTCTGCCCTGGATTCTATTGCACCAGTTCATGTGCTTCCTCTCTCCCTTCGATCTCAGACCCCATGGTTTGATGGGGTCCTGAGGGAGTGGCAGCGACTTGGACGCAGGTTAGAACATTGTTGGTGAAGGTCTGGCCTGGATGCCGACCACCTTAGACTGTTAGAACACTATCAATTCTGTCAGTCAGAAATCTCCTGTAAGAAGACAGAGTTCCTGTCCGGGGAAATTTCTGCTGCTCAGAACCAACCTGCTCAGCTATTCAGAACTGTGGACAGATTGTGCAACCCAACCTGTCTACAGCTCCGTAGAGCGTTTTCACAATTACAGGGTGATGAGATTGCTTGGTTCTTTGCTGATAAGGTGGCTGACATTAGGTCAGACATCTGTTTGACACATTCTATGCTAGTGGCAAGTGCCCAGGATCGGGTCACTATCCCTTCATTTTTCTGGAGCACCTTCGACCGCCCGGAAATCGTGAATGTTATGCGGATTGTCCAGGGGCTGCATCCTACCTCCTGTAGTTTAGATCCAGGTCAAACTCCCTTAATTTTAGGGTGTGGAGAGTTCATTCTACTGGCTCTAGCACAGATAGTCTGGTCTTCCCTTGACTGGGGTGAATATCCCCCTTCCTTGAAAGAGGCAGTGGTGACACCCTTGTTGAAGAAATCATCCTTGGACCCAGACTGTCTTGCCAACTACAGACCTATCTGGAACCTTCCCTTTGCAGGGAAGGTGATCGAGAAGGTGGTAGCAGCCCAGCTGGAGAACCATTTGACCATCCATAGCATCTACAAACCTCTCCAATCAAGTTTCCGTAAGAGGCATAGTACTGAGACTGCGCTGGTTCGGGTGCTCAATGATCTCCTGATGGCGAGAGACCAGAGAAAACGATCCATTTTGGTTCTATTGGATCTGTCATCAACATTTGACACCGTCGACCATGGGGTTCTTCTGAAGTGCCTAAGATGTATTTGTGGACTCCCTGAGGTTGTGCTCAGATGGTTCACATCATACCTCACCGGAAGAACTCAGAGGGTTGTGTCAGGGTTTTTTTCCTCTGATCCCATCTCTCTATTTTGTGGGGTTCCTCAGTGCTCTATATTGTCCCCCATGTTGTTTGCAGTGTATATGCTTCCCCTCAGAGACATTGTGAGATGGTATCGGTTGGGATTTTACTGTTATGCAGATGACACCCAACTGTACCTGTCTTTTGCACCTGACCAGGAAGGAGCTATCTCGGTATTCAATAGCTGCCTAAATGAAATCCAGGATTGTATGAGGTCCAGTTGGTTGAAGTTGAATTCTGGGAAGACTGAGGTGTTGGTTTTGTATCTGGATCACCAGATAGGGGGAACTGTGACCGGCTCCCCTTCTGGGGTGTTCTGTGGTGATGTCGAGTTACCTGTCTCTGAACGTGTGCGAAATCTGGGGGGGTGATCTTAGATGCGGGGCTGACTCTGCAATCTCAAGTGTCAGCAGTGGTGAAATCTTCTTTTTATCATCTGAGAAAGATCGCCAGAATCAAGCACTTCATTCCGTCCGGCGATCTGCCAACTCTGATCCATGCCTTTGTGACCTCACGCTTGGACTACTGCAACTCACTTTACCTTAGGCTTCCAGGGGTTGATATCCACTGCCTCTAGCTGGTGCAGAATTCCGCAGCCCGAGTACTTACAGGTACTGCTAGATGTTCTCATATTACTCCGGTGCTGCAGGAACTGCACGGGCTGCCAGTTCAGTGGCGGATCACCTTCAAAGCCGGATTGCTGACTTTTAAAGCCCTGCATGATCTGGGCCCTGACTACCTGAAAGAACTCTTGATTCCTTACCACCCTGTGAGGCTGCTCCGCTCAGCCGATGACGGGTTGCTAGAGATTCCTAGGGTTAAATTAAAATCAGCTGGGGCCCGGGCTTTTATGTTTGTGGCCCCATCCCTTTGGAATTCTCTACCCGTCGGACAAGGGAGTGTACGGCTGTGGGGAGTTTTAAACAGGCTCTCAAATCCTTTTTATGGGAAAAGGCCTATGGTGTTTCTGATTGATTATTGTATTTGTTTTTAACAGTTTTTGTATTACTGTTTGTATACTTTGCTTGTATTTTATTTTATTGGAATGTGCCTTGGTATTCGAAACGCGCAATATAAATAAAAATTATTATTATTATTATATACTCAACCTCTCTCTCTCTCCACTTCCACCATCCTGAAGGCCTGGAAATCTGCTAAGGTCTTACCCCTTCACAAGGGAGGTGACCCTTCTGCACCTGGAAACTAAATTCCTATCTCCCTCCTCCCCTCTCTCACCAAACTTCAGGAATCCCTTATTCACTGTAGGCTGGTTGAATTCCTAACCACTACAAATATGCTCTCACCAGTGCAGTCTGGCTTTAGGAAACAACACTAGACCATTTCCTCACTACTGCAAGTTACACATTCAATTTTTTTGGCTATGGACCAGAGCTATATTACTACTGCCATCTTCATAGACCTGGCTAAGGCTTTCGATTTAGTCTCTCATCCCCTCCTGCTACAAAATCTTAGATCTCCTGACCTTGCTGAACCTGCTGTCAACTGGTTCTGCTCTTATCTTAACAGGCAGCAAACAGCTCAGATTGGTGATGCTTTCTCCTCCCCCTTCCTATCCTCTCTGGAGTCCTCCAAGGCTCCATCCTCAGCCCCATTCTTTTCTCCCTATTCATAAACAATTTTCTCTCAGTCTACAAATATTCTAATATGCATATGTACACTGAAGACACTATTATTTTCATCTCTGGGCCCTCTACCATCAGTGTACAGCCCCCCTCCAGGAAAACTTCAATAGAGTTCAGTCTTGGATCCTGGACAACCAACTCAAACTAAACACAAAAAAAAAACAGTGATCATAACTTTTGGCACCAGTTAAAAATTGGCTACCCTCCAGTCTTCTCTTGTCATCACTACTTTGGATGGTGCTCCCCTCAAGAATGTTCCAGCCTTTAAATACTTGAGAGTGTGGCTGGACTGCTATCTGGTTTTCTCCACCCACGTCAATGCCATCTGCACTAAACTACATCTTAAATTGGCTGTCCTCTTTCGACGTAAAGACAGCCTGCCCCTCCCCTCCTGCTGTGAATTCATATCCAAAATGATCCTACTCATCTTTGATTATGCTGACGTGTTGTATGGCACAGCCTTTCAATCATCCCTTGCCAGACGACACCCTTCTGAACTCTTTCTGCCGCTTTGCTACTGCCCCTCCCCCCCAACCCACCACTGTCTCATTTACTCTGCCCTCTCCCTTGCACCTTTATCTCACAGGAGAATGGTCCACTGTGCCTCCTTTGTTGCAAGGTTCTGGTTTGGAACCCTCCCCACCAATCTCTCTTCCCTTCTCTCCCAGGCTGCTCCCTCAAGTTACTCCCCCGTCACAGAGATACATGCACCTTCTCTGTCCCTCACCCCTACTCTGTATCTGGTCAACCTTACATTTCCATTTCCTCTGGAATAAACTCCCATCTGACCACCGACTGTCCTCCTCCTCTCTCTTCTCTCTCAAAAGGCTCCCCAGACTGCTACCCCATCTTCAGTGCTCTCAGTTCCAAAATCTCCCACCTCCGTATATCAATGAAGTCTCTCCCCTTTGTTTGTCAATCATCTCTAGTCCCACTCTCCCCTCACTTCAGAATGGATCCCAATGTTTAACTGTCTACCTTGCTCCTGTGACTATAGATCTGGAAACTAATTTTAACTGTGATACCATAGATCCTGCTTCTGTATTAGTACTGTATTGTAACTGTGGTTCTAATTTTTTGAATTTATTTGTACTCCTGTACCTGGCTGTTAACTACTTTTCTGGGTCGTGTACCTGTGACCCATGATTACTTACTTGTGAATTTGTTTCATGTCAGCTACCCCTATGTAACCCTTTGCCCGAGTCGTACCTGGAAACAAGCCTTGGCTCATTGGTGCCTTTCCTGGTTATCAACTTTTAAATAAAAAATATATGTAGTTATAGAATTATTCCAGAATAATGAAATCTAGATTTAGTATTTGCTGTATTGGTCCTTGTAAGAACAGGTCCAGAAGCAAATGATTTGATACCTTTTAATGGACCAGCATAGATGTAACCACAAGAACAAAATGCTCAAGCTTTCGGACCAACCAGTCTTTCTTCAGAAGCGTAATGGCAGTTATTTAGAAAAAACAATCCTTTTAACAGCTAGATCATGCAGAAAAAACAGAAAAAAACCCCAATGGTTTAAAATACTCATTTATAAAAAAACAGAAGATAATGTCAGAGAAGTTTAACAGTACCATGTTACCTGAAGCTGGGAGAGTCCCAGGGTCAAAGGTGCTTGGTGCAAAACAGATACAAAGAATCCTACTGCATATAAATTTAATTGACATAGGATAACACTGCTCAAGCAGATGACTTTTAAATCAAGCTATGAGTGTCACACTGTGTATAAGGATGCAATTACTGAAAAACAACCCCCCACCCAGATTAAAGACATACAAAGATTGTCTTTGGACTCCAAGAAGTTTCAATGTATGTATTACAGAGAAGAAACTACCAGTAAAACTGTCTTAAAAACATCAGTGGACACTGTATGATGTGTAAAACTCAGCTATGGATCCAGTACTGATGAAAAAATATAATCACAATAATTGTATAAGGCAAGGCAAATTTTATTTAAGGATGCACAATCCCTGAGCTCTTGGCGCCATACACAAAAACAGACCAGCAAAAGGAAACACATCTATAAATACCAACAATATTTAAAACTACAATAATAAATAAATAAAGCCTCTGGCCTGGCTATTCAAAGGCATTGCACCCTGGTGGGATATTGAAAGGGCTACCTGGTGCAGGGCAAGTCCCAATGCATTGGGGCACAATGTAATTGTATGCGGCGCAGCTGCAGGGGGCGTGCCCATGCATATGCGGCACATCCTGATATTCAGCCAGGGATGTGCAGTGCATATGCTGGTGCAACCCTGCATTGCAGCATGTAGAGGGGTTCAAAGTTGAGCCCGTGAAAAGAGGGACAACTCCTGGCCACCCACAGGTGGGCTACTGTATTACAGGGTGCAACATAGCAGCTGCCAGCCATGAGTGGCCACCCGCCCACCCAGACCACCATCCACAAGCACCCATGGCACCCTGGTAGTCCAGTGGTAACCCCCTCCCTCCTATGTCCCCAGAAAATGTATAGTTACTCATGCCCTGGTGGTCCAGTGGCCCCCACCTTCCGATGCCCGATCACAGGTGTATGTAGCCGTGGGCCACTCCTGGTAGTCTAGTGGACCCCCACCCATCCGATTCCCTGATCACCATAAATTCTCACATCAGATGTCCCTGGTGATCCAGTGGCACCCCGCCGCCCACCCCCAGAGGACCATTTGCCCACTCCACTCCCCCTGTCTTGGTGGCAGCTGCAACCACCCGATACTGCCCGGCCACCGCCTGAATGACAGGGTACAGTATGGGCTGTAAGCCCATTGGTCCCGATGTGGACCAATGGGCTTACAGGGCATACTATGCTAGATAATCCCAAATATGTGAATGACTTCATTCCATATTTGGGAACTGTCTAACTACACAGTATGCCCTGCAAGCCCTTTCTTACCTGTCATTCAGCAGCAGCACCTGGCAGTATGCGGGCAGGTTGCAGCCACTGCGCCAAAGATGGGGGCAGGGTGACAAGGGGCCTGTGTGGGGTGGGAGCTACCACTGGATCACCAGGACATTTGATGCAGCGATATACCGCAATCGGTAGGTTGTTAAGATGATTGTGGTGCTTCAGCTTGAGGAGCACCTTGTGGCCTTTGATCTATACAGGCCTCTCCAGTCTGGGTTTTGGGCAAGGCATAGCACAGAAACTGCATTATGACAGTAATTTGCCTTGATGTCAGGGTCCAAAGATGGTTTCTTCAGAAGGGGTCTCACCAGTGCCTCCTTCAATGCATCTGGGAAGCCCCCTCTGAAAAGGAGCACCAAATGATCAAGGCAAATAGCGGGCCAACAGAGTTGATGCATCCCATCAAGAAATGTGTCAGCACCGGGTCCAGTTTACAGTATGAGTGCCTCAGCTTGGAAGTGCCCTCAATTACCTCAGCCACCTCAACTGATCTAAACTCGCCCAAACCAGACGAAGCACTCTCCGGGCACAGAATGCGATCACTGTTGGCCAAAGACTGGCTCACTGACGGAATTCTCTTCCTACATAGAAACATAGACTTTGATGGCAGATAAGGACTGCTTGGCCCACCTAGTCTGCCTATTTCCCTACCTACTGGATAAGCTGCAGATCCCAGTGAACCAACAGCCAATTTCTTCCTACCCCCCACAAGAATTACCTTATGTCTGTTCCATGAATTCTTGAATTCCCCCACTGTTTTTAACCCCATGACCTCCTCGGGAAGGCTGTTCCATGCATCCACCACCCTCTCTGTGAAGAAATACTTCCTCGCATTGCCCCTGAGCCATCCACCCTCTATCTTCAAATTGTGTCCCCTTGTTCTTGCACATCTTTTTTTCTGAAAGCTGCTAGCCTCTTGGACTTTGTTAATTTCCTTGAGGTTCTTAAAAGTTTCTATCACATCCCCCCACTCCCTCCTTTCCTCAACAGTATACATATTACACTCCTTTAGTCTCTCTTTGTATGGCTTCTGTTGCAGACCCTGCATCATTTTAGTTGCCCTCCTCTGGACTGCCTCCATTCTGTCTATGTCCTTGTGGAGATGAGGTCTCCAGAACTGCACAAGGTACTCCAGATGGAGTCTCACCAACATTCTGTACAAAGGGATAACAACTTTCTGTTTTCTACTGGTGATGCCTCTGCCTCTACATCCCAGTATCCCCCCCAGCCATCCCTACTGCCTTTTCACATTGCTTTCTAACCTTTAGGTCATCTGATATGATTACCCCCAGGTCTCTTTCCATTTTTGTTGTTGTTACTACCTCCCCCCCCCCCACCATTGTGTACTCTTTCCCTGAGTTTTTGTTTCCCAGTTGCATTACTTTGCATTTCTTTGCATTGAATCTAAGCTGTCATACGTCTGACCATTCCTTCAACCTTGCCAAGTCCCTTCCCATTTTTTCCACTCCCCCTTGTGTATCAACCCTTTTGCAAATTTTGTGCCGTCTGCAAAGAGGCATACTTTTCCTTCCAGTCCCTCTGCAATGTCACTTATAAAGACATTAAAAAGGACCAGACCCAGCACTGAATCCTGCGGTACCCCACTAGTAGCCCCCCTTTCTTTAGAGTGGACTCTGTTTACTGTTACCCTCTGTGTCCTGTTGTCCAGCCAATTCTTTACTCAGGCTATCACCCTGGGACCCACTCCCAGGCTGGCTAGTTTGTTTATTAACCTTTTGTGTGGAACTGTGTCAAATGCCTTGCAAAAGTCTAGGTAGGCCATGTCCACAGCCCCTCCCTGGTCTGCTACTTTGGTTACCTAGTCAAAGAAATCTATTAGATTCATCTGACATGACCTTTGTTCACTATCCCTGCTTTTTCACTGTCCCTCTCTGCCCACTCACCCGCCCCTTTATTCAGCCTCACTATCCCTTCCTTTCTCTTTCTTTGATCCCTAATGTACCTATAAAATGTTTTTTCCCCCTTCTTAACCAAGTTGGCTATCTTTTCCTTGGTTTGGGCCTTTGCTATTCAGACTGCCCTCCCCACTTCCTTCTGCTTTAACCGGTATAGTTCTTTGTCCTGCTCCTTCTGTGTTTCCTTATACTTCCTGAATGCTACCTTTTTCTCCCTAACCTTCCCCGCCACCTCTTTTGAGAACCATAATGTTTTTTTTCTTTCATTTTGATTTATTTGCTTCACACAAAGGCTTATTAACTCTGTGATAGCAGTTTTGATGTTTCCCCATTGTTGTTCCACCTATCCTTTTTGCCTGTTTGCTAGTGCTTCTCTGAGGACCTCTCCCATTTTGACAAAGTCAGCCCTCCTGAAGTCCAGTACCATCACTTTTGTATGGCTTGACTCTGCAGCTGAGTTTATCATGAACCACACTGTTTGGTGGTCACTTGTTCCCAGATGGCTACCTACCTCTAAATTTGAGATTCTCTCTCCATCCCCATTTGAGAGTACCAAGACTAAGACTGCTCTCTCTCAAGTGGGTTCCAATGCTAGCTGTCAGGCATGCCCACTGTAGAGCATCAAGTATGGCCCTGCTCTTGGATGTGGCTGCAGCAAAGGTGCTCCAGTTAACATCTGGCATATTAAGGTCCCCCATCAATGATATTTCCCATTTCTCTGCCATCCTAAGGATGCCTTCTATCATTTCCTTGTCCATTTCCTCCCCCTGAGATGGGGGTCTGTATACAACCCCTGTGCAGATTGTTGTGCAATTTTCAGTCTCCAGGGTGACCCACAGTGCCTCCTCTCCTCCCTGTTTACCCTACTGTTCCATTGCTTTTATCCCTTCCCTTACATAGAGAGCTACTCCTCCTCCTCTTCTACCCTACCCTACCTGTCCCTCCTGTAGATTGTGTAACCTGGTATATTGACATCCCAGTTATGGTTCTCTGTGTATCATGTTTCTCTGACTGCCACAATATCCAAGCATCCCTCTTCCATCAAGGCCACCAGTTCAGGGAGATTGTTACCTAGATTATGGGCATTGGTACTCATTAACCTCTATTTTTTGATGGCATTACCCCTTTTTGCCCCATCCCTGTCCTTGCTGCCTTTGCCTTTTTCTCCATTTACCCCTGCCCTTCTCCCTATCGACTTCTCTAGCTTGGTGTTTACCTCACTAACTACCCTGAGTTTTTCGAGGGGGTGCTAGAATTTCCCTGTTTCTTTTCAGTGCCTTCCCCTTGGCTAGTTTAAATGCTTGCCAATGAAGCATTTAAACCTATCACCTAGGATCCTGGTTTCCCTCCTGGACAGATGCAGACCATTGCACCAGTATAGGCCTGTATCCCTCCAGGTGGACCCCCAGTCCCCAGTGAAGCCAAAACCCTGAGCTCTGCACCAGGTTTTCAACCACTGATTGAATCCCATGGTGCGACACACCCTTGCTTCACCTATGCCATAGACAGGCAGCACTTCCAAGAAGATTACCCTGCATGCTACTTGTCTAAGGCCCCTCCCCTGATGGTGGACACTTAGAAAAGGCTTTTTTCATCTGCAGCCAGGCTGGATTTAGTAGTCTACCTACAGTCCAAAAGAGCACAGTTGGTCAGTTCTTCCTGGCAGCAATCTCCATAGACAGGAACTCTGCCTTCTTACACTTGATTGCTCCCTGGTACTCACAATAGTGAGCATTCAGGGCCAGCTTGTCTGCCTCCAATCATGTCCTCCATCAGCAGCACTCTAACCTCTAACCCAAAGTCTTCATCACTTTGAGCTCCCCATCAAACCACAGGGACTTCAAGTGAGAAGATTTGGGTCATACATGGATCGATGTGAGGGAGTCGAGCTAGTCAGACATCACCTTATTATAGGTGGCAACTACAGTGCACGTACCCTCATCACATGCTTTGCAAGACAATTGGTGACCAAGGTAGAAGTCAACATCCACTAAAGAAAAATAGAATGAAATCAGGAATGTAGGCAGCAGCAAAAAATATTTCAGAAGTATTAATCATATCTTTTATTTCATAGTCCGGTGAGTAAATAGAGACAGGCCTCCTAAGTGTTGTGCTATGGAAGAAAACATATTTTAACAGTATAGGCCAAAATGCATTGTACTGCTATCACAAAGTATTCTATACAAAAAAATCTATTGTTATATAGTTTAATGGGATACGATTATTTTGTATCACAGTTTTCATACTGTGTGAGACATTGTATTTCATTCACTATCTGTTTAGGGAAGAAAATATTAATAGAAGGGATATCTGAAAGAAAAATTATTAAATAATATATACAATTTTCAGAATTTCAAATCAGTCTGCAAGTAATCTTATGAGTCTTAAAGATAAGGGTCAAAATCGAATTAATCATAAATACCGTGTGGATGCAGGGTGATTTGATGGGCAATGCACTTAGTTTCCCTCTGCAATAAGGTGTGTAAGTGGTCCCCTCCTCTGGAAGGGATGTGGTACATGATCAATGGCTATACATTTCAATCATTTAGAGTTTGATTGATGTTCTTCATGAAAATGGGCACCAAGGGCATTCCTATGATTTTATTAATAATAGCCCTAATATATTCATGCATATAATGCAAATACAGTTACTTGAACCATTATAGCTTTTGTTTCTGCTTAAGAGGGAGGTATGCTTATTTGTCCAATAAAGTGCTCTTTGTAATATTTTTTTCCAATGCGTAGTCTTGCTGCCTTTTTCTCAGCACAGCCACACCTTCCACAGTACACCTGTTCTGTTTTGTCCTTTCTTTTCCTTAAACCTCTTAAGTGAACTGGGGTTTTCCCCCAGTACAACTAAATAACAACACCCTCACCTCCAGAGCACCCCGCTTTTCCACAGATAGCTGGTAACACCGGGTGCCCACCCCTAGGCAGCTGTAGACTATGCCAATACTGGGGTGCCCAATCACCAGTGTTGGTCCAGTCATCCCACAAAAAAGAAAACTATCCCTCACAGGTATTTTTTTCAGTACCAAAAGGAAGAAAGCAGTCCCTTGTTGATCTCTGACCCCCACTCCCTTGACTCCCTCTCAGCACCCACAATCTCACACTGCCCCAACACATCCTCGCTCACCTAAAGAGGGTCCCCCTTATAGATCAAGTATCCAAGCTGATAGACATCCTTCTCCAGGAACAGTGACTGCAAAATCAGGAAATAACATAAGCAAGCAATAAGTTGCGGTGAGGTGTGGGTTATGGTTTGATAAGAGCATGCCCCAGGTGCATTATGAGGCATGAGGCACTTGCACTGAGTGACTTTAGCACCTGGGAAGTGCTCTTATCAAGCCATAACCCACACCTTGGAGTATCATAGTGTGCTTATAAAATGCCACCCCCCAATAAGGAAATTAATTAAAAAATGCACATAAAAAGTGTGCAATAAAAGACTAAAAATGATGATATTAGTAGAAAAAAGAAAAAGTAGTCCTTCTCATTGTCTTGGAATGGAGCTTTTAAATTAAAAGTCTCTACAAAGCATTGTAGTCTGTCTGTGTCTGCACTCTCCACCAGCCCAGGCATACACAGAAACAGTCAGAATCACTATTTTCGTAAACATTTCTTACTTTGCCATCCTAGTTTCAGAGCCAGTGAGAGTGATCGTGTTCCATATTGGATGATGTACTTACTTTGATGTTTCTTGCCACCACCCCACCACCCACACTTTCAGAAAGCATTTTTTTTATGTGTGTGTGTCTGCTTTTTGGTTTCTGTTTTTTATTAGCTTTCTCTCCTTAATTCCTCTTTGTCCTTTTTACTTTGTTTGTTTTTACATTTGACTGCTGGCTTGAGTGGGAGTGAGCATGTCCCTCATTGACCACCGTAGACAGTAATTTCCGGCTTCATACTTTTCAAATCTGTCACTGAAGAGAAAGAAACCCATTTTTACTTTTCTGGTGAGAGAAATGGGCTGCTTTTTTAAATTCTTCTCAGGAATTTCTGGTTGTTACAGCTCACATTTGAAAGAAGGCAGGGAGAAGAGGAGAATTCTGTCCAGAGATGGCAGAAATGTTTGCTGTGCACTGGGCAGGGTTTTGAGCAGCAGAATCTGCTACGAACACACTGGCAGAGAGTAAATAAGTATTAAAACTAACACTTTAGTGGCTGTGCAGGACTGTTCTGCTTTATCTATTGGGGACACCACTCCCCCACTGCAGCTGTTTTAGTTCTGTGGGATGCTAGGTGAGGAGATGTAGTGGGATAGTGATATCAGTGAAGCTTTTGCAGTTCAGCAGTATGCTCAGTGAGGACCTGCTGGTGGCATGAATTGATTTCTTCTTGTGCTACATTCAGGTTGGCACAAGTAGTGCCTGTTGAAAGGTTATGTGCTGAAAAGGACATGGCTGGAAAGGGCTTCCAGCCAACCAGCATTCAGGATTTCTTTTTTTTGCCCCTTTTGTAAGTGTGGTTAATATATTTCTATGCATTTTGAACATTTACGAACATACGAACATACGAAATTTGCCAGCAGATAAAGGCCTAGAGGTCTATCAAGTCTGCTCGAATGTGCAGCTAGCACCCCTTATTCTGCAGCTGCCCCTCCCTTCCACCCTTCCCCTTCATTAACCCTCCCCCTTGTCCTGTCCCATCCTCGTTTGAAGCAGTCCACTGTTCTACTGCATACCACTTCTGCAGGTAACGCATTCCACCCAGCCACCACCCTCTCTGTAAAAAAGTGTCTCCTCATCTCCCCTCCTGAACCTTCCTCGCTCCAGTCTCATATCATGGCCCCTGGTGGCCCTCCTCTCCCTTACCTTGAACAGCCCCTCTGTACCTGTCTTGTTTATTCCTTTCATGTATTTAAAGGTTTCAATCATGTCCCCCCTGTCTCTCCTCTCCTCCAGTGAGTACATGTTCAACTCCTTCAACCTCCCCTCATATGATAAGTCCCCCAGACCCTTGATCATCTTTGTCGCCCTGCGCTGCACTCCCTCCAGTAACTTAATGTCCCTTTTCAGATACGGACGCCAGAACTGCACGCAGTACTCCAGTTACTCATAACTTTGTCATTTTCAAGTATTTTTCCACCAAATTTTTAACATGGACTTTTTAGGACCCCACCTCATAAACAAGGTGGGTTTCAAGTTTATGTTTATTCCACAATATGTGTATTACAAAGAGTGTGACACATTATATAAAATCAGATAAAAACAAGGTTGGTGAATTTTGTTTTTCAAATTTTACACAGAAATTGATTTCCCCAGTTGCTGTGAAAAATCACTTTTCCATCATGATTTGAAACTTTCCACCTACCGGGTTCATGAGATGGGATCATAAGAAGGCAATGTTCAAAGTGTGGTGAACAAACAGGGTGAAATGACCATGTTATGAGTGAATGATGAAATATTTTAATGTTCAGTCATAACTTCACCATCTTTCAACATTTTTCCACCAAACTTTCAACCTACAATAGCTTTTTTTCTCCATCTCATGAAAAAAGTATGTACTTTTTCTTAAATCTGTATGGGCCTAAGCATCAAATGGTGATGATAGCTCTTCTATTGCCATAAAGCCCTGCACCTCTGTGCTCATAGATGCCATAGGTCCCTGTGCTTTGACTGACAAATGCACTATTGGTCCTGCATGTCTGTATTTGTAAACTCATGGAAGCTCAGGGATCAGAGAGTCCTATGCTTCTGCAGCCTACCAGACAGACCCAAAAATTATTTGCATCTGTAGCCAGGTGGAAGTGCAGAGCCCAGAGGACCCTTCTTTTTTTGCAGGCAGAAGGTCTCTTCCCATGTCCCAGGGATCAGAGGGACCTATACATCTGTATCCATTTGTGCAGGTCACAAAGGGACCATTGTGAAAGTGAATACGTTTCCACTATTTCAAAAAAAGAAAGGAAATTAATTACAAAAAAACTGTTAATACACCAGTTAATGTTCAGTGTAACACCACAAAGTAGGAAAATATGGTGCTTGGGTTTTCAACCCTAACTCCGCACCCTCCACCGCATCAAAATGACAACACCACACAAGCAACCACAGATAGCTATCATAAGGTAAATTAGATAACATACAGCTGTTTCCAGATGGCAAACATTCAACAGCAATGACGTTCTACCTTCATGGATTTATATCTGTGGTTTTCACACTGCAAGACATACACACCCACTTTGTCCACAAATATAACTCTACGATACTCAGATGACAACACTTCTTCTGTCTGCAAATGCAGGGCCAGATTAAGGCAACCAGGGGCCCTAGGCCCATGAGAAATCAAGGCCCCCCTCACTGTAACCCCTTACTTTGAACAATCACCTTACTTATACACCTCACATCAAAAATGTTGACAAGATGCGAACGCTAAACTAGGTCAACTATTCCGACATAGAAGGAGTCTGACTCAAAAAGCACTTAAACTTGCTGTTTACAGCTCAGTACTATCCATTATTGATTATGGTTTGGTAATATATGGCTCTACCCAAGCCACATCTCTCAAAAGGCTAAGCACTACCCTTAACAAAACCTGTCAACTTATCACTGGCACTGATCAACTCACACACACTTGTGACCTCTACACCCTGACTGGCTTGCTAAAACTACAAGACCGGATCAAATACCAATTGGGCATACTTGCCAAACAAGTGCTACTTGGAGTCATGCCAGCAGGTATCACCTGTCTTTTGCCTAAGTCCCTCAGGTCCCATCACACACAGACCTCTGACACTCAACATTTTCTTGTTCCTAGGGTACGGACTACCCAATGCCAGTGATCCTTCATCTACAGAGCCCCTAACTGTTTAAATGGTCTGGCCCTCCAACTGATCACTCTTCCATATATTGCCCATTTTAAGTGACTCCTGCACCAGTTCATCATGAATGAACCTGCCTGTGATTGCCTCAATTAATTGTACTCCTTGCCATCTGCCACCCAGCCGACCTCTACCACGATGATGGTGGCACTGGCTGCCTCCTCCTCCAATTGTGCCATTTTGTCCCTCCCACTCACCCCTTTCCCTCTTGCCTATTACTCTTTTCCTACTCTACCTGGTTTACCCTCTGATCACTACATGTGCTGCCTCCTTTCTCATCCTGCTTCAACTCTCGCTAATACCCTACCATTTAGACACCCTTGTCCCCCTGGTGTCATCCTCTCCCCCGCTCTTTCCTCTTAGCCACCCTCATACTCCCATCCTACCTCAATTCATCTTCCTGATGATGCCTCATGGCTACAACCTTTTCCACTACTATGCCCAGCCACCTATCCCCTCACCTTATTTCCCCTACCCCTCTCCATCTCCTGTATGACCTCCCTCTTTTGCTTACACTACTGTTTTTGAAATGTTAATAGCTTTGTCCAATGATTTTGTTTTTGCTGTACTCTAGAATGTATGTGCTTCCTCCTCTATCTGTTTTTGTAACCTCTCCGGTTATGATATAGAACCTTTGTAAATGAGCCCCTTTGTGCTCAAAGGTATTTCTAATCTGCAAATGAATAAATAAATAGATAAAATGCTCCTTCACCATGACTACACCTCTTGGCTATTGCATATCAGTTACTGAAACATGGAAACAATGTTCTTACTGTCCCTAAAAAGTGGCATAAAATGCTTCAAAGTTAATGAAACTAATACTATCAGTATGGCAAAATAACTATAGCCTGAGTTTTGATTATTTGGTGAAAATAATAATAGGCCTGGTAAAAATAATTTTTTGTATGCCAAATGTCATTATTTGCACTTCTCCAAAGCCCCCGTCCCCAAACACACACGTGCGCACTCACAGTCTGGGTGTTATTATATTGTCCTGTCAGGCAGTATGAACCAGAATGTGGGAGTTTTGTTGAGTTGGGTAGGGACCAATCTCTAAAAGAGGCTAGGTCCTGGGTGGTATAGGAGTTAAGTTTGTGGTTTACTAGGGGGGTTATGAACTTTAGAGATTATACTGCAAAGTGAGTGATTAAATTTGAAATCATTCTTAGGATCAAACATTTCTGTTATTGATAAGTAAGCCAGGATCCACAAATGGCAAAATTTACTGATGGGAATCTTGAAATACATTCATATGTTCACCCTGAAAACAGAGCTGTGTCAAGGTCAGAACTTCAGTATGAATAAAATGAGAATTAAAAAAAAAGAGTATGATTTTTAATTGTACCATTGAAACTTATTGTAGATTTCTTAATTTTAGGAGTGAGATTAAATATTTATTTTTTATTTAGTGAGATATCGGAAAAACAAACCTTTGAGTCAGAGACTCGTTTGCAAAGGTCCCACGTCATGGAAGTACAAAACAAGAGAAGGGGACAACACAATGAAAGGTATTACAAATGAATCAGTAGCGTAAAACAACCCAGAGTCAAGTATGGTACAAAGGTTATGAGCAATACATTGAAAGGTATTTCATCTGAATGTGGAGGGTAAAACAACCCAGAGTCAAGCATAGTACAAAGGTTTCAAGCAAATTAAGCTATTGCATATATTCAGAGTTCAAGGATGATACAAGGTTTCCTAAGCCAATAAAACAGATACTTAAGATAAAATATAAAGCATACACACTGAATTGCACTGTTAATCTCTTATAGTTAGGAGTAAGATTTGAAGCTGGGATTCTACATGGGTGTGGGAGACAAAGCAAAGGAAATGGGTTTGTTCACACCTTAAAGGTCATCCTGGCTGGGGCCCCTGAAGTTGTCAGCTGCACTTAACACCTAATCAGCGAGGTGAGAGTCATGTCACAGTTCAGCCCAACTTACTCAATGGCTGAGTTCTTTACAAAAAACATGTAGCACAGGCAGAAAGAAAAGGATACATAGAAAATATATGTTGGGGATTGCTGGGGACCCCCCTGGCAGGCAGGGGCCCCTAGGCCTGTGCCTATGTTGCCTATGCCTTAATCCATCCCTGTGCAAAGCCCAAGGTCCTACAGCCACAGCTAAAAATCCACAATAATCAAATTACAAGAGTCCTTTTGCCCACAGAAGGACAGGCCCTTATGAAGCCAGTGCTTCTGTAACCACAGGTACTCATGCAAACTGTAAGGCATACATACACTTTCATCTGCAGAAGCACAGGACCCTGGGGAGCTTGCACATCTGCAGCCAGAGGAGTAATTCAGTTCAATTCAATTCAATTTTTATTTAACCAGGATAAACATCATTGAGCAAGCTCATTTACAAGGCAGTCCTGTGAGGACACATTGCAATCTCAATAGAGTGACAAAGTGATATACATAATCATACATTTTTGAAACAACAACAAATGTACATTCCACAAGAGGAATGACAATAGAATACATCATGTTTACAGAGGATACATGTGTTACAATTGCACAAAATGGGTAATCACAGGGAAGACTGTGACATAAAACACTGTATATGAAACAAGACAGGGGTAACTGTGGAACACAACTGCTCTAGAGGTAGAGGCAGGAGAAGGGATCTTAAAGTGTGTATGGTAACAGGTGGAAGTGGGTTGCAGAGAAAAAAAAAAGAGGCAGCCATGCTGGCTAGGGAAGGAAAGAGGGGGTTAAGAAGGGGTGGGGGTCAAGGATAGGGGGAAGGAGAGGGGAATGAAGAAAAAAAAGTAGTCAAGAGGAGCCGGAGGAAGATGGAGGGAGGTAAAAGGGGTCAGATTGTGGAACAAGGTAGAGAGAGTGTAGAGTGATAAGAAGTGGTGGGGGGTTATTCACTGGATGGAATGACATGGAGGGAGAACAAGTAATGGAGGGAGTTCAAGGGATGCAAGAAAAAAGTGGAAGTCACTACAAGAAGAGGCAAGGCATGGGAATAGATACCAGAGAAAAGGGTGGTAAGTGCAGAGGAAAGTAAAATAGGTCTGAGATGTTTACAGACACAGGTATTATTTACATTAGGAGTAGCGGTTACATATTTCTTTCAGGTACCGATTTAGCAGAGACTTAATGATGTATAACCATAATATTTGCAAAAGCTTTAGTGATTTTTGAAGGTTATTTCACAAAGTTGGGAGAGCCTAGCTTATAGAGGAGGTGCTGTAACATGTTCTTGTATTAGGGACATCGAACAGGATTTAAGAGTAGCATCTCAGGGAGTAGGCCCCAGAGGTACGTGAGAAAAAGTCAGTGATGTAAAGTGGGAGTTTATTTGTGATAGCTCTGTAGACCCAAAGGGAGGCATTTTTCCACCTTCTGTTGCTAAGAGATGGCCATCCAAGTTGTGCATACAGCAAGCAATGGTGGGTATTAAATGGAGCATTAGTAATAAATCTCAATGCTCAATGGTACAAAGTGTCAGGTTTAGTTAAGGCAGATTTTGTGCTGTGGCTATACAGGATATTGGTACAATCCAGCAGGGTTAGGAAGGTGGTTTAAACTAGTTTCAATTTTGCCTCGTAGTTTAGTAAGTGTTTGATGTGGTAGAAAAGGCCCAACCTCTGTCTTAATTTTTTGGCCAGTTCATCAATGTGTGTTAAGAAGGAGAACTTATTGTTGAGCCAAAAGCCCAAGTATTTAAATTTATCAACTATTTCAAGTGGCTTCCCCAAGTAGCAACATTTCCTCTGTCTGTAGAAGTGCAGGTCCCAATGAGGTCAGCACTTCTGTAGCCACAGGTACTCATGCACACTGTAACACATGCACACTTATTCCTGGCTGCAGAAGTGTAGGCCCCTCTGCAGCCACAAATATAAGACATGCTCATCAATGTCTGCCTGCAAAAAGAAATATGATACCCACATTGCAACACTGCTTCTGTCTGCAGATGTGCACTCACCTTTCCAGTCCCAGTCCTAAGACATGCACACCAACTTCTGACTGCAAAAGCACAGACCCCCAAAGGCCTGTACTTCTGCAGCTGTATATAGAAATCCATGATACCCAAATTGCAACATTTTTTCTGTCTGCAGGAGTGCAGGCCTTTGGGAAAACAGTGCAAACCAGAACTCAAGGCCAAAAAACACAGTTATGCAGCAGTGAATCAAATAAATCACAGTTACAAAATCCAGGGAAGACATTGCACAACAAACTGAAATAATATTCGTAGTCCAAGTAGTTAAGGCGAGTTGCTGAGTGCAGATTATTAGTGATGTAGAGAGCTAGGGTAATACAGGCGAGAAAACCCCCAGTGCTTGAATCACTTAGATCTCTCTCAGGGGGCCTGGGGAAGAATCTAAGTGATATGAAGTGCCGGGGAGTTTTCTCGTACCTGTATTACCCTTGGCTCTCTACTTCTGTACTGCTAAATCTGCACTCAGCAACTCATCTTAACTATTTGGACTATGACTACTATTTCAGTTTGTTGCACTGTTCAGGCCTGTGGGACCTGCATTTCAGCAGCCATAGGCACTCATGTATGCTGTAAGACCTACACACAGTTCTGGCTACAGAATCACAAAGACATGTGGGGCCTGTGCTTCTGCACCTGTAGATAAAAATCCACAAAGGTAGTACAGTATATCAGTACTACTGCATTTGTGTCATCTGGAAACAGTTGGATGTTGTTTGTCTTACCTGATAATGGAAATCTGTGTTTAGGGTTAGGAATCCTAATGCCACATTTCCTTCATTTTTTGCATTAAGTTGATCCCTAACTGGTGCCATATGTGTGTGTGTGTGTGTCTGTGTGTCTGTGTGTGTGTGTGTGTGTGTGTGTGTGTGTGTGTGTGTGTGTGTGTAAGTGCAGAAATATTAGCCTCCAAGCTTTAAGAACAGGCTGAAAGCAATCAATGATTAAAATTCTGTGACGTTATGTAAAATCAAGAATAATGCTTTATAGCTCCTAATGCCACATAACCCAGGATATGAAATAAGCAGTATGTTCTTTGCATTTGACAGTTTATTTTGTACAATACAAGGCTTACCTCATTCATAGGGTAGTATTATGATACCCAATGTTGTTAAATCATGGAAAATATAGCCATCATTAGACAGCAGTGAGAAAACTAATATGAATATGTGCTGAGAAAAAATAAAATGTGTTTCAGTTGTGGTTTGCAATGTCTGGGGTACATACTTGTGCTCTAGTTGTACACTGATTTTGGAAAAAATTTAAACTTCACAGATTCACTGAAGTAGGTTACATATTTTTTGTTCAAAAATTGCCATTCTTGACAAATTTCTGTTAAGAACAACTTTTCAAAACTACTCACAATGCGCCGCGGAAACTGGGCACATTGACCTCATTAAACATGAATGCAATGAGCAGGGACTGCACAGCATTCACAAACGGGGCATATGACAGTTACATGCCTGATCCCCAGCACTGCGCTGGGGTGGGCAAGGGATGTGGCAGCACTACGCACTATTCACAAAGGCACATAGTGCAACCTGTAAGGGGGTGTAGGGCTGAACGGGCTATGTAAGGGGGGAACCTGCCATAACAGTGATATGTGACCAGGCCCATGGACCCACAGAGTCCCCCCCAGCCCTGCAACATGTGAGCAACCCCCCACCACCTGCATGACAGCCCCATCCTCCTATCACAAATATCCCCCAATGCACAGCAGCCCCTCACCAGTGATGTGAACGCCCCCCCCAACAGACTGAGGAGCCCAGGTGCACACATTCTGACCCCAACCCAGTACTCAGACACAAGCAGTTTTATACAGTGGACCCCCCACCCCCAACACCCTGAGGTGCATGCCCAAACATACCAGTCCCGTGACACCAGTACCCTGACCCAGTCATTGGTGGAAAGTGGTTCCCCCATCCCACCACCCACAACACCGACAACAGCCCCCCGCCCCCAAATAGGGTTGCCACCTATCCCGTTTTTGACTGGATAATCTGGTTTTTAGGGTCTTTATCTGGTCATCCGGTTTTGATTAAATGCAGTCCAGTTATTGGGCCATTTTGTGTGCTCATTTACTCTTAAAACTGATGCATCAAATCATTCACTGTTTTTGCTGCATTGCATGTCCAAGTTACAAAGAAGTTCTGATTTCACAGTCATTCAGTTCTGCCTTTGTTTGTAAAACCAGACTGTCAGGGAGGTGTAAAGTATGGCCATTAAGATCATTAGCAGTAAATTAACCTAATCTTTTCCACTCTGCATTTTAAGTATGGTCTTTTACTGCTATGACAGGAAACATCTTTTACACCTGTATATGGTCTCATGTGTTTCTTTTTGTTTGTTCTGTAGTCTGGTATGTTTTTGACCCATTGCTGTTAAATTAATAATCTAACTTTAATTGCCTTTATCACCCCATTTGCTCTAATTTTTTGTATTACCTGAACATTCCATGATATTAGCTACACTTTCACAGGTCATTCAGATAAACAGCATGGAATGGCATACCTGAAATTGTGGAATGTCTTAGAAACATGGAAGTAAACAGTAGTAGCTGCTGAGGTAAAGGGGAACACAGTGTAGTATTAAAGGTACCACAAGCATCGATAATTAAGTTAATAAAAAATTGATCAAAGCATCAGAATACATGACTGACATGGAAAGGAAAATGGGATAGTGTTTAACAGAGGGCTGAGCAATAAGCTATTAATGAGCTTGGCACATCCAGCAGACCGGAGTTTGATTCCCACAACCTCCACTTACATACTGTGTGACCTTCAGCAAGTCACTTAACCTTCCTGTGCTCCGGGGTCACTCCTGTAAAATGGGTTATTGGCCTATGGGAGTTAACCTGGTTGTCAAAGAGTAAAAATAAACTGAATAAATAAATCAAATTAACAGTATAAAAATGATTTCCTATCACTAGTAATGTCTATTCCAACATTACAAATGGCTTTGGAGAAGGAGCGCTATACTCGGCAGTCATAAAAAGGGGGTGGAGCCAGAGGCGGAGTTTGGGGTGTGGTTTAGCATCCGTTTTTTACCTCATCCAAATGTGGCAACCCTACCTCCAAACCTGCATGCCGGTGCTATAGCTACTGCTAGCATGTGGTGCAGCCCTCCACACACTCCACTGCCTTCCTAATAACTGATGCACACTGCCCATACATGAGCAGCATGCTCCCAGCATCAGTTGTATGGCTGTCAGCTGAGGAGGTGTTTGGAGGGCTGTGCCACTTGTGGGCATTAGCCACAGCACCAATGCAAGTTTGGGGGTGGGGGGTGTTGTCGGTGCCATGGGTGGGAGATGTGGGGGGACCACTTTCCACCAATGACTGGGCCAGGGTACTGGTGTTGGAGAACCAGTATGTGTGGGTGGGCACGTCAGGGAGTCAGGGGTGGAAGGACCACTTTACAACAGTGCTTGTGCTGGATGACCGGGTTAGGGTGGGGGGATCTCCATCTGGCACCCATCGGGGTCGGCGGACTACTGCCTATGTGGGGGCCTTATTTTCTGGGGGGGCTGTTGCTGTTGGAGGGGGACCCCAGGCTGCTGGGGCAGGTATTGTGCAGGGGTGGGGGCCACAGGACAGAGCTGATATGACCGTGCTGGTCCAGGTGCACGTAGGTGATATTCATGCACCCAGACCCATGCCATCCTACGCAATTGATCCACTCCTGGACCTGATATGGGGCATCCAATTGAATGCCCGCATGGGTCTGCTACTTTGCCTCCTGCTGCCCTGCATGGTCCTGCATGCTGGGCGGCAGGGCCACAGACAGGTGGCAGACGTTAGTGAATATCAGTCAGTGCATATCTGTCCGCAGGTGCAGAGTTACGTGAGGGAGGTATGCACCTTTGGTACTTAACTTAAGTCCTTTCATGCACAGCGCTCAATATGGGGAAGCCAAGTGTTAAAACACCTTCCATACACAGTGCATTAAATCTAAAAGTACTTCACCAATCACAGAATTAGTCATATTCAGGACTGTTCACAGACAGACAAGGCTACTTTTACAGTACTCAACAACATACAGCACACAGTCACTCACACACACACACACAAACACACACACAAACACCCCCAGAGGCACATGCAGAATCTGTATTAAGGAAACATGGTATGTTGGCCAGGACAAAGGGGGCTTCAATATCTGTTTCATAAAGTGCTGACAAGTGCTCTTTAATCTTTCCTGTAGAACACTATTGATACACAAAAAGGAACTGGTTTAAATTATTTACCAAAGGACAGCATCTCCAATAATGTACCACTCCATAAATACTGCCATACTGCAGTGTCTGAATAGGGAATAAGACTAGACCCTGCTATTGGACTTCAAGCCACAGCCTTGTAGCCCAGAGAGGTGATTGCAGCTGGTGGTATAAGGATAAAGATTTTTTTTTAAATGTTATCAGTTTCTTATTTTTCATAGCAACTACCAATTCAAAATTTTAAAGATGAATACAAAACTTATTACACATCCCTTACCACACAGAAGTAGAAACAAGTTTCAAAACTTCTGCTTCCCCTACTGCCTTTGCCCCTTGCCCTTGCACTTCCCTCCCCCTCTTGAAATCCTCCCCTTCCCTCTCCTCATGTCTACCATACCCCACCCTGTCTCCAACCCATTCCCATCTCTACTCCTGACATTCACGCACTTAACTCTAATCTCCATTCATCTACCCCTCCTTCATTCCATTCTCTACCCCCTCCTCTCCTTCATTCCTATCTACCACCCTTTCTCAAGCCCACCCTCTCCTCCACCCCAGGCACTCATAAGTGACTGCCATGCACCTAACTCCTATCTCCCCTTCCCTCCATCCTCTCACATCATACTACATCATCTCCTCACTTACCTCCACTTCCCCACCATCCCCCTCTCAAACTCCTAGTCTATCCTGACGTTCTCCCTTCCAGCTACTCTCTTACCTTCCTTTAACTTATCCTCTCCTCCAGCCTCACCTCAGTATGTCTCTTTATGGTTTACAGGTAAACCGCCCCCTACCAGTGTCTCACTCCCCCCTTCCACACCCAATTCTCCCAATCTTACCCTAATTATTTTCTATAATTCATTAGTCTTCCTTGCACTTACTGCTGTGCTGTATGTTGTTGGTTTTTATGCTCCAGGTTAGAGTCCTCCTGACACTTTTCTTTGTTCATCATTTTGTTATCTCATGCATTGTAATTTCTAATACTGTCATGCAATTATACCACATCTTGTGACTTCAATGGTTCTCTGTTACTAAGCATGTTTGTATACCACCTACTATTGTAGCCCCTATTTTCTTGCCACTGTTTTTTTTTTGTAACCAGGACCTCCTTATAAATGAGCCTGCTGAATGGAGTTTTTCCTGCAATAAACTTGAACTTGATCTTCAAAACATTGATGCATTTCATGTGACATTTTGTGTATCCTGAATATCTCTGTGAGAATTAAAATGATTTTCAATTCATGTGGTTCTGCTTGGCTTGTCAGAGATATCCTTGCCACACAGAATTCCATTTTTATTAATAAAAAAAAATAAAGGATTGACGAGAGCTTTAACTGGAGGTCAGCCTGGAAACATAATTTAATCTGAACTTTATTATTAAAACCCCATAAGCACTGGGGATGTTTAAAAAGGATTGGGAGGTGTGATTAATGAATCAGAAGGGATATAAAATTATCTAATTTATTACTACATATTATTAGAACTGAAATGTCAGTTATTATCTCCCATGCTGCTTTTAATTTCATAGGACAATATATAATTTAATGCACTTTCTTATAAGAATTTTGAAGGAAGAATTATTGCTAGGTATTTAGGTGAGGGCTGAATTTAAAACCTAAGTCTCAGATATACCTATCACAATTATATGCAGATGAATTATTTATATGAAATCTTTCAGACATCTACTAAGATTATTTGACAGATGAAATGAGGCATTACCTGACACTTGTACTTCTGTTGCATGAATGATGTCTGGATGTCTTATTCATTGCATTGTACATTTTTTCAAGGCAAGGTGCAGAAGCTCAGTTTATTGTAAAATAAGAACACAGACACATATGGTAACTGTAAAATCAATATTTAATATATGAATATTAATAGCCAAGTTTGCATCAGAATTGTTATACCATCATTTTGACATCAGAAAAAAAAACAGAACACTACTGAAGGGACAACAAAATGATTGCATTATTGTATTCTGATAGAATTTCTTGGGGTTCAAAATCTATGAACAGCATAGAATATAAAACACTTAATGAGAAAAGGTGGCAATATTAACTTTGAGAAAACAATGACAGCACTTCATCCACTTCAGAGGTTTACACCTCCCCCTCCTCTGAAATATACCCATTGACCCTTCCAAACCTTTTGTCACAGTTATATTGTGAAAATATAAAATAATCTTCCCAAGAATATATACTTTACATTCCTCTTAATATTGCTATAGTCTTCTGCTTCTTAATTGTATGCCCTTTTCCTCCATCATATAAATACATTGCACTTCTTAAACTAGTACCACTGGAGTAGCTTTTGTGCTACCGTGTGGGGAATCTGAGTTTGAACATTGAATCTGCTTCCCAGCCACAGGCCAGTGGAGTGTTGAGAATATTGCAGAAGAAGCATTCTCAAACTCCGGGGGGAGCAATGCCTAATCCACTGCAAAAGTGCCCCTAGTGTCAGATTTCAGAGTGACCCCATGTTGTGCAAATCTCCTTTCTCCTCTGATCTTGAGCCTCCCACTCTGTGATCATGGTGAGTGGGTCTACAGTTGCAACAAAAGAAATGGTCATATATTTCCAAATAAGTTGCAGTATTTTTGAAGAAATTACCAGTGGTGGTCCTATAGTGGCACTGCATGCAGGATGGCATTTTCTTTTGAGATATCACAGAAATTTCAGAAAATATCTGACCATGTTAATTTCTGAAGCTGTACTGAGGTACAGTATAATGGAAAACTAGAAATATCAGTGCAGGCCATAGGTTAATGGACTTTGTCGTACTTCATGCCTGTGAATCTGAGTCACTTACAGTAATAGTCATAATAGTCAGGGTATCAGGATAGAAAGGACCTGGGAAGTAGAGGTGGAAGATGGCACCAATGGCAAATTCATTTCTACAGTAATATGGGGATTCAGCCTCCCCCCAAAAAAATCAAAATATTGTCCCACTAAGGTTTGATATTGGCGCAGTCTAACTAAGCTCGTAACACACCTATAAAACCTATGAATTAGTAATTAACATGGAGGTCAAGTGGGCTACAAATATGGTATATATGATACCAGCTAAGCATATATAATGCCCTCTTTATCATCAAAGAAATCTTTTGTCCTCTTTGTCTCCTATTTTCATTTTACCAGACTTGGCTTTTTTTTTTTAAGATACCTCATGGCACAGTGCTGAGAGTCTACCAGATCTGTCAAAATGTGTCTCTTCCTCTAATCTAACCCACCAACCCACCAAATGCTTTATATAATGGCTAGCTCTGGCCCATTTAAAAAGGGCTAGCATGTTTTAAAAAAGTTGATAGACCATGGAAAAAAGTATCTCTCTCAAATATCTGAAAACTTCAGCAGCTCCTTTCTGAAGAAGAAATTGGCAGGTTATGGCTTTTCCATCTAAGTCCCTTTTGGACTTGGCTAACCACTACATGGGAAGCAGATTGATGGGGATGGGAGACAACAGCAAGTAAAAATCCCAGGACTGAAAGGAAAACAACTTCTCCCTCCAAAAATACTTACCACTGTGCACACAAATTTTACATTCTCATCCCTTTCAAATTTGACACCTCATATTCCTTTCATAGTTTTTTTTATATATATATAACTGGGCATCTGATCAATGGACTATGTTGTAGGGCTTTAGTAATGCACCTGTGGCTAATTTCCACAATATTTCCACCATTAGAAATATCATAGGTGGAAATCTACAGAGAAAAGAAATGAAGTTCCTGAGTAAGGAGCATAGGAGACTCAGAAGATTGCCGGAACTGGAGAAGTCGTGTGAGGGAGAAAAAAATTCACCTAGACCCCTGAGTGCTGGCTCCTGCCAGTTTAGTAGTAGCTGGAGGAGTGGTTACTCAGCTACCACTGAAGCCCAGCAAGCTTGAAATTCACTGGGTATCTGATCTATGGAGTGTAATGTAATGCTTCGGTAATGTAACTTTGTCTTATGTTTATGTTATTTCCACACTGTTAGGGGTGCCATAGGTGAAAAATTACAGTATGGCTAAAGGAAATGGAGTTCCTGAGTAAGAAACCAAAGGTCAGGATGATTAAACTGCAGAGTTCTTCTCTAACTCATGGAATGAATGCATCCTTTGGCATGGAGAAGAGAACTCCACTTCATGAGTTGGAAACCTCTGGTGACCCATAGCCTTCATTAAGCCTTCCCTCCAGGCACCACAGGATCAGAAAGCAGGAACTTGATGAGCCAGCTGGATTTTGGTAGACAGTTCCTGGATCTATGCTCTAACACTTTTCTACTACACTTCTTGCACCACGTCTCTTCTAAATTTCTTCTCCCCATTGCCACCTACTAACTTCAGCCCTTCACCTCAGCCAGTGCCTACCCCATCCCCCCATTTTCCTTTTCTACTATCTCCCCTGATGAAGCTCTTAATGCTGTCCTATCCCTCGACCCATCTAAAGGCTCATCACCAAATGAGCTTGATCCTAAACTTCTCTACCTTTCTGCTCCTGCAATTGCTTATCCTATCTCCTTAATCCTTAACCTGTCCTTTATTTCTGCCCAAGTACCCTCATCCTGGAATCATGCTGTAGTCCTTTCTCTCCACAAGGGTGGTGACATATCCACTCCTGGCAACTATCGCCCCATTTCCCTCCTTCCTAACCTTGCCAAACTTCAAGAACATTTAGTTCTCTCTCAGCGATAACCCTTCCTCTCTGATTCCTCCTTCTTCACCCCCTTCCAATCTGGTTTTCAGAAGAACCATTCAACAACCACCTCCCTCCTCAAGCTTACTGACTCCATACTTTCAGGGATGGACGATGGCCTGATCACCTCGGCCATCTTTGTCAACCTAGCCAAAGCCTTTGACACTGTTTCACATCCCCTGCTTCTTGATTCACTCTTCTCAGCTGGCCTTGCTCCATCAGACACCAACTGGTTTAAATACTACCTCATTGGCAGGACCCAGTCAGTGAGAATCCTCGATTCCAACTCCCCTCCACCACCCATCAACGCTGGTATCCCTCAGGGCTAAGTGCTTGGTCCTATATTCTTCTCTATTTCCCTTAATGATCTTCTTACAGCCTGCTCATCCTCTTCTATCCACATGTATGCTGACAATACTGTTTTGTACAGTTCCAGCAAAAACCCTGCTGCTGTGCAAACCAGCTTACAGTATGACTTCAACCAAGTTCATCTCTGGTTTACTTCTCACCAGCTTTTTCTAAATACCAAGAAGACAGTCTCAATGACCTTTGGCACCAGGCAGAGACTATCTAAGCTTCTGGCCCTACCCACCTTCCACACCCTTGATGGGACCATCTTGGAGGACACCTCCTCATTTCGATATCTGGGAGTTTGGCTGGACCAGCGCCTCAACTTCTCTATGCATATCGATGCTATGCTGAAGAAACTGCACCCCAAGCTTGATGCTCTGTACAGGAATCATAGTTGCATCCCACTGACTGTGAGGCATGAAATTGTCCAGAAGATGATACTCCCCATCTTTGACTACTCTGATGCAGTCTATGGTGCTGCTCCCAAATCTTCCCTGATGAAGTTGGACACTCTCTTTATCTTCTTCTGCTGCTTTGCTATTGACTCCCCTTCCTGCTGCCACCACTGTAAACTCTATCGCTCTCTAACCTTCCTTCCACTATCTCTCACTGTGACAAACTAACCTCCAAATTCTGGTTTGGGGGCTCCCCTTCTATCTCTCATCCTCTCTTTCTCTACACTCCACCTCCCCCCACCTACTCTCTCAGATCAAATGACGCCCGCACCTTGACGGTCCCTTGCTACTCCACCCTCATTGGTCAGACTGGTTTTGCCCATCGTTTCCCTTAAATATGGAATTCCCTCCCCCCCGAAATACATCACTCCTCCTCCAACTACTCCCTTACATCTGCCCTACACAATTACCTTTCCCTCAGCTGTTTCTGCTTTAACCCACCTTAATGCCTATCCCCAGTTTCTGCCTTCCTACCATGACCCCACCGGCAGGGTTCTCAACATCCTGAAGGGGGAAATCAGGAAACGGCTACCACTTCTCCTCATATTCAGTTCTTGCCTCTCCCCCCTCTCTTCTCCTCCTGCCTTTCTGGGTCACCAGTGTGCACAGCCTAACCCCATTCTTTTTACTCCAACAGCACTCGTGTGCTAACTTGAGCCTGCTCCTGGTACACTTATGCACTATAAATGGTTCTATCATGTTATTACTGTTTTGTACATTCATATGTTCTTTTGTAAGATTTTGGACATGTAATTTACCCAGTGTTCCACTACTGTTTATTGTACAATACCTTGTGTTCCAACTGTTGCACAATCTTACAATGTTGCATTGTTTGTACTACCCACATACTATTGTAACTGATCATCCTTCACAACCCTATATAACCCCCCTCTCTCCAGGTCACACCGTGAGACAAGCAACTTGTTGTTCAGTGTGCCCTCCTGGTGAAACATTTCAATAAATAAATAACAGGAAACTGATCATCTGCTATTTGCTTTAATGATGCAGGATATAATTTGTTTTGAGCTGAAGCTGTTGCTGTTGCAATCCTGAAGAAGAAACCTGAAAAGAAATGATGATTAAGTTAAAAGATATCAGGATTAGGATGTAAAGAATGAACCATGAGGATGTCATTACTGTATCTTTGTTGGTGGTGAAGATAGGTTTTTCTCATCATTTTATTTAGAATGAATGACGATATTTGTCCAGGAACAGTACAGAGCACAACTGATCGTTAGTGGAAAAAATGTGAATAGTTGTACCTTGTTGTGCTTTATCTGTTTTGTAATATCCTAGAAACAAAATATAGGAACTGTTTTATGATCATATGTGATCTGCTTTCTAAATGTTTCTTGAATTAATTGTGTCTTCAGGCCTGTTTATATAATCTTAAAAGGAATGCTTTAATGTGGGTTCTGGGTAGCTGAAATGGAAAGTATAACCAGGATTTTGACAGGAGACTTGAATACCGGGTATGTGTTGCTTGATAGTAGTATTCAACAAAGATTTTGTTTGGATACAGTAGAACCTGAAGGCTATTAGGTGGTCTTTACTCATATGATGTGTTGGAAGATTTTGCAAAAAAAAGCAAAAGACTGTGTAACAATTCCATGCAGTAGTATATGATAATTCAGTAGAAGACGCAAGAGAGGTCCCAATGACTTGCTCTGTATGTTTCACATAAAACATCTGATTATTATGAGGTTTTCTTATAATGGGAAGTTGATTGAAGATACGCTGAAGCACCAAGTGATGAAAAGTCTGCAAATTAAAGAATGAAAAAGCATCAGCAATCTGGTTAGAAGAGCCAGGTATAAAGATACAACAAATTTGAAAATGCCCAGAAAGGGTGGTCCAGGTTCAATTAAAGAGTAAATATATTAATCAGGGGGAGAAGATGATCTTTCTTTATTAAGGATCTAGGAAGTAGTATTGTTATCACAACAGAAAGTAATTAATTGAGACATCCAGTGATGAATCAATAGCACAGCAGAAATCACAGTTGGAGTATGTTTCAAAAAGAGAGATGTGGTTTGGAATTCTGGAATACTGTGGAATTTGGATGGCCATGAATGGGAGATCCAAGCTTTAGAAGATGCCAGCCCCTAAGGATGGGAATAATTGTAAGTTGTTTTTGCACAGATGTGCTTGAAGAAGTGTAAAGTTCTTTTCTGTTAGATTTCTGAAAGCTGCACTTCACTGCGGAATATTGGAAGATGCAGGGTTCTAGTTCTGAGCACTTAATCTGAACCCTGTATCCAGCTACAAGGCATAGCAAATGACTAGGACTGTGTCAGCGCAAGGTGACAACGATGATCAGGGGGCTGGGGGACTTAACATATGACAGGAGGTTGAGGGAGTTGAACATATACTCACTGGAGGACAAGAGGGACGAGGGGACATGATTGAAACCTTTAAATACATGAAAGGAATAAACAAGACAGGTACAGAGGGGCTGTTCAATGTAAGGGAGGGGAGAGACACCAGGGGCCATGATATGAGACTGGAGGGAGGAAAGTTCAGGAGGGAGATGAGGAGACCCTTTTTTACAGAGAGGGTGGTGGCTGGGTGGAATGCATTACCTGCAGAGGTGGTATCCAGTAGAACAGTGGACTGCTTCAAAAGGGGATGGGACAGGACAAGAGGGAGGGTTAATGAAGGGGAAGGGTGTAAGGGAGGAGCAGTTGCAGAATAAGGGGTGCTAGCTGCACATTCGAGCAGACTTGATAGACCTCTAGGCCTTTATCTGCTGGCAAATTTCGTATGTTCATATGTTCGTTTAATAGTTCTGGGCAAAAATTATTTATTTATTATTTATATAACTGCTGTGACTTGGAAAAATTTACCGTTAAGTATCAACACCCAAGATATGAGTTTTAGAAATTTTAAAATTGAGATGAAATGGGCATTAAGTTTTTCTTGTGCAAGTAATAGATAAATGTTATGTTTTTTTTTATTGTCCTAAATAGTACCACTTTGCTACTCATTGTATCCTGTTATGTAATATGTCATTGCTATATATATATGTTCACCTGTTACATGCTATAAGCTACATCTGTACAAATTGTGCATCCTACTAGTCCTGTAACTCCCGGGTCACCCCTGAAAAAGGGACCTCCGGGGCCCAGTGGGCCTACCCAGTCATCAAAATTCAATAAATAAATAAAATATTTATTTTTGAAAGTCGGATTTACAACTTTTGAGTCAGGGATTCATTTACAAAGGCACCTTGTCGCAGGGAGGGTAAACATGGTTACAGTGTGAAATACAACAGTGGTAAGATACAGGTGCAATACAGATACCAAAAGAACACAATATAACAGTGGTTTATGGAATAAAGTTATATGCAGTAAATAGCAATAGTATAAAGTATAATAATAGTAGAAGTCACAACCCTGGTCATACCGGGGAAATACCTATGTGGAATGGTGGGGGGGATCAGAGGTGAGGAAAAGAAAAAATTAATGGGGAAGCAGTCCAACGGACATTGTCAAGGCTATGGGCCAGAAATGGAGAGGGACCCCAACATTAGGTTGATTAACTGCAACTACAGCTTTGGGCACCAAAGAGGAAGTTACGGAGATCGATTTTAAAGGGACCAATTTTGGTAGACTTAGTGACACAGGGCAGGAGGGAGTTGAACCATGTGGGGGTGCGGTAGTGGAAGGACCTTTGGGCTAGGGATGTCTCGGTACAGGGCACCAGAAAGCTGGCCTTAAGGAGCTATGGGTAGCAACAGATGAGGATGCAAGCCACAGGGACATGGTGACCCCTGGGGGGCAGATTCCGAGCAGGGATTTTTTGGCAAGTAAGCAGGTTTTTTAGTGCAGGCACTCCTCCAAGGTGAGCAGGTTGGTGGTGAAATAGAGCAGTCAAGTATGGATGCGGAGGGATGTGCCAGTCAGCAGCCTGTAGTCCTTGTTTATCAAGGTCTGGATTCTGGCGAGGGCTGTACTGTCAGCCACAGCGTAGATAGGTAGGCTGTAATCCACTAGGGAGAGGACAGAGGAATTGATGGCCAGTCAGAGGGTGGTTTGGGGGGAGGTAATCTCTGTGGTGATAGACAAGACCAATCCAAGAGTTTCTGGCTGAGGAAAGGGTATTGATGTGGATGTGGAATATAAGAGCTGAGTCCAAGGCGATGCCCAGGTGCTTGTAGGATGGCACCTGCTCGAGAGGGTGAGCATTACGGGGGAGAATGCAAAGGGGGGCATTTTTGGCTTTATTCTGGTGATGCGAAAAATGCATAGATTTTTTTTTTTTAGGTTAATGACCAGTTGGTAGTCAAGGAACCACATTTCAGCATGGTTGAATGTGTGCTGCAGGGATTCCTGTAGAGATGCAGGGTCAGGGTGGGAGGCAAGGAGAACTGCATCATCGGCATAGAGTAGCATATTGCCCGAGCAGGAGCTGGGGAGGGTGTTGAGAAATAGGCTGAACAGAACGGGGCCCAGGATGGAACCCTGGGGGACCCCCGAGTGAATGGGCAGGGTATTGAACAGGGTGCTGTTTACCTTCACGGGCTGTGATCTGGTAGAGAGGTAACTGGTGAACCAAGCCAGTGGGCCAGGGGAGAAGCCATGTTGGTGGAGGGAGTCAAGTTGGAGGTGGTGACAGACAGTGTCAAAGGCCTTGGAGAGGTCAATGAACACTGCACCCACAACATGACCAGAGTCGAGAGCAGAGTGGAAGTGCTGGGAGAACTCCAGGAGGGCTGTAGTGGTGCTGTGTCCAGGGCAGAACCCATGTTGTTCTGGACATAGCAGGTAGTATTTGGCCAGATACTCGGAGAGCTGAATGGCCACTATTTTTTCTAGTGCTTTGGAGAGGGGGGGGGAGAATGGAGATGAGCCTGAAATTGTTATGGGAGGTTCTATCTCCACTCTTATGGATAGGGGTGATTTCTGCAATTTTCTAGGCACTGGGAAATTGACCAAGACATAGTGACCGGTTTAAAAGGTTGGTGAGAGGGCTAGTACAGTATCTAGGACTAATCTGAGAATTCTGGAGTCCAGGTGATCACAGCTGGGGTTTTTGCTAGTGAAGGCTTTTTGCAGATGAGGCCTGTCTTCAAGGAGTGATATGGCACACAGGTAGAACAGGGGGCAATCCAAGGTGGAGGGGTGGAGGCAGGGATAGGGTCAAAAAAGTAGTTGTGGAGAACAGAGCTCAGATCTGAGAAAGCCATATTGAGGTACTCAGCTATGTGGGGAGGATCAATAGTGATGGTACTGTCTATGGAGAGTAGTGATGGTGGGGGAAATGGATCTTTCCATTGAGCTCTTTTGTATTGTCCCAGAAGGCACTGGATGAGCCCCAAGTGGATTTAAGGGTGGCTTGATAATATTCAACCTTAGCCTGCCTTATAGCCCAGGTGCACTTGTTACGTGCTGCATTATAGGCTTGTCTGTCAGCCAGTTTGCCTGTCTCAACAGCAGTATGCCAGAGATTATCTCTTTGTTTCAGTGTTTGGATGATGGATGAGGAGATCCAAGGGGTGTTGTGTTTCTTGGTATGGATTCTGGTCAGGGGGGTGAAAAGGTCGCAGTCCTTGCAAAAGGTACTGGAGAAATAGGCTAGGGCAGAGTCAATATCCATTGCGAGTAGGATTGGGGACCAGTCAAGCTGGGCTAGGTGCATTTTTAGCTTTCTGAGACCCTCAGGATGAAAGCGCCAGTGCAAGGTGACATGGGACACTGGTTTTGGTGTGGGGATGACCAGTGACAGAGGACAGGAGAGTGGTCACTAAGAGAGTCTGGTAGTACATTAATATCCCTGATTTTATGGGGGCGGTTCAACAGAAACACGTCTAGGAGGATGCTGGAGCTGCCTGACTGGTTAAATCTAGTGGTTGAGGTAACTAGTTGGGTCATATCTAGGGCAGTGAAGGAGTCCCTGATATATGGGGCAGTGGTACTCAACCAATTGACATTAAGGTCACCTAGGATGAGCTGCTCCACCTTTTGTGGAAGTGTGAAGAGGTAATCAATGAGGGAGTGGACAGCTGGTCCCTCGGGGTATGTAAGAGACTGTGAGAAAAAGAGGACCCCTGGCTGGATCAGGAGTAACCTTAAGGGTGAGGGCTTGGGCACTAAAACCGAGCTTGGAGGCAGAGAGAGCATGGTCTAAAAGTGTGTCATGCATAAAGACTGCACACCCACTGCCACGTTTTCCTATATGGTCTTCCCTGAACAGAGTGTAGCCAGGGAGGGAGATGACGAGTCAGAAGTTTTTCTTGAGATCCAGGTCTCGACTAGTGCTATAACATCAGGATGGTGTTGTACAGCCCAGCACTGGAGAGAGGTGGATTTTTTAGGAGGTTGCACATATTCATTGGATGCAATGCTGAGTCCAGTACCAGAGTGGGGTGTGGGGTGGCTAGTTGACAATGGCCCGGGGTTGGGGTATAATGTTCCCAGAGAGCAGAAGGAGTAGAGCAATTAATCTGATGAGTGGTCTGTGGAGACCAGGACCCTTAGCCAGGTGCCAATGTGAGGTCCTACTAGTGGGGGGTACAAGGGATGGGTAGGGAGAGGAGAGTAGGTATGGCAAGGAAGGGGTGGGCCACTCTAGAGAAAATGTTATGAAAATTTGCAAATTTCATGCAATTCCAACCTTGGCAAAATTTAACTTATTATATCTCTTTCCATGGATATGCACCCTGTTCTGTGAAATGTCCAGCTGAACTGCTAAATGAGTAACATACGGTGTAACTCATCAGGATGTAACTCAGTTCTGCAGTATTCTGCATGCAGAGTTACTGCAGAAAACAAGGCCATCCCAATGGCAGTTAATCCCTTTTGTCTTGCAGGAATCCATGACACTGGATTATATCCTAGTATGCTCCCTGTAAACTGTGCAATTAAAGTTCACCCAAAGTTAACACAGCATTCATACTATGGTTCAATGGATTTCTTTCTGCTGTCCACTCCTGAATTCCATGTAACATTGTTCCACAAGCAATGCACTCAAGTTGGTGACATCGTCTAGGAGATAATAGATGGGTCAAAGGTGTATTTGCATACAAATCTAATGGCATTGAGCAATGCTTTCTTTAAATTCTGCAATTATGAACAACATTCCATTGCTGGATGTTGACTTTTTCGCAAATCACCCAAAACTGATTCCACAAGCAGCGCAGTCAAATGTATAGACTTCTAGAAGCCACAAAGGAATATTGGTGTGTTCTATTCAGATAGCTACCATCTCTCTTGCATGTGACCGCACCTTCCTGCTCTGTGCAGTTATGTAGTGGTTGCTGATAGTGACAGGCCTGTATCTAATCTGCTTCACATCTGTGACCAGAAAGAGGCTCTTTTCAGTTATTTAAAATGAAATGGTTTGCTACCCTCTTAATTGCATAGTGAAGCACAGTGTTGCTATTTTGTGCTATTTGTAAAAATTGTTTAGTTTCTTACATTTTTCTTTGCTTGTTCATGTCTGTTTGTCCTGCTGAAACCAACTCATTAATGTGTGTAAGTTTCATGGTGTGTAACAAGTTTCACCATGGTAGCTAAGGCTAGGAGAGGAAATGGAAGGATTTTAGTGGGTACTACTGGAGGACATGGGGAAACTATGCCAGGCTATGAATCAAATCATAGGGATGTGGTGGTAAGGGTGGTACTGGCTCTTGCACTAAGTGTGGCACTGGTAAGTCTGTGCCCAATGTTCTACCTGCACGTACTAGTCAAAATCCAAACTTATCAGCAGATAGTGGCATAGAAATCAAAAGTTATTTTGGGGTGGGGCATAATTTCAAACAATGCTCTGCTGCTGAGTGTGTATGTGGTGCACATAACAGCACCATGTATGTTGCCTCACTAATGTTCAAATCACAGGACTCTCAGGAGTTGTTAAGGAGCAGTGTGGGTGACAATACAACCTCAGTATATGAGCATCAGGCTAAGGTATATTCAGTAATAGCACTGGAGAAGGAGGAAATGGAAGACCAGAAGGTATAGCAGGGTGAGGTGGAAGAAAAACATGCACACCTTGTTCACCCTGTTTCTTTAAAGGTTGAAGAAGGAGAAGGACAAGCTGGGGGTTATACTAAGTCTTTACTCTCAGATAAACCTGCATCTTGCATCATTGACAGTGAAAATGAGAAGGGAGCTGATGATAATTCAGCACTTGATTCTATTTGGTTTGCCTGTCAAGGCCACATAAAAATGCCTACCCAAGTAACTGGGTGCTCCCAGCAGTGCACCATGTAAGTAAGGAAATGTGAGGAGGCCTCACAGTAAAATGAGACATGTTAGTGGCAGTGAAAATGTTGATGGTAGTGATCAGCATCTACATTAGCGTCAGCATGAGGAAAAAGGACAGTTCACTCCATAGTTCCCCACCCCGACAAAAAGCCATTAAATGGGCAAGGTACTCATCTGAAATTTTTTTTCAGTTGATGAGGTGGACAGAATTGTCTCCATTTAAAAAATATGAAAGGCAAAGCTTAGCAGAGGTAAGACAGGAGCACAGCTCAGGACAACAAACATGCACAACCATCTACAAACCAAACAATTGATTGGATGCAGCATAATCAGCAAACATTACTTGTTACTCAGGGTCATGGGCGATACAACTAAGGATGAGGAGAGGGAACTTTAAACCATGTACTAGTCTGACTACATAGTGAGCCAAAACTAGTGCAAGTTTTTCTGCTGCATCCACCTCATCTATTGATATTTTGTCCAGTGTGTTCCTGTAGGTCAAGGCAGCAGCACTATCATAACCATAATAGCCATTGCTACCACAACCATCATGTTACTTCACAAGTTAAAGAAACCAAACATTAAAAATTCATTAGCAAAGTTTACCAAATACCACTGCAGTGTAGGCATCCAGCATTCTGAGATTTAAACAACTGCTGGGGCATCAGACAGTCTTCTAAGTATCAACCAGTTACCACAGTGACACCTGCCAGTGATGCCACATTAGCTCCTACCAGTTGCACCAGTATCACTCAGTTTCATCAGTGACACCTGTCACTTTTACCAGTGTATTCTGTCAGTTGTACCAGTCACCTCCTAGATAAGCCAGTATATCAGTTACAGAAGTGTCTGCTCCCAGTTATACCATTGTCTTTTTACAGTTATGCCACTGTGGCAGTATCTCACTTGCAACAGTGTTCTCTTGGTTTCTCTAGTGTCTTCTTCCAGAAATGTATTTATTATTTATTTGCAACTTGATAACTTGGACATGTCCATGTCTCAGATACAGCAGCTTCTCCTCCCATTCCATGTATGCCAGTTTCAGCTTCCAGTTGTACCAGTGTCAATTTTGTTGCTGCCTCTGCAGGAAACCCATGTAAATTCTGGGATGGAATAAAAGCCTAAGCACAAAAACTAAACCTCCCCTATCTGACACACTCCTCAATGGTATAAACTGTGATAACCCTGGCACAATTGCAAATACCTTGAAGTCCAAATTCTTGGAACTCTACTTTCACAGAAATTGCTGATGCCTGTCTTGGGACCTTGATATCTGTCACATGCCCTGGACCCTCTATCATACCTCACCCCCACCATTTCTACCTTTGATCTATTAAGGAGGCAGAGGCGAGGAAATTACTGTTTGTTATTACACCTGACAACAACACAGAGTCTAATGGCCTTGAACCAAAGCTGCTGAAACTTGTAGCCCCTCTATTGTGCTTCCTCTCTCAAAGTTATTAAATCTCTCCCTGTCTACTAGATCTGTCACTGATGTCTATACAATCACCAAAATTATCCCTGTGTTTAAAGCAGGTAATCCCAGACTCATGGACAACTATTGCTTCATTGCTATATTCTTAGTACTCTACAAAGTCCTGGAAAGGATTGTGCCATCACAGTTAAATGACCATATATCCAAGTACGATCTCCTGTCCCCCATCAAACATGGGATTAGGAAAAAACTATAACACTTCTATAGCCCTGGCCAAACTGATAAATTACATCAGTTTATCTATTGACTACAGACTCTTGACTGACATGGTGCTTATTGATGTTACTAAGGCATTTGACCTGGTCAGTCACTCACTCTTCAAAATCTAAGTTGTCTCCCTTGGTTTCTCCCCACCTGCAAACTTCTGGTTATTGTACTACCTAGCAGGAAACAGTAAGTTCACCTCTACTCTGCTACCTCCAGCCTTGTTCACATTGCCATCATTGTCCCCCAGGGCTCAACCATATCCCTGCTTCTTTTCTCTATTTACATCAGTGATCTCCTGGATGTTGTTTCTGGCTGCCACTCACTGTTGATTGCTGATGATCTTGTCTTGTACTACAGTGCCCAGACTCTTCCTGCCATTCAAAAATCTCTCTCTGATGCCATTGCAATCAGTCAGTATTGGCTATCCACAAAAAAGGTGATCCTAAACAGCAAAAAGACTAAGTCCATATTCTTTGGTTCCAAGCTGAAACTCCATACCTCCCGTTAAAACTCTCCATCACCTGTAAAGTTGGAATTCCACTACAGGGTGTCAGCAGTTTCAAATACTTAGGAGTATGGCTAGACCCCTCACTTGATGTCTCTTTCCATGTCTCCTCGGTCTTCAAATCTGTAACACTAAACTGGGCATGGTCTTTAGGGTCAAACACTGCCTATTCCCAACAGCCCGACAGTCCATAGCTCAGGGTGTACTCCTGCCAGGTCTCATGTATGGCCTTTTGGTATACCTGGGTACAAACAAAAGCATTCTCTCTAGATGGGATACAACATACAATAATGTGTGTTGCTTTGCCCTAGCCTTTCTGAAGCTCACACATCACTACTTCATCTACAATGCACTGGGATGGCTTTGCTCTGCTGGTCATCAGTCTCATGCTCTGGGCTGTTTTATGGACAAACTCCTTCAGACAGGCTCCTTATCTTCCTTAGCAAGATACTTGCAGCACCCATCCCCTACGTACTCACTAAAAACATTTTTTCAACAAGAAGTTCTTTTCCCTAAGAAATCTGAAGTACTTTTTCTTTTCCTGTTGATTGTAGAAGATTTTCCAACTAACAGTACTGAATGTGATGCGTGGAGCTATACTGTACTCTACCTGGAGGTGAACATATTTAGTGATAGTATTCCTCTTCATACATCATCAGTACTGTGACATGACGGACATCACAGATCACCAAGTAGAATGTCTTGATCAATTTTATATTTATGTAACATTGTGGCATATTTTGTGAAACAATTCTATTGTAAACAAGTTGTTAGCTCAATGGTTCAGTCCCGGCAATAAAATTCAAAGTTGAAATTCACCACATTAAGGTCTTATTCTTCTCTCCATGCTGATGACACTCCACTACTCCATTCATTTTAAGCCTATACAATATTCAACTTCCATACAATACCTGCTCACAGTTAGAATGCCCTTGCTTAACATTTTTTTCTCTCTCCACAGAACTAAATTTAACTTATCTTAGCAGATACAGTGACCTGCATCATGGACTCCTCTTTGTCTTACCCTGGTAGACTTACCACTGCATGTTTGCCTCCTAAGTAGCTTTTGCCCGCTAGAGGGGTTAATTTATACTGGGTCTCTAATTGTTCATTTCCACAGACTAGACCCCTCACCAAAACTGATGTCATGCAAAAGGGCTCAAAAGTAAAACTGAACTCTGAAAAATAGCCAAATGGCCATTATGCCTCATCATTTTTTTTTTAACTTGATTATAAGTGTGTTTCATTGTACATATATTACTTTACAAAATGTGTATCCTATTGAGAAAGGCTTTTTTTGTAAAATGCGATCTTGTTGTAAAATGTTGCTTTTGAAATACTGTACCATGATATTCTTTAACATGCCTTGTTGGTACTACAGAACTCCTCAATATAAATATCTACTCCAGGCCATAAACACCAACTTGTTCTGTCTGTTTAACTACTATAAGCAGCATGCAACCTTGATTTACAGTATAGGGATGTGCTCATGAAATTAGGTACAAACTGCAGTCATACATGGTTATATCCATTTTGAGAACTGAATGCAGATTGGGAATATTTGCATAGTGGTTTCCGGTATGTGTTTTTGGTGTTTAGGTACAAACGTGTTAGTGGCTCATAAACTAGTGCTTTGCTTGCAAATGTGGAAAGGGCTGTTGATTGTGCCCAGATTGCTGACAGTAGGGGCCTCTCTCAAGTTGCTGGGTAGTAGTATGCAGTGGTAAATCTACCAGTGGGTGAGATCACAAGGTGTGTTTTGTAAGAAGCATATTGTTTGTATTACAAATTGTACTGAGAAATAATGTGACCTACTGGGAATTGAACCCAGGCCCCTGGAGTACTGTCCTGGTCCTCTGACCATTGAGCTACATGTGTGTTCTTGTGCTCTGACCACTGATCAAGAAGATCACATGGTTGGACCTTGTGTTCCCTGACACGTTTTAGAAGTGTGGCCAGGAACCCCATGTCCAGCCATGTGAGCCTGTAGCTCCGAGGTCACAGCACTGGGATGGTATTCCAGGAGCCTGGGTTCAATTCCCAGTATGTCACATTATTTCCTTCTCAGTAAAACTTGTGATTTAATTGCTAAGCAGTGATTAATAATGCACCAAAAACATCTAATTGTAAACCCAAGTATTTGTATTACAATTCCTAATGTTCTGATAGACAGCATATTCAACATCTCAGCTCCCAAATGTTACATTGTGACTGTTTGAATATAATTGCTGCTATATCTAGTTTCTACTTTGTGAAAAGAAAACTCAGGACCCGCTTCCCAAATGACGAGATTTATGCAAATTCCATGGTGTAAATATGTTATAGAACTCTGTGTAAATGCTATTCACACTGTGTGATCCACAGCACCAATTGTTGGTAAACACAAGTGCATTGTCTGGTGAGGAGAAGCAAGTAGTGAGCAGAGGCCAGTTTTTGTGAATACAGAAAGATGCCCATAGAATGGCCTCCAGCAACACCATAAAAGGAAATGCTCAGGAATATGCTTCATTACATGACCATAGCTACTGTGGATGGCATGTTACAAATGCACATGTATATGGCAAAGACCACAATGTATACAGACCCGCAGTTTATCCAGAATCTCAAGTTCTGGAGACCCCATCTCCACAAGGACATAGACAGGATGGAGACAGTCCAGAGGAGGGCAACTAAAATGGTACAGGGTCTGTAAGAGAAGCCATATGAGGAGAGACTAAAGGAGCTTAATATGTATACCCTTGAGGAAAGGAGGGAGAGGGGGGACATGATTGAAACGTTTAAGTACCTCAGTGGAATCAACAAAGTCCAAGAGAGTAGCATCTTTCAGAAAAAGAGATGTGCAAGAACAAGGGGCACAATTTGAAGATAGAGGGGGAATGGCTTGGGGCAATGTGAGGAAGTATTTTTTCACAGAGAGGGTAGTGGACACATGGAAACACCTTCCTGAGGAGGTTGTGGGGTCTAAAACTGTGAGAGAATTCAAGAATGCATGGGACAGACATAAGGCATTTCTTGAGGGGGGTAGGAAGAAATAGGCTGTTGGTTAACTAGGATCTGCAGCTTATCTAGTAGTTAGGGAAATGGGCCGACTAGGTGAGCCAAGTGGTCCTTATCTGCCATCAAAATTTATGTTTCTATGTTTTTGGTGTATCACTGTATGGTATTCATAACATCATGTTAAATGTCTGCACACCTATAACAGATGTACAGACTTCTGAAATGTCAGACATGATACACAGTAATGGACACCAGTCACATGCTGTGTGTTCGAGTGGCAGAATTGGTGTTCAGTTACTACAGCATGGAGACTGCTTGGGTAATCCACATGCTGAGAAAGTGAACGGTCTGTTACACATCGGATTAGTATTGTCTCTGGATTCGTTCTGTTGTTCATGCACAGATGGGAGCAAAACATGCTGGGTTGGAATACAGCATTTCCCACATCTGTGAATGGACACGTGACTACACTATACAACAGAGCTGTGTAATAATTGATCCCACACAGCTATAGATAATATACTGCCTTGACATGTGGATAGTTTTGGCCCTCCCCAACCTTCTGCATATATGCCACATGCAGACATTCACACACACCTGCAAACCATATACCAATTCTCTAGCTCTATGTGCAGGCATCCTAGCACTTCAATACCAATGCCAACAGATATAAAGATCAGAGGCCAACACAGAACCTCAGAACTAGGCACCCTACTGGGACAGGATACATGAACAGATGGAACCATGACACATATCATGTTACCCTCATACTGGGTAACTCAAAGAAGCTCCACATTTTATGTGTATACATACCACCTTCTGGAAGTCTTAATGCTCCCATACCTTACTGCTGCCATTGGCCCCTAGTACGTGGTAATGAGTTCATCCTCTTTGGTGATTTTAAAATTGACTGGCTAAAATGCAACAACAGTAATACTGAACTATCTTTCAGTAAATTGTAGCTCACACAAATTATTTTTGACCCCATTAGGTTCTCTAATGATGGGCAGTGTTCCACCCTTGTTAACTGGTTTCTTGTGCCTAGGACTGATACAATAGTTTGATCTGGTGTACTCCCAGATGCAATTAGTGATCATTCCCCTATTTTCTGTGTGTAGTGAGCTATGTTCCCAAGGTTGCCCCTTGTATAGTTCATTTTCATGTTCTCTCACACTTTGACCCCACTCAGTTTAAATACGATGTTGCCAGGCAAGACTTGTCTTGTCTTTGTGCTACCAAGGACATCAGTACAGCTCTTGTAGAATTCTGTTATCATTTCTCTGGCATCTAGAATAAACAAGATCTGTTAACCTCCATAGGGATCTGAGGTTTGATAACCAGATAGCTGGACTACCCCTGCTGTCCTTGATCAAAATGAGGGACAAATGCTAGGCTGCCTTAAAGGCCTCCAACTTTGCCTATGACTGGGCATGTTATGGAACACTTCGAAAAGAATGTAAACAGGCTATATGGCACAGCAGAAGTAACTACTGTAAGATCCTGTAGGAATCCACATTGGTAGTCTGTGCCACTTTTAGAAATGCATTAAGCAGTCCCTGGGTCATGATACTACAATCACTCCTACTAATAGGGACACTGGAGGCATATACTGTAATAAACAATTCACTATCTTGAATGTCTTCAACCATATGTTCTGTGACCTCACAGCTATTACTGGGACCCTTCTCAAATCCCTGAATTTCCAAATATCCACTTCCAGTATGGAATCGGTGCAGCATCCCCCTTTCAGTTTTAAAAGTGTCAGAGAGTATAAGGTGTGCAAACTCCTAAAACAAATTCCTGAAGCTAAATCTGTGGGCTCAGACAGGAAGAAGCCCAGACTTTTAAAGATTGTGGCCAATGAATTGGCTTCCCCAAGCACTAGAATTTTCAACTTGGCCCTCTCATCCCAGATTGTGCCTGATCTCTGGAAGACCTCTTATATCATATCTGTTTTCAAAAAAGAAAACTGTAACAAGCATTTGTCAATGCTGAATGTTGTCTTGCTGGCATTGGCATTGGTAGTGCAGGAGTTAGATGCATAATAGGAATGGCAGTGAAGTATTGAACTGATGCCAACCCCATCCCCACCCCGCAGAGACTAGCAGGCACTGGGGTGTGCCTTTGGGTTGTCGGCCATTACGCTCATGCCGTTTCACCTCACCCTACCTTGCAGACACCGACAAATGTCAAGGTGTGCCTTGAGGTCTTCAGGCCTTATGCTCACTCCATTCCATAAGGAAATATGGTGAGATGGGTGTAGTATAAGAAAATGGGGTGAACGTTGGAGCTGAAGACTCCAAAGCACACCTCAATGCCTGTCACTGGCTGCAGGGTGGGGGTGAAATGGCATGAGCATTACAGACGACAATCCCAAGTCACACCCATGATGCCTGTCAGTCTCTACAGGGTGGAGTGTTATGGTTGGAGACCCTAACACCCTGGATGTTTGTTGGTATTTTCTCTCCAGATTTTCAACATGGGCTTTTTGTGACCCCACCTCATTAACAGTGGCACTATCAGTTCATTAGCTGAAAGGTGATTTTGCATAGTGACTGCTCCATTTGGCGCCGCAGGTATGAAAACACATTCCAGGTAGGATGTGAAAAATGACAGCTGCTCTGTTCATGAGGAGGTGTAAAAAAATGGCAATGTTGAAAATCTGGAGTGAAAATATGAAAAATTGTTGAAGTCATGAGCATGCATAGAAGCTGCACAATACACTACTGTAACTAATGCAATTATTTTGGGGATTTTTTTAACCAAAGTTTCAACATAGGCATTTTGGGACCCTTGCTCATAAAAAGTGGCACTGTAATTTTGTTAATCTATCCCAAAAGATGATTTCCCACAGCGACCTCGCCATTGTGCACCATATATGTGAAAACACATTTCAGGCAGGATGTGAACAATGTCAGTTGTATTGGTCATAAGGAGGTGTGAAAAAATTGCAATGTTGAAAATCTAGAGTGAAAACATTAAACATTGTCGAAGTTACAAGCGTGAGTGGAAACTGCAATGCATGCTCATAATGCAGTCATTTTTTTCAATTTTTTTCACCAAATTTGCAACATAGGCTTTTGGGACCTCACCTCATGAACAGTGGCACTGTCATTTCATTAATCTGTCCCGAAAGGTGATTCTGCACAGTGACCACAAAATCAACTTTTGGGACCGAATAACAAGATGACAGTGCATGTGTTCATGAAGTGGGGTCCCAAGAACTCCATATTGAAAATTTGGAGCCAAAATTCAAACAATACCTGAGATATCCACATAAGTTGAACACCCCCCCCCCCATTCATGCCATTATACAGCTTACCAGCATTTCTTCATTTTGCAGTATGGCTTTGAAGAGTCCAGATGTGTTCCCACTCTACCAAAGATCGCAACACCAGACCTCCAAAGGTAAGTATGGGGTGGGGGTGTGTGGGGAGGTGAGGTACAGAGAGGATGGGTATGGGTTGGGGGATGGGGGAACTGCAGATGATGGACCATTTTCCTTTTTTCAGGAACATCACTCGAAGGTTTTTTGTATTTACATGTGAAATAAAAAAATTGTTGGGCACACCATGACTACGCTCTGTTTGACTGCTGCTCCTGGTGGTCCCAGGCTTACACTCTCAACTTACTACTCGGCTTGCGCTGGATGGTTTCCACAAACACAGCACACCACCAGTAGCTCTTGGGGTTCGACCGACGGACAGAGAATGGGTACTTCAGTGACTTTCACTACCTGGCAGTGATCTCAGTGGATTGACTGGCTCTCAGTTCTTCCTCCAAACCAAACAGAACTACTGCTTCCAGCCAGGGGCATTTACTGAGCCCGCCTGGGCAGCCCCTTACTTGCCATGCCTCCTTTCCCTACAGGTGGACCTGATTGAGAACACAGCATTTATGTCTCAATCTGGTCCGATGGGCAGTGGGTGGGTACATCATCGGTAAGACCCCACCACCCCTCCTTCTAAAAACTTTACATGGATTCTGGGTACCAGAAAAGTGTGTGAAAAAAATAATACAAAGGAAATGGTGAACATGCCAGCCAGGTCCTGCTACCCCCACCTCCACTGCTCTGCCCTTGCTCCCAGTGTGCCACACAATAGGGATGAGAGGGGACATGCCGACACGGTTGGCTTTCTGAGAGTGGTGACACACTGGGGTGGGCTCCCAGTGTGACACACAATGTGGGGATGAGGGGGACATGCCAACACAGGGAATGCACCCCCGATGTTGTCTGTGTTTGGGGATAGTGTGGCTGTGGCTATCACCGCCATGTTTATTGAAATGTTTCACCAGGAAAGGCATCTACGGGAGGCATGTCATCCATGCCGCTGTCTGATGAGCTTGTCTCTGATTGCAGTGGTGCATTTCTTTCAAGTTGGTGGCACTTTACATAATTCTTGCATCAGCACTAGCATGCTGGCTAATTGGGGAATGAGGGACACACCTACTCAAGCATGACCTGCATTCGCCAACACTGACACACCTCTGCATTTCTGCTACTACCAAAAGATGTTGCTTGTGCCTGTACAAGACAACATAAAAATATCAGCACAGAGCAGTCTGAACTGCTTGGAGGACATACAATTGGTTCAGATAATTGAGAATTCATTATTGAGGGATTACTTTTGTTTGAATTTGGGGGTGGACCACTGGCTTTGCAAGTAAAGGGCTAAGAGGTCAGACACAAACAAAACTTACTTATTCAGTGACAGGCTGTAGACTAGATATAGTTTAAATGCTTATTTTACAATTCTTTACCTTGGCTACATTTAAAAAGTCCATTATACTTTTCTGCTGCAGTCTTGCTAACCTCCCATGTGCTGCTTTACCTTTTCAGGTTTCTGAGCAGTAGCAGTTGCATGGGCTCTGTGTCAGTTTGGTTTTCCAGCCATTCAAGGCATTTTTGAAAGCACTCTTCAGCTTTGGCATAAGTGGATGGAGGCGGGGGGGGGCTTTTCCTCTGAATCTTTTGATTCTTCCTCCTTTTTGGTTGGCAGCTGTTTGTGTTCTTGGACAGCATCCACTATGGCGTCATCATGAAGTTGCTCATGCCCACCGTCATTTTGGTCACAGCTGACTTGCTTGCACAGCTCATTAGCAGTGATGTCTAATATCAGCTGTGTAGCCAAACTGATAAGGTCCTCAATCTCATCCTTTTGATGAGCAGCTGCTTCAGCTACAGGTGTTTCACCTGTATCCAGTGTCTCAGCTGCTGCTGCTGTTGTGGACAAGAAGTTCATCCTGGACTTTACCCATTCCTTTTGCATTGTTCTGTGGTATGCATTTTCCCAAGCATCTGCCCCCATGTATGCCACATCTTTCAAAGTGAAAGATTTGATGATCTCTTTCAAGTCAATCTGTTTGTTCTTTTCATGCACCACTGTTTGCATCTGGCGCTTCCTGTAATTGTGTTTGAATATTTCTAGAATCCCCTGGTCACAAGGCTGCAGCTTAGATGTTGTGTTAGGACATAGGAAAACACAACTTGATGCTATCAGATGAGTGAATGACAGTCATATCTGGGTGCACCAGTGAGCTGTCTACTAACAGAAGGGCTTTTTTTGTATGGAGACCTTGACTATGCAGACATTTCTTTACACTGGGCACAAAATCCTCCCCATATTACTTGAAAAAAATGTTGGCATCCATCCAGGAGTTCCTCAGGTTGCTGAACAGCACAGGTAAGTTAGACATAATCACATCTCTAAAACACCTTGGCTCCTGAGATTTTCTGATTACAAGAAGCCTTGACTTGTAACTGCCACTGGCATTGGCACACCTGAGAATTACTAAATCAGATTGGAGTAATGGGTCCACTCACCAAGATCTAGTTATTCTTTTCTTTTAAATTATTTTTCTAATATCATCCAGACTAAACAAATTCCTACATGTCAGGGAAATAATCTTCTATCAGAAAGTCTGGTATTACTCTAAAGATAAATATAAAATTAGTTACGACCACCATATTTTACAGAAGCACAAGTATTAGCAGGATATTTTAGTTATTTATAGAAAAAACTAACTTCATTAAAAGCTTCCTCTGTACAGTATCTAGTATAACTAGTATCGGCTACAAAACCCTTCATACATATCATTTATTTTGTTGAGGATGGCTGTCAACTGGCTGGAAATTGGACACCCTAGAACTGTAACCAATTTCTTTTGCTTTCCAAAGCCAGGTGCTTCTCTCTTGCCATTATGAGCGAGAGTGTTATCAGGAAGACATCAGCAGAAGGAGTCCCATTTCATCTGCATTATAAACCTAGTCTGAGACAAAACACTCATGCTAGATGATTTCACTCAGTTTTTCAATGAAGGATGCAACACCTTCCTCAGTGGCACTGAGCTCTTCACCACAGAGAGGAAGCTGACAGAAACCATGGCATTTTTTGAAATAGTTCAACCAGCCATCAATAGCCACAAAATCAGTCTGACAGCCCAGATTTTGGTGAAATTGCAATGCTTTTTCTTTCAGTATTGGCCAAGAGATCAGGATTCATTTTTCTTGTTCTGCTGAAACCATACATGGATTGTGGCATCCCTTTCATCCTCACAGCCCAGTTTCATATTCTTACATGAAACAGTACCTGATATGGACTCCATAGTCATGGCAAACTCTTGTATGTGAGTCTTGGCATCTTTGATGTCACTTATTGTTCATTTGTCCACTGCATACCCTTTTGCCACAGCAATGGCTCTTTCACCATTTTTGAGCCTATCAAGGATGTGTAATTTCTGTGCCAGTGTGAGTACATTGTACTTTTTTTATCTGTAAGAGTAGCAGACATTGTCTCAGTGAGTCTAACAGCAGTCTAGCACAGAATCCATTTTATGCAGACTTTATATAGTACAATAATTGACAACGGTCAATTACTAATTAGCTGAGCACAGGTGCCAGCAGGAAAACAAAAAAAAAACTAGAGGGAAACAAGACCACAGTTCATTAGATAGGAAGGTTTGTTAAACAGGGGTTCATTAGATCAGGATTGTACTGTAATTACAGACCCATTACTATCCTACCAGTACTTAATAAGGTCATTGAAAAAATTATTACCTCCCAACTCTCAGAGTATCTCTTAGCCCATGACCTCCTTTCTCCACCTGAACATGGCTTCCAAAGGAACAATAGCACTACCACAGCACTACTTACACTCATCAATAGCATTACCACCGCAACAGAAGGGCGATTTAATGGAAATTGTCTTCACAGACCTAACTAAGGCCTTTGACCTGGTTGATCACACCTGGCTTTGTAACAAGCTAAAGGGCCTTTGTGTATCTGGCACTGCCCTTTCCTGGTTTAAAAGTAATTTGTCAAATAGGCAACAACAGGTTAGGTTTAGACATACTTTCTTGGACCCTGCCACTGTCATTGTTGGGGTCCCACATGGCTCTATACTTGGACCTCTCCTTTTCTCCCTACATATTAATTCAGTACACTACTGTCTGTCATATAGCATGTCTATCCTACATGCAAACAACCTTGTGTTCTTCCTAGTGCCCCTAATATGTCTAACATCAATATGAAACTGTCATCAGATTTACAGGTTGTCCAAAAATGACTCTATGAGAACAGACTTCTTATGAATACTAAAATGTCTCAGGCCATGATGTTTAGAACTGCCCCCCATCTAAGGAACCAATGCAACCCCACTATCTGTGGTATGTGGTGATGGCACTCCCTTTGTCACTACCCCCTCCTTTAATTACATTGATATTATGCTTGCCCTTCATGGACTACTTACTCCATGTGGCATCCACCTGTAAAGCACTTAATATCAGACAAGGGCTGTCCTACAAGGCTAACCACAACCTATCTCTTAGATAATGTTTTGCTACACAGTAGCTCAAGGCATTCTGTTGCCCAAACATATCTATGGCTTGACTGTCTTTTCAGTAGCTTCTAAAACCATATTACAAAAATGGGATGTCATATACAACATTTGCTATTTTGCCCTGGCCTTAAATTGATTCACCCACCACTGTACAGTATATTGTATTTGAAACTCAGGTGGCTTCCTCCATCTTCAATTTATGACAACTTCGTGGAAGGAGTTGTCAATAATACTATGCAGAATCAGGTGCCTTGGTCTCTTGCCTTGCTCCTGATACCCTGCAGGAACACATCCTTTAAGCTTTATCAACCTTGACTGCTTAGCTATACTACAGACCAGAACAAAGGTAGAGGATATGCATTTCTCAGTTTCTATCCCTAAACACTGGAACACTCTTGCATCTCGAAATCAGACAATGTCTTACTGCTCATACCTTCCAAAAAAACAGTTGTCCTTATCTGTTCCAAACAACTGTATGTACCTGTTTCTAGTTGTCGAATTGTAATAGGCTTTAGTTCATGACAATGGTCACCTTTTGCACTTATCACCACATTTACATGCTATGTAAAATGTCTTCCTAAACTTCTTATTTTTGAATTTGTTAATTATTTTCACTGTATGCTTGACTTGTCCTTTGGAACTGGTTATGCAGAATACAAACCCTAGTTCCCCATTGTTGAACATTATCTCACTGTATGCTTGTTTCTGTATCCTGGAATTTGTCATAAATTTATCTGACATTGTCACAAATTTGTATTGTCATTTGGTAGTAATTCTCCCATTTGTACTTGAAAATAGGCAAATATCTGTCTATCACACCTTACCTGGCAAATAAAAACTAACCAAATAAATAACGAATAAACACAGAATCATACAGGGATACATAAAGCACTAGCAAACAATGCAGTTTTGAAGGGGTGTGAAAGTAATGAATAGTATTTCCCGAATCCCATGAATAATGCACTATTCATGCCTATTCCTATTTGGGAAAGAAAGAGAGACAGAGAGAAAGGGAGGCAGGAAGGCAGGAAGGAAGGAAGGAAGGAAGGAAGGAAGGAAGGAAGGAAGGAAGGAAGGAAGGAAGGAAGGGAAGGGAAGGGAAGGAAGGGGCCTCACTGTCATCTGCAGCTCAGTCCTTTAAAACAAACCCCTATTCCCCCACCCTCTGCTACAATCCCAGTCCCATTGTCCCCCCCCAACACCCATAATTTAATGCTTTAAACAAAATAAATGTCCCACAATGGGTGACCAGCACAACCCTCCCAGCTCCATGGCCATCCATTGTGTTGTCTTTAGTACTTTTCTCTTATACAGCTCAATATCTTTTCCCTCCAGCAGCAGCACCAATTCCCACTTTCCTTCCCCAACATCCAAATTTTCCAGTAACAGAAGGGCCCCCAGTGTAACAATGAAGGCAACCAACACAACCCACCCTCCTCCACAACTGATCATCTTCTAGGGGAGCCAAATGAGGTTAAAGCCTTTGCCAAGGAGCCACAACAGTCATACACAACATACATGTAATACACGCAATATGAAATATGACATACACACTTCAAAGGTATAATTTAAAACACATTTTATTTCATTGTATTAATTACATTTACTTAAATAAACTTTTAATAATATACTGTTTATTTAAAAAAAACTGATTTAATACAATCCCAGTCAGAAGACATTCTTTTGTGTGCTGGATAATGAGTCTGTTTCGCTTGGTGCTGAGACTTCTACCACCACCACTCTCCACAAAATAAAATTCAGTTTCCCATTCCTACCTGAAGCATCTGTATTAGTCTTCGCACCTTCTTTTTTCACTGGTCTCCATTCTATTGAATTCTATTTCACAACACAGTCCAAATGCTTTTTGCTGGTCTCCATTCTATTTAATTCTATTTCACAACACAGCCTAAATGTAGTTTCTGAGTTATCAGTAGTCAGCTGCCTGCAACACATAAAATAAATCGTGTATTAATGTGTGGAACTCATAACATAAACATGTTGTAGTTCACAACATCATTACATTTAAGACAGTTCTACACACATACTAACAGCACTTTAAACACCCACACACAGCACTGACAAGCCAGATAAACTATAACTGGTTGCTGGTTTGTAGTTATGAATGAATAATCACAATAACAGCTATTTCACAAACAGGCACAGCACAGTCAAGCCAGATCAGCTATCACTGCACAGCATGATAACCTCACAGCATGATCAATGACTCAAACCAAAGTGAAAACACTCAGGAAAAAAAAATCAGAGAAACGTTTCCCATTCATGACTGAAGCAGGTTTCCATTCTGTTTATTTCTACTTCACAGCACAGCCCAAATGCAGTTTCAGAGTTATCAGTGCTCAGTTGCCAAGCAAGATCAGCTATCATTGCACAGCATGGTAACCTCACAACGCAATCTATGAATCAAATCAAAGTGAAAATGATCAGGAAAAAAATCAGATAAATATACCAGCATTGAAGTTATGTTCCTTTCTCTGCATGAATGAACAGAGGGCTGATAGCAGTCAGTATTGCAAAAGCATGACCACGAGTAACTGTGAGTTCACCTTATTTATCCAGTAGCAAACTATTCAGACCAAAGCCTGTAGCAAATAACAAAGAAATTAATCAGCAATTACCTAGCCATCTGTGGTAAATAAGCTTACCAATTAGTTATAGCTTAGCCCCATCAGTATGTGTGTGTGTTTGTGTGTGTGTGTGTGTGTTTGTGCTGGGGAGAGTAGTGATATGTGATGTGCTCATTCATCAGTGACAAAGGAGATTAATTGATAGCCATGGCAGTAAGACCGCTGACCAAAAAATTCAAGGCTTTCAAAAAGGGACAATCACTCTGTGTCTCAGAGCGATAAGTGTGTGACATTTCTTGCAACATGTAAAGAGCCACAAATACATTACTTTAGTAGGCAGTGGTAATGAGCCACAACCAAAAGTGTAAAGAGCCACTTGTGGCTCATGAGCAATGGCATGAGTAGCACTTTTCTAGGGAATGAAAATGCTCCCACTCTTGCTTGCATAGTAATACAGCTGATCACATGTTTAAGAGTGTTACTATGCAAACAAGCATGGGGGTGCTTGGTTTTCGCTAGAAGGTGGCTGGCTGTGGAGGAGTGCGGGTTACTGTATCAACACTAGAAAATGCAGTATGGGTGTGAGTTGCATCCAACTCACATCTTAAATTTCTTTTCATGTTTTTTCATGTTTACAGCAGATCAGGAATGTACTACACTATCAAGTTCAAGTTCAAGTTATTTATTGTTTAAAATGTATAAAACCACAAGTTTGTTACATTTAAATACATCATATCATCATAAATAGACACTGACATAACTTATATCAATACATACACTACAGAAAAAAAATTGTATAACCGGCACCAAATTGACAAATATATTAAAGAAAGACAAATATTATACAGTACCCTTCATAGGAAAAATTCCAGCAGCACAGCCCTAAGATAGACAACATTTTGCAATACCACAGATCAGTTTCACTGATTCTAACTTTAAAACAATTTTTTAAAATTCTACTTCTTGCAAAGGAGGATGCCTAGGCAACAGGGAAAGAATATATTTTTCTCGATCTTATGCCCAGTTTTTACATTCAAACAATATGTGCAAGATGCTGACCCCTTGCTTATTGGTGCATTCACAGCGGCTTCTAAATTTTTTACAAGACCAGTTGTTCAAGGTATGATCAAACCAAATCAAATCAAATCAGTCTTTATTTATATAAGGTGCCTTTCTTAAACCAAGGCGCCTGTACAATATAACATAAAACAATAAATAGTTAAAACAACATTAAAATATTCAAAAATCATTATAAGCTTTACTAAAAAGATAGGTTTTCAAAGCTCCTTTAAAACTTTGGACAGTCGGGCAGTTTCGCACCTGACGAGGTAGAGAATTCCACAGGGTTGGGGCCATGAAACTAAAAGATCTGGCCCCTGAAGTTTTTAAGCGAACCCTGGGAATCTCTAACAATCCCTCATCAGTGGATCGGAGAGAGCAGGGGGACAGTAGGGACAGAGGAGATCTTTCAGGTAAGCAGGTCCCTGATCATGTAGGGCCTTATAGGTCAGCAAACCGACCTTGAAGGTGATTCGCCAGCAAACTAGCAGGCAGTGCAGTCCACGGAGCACAGGCATTATGTGACTGGACCTAGAAGAACCAGTCAACAGCCTGACTGCTGCATTCTGCACTAGCTTCAGGTGGCGAATCTCAACTCCCGGTACCCCAATGTAAAGGGCATTGCAGTAGTCAAGGCGGGAGGTAACAAAAGCGTGGACCAAAGTAGGAAGATCGTCTGGAGGAACCAGGTGCTTCACCCGGGTGATGTTCCTCAGATGGTAAAAAGAGGTTTTGACAACCGCTGACACCTGAGATTTAAAGGTCAGACAGTCATCAAACACAACGCCCAGGTTCCGCACCTGGTTTGAGGTAGTCAGCTGGACACCCCCCAAGCCATAAACCTGAGGAAATCCAGCTAACAAACCCACCTCCCAGCGACCCTGGTCCACAACCAACACCTCAGTTTTTTCTGGGTTCAACTGCAGCCAGCTCACACTCATCCAGTCTTGGATTTTGGCAAGACAGTTGTTAAAGACCGAAAAGGCAGCATCTTTGACTGGGCACAAAGGACATGTACAGCTGAGTATCATCTGCATAGCAGTGAAAACCCAGACCATACCACCTAATAATCGCTCCTAACGGCAGCATATACACTGCAAACAACATGGGTGCCAAAATAGAACCCTGCGGTACCCCGCAGGATAGGGAGGCTGATGCCGAGGAGAAAATCCCGGACACCACCCTCTGAGTCCTACCCTCAAGGTAAGATCGAAAACAGCTGAGGACTTACCAGACAGTCCACAGATAGATCGCAAACGTTCCAATAGCACACCATGGTCCACAGTGTCAAATGCTGCAGAGAGATCAAGAAGGACCAAGATGGAACAGGTCCTTTTGATCTCTCGCTATTAGGAGGTCATTTAGTAACCGAACCAGAGCTGTCTCGGTACTATGCCTTTTCCTAAATCCAGACTGGAGAGAATCATAGACATTGTAGCTGGTCAAATGTTCATTCAACTGTGATGCGACCACCTTCTCAATAACTTTACCCACAAAGGGTAAGTTAGAGACAGGCCTGTAGTTCGCCAGACAGTCCAAGTCCAAGGAGGACTTCTTAAGAAGGGGCTGAACCACAGCCTCCTTAAGAGGATTAGGAAAAATCTCCCTCTTCAAGGACCTCCAGACTATCTCAGCAAGGACAGGGCCAATTCTATCCACACCACCCACTAAGAGACGTGTGGGGCCTTGGTCTAAACCACAGTTGGTCGGAAACAGTAATTGGATGATCATCACAATGTCATTGATTGTGGGGAGGCTGAAGTCAGACCACACAAACTGGGTGTCCAACATCTCCTGCCAACCATCGCAACTCCCATTGAAGAGGATCAAGCGGACATCAGATCTGATTTTGGCAACCTTATCTGAAAAGAATAGAGCAAACTCCTCACACCGTTCTTGAGAAAAAGCTCTTCTGGGCTGAAGACAGATTGGATTGCACAATCTGTCCACAGTCCGGAAGAGCTGAGCTGGTGTATTCTGTGCAGCCGCAATCTCTCTGGACAGGAATTCTGCCTTCTTACGAGAGATTGCAGATTGATAGACCACATAGTGGTCCATCAAACTAAGTTTGTCGTAATCCAGACCCGATCTCTGCCAGCACCTCTCCTACCTTTGTCCAACTCTCCTCAACTCCCTCAGGGTCTCATCGACCCAAGGAGACCTGGGGCGAAGAGTGAGAGGATGAACATGAACAGGAGCAATGGAATCCATGGCCCCTGACACCGCCTTATTATAGGCAAGTACCAGCTCTCCTGGATCCATGCACTCTCTCGGTAAGCCTGATAGGTCCAGCACCACCGTCAGGTCATCCAGGGAAACACCCCTTAAAGGGCAGTACCGGACCATTTCCATAATGGCCGACCTACTAGGGGTGGCCTCAAAACTTTACCCAATGGAGTGATGGTCCGACCATCTGACTGGTTCCACCACCAAGTCGGATATTTCCATCCCCAGAAGGAACACCAAATCCAATGAATGACCACCAATATGGGTTGAGGAGGAAATAACCTGTGTGAAGCCCAGTGAAATCATTAACTGGAGGAAGTCTTGACCAAAATGCAAGAGTTCATCATCGACCCATGCATTGAAGTCCCCCCAGAACCAACCATCTGGGGGACCCCAATATCAGGTCAACAATGAAGTCTGCGACTTCATGCAGGAAAACATTCTCATCACCTGGTGGACGGTATACGAGAAGTATCCTGCGCCCCACACCCTCACCTAAGATACATTAAAAGGATTTGGTAGTTCCCACTGGTACCTCCACTAGGCCCAGTTCTGTTCTAAAGCAGATAGCAACACCCCCACCCCTACGATACACCCTCGGGCGGTGTATCACTGAGTACCCAGCTGGAACTGCTGCCACCAAAACTGGTCCAGCATTCTCATCCAGCCAGGTCTCAGTGATGCACACCAGCCGTTTTGTTTTTAATAGACCTGGCATTGCACAACACTGCCTGAGTAGGATGAGCCTCCGAGGATGACCATGCTACCTGCTGACTATAATCAGAACCCTTGGGTATGGGCACCAGACAGGGAGGTCCCCTTTCCTGGTCCCATTTCACCCCAGGGTGTCTCCTTGTCCCTACTATCCCTATCCGCTCACTCCTTTCCATTCCCCCTCCAGACCCAGCCCTCGTCCTCCTCCTTCTTCCAACAATCCCCAGAGCCCTACACCGTCTATAAACCTCCGGCGGTAAGGGGGGACAAGAAAAAGGATGAAGGTTCCTGAGCCTGGAGGGGGAGTAATACCTGACTGTCCTATTGTTGTCCCAGCACATAATTAGCACAACAAGTAAACAATCTAAAAAATTAACCCACCTCTTAAAACTTAAATAAATGCAAAGCTCTATAATGAAAAATAAAATACAATTTAACCAAACCTCAGAGTATTGATTTTAAGGGCTCTCATCCCCCAAACCCAAACAAAGAAATATAAACAAATACATAACACTAACTAAATTCCCCCTCCCCACCCAGTCCTCTCATCACTGGGGAAGAGCGATAAAACAATATACCTTAAAGTAATTAATTAATTAAATTAATTAAATTAATTCCCTCCCTGCCCAGTCCTCTCACTGCTGGGGAGAGAGGAAAATACTCCCAATATCAAACAATAACATAAACTATAAATCTAATAAACAAATAAATAACTAAATAACTGGATATAGAGTCCTCTCACCACCCAAATATCCAGATAAAAAATAAATTATAATAAACCAATTCCTTTAATCCAAACAAAATGTCTATAACTTAGAAATAACTAAAGTCTGAAGTCAAATGTTCACCACAGTTTCACCAAGCTCTAGGTTGACCAGTAACCAGTTCACCCTTCTCACAGGTGAAAACCAGTTCAATACTGCAGATCTCAAAATAAGTCAGAAATTTGTCTCTCCAAATAATAGTTCAGGTTTTAAAATGAGCTCCCACTTTCACTTGAAAACCTCAAACAGAAGTCTCATGTTCAAATAAATGAGAGCAGTCTGTAATTAAAGTTCACTGTGCAAACCCACAGAGCAGGGAAGATCCAAAAATCAAGTATCCAACTAAATTTAAAAACTCACAGTTAAAACCAGATGTAATGGAGCAGAGAAAATCAGTCCAGGATACCCAGAGGATAGCAGTTCACTTCCTTCACACAGCCAGGGGACAAAAAGTTTGATTTCTTCATGCAACCAGCTAAATTATAGCAGACATCACTTCCAAAACCAAATGTTACACGGCTTCAGGACACCTGACTTCTCTCACCCGGCTACAGGGAGATCCCCACCCCTAACCCACTCCCTCTTTCCAAATCCGCTCACCGCACTGGCTGTCCACCAACTGCCAAGTGGTGAACGCAGAAGAGCCGAAGGTACAGCCGCCCTACAGCAGCGGCACCACGGCTCACCACTGGCTCGAGGTCAGGGCCAGGGAAGGATCTCCCCCAGTCCACCAGGACTCCCTCAAATTCAGAGCAGCAAAATGCTCCGTCTTCTGGCCACTTGTCGAAACCTTCTCCGAATGCAACAAAGAAAGCACTCCTCACCACACGCTACTCCTCGCAGCACACCCAGGCAATCCCAATTGTATCGCTGCTTCTTAGTCCACAGACCGCTTCCTCAAACGAACTCTGGGCTCCACTTGCTCCACTCTCTGCCCCAGTTCCTGGTACAATTCCGGATTCCTAACAGCCTCAGTCCCTGAACACGGTTCAAATCCGGAAACAAACAGTAAAAACAACCATAAAATTAAAACTAAACAAATTAAGCAAACAGACGAACGAACGATAATAAATTAAAATGAACAGAATAACACTAAAATAAACTTAAAAACAAAACTCTAACTCCCACTCCTGAGAGCTCCTGAGGGTTAGCCCAGCATGGCCGCCATCAAGGATGACCGTGCTACCTGCTGACTATAATCAGAACCCTTGGGTATGGGCACCAGACAGGGAGGACCCCTTTCCTGGGCCCATTTCACCCCAGGGCATCTCCTTGTCTCCACTATCCCTATCCGCCCACTCCTTTCTGTTCCCCCTCCAGACCCAGCTCTCATCCTCCTCCTCCTTCTTCCAGCAATTCCCAGAGCCCTACACCATCTATAGACTTCTGGTGGTGGGGGGGACAAGAAAAAGGACGAGGGTCCCTGAGCCTGGAGGGGGAATAATACCAGACTGTCCTTGTGTTATCCCAACACATAATTAACACAATGGATAAACAATCCTAATTAAAAACTTAACCCACCTCTTAAAGCTTAAATAAATACAAAGCCCTTTATAATGATTTAACAACAAAATAAAATGCAATTTAAGCAAACCAAACAAACCTCAAACTATTGATTTAAGGGCTGTCACCCCCTAAAGCCAAACAAAGAAATATAATCAGATACAACAGAACATTAATTAACTCCCCCCCTCACCCAGTCCTCTCGCTACTGGGGAAGAGAGATAAAACAATATACATTAAAATAATAGTATAGGAATTACCTAGGCAAGCCAATCTTACTCTACATATGATATTCCTATGTAAACCATTTTCACACAATGATAGTAATGGCTCTAATTCCCAACTGATCTTTATAGATGAATAAAGACCATTTTGATCCAAATCATGAATATTTGCAAAGTCCTGCTGGACGGCTGCATCCTTCAACCTCTGAACAACTTATTTCACAAAGCCATCTATATTTGCCAAATCATAAGTACTCCCAAGATCAGCACACCCAAGTTGTCTTAGGACTCCATTCAACTTAGAAAACCAGGACATATAATGCCCACTGGACCCCGATTTATTTGATTTTTCAGCCCAAAATAGCCAAGGGAGGCTGTTATTATTTAACTTCATCAGCCTTCCCCAGTACTTAATAGCTCTTATCAATATTCTTATTTTTAGCTGACTCATCCCAGCCTCCAGTCTTAAGAAGCATGAAGGGCAATATCTAGGAAGGTTTAAGGTAGATCTTAAAAAATGATTCTGTATATTTATTCAACCATCCAGCAGGACTTTGCAAATATTCATGATTTGGATCAAAATGGTTTTTATTCATCTATAAAGATCAATTGGGGATTACAGCCATTACTATCATTGTGTGCATGACGAGCAATTGCCTTCTGCAGTCTTCCCCCCTCCATCCTATATGGTGCTGCTCTATTGCAGTTCCTCCATGAGACGGAACTTAATAAACTCACCTTGCTCTACAACTGCGTGGCTCGCTTCACCACAAACTCCTCCCCTAGGAGGCATCACTGTGAGGCACTTAAGGATCTGAACTGGCCCAAACTGCGGCACAAACTAGCCTACCCTACCGCCTGCCTTGCATTCAAATTCTCTACTTTTGGCCCCCCTCCCCACCTTCGTGGACTACTCACCTCCAAAATACAATGCCAAACCCTGCGATCCTCTGCAAATCACCCCCTAGATATCCCTCAGATCCGCTCCAACCAAGGCAAGCGGTCCTTCAAATACACTGCCTCCTACCAATGGAACTCCCTTCCAGCTAGCTTGATTTACTCACCCTCCCTTACTCAGTTTAAGACTGGCCTCAAAGTATATCTCCTCGAACTCAGCCTCTATGGCTGCAACTGCTAGCTCCCTAGCCCAGGTCTCCCTTCCATCACACTGCCTTAATTCCTCCTTCGTCCCTGATGAATCTCCTAAATAAGGTTGTCAATTATACTATAATTGTCTCAGTTTCCTAATAACAGTCTGAAACTTGACGTCACTGTACTGCTTATAAGAGCCTGAATGTGAACCTGTTGTTACCCCTGTAAACTGATGCTGATGTATATTTGTGTACCTATTGTAACTACTGTAAATAATACTAATATTTGTTTTTTTCTGTAACTAATTCCGGGTCCCCCTGAAAAAGGGACCTCTGGTCTCAGTGGTCTTACCCGGTTACCAAAATCTAAATAAATAAATAAATATACTTTCAAGATTGGCTTTATCTAAATAGAGGCCCCATATTTCACTGCCATATAACAGTTGGTTCATTAATTTAGCTTCAAACATTTTTTTAAGGAGACAAAAGAATTGTTAGCAAATTTGGCAGCAAAGTTACGAATAGCCCCCATTGATTTAGAGGCATTATACTAGTTGCACCCATGTAGAGCGCTGATTATTGAGCACTGCACTTTTGAGCGACTCAATAATAGCGCTCTACAAGAGAGCGAGTGGTGCAATACTGCGCTATATCCTGTACAGCGAGTACAGCAAGGAGCTGTACTAGCTACAGCAGGATATAGTATCCTTTGAGGCCAATTCCCACCGAGCTGCTTGCATAGTGTAGTGGTGTACACCACTGGTTGCAAAGCAAGCAGCCCTGGGTTCGGGTCTGGCTAGAGGCAGAATAATTCTTTTTTCTGAATCCAATAACTTGCCCGTGGTCCGCACCCCCCTCAGAGTTGATTGTTTAAGTTTGGAGGTGTGGAGGGGCTTGCCCCTCACAGGGGGGCATGGGGTGGCCCTCACATAAAAATGATTTTTGTATGGTTTTCTTAAGTATTGTAGCGACCATCACTATTTGTGATGGTCGGTACAATATCCGTCACCCTTTTGACCACAGGGTCAAGTTTGTTCACTTTATGTGCTAGGTATTCTTTCAGACTCACCTTTATCACACAGAACCATTATACTTATCATCTGCCAAATGGCTAAACCAGGACAGGTTCTTATCAATCAATACATCAATATCAATCAATACATCAATATAGCGCTAGCAACTCCGCCTCCTGGGTCTGTGTGGGTGGCTGTTTGTGTTTGCCTGTGTCTGTAGCTTAAATTTTTGGGATATACAAGATTTTCAGCTTGGAGTAACTACACCATTCTTGCTCACTACATCTGTGAAGGTCTCCTGGACTGGATTTCTGCAAAGCATCACCACAAGATATTTGCATTTTCAGTTTAAAATCAACTTTTTGGCAGCTATCCCAAGCCATACAGAAGTCAAGCGACTAGATTGGACAAACTCCAGTGACCCTGGGTCCTGCTCAAATCCACATTTTCATCTGGCTTGCTCCTAAGGGATCTATTTGTGGGCTTTTAAACAACCTCTTTAAATAACAAAGGAAGCACAAGGACAAAAGAATTTCACATCCTGCACTTGTACTTGAGTAAGTGTGCCCCAGGCTATCAATGTAATGGGGCTGGGAGTGCATGCTTGCAAGGTCTTGCATAGCCAAAGCCTCTTGTCAATATCTGCCTAGCTGTGACCCTGGGTGACCTCTGTCATAAGTTGTACCAATAGCTCAGGTGGCACAGAAAGAAATTGGACTGTGCATTCCTGTGTTTGTTAGCTGTGTTAGCGGGGGAGCGGGTTGCTGTCAGCGACCAGAGAACGGAGAGTGGAGAGTTGCATGGAGCTGTGGCTGCAGTCGGCAGTGGGGTCGAGGTTGGTGATCAGAAGAAGGAGAGCTGAGCTGTTTGGAGCTGAACTAGCATGGGGCACAGGTGGCAGTCCGGCGACTGAAGCAGTGATGGATGGCCGGCCAACCTCAGACAGCGGTGTAGGATCAGGCCAATCAGGAAGAGAGGTGTCAAGGTGGTAGGCTTTAAAAATAGCCAGTCAGACCGATAGAAGTACTAAAAGTGGGAGCAGGGAGCATCCTGAGCTAAGGAAATCACTGTGAGGAGCTGGTTTGCAGCAAAAGAAATGGGTTCTGCATTTCTCCACAGGTGACTTGGACTTCAACCTCGGTGGATGTGGGAAATTGACAGACACTAAGAAATCCTTCACAAAAGAGCTGAATTTGAGGTGAAATGAACTTGGTCAAGACTACTGACACTGGAGGTGCTGGGAACTTGATCTTGGACTCCTGAAGCTGGAGGTGCTGGGGATTTGGGCTTGAACTTGATGAGTTGGACTTGAACGTGGTGGATATGGCTATTAATTCTTGATGCCTATGGTTTGCACATGCTTTATTATTTCTAAAAAGTCTTGACTGTGGGTTGGGGCTGAGGAGGGGGTGAGGGTCAGGGGCCCAAAAAATACATAAGGGTCATTTTAGGACTGTATCTAAGTATCACGGAAGAAATGGTAGGTCAGCACAGAGGAAGGGGCGACCAAGGGAGGGGGATCTTTGGCAGGGTCGTGGGGTGCAGTGGCTGTGGAATGGCTATGATCCTAAATTGGGCTTGGAGGATGGGAGGTTGTATGATGTGTAAGCAGCTCACTCAGCTGAGAGAAGAAGTGGCAGGGCTAAGGTGGGGGTTAAATGGGGGGAAGCTGGGGAAAGGGGGTAGAGAGACTGGGATGTTATAAGCCAAGGAAGGAGTGGGAAGGGCTGAGTGGATTCACTGGAGGATCAGATATACTGTTATGGAAGTCAAAGGCTTGGGAGGGAGAGGATGGAAGGGGATCCAGAGGGGATAGACCAGAGGTGGTAACAGACAACAGCAAGTCCAGATTTGGGACAGTAAAGCCCCCAGACAGGAGGAAAGGACTCAGTGGGAACTGACAGCAGGAAGTCTAGAGTCACAAAAATTATGTCTGTAGCTAGAGAAAAGGGGTCAGTCAGGGATCAGGAGGAATGGAAGACAGTAGGCTCAGGAAAAGGCAGACAGATGCCCAGTATGAAGGACATTGCAGGCATAGGTGAAATAGGCCAGAGGGTGGAAATAACAAATAGTTTTGCCCTCCTAGGTATTCTAGTTGATGACATTGGAGAGGAAGGGGTCCGGCAGGGGCCATCAGAGAAGGGGGGTGCAGAGCAACTGGGGGACATGGGGGGAAGATCTCAGGTGCACTGGAAGGGGAGAAGGAGGGACAGGCACATCGCATGCAGAAGAAGGGGTGGAGGAGGGGACAGACACATTAGGGACACACCAAAAGGTGGCACTAGGGGAGCTGTGGCATAAGAAAAGGTACAGGAAGAAAGCACTGGAAGAGCTGGAGTTGAGCTCCTGGGAGACTGAAAATGAACTGGAGGAAACCCTGCAGGGTAGGAGCTGCAGTAGAAGCTTGGGGCATGAGCCGGGCAGGGTGCAGGAGAGGGGAAATATGCAGACAGGGCAGGTGGTAAGGAGGAAGACTTCTGCATGTGGGGTACAGTGCTCAAAACCTTCTGCAAAGATGGGCAGGACAGGAACAGTTGGAGGGGGATCAATCACAGTTGGCACAATCTCGCACAGTGATGCAGATGAGGGAAGGCCAGGAGCAGTTAGCGGGGGTCAGGTGAAATTGGATCATGCTCAAGCAGTGAAGCAGGAGGGGTCTGTAGGGATGAAGGAAGCCAGGCAGAAGTACAAGTGATGAAGAGGTACAGGAGGGGAGAGTCTGATGAAAGGCTAAAGGGAGTGGGTGAAGAGGTACAGATGCTGGGTGTGGATAAAAATCAGGATAGGCTAGGTGATGGGGAACAAAAGACGATGCAGAGGCAGAAACCAAGTCAGGATGGAACATGAGGAGGAGTCCAAAGGGAACCAAATCTCATGACACAAAGCTAGAGTCCAAAAGTACACCCACGAAGCAGGGGGCAGTAGAGTGGCACTCTTGGGGAACTCAATAATTAAGGGGCTAAAATGGGGAAGAAAGGGAGCAGAAAACAATGCAGTATGGGTACAGTGCATGCCAGAGATGACGGTGCTGGAGGTGAGGCATTATATTCCTTCCTTCCTTGGGTAAGCAGCAGGATGAAAGGACACATCTGGTGTTTCACCTGGGCACAAATGACTTGGAAGGGAACAGTCTGATGGAGGTACAGACAAGGTTCGAGGAACTTGCTAGGTTCTGTAGGAGCAACACTGTTTTTCCTTCCACTTCCTTCTCTGAGGTGTTGCCAGTACCAAGGGCGAGCACACCCAGAAAGGAGAAGATAAGGGCATTCAACAATTGGCTACAAGGTTGGTGCAGTCAGATGGGGTTTGGCTGGATAGGTGACTGGGGCTCTACATGGGAGGAGGAGGGGCTGTATGCCCAAGACAGGCTGCACCTGAGCTTTTCAGGAGCAACTGCACTAAAGAGTAAACTGGGGGACTTCATGGTAAGGAAGTTCAATTTAAACTAAATAAGTCGGGGGTCAGCTAAGGACAGGGCCAGCCTTATGTGAGGCAGAGCAGAGAGGCTGTCAGCCTCCCCCCAAGTCACAACACTCATCAAGAGAACACTTAGCAGTAGGAAAGGACGGGATGGGGCTACTTGTTGGAGGGCTTTGGTTGCAAATGCCAGGAGTCTGGGGAACAAAACGGGAGAACTGGAGGCCACCATGATGGAGGAGAACCTAGACATTGTAGCAGTGAGTGAGACTTGGTGGAATGAGCACTACGCCTGGGAGACGGTGATCCCAGGGTATAGGTTGTTTAGGAAAGATCGGGAGGGGAAGGGGGAGGAGTGGCATTATATATCAGGGAAGGGATTGGGGCCATGGAAGGGCAGGATGAGGAGGGGAAACAGGGATAATGTGGGTCACCCTAGACTGGGGGAAAACCTGTGTGTTGGGATAGTCTATAGGCCTCCTATGCAGGGGGAAGAAGGAGATAGACACGTTGTAGAATCAGTAGCGAGGATGGCATGGAAAGGGGAAATTGTGCTAGTTGGGGGCTAAAACCTTCTGGACATCAACTGGGAGGCCCAGACAGCAATCTCCGCAAGGAGCAGGGGCATCTTAGAGGCTCTTCAAAGCATATTCCTGCAACAAAGGGTCAGTGAGCTCACTAGGGGTGTAAACCTGTTGGATGTGGTCCTCACAAATGGGGACAGTGTGGAGAAGGTGGAGTTGGGGGAAGAGTTTGGCACCAGTGACCACAGGGCTGTCTGGTTCAGGGTGAGAGCAGGCAGGGAGAGGGTTAAGACAAGAACCAAGATAATGGACTTCAGAAAGGCTGACTTTCATGGAATGAGGAAGGTAGTTGGGGAAGAAATGTTGAGGACAGGGGATGTGCAGGGGGTAGAGGAATTATGGGCAATCATCAAGAGAGGGGTATTTAAAGCCATGGACTCATGTTTAAGAAGGGTAAGAAAGAATAGAAGACAGAAAAGACCTCTATGGTTCACTAGAGAGGTGGCATTAGGGGTCAAGGAGAAGACTACAGCATTCAAGAGGTACAGGAAGACACAAAAGGATGAGGACAGGGAAACCTACAGGGAAAAAAGAAAGGAGTCTGGGCAAAAGATAAGGAGGGCTAAGGAGGCCACTGAGGAGAGGATAGTGAAGCAGGCAAGGAGGGGAGACAAAACCTTCTTTAGGTACATTGGAGAAAGGAGGAGGGCACAGCATGGGATCGGAAGGATAAGAGGGGAAAGTGGAACAATACTGGAAGGGGACTTCAAAAAGCAGAGGCATTAAACAGCTACTTCGCCTCAATCTTCATGGAGGAAAGGGAGGGTAGGGGACCAGGAAGGGGTGGGGAAGGTGACAGCCACAGGCAGTTGGCTGTGGCAGAATTCACTGCTGAAGGAGTAAGGGAAGTGCTGGGTAGACTAAGGGTAGACAAGGCAATGGAGCCTGATGGAATACATCCAAGGGTTCTCAAGGAGGTGAAGGATGAACTGGTGCAGCATCTAGCAAGGCTGTTTAACTTGTCCTTGGTCACAGGGGTACTGCCAATGGACTAGAAGAGGGCAGAGGTGGTCACACCAGATAAGGTGGGGCGGAAGGATGAGGTCAAAAACTACTGTCTTATTAGTCTTACCTCGGTGGTGAGGAAGGTAATGGAAACACTACTTAAGATCAGGTTGATAGAATACTTGGAGATGAATGGCATGCAGGATGACAGGCAGCATGGCTTCAACAAGGGAAGGTCCTGTCAGACTAACCTGATAGAGTTTTTCGATGGGGTGACACAGATAGTGGACCAGGGAGGAGCAGCGGACGTGGCCTATCTGGATTTCAATAAGGCCTTTGACAGCGTTCCCATGATGGAATGGTACATAAGCTGGACAGACTAGGGGTGGTCAACAGGATCACCAGGTAGGTGGAAAACTGGTTGAAGGGAAGGAGTCAGATGGTGGTGGTAAATGGGACACATTCCAGGGAATGGGCGGTGACCAGTGGGGTGCCACGGGGTCAGTGCTAGGACCAATACTCTTTAACATCTATGTTAGTGACCTAGCAGAGGGTCTGGAGGGATGGGTGTGCCTGTTCACAGATGATACAAAAGTCTGCAATAGGGTGGATTCACCTAGTGGGGGTGCAAGCCATGAGGTAGGACCTGGAGAGGCTGGAGAGGTGGTCTGACACCTGGAAAATGAAGTTTAATACACAAAAATGCTCGGTGAGCACCTGGGGAGGAAGAATAGGAGGGAAACTTACTCCCTTGGAGAGTTGGTGATTAAGGATATGGAAACAGAAAGGGACCTGGGGATTATGGTATCGCGTGACCTCAAGGTAGGCAGCCAGTGTAGCAGGGCAGTGGGAAAGGCAATTGGAATCTTGGCCTGCATTGTGAGGGGTTTTAATAGCAGGAAGAAGGAGGTGCTAATGCCATTATACAGAACCATGGTTAGGCCACATCTGGAGTATGGGGTGCAGTTCCGGAGGCCTCACCTATGAAGAGGTGTTGAGCTGATGGAGAGGGTGCAGAGAAGGGCAACCAAAATGGTACGAGAGATGCAGAATGTACCATATGAGAGAAGATTGAAAGGGCTGAATTTGTACCCTCTGGAGACTAGGAGGGAGAGGGGGGACATGATTGGGATCTCTAAGTATCTGAAGGGAATAAATAAGGTAGAGGGTAACAGCTTGTTCAAATTGAAGAAGGGAGTGAACACGAGGGGACATTGCCTCAAACTGGAAGGTGGGCAATACAGAGGTAATGTCAAGGGGCATTTTTTCATGGAGAGGGTGGTGGAGGCCTGGAACAAGCTGCCAAAGGAGGTAGTTGCAGCTGAAGCGGTGGAGGGATTCAAGAGGGCTTGGGATATATTTAAGGGGTTGGGAAAAGAGGGTGGAAGCATAACAGAAGGAGGGAGGTAGGGTGTTGGGCAGACTAGATGGGCCGTGGTGCCTTTCTCTGCCATCACATTTCTGTGTATATTCTGTGTAATACTCCTAGATATCTAAACTCCTTCATTACCTCAGATCTGCAACCCTCAAATAACCATAATTTCTCATGGCATTTGGACTTTCCAAACACTAAGATTTTTGATTTGTTACTATTTAATTCAAAATCCAGCTGTTTCAATGTGTTCATGACATTAGACAATGCACATTTAAGACCTAATGGGGTTCTAGATATAATCAAGGAATCATCAGCATACAGCATCAGTTTAACTTCCTCCTTATTTAAAGATGGTGCAAAAGTATTGATTTGACTAATATTTTTAATTAATTTCTCAATATATAAATTAAACAAAGTTGGGGCCAATAAGCAGCCCTGTTTCACACCTGTGTTGATAGACAATTCCCTCGATAATGCACAATCTCTCCCATAACTTATCTCTATCATAGTGTTTGAATGTAATAGTTTAATAATTTCTAACAACTGGGGATCGATATTTAATTCAGCCAATGATTCCCATAACTTTACTCTATTCGCAGAGTCAAATGTACTTTTGATGTCCAAGAAGACAACAAAAAGATTGCCCTTTTTATACCCAACATATTTATCTATTAAAAAATGTAAAGAAAAAAGCAGGTCAAGAGTGTCATGGCCCCTTTTAAACCCTCCTTGAAATTTTGAGACCAGCCCATTCTCTTCAACCCAGGCCTCAATCTCTCTCTAATATTAATCTTGAATAGATTTTTTGCAAAACAGGGAGCAGAGTGATGGGTCTATAGCATTTCGGATCACACCTATTTCCTCTCTTGAACAGGGGGACAACCATGCCCCTGTTCCAGTTTTGTGGGAGAATTAGATAATTACTTATCATGGTGAATATTGGGACACAGATGGACACCCAAAAACCTGGGTCATGTAAAAAAACCTCTGCGGGCAGACCATCTGTCCCTACAGCTTTATTTCTTTTCTGTGCCCTTATAGCCTTCTCAACTTCATTGGGGGAAAACTGAAACACACCTCCCTCGAACATGCATGGAGATGTGTAGGAGTCAAGCCACAATGCCTTTCTTGAACCTTGAACAATTTTATAAACCTCACTAAAATGTTGCACCCACATTTGTTCCTAATCATCCCCATACATTATATGAAATATTATTTTCATTGCATCCAAAGGCAACCATACTCCAAAAGTTTAAAAATCGTTTATTATACTTTCCTGTACTCTAACCCACAACTTGGCCCTGTAATCCTTTTTTTTATTCATGATTTGTTTATATTCTAATTTAAGTTTCTTAAAGGCACCAAGAGTTTAAAAAGAAGGATCTTTATTCCTAATTTTTCCAACCTTCTTAATTTCTTTCCTCATACAATAACATTCACTGTCAAACCAAGGCTTATCCAAGCCTATACCATTATGTTCTCTAATTCTTTCCTTTTTATTAAGCTCTAAAGAAGTGGTAGTAAATAATTCATCACATTCCTTGATTAATAATTTTGTTTCTGAGACACTGCTATTTTGAATTACATGACTTCTAACTCTAACCTGCACATTTCCTATGATGGTATCCAATACCTCCCTTGAAAACGAATCCCATTTAATTGTTTTCCCATATTTAATGCACATATGGGTATTAGCCTTATCCTCTTCCTGGAGGTCAGGTAAATGTTTTACAAAACCCAGAAGAATGGAACACATAACTGGGTAATAGTCCCTTTTGCAGGATTTGATAACTTTAAATCATTTTACCAATGGGTAGTCAGTAGCTTCCACAATACATAGGTCTAAAACACGCCCCCCGCCCCCCAATTGCCAGTTTGGAAAGTGCACTCCCCCTCCCAATAACCAACAGAATGGCCATTGAGAACTCTACAGCTATATCTTCCCAGGAAATCAAGCATAATTTTCCAATTTTTTGAGATAGCTCTATCCTTAGAATGTCTTAAGGGTATATTTACAGTATCATCGATACACCAATCTCTTGAATAGTCCTCAATTAAAGAACCTATGTGGGCATTAAAATCACCAGCAAAAAACATTTTTATTCCAGGAAATCTTGATTTCACAGATTCAATGCTACTTCCAGTCATGTCCATAACTCTCTGATAATTCAAGATATTTAGGCCAGTTAGAACATAAATATTAAAAAACAACCATTTAGTGCTGCTATTTACTATATATATATATAAATATATATATATATATATATATATACACACTGTATATATAGTATTCATTGTAGGAACTTACTTCTATTAGGCTGAAATCCAATTTAGTGCCCATGTAAATTATTAAACCCCCTTTAGATCAGCCCAAACATTTATCATTATAGGCTGGAGATACCCAAGCCGAATGCCCCTCTAACATTTGTTCACAACTATTATTAGCCCAAATTTTCTGGACACACAAAATAGAAAAAGTTTTCAACCAATGCAAATATTCATTATCTATTAATTTCCACTTCAAATCAGCAATATTCCACTTAAGATATTAATTTCCCCTTTGTACGGCTTCTGCCCCAACTGTATCTGTCAGACAGAGTCATCTCTTAAGTTGATTGTGCTATTTGTGCTTAACTCAAAATGCAACATACTTTCCTTCATAAAATAAACCAAACCCAATGAACTATTACCTTTCTCCATTACAATACTGCTGTTAATTCTTACCCCCAGCTGTTTCCTGCATCTTCTAAATATAACACTTTCCTTGTCACCATTTATGTTGTGAACCATTTCACCTGGTTTAATGAACACTGTTACTAAAGGTTGTTTAAGTGCAGGCTTACCTCGAGTATCTGTCCCTAGCAATTTCCCACAATTGTTCTTAATTGGGCTTTTTCTTTGGTCCTTTAATTGCTCTCTTATTGTCACATCAAGTGTGATACCAATATCCATAAATTTATCTTTAATGGCAACTATTCTAGTTCTCACAGATGCATTTCTAAGTACCACACATACCCACCCTCTATGTGTGCCATTCTTATATCTATAGGTAGATTTAATGTCCTGCCAACCAATTTTTTGAGCCTGCTAATCCTTTAATTAAATTATAGGTTGCCAATTTCAAGAGATAATTATTTTCTGATCTCCCTTTAGGGAGACCATTAATAAACAGAGTTGGAAGCATATCCCCGGCTGCAATTGAATGCTCCTTAATGGCCTCTCTATACTCAGATATGCTTTCTTTCATTATCAGATGGTCTATTTCAGATATTTTTCCAAACTTTACTTTCTTATTTTTGCTTCCCTTTTGATTCACTACATGCTCTTTCTGCTTTTTCCCAGAGATGATGTTATTATCTTTTTCTCTAGTAAAAATATTTCCAGAGATACGCGTGCTATTATCACCATTCCCTTTCTTTTTAGATGACTTTCTCTTTGCATTTTCAGTATTGTAAATATGAAGTTTTCTTTCTTCTAATTCCTTTATTAAATTATCTATTTCTAATGCCTCTCTCTTTGATATTTCATCCGTGAAAGTTCTAATACTCCTATTGCCATTTTGAGCCATCAGAGAGCTCTTCTCCTGGGATAAACTATTGTCATCCTCTGATCCAGTAAGCTTAGGGTTACCACCCACCCTATCCCTATTTCCAGTTCCAGGTGGGGTCTTAGCCTGCTTACAAGGTTCACTGCACTCTGAATTCTCCAGGCAGCCCTCTTTCTCCTTCACAAAATTTTTTATAAATGAACTAAACAATGTAACCAGTTCCAGAAGCTGCTCATTCCCAAACTGGATTTAATTTTTTATTTCATGGAGAATACTCTCTAAGTTCTTATTGGCCAAAACTGGACTCTCAAGAGCGTTGTTATTGGTATTTAGAACCCCATCATGAGATAACACACTATTGGCTTTTACCCGGCATTTTGTAAAAGAGCCTAAAGGTTCCATAATCAAACCATATTCCTTTAAATTCTGGTTTGACATATATGGTGTCAGAAAGGACTCAAATTATTAAGAAAAGAACCCTTGCTCAACGTCTGGGATGCCTGATGTATACTTAGATCCATACCCTGCAGGGAATCAGCAGTTCCTGGAAATGGTTTTACAGATTTCCCAGGAAATTTCCCATTGATAGAGTCAATTGCATTACTATCCAGATTTATCATATTCACTCCAGACAGATTTTCAAAGGGGGATTTTATGCCATCGTACTTAGAGAGTCCTTGTCTTTCTGGAAAATACACTAGATCTGATAAGTGAAGGCCAGGAGCAGTCAAATTCACTCCATTAGTATTTTCCTTCAACCCTTGTCTATTATCATTTTTTACTATTTCTTGGTGGTACCGACCAGAAGGCTCTTCCAAGCTCCAGATCTTTTTTAAACAAAGGGTGAAGTGAAGACTGATTGCTATTACAAAACAGCCCCAATGGAGATGATGTCAGTTTTGGATGAAAGTTTTTAACTACTTTCTTATTGCCTCTTAATTCCATATGAGATACTGAAGGGTTAAAAAACAGAGTTTTTTTTTTGATTAACCTCCTTAATTTTTGTTTTAGAAATTTCTTTACCATTATTATTTTTTATATTCTTTCTACTATATGACCAAGATAAGATGATCAAGGGTCTGGGGGACTTATCATATGAAAGGAGGTTGAGGGAATTGAACTTGTACTCGCTGGAAGAGAGGAGGGATGGGGGGACATGATTGAAACCTTCAAGTACATGAAAGGAATAAACAAGATGGGTACAGAGGGACTGTTCAAAGTAAGGGAAGGGAGGGACACCAGGGGCCATGATATGAGACTGGAGGGAGGGAGGAAGGATCAGGAGGGAGATGAGGAGACACTTTTTTACAGAGAGGGTAGTAGCTGGGTGGAATGCATTACCTGCAGAAGTGGTATCCAGCAGAACAGTGGACTGCTTCAAAAGGGGATGGGACAGGACAAGGGGGAGGGTCAATGTAGGGGAAGGGTGGGAAGGAGGGGCAGCTGCAGAATAAGGGGTGCTAGCTGCACATTCAAGCAGACTTGATAGACCTCAAGGCCTTTATCTGCTGGCACATTTCATATGTTTGTATGTATGTTCGTACTATATATCTTAGGCTCTCTTTTACCCTCTTTCCCCACTTTTCCTAATTTTCCCACTTTATCTGCCATCATGGCTCTAAAACAAAAACAATAAGATGAAATGATATTAGCAAGAGGCCCCAAACAGTCAGCAGACAAAGACAAGGAATTCTGAGGAAAAAGGAAAGTCCCAACTGATCAATGTTCACAGATAAGTTTACAAACAAGGTGCCTCAGAAGCAAGGGGCAGCTCTTCTCTTCACTCTTCTTCCTCCCAGTAAAGTTGTTGAAACAATAGGGATTCAAACTCCTTTGTACTAAGCCTAAGTACCACAAGGACCACAAGAGTTCAGAGAGGAAGTCCCACACACACACACACCAGTCCTTGGAAACAGTGCCAAAGCTGTAATCAGGAGAAGCTGGGTGCAATCCAAGGTCCAATATAGCAATTGCTTATAGTTAGTATCCATAAAATAGGCTCACTTTCTTTTTCAAGGCATAAAAACTGGCCCACCCCTCTCTGGCAATTTGGCCCACATGAAAAGAAATTTCTCTTTAAAAACAGTCCAGAGGGAACTCTAAAAAAGTGAAAGAGTATATTATCAACACAGCAACAGAGAGTTTAGCAAGAACTAAGCCAATTGAATAACCCTAAAAGGACAAAGGGCCAGCAAGCCAAAAAAACAAACAAAAAAAAGGGAATACTAAATAGGCTAAAAAAAATAAAAATCTAGAAAGTTGTGTAAAAAAAAAGCCCTAATCAAAAAGCTGCAATATCACAGTGACAGCAGATGCAACATGATAACCGCAGGTTCCAAAAAAGCATTGAACATAGCAAATCAAGATAAAAAAAAATACAAAACAAGAATTACTTACTGGCAGAGAGACATCATTGGTTCATTGGTAGAAGCCATGAGTAGCTAAACAGAATTACTATGAAATTAACCACCAACTCACCACAGCGCTACTCAGCACCAACTCAGACAGCAGCTTAGATCTCCTTAAGTACAGACTCAGGAAAGATGCTGAAAAGTGCAAACGCTGTAGGATCAAAAAACTACTACGGTGCAGGTTAACCGAATGTTAAAGCACACAGGGCTACAATGACACAACTCCTCACCACCACATACACAACAGCTGATGCAGCTAGCCAGAAAAATGCCACGCATGCGTATAAAAGCACACGGCTCATTGAATCATGTGAACAAAAATTGGCCAATCAACTGAGCAGAAGGACAGTCGTGGCATGAACTATGAAAGATTAAATAAAACAAATAAAACAAAATAATCAAGTATGCAATAAAACTTTCAAAAATATGAAAAACATGTATAAAAAAAGCAAATGCCTGACAGGCACCAAGTAAAACCAAATAGGACACTATAAAACAGCACTAAATACTAATTTGAGCTGAAAGAACAAAGAGCAGAAAAAAAGAAAAGAAAAGTTTATATCAAAGCTTCTTTTTTCGTACGAGCACACACAGTGAAAATAGGATCAAATATGAATTCAGAATCAATTCCTTAACACTTCCCTTCAGAGATAGTGCATCGATTTCCAACTCTCAGCTTACAGCTTTTGGCTCGTAGGATAGCAAGCTGCAAAAATGGACAGAATCAGAATACTGAGAACAGGCTTCAGACTTCAGACTTTAGGCAATGTGAAACCCAGCTTTCAACCCTTCTGAAGGGCTGTTCTGTCTTCCGCAGTTCCACCACCATCTCTGTGGATCCTCCAGCAGGGACAAAAAAAACACCGGGAACCACAGGCCAGAGACAGATTATCACAGGAAAGTCAGGTAAGGCTAGTTTAAAAAACTGGTGGCATACCTTTTAAAAGATAGAAGATAGAAATAAATGAGTCCTGCTAGTGTAAAACTCCTCTACAATCTCAGCAGCGTGCAGACACTCTCGCTCTTGCTCTTGCAGAAGGAACCGTGGTTACAGGTAACAGACAAGAATCAGCCACTGCCACTCAGAAGATACTACACCATCTTGAACTGGCTTCAAGGAAACAATCAAGGATTGCAGTGTAAGGTGACCAGAGCATTCATTCAGCTGAAAGATGGTGAAGACAAAGGTGACAAAGCCAAAGCTGGTGCCCTGCAGACACCATCTGCTGAGCACCCTCACCTGCAATGGTCATGTGTACTGGGAACAGGATGGGGTGTATTCGAGGGTTGAGGACCCTCCATGGGTGACTACATGCTGCTGTCATGCCATGAATGCTTTACCATTACATGCATGTGCAGCCTCCCTACTGATGTTACCCTTCACCTGCAGTTACAGGATAACATGCAAGTGGCAGACACTGTATTCATTGCATACGATAAACATACAGCAAGGCCAGTAGAATAAGGCCATTTGGTTTATCAAGTTTGCTTGAACTACAGGATGTTTTGTGTCAGCTACTGACCCGGCCTCCCCTCCTCCAACCAGCCCTTTGCCTCTGTCCACCTCCCTCTTTACCCTTTTTCTCCCCTTTACTCTATCCTATCCCCTCTTGAAGCTGTCCACCATTTTCAATGAAACCACCTATCCAGAAAGGCCATTCCAGCCTAACACCACTCATTTCATGAAGAATTGCCTCCTACTTTATCCTTGCAGAGGGCAAGCATGGTGTCCCATGGAGGAAGCACCCACAGAGAAGCCAGATGGGTGCAACCCTGCCTTGCGTAGGGCTGGTAAATACTCACCATGACTGGATGAGTGGAGTGTGGTGTGGGCAAGCTCACAGCTCTGACCACCAGAAGGACCAATGAGTGGGGATGCATTAGGTACTTCTGCATGTCCAACTGGCAGTTTTTTGTGTGCCATGTGTCTAGGCTCATGGTTATGATGTGCATTGTCCCGGTCTCTGGGGCTAACGTAGTGGGTGCAGAGTTATGCCAAGATGGTATACAGGCAGTGTCCTAGTGTGAGGTATCTCAGACACCAGGGTAAAGATCCATGGGTTCAATTACTGCACAGTATCCAGAGTAAAATAAATATATTTTACAACTTAGGTATACCCAATTTGAACAAAATAAATGGGTTATTGTTGTTCTTAGGTACCAGAGTGAAAAATATGTATTTATTTATTTCAAACATTTTACCAAGAAAGACATACTGAGCTGGTAGCAGCTCGTTTCCAGATGTGCCCTGGTGCAGATGGTAGGGGAGAACAGCAACAGTACAACAAAGTGCAATATGTTAAATAAAATTACAATTGTTCAAGTGCAAAGTTCAGAGAAAATCAGTACAATGAGGTGCAATGGGTTAAATAAAATTAACAATTGTACAAAAAGGCAAGTATGAAGTTCAGAGTTGGATCTGTAAGTGGATGAGGTGGGTTGGAGGGACTGCACTGATGTGAGTACAAAGCATAGTGCAGCAACTATAGGGGTGAACCAATGACTCTTGATCTAGGATGAGGACCAATTTGCAATAATTTGTTGTGAAGTCATAGAGGAGAGGTTTGAGGGAGGAGAGGAAGGAGGCAGAGTGGATTGTCATGTTGAGACAGGGCTAGAGTTTTGGGAAGTGGAAGGAGAAAGTAACTTGGCCTGCAGTGTATTTTATTGGAATAATAAATATTTATTTTTCTCTTGGGTACTTCAGTAAACATTTCTTTTGCATGTGGGTACATTGCAGATAATAGATAAGCCAAACTACCAGTCCCCTGCTGAATTCCCCTTTCCCCGACAACAAATTATGAATCTGTTTTATAAATGAAAATAAAGCTCTGCTGGCACCATCATGTTTCCTTGCATGTCCTACTTTTACTTGCCATTACAAATTTTAAAAAGCCAGTATCGCAATTCTCAGCTAAACAGTTATTTCTTAAGTGCTCCCTCTCATAGCTACACCACTTCCTTTTTATGTATTCATAGTTTCTCCTTGTTCAATCCCTCTCCATGAGTCCCACCTCCCCAGTGCCAACACCAACAACAACAAACAGTGCTCACTTTCATCAAAGTGTCTTTCAAGAGATTTATGTTGCACCACAACACACTCCCAATCTTCAGTCAAACTCATCATCTCATGCGTAGTATACCAGCAGATCCGGTTTGAACCATTTATTAAAAATTGTGATTTTCTCTACTGAAGGCCTTCCTCTGTGCTGCTGACTTTAGGCATTGCAACATTTTAATTTGTTGGTTTGAATATGTAAACATTTGCATTTTGTGTCTTTAGTGGCTGAAGCACCAACTTCACTACACAATTAAAAAGAAAACTGGAACCTAAAATCCTCCCCCAGCCCGCTATGCTGTAATGCCACCCCCTCCCACCTCCAAAAATGTTTTATTCATGATATAGATATACCCCCTCCTATCCCCACTGACACCCACCTACCACCTGCCCATCTGTACTGCTGCAGTAAGGTATTATTGTCGGAGTGGAATGACTCCATCCAAGACAGTCTGAAATTAACTAAAGTTCAAATATCCAACCCTTTTCCACAGCTGCATGCCAAACACACTCCTCTTGCCTCCCACCACCTGAGTCCCACTGAGTAAGTCACCATAACTCAGTGTCCCCACCCAATCACCCTCTGGTCCCAACTACTCTGCTCCACCCAGTAGCACCAAGAAAAAAAATGTATTTAAGAAAATGTTCCCACAGTTCAGAGCATCTTATCTATTCAGTGTCCATCTTGGTAATGCCACAAATAAATGAATGGTGTGCAACATACCTGCTCCTAGTAAAACCTCACTGGCTGAACATGTAGTCAATCAGGATTAGATTTGCCACGTGAATTTGATCAATTTGTCAGGCAAATAATAATGTGAATTGCAGTCATTGCTGAAGAGAATTTGCTGAAATTTGTGAACATTGGTGCAGAGTGAACTTCACATCTACTGCTATCTTGTGAGCAGTTGACAGCTCTGTTCTCCCCACTGAACAATTCTAATTGAAAGCACCAGTACAAATTCTTCTTCTGGCCTCTTTTCTAATATAAATCCCCCATACCAGTTGATTTTGTATCCTCCACTTTTTCATCCTCACTGTATTATTTCATTGAGTCCCATAGTCAACCCGTTGACAACCGCAGTCTATTACTACTACAATCCTGGTCTATTTCTCATCTGCCAGAAACCCCCTTGTTCAAGCTCGCTCCATTTATAATCACTCTATGACTTCCTTCACCACAACAGCTCCATCTCCTATTTTCGTACTGTGCCTACCTTCCACATCTCCAGTGATATGGTCTTAGTAGCATAATTTTGTGCAGCAGGGGTCCAACACCAATCTCTTAAAACAAAGCTTCGCTGTTTATCTACATTCAACCTATGGATGTACTGTGGAGGACTATGGAGTGATGAATTGTCTTTCAGTGCTCCATAGTCCTCCACAGTCAGGAAGCTCAGTCCTTCTCACCTCTTCTAACATATTCTACACCACAGCTACTCTATACACCCGGAAAATAAAAAAAATAAAAAAATCTCAAACCTCTTCCATGGCTTTATTTACATCAAAGAAAAATTATGCTTTTCCACAAAAACAAATACTTAATAGAGAAATGTTAGTGGGGGACAGAATTTGCCAGATACCCAACATCCTGATGCTAAAATCCCAACTCAAGTTTGCCCAACAGTTCAATGTTGCCTGCGGCAGAGATTTTTTTTCACATTTTAGGGGACTTTGCCACCCCCATAACCCCCAATGCTGGGGGCTTGGTGCCCCATGCCAACCCACATTTAAGATTACAAACTCTGCTGTGGGCAAAATTGAACGGTCGGGCAAATGAGTTTTCAGATTTTGGCATCAGGATGTTGGGTGTCAGGCAAGTGAATTTCAGTGTAATAAATGGATACCTAAATATCATAATACAGCAGCACCAAACACCCACAGTAAACAATTTATATTTTTCTGCCTGTAAGTAGTTACATCAAAATTCCCAGAAATTATCCAACTTGTATACATCAAACATGCAACTGGCTGTTACTGAAAAATAACCCTTGCAAGGCCACAGACTGAAATATCACTCCAAAATTCCTATACATTCTAATTCTGTCAGAAGCCTAATGGTTAACTGTTTATTTTCTTTTCAGAGGGGACAGGATTTCTATAACTCTCTCACCCCTGGGTTAGTGCTCCTTTTATAGGGTGGGGGCCCATAGTGTTACACCTTCCTACATCACATAGGAAGTTCCACACCAAGGACAGGGAGGTGCATAGGGGTTCATCTAGAGGGTATACCTAGATTATATTGCAGGCCAGGTCACAGCAGACATGACAGGAGTGATGCAGTGCAGTGGCTGTGGAGCAGCAGTCTTCAGGGAGACATTCAGGAGGTTGCAAAGCTGCCCTATCTTCAGGCACATCTCTGGGCAGAGGTGGCCAAGTTACAGGTGGCATCCACCCCCACCCAGAGACCACCAGGTCCACAATATCAACCTCAAAGGTTGCCCAAGAAAAAGGGTGAATGTACCACAGTGTGCTCAGGGAGAGTGGGGAGGGGTCAAAGGCACATCCCCAACTGGTCTAGCTTAATAACTCCTACACTGTTTTGGAGGAATGGGACTGCCCCATACAGGCACCCACAGTTGGGATCAGGGAGGATGGTTGAGATCTCCATGCTGGAGTCCCAGGGAAGGGGGACAAGGGACCCTGGAGGAGGGGGAAGCTTCTCCTAGTGGGGGACTCTATTGTACATGGTGTGAAATTAGGGACACCTAGCAGGGAGGAGAGGGAGATCAAGTGCCTCCCAGGAAGTGCTGCATGGAGGGATAGGAAGCAAATCTATGGGATCTCTAGGGTGATAGCCAAGAAGGAGGAGCCAGATGTCATTGTCCACCTGGGGACCAATGACCTGGTGAGGAGAAGGGTAGAGTTATTTACAGTCCAGGAGGATTTCAGGAAGCTGGGAGGGGACCTAAAACAGGCAGCACATTCTGTTTCATTCTCAGAGGTGCTACCTGTCCCAGGCATGGGGGAGGCCAGGGCACTCCACATCTGAACCTTCAACTCCTGGTTGAAGAATTGGTGTGGAAGGGAAGGATTCAGCTTCACAGGTGACTGGGGCCCAACCTGGGGAGATACAAGCTTGTATCAGGAGGATGGCCTGCATCTATCCAGAAAGGGGACATCAGTCCTTAGTGAGAAGTTGCAATGCTTCAGCAGAGAGCATTTAAACTCGCCAAGTGGGGCGAGCCAAGAGAAACAGGTGGCTTAGTATCACTCCCCCCACATGAGAACATGCAAAAGTACAAGTTGACAACAGGAACAACTGAAGTGAGCAGTGAGGGGCAGGCAGGGGAAACTTTTATAAGGGGGATGGGGGGGCAAGACACATGAGCATGAATACTAGGGCAGGGGGAAGAGGCAAAGTAGAGAAAACAGGAACATAGGGAGGGCAGGGAGTAAAACATGAAAGGTCATGTTCAAAAGTGCCCACATTCTGGAAAATAAGGTTCCAGACCCGGACGACTTGATGATGGATGCAGACCTTGACATAGCAGCAATAACAGAGACATGGTATTCTGCAAATCACAGCTGGGATGTCAATGTACCAGGCTAAACACTGTTTATAAGGGACAAGGAAGGTAAAAAGGGAGGGGGGGTGACCCTGTATGTCAGAGAAGGCATAAAGGCTATAGAAGTACAAGGAAGGCAGTGGGAGTGCAAGTCAATGTGGGTCACCCTTGAACCAGAACACTGTCCTCCTTTGGAGGTGCTGAAATGTACGATATCGCTTTCATGTTAGATGATATCCTAATCAATTCTGTGAATCCATTAGTTATTATCCATGCTGGGGCAAATAACATCTTGAGAGAACCTATATCAAAAATAAAACAGGATATTGTGGCTATGGCAAACAAACTCGTAGAACTGAACTGTGAAATAGCATTTTCTTAGATTTTACCAATTCCCAAAGCAACCGAGATCAATCAAATAAAAATAAAAAAACTAAATAACTGGCTACACAGCTAGTGCTTAAAACAACATAGTGGCTGTATTACTCATTGGGAGAACTTTAATGAAATAAACACACTTTTTTTTTATGGGATGGCCTACATCTTACTAGGAAGTGCAACAATGTTCTATGCAAACGTATGGTTTCTTACATAAAAAATAATTTAAACTAAAACTTAAGTGGGAGATGCCTATCATACAGGACTCTCTGAAGAGCAATAAGGCATTAGAAAACAAGGCCAATGATCCAACTACAAATCCAGTCACAAACAATTTTAAAACAAAAAAAAACATACAAAATATAGAGTACCTTCACATACTCCTTATAGTCTGTCAAATAAAATTGGCAAACTTAAGGACTTTATAGTAACTAACAACATTGATGTTTGTGGAGTTACTGCAACATGGTTCAATGAAAATGAGTAGGGTACTCAGATTACAAGGTGTACAAAATTTGAAAAAATCAAAGAAACTCAAGAGGAGGTGAAATAATTTTGTACGTCTGAAACATTTTTAAATCTTATATAGTGGACAGCGGAATGGATGAAAACATAGATATTGAATTATTATGGACTTAAGTCCTTTTCCCTAACAAACACAGTATAAACATTGGCCTTGTATATAGAGCACCAAGCTTAGACATCAATGAGAATAACGTTTGTGAATAAAATTGAAGTAATGGGACTTGATGGCGACTCTATTCTCATAAGAGATTTCAATCTCCCAAATATCAACTGGGAATCCAGCAAGAGTTCATCAACTCTAGAAACCAGATTTATTGACTTAATGATCCTAAATAATATGGAGTAATTAGTCAAGGTCCCTACAAGGGAAAAAATATTCTAGATTTATTCCTAACAAACTAAGAGGAAGAAATAAACAAAGTTGAGGTAATACTTCTACAATCAAATAACGGCCACAACATGGTCCTTATAGAAGCAAACATCAATCAAAAAACAGGAAATCATGGTTGCACCTTGATTAAAGATTTTTACAAAGCAGATTATATATCAATAAATAAATACCTCAAGAATTTGGATTGTAAATCTGAATTATCAAATTGTGACCTAAATACCAGCTGGTTTAAAATTCAGGAAAAATTACAGCACTGCATGAATCTTTGGGTACTCACCAAATAAAATATAATAAAAACAAGAGAATTCCCCTATGGTGGAACAAAACCATAAAATGCAACCTAAACAAAAAACAAAGACTATATAAAAAATACACAAAAACATTCTTCATCTAGTAATTGGACAGCGTACAAAAAATCAGTCAATAAAAATATGAGCCAAATTAGACAAGCCAAAAAACATCTAGAGGAAAAACTAGCCAACATGGTCAAAGACAACAAAAATACATTTTTCCATTACATCGGATCCATGAAAAAAAGCAGTCCAACAATTGGACTCCTAAAGACGTCTAAGGGATTAATAATAGACAAGGTGGAAATGGCTACAGAATTAAACACATACTTTATTAGCATTTTTAGTCCTAAACCCTCTATGCCTTCATTTAGTACAGTATCGTCAAATACTATTAAACAATTTACCATAAATGAAGTATTAGAGGTCATCAGCATGACCAAATCAAACGGTTCCGCTGGTCCCGATGGAGTTCCACCAATTTTCATAAAAAATACAGCACATCAGTTAGTCGGTCCTTTAACTGGTCTGTTTAACATCTCTCTTAACATGGGTACTACTATCCCAATGTGGAATCAGGCCAAAATGATTTCCCTTCATAAAAGCCTGGCTGCTGCCCTGGCACATGGCTCTCACCTCCAGCCGCCACCCCTACGCCTAGAGCAGATCCACAGGGAAACAGATACGTCTCTCTCTGCGGCTTCCCCTCTCCTACAGCGCTGGCTGCTTCTGCCTGTGATTGGCTAGGAACCACAGCCATGAAGACTCTGATTGGCCTGGTTCTCAGTCTGCCCCCATTCTGAAGCTTTGGGGATTCCTCCTCGGGTCGCTTGGTTAGAATTTTGAATTCTGCTGTATTTTTATTTTTGACTGAGTAGTTTCACTGTTAAGAATTGTTATAGCAATATAATAACTGGTCAGCAATTTTTTACATTGCCTGACCAAGTTATAATTCCCCATTATAACTTGCGAGTTATAACGGGGAACATGCGCTGAGTCAGTCACAAAAACCAGCTCCCTGATTGGCTCTGTGTGTGGTCTGGGGTGGGCTTTCAGTTCGAAAAACATGGCGGCTCCTTACTCGCTTAGCAAGGAGCTGCCAGAGCAAGGGTTCTCGTCGCTTTTTAAAAAAATAGAAGAATGTATCTTGTTGATGCTACCATTTAGAAATGGCAGCATGTCTCTCACTCGCTACGTGATAGATCAAAATCAGAATGTCCTGGAATGCTGGAGGAGAAATCCCTATGTGTTTTACATTCCTCTTGTAATGTTTTGTGGATGTATGTACATGGACTGGCCACCCATGTTTAATGTTGTCCTTATGTGTTTGTTTTGTTTCCCTTCCCCCTTCCTTGTTTTGCAAAGATGTCTGCAGTTGCATCTTCCCAAAAGAGATTAACAATGTAAACATAGAAGAACTCATATTTGAATTCAAGTACTCGCTTTAGAAGAAAAACCGAGGATTTAGCTATAGTAAAGCTTGCTTTCATCAGGAGATGCACTTCTCCATCTATTTGTAAATTTCAGGTGTTTACCTCTCGAATGTGTGCATGTTCGCAGAGGTAAAAACACCGTAACTGGGAAAGTGCCTTCTAGCATATTTCAATAGCCCTTTCTTTTAGAACTGAATAAGATGTATTTTAAGGAGACCAAGGGATTAGCAGCTTCACATTGTTGGGAAACAATTTGTTTTTGCTACATTTCCTGGCTAAGCATCTCTCTGTATTACAGTGTTAGTTAGGTAGATGCTTAACCGGACGCTTTCTTAATACAACGCTCAAGCCTAGGATTTAAGCCTCCTGAAACCAGGGAAGGATCTAAAATGAGTATAGTCTCTAAATATTATTAAAACAGAAGGGTATTTAAACAAGACTATACATTGTTTTTGTATAATATAAATAAAGTGATTTTCCAGCCATTGTAGAGCCTCCTGTGAGCCCTCCCTCTCTCTCGCTCCCTCTGATGTTCCTCCTAAGAGCCAGCCGGCCTCATTTTCACCTTATTTATGCAGGACTAAGAGAGAGGAGGGACTCTAGGGTGGCTTGCTTAGTAGAAACCTCATTTTTGTATCTTGAAATAAGTAATGCTTACTTTATATAACATTGTATATGAAATAAAAAGGTTTGTAATAGAAATAGATAGAGAAATTCAAGACTAGGAATATATAAAATAAGGTTTTTGTGATATGATTGACAGGTGGATGGACCAATGGTAAGTCCACAAGCTCCTATATATTGTGTCAGAGAATGAACCAGGGCAGAATTGAATAGGGTGTTGAAGGCACAACACCTCAGCCTAGTGCTTGCTAGTGCAGCTTGAATGGTTACACTAAGGAGTATGGAATTAATTTTTGATTTTCCACCTTTTCATTTGTTTATTTGTCATTACATTTACAGTCCATTTTTATTTTCCTGTTAAGATTCATTAAAAATCTTGTTTTTGAGAACACGATTGGTGCCAGCATCCATCTGTACATCCCACAACCCTCTGATAGATGGTGGCAGTGGTGGGATACCAGTCAATGGACTAATCAACTGGAGGGTCTGGACTGAGACCTAGAGGTGGACCGACAGATGCTACAGGAAGAAACGGGCATACATTGACTTACTGGAGTGTGCATGAGATCTGTGACCGTGAAGTACCAACTCCCATTACTATCTGGATTGGATCCAGGGGCTAGATGGAAGGAAAGAAGGTTACGAGCAGGTGAGCCAGCAAGTCCGATACATATGGAGGAAGACAAAATGGAGATGAAGGCGCAAGCCACTGGGGGGTGGGCAGAAGAAGAAATGCCCACACAAGATACAGATGAATTGCTAAGGTAGTTATGCATTAGACAAGTGGAAATGGAAAAGCAGAGGGAGAAAGATCGGAAAGAAAGTGAAGCTCAGTGGGTGGACACTCTGCGGGTCATACAGGCAATTGGTGCCAACAGACCACCTCCAGTGCCATTAGGTACAGGACAAAAATATATAAAATTGACTAAATTGGGGGAAAAGGATGATATAGAAGCCTACATGACTACTTTTGAAAGGGTAGCAGCCGCCTGTGTATGGCCCAGGGACCAGTGGGTCATAAGGTTGGCCCCTTACTTGACTGGGAAAGCCCAGTTGGCTTATAGTCATGTTGATGTGACCCATATGAATGACTATGATCATGTAAAGGCAGCCATATTGAAGAGATATGATCTCAACACCGAAATGTATAGACAGCGATTTCGAGCTTATAAATACCATGCTGCTGATAATCCCCAAGATGCCTATATACATCTTAAAGACCTTTGTGGTAAGTGACTGCAGACTGCTACAAGAACTGTTGATCAGATATTAGAAGCAGTGGTAATGGAGCAATTTATCTGCATCCTGCTTCCTGATGTACAATTATGGGTGAAAGAACACTGGCCTGACACAACAGAGGTTGCCATAAGGCTAGCTGAGGACTTTGTAGCAGCTCAACCCTATAGACAGAAAAGCCCTCACGTAAGCTTACAGCAGACTTTGGTAAGAACTTCTTCTTCTTGCCCCTTGGCAATACTAGTGGAAACATCAATCTTACAGAGAACAGAAACACACAAATGGTGGGGAAAAGACACAATCCAGACATAATATGCCACAAATGTAAAAATAAGGGGCATATTGCCAGATTCTGTCCAAAAAGGAAAACTGAGACAGCACACCTTGTATTGGCTAACTGGGGACAATTTAGTGTACCGGTCACAGTGGCACTGTACATGGACTATTGGATTTGAGAAGTAAGCAGACATTGATTCAGGCAGAAATATTGAAGCAACTACCACCAGTTGTGGGGCCCACCATTCATGTGACCTGTATACATGGGGACACTCATAAATAACCACTGTTATCCACAGAGGAACTGTGCAAGGGGATAAACAACTTCTGGATGTAGTGGTTGTCCCGACACTGCCAGTTCCCATACTTCTGAGCCATGACCACCATAACTTTCAAACCTTGCTTACTTCCAACATATGTGCTGTGGTCACTAGGGCTCAGGCAGCTACTGAAAAGACTTTGGAGCAATTATACACTTTTGATGAGGAGATCTATGGTAAAGAAGGGAAAAGTAGAAAATCTAAAAAACAGAGAAGAAAGGAGAAAGAACTATGGACTAATAAAGATGTGCATAACACGGTTGAAAGCTTAGTAAAGACTGAAAAGTTTAAAAATGCACAGCAAAAGGATATTACTTTGCAAGCATCATGGAAACAAAATGAAAATGTTATTGATACTCAAGCTAAGGATTATAAAGTTGCAAATGGTTTATTATATCGTGTGTGTGTGAACCCTAACACAGGTGAGGAGTTAGAACAATTGTTAGTACCCCAGTGTTATAGGGAGCAATTGTTAATAGAAATAGATGAAGAAATTCAAGTCTAGGAATATATAAAATAAGGTTTTTGTTTGTGATCTGATTGACAGGTGGGTGGTCCAATAATAAGTCCACAAGCTCCTATATATTGTGTCAGGGAATGAACCAGGGCAGAATCGAATAGGGTGTTGAAGGCACAACACCTCAACCTAGTGATTGCTAGTGCTGCTTGGATGGTTACACTAAGGAGTGTAGAATTAATTTTTGATTTTCCTCCTTTTCATTTGTTTATTTGTCATTACGTTTATAGTCCGTTTTTATTTTCCTGTTAAGATTCATTAAAAATCTTGCTTTTGAGAATACGATTGGTGCAAGCATCCATCTGTATATCCCACAACCCTCTGACAAACAGGTACGTCTCTCTCTGTGGCTTCCCCTCTCCTACAGCACTGGCTGCTTCTGCCTGTGATTGGCTTGGAACCACAGCCTTGAAGACTCTGATTGGCCCTGGCTCTCAGTCTGCCCCCATTCTGAAGCTTTGGTGAGTTCTCCTTGGGTCGCTTGGTTAGAATTTTGAATTCTACTGTATTTTTATTTTTGACTCAGTATTTTCATTGTTAAGAATTGTTATAGCAATACAATAACTGATCAGCAATTTTTTACATTGCCTGACCAAGTTATAATTCCCCGTTATAACTCTCGAGTTATTACAGGGAACATGCACTGAGTCAGCCACAAAAAACAGCTCCCTGATTGGCTCTTTGTGTGGTCTGGGGCGGGCTTTCAGTTCGAAAAACATGGTGGCTCCTTACCAGCTTAGCGAGGAGCTGCCAGAGGAAGCTTTCTCGTCTCTTTTTTAAAAAATAGAAGAATGTATCTTGTTGATGCTACCATTTAGAAATGGCAGCATGTCTCTCACTCGCTATCTGGATGATCCTGCACTTCGGTGGCCACAAAAAACAGGCAGTGGCAACGGGAAGACAACTGCAGTAGATCGCAAATGCAAAATAAATGGAAAATGTAAAGGCGCAAAACAAAAAAATGCTGACCAGCAATTATATTTAATAAGGGATGGGGAAGTGTTTTCAATTCAAAATTAATAGTTGCCCTCGGTGTGGGATGCCTTAATAAACCCCTCGGGCTTCGTCCTCGGGGTTTATGTAGCATCCACACCTCGGGCAACCATTAATTTCTCATTAAGCACACTTCCCCATCCATTATTGTATATGTTAGTGATGATTGCACTAAATTAGTTATACTAACTTGCTGGCCAAGTACAGCTAGGTTTTGTCTTGAGCTGCCTTGTATTCTTAGATTTAAACATTATTTCACTGTTTGTAAGGCTACATCGTGACATTCCTTGTTAATGTCGCTTTAAATACTTTTTGATTAATTGGATAATGCAGACTAGTTAGAAGTCTTTTGTTTTTCCTTATCCTGCTACTGTTAATAAAAAACACCCTTATCTCCCCCTGCCTTTACCTCTGTCTATTACCAGCTCTGCTGTGTTCTGCCAGACATCCCCCCAACCCTGAACACTCCTGGCACCTGCTTTTTTTTATGTTTTTTCTCCCCACACTTCTTTCCATTTTGCTCTGTATTATAAACTAAATAACTGCTATTCTCTCTTCTGCCCTACACCCCTGCCCACCAATTTAGCACTAAACAATGGCAATTTTAGCTTTTGTCTCCACAGCGCTCAGCCCCTGCCCACCGATTTTTCCTCCAAACTAACCATTTGCCTCTCCTGTCTCTCTCAGCAGAATCTGGCCCTTGATCAGGTAACCAGCTGCCTGGTTCCTGTCCTGGGACATGGCACTCACCTCCAGCTGCTGTCTCCTATACCTGGAGCAGATCCACAGGGAAACAGGTACGACTCTCTCCACAGCTTCCCCTCTCCTACAGCGCTGGCTGCTTCTGCCTGTGATTGGCTACGAACCATGGCCGTGAAGACTCTGACTGGCCCAAGTCTCAGTCTGCCCCTATTCTGAAGCTTCGGTGATTTGTTCTTGGATCTCTTGGCTCAAATTTTGAATTCTGCTGCATTTTTATTTTGACTCAGTAATTGCTTCCCTCCGCATGGGCCGTAGCTCTGTCATCACGCTACATTCCTCCCACTTTATTTCAACCCTGATATCTGTGTGGCTACCTACCCCAGTTGAGTTCTTACTTAAAGGACTACTTCCCTGACTGTACATCTCCCTTCATATTGTTAATCTACTAGACTAACAGGAGAAGGCTGCCACATCTTGTCTATGGTGCAGCATACTCCTACTATCCTACTGTGCCTCTTCTGCCTTTCCTTGATAGTTCCCAATCACCACCAATCTCTCTCCTCCCAATCAATTACTAACATGACATTTCAAGTCAACCCTACTGCATTCAGCTTGGGTCTATGTGATAATGGCAAATGCCTAAAGACGATCACCATTATCGCTCAGCCAGAGTGTTGAAAACATTTTTGGCACTCTGACAACCCTGGCGCATCAAGACAATGGCACCAGGACATTTTTTTACTGCTTTCTGGTGGGGGGGCTGCACCACCCACCCCTCTCTGGGGCTTCTCCCCCACCCCCTTCATAGGATTCTCAACTCCTGGGGGTGCATGTCAGGAGGTGAGGCAGTAAAAAATTAAGGTTCAGGCTGAGTGCAATAAAATTGCACCAGCGCCCAGACCCAAACCCGGTACCTCACCCACCCCAACTACTAGCCAACCCCGGATGCCATGACACAGTTCGGCCAGTTACCACAGTGCCACCCCCTACAGCCTCTCCGCCCCTCCCAGCCCACGCTCACCATGCTCTCGCTCCTGCCCCCCCACGCATATGCATAGCGACATCCTGTCACCGAGTTCACCCACAGCCTCATCCGGTCACCCTACCCTTCCATCGCCTTGAGGGATTGTGCCAGGAAGGAGTCGCCATTGCAGATGGTGCACTTCCTCACGCGCCTACCTCATGGGTTACCACTCAGCTCCTACTTTTATTAAGGCCTACACTGCCCCGTACCTACCTCGAATATGCTCATCTACCCATTCTTAACTCTCCTCGTTACTCTCCTGACCTATGGGCCAGTTAATCTCCCTTGAGTCTCCAACACCATTGATCCCCAATGTGCCTGGATAGAAGCAGGTGTATTCCTGAGGGTAAGAGCAGATACATTATCAATGGACTACCACCCTGGGGCAGCTATGCCCTTGGAGCTGTTGGTGGTAGTAAAACATGCAATGACCCTTGCCTACAAAGCACTGTGCCTCCTCCCTCCCTCCCCCCACTGCAAGCAGCTCAACCAAGTTAAACTTACACTTGTTAAAGGGAAATCCACCACCACTGTCCTCTTCATAACTCAGAAAGCTATCCTGATCCTGATCCTTCTATCCAGCAATGTGCATCCAAATCCTGGCCTGCAAAATTCTAATGGAACTGGTAACTGCCAACCCAGAGTCCTTAAAATAGCAGAGATGAACATTTGCAGCCTTCTAGCCAAACTAACACAACTCCAAGCATGGGCTGCCCTGTGCAGTTCAGTCATCTTATGTCTCATGGAGACCTGGCTGACAGGCAAAACAAAGAACTCACAAGTTGCGCTGCCAAGATATCAAACCTTCCAAATCAACACACTAGGCAAAAGAGGTGGTGGCTGCCTCATCTACATTAGAGACTCACTCAACGGGAATGTGCTCTCTATTACCAATAGGGATGATGACCATGAGATATTACTAGTTAATATCCAATGTGGTCAGAATAGTAAATCACTTGTAATCACCTCGGTGTACTTACCCCCAAAAAAGGCCAGAGGCGGCCTCACCAAAGTGCTGGATGCCCTGACACCCCTTAGCAAGGTCCATGAACTCATCATCACTGGGGACTTTAATATTAACTGGCTCAATAATGAGGCAACCCACCTGAGGGATGCCATGGCTAATCTGTATCTCTCATAACTAGTCATGGAACCCACCAGGAGGAATTATAAGATGGGCAACTGTACCATCATTGACTGGATGCTCTCTAACTCCCCCACTAGGATAACTGAGATTACAATGCAGCCAGATACATTGAGTGATCACTCCCCAGTCACTTTTAGGTGATCCAACAATCAAAAGAAACCTCCACCCATCACAGTTGAAAGCAGGGTCCTCAAGTGAGGACAACTGGAGTCATTCAATGCTGTCCTAGCATACTTTGACTGGTCACCCATAGATGCACTGCCTGATCTTGACCTTGCCCTGAACTTCTTTGTTGTCAGTTTCAACAATATCTGTAACAAATTTGCCCCACTTAAAAAAAGGATATGACAAGGCTACAACAATGTGTAGATCACCAAGGAGCTTCTTGCCCTTATGAAGGAGAAAGATAACCTCTGGGCAAAGGTCAGGTCCTCCAGGAATAAAAATGACCATCAGACCTACAGGGCCTCTAGAAACAGATGTACATATCTCACCAGGCAAGCAAAGGCAAACTACCACGAGGATCAGTTGCAAAACAGCTGGGGAGATGGTAAGAAGTTCTGGGTGAATATAAATAACCTCCTTGTGAAGAAAGAAAAAAAACAACCCCAACTGCTTAACCTAAACAGACTGTCCATAACGGACCCACAGACTATAGCCAAATCATTTAATGCCTCTTTCATAGACCTGAGCTCCATCCTACAGCCTGACTATCTGAAGCAAGATATAGATCAACTTAGTAACAAATCAACAGTGTATAACCGCCCTAACTTCTACTTCAAATGGGTGTCCACCAAGGTTTCAAGGTCCTACATAATGAAAGCCCTGGGCAAAACTAAGACGGGAAGTGATGGGGCCGATATGAAACTGGTAGCACTTGTCCTTGATGAACTCATAGTCCCTATCACCAAACTTTTTAACAAATCTCTCACACTTGCCAAATTCCCTACAGTTTGGAAACAAGCTCTGGTAGCCCCCATTTATAACAGTGTGGATAGGTCCAGCATTTCTAACTATAGGCCCATATCAATCCTCTCCCCACTATCTAAAGCACTGGAAAGGATTGTGGTAGACCAAATAACAGATTACCTACATAAGTACCAACTGCAATGTCCACAGCAACATGGCTTCCAAAAGAATCACAGCACTACCACTGCTCTGGTTGATTACACCAACTCTGTTCACCAAGCCCTTGATGAAGGCAAATTAACTGGGTCAGTCTTTATCAACTTAACAAAGGCCTTTGACACAGTCAATCACCACCTCCTTCTGGCTCAACTACAAAACTTGGGAATGGCCTCAAACGCAGTAGAGTGGTTCAAAGACTACCTGTCCCATAGATCTCATAAAGTCAAAATTGGCAAAGTCATATCATGATCCAAAGAGGTGTTCATAGGAGTTCCCAAAGGGTCAATTCTGGGACCCCCCCATTTAGCTTATTTTTGAATGATCTTCCCAAGGCTTGTAACAGCAAAATCATCCTGTACGCAGATGATGCTGTTCTCCTCAGCAGTAACCCCCACATTGAACATCTAGAACAGGAACTAAAGACCTCCTTCCATAAGACTGAAGATTGGTTCAGTGCACATAGGCTACTTATCAATTATAAAAAAATAAAAACCTTGCACCTATCCAGCACACAGCTAAAGAGAAGATTCCCTGTCCTAGCCTTGAAAAAGAAAGCCAAGGTCCCGCTTGAACAGGTTCACTCATTTAAGTGCCTGGGGGGTCACCATTGATGATACCATATCTTATGTTCATCATATTAATATGGTGGTCAAGGCTGTTAACTCCAAGCTCAGAGTCTTATATAGACACTGGAATAACCTCACTCCAAATGTCCTCCATCTCTCTACCACTAGCTTGATTGTATCCATCATAGACTACTGGCTAGTGGCTTATGGATCAGCTATGAATATTGCTCTGCAGCGGGTGGTGACAGCACTAAACAAGGCATGTAGACTAACCACTGGTGCTGACTGTGTCACCCACACCTGCTCTCTGTACACTCAGGTTTACTGACTGTCTCTGGAGCTCAGAATAAAATTCCAAACCTGCCTACTCGGCAAGAAGGCTCTCATGGGCACAGCCTTCTCCTGCATCTCAGATCTCTTCAACCAAGCCGACTCAAAGTACTGAACCAGGAGTAAGGTGTTGGGTGCACTTGCTGTTCCTTTCTGCAGAACCACACTTGGTCAATGAGCCTTCATGTATAGAGCTCCTCTTTGGCTCAATGAGTGCCTGAAAGTCTCACAAAAGAACTACAAGCTTATTAGCCTTAAAGACTGAACTTAAAAAAACACCTTCTCTCTAGGAACACCTGTGACTGTCCTAGGGGCACCAAAGTTGGCACTTGCTCAACAAACCTTCCTCTGAGCTCTTCTGCACTTGCCTGTATCATCCACCCCTCAAAGCTGCCTTCTCCCCCCACACACCCCCTCAATCCCCCACCTCCTTCTCTGTCTGCACAGACTTCACCCCATATCTTCTGACCCCTCCTCTCACACCTTTCTGCCTTAACTCCTTGTAATCACCCATCACCATGGCCCCCCCTTTTTGTTGCCACTGACCCTCCTGCTTTCTCTAACCTTCCATTCTTTCAGCCTCCAACTTTCTGCTTGACAATGTCTTCTCCCTGACTGCTAACCTTCCCCTCCTCCCCCTCTACTCCTTTCCTACCACCTGCTCCTGGTGCTACCTTGAACCCCTTACACTCATTATTGTCAATGACCAATGTCTTCTTAACTACCTGCCTATGTTAATTGTTATTGCTGTACCTCAGTGACTTGTTTATTACCATTGCTGTGTATTATGATTTCAACTATTGTTTTATTCTCTGACGTGGAACCTTTGTAAATGAGCTTCTGCTCAAAGGTTGTTTCCGAATAATTAATAAATAAAAATAAATATATAAAATAAAAGTGGTAGCAAAAACTTAGCACAAAATTATAGACCTATAAGCTTAACAGCAGTTTTCTGTAAACTAATGGAGAGATTATTAAAGGAAAGAATAATGACACATCTGGTAGATTTTGGGCACATCAATATTACCCAGCATGGGTTTGTCAAGGACAGATCATGTCAAACAAACCTTTTAAACTTTTTTGAGCCAGTAAGTGAAGCACTGGATAAAGGCCTATCTGTTGATGTGATCTTTCTTGATTTTTTCAAAAGCCTTCGACTCTGTGCCACACAAAATACTTATAGAAAAGATGATCATTTATAAATCCACCCCTTAAGTTTATGCTGGGTAGAAGCATGGCTGTCTAATCAAACACAGCAAGTATCATTAAAAGGCCACCTTTCTCCTTGTGGCCCTGTCACTAGTGGTGTTCTGCAGGGCTCCTTGCTGGGGCCAGTTCTCCCCCTTAACAAAAATTGTTGGATGGGAAAGTACGCCGATGATTGCAAACTTGGAGGCTTGATAACAGACTCTACTTCAGCATCAGAAATTCAAAAAAATCTTACCCAACATGAGAAATGGTCAGTTGAAAATAAACTATTATTTAATGAGCTCAAATGTAAAGTGATGCACCTGGGAAAAAATAACCCTTGTTATAACTACAAACTAAATAACACAACCTTACAAACAACAGACAATGAAAAAGTTCTTGGAGTCACCATTTCAAAAAATTTCACCTATCACATACATTCAAAAAATATTGTAAAAAAAGGTAATCAAATATTGGGTTGCATACTGAAAAATATCAAAAGCAGAAATGAAAATGTAATGATTCCCCTTTATTCCAGCCTTGTAAGACCACATCTGGAATATTGTTCATCTGTGTGTGCTCCACAATTTGTAGGAGGAAATTAATAGAAGCTCAACATAAGGCAACCCAGAAAATGATGTCTGTAAACAGTCTAGACTATAGTACAAGATTTAAAAAATTAGGTCTATACTCACTGCATTATAGGAGAATTAGGGGAGACCTATGCCTAACATACAAAGCGATAAACGACGAGTCAGCATTTGAAACCATCGGGTTAAATAAAAATCTCACTAATACAAATACTAGAATGCATGATATGAAATTAAAAGGTAGCCAAAATAAAACAAACAAGAGGAATCATTGGTATACTCAAGGGGTTATCACCACATGGAATGCCCTACCAAAAAGTGTTGTGGAAAGCAACACAATAAATATTTTTAAAGATAGATCGGATGCACACATGGGTAACATAAAATATGGTTTCCACCAGTAAAAATGGTGGTGAGTTCATAAAAGGTAGTCCCTGCCTACCGAACTCGAAATTCACCTATGATCCTATGATCCAGGAAATGGCACAGCAATATGTACAGGGGTGATCTACAGACCTCTGGCACTGAGGGAGGAGGTGGACATGGTACAAGTGGAGGAAATACATGACATGGCAGCTAAAGATGAAATCCTGTTGCTAGTAGATTTTAATATGCCAGATGTGGATTGGACCACCCTGACAGCTGCTTCAGCCAGAAGCACGGCCATCCTGGAATCCGTAAAGGGGATTGGACTCAGAGAGCTGGTGCATGAGCCCACCAGGGACAAATCGATTCTAGACTTGGTATGGACCAATGAAAACAGAGTAGAAAGAATCCAGGTGGCAGGGCAGTTGGGATCCAGCGACCACCACATGGTGTGGTTTGACATGGAGACAGGGACTCAATTAAGCCACACAAGGACAAAAGTATTAGATTTCAGGAGGTCAGATTTCAATGAAATGGGCAGATGTTTAAGAGCAGCCCTGGAGAAGGTAGAGGTAATGTAGGGGGGTGGAGGAACAATGGGAGAGACTAAAAGGAGCCATTATGGAGGTAACTAACCAACGCATTAGGACAGTGGCCAAAGGGAAAAGAAGAAAGAATCCACTATGGTTCTCTAAAGAGGTGGGAGACTAAGTAAGGGCAAAAAGAGTAAGTTTCAGGAAGTATAAGATGACCCAAAGGGAGGAGGACAGAGAGGTGTGCCTTGAATGTCTAAGAGAGGCAGGGAAGGCTATTAGAAAAGTCAAGGCACAGACAGAGGCGGGTTTAGCATGGACTATGAAAAAATGGGACAAGACATTCTACGGGTACATCAGTGATAGAAAAAAAACAGGGGGTGGATTGTGAGGCTTAAAGAGGAGGAGGGAGAGTGCAAGAAGGGGGATCTAGACAAGGCAGAAATACTGAAAAAATACTTCTGTTCAGTATTCCCTGAGGAGGGAAAGGGTCCAGGACCACAGTTGGGGAGCAGAGACAATTGGGGCGGGAGTGGACACCAGTTCATTCACTGTGGAAAGAGTTCTGCAGGAACTCACAAAGCTGAAAGTGAATAAAGCCATGGGGCTAGATGAAATATACTCGAGTATATTAAGGGAGCTGTGGATGGAAATAACAGCAACACTGGCCACCCTGTTCACAGAATCACTCAACATAGGTGTGGTTCCAGAGGACTGAAGGAGAGCACATCTAGTCCCACTGAACAAAGGTGGCAGTAGGATGCAAGCGGGGAACTACAGGCCAATTAGCCTCACCTCAGTGGTGGAGAAGATCATGGAGACACTGCTGAAAGTAAGGATAGCGGCACACCTGGAATCCATTGGTGCCCAAGATATGAGGCGCACAGATTTATATGAGGAAGGTCTTGTCAAATGAATCTGATAGATTATTTTGATGGGATGACTAAGGAAGTGAATCAGGGAGGGGCTGTAGATGTTGCCTACCTGGATTTCTGGAAATCCTTCAATACTATCCCACACAGAAGGCTGGTTAACAAGATGAGTAGTCTGGGCATGGGGCATACGGTGATACAGTGGGTTAGAAACTGGCTGATGAACAGAAGGCAGAGGGTGATGGTAAAAGGGATCCAATCCAGGGAGAGAGGGGTGACCAGTGGAGTGCCACAGGGATCATTACTGGGACCAGTCCTGTTCAATGTCTTCATTAGTGACATTGCAGAGGGGCTGGAAGGAAAGGTCTGACTATTTGCAGATGACACCAAGATCTGCAACAGCGTGGATACTCTAGTAGGGGTGCAGAAAATGAAGAGCGACCTGCAGAAGCTTGAAAGATGGTCGAAGATGTGGCAACTGATGTTCAATGCAAAAAAGTGCAAGATAATGCACCTGGGAAAGGGGAAACCTGGGGAGAGCTACAGAATGGGGGGAGGTGCTGACCATCACCAAAGAGGAGAGGGACCTAGGGGTTATCATATCTGATGACCTTAAAGTACCAAAGCAGTGTGCAAAGGCTGCAGGAAGGGCCAGTGACATGCTGAGGTAAATAGGCAGAGGTATTACTAGTAGGAAGTGGGAAGTGGTGATGCCATTGTATAAAACACTGGTAATGCCTCACCTGGAGTGCTGTGTGCAGTACTGGAGACCACACATGTGTAAGGACATAAATAAGATGGAGGCTGTCCAGAGAAGGGCGACAAAGATGGTACATGGTTTGCACCACAAAACATGTGAGGAGAGACTGAGAGACCTCAATATGTACTCACTGGTGAACAGGAGAGAAAGGGGCGACATGATAGAAATGTTTAAGTACCTAGTCAAGAGCATAAACAAGGTGCAGGTGGGAGATCTTTTCCAATACAGAAAAGATACCAGAATGTGGGGGCACAATATGAAATTGGAAGGGGGGAGATTAAGAGGTAACATGAGGAAGTTTCTCTACACAGAGAGGGTAGTGAACACTTTTGCATGTGCAATGGCTGATGTGTTTGTCTCAAGCATGAATAGAATAGAGAGTTAATGATTTTTGTTTTTCTTATGTAAAGTTTGGTAACCACTGAATTTTTTAAAAATGTCTGTAGTCATTAATGTGTCTTTGTATATTGGATTGTCTTTGGACCCCTGATTGATTGTACCAATATAGTAAAGGGTAATTTGCCACTAATAGGCAAAGCTGATGTCATAACACATGTTGTTTAAGTATGTTATTTTATGTCATATTTGTGTACATTTTGTATGTAACTCACCACAGGTCCATCTTGAAAATGGGTCTTGACCCAGTGATGTTTATCATTGCTACCTGTATAAAAATAAACTTTTTACTATTACTTGGAATAGTCTGCTACAAGAGCTGGTGGGGCAACCATAGTGGAGGGGTTTAAACATGCCTGGGTCATGCAAAGGGGAACCTTGCCTGGGAAGGGAAGGATGAAAAGCCATTGACCACTTGGGGTGAGTGGATGCATACATGTATAGGGCCTATGGGCAGACTGGATGGGCCTAGCGAGACTTATCTGGTGGCAGTTTCTATGTTTCATGGTAATGAATGGTTTAATTGCAGTCAGTCCATTGCATATCCCTTTTATAGAAACATAAACATAGAAACATAGAAACATAGAATTTGACGGCAGATAAGGACCGCTTGGCCCACCCAGTCTGCCCATTTCCCTACCTGATGGATAAGCTGCAGATCCTAGTTAACCAGCAGCCTACTTCTTCCTATCCCCACCCCCTAGAATTGCCTTATGACTGTCCCATGCATGCTTGAATTCCACCACTGTTTGTGACTCCACAACCTCCTCTGGAAGGCAGGTCCATACATCCACCACCCTCTCTGTGAAAAATACTTTTAAATTACCTCTGAGCCGCCCCCTTCTATCCTCAAATTGTGCCCCCTTGTTCTTGCACACCTCTTTTTTTGAAAGATGCTACCCTCTTGGACTTTGTTGATTCCCTTGAGGTACTTGAAAGTTTCTATCATGTCCCCCCTCTCCCTCCTTTCCTCGTGGCTATACATGTTAAGCTGCTTAAGTCTCTCTTCATATGTCTTCCGGTGCAGACCCTGCACCATTTTAGTTGCCCTCCTCTGGACAGCTTCCATCCTGTCTATGTCTTTGCGGAGATTGGGTCTCCAGAACTGCATGCAGTACTCCAGATGGGGTCTCACTAGCTGTCTTTACAGAGGGATAATAACTTCCTGTTTTCTACTGGTGATGCCTCTCCCTATGCATCCCAGCATCCCCCCAGCCCTCCTTGCTGCCCTCTCACATTGCTTACCCACCTTTAGGTCATCTGATATAACTACCCCCAGGTCCCTTTCCATTCCCTTTCCACAGTTAAAGGTACTTTACCAGGTCTATGTATTTCTTGACATATGTGGAGTATAATTTGTCTGAGTGCATCATACAGTGTGGGCTGGTCAGTCTGGCATTTGGATGACTAAAGACACATCTGTGGGTTGTGTCATATGTGGGGATACTGAATACATGTGTTTTAAGTGAGTAGGGTATATCTGTACTGGTCAGTATGTGATGCACACATATTTGTGTTTGGGCCTTCTCAAAGTTATTGTAGCTCCTTAGCTCACATAGTTCGAGTACCTGTGTTCCACACATTTAAACACCTAACTCACACTGTGTATAGGTGCTGGCAGAAACAAAATGTGTATATAGGTGTCAGTGTGTCTTAGTTAGCAGCACAAATGCCTCTGGTTCAGAAGGTAGGGGATTATTTTCCCACTCCAGGACTGGGCTCACACCATAAATGCTGGTACCTGACTGCAGTACTGGAGGAGTAGGAGCCCTTTTCTCAGGATATGCTGTCCTTCAGATGAGATGTTAAACCCAGGTCCCTTCTACCCATCACTGCTGCTATCCTTGTGGGTGTCAGGTGGAAGTGAAAGGATCAAGGCACTTTTTGCAAGAGTAGAGGTGCTTTTATTGATAAAAGATGTATTCACGTACAAACAAATAACCATGTGACATCATAACAAACTTACAAATAAATCTCTATGGAAAATAAAAAGAATGTAATAGAAAGAAGGAAAAAAAATCAGCATACAACACTGCTTCCCTCTTATGAATATTTACAAAATCATTGTCTAAATGAAAAACAAATCTCAAAGAAAATAAATATTGTTCTAAATCCAACCAATATTTTTCCAAAAGGGACTTCACATTGACGGTGGTAGATTGTTCTTTTCTTTTCATACACTGAATGAAGTTCCTGAAAGACCTGTGCCACCAATAAGTGTAAGGGGATAACTTTGTATTGGAGCAAAAATATCCATCTGGAGTGCCATGTGCACCATTTCAGACAGGCCATTGTTAAGCACAAAGTGCTATAGTGCCAAGATGTCCATGATCCCATAAAGGAACAATAAATTAAATTGTCATACATCAAAGTAGCAGACACTGGAGCATGCCACAGTCTGCTAAGTTCTTTCCAAAAGTCAACAATATAGGGACAGAGAAAGAATAGGTAGTCATAGATCCCTTAGTTTGCTCACATGTATCCCTAAGATAAAAACGTTCAGATGCACTTTTATGTTTGTGATTCCCACGAACATGAGATTTGCCGTAGGTACACAAATTGTATCCTTCATCTTATAAGGGATTCTTTGGTCCACCAATTGATTTGTCACCATTGAAGGTGATAGCCTTCCAATATTAGTATATATTGTTTCAGAAAAAACGAAGGTATTGTGTATCTATATAACTCTTTTTGAGAACCAGAGGAAGCTTGTACAAAAGCTAGTTTCCATTCTCTAATTTTACTTAGACAAGCATTTATGAAAGACGGGATCTCTGACCTGCATCTACCCAGAGGTGTCTCCCTCCCTATTTCCCATTTAATAAAAAGTGCTGACCACCATTCCTTACCCAAAGAAACCCATGCATTAGCATAATTTATAGTAATATCTTTTACAAAATGTGAAAAAAATACAACAGACGAAGGCCAGCAGATTGACCATCACTAATATGCCTTATTTGAGTGCTTGATATGTATGACCCCATTTAATAGTATTTAAACGACTTCCCCAAAGAATACTAAAAAAAGAAACACTGTATAATTTAGCCTCTAGTTCTTTGGAGGGAAGGAAAGCAAAACTTTAGTATAAAAAAGGAGGACCAAAAAAGTCTTAATCATAAAAATAATTTTTGCCTTATACATTGGCCATTGATTCTTTGTACTCTGTTTCTGCTAATTTAGAGTCCTGATTTAATCTACTCATGTTGCTTTTCCCAAATTGGATGCCTGTAATAGTGAAAGGGTCCCTCTGTCTTAAAGGTAAAAAAACAAAGAAAGCTGCTGACAGGATATGAGTCAGGTGCTACCAGTAAACACTGAATCAAACAAAAAAAAACATGTGGCACTCACATGGACCAGTGGACATTTAGAGGGGCAAACATCTGCGATATGTGCCAAACTTACTTTATTTAAGTGAGGTTGCACATTGCAAAACACTTAACATTTCACAATAATACTTCAGACAGGTGCTGTCCAGCTGGCATTCACTATTTCCAGCCACCTGTCTGTGGTCCCATCCCTGTGCACATGACCATGGAGGGGCAGATGGTTGCAGTGCAGGGGACCCAGGCAGGCATCCAATTGGATACCTATCCTAGGTCCCAGAGTGGGTCCCATACTCTGCAGGTGCAGGGGTGGGTGGGAAGGCATGGGCACAGCACTTGGTTAATGGAAGGGCACTCTTCCGTTTGGTTACTCGCAGCAAAACCAGGCTGCTCAGTGGTCTGGGGCAGCTGTATGGAAGGGTCTGACTGCCATTTGTCCTGGCTGGTGTCCAGTTGGGTGGTGACATGGGGGGGTCCCATCCCAGTTATGCTGGGGTGCAATTTATATGCCCCAGCCAGATGCTCAGTGCCACTTCACACCTTAGTGCATGGCACGTAGGGTGGGCATGACCACTGGCACACCCTCGGACCACCTCAGACGTGCAGCCACATGGCCAGGCAGGGAATCCAGAATGCAAGGCACTAAAGTATCTGTGTAGAATGCCATTGGGGGTTTCTTAGACCCCACTGCATGGCATACCAGTGTGGAATTACTGTACCTACATGGCTCAGATGCATGGCGCATATGCAACCAAACCCATTAGTGAATCTTAGCCATAGTCCCTATTCCCATTCTGTATAGCCCTCCTGTGGTCTCCTATTCTTTCTTTCAACCTATAATTAGTTATACACCCTTCCTAAAATTCACAAATCCCTTGATTTCCCACTGAGCAGATGAATCATTGCCCCATAAGCTCTCTCATGAAATCTGTGTCACAGTATTGTCACCACTACATTAGACCTTTCATCCTGTCATTAAGCTCTTATATACTGTAATGACACTACAGAAATGATGGGGGGTATTGGAGGATGGCACAGGGTCATAACACCACATACAATAACAGCATGGCACACAATGCTAAAAGCAAAATGACATAAAACAAAAAAAGGTCAGTTAATACCCACACAATGTCACTCTACGGAGTGACAGCACAGTTTTTTTGTTTTGCAGGGGACTGCAGCACCCACAACCTTCATGCACTGCCCCATTCCCCCAAGACTTAATATAATCAACTCTGAGGGGGTGTGGACTTCGGGGATGGGGAAAAACTTTGGAGGGGAGAAAGATTAGTTTTAAAAAAAAATTCCAAGACTGGGAGACGAGGAACCAAACCTTGGTCCCCAGGTTTCCCACTCCACCAGGCACTAGTGCCTTTGCCACTCAACCATGGGAGTGACTTGACCAGGCACTGCACCTACAGCTGTTTTATCCCCTCCTAATCCACCCATACAGTGACAGTAGTAGCGGTAAATCCCTACCGCTATTATACCCCTGTCACTGTAATTGTTTTTGCCATTTCAACTGCATGGTTTATTCTGCACTTTTTATTCCTCTCTGTTCTTTCAATGACATAATGTAATGGTACCTTGGAGGACCTCCAAACTGAGGACTCCAATTTATTGTTCACACTCGATGTGGAAGCCATCTATACAAACATCCCACATGAAGGTGGTCTGCAGGCATTATCTCACTTTTTGAATCAGAGAGGTCTGCAGGCTTCATCAATCACTGAAGAAGACTGGTCCATGTAAACATGGTGAGACCGGCACCTACTCAAATTGATTGATTGGTGAAATGCATCAGGTGACCACTAGTGACACTGTGCATAGGGATTGGGTAGAAAACAAAATGAAACAAGTTTTAATGCTGTTTTTGCTGCTGTGCATCTTGTACTTTTTAAAGCTTGTGGAATAAAGAAGAATTTTTGTGGCACACTGAACTTTGCACCTCCGGGTGAGTCTTTATGCTATTTATTGGCAGAAACAAAGTTTTTCACCTTAGTAAGCCTTGACTAGGTGCCGGTCCCACTGTGGTTACCTGAACCGCTCTTCTTCAAGTTTATCTAGTGTGGTTGCACCCAACTTTTCCATTCACCAATCATTGACTTCTTGTTACAACATGCCAGATTTGTATTAGAAAGCAATGCATTTTGTTTTTTAGGCAAGTACTGTATTCAAAGTAGTGGAACAGGTTTGGATGCAACTTTTGTGGCAAGCTGTGCAGATATTTTTCTTGGTTATTTGGAGAAGGAAGAGGTGTATAACCCTGAGGTGAATGTTTTTCTGTCCAAAGTGGTGTTTTGGAGGTGGTGCATGGATAAAATATTTATGATATTGTGGGGATGGAGGAGGAGCTATATCTGTTTGTATCCTTGCAGGAAAACAGTAATGAGAATTTGACATTTTCTGTTGATCATAGTCTTACTAAGATTATGTTCTTGGATATTGAAATCTGTAAGAATTTGATAAATGGAAATGATACAAATTTATTCCAAAAAAGTACAGACAGGAATATCTTGCTGTTAGTCAGCTCATACCATCCCGCCACACGATATGGAATATACCCAGCAGTCAGTTCCTACAAGTATGTAGGAACTCTAGTACCAAGGAAACATTCGAATATAATTGTAGGAAATGGAAAACCATTTCTGCAGTAGGGGATATAGCTCAAATGTGGTCAGCAGAGCAAACAAAGGGGCCACTAACACAAATAGTGCAGAACTTATTGCCCCTAATACCAGACCTGACACTGGAAGTACATATATTCAGATTTTAAACTGTGTCACTATGTATAGTATCCAATCAGGGGAGATTTGGAATATTTTAGAAATGCCTGCACAAAAGCAGTTAGGCTAGTTAAGTCATGTTATTTCAGACAAAATCTACAAGACAGTCGTATATCCCCAACCTGCTTCTGAAAAACAGTTCACTCTTAAAACCATCCATCCTTCCAGCCACTCTGACCCTAAAGGTCAAAGGATCCCTCATCTCCAACACCCCACAGGTATGAAAAAGCCTAAACAAATTATTCACTTCATGTGCCCTTCAGTCCTCTGGTACCACCCACAGCACCATCCTAAACCCTTCTCACAATAACAAAACTTTGTTTTTCCCCCATTACTCAGGCTGAAGTCTTCTCTGCCCTGAACTTGCTAAACCCCAATAAAATTTGCCCTGATGATCTTCACCCCTGCCCACTCCTCATCGCAGGTCCAGCTATAGTTCCCCCCTTCCCCTTACCCACCTTCTAAATCTATCTTTCCAGTCTGGAACAGCCTTCCAGACATGGAAAATCACCCTTGTAATCCCTCTTCACAAGGGTGGCAGTTCTCTTCAACCTGGTAACTATCGTCCTATTTCTTTACTACCCTCATTAGCGAAGCTACAGGAATCACTTGCTCACAAAAGGCTCCAGCAATGTTTTGACTTCTCAATGGCACTAACCCCATATCAATCTGGATTCCAAAAACATCACTTGACAGTCTCTTCTCTACTTAGAGTAACTATCTCAATTCATATATCTATGGATAACAGCCACATCACAGATGCAATTTTTATTGATTTAGGTAAGGTTTTTAACTCTGTGTCCCATCATCTATTACTTCAGAGGCTTTGTGCCCTAAGTCTAGCAAATTCTACACTACGGTAGTTTCATTCCTATTTTCTAAACAGAACACAATGTGTTCCCATTGGAAATTCCTCCTCTCGTCTCCTTCTAGTATTGTCTGGTGTTCCTCAGAGTTCAGTTCTGAGCCTTGACTGTTCTCCACCTTTATAAATGAACTCCTGTCAGTCTGCACTTCTTCTAATATTCATCTCTGTGCTGATGATTCCATTCTGTTTGCTTCCGGCCCGTCTCCCACTGCTGTTCAAGCCCTTTACAATCTGATCTGAAAGCTGTGCTGTGACTGGTTTCACAAAAATCTTCTCAGGGTAAATGTCAAAAAGACAGTCTCGATGACTTTCAGAACCCCCCAAAAATTTGCCTTCATCTACACTCCTCTTATCTTTTATACACTTGATGGTACCCCCAACCCCTGGAGTGAGTAACCACTTTTAAATACCTAAGGGTTTGACTAAACCAGCATCTATCCTTTTCCTCTCATACTGATGCCCTATGTGCTAAACTGAGCCCCAAATTAGGTTTCCTGTACAGGCATAAGGACTCCCTCTCCCTCCCTGTGTGCAAGCAGTTACTTGTCATGCTCATTCTGCCCCTCTTTGGTTATGCCAACATTGTCTTCAATGCTGCTCCTGCTACTACCTTATCTAGGCTGGATACTGTTTACAACTCATTTTGCTGCTTTGCCTCGAACTCCCCACCCCTCACACTTGCCACTGCTCTCTCTACTGTTCCCTATACTTCTCTTCCTTTACTTGTAGGCAAAACTTTCACTCGCTCACATTCCTAGCCAAATGCACATTAGGTAATCTCCTGACAAACATCACTGACCTCCTCTCCCCTGTTTCCCCCTATATATACAGCTTAAGGTCCAGAGATCTGTGCACCTTCAAATTGCCCTATCCCCACTCAACTGTGAGCTTCCAATCTTTCAGCTCTTGCTGCCCTAACTTATAGAACCAGCAATCTGCCTCCTTACTTAACTCCTCTTACCTAAAAGTTTTCAAGCTGCTGCTCCAAAGGATAGACTGTAGTCAATGTTCTTGTCTAGTCCCCATGTTCTCAGGCAACTCTGCCTGACCACTCTGCTCCTACATCCTGTTATTTCTAATCTATTTGTGTCTAGTACACTGTTATATACAACCCTATTCCCCCTGGCAAACCACTACTGTGACAGCTTGGTTTTCTGTTTTTGTTAATAATTATCTTGGTCTGTTACACTGCACTCTACTCTGTTTGCTTCATTATTATTCTGTTTGGCCAGATTGTACACTGCATTATCTTTGATTATTTTATGTAAATATTCTCTACTATGTTGTTATTGCTATATAAAACTCCTTATTTTCCCCTTTTCCCTTTTCCCTGAGTTGCACCTGTAAAAGAGTCCCAGATCAGTGGGCTTTTCCCAGTTGCCAAATTTTAAATAAATATAATTTACAGAAGCACTGGGGGATCCTTCACACAGAGCAAAAATGGCATTCTGCACAATGTAATGGCTCAGGATGGTGTTCAGAAGGGCCCACAATCTTGGAGACAAAGTTACTCATAGCCTCCAGCAGATACAGAATGTGGGTACTTGGCTGCCTCCTCTTACAGCTGGACATCATAAATATGGATGATGCAAACGCTGCCCTGTGTTAAAGGAGGGTAGTAGTTTTGTGAACCCAGTCACTGCAGAGATACTGTCAATTAAAAAGTTCATCAATTGTGATAGCATCCATGTGGTTTATATTGCCACTTGCAATTGTGTCATTTTCTATGTAGGACTAACTAAACATAGGTTGAAAGAAAGAATAGGAGACCACATGAGGGCTATACAGAATGGGAATGAGGACTCTGCCCTGGCAGAGTATATTCTGGGATCAAGTAACCCGAGTGCTCATTCTGTCTTGTTTATGGGGATAGAAAATGTATTCATGGGACATGGGGGAGGAGACATGGATTAGTTACTTTAATACAGGGAGAATCATTGGCTCTTCAAATTACTGGCTATTGTCTTTCCAGGCTTAAATGACCATATAGAATTGACTCCTTTTCTTTAAAAAGTGAGGGTACTGGACTTTAGGAGAGATGACTTTGTCAAAATGGGAGAGTGCCTCAGAAAAGCACTAGCAAACAGGCAAGTAGGAGGGGTGGAAAAACAATGGGGAAACACCAAAACTGCCATCACAGAGGCAACAAGCCTTTGTGTGAAGCAAATAAACAAATCAAAATGAAAGAAAAAAACACTATGGTTCTCAAAAGAGGTGTTGGAAAAGGTTAGGGAGAAAAATATAGCATTCAGGAAGTATAAGGAAACACAGAAGGAGCAGGACAGAGAACTGTACCAGTTAAAGCAGAAGGAAGCAGGGAAGACAGTCAGAATAGCAAAGGCCCAAACTGAGGAAAATATAGCCAACTCGATTAAGAAGGGGAATAAAACACTTTATAGGTACATTAGGGAGTGAAGAAAGATCAAGGGAGGGATAGTGAGGCTTAATTAAGGGGAGGGTGGATGGGCAAAGAGGGACAGTGAAAAAGCAGAGATACTGAATGAATACTTCTGCTCAGTATTCACGAAACAAGAGGAGGAGGTACCTATTCCAATTAATAAAATCAATCTGCTTAGGGGGGTCAATACCAGTCCTTTCACAGAAGAAAGGGTTCTAAAAGAACTCCTAAAACTGAAGGTGTACAAAGCAATAGGGCCTGATGGGATTCACCACAGAATTCTAAAAGACCTAAGGGGAGAACTAGTGACACCACTGACTACCCTTTTTAACAAATCATGGGAGAATGGTGTGGTACCTAAGGACTGGAGGAGGGCAGATGTGATTCCATTTGCAAAAGTGGAAGCAAAGCAGAAGCAGGAAACTACAGACCTGTTAGCTTGACCTCAGTTGTAGGGACAATGACGCAATCAATTCTGAAAGAAAGAATTGTTGAGTGCCTAGAGGCCAGCGGGGCACAGGATGCAAGGCAGCATGGATTCACAGAGCGAAGGTCATGTCAGATGAATCTAATAGATTTCCTTGACTGGGAGACCAGGAAGGGGCTGTGGACATGGCGTACCTAGACTTTAGTAACGCATTTGACATAGTCGCAAACAAAAGTTTAATAAACAAATTAGCCAGCCTGGGAATGGGTCCCGGGTGATAGCCTGAGTAAAGAATTGGCTGGACAACAGGACACAGAGGGTAACAGTAAACAGAGTCCACTCCGAAGAAAGGGAGGTTACTAACGGGGTACAGCAGGGTTCAGTACTGGGTCTGGTCCTTTTTAATATCTTTATATGTGACATTGCAGAGGGACTGGAAGGAAAATTATGCCTCTTTGCAGACGACACAAAGATCTGCAACAGGGTTGATACACAAGAGGGGGTGGAAAGGATGAGAAGGGACTTGGCAAGGTTGGAGGAATGGTCAAATGTATGGCAGCTTAGATTCAATGCAAAGAAGTGCAAAGTAATGCACCTGGGAAACAAAAACCCAGGGAAAGAGTACACAGTGGAGGGGGAGGTATTAACAACAACAAAAATGGAAAGGGACCTAGGGTAGCCATATCAGATGACCCAAATGTAAGCAAACAATGTGAGAAGGCAGTAAGGAGGAATGGGGGATACTGGGATGTATAGGGAGAGGCATCACCAGTAGAAAACAGGAAGTTGTTATCCCTCTGTACAGACAGTTGGTGAAACCCCATCTGGAGTACTGTGTGCAGTTCAGGAGATTAATCTCCACAAGGACATAGACAGGATGGAGACAGTCCAGGGGAGGGCAACTAAAATGGTGCAGGGTCTGCAACAGAAGCAATACAAAGAGAGACTAAAGGAGTTTAATATGTATACCCCTTGAGGAAAGGGGGGGGGACTTTATAAAAACCTTTAAGTACCTCAAGGGAATTAACAAAGTCCAAGAGGGTGGCATCTTTCAGAAAAAGAAATGTGCAAGAACAAGGGGACACAATATGAAGATGGGGGGGACTGCTCAGGGGCAATGTGGGGAAGTATTTTTTTCACAGAGATGGTGGTGAACAAATGAAATGGCCTTTCTGAGGAGGCTGTGGGGTCAGAAACAGTGGGGGAATTCAAGAATACATGAGACAGACATAAGGTAATTCTTGTGGGGGGTTAGAAGAAGTAGGCTGCTGGTTAACTAGGATCTGCAGTTTATCCAATAGGTAGGGAAATGGGCAGACTAGGTGGGCCAAGCGGTCCTTATCTGCTGTCAAAGTCTATATTTCTATAAGCACAGTAGGGATGAACAATTTATAATTATTGCAAGGGTGAATTTTGGATTAGGGAGCAAGTGTTTATATTAACTTGAAATATGTTTACCTTTTCGAAATATTGTTGGAGAATACCATTGCTGACCCTACCTGATTATGATATATTGTGCAATATTTACCTTGTATTTATTGTATCTAACAATGGATCTGATGTAGCTTTTTAATCTGTAGAAAGTCTGTAAATATGTTTTTAATTGAACACTTTCACATTAATTGCGCATATTGCTATGCAGATGCAGCACCTTTATGTGCACACTATTTAATGTGCACTTTAGGTGGCTATCAAATAAGTTACTGGACAGGACTGAACTCAGGTCTGAGAAAGTGTGGTTTAGGCAGTCTGTATGCCAAGGGGGTCAGAGCAGACAATTCATTTAAAGGAGAGTTGGGGGGGGGGGGAGTGGTGTTTCCCATTCAGCTCTTTTACATTACCCAAAAAGTTCCTAGCCGACCCACAGGAGGAGACAAGAGCGGATTGATAGTACTGGGCTTTGGCCTGTCGAATGGCCCAAGTACACTTATTGTGCTCGGCATTGTACACTTGCCTATCAGTTAGCTTGCCAGATTCCATGGTAATGTGCCATAGGTTGTCTCTCATTTTAAGTTTGTGAAGGAGGGAGGGTGTAACCTAGGTCGTGCTCTGCTTTTTGGTGTGATTTCTAGCGAAGGGGGCATAGAAGTCACAAGCAATGTTAAAAGTGTGAGTGAAAAAATCCAGTGCCTTGTCTATGAATGGTGCAAGCCTGATTAGCAACCAATCCAGTTGTGAGAGGTACAGTTTAAGGCGACACAGGCTGTCTGGGAGTAGGCGATGTTGCTGGGTGGTTTGTGGTGCTGGTTTGCTGTTGGTAGCGGACCAAGAGAATACGACCAGGGAGTGGTTGCTATGTGAGTTGGGAAATACACTGATATTGAGCACCCATTGGGGGTGGTTTGGTAATAGTGATGTCCAGGAGGAAACTGGTGCCAGTGGAGGAGTTGAATATAGTTGGAGTGGTGACAAGCTGAGACATGTCATGGATGGCAAAGATATCTCTGGTTTTGGAGGCCGTGGCAGAAAGCCAGTTGATATTCAGGTCACGAACAATTATCTGGGCCATTTGGGGTGGTAGGCCAGAGAGGTAGTCAGCAAGCACCTGAATGGTGAGGTCTTGCTTTTTGGGGGGAAATATAGGCAACGGTGAGAAAGAGTGGGCCCTTACCAGGGTTGGGGGAGATTTTTAGCATGAGGGCTTGTGCCCTGTTATCAAGCTTGGATGGTGGAAGTGCAAGTCCAAGAAGGGAGTCACGCATGTAGACAGCACAGCCACCTCCATGCTTACTCCACCTGATCTTCCCTGAAAATTGTGTAACCAGGAAGCGAGATGAAGGAGTCAGTGGAGGATTTGGATAACCAGGTTTCGACGAGTGTGACAATGTCCAGTTGGTGTTGAGTAACCCAGCATTGGAATGCAGCAGCCTTCTTAAGGAGGCTACAAAAATTCATGGAAGCTATGTGGAGTCCTTGAGCCTGGGCAGGCTTGTTCATAAGGTTGGGCACGGGGCCAGGGTTTGGATGAATGTTACCTGATAGAAGGAAAAGGAGGGTGATTAGGGACACCAAAGCGTGGTAGTGATTGTGGCATTTCCCCATGTGATTGGACACGGGGCCGGGTGCTTGGCTGCATGGGGTGGGTAGAATACAAAGGCTGGGAAAGGCATAGGGGAGAAGAGACCAAGGTATGAGTGGGAAGTAAGAGGTAGCAGTGATGGAAGTGTGGGGGGTACTGAGCGGGGAGGTGGTTGAGCATCGGGGGGGTCTGGTAGAGGTGTTGTAGATAAGAAGGGGTACTAAGGGTAGAGGGTGATGGTCCTAAGTGAGGTGGGGCTGGTATAGGAAGTAGAAGAAGGACCACAGTCAGTGTCAATGCACTTGATCCCGGATGCATTGAGGACGATAAGTTCAATTTGAGCATAAGAGAGGATCACCCCTTTAAGAAGTTACAGGAAGGACAGCCCCTTTAAGGAGTTGCTGTAATTGACTAGAGTGAGGCCTCAGGGGGTGGGAATCACTGAGAAAGTATATTTAATAAAGGAGGGAGGAGGGTGTGGGGGTGGGGGTGTGATTGAATAAACTGTTCAGAGAGCAGTACAGCAAGGCAGTGGCCCAGCTGTGTTTTGAAAAAGGTGCCTTGGATGCTTGCTTTCTCAATGGGGATCTGCAGCATCCAATCGGGAAGTGGCCACAGTCCCCAGGAGACAGTCCAATTATGCGGATTGAAGCCTGACAGCTCCGAGCAAAAGGCGGGCCGTTAGTTAAAAAGTCAAAGACAAGGCTCAAGTAAATTGGTGGAATGGCCCTGGGCAATTTAGTGCTTAGGGCAGAAGTAGGTGCAAATAGTGGGAGAGAAAAGGTTCCTACAGAGAGATCTGGTCAAAGGTGCCAGGTGGGAATTTAGCAAAACAAAAGGCTGGTTCAGGAGGTTGATGGGGGGGGGGGACACCTTGAATGAGACCAGGGAGAGCTGGAAAGGAGGCATGTGGTGGAGAGAACTCAAGGTAGTCTGGAATGGGTAGAGAAGATGGCCAAAAATATCAGGCAATATTTACAGAATGTGCTGGTTCAGGGGGGTGTCAGGAGAGGGAATCATTGGTCCAGTAGATGGCAGAGAAACAGTGTGGGGAATAGAGAGAAAGAAATGCAATAGGGAAAAAGCAAGAGAAAGAGGGAAACAAAGAAGGCAGTTCGAGGAAGAATGAGAGGAACCATGATGGAAAAGAGTGTGGCAGAAAAACAGCAGGCAGTAGTCAGTTGTTCGAGGTATTCTAATATTGAGCAATTAGCTCAGCAGAAAAAATTCAGTAGTGCAAGTAAGAAGATATATAGACGTCAGGCAGTCAAAGTTCACTACAACTCTGCTATATTCTAGATGGCAATTCCTACATATATAGTGTAATAGATTAAAGGTGAAATGTTTAAGCAGTAAAAATATTCAGCAGTACAGGCCATATGCTGTATAGAAGTCAGGCCTAGTCAGTGCAACAGGCTAAACAGCAGAAAATTCCAAGAAGAGAAAGAAAAAAAAAACAACATTTCCACACAAGCAGTAAATTCAGCAGAAAAAACTGTGCAGAGAGCAGTATAGCAAGGCAGTGGCCGAGCTGTGTTTTGAAAAAGGTGCCTTGGGTGCTTGCTTTCTCAATGGGGATCTGCAGCATCCAATCAGGAAGTGGACACAGTCCCCAGGAGTCAGTCTAATTACGGGGATTGAAGCCTGACAGCTGCGAGCTAGGAGCTAACCAATCGTACCTGCTTTCCTTAGTCAGGGGGTGACAGGCTGGATGCAGCGGTCCGGCCACCAGCAAGTAGCAGTGCCAGGGCCACTCAGCTGAAGTGGAGAGCCTGGTTTGGGCTTGTGGCTGCTTTCCTTGGTCAGGGGGTGGTGGGCTGGATGCAGAGATCCGGCCGCAGGCAGGTAGCAGTGCCAAGGCCACTCAGCTGACGTGTTGCCTTCAAGGTGCCACAGACCAGCGGGGTACACCATGCAGCATGGTGGCAGGCAATGGACAAGGCCACAGCAACAGGTGCCCAGGGCCATGGAGGTGTACAAAGCCACACAGAGCAACACCAGTGCATAGGCCAGGCAGCACACGATGACATCACTGCACCAGTCAGTCATGCCAGACCCCAACCATAGGACACTGCACACAGGTCTGAAGACCGGTAGTGCAGCAGTGCAATGGATGCATGCCACAGGCAGCACACACAGACCAAAGGCAGAGACATGAGCAGCAGGGCAGTAGGCCCACCCACAAGCCACAGGCAACATGGAGGCCACACAGTGGGCAGGACAGGGGGGCAGGAGATAGCAGCCTGTACAAACACAGGTGCAGACAGGAGTATGGTAGCAAGAGGACAGGGGAGAGCTGCAGACAACGCCAAACCCACAAGCATGGAACAGTGAAGGGCCACAGACAACGGGTCAGATAACAACAATTTAATAAAAAGAGAGCATCAACAACAACAGGAATACTATTTACAAGTAGAATGATAACAAGGGATGGGGATTGTGTGACTAAGTACAAAACCAGAAACAGTGCAAAGCAGGGGAGTAAACTGGCAGTGAGAGTGGATATAAGGGATGGGGGGGGGACAATGAACAACTGAAGGGAGGTCAAACAAAGGAACAAAGTCCATCATCTCACCATAGGGCTTGCCAGGGGATGGAGCACAAGCCGCTGGCCCCGTGCCATCAGTAGCCAGACAACATCACTCAGTGCCCTTAGCAGACATCCCTGCATCCTGAATAGTGGCCTCAGGGAGTTATAGATGGTGCACTGCACACGTGGTCCTACATCCCGTAGTGCCTCCTGCAGATGTACCACATGGCCATGGCCACTAGCATGCACATCCTAGGAACCTAGAGCGAGAACACAGAAAACAGATACTAAGTGCCATGTATCAAACACCCCCCCAACCCCCTGTGTGTAGGCTGGTGGCATCTGCCACAGAAATGGCACAGAGCCCTCCAGGCGCAACACACCAGGCAGGCACCAGGTGCCTCATCAAATGTGTGCAGGAACCGTGTGGGCACATGACCCATGTGTATAGACAGTGGCCTGTGAAGGGGGCAGAGTGGCAAGCTGCAGGTGACATGCGTACAAGGCAGTGGCCTGCACAAGTATGTGGGCCCCTACAGGGCACCACTGGTCCACCACTGAGTGGCCACAGTGCACATGGCATGCACTCATGGATGTTGCTGACGCAGAGGCCATGCACACTATGGCACAGGCACATGCTGCACACACACACCAGCAATGAGCCCAAGTGACAAGCGACACAGAGGCTGGCATGATGTACCAGCAACACCCACCCAAGCAGACACCCACCCCACCTGACAGACAATGCATGCACGACATGGTAACTTACCTGCACCTGCACGGCCACCACCCTGTGCACCTCCAGTGGCCCTTCTTTTCCTCTCCCACAGCTCAATGACCTCTGTGGCCCACTGCCTGGCCTCCATCCCTGCAGGACACAAAAGCAGAGAATGTCATGAGGAGATGCAATGTTGCACAGTGCCCCCCCCCCAACACAGGTGTGGGCATCTAGTGAAGGTGTCAACAAGCAGTGCCCCACTGGTGAATAGCCCAGTGGTGCTCAGTAGTGCACAGCACCCCAGCCTGTGCCCCCCAAGTGCCCAGCTGTAGGCATGCAATGCAAATGGCAGTTCCACCCCATGCATGGCACAGTGGCCCTGGCCCACCCACACACCACTGCAGACTGGCCCACCCCATGTGGCATGCAGTACATGGCACCATAGTGCTGGTGCAGCCATGCTCAAGTGTGTGTGTGTGTGCCCTTGTGAGGGTGCTGTTGTGTGGTGGTGCAGCAGCCCCAACCCCCATGCTCCCATGTTGCACATGTACAAGTGTGACATACCTGGTTGAGGCAGTGCTCTCGTTCATGCACACTCCCACAAACAGTCTGGCCGCACTCTGTCCCTGCATTGCAAGTCCCCAGATCTGTGCCTGCACTGCTCTCCTGTGTGGGGAATACCTGTGCAGTGCACCAGCTGGCCAGCAATCTTGACCCACACATCTGTCCTGGGCACCTGCAGGTCTTTCTGGCCAAACAACTGTCCCTCCACCCATGTCACTATGGCTACCAGGTGTAGGAGCTCCAGCTTGGACCAGTTCATGGCCCTGGGTACTGCTCGCCTGGCACGTGGCATGTCAAATTCGCAGGATACACACAGTGCTGTCCGTGAGACTTGAGCTACTAAATGGCCTACTTGCACCACATGCACCACTAGGCCATGTGCAGTTCACCGTGCACAGTGCTCTGATGCACGATTGGTCCCACTGGTGCCCACACATGCATGAGCAATGTGCAATGTCATGGTTGGAAAGTGGGGTCAGGGGTCATGGCCAGGTCATGCATCTACAATACTTGCATGTCCACCATGTTGTGTGTGTCACACATCATCTCGCATAACAACAGTGATGCACAGTAGCCTACTGGTGTGCAACGGCAGGTGTCACATGATCAGGACATGCCTAGGATCAGGTGACTTAGCATGCATCGTGCATGTGGACATGCATGCATGTACAGATGGCACTATGCACCATGTGCACGAGCTGCTTGTTGACGATGCGACTGTCGGGCCAATCGTGCACATGTGGTGATGTGCCTAGGGGTCCAGAACAAACTGCACATGCGTGGACAATGTGCCTATGGACTTGCGCCGCATTCAGGGACATACCCCGAATGCACTGCACATGTGAGGACAATGCACCTTGTGTACATGCACTCAGTGCAGCAGATGCACCATACTGATAGGGATTAGCTGAGGGAGATTATGCAGTTCACAGAGATAGCTCCCAAATCTGCCCATTAACGAATTCAGAGGCATCTCAGCTGTTTACTATCTCATTATACCTGCCCCAAACCTCACAGCATGCTCTGAACCATAAGTGTTCCCAATTCAACCCACACTGAGCATAGGTGACTGAGAGGTTTCACAGCCTTGAAGGTAGGTTCTGTTTTCATTTCCATTATCGTTGTAGCCACTGCAAATGATGCCATGGCCCATGGGCAGCCTGGTACCATACAGATGTAAAGGAACACCAGATGAACCTTATTGTGTACCACACACTGTCCCACAGCCCACCCTAAGCAAGGCTGGGACGGCATGGTGGAGGGTGTTTTGCATGCACATACAGTGACAGGTGCAGAGTGCCACTGTAGGCCAGGCCAGCTGCCTGTGTACCATTGTATGCATCACCTGTGACATGTCCAGGGATGTGCAGCTGTGCAAGGCAGTGCACCTGGACACGGCGGTCACAGCATAGTCAGCCCTGACAGACTGTGGCACCATCCCAGACATGCTCTGAAGGCAGGCCATTGTTAGGCAGGTGGTTTGCCGGTACACTGCAGCCACTGTGTGGCGGTACAGGCCACATAGGGACATGCATGTGCATGTCTAATGTCTGTGTCATTTATCCCACAGTAGCTGTGATGTCTGGAGGAGACAGTGCCGACAGCGACAGGCAGCCTAAGTTTTCATAAGATGAGGAGACAGCCCTCATAGAGGTGTACAACCTGTGCAGGGATGTTCTGACTGGCAGGGATGGCAGCCATGCACCACAGGATGAGGCCTTGGAGGCAGTGGCATGCCACATCAATGCAGTGGGGAAGTACAACCGGACCAACCAGGAGTGTAGGAAACATCTGAATGATGGGAAAAGGAGGGCCAAGGAGAAGGTGGTTCACATTGAGGCCTTGCTGAGCAGGACAGGGGGTGGTCCACAGTCGGGTGTGTATCGCATCCTAAATGAGGAGCTGCTCATGGCCAACATTGCCCAGTCAGCTGTGCAGGGGTCCCTGGAGGGGGATTCCAGATGGGTGATAGCCCATTGCAGCACTGTGAATATCCATGCCCTGACACATGTCAGGCCATGTGTGTGTGCCATGGCAGCTGTGGCAGCCCCACTGTGTGCTACGGGCTGCCCATGTGCCTGTGTGCAGTACCATGGGTGGCTGTGGCCCATATGTGGCCCATGCTGTGCACAGTTGTTTTTGTCAGGCCATGGCTGGGGGGGTAAATGTGTTGTTCTGTTGCCCATCAGGCTCGTGGTTTCATCCCACTGTTGGAGGGGCATGGTGTAGCACTGACACACACGGTGCCATGTGGGCATGTGCCTATTGTTATGTTCTGGTGGAAGTATCTTGTTACTTGTGATAGTTATATGTTATTATTACTATGTAATTGTTATGTACGTTCACTCAATCTGTTATATCTTAACCCTGTTGGCAATTGTTTTGACCCAGGTCCATCTTATAAATGAGCTTGTCTCAATGATGTCCTGCCTTTCAAAATAGAGATTTTGATTGATTGATTGATTGATAGTACTGGTACCGAGCATCCCCATTCACTGCTGATGCATGGCAGCAGTGGCGGGATGGGCATTGCCCGGCCGTGCCAGGAACTGTCATGCGCAACCATAGCACACCACTGTGACGCATTGTACTTGTATGTTTGCCACTGTGCTTTCCATTGACATTGACCATGTTTCTCTCCTTTCTTTTCACAGCTTCATCATGCCTCACAGGAGCAGCCGTGTCCACAGCTGCACGGGATGCCTTAGAGGGCGATGATGCTGTCCTGTCCCACAGAGCTGCGGGCATGACTGGGGATGGTGCTATCCCTGGCCCCTCCAATGCACCAGTAGCTCCTGCTGCAGCACCAGAGGTGGTGTGCCCTTCAAACCCTTCAGCTAGTGGTGCCACTGCTGGAGGGCATGACACCTAATGGCTGGAGGGTTTCCTGGGTTGGCTGATGATGGCCCAGGGGACACAGTGGACATTGCTGATGCTCTGCTGGTGCTGGCATCTGGCACACAGAGGGCTTATAGCAATGCCCCCCTGATGATCCAGATACCACACAGATACCGAGGGACATGGTCGACAGTGGTGCACGCAACACACAGGTGTGCCTGCACGGGTGGCACCTGATGCCATAGGTGGCCCTGCTGAACATGGCACACCTGCAGGGTCTGCACAGCACCCCATGGTGTTAGGTGCTGTGCCCTCTACACCTGGTCCTGCTATGGCAGTGGGGTCAGGCAGCACATCCCATCCGGGTGCTGTGGGTCACATGCAGGTTGCATTGGACCATGATTCCACCATCCCTGGACATGATGAGGTTGTGCATGCCCATGCCCTGCCCATGGTGCAGCCTGCCATGGTGAAACCACCACCTGTGGATGCTCCAGAGCAGGCTGGCTCATCACCCATCTGTCAGTGCCATCACCAGGAACTCTCACCCGCCAAAGACATTGAGGGCTATGCCCTCCTCCTGCTGGACACTGTGCAGAGGCAGGCATCCCTATGGACAGAATTTAGGGGCCTCCAGATGCTGCTGGCCCTTGAGCATGAGTCAGCGTCATGTGGCATGCCCAGATGTTGGAAGAGGCATGTCTACTGTGGGTGGGCATGACCACAGCTCTGGAGCAGATTGCAGCCACCGCTGAGGCAGCATGTGCATCCGGTGCATGCCATGGCCATGGGGCCTCCAGACGTACACCCAGGAGTGCCTCTCACATGCATAGGCAGCAGTGTCAGGTGGACACATTGCTGCTGATGATATCTCCACAACTCATCATGCCCAGCATCCTCAGACTTGACATCGCTCACGGGGCCTCCATCCCAATGAATACACATTCACGGTCTCACTGCAGTACCCCTACAGGGGTGTTGGCAACACCACCTGTTGCTGGTGGTACTGAGGAGCATCAACCAGTCATGGGTGAGGCTGCCCATGTGTCTGTGGTGGCCGTGGTGTTGCCCTGTGACACCCAGGTCCCCAATCCAATGTCCACTGCACCTGCCACCTGTGTGTCCCACTCACCTGGCAAATGCTGCCTGGGGTGGTGTGGGTGGCATGCACCTGCCCCAGTGCATTGCCATTGTGTTCCCCCATGCAGTGCCACCTGCATGTCCATGTTCACCATTGTTGTGCCATGTAACATGGGCATGATAAGTGTGTTCCTGTATCTGCTATGCACATGTGCCAGCAGCTGTGCACTGATCCATTCTATTCCATCCCTGGCATTGACATTGTGGCACATGGCCATGTTGACTGTGGTGTGCACATGTGTATGTGTGAATGTGTGTGTGGTTGTGTGTGTTTTCCAAGTGGACACTGGCATGTCTGCGTGCCACTGCTGCTTTGGCACTGTTGTATGGTCTGTGTTGTGTGTGTGTTCCTGAGTGAGGCTGTAAGTGTGGTGTGTTGTGCCCGTCTTGCACTACACACCTGTGTTACTCACCTGCGGTCAGCAATATGCTCCTCCACAATACAAACCTGTGTTACTCACCTGCAATTGCCAAAGTGCTCATCCACAAGTATGTCCCTGTACTGCCTGACCCTTGCAGCCAGGTGTGGGTCATGGCACGCTAGTGCTGGTCCGGCCTGAGGACCCTGTGACACTGCATCCTCATCCCCACCCTCTTCCTCCTCCCTGGAACTGTTACCCTCCTCAGCCAGAACAACTATTCCATGGTCCATGGACATGCTGTGTAGTATACAACAGGCCAGGAATATGCTACAGGCCTTCTCAGGGGTATGCTGTAGGGCCCCACCTGACCTATCCAGACACGGGAATCACATCTTCAGCATGCCAAAAATGTGCTCTATGATGGTGCGCATGGCAGTATGTGCCTCATTGTACCGCTCCTCTGCCTCTGTTCAGGGTCATCTGAAGGGGATGAGTAGTACCATGGCACACTACTGTGTGTAGTATGGATACACCACTGACCATGTTCAACCCTTCCTTGCCTTCCTACCTCCCCCACCCTCCTGATGGTGTCTGGCCCTGCTGCTGCTGCTATCTTCCCCTGGCTGCCCATGTCGTTGCTTTCCACACATGCGCCAGCCCCCATTGTCCAGCCCAGTGTGCCTGGCAGCTGCATATGCATGCCTGCATGTGGTGTGCTAGGCCCTGCCACACCTGCCCCCCATGGCACTGCACCCTTCCTTCCATGCATTGTACTTGTACCACACTGTACCAGTTTGTGCACACCTGCTGCACTGCTCCCCCACTGTCCCACTTTCACTGCCCCCCTGTGCATTGTGCATCATGCTACCTGCACACCTGCCCCCCCTTCTTATCCTGTGCCATGGTGTCCTGTTGTTGAGCAGGTCAGGCTGTCCCACGCACCTACTAAATGTCCGCTTGTTATGTCCCCTGCCTTGAATCTGCAGCACAGGGCAGACTGGTGCCAAATGAAGGCATCATGCGTGCTCCCAGGGTGTGTGGCACAGACACTGCTTATGTGCCCTGTGGCATTGCACAACACCTGGCAGTTTACTGAATAGTACCTCTTGCGGTTGATGTATGTTACCGCATCATTGCCAGGTGGTGCGTGGATTCCCACAAGGGTGCAGTCAATGGCCCTAATGATGCCTGGCATGCATGCCACCCTGTGGAACTGCTGTATGGCTTCTGTTCACTCTGCCTTTGTGCTTGAGAAGTGGATATGCTCCAAAGCATGTGGTAGCAGTGCGGTGAGGAATTGTGTGAGGTGTCAGGAGGTGGATGCCTGTGAGACACCTGTGGTGTCCCCAGATGGCCTCTGAAAGGTTCCTGTGGTGAGTAAGCACATTACTGTTGTCATCTTGGTCTCCACAGCTATGGCATGACCTTGACCAGTGGGTGCCTGCATTTCATCATAGCACAGCTCACAGAGCTGCCTCAGAATGGCCCCATTCAGTCGGTATCGGCCTACTGTTTCCATGTCAGTGAGCTGTTTGAATGACAGTCTGGCATGATACCGCCATGGGACTGTCTGCCTATGGTGCCTTCCACCACCACGTTGCTGAGCCACCCATCTCCTCATCCCCATTATCATGCCCACCATAAGAAATGGTGCTCCATCCATTTTAGCCTTTCAGCTTCCTCTTACGTCCTTCTGGCTCCTGCGTTCCTGCTGCTGGCCTGCTGGGGGCTTGCACTTAAGTCTCCTTCTTTTATACTTATCTTTCCATGGAGCATTTGGTACTTGTGCCATGAGTGCTTCATAGCTGCATCTTCATTTTGCACCGTGAATTGCTCTGCTTTGTGTATGCATGTGTACGTCCCTTCGTTTTGCACTGCATGTCATTTACTTGCTTCCATGGCTCATCCTGTTTGGTGCAGTGCATCTGGCTTGCACTGGGGCAACCATGCTGTCTGTGAATGGCTCCATGGCACATTTTCAGGTTGCACCAGAACATCTAATTTGCGCCTGGCACATCTGCATTGTGAATCCTGCCCAACTTGCTTTGCCTCAGAACTCCAGGTGGTGAGGAAAACTATCTCTTCCACTCGAGACAACATGGTAGTTTTCTGCTCACCAGTAGACATCTCTCTCCCTCCCTGAAAGGAAGCTGCAAAGCCCTCTGCAGGAAGAATAGGAGAATGATATTGAAACAGAACCAGATTACAAACAATGCAATATTTAACTACAAGATACACAAAATACTAATTGTAAGTACAGAAGTATGCATAAATCAAAACGAATCAAAGAAACTTCTGCTTCATAAGAGAAATTAGTTTCATGAGAGAATTGTTAACCAATGGTGGGAGAATCAACCATACTCAAAATATTTTGCAATTTTTCCAAAATTCATAAAAACTATTTGAGTTAAGACATACACTTTCCATATCCGCTATGTTCTTCAAGGTTGTTTTCTGTTATACTAAACCTGCTCCTGTATTATACTTCTGCTGTAAAGAGAGGGCTTAATGTACCTGTCATAATTCACATTTAATAACAGCAAAAATAACTCTTAAAGTGCTAGCATGATATTTATGCCAACTCTCTGGGTAAATACCAAGAACTACAACATTTTTCCACTGTAGCAACAAATAAAGGATCTTTCTAAGCTCAGGCCAAGAGCTTACAAAATTGTACAGAAAAATAACAGTGAAATAAAAAATGGTAATTTGTTTCTTCAGTACCTGCCCAAGAAGCCCAAATGCACATTATTTCATTTATGGCCTTATGTTTAAATTAACCTTTTACCCCAGTGTCCCATGTGCACACAGTCATGTCACATCACACATACTAGGTGGGATTATAGGTTCTTTTAATAAATGTTATACAACAGAATATTGCTCTGGATTGCAGTCAGCAAATACTACTGGTCCAGGATAACTATTGTCCAGTATCATATTATAAAGCACTTTCCTGTATGATGAGGCTAATTATCTGGGGGAAAGTTTCCACTGCCTAATTTTAATCAAAGCATGCCACATATACATAGGTAGTAATGTACTTTTATTTAGTCCCTAGAGCCCAAAAAATACCTCCCTCCCATTTGGGATGCAGGAGTAACAGCCATTCTTGAACCAATGCCACCCACATGCATGCATCATTTTTTAGTTCATATGCTAAATTACAAAAAAAAAAAACAAAACATAAAAATACAACAGGATTAACCATAGCTACACCTTCTTTATCAATAGGTCTAAGCTGGAACCGCCTCTATATGTCTGGAATGTACTTGTATGGTTGTTCCCTCAATTGTATTGTTGCTTCCATGTGTTATGATGTATTGTACTCTCCCGGGTCGTGCCTGAAAATAGTCACCTGCTGGCTAGCGCACCTACCCGGTAAACAAAAACTAAATAATAAATAATAAATAACTTCTCTTTTAATCAGATTCAACTGGCTAACCCAGAACACTTGAAAAAACAAGCTGAATAACCATGCTTCACATTCCCGCAGGATGAGGTAGAACATAACTGAGATAAAGAAACTGGGGAACTAATAAGGTTTTAGTCAAAAATACTCTATTTTATTTTGATAAAAGGCTATTTTTTCTACCCAAATATTACCTTCACAGCTTTGTCTAATTCTATATCCCAATTTACTTTTGCAAGATCTAGGAACTAAACCTGAAAGAACCAAACTGTACCCCAAATATGGTCACTGTGGAATATAGAGAAATACCTGCAATAGCAGTAATCTGAGGATTATCATTCGCTGTACCAGTATATTATGCTTTACTTTTATGAAAGTTGGTTTTTTGCTCCAGCCATATCCACATATTTTTGTGATGTGTTTTGTATAGCAATACCATTCTCTTGCTTTGCTGTTATGTTATTACCACTAAATCATTTGTATATGCACAAGCTTTTATAGGTCTAATCTCACCAAGAGATATACAGTAGCTGATATATCAATTCAGTTTTGTAACATCCATAACAATGGATCAATTATGAATACATAAAATAACGGACTCAATGAGCAGCCTTGCCTGACCCCTTTAACTATTTAAAGGACATATCCTAAGTTTCCGTTGATGAAAGGTATAGCTAGTGTACCTGCATATACAGTGATTTTCTTATCCAATTTATAAAAACATTTGGGATCCTGTATTTCTCTGATGTATAAAAATGATACTCATGTACTACCTTATCAAATGCTTTGTCCTGATCTAATGCCAGGAGAAAACCCTTTAGCTTCCCATGAAACCCTCTTTCAATTATTTCCCTAATGGTAAAAAGATTATCAAAAATATTTCCATTAGGAATAGGATAAGTTTGAATTGGGCAAATAACAATGTCTGCTATTTTGTAAAGTCTTTTGTTAAAAGTCGAATCAAGATTTTTAAGTCATTATTTAACAGGCACAAAGGCACAAAGTAGATCTGTTTTATCACCTTTTTTAAATAAATTAATTAATATGGTTTCCTTCATTGTTCTAGGAACTGTACCTGAGAAAAGCATATGATTATACATTAAAACTAAATCCAGGGCCAATTAATCCGAAAACATTTATAAAATTCCAGAACTAACCCATCTGTACCAAGGGCTGTGTTAGAACTGATATACCTAATAGCCTTCTGCACTTCTTCTAATGTAACTGTTGCCACCAATGTGTGTTAAGACAAGTAGACCAGGAGGAATTTCTAGTTGTGGCTAAATTTCAGAAAGCCCAACCAATATTAGGGAAAATACCAAACATTTTCTCAGCAGTCTGTTGCACAATATCTAAAATATCATTCATGTCCACACAAGGAGGACAATCAGGCACAAGCCTTAAAGCATAAATAATTCTATGTGATACTCTATCCTGACAACTTTAAAACATCTAAATATTGCTTTTTATACTGAATGCCAAATTGCACTTCCTTCTTTAAAGACTGTGCATTGTCATATTGAAAATTGCTTATTTGAATTTTAAGTTATCTTATTTGAGAAGTGAATCAGTTTTCAGTTCTGCTGAAAAGGAAACTAATTATTGCAATTGCGTCCATAACTTTAAATACTTAAAATAGTGATTTTTGTACCCTAATTTTACCTGTGTTTTGAAAGAAGGATTAAAATCAGCTTTTGAACCTTCCCACCACTCCACTGGATTCTCATGCACACAATATACAATTTCTCTAGCCTTATACAACACAAACAATTTCTCTCTGGGTGGAAGACTAGGTTTGCTGGGCAAGGCACCTAGCTTCACCTGAGCTCTTTCCTTCTAGGTTACTTGAAAGAACAGAGCAAAGAACCGTTCCAGAGTAAGGGAAAGGATTAAGGCTTCTTTTGGCTAAACAGATTTACTCGTGTTATTTTTATTTTGTATTAACATGGATTGTTACTGTTTGTTGCTAAAATGTAATTGCTCTATTTTTCTCTGATTCAAATTGTTGTTGCTGGGTATACCTTCTGCTGCATTACTACAAGGTGTGCCTACAGGTGTGTGCTAACAGATTACTGCTGTAATCTTCTGATTCAAATTGTCTATTGCAAGGTATATCTTCTGTTACTGCTTTATTTTTCTCTGTAGCAAAGTGTTTCTTACAGGGTATATCTTCTGTGAAATGATTACAGGTGGTGCTTTACAGATTTTACAGTTTTATCTATCATTAGGATATGCTTTCAGGGCTATTGCATTTGTTGCTGACTGATTGTTTCTGGTCTTACCTCCTTGTTTCTTTTGTCTGTGGTTCTTCTTTTTCTGCAGCAGAAGGGCCCAGCCACCCACCCCCATCCCCAACCACCCCACACTACACTCCTTTTATAGGGTCGCACAGTCATGACATTTCCAGTGGCAAAGCAGGAAGGGGCATATCAGTGGGATGTCCACACGGTGACCTCATTTACAGGGGCACTAGTAATATAATTTGTTATAACAAGTTATACAAAAAACAAACAAACAAAACACAAAATCAAACTTTTGCTTTCATTTTCTTCCTTCTAGTTACTCTGACCAGGTTATAAACCCAGCAACTTATCTGGAATGGATATCATTAACTGCAAATACTGCAGAACACTTTTCAGAAGGGCAGTTTTACAGGATTTAGGACACTGTCCTACATGCTGGGCCATTGGAGATCTAAGGGCTCAGCTCCAGGCAGCATAGGCAGAGATTGTGCACCTCAAACTGCATATTCAAGAGGAAATATATTATAAGAACCACCCGCCATTTTCCCAACATCCAACAGAAAAACCTCGACTGCATATGGGTAGTTGGTCCAGGAGGTTGGCAGGTAGTTAGGAGGGGCAAATTGGGTGCCCCATCACTCGGTGCTCTCCAACATATTACCTCCACAAACCATATAAAAACTACAAACAAGTATCTGCCTCTATCTCTGAAATCAAAGGGGCAGAGAATACTGCAGAGCAAGACATTGCAGCACAGGAGCTAGCTCAACAAAACTTGCCCAAAACAGGAACCAAGACAAGAAAAGCAAAAAGGAAATCCAAAAAATGTCTGATCATAGGAGACTCCATGATTCGAGGAGTTGATACCTATCTCCAGCCGGGGATAATGTTCCGATGTCTCCCAGGTACATCAGCATGGAGATACACTGACTGCATTGCTGAAATTGTTCAGGAAGCAGGATAAAACTTTGATGTCCTGGTACACATAGGGGTTCCTCATGTCTTGTCCCCATACCCAAGGGTTCCAATTCTAATGGACAGGTGCCGAGGTCTTCCTCGACAGCTCATCCAACGTTGGTGGTGTTATGCAAAGCCAGATCTATTAAAAACAAGACAGCTATTATAGCTGATCTTGTTGGATCAACTGATCTGGCTTGCATCACCAAGACCTGGCTGGATGAAAACCCAGGTCCTATATTGGCCTCGGCAGTTCCAGCTGGTTTCTCCGTGATACACTGTCCAAGGTTGGATCGTAGGGGCGGGGGTGTGGCCATTATGTTTAAGACTGAGCTGGGCCTTGTGGATGTGCCAATGGGAAGTACCAGATCCTTTGAATATATCCTGGGAGAGGGTGTAAGTTGTGGGATTCTCCTCGTTTACCATCCACCAGGTGACAGTGGAGAATTCCTGCAGGAGATAGCAGACTTCATCATCGACATGGTGTTGAGGTTTCCCAGACTGATAGTTCTGGGGGACTTCAATGCCTGGATCGACGATGAACTCTCACATTTTGGTCAAAATCTCCTCCAGCTGATGATGATGCTGGGCCTAACACAGGTTATTACCTCCTTGACTCATGTAAAAGGTCATTCATTGGATCTGATCTTCCTTTTGGGTATGGAGATCACTGATTTGGGGGTGGAACCAGTCAGTTGGTCTGACCATCACACCATAAGGTTCAGTTTCAGGGCCCCCCCCAATAGGTCTGCCCCTATTTATATGGTTCGGTACCGACCTTTAAGGGGTATAGAACCCATTGACCTAACGGTGGTACTGGACCTATCGGGCTTGTTGAGTCAATGCATGAGTCCAGATAGTCTCATACTAGCCTATAATAAGGCTGTGGGAGATGCACTGGACAAGATTGCTCCTGTTCATGTTTGGCCTCTCGCCATCCGTCCAAGGAGCTCTTGGTTTGATGGCTCCTTGAAGGAGTTAAGGCGCATTGGCCGAAGGTTGGAGAGAGTCTGGCAGAAGTCTGGAAATGATGCTGACAGGCTTAGGCTGATGGCACATTATGATGGCTATCAATCAGAAATGACCCATAAGAAGGCAGAGTTCCTGTCCAGGGTGATTTCTGCTGCACAAAACCAACTGGCTCAGCTTTTCTGGACTGTGGACAGATTGTGCAATCCAATCTGTCTCCAGCCCAGAGAAGCTTTTTCTCAGTTAAGATGTGAGGAGTTCGCTCATTTCTTTGCAGATAAGGTTGCCAGCATCAGGTCTGGCATCGGTCCGACCTCTCCTATAGGGGGTTGCAGTGGTCAACGTGATGTAGGTAAAGGTAGGTAAAATTTATTTTTATACAGGTAATACATGTCATTTGGACAAAGTCCAGTTTACAAGACAGACCTGTGTAAATTCCTATCTAATACATACATTAAGGTTCCATATTAAAAATAGACAAGACATTAAGGACAACAGAATAAAACCAAAATAAAAAACACAACAAGTTCCACAATATACAAGAGATGTTCAACAATCACAAGTATGAATATTTAACTCCATTATAGTATGAATAAATAAACCTGTGAAAAAGTGACATGTATTCGGTCTGTCTGGTCAGAGTTTCACCGGCTGGAGTTCAGTGACATTGTGAAGATCATCCAAGTACTGCGACCAACCAGTTTTAGTTTGGATCCGGGCCCTACATCTCTCTTAGTAGGATGTGTGGAAGTTATCTGCCTAATCCTTGCTGACATTGTCTGGAAGTCTTTGGAGATGGGGGTATTTCCTGACTCCCTCAAGCAGGTGGTCATTCGACCACTCCTTAAAAAATCCTCCTTAGATCCAGATTGTCTAGCTAACTACTGGCCTATCTCTAACCTGCCATTTGTTGGTAAGGTTATTGAAAAGACGGTTGCGTTGCAATTGGATGATCATCTTATAACTCACAATGTCTATGACACTCTTCAGTCTGGTTTTAGAAAGGAGCATAGCACGGAGACTGCCCTTGTCTGGGTATTGAGTGACTGCCTAATGGCCAGAGATCGAAAGGCATGTACCATTCTGGTCTTTCTCGATCTCTCTGCCGCATTTGACACTGTAGACCATGATGTGTTGTTGGATCACCTGTGGGTTTACTGTGGGCTGTCTGGTACATTCCAAAATGGTTTCATTCTTACCTCACAGACAGGTTTCAGAGAGTTGCCACTGGAATTTATTTCTCTGGCACTCACCCCCAGCCTTATGGGGTACCGCAGGGCTCCATTTTAGCTCCCATGTTGTTTGCAGTGTATATGCTGCCATTGGGAGAAATCATCAGGCGATACAGTCTGGGATTTCACTGCTATGCAGATAATACCCAGCTGTATCTGTCCTTTCTGCCCGGCCAGGATGATGCACTCTCCGTGCTAAATAATTGCCATGCTGAAATCAGACTTTAGATGAGTTCCAGCTGGCTGAGACTGAATCCGGACAAGACTGAGGTATTGGTAGTGGACCCAAGTCATCCAGGGGCGGGTTTGAGAGCTGGACAACCATCAGGCTTGTTACTTGGTGGTATGTTGCTCCCTACCTCCGATCAGGTGCAAAATCTGGGAGTTATTTTTGATGGAGGCTTGACCCTAAAATCTCAGGTGTCAGCTGTCATCAAATCCTCTTTTTACCATCTGAGGAATATCACCCAGGTGAAACACCTGGTTCCTCTGGGTGATCTTCCAACATTGGTCCATGCCTTTGTCACTGCCCGTCTTGATTACTGCAACTCCCTTTACCTAGGGTTACCTGGGGTTGATATCCACTGCCTGCAGCTGGTGCAGAACATGGCAGTCAGGCTCTTGACTAGTACTTTTAGAACCAGTCATATTACACCTGTGCTCAGCGAACTGCACTGGCTGCCTGTTAGGTGGTGGATCACCTTTAAGGTTGGTTTACTAACCTTTAAAGCCCTCCATGACCAGGGACCCAGTTACCTGAAAGATCTCCTGATTCCCTACTGCCCCCTCCGTCCTCTCCGCTCCACCAACGAGAGACTGCTAGAGATTCCCAGGGTTTGATTGAAGACATCAGGATCTCGTGCTTTTGCTTTTTCAGCACCAACCCTGTGGAATTCTCTACCTCATTGGTTGAGAGGATGCCCAACCATCGAAAATTTTAAAACCGGTTTGAAAACATATTTATTTAGTTTAGCATTTCTTTAATTATGGTTATTATATTTTAATGCTGTTTTTAAAATTCTTATTAGTATGTATATGTTTTATGTAAAGCGCCTTGGTTTTGAAAGGCGCTATAGAAATAAAGTTGACTTGTCTTGACTTGACTTGACTAATGTTCTCACCAGCTGGTCAGTTGTGGAGACCAAGGAACACCTGAGCAGGCTGGGTGGCAAACTATCATACATTTCATCTGGCATCTCCTTCTCTCAGATCCTGCCAGTCTGGGAGAGAGGGGCAGATGGACAGAAGTTCAGAGAAGGGGAGACAGAGGAGCTAAACATGTGGCTCAAAGGCTGGTGCCAGGAAAAAGGACACAAATTTGTAGGGAACTGGCAACAGTTTTGGGAGTGAAAGTTCTTTAAATTTGATGGGCTGCATCTGACTAAGAAGGGAGTCAGTGCATTGGGGCAGAAGTTTAATGTCTTTGCAGAATATTTAAACTAGCAAATGGGGAGAGGGGAAGAACACCTCTCCCCCTCAGCTAGTTGTCAAACAGGAGTTCAGCATGTTTGCAGTTCATTTGCATCACCAGGTAACGAAAAAGGTCTGGCTCCCCATATGACACGCAGGGGAAATGCCAGACCTCACCCAACAACTAACACACTGAAATCTGGCCAATCAAAAATCATGTACACAAATGCTCGCAGTCTGGGAAACAAGATCCCAGACATGTAGGCTATAATGACAGAGGCTAAACTGGACATTGTAGCAATTAGCGAGACATGGTTTACCAGTAACCACACTTGGGAGACTTCAGTATCTGGCTATGTACTGTTCAGAAGAGACCAAGGTACAAAAAATGTTGGGGGGGGGTGGAGTGGCCCTGTATGTCAATGAAAATATCAAAGCTATAGAAATTTAGAATACACATCAGAAGCCAGAAGAATTGGTTGTCACCCTGGAAACAGAAAATCAGACAGCCATACGAACTGGGTTTGTCTACAGGCCCCCAGGTCAGGGGGAGGACATAGACACATTACTGTTAGAAGATATACAAAACATGACAGCTAAAGGGGAGATTCTGATAATGGGAGACTTCAACATGCCAGATACAGATGGGTCAATACCAGCAGGAACATCTGCCAGAACTAGACACATGGTGGATTCCCTCCAGGGGGAGGGCCTCAAACACCGGGTACAACAACCCACAAGAGACAGGGCTATCCTAGATATAATACTGACTAACAGGGAGAGTATCACAGATCTTCAGGTAGAATGTCATCTGGGGGCCAGTGACCATCACATGGTATGGTTCAATTTGGCCACTAGAACCAAATCATTACATTCCAAGGCAAAAATATGGAACTTCAGAGGAGCTGACTTTGATAAGATGGCCAACAGAGTTAAGCTAACCCTGGCAAAAAGAAATACAGGTGAGGGGGTACAGGCAAAGTGGGCAAGCATTAAGGATGCAATACTTGAAGCAACATCCCATTGTATTAGAGAGAAAAGGAAGTGCAAAAGAAGAAGAAAACCACTTTGGTTCTCAAAAACAGTAGCAGAAAAGGTCAGAGCCAAAAGACTGGCCTTCAGGAAATATAAGGGAACGCAGCGGGATGAAGAAAGGGAGGCATACCAAACTTCCCTAAGGGAAGCAGGGAATGCAGTAAGGCAGGCAAAGGTCCAAACCAAAGAAACACTGGCAGAAACAGTAATAGAAGGTGACAAGACTTTCTTTAGATACATTAGTGAAAGGAGAAAATCCTGAGGGGGTATTGCTAAGATCAAAGGAGATAAGGGGGCATGTGAGGAGGAGGAGGACCATGTAAAAGCATCTATCCTAAATAGATACTTCTGCTCAGTATTTACTGAAGATAAGGTAGGGCAGGGCCCACAGCTGAGCAACATGGACACAGGGGGGAAGGAAGTGTGCACTAGTCCCTTCACAAAAGAAAGGGTCATACAAAAGCTCGATAAGCTCAGGGTGGACAAAGCAATGGGACCTGATGGCATACATCCTAGGGTACTAAAGGAGCTAAGGGTGGAACTAGCATAACCATTACCAGAACTGTTTAGTGAGTCTCTGCGCACAGGAGAGGTCCCAGAAGACTGGAGAAGGGCTTATGTGATCCCGCTCCACAAGAGTAGTAGCAGGGAGGAGGCGGGGAACTACAGACAAATCAGTCTTACCTCAGTAGTGGGCAAGATTATGGAGGCCCTCCTTAAGGAAAGGATAGTGCAACACCTGGAATCCATAGGAGCACAGGATCCAAGACAGCATGGGTTAACAAAAGGAAGGTCCTGTCAAACTAATCTCATAGATTTCTTTGACTGGGTAACCAGAATGGTGGACCAAGGGGGAGCAGTTAATGTCGCCTACCTTAACTTCAGCAAGGCCTTCGATACTGTTCCATATAGAAGATTGATTAATAAGCTTGGTAGGCTTGGGTGGGTCAGAAGTTGATCAACTGGGTGGCAAACTGGTTGACAGGCAGAAAACAGAGAGTGGTGGTAAACAGTATACGGTCAGAAGAGATGCAAGTCACAAGTTGCGTACCTCAGGGATCAGTCCTGGGGCCAGTCCTCTTCAATATCTTCATCAGTGACACTGCAGATGGATTGGAGGGTAAGGTTTGTCTGTTTGCAGATGATACGAAGATCTGAAAAAGAGTAGATGATCCAGATGGCGTGGGCAGAATGAGAAGAGATCTGGATAAACTGGCAAAATGGTCAGAAGAGTGACAACTGGGGTTTAATGCGAAGAAGTGCAAGATCATGTATGTAGGGAAGAGAAACCCTGAAGCCACCAATAGGCTGGGAGGGGAGTTGCTGGCAGTCACAAGGGAAGAAAGAGACTTGGGCATCATCATCACAGATGACCTGAAATTATCCAAGCAGACCACTAAAGCAGTAGGTAAACTTAGGGGGATGTTGGGGTATATTAGTAGGGGTATCACAAGTTGGAAGAGGGAGGTAATAATCCCTCTTTAAAAGACACTGGTTAGGCCCCATCTGGAGTACTGCATGCAGTACGGGAGTCCACACCTTCTCAAGGACATTAACCAAATTGAGGCAGTCCAGAGAAGGGCAACCAAAATGGTGCAGAGACCGCATCAGAAAACATATGAGGACAGATTAACGGAGCTCAATATGTATACCCTAGAGCAAAGGAGGGAGAGAAGTGATATGATCGAAACATTCAAACACCTTAAGGGCATTAACAAGGTGAAAGAGTCTAACATGTTTCAATATATAAGAAAAATAGCAGGACAAGAGGACACCGCATGAGATTAGAGGGAGGCCAATTAAGGGATAATGTGAGGAAGTTCCTTTTCACAGAAAGGGTGATGGATTCATGGAACAGCCTACATCAGGAAGTGGTGGATATGAATACAGTGCAGGGTTTCAAACAGGCATGGGATAGACATAAGGGAGCAATACAGATGAGTATGACTAGATAGACCATTGACAGGGCAATGGCCGATGGCACATTTATAAAGTAGAAAAGAAATGGGCAGACTGGATGGGTCTTGTGGTCATTATCTGCCATCAACTTCTATGTTTCTACATCTCATTTTTATCCAACAGCAAGTTAGACTTGAACCTCCATATTCCAGATTTCCTTGATGCTACATTCCCTATTGTGCACACAAGATAGAGCCATGTGGTTGGAAGTTTTAAAAGCTACAGTAACAGCCCTCTGAATAGGAAATTGGGGAAAAAGAAATAAATAATCAGATTGAGTTGCCAGGGTACCTCCATGATAGGTTCTCCCCCCATCTGATGCAAGGCTCTAAAACCATCTATCAGCCTGCAGTTGAGGCAAAATAGTTTTTTGTATAGCCCCCCCATTCAATCTAGTTAGTCCACAGTAAAAGTCCTCTTCCTTTATAACTAGTCTGCTTATGTGCTGGTAGGGTTGTATAAGCTTAAACAGAGAAACTCTACTAGGTAAAGACTGCAGTGCATGGACATTTATAATCCTCATAACATAACCTGCAAAGGATGTATCTAATAATAATGTTCTCCCTGGCAAAATGCATAATACTTTAGGTACTTCAAAATTAGCCCCATTTATTAAGATTCCAACCCCATCACATGATTCCTCCCCTTGTGACCAATAAGAATAACCAAAGGCCCATAATGATTTTGCTTGAGATACTTCATAATTCATTTTTAAGCAGGTATCTTGTAAGACAAATAATGTTTCCTGCAAGAGAGTTTAAAATAGAGAATGTGATCAATCCCTTTTTGTAACTCTTGATACTAGTTACATTAATGTTCACCAGATGAAGAATAGTACCTACACACATGGGAAAGTAGTAATGGTGATCCACCCATTATTTCTCAAGTATCCCCTGAACTATTTGTTCTTTAACTTTTACATTTCTTAGCCACTGTTTCCTCAGGGAGAGAATCCTCCTGATTTGAGGAGGCATCCTTAACTAAAGATGTAGCAGAAGAGGCTTCAGACAACTGTTCTTCCTCTTTCATATCACCCCAATTTTCAGAAATAACAGCAAAGTGATTTCTAGTCTACATGGAAGATTTTTGTACTGGTTTAACAGCCTGTTTAGTACTATGCTTAACAGACTGGGTTTGGCTTCTCCCCCTCTTTTCTTGTACTTCATACTGGAAGTCCTCCAGAGGTGAAGGAGGAGGCATGGCTTCCTGATTTATAGGAGGAAGATTCTATGAAGGAGCATTTTCTTCGACTACATCTAGTTGCTCAGAAGTTGTATCTATTAGTTTGTGCTATCTGAGCTGTACTAGTAGTATTGGTATGCTGACTAGGCACCCTAATGGCAGGTCCTGGCATAGGGATGTCCTGTGATGGATCTACCATATTGGGATGCTCTTCAGAAGGAGGGAGTGGGCGAGGACTTTGTTGTAGGACATGTGGGCTATTCTGTGGGGGATTCTGATCTTCAGTAGTAGAGCTCCTGTAGGATTAGGTTCATCAAACTTACCTATCTCTTTAGCTTGAATTCTTGTAACTAGACTTTCCTGGTCCAATGAGTCTTTTTGATTATGTGGTGCCCAAGTGCACTCATAGGATTCATAAGATATCAGAGCTTAAAAAGACTGAGGTCCATATTGCTCGCCAAAAATTACTTATAGCCTTGTACTGAATTTTTATATAGATAGCTGTCAAGTCTTGTCTTGAAGGTATCCATGCTTTCACTAGTCACCACCATCAAGGGCAATTTGTTCCAAACTTTAGCAACTCTAATTGTGAACCAAGAACTTCTTTTTTTTTTTGTTTTACAGCATTCACTCTTCAGTTGTAATGGATGTGACCTAGTTTCATAAATGATGTTTCTAAATTCCAGTCCCAGTTGGTCCCATAATAAATCATCATGGAGAGCTCTAAAAACCATACAAAGGTCACCTCTCATCCTACGATATTCCAAAGTAAAAAGTCCCAGCTGATTTAGACGGTCTTCATAATTTAAGCCTTTAACCTCATACATCCTCCTAGTCGCTTTCCTCTGAATTCTTTCCAAAGCATATTTTGAACCCAGGTCTCCTGGAGACCAAAAATGAGTGCAATATTCCAGATGCGGCCTCACCAAGGAAGTATACAAGGGGAGCAACACTTTGCTACTTTTACTTTGAATATACTTATTTATACAATGGAGTATTCCCCGGCTTTTTTAATTACTTGCTGACAGTGAAGTTTTGGGCTTAAATCATTTTTAACCCTTACACCCAGGTCCCGTTCATCCTCAACCACCTCTACAAATCTATCACCTAACTTGTATTGGTCCAATAGATTGTTTCTCCCGAAGTGCATAACTGTACACTTATTAACATTAAAATGAAGTTTATTTTTATCTGCCCAACTTTCAAGTTTACCAAGTGCCAGCTGTAGGGTGTTTACATCCTCAAGGTTATTTACAATATGACCAATATGGGAATCGTCTGCAAATTTGGTTAACCAGACTCCAGTAGAAGTATTTAATGTGGAAATATATACTGTATGTTAAAGAGGCATAGGCCGAGCACAGAGCCCTGAGGGACTCCTCTAGACACCTGTTCCCATCCTGAGTAAGAACCTTTTATACAACTTGTTGAGTTCTGCAAGTCAACCATGACTCCATCCATCTGGTAGTGTTCTCACTTAAACCCATGTCTATTAATGCATCTATTAGTTCACCATGGGAGATCTTGTCAAAGGCCTTCAAGAAGTCCAAAAATATAATGTCAACTGCCTCATTCTTATACAAAGCCATACTAACGTTGCCATAAAATTCCAGCAGGTTTGTCTGGCATGATCTGCCCTTAACAAAACTATGCTGGGTAATATCAGACTGTGTCTCTTCCCCTATATATTCTTTAATAATTCCCTCGAGGATTTTACTTAAGATAGACATCAGGCTAATAGGTCCATAGTTTGACACTTCCTGCTTAGAACCTTTTTAAAGATAGGTACCACATTAGCTTGCCTCCATATATCAAAAACTTGTCCTTCTTCAATAGATTTTATAAATATTGCTGCAATTGGTCCTGATAAGGGGATAGCTAATTCTTTAAGAATAGGAAGGTGGAGACCATCAGGGCCTGCTGATTTATTGGGATCCGACCCTTGTAATCGAATTTGAATATCTAATGCTGTAATAAAGTGCACTCCTGGTATTGCATGTGAATTACGATTTTTTTTAGCTAAAGTTTTTGTATTGTATGTTCGTCGAATAGATTACATTTGAGTGGATTTGGGCATTGTGCTCTTATTTGTCTGTACTCAAAACATAGATTACAATGAGTCCTGTCACAAACTAAATTTAAATGGGTTTGTGACCCAGATTTGTAACTGGTTTACAGTTGCCCTGGGTAAAAACATACACCCCTGTCCCGGCCAAAGTAAAAACTATCAGGGATGTGACAAATGCCTATATTAGTTTGATGTAGTTTAACCTAAATTTTCCAACCCATTGTCCAGATTCATTCAGAATCAATAATAGGTGTAGAGCAATCTAACACAGTACACCTCTGTTTTTACCAATAGTGAATGTCAGAAATATTTATCATCTCATTTTGGAAAAGAACTTTAATTACTTTAATAGTGGGCTTAGAAATAGGAGTAGCTATGGGGGGGGGGGCACAAAAGGGTGTTTTTTTAGAGATTCATACAGTATTTAACCCAGAATCTTTCAGGTTCCATGACAGTTTTAAAACTAACATTGAAGTTGGTCTCTCCTGCAACATGAACGAAAGCATAAAAATCCACAGGTACAAAACCCATGATGTTTTTAAATAGTGTCCTTGTATCACACACCCTGTCAAGGGCAGGGTTTAACCCCCCACCCATATTAGAGATGGACTGCATTGAAACATAGAAACATAGTAGTTGATGGCAGATGAGGACCACAAGGCCCATCCAGTCTGCCCATTTCTTTTTCTACATTATAAATGTGCCATCGGCCTTTGCTCTGTCAGTGGCCTATCTATTCATACTCATCTGTGTTGCTCCCTTATGCCTATCCCATGCCTGTTTGAAGTCCTGCACTGTATTCATAGCCACCACTTCCTGAGGTAGGCCGTTCCATGCATCCACCACCCTTTCTGTGAAAAGAATTTCCTCACATTCTCCTTAATCGCCTCCCTCTAATCTCTGCTGTGTCCTCTTGTCCTGCTATTTTTCTTATATTAAACATGTTAGACTCTTTCACCTTGTTAATGCCCTTAAGGTGTTTGAATGTCTCGATCATATCACCCCTCTCCCTCCTTTGCTCAAGGGTATACATATGGAACTCCGTTAATCTGTTCTCATATGTCTTCTGATGCAGTCCCTGCAAAATTTTGGTTGCCCTTCTCTGGGACTGCCTTAATTTGGTTAATGTCCCTGTGAAGGTGTGGCCTCCAGTACTGCATGCAGTACTCCAGATGGGGCCTAATCAGTGTCTTGTAAAGAGGGATTATTACCTCCCTCTTACGACTTGTGATACCCCTACTAAAACACCCTAACATCCCCCTAGCCTTACCTACTGCTTTAGAGGTCTGCTTGGATGATTTCAGGTCATCAGTGATGATGATGCCCAAGTCTCTTTCTTCCTTTGTGACTACCAGCAACTCCCCCTCCCAGCCTATAGGTGGTTTCAGGGTTTCTCTTCCCTATGTGCATGATCTTGCACTTCTTTGCATTAAATCTCAGTTGCCACTCTTCTGACCATTTTGCTAGTTTATCCAGATCTCTTCTCATTCTGCCCACCCCATCTGGATCATCTACTCTGTTGCAGATCTTGGTGTCATCTGCAAACAGACAAGCCTTACCCTCTAGTCCATCTGCAAGGTCACTAATGAAGATATTGAAGAGGACTGGCCCAAGGACTGATCCCTGAGGTACCCCACTTGTGACTTGCATCTCTTCTGACTGTATACCATTTACCACCACTCTCTGTTTCTGCCTTCAACAAGTTTGCCACCCCAGTTGGCCAACTTCTGACCCACCCCGAGCCTACCCAGCTTATTTATCAATCTTCTATGTGGAACAGTTTCAAAAGCTTTGCTGAAGTCAAGGTAGGCAACATTAACTGCTCCCCCTTGGTCCACCATTCTGGTTATCCAGTCAAAGAAATCTATGAGATTAGTTTGACAGGACCTTCCTTTTTTGTAAACCCATGCTGTCTTGGATCCTGTGCCCCTATGGATTCCAGGTGTTGCACTATCCTTTCCTTAAGGAGTGCCTCCATAATCTTGCACACTACTGAGGTAAGACTGACTGGTATATAGTTCCCTGCCTCCTCCCTGCTACCACTCTTGTGGAGCGGGATCACATGAGCCCTTCTCCAGTCTTCTGGGACCTCTCCTGTGCTCAGCGACTCACTAAACAGTTCTGCTAATGGCTCTGCTAGTTCCACCTTTAGCTCCTTAAGTACCCTGGGATGTATGTCATCAGGTCCCAATGCCTTATCCACCCTGAGCTTAGCGAACTCTTGTTGGACCCTTTCTTTTTATGAAGGGAGTAGTGCTCACCTCCCTCCCCCCCCTGTGTCCATGGTGCTGAGCTGTGGGCCCTGCCCTACCTTCTCTTCAGTAAATTCTGAGCAAAAGTATCTATTTAGGATAGATGCTTTTACAGGGTCCTCCTCCTCACATGCCCCCTTTCCTTCATTGCCTGCCTTACTGCCTTCCCTGCTTCCCTTAGGGCAGTTTGGTATGCCTCCCTATCTTCATCCCGCTGTGTTCCCTTATATTTCCTGAAGGCCAGCCTTTTCGCTCTGACCTTTTCTGCTACTGTACTTGAGAACCAAAGTGGTTTCCTTCTTCTTTTGCACTTCCTTTTCTGTCTAACACAATGGGATGTTGCTTCAAGTATTGCATCCTTAATGCCTGCCTACTTTGCCTGTACCCCTCACCTGTGTTTCTTTTTGCCAGGCTAGCTTAACTCTGTTGGCCATCATATCAAAGTCAGCTCCTCTGAAGTCCCATATTTTTGCCTTAGAATGGGATGATTTAGATGTGGTAGCCAAATTGAACCATACCATGTGATGGTCACTGGCCCCCAGGTGACCTTGTACCTGGGGATCTGTGATCCCTTCCCTGTTAGTCAGTACTAGATCTAGGATAGCCCTGTCTCTTGTGGGTTTTTGTACCAGTTGTTTGAGGCCCTCCACCTGCAGGGAATCCACCATGTGTCTAGTTCTGGCAGATGTTCCTGCTGGTATAGACCAATCTGTATCCGGCATATTGAAGTCTCCCATTATCAGAACCTCCCCTTTAGCTGTCATGTTTTTTATATCTTCTAACAGTAATGTGTCTATGTCCTCCCCCTGGTCTGGGGGCCTGTAGACAACCCCGGTTCTTATGGATGTCCCATTTCCTGTTTCTAGGGTGACCCACAGTTCTTCTGGCTGGTTATGTGTATTCTGAATTTCTTTAACTTTGATATTTTCATTGACATACAGGGTCACTCCACCCCCACCTTTCTGCACCTCGGTCTCTTCTGAACAATACATAGCCAGGTACTGAAGTCTCCCAAGTGTGGTTACTGGTAAACCATGTCTCACTAATTGCTACTATGTCCAGTTTAGCCTTTGACATAATTGCCTGCAGGTCTGGGATCTTATTTCCCAGGCTGTGAGCATTTTTGTACGTGATTTTCCATTGGCCAGATTTCGGTGTGTTAGTTGTTTGGTGAGGTTTGGCATTTCCCCTGTGTGTCATATGGGTAGACGGACCTTTTTTCTTACCTGGTGATGCAAATGAACTGCAAACATGCTGAATCCCTGTTTTACCACTAGCTGAGGGGGGAGGGGTGTTCTTCCCATTCGACGTATGGGGTGCTGCACCCCTTTCCCCATTTGTTAGTTTAAATATTCTGCAAAGATGTCACACTTCTGCCGCAATGCACTGACTCCCTCCTTAGTCAGATGCAGTCCATCAAATTTAAAGAACTTTCGCTCACAGAACTGTTGCCAGTTCCCTACAAATCTGTGTCCTTTTTCCTGGCACCAGCCCTTGAGCCACATGTTTAGCTCCCCTATCTCCCCTTCTCTGACCTTCTGTCCATCTGCCCCCCTCTCCCAGACTGGCAGGATCTCAGAGAAGGAGATGTCAGACAAAATGGATGATAGTTTGTCACCCAGCCTGGTCAGGTGTTCCTTGGTCTCCACAACTGACCGGCTGGAGAGATCATTAGTCCCTATGTGTACCAGGACATCAATGTTTTCTCCTGCTTTGTGAACAATTTTAGCAATGCAGTCAGTGTATCTCCACGCTGATGTACCTGGTAGACATCTGACCATTGCCCCTGGCTGGAGATCGGTATCAACTCCCCGAAACATGGAGTCTCCTATGATCAGAAGTTTTTTGGATTTCCTTTTTGCTTTTTTTTGATTTGGTTCCTGATTTGGGTGTGTTTTGTTGTGCTAGCTCCTGTGCTGCAGTGTCCTGCTCTGCAGTGTCCTCTGTCCCTTTGTTTGATTTCAGAGATAGAGGCACATACCTGTTGGTAGTGTTTATATGGTTTTTGGAGGTAATATGTTGGAGTGCAGAGAGTGATGGGGCACCCGATTTGCCCCTCCTAACCACCTGCCGACCTCCTGGACCAACTAACCTCTGCTGTCGAGATTTTTCTGTTGGATGTTGGGGAAATGGCGGGTGGTTCTTATAATGTATTTCCTCCTGAATATGAAATTTGAGGTGTGCAATCTCTGCCCATGCTGTCCGGAGCTGAGCCCTAAGATCTGCAATGGCCCAGCATGTATGATAGTGTCCTAAATCCTGTAAGACTGTCCTTCTGAAAATTGTTCCACAGTACCTGCAGTTAATGATATCCATTCCAGATAAGTTGCTGGGTTTATAACCTAGTCAGAGTAATTAGAAGGAAGAAAATGCAAGTAATGGTTTGATTTTGTGTTTTGTTTTTGTATAACTTGTAATAACAAGTTAAATTACTAGTGCCCAGTAAATGAGCTCACCTTGTGGATGCCCCACTGATCTGCCCCTTCCTGCTTTGCCACAGGAAATGTCACAACTGTGGTACCCTATAAAAGGAGTTTAGTGTGGGGTGGTTGGGGATGGGGATGGGTGGCTGGGCCCTTCCCCTGCTGAAAAAGAAGAACCACGGACAGAAGAACAAGGAGGTAAGAGCAGAAACAATCAGTCAACAACAAATGCAGTAACCCTGAAAGCTTATCCTAATGTTAGATAAAACTGTAAAACCTGTAAAGCACCACCTGTAATAATTTCAGAGAAGATATACCCTGTAAGAAACACTCTGCCACAGAGAAAAATACAGCAGTAACAGAAGATATACCTTGCAATAGACAATTTGAATCAGAAGATTACAGCAGTAATCTGTTAGCACACACCTGTAGGCACACCTTGTAGTAATGCAGAAGAAGGTATACCAGCAACAACAATTTGAATCAGAGAAAAATATGTATTGAGCTGGAACCCCTCAAGCAGAGAGCACGTCAGCAATCCTTGGCTGGGGATATGAATCAGTTGTACCCTGTGGTACATCATTCTGTTCTTGATCATTTTCTGGTTCTGTGTCACTGTTACTGTCACTGTTATTTTGCACTTCATTATATGTATCCCTCTGCCTATTATTCCAAATACCTGATGTAGTGGCCTCAGAGTGTTCCTCCTCTTCTTAGTCATGAGGGAGATCAGCTGTTTGCCCACATATCAATGTCTATACCCAGAAGATGCGCAGTGTTGAACAGCAGACGTGGGAGGGGATATTCCTTTATCATTCAAAGCATTAGTGTTTTCTGTAACATTACTCTCCATAGGTCCCATATTAGTTAGTGGCTTTTCAGAATCAGCCATGGGAGAAACAGGAGGTCTGGCTGCAGAAACTGCTGCCAAAACCGAGGGCAGCGCATCAGTAGCGCTCAGCTAAGTTGCAGTCATTACATTACCTGTTGTCATTGTGATGACTAGAACTGATACAGAAACCAGCACATTTTGTTTTGACACAGGTGCTGATTTTGTAGTAACTGCAACCACAATATGAGCTTGACTTTCTTTCTTGAGAATTACTGTAAAAGTAACTTCAACATTGTTTGCACTCATGACTGTGACAGATAATTTTGTAGACTGTTCAGAGAAGGAATAGAAGGTGGCTCATTTACCTCTGTAGGAATGGCAGTCCAGAACTTGCTGCAGACAGTTTTTGTTTTTCTTTTGTTACAGAGGTTGTAATATTTGGTAGCTGCATGATTCTGCCGCAGTTGTTTTTTTTTCCAGGCAGCCACCTGCTACTGTCTCCTTTAGGGACCCACCCAGCTGCTTTCAGTGCTTTATCAGCCATCCATCCATCAGCTTTTTCTTTCAGAAACTGTGGGGTTGAAGCTGGCCCAGCTGTTTAGCAACAGCAGTATTCACACCAGCAGTGTTCTCTTCCATAGAAACAGTAGCTGTGCTATTAGCAGAAGTAAAGGGGGAACAGAAAAACATGAGATCATACTTGCTGTTTTCTTTTCTTCTTTTGCCAAAAACTCCAGTAAGTGTGCTTTGTGAGCTGTCATTCCTTCTTTCAATATCACCTCAGTATCCAGGGCCTGGGGAAGAACTTTGTCTGTAACATCCATAGCCATCACTATCTATTCACCAGAAATAGAAACAGGTAGTGAGAGAGCTACCTCACTGTATTCCACAGATACTTCCTCAATGAGAAAATCACTTGATGATTCAGCAAGAATAGGTTCTTCCATATTTAAAGAGGTAAGGTTCTCAGTAACTTCACCTCCTGCATCATCACCACCACCACCAAGATCGGCCATCTTGTCTGTTGAGAAGATGACCAGAGATTCACCCTACAGGAAGAGTAGAGGAACTTTTTTGAAAACAAATATCATACAGCACAATCTTACAACATGCATATGACATTTGCAGGCCTTTCACAACATAGAATAAAAAAGAAACATTAGAATCATATCATCTTAACATTAGGCACAGTAGTAAATTTCTGCCTTATTATGTCATCCAATGACAAGATATCCAGTATGCCTTAAATAATGATGGATCATAGTTTCCCCCCTCATATTGCTCTACTCTTTAATGCTTGAAAAGTTGTAAGAACAACTGCCTCAGAAGAATTAACTTTTTGCTGAATTTGCTATGCACACTGGGCCTACCCCAGATAATACCTGCAGCATACAAAAATTAATTGTAACATTGCTGGATGAAACTTTTTCCAGGCCCCTTGGTATAAACCTAAAACTGGAATAGAATAGGTAACAGTCTGAAACAATGGCACCTTCTACTTAGTACACAAAGCCTGCCAAAATGAAACAGCAAAAGGGCATTCTAGAAGTAAATGACTTTGTTTCAGGGATGGTTCCACAAGAATTTCTAGGGCAGACTCTCTCTTCTATGCTTTTATGTTTATGAAAATCCTTTACTGCCATCCTCCCATGAACACATAACCAAGACATATCCCACGTTTGTCTTGAGATATTTTTGTTTGTTAACTGTTCCATTGCCTCGTTCTCCCTTTCCTCTGGACAAAATTTCAAATTCACTATACTAGAAATATTTGAGCCTAAAATATAATTATACAAATGTTTTCAATACATTGAAATTACTTGTGGCAAACCCAATTTCCACTCCTTGATTTTTCTAAAACATATATTGCTAAATAATGTGACTGTGAGCAGATATTTTGCTTATCCAGGTCCCAACATGCCATTCAATAAAGAACAGAGTAATCCAGTCTAATATCTAAGTAGTCCCAAACTTCATAGTTCCTTTTAGGGCTACTGACACATTTTAATAGATAGTGAAAAAAAGAAAACAATAGGGTTAACCAGTCCAACCCTGCTTATATGTCCAGTATATAATTTCTCTTTCAATGGGATTATGGAGACTGCCCCATAAACCTTCAAAAAAACCCTATAAATTCTAGTTTCCAAACCTTTGGGTGGTGGAAACACATTCTAATATATAAAAAACAGGGAAGCAACAAGGACTTTATTAAATAAACCCTTTTCTTTTTTGATAGTGCTCATCATTTCCTTGATAACAGTTTTTTTTTCTGTTACTTCAATCCACTCATTCCAATTTTCCATGCACATATCCCTACTTCTTTATCTTACTCCTAATTTTTTTACTGGCTCATTACTAATGTGTACTCCCGAAATATTATCTTGTAGCCTTAAATGCTCCACTGTTCCTACGTGTATTCCAAAACTCTTATTACAATTAATCATGGCTCTTGCCAATTTGGAGAAAAGTTCAATAATATTCTGTGTATTTTGCCCTGAGTCAGGTTTATTAAAGATAATACATAAATCATCTGCACAGGCCAACGTCTTGATTGCATGTGTGTCTTCCATTAACTGAATCCTTCTAATACTCAGGCACTGATTAATTAAGCATAACAGTGGATCTAACAGAAAAACATACAGCATAGCACGGGGCTTAGAGGACATCACTGCTGGACCCTTTTCTTAACTAATACTGCATACCTATATTGTGAATTAACTTAAGGGACCAGTACAGAGTTCTGATATAATAGTATAATCCATTGTAGCAACTATTTTGGAACTCCATACTTTAATAATAACCTCTTCCACATAAGTATGTGGGACCCTGTTAAGTGATTTTTCCTGATTCATACTTAAAAGAAAAACTTATACCATTCCTCTAGTTCCCCTTTCAACAAGTTCTCTAAGAATGATTAAACTATCTAAACTATTTCTAGTTTGTATTGCACAAGTTTGTTCTTCAGAAATTACTATAGAAGCCATATTCTTTAGTTGCTGTGCTAAAATTTGCGACAAGATCTTTAATTCAGGGTTTAATAAACTTAATGACCACCAGTTACCAATATCCATCTTATCTCTCCTTTTGTGTAAAAGGAATAGCAATGCTATCTGACAGACTGAGGCAATGTACAAGTGTCCAGAATTTCATTATATAAAACCTTCAGTATAGGCAGTAAATATTATTTAAACATTTTATAAAACTCCGCTGGGAGCCTATCTGACCGTATTATTTCCAAGATGACCTATGGTCCATTCCAACTCAAATAATGAAACCAGACCAGTAACCTGTGCTAATATATTAGTAGAAATACATGGTATCTCTAATTCTTTTAAAATAAAGTTGTCACCACTTGAGGTTCCTTGTACTCCAGATATTTCCTCATCATTTACCTGTACTGCTGCTAATATTTCCTCAGGGTCTGAGACTAGCCATCTATCAGATTTCCATCTTATCTCCATCATCGCTCTCTTCTCTACCATTTCTTTGCAACTGGAAAAGGTATCTAATGATTGGGCTTTGCCTTGTGTCACAATTTTTTACCTGTTCAAGAGGTGTTAGTCTATCATACTGAAACCATCTAATTTCTTCCTTAACTTGGTTAATTTGATCAGGCAAATCTAAAGCATATTCCTGACTTTGGGAGATGAGACTATGCAAGTGTGACCTGAGGGACACATATTTTAAGTACTGAGTATTATATCTCTTATGTCCATATATCTGAAAAAAATGACAAAACTCACCCTTTGTTTCCTCCCACCACTGTCCTACCATATCATATGCTGAAATTAAAGTGCATCTTGCTTTAAACAGTGCTAACCAATTATCCTTAATATATTGACTCTCTGGCAAAGAAACATTCAACATCCACAAATTCTTTTTGTTTACAGTATTAGAATGCCCTACAGAATTGGAAGAAAAAATGGCTACATGGTCTGAGCTTTCTATCATTATTATCCTAGCAAATTGTACTTTAAGAGCCTTGGACAAAAATAAAAAATAAATTCTGGTTGATAAAGAACCCTCAATAAAAGGTAGCCATATGACCACTATTACTTTGGACCATACCATCTTTCAACCCTGCTGTAGTGATAATTGATTTCAAGTAATTCATATCATTATATATTTTGCCTGTTGCACCACCCCTATCTTTTACAGAAATAGCAATAGCAATATTTTTCTGTTACTTTAATCCACTCATTCCAATTTTCCATGCACATATCCCTACTTCTTTATCTTACTCCTAAATTTTTTACTGGCTCATTACTAATGTGTACTCCCGAAATATTATCCTGTAGCCTTAAATGCTCCACTGTTCCTATGTGTAATAGCAATTAAAATCTCCTCCCAAAATAACAATGTTTCTTGTGTGTAAATAAAGATAACTACTTTGAAATAGTGCTATCCTGCCTGCCTACATTTGTGGAGCATATATGTTTATCAGTCTCAGTTGTTGTCATGCCTTTTCTATGTCCAGCAAGAATGCTCTGTCAGGTTCTATTTCTATTAAGTTTTTTACAGAACATGAAAAACTTTTAAACAAGATGCCCACCCCATCACACTTATTTGTTCCCTGTGACCAGAAAAAGACACCATGAGGACACAATTTTCTCATTGCTGAGATTTCATATAATGTTTTCAGTCTTGTATCCTGCAGAAACAAAATATTCTGCAGCAGAGTATCCAGAACAGCCATTGCAGTTACCCTTTTCTGATATGTTTTAATAGTATTTACATTAACTGAAACCAGAGATATCAAGACACTGCTACAAATTGTAATATATTAAGGGGATCTCTGTTGCAGTGCATGACTGCAACCGTGTTATCCACTTAGATTTTTTCATAGCCGATGATTCTTGTGTGGATTCATCCCAGTCTGAGGAGAAACCTGGCTCAGAGGATGTTACTGAGGATTTTTCACCCTCTTCCTCACCTAAATCACCCCACTGTTTGGAAGCTGCAAGAACTGCATATTTATTCTGCATTTGTACTTCTGTGGATTGCTACAATTTAGACATCTTAGTCCCTCATCTCCCTTGTGACAGGGTTTAGGCCTGTCCCTTAAACTGGATCTTCAACATGTGCTAATGAACATAGTGAGATTTCAAACAAGAATGATTCATTAATACTGTCAGATCTTGGAACTCAAGAACCTGCACAACCAAAAATTAATTTTCCTAAAACAAGCATTGGAGGAGTGCTGCGTAGTTTTTGTGAAAAATGGTATGGGAACTGACCATGGTTGGAATACTCAGTAGTGACTGATAAGGCCTTCTGTTTTCCCTGCCGGATGTATGCATGCCCTGGCAATTCTGGTGGAATGGGATTTGATATGACTTTTATATCCTCTGGGTTTTGCAACTGGAAAAATGTTCTTTGTCAAAGGAAAGGTCTCAACAAACATGAGCACAGCTTAGTCCACTTGAATGCAATAGCTGATTGGACTGCAGCAAGGAAAAAAGAGGCCACCAGTGCCACAATTGCTGCTCTGGTGTCATCTGCACAAATTGAAAGATACTATGTTAACACCTTGGGTAAAATCATTCAGTTTGCTGTTCTAAATAACCTGCTTCTGAGTGAAAATAAAGATATCATCAAGTTTGATGAGTTAGATCTAACACTGAACAATTCATCAGGAGTTTTTGTAAACCTAATTAAGTTTACTACAGGACAAGATCCAATATTCATGAATATTCTGAAAACCATTCTGAAAAATGCAAAGTACACTTCTGCTGAAATTCAAAATGAAATAATTGACAATATGAAAAAAATACTTCTGTAAGATATTGTTGCTGATATTAAGAACAATGCTGATGTCAAGTTCTTCTGCCTCAAGTCTGACATCACAAGGAATGTTGTGAATGTTGAAAATCTGTCCATTATTTTACTATATTCTGTTGATGGCAAACCAAAAGAGATACTTATTGGAGTATCACAGTTGTATTGCCTCACTGCTGAAGATATTACACAACTGATCTTGAAAGACATCCAAGACCTGGGTATAAATCTTCAAAATATTTTATGTTCTTGCTTTGATGGTGCCTCCATTATGTCAGGGTGCAAATGTGGTGTGCAAAAGCTTTTGCAAGAGAAATGAAGCAAGGAAATTTCTTACACACACTGTTTGAATCATCAGTTACTTCTGGTGGCTACGCATGTGTGTGAGAAGAGCGCAGCCGTGGCAGATATGTTCTCAAATTGCAACTCTTTGTACGACTTTTTTTGCAGACATGAAGTTAGTGTACTATACAAAGGTCAGCAACTGCAAAGACTCATAGACACAAGATGGACTGGTCACCTGAAAACCTTGGAAGTAATCCTCAATAATTTGGAAGACATTCAGATTGTTTTGTCAGAGTTTGCAAATGGTTACAGTGATCTGTCAGTTGAAGTAAGAGGGCTACTGGAAGATACAAAATTATCCCAATTCCTGTTCTTGGCCGAGGTTATGAGAATGATTTTGAATGTGTATGCTCTGGTGAATAACTTCAAAAGGAATTAATGCACCTTGCTAAGGGACTTGAATTGATTACTGTTTCCTGTAAAACACTTCAACAGAAGAGATAACTGTTTGAAGATTTTGTAGCAGATATTTCATACAAGCACCTGATTTTGAAAAGTGCCTGGGATGAAACATTGGCATTACATTGTGTTGGTGCCCCCAAAAGAGCCAGGGTGCTGCCCCAAAGGTTTCAAGATTCAGTCATCACTGAGCATTTACCAGGATTCCAAACTTCAAATGAGCATCAGTGGTCCCAGATTTATCATGAACTGATTGATGAACCCACTAGTGAAATGCAAAGGAGATTTTCTCAGAAGAACTCAGAGTTATACAAAAGCTTGTCAGCAATGTATTCTGCTAGCTCTCCTGACTTCTTGAAAATGGAATCTCTACATGCTTTGATTGACTTGCTTGTATTAGACATTGAGAAAGTCAAAGTTTAAATGGCTGTATTCAAGGCACTGATGGATAAGAAACAGTACAAGGAATTTGAAGAAGTCCTTGGTGCTGCTAAGGAATTAAAGGATTCCTTCCCATGTATATCTGAAATGTGTATTGCTATCTTGCTATTTGGCACATCAATTGCTGCTTGTTAGAATTCATTTTCTTATTTGAAAATAATTTTATCACATCAGAGGATGAGCATGGGTCATGAACGAAAGAGAAACCTCTTTCTCCTGTCATATGAAAATGATGTGACTTCAAGTCTCAACCTGGATGTCTTTGTGGAAGAATTCAAACTTTACTATCCAAGAAGACTTCAACTTTAGTTTAATAACACTGTGTTAACCTTAGTTTCCAACCACAGCGCTTACATGTTTAGACTTAACTGTTAAATGATTTACACTCAGGCACATAAAACAAGGCTTACTTCTCTGTCATCTGACTGAAACTGCATTTTGACAAATCACGTGACAGGAAGTGTGACTGGTAGCTGCCCCCCAAGTCATTCTTTCTGCATCTCCCCCATCTCACTGTTCTAGCTATGGGCCTAATTTTAAGCCTTTTCATTTGTTTTATTTTCTTTGTTTATGAAGTGAATAAACATTGCGCCAGACCAACGGTGCATTAAACCATAAATTCTCTTGTGGTGTACATCTGTTATCCCACTCCCTTGTACATCCCTCTTTTTCTAGAGGAAACAACAGTCATGTTCATCTCCTCAGGAGGGACGGGGAGGCATTTCTTGCTGTAAACTTTTTCACTACTAGCATCACCTTCAGGCTCTACACAGGGGAAATTATTTCCACCCCAGATGTTGTTTCCATTAATGGGGGAATTCAGATCCACTGTCCTGTCCTTTACATTATTCTCTATCCCTGGGGCATCCATAGTAGTCTTAGAGGGGCCAGGGGTCTCTTTGGAAATATTCTGTTTGGATGTAGTCTCCCACTCCCTACCACTATTAGTTTGCTTTGCAAACCTTCTCCTAGTGGTCTCAGCTACCCCCACTGTTTGTTTTCTGCCAATCAAATCCTCCTGGTTCAATCTTCCACTCCTATTTTGTGAGGCCCAGGGACACTACCTATAGGACTGTCCCTGCTCCTCACACAATTTGCATATAAAAGGGTTAGGACATCTCATGCTAGTATGACCATATTCAAAACATAAATTACATCATTATATTCTGAATGCAGCACTTAGATGCCCACTGTGACACTCACAAGGCTGTCCTGGATAGACACATACCTCTCTTTTACTCCCTAAGTAAAAACTACTAGGAAGGTGACAGATGCCTATATTCATCTGATTCAGACACACCTTGAATTCCCTCCACCCAGTCCATACTTGCCCTGAGTCTATTATAAGTATTGGGTTATCTAAACCAAAACATCACACCTTTGTTTCAACCAGTATAAAATGTCTGAAACATTAACAATTAATTTCTGAGCATGACAGTAATTGTTTTGATAACTGGTTTAGATACTGGAATTGCTGTGAAAGGGGACCACAGAACAGTGTTCTTTGGTTGCTCATATTTCAACCAGAATCTTTCTAATGCTTTTTAATGTCTTAAAACTATTATCAAACATAGTTTCCCCAGAAATAAGAATAACAGCACATAATTCCATAAAGAAAAAAAAAATTAGTTTTTCAAGTTGCAAATGACATATGTACTGGCGGAGAATGTATTCTGAGTTGGCAGTCTGCCTGTGAAGGATTAGTGGGCATTCCAAGATCTGTCTAGCTTGGAGCAGGGAGCTAGTGCCCTGACCCTGCAGGTTGACGGACTCCGGTGTGCAGCTGAGTGGGGGTCTTGACCTTACTCGTCGGGTAGCTGGCGACTTGGGCTGATGTCCCCTTAGGGTTTCCTGTGGGGCCTGTTAGTAAGCGGGCCTGGTTGGGGCCCTATAGCATAGACTGCTGGTTCACAGTTTGGCTACCTAGCAGGATTTGTCGAGGCTGCTCTGGCTCCGGAGTAATTTAACAACCAGAAGTGGACCTTCTGGATTTGTTTTCCTAAACATGGTCAGATCTTTTTAGCTATCTTTTCTTCATTTACAATTTGATTAAAAGGCAGTGAGAGTGCCTTCTCACCTCAGTTCTGGTAAGGTGAGAGTGCACTAGATTAACAAAGTGACTGGACATATCTCTAGTAACTTCTCCCTCCCCCCTGTAGTGAGAGTATTTTCAGGGTCGGAGAAATTATTGAGGTTTATGTACATCTTCCAGTCTCCTCTGGTGGTGTGAGGACCATTATGGACCAGTAATTCTGAATATTTCTACAATTTGCTTTATATGTGCATTGACTATATCTAGCCTTTGGATTGATTTAAATCTGCAGGCTTGGACTGAATAAGAGTGTTATTTTATTTTTATAATTTTAAAAATACAGCTTTTAGGGGTTGAGTTTAAAAATTGTTGTTGGTTATATATTTTGTTTTAAGTTTAGTTATAGATTTTGTTTAAAATTCCACCCCCCAAGTGAGAGTTGTGGGTTTTGTATTTTTGTATTTTAGTTCTGTATTTTATTTAAATATTGTTTAATTTTGTTTTGTTTTATGAGTATAACTGGTATAATTAAGTGATTAGAGCTTCTTCTGTTATTTGCTTTTAGTTGTGGTTTACTGTGGTCATCAGAATGTGTTGGAGGCCTGCCCCCACAGTCATGCACTATTCACCCTCTGACTTCTGCACCCTCCACCCCTTTATCTCACCTCATTGCAGTTTACAACTTACCAGCACTGTATAGCGCTGGGTATTGCCTGTCGGGAGGGAGGGGGATTGGAGGTGCGAACGGTGGAAGGTGAATGAGAGTGGCCATCACATCGGGGTCGTACAGTACAGAAGATGCCCTGGGGCTAAATGGAACCCAGATCATGGCCCACCATGCCTGGTTTCCATAACCAAGGGCAGTACCAATTTTGGTGGGCGGGTGGTTTGGGAAGCACTGGAAACTCATTCAACTCGAGAGGTGTGATGCAATGCCAGGTCCATTAAAAACAAGACTGCAATTATTGCAGATCTTGTAGGAATGGTGGACCTGGCTTGCATCACCAAGACCTGGCTTGATGAGAACTCTGGCCACATATTATAGGCTGCAACTCCAGCCGGGTACTCGGTGATCCACCACTCAAGATTGGATCATTGGGGGGGGTTGCAGTCTGTTTCAAATCCAAACTGGACCTCATGAGTGTACCAGTTGAGTAGACTGAGTCATTCAAGTGAACTGTGGTAGCAGGTGTAGGTTGTAGGATCGCCTGCATCTACTGTCCACCCAGGGATGAGAAGAGGTTCCTTCAGGAAATGACAGACTTCATCATCGACACGGCGTTAAAGTCGCCCAGACTGATGGTTGTGGGTGACTTTAACACCTGGGACGATGATGAACTTTTGCAATTTGGACATCAGTTCCTCCAGTTAATGCCATCTCTGAGCCGTACACAGATAGTTTCCACTGCTACCCATAAACATGGTCAGTCTCCTGATTTAGTCTTTCTCCTGGGGATCAAAGCCTCAGATTTGGTGGTGGAACCAGTTGGATGGTCCAATAATTACACTGTGGGGTTCAGATTTATTGCCCCCCTTCACAGGCCTACCCCTGTGGAGATGATCAGGTATTGCCCTCTATGAGATATTAGCTCTGAAGGCCTGGTGGCGGTGCTTGACCTATCGATCCTTCCATCAGCAAACAGCAATCCAGAAGCCCTAGTGATGGCCTATAGCACAGCCTTTTCAACAGCCCTGGAAGTCATTGCTCCTGTCCATGTGTGTCCTCTCTCTCTCTTCACCCTTGGTCCCCTTGGTTTGATGGGACTTTGATGGAGATGCAGCACTTAGGATGAAGGTTAGAGCATAGCTGGTGGAAATCCACCCTGGATGCTGACCACATTAGATTGATGGACCATTATCAAGCCTATCAATCTGCAATCACCCATAAGAAGGCAGAGTTCCTGTCTGAGGAGATTGCAGCCACTCAGAATCGACCAGCTCAGCTTTTTCAAACTGTGGACAGACTGTGCAATCCAGCCTATCTACAGGTTCAAAAAGCCTTTTCACAAGTAGAGTTTAATAAGTTTGTTAATCTTTTGTGACTAAGGTGGCCGACATCAGGGTGGCGCTCCAGCCAGCACACTCTACGGGCGTTGCTTTGGATTAGTGCTTGGCCACTGCCCCTCAGTTTTTCTGGAGTACATTCAGCCGGCCAGAGTTCATGGATGTCATGCGGATTGTCCATTGTATGTGCCTTAAGTGCTGAAGTTTGGATCCAGGACCAACTTCCCTGGTTAAGGGTTGTATTGACATAATTGGTCCAGTCCTTGCATGGATAGTCTGGTGCTCCTTGGAAACAGGTGAGTTCCCTAGCTCCCTGAAGGAGGCAGTAATAACACCCCTCCTGAAGAAAGCTTGCTTGGATCCAGACTGCCATGCTTACTACAGACCAATCTCAAACCTCCCCTTTTTAGGAAAGGTGATTGAGAAAGTAGCAGCTGCACAACTGGAGAACCATTTGACCATCCATGACAGCAATGAACCTCTCCAGTCCAGTTTGTGAAAGAGGTATAGTACTGAGACAGCACTGGTTTGTGTGCTCAATGATCTCCTGATGGCAAGAGATCAGGAAAACCATTCCATCTTAGTTCTTCTAGATCTCTCATCAGCATTTGACACTGTGGAACATGGGGTCCTGCTCAGATGCCTGAGGTTCATCTGTGGCCTGTCAGGTACAGTCCTCAGGTGGTGTACATCTTTCCTTACTGGAACAAATCAGAGGATGGTGTTGGGGGTTCATTCCTCAGACCCAGTTTCTCGATCATGTGGGGTTCCTCAGGGATCGGTGTTGTCCCCCATATTGTTCGTAGTGTACATGCTGTCCCTCGGAGACGTTGTAAGAAGATATGGGCTGAGGTTTCAGTGCTATTCTAATGATACCCAGCTCTACCTTTCTTTTTCACCTGACCAGGTTAGAGCTCTCTCAGTCTTTAACAACTGCCTCGCAGAAATCCAGTATTGGATGGATTTGAGCTGGTTGAGGTTGAACTCGGAAAAGACTGAGGTGCTGATTGTAGACCCAAGGCACCGCACAGTGGGGTCTGGGGTAGGTTCACTATCAGGACTTTTCCTTGGGTGCTTATCATTCCTGACCTCTGAACGGGTGCAAAATCTGGGGGTCATTTTTGATGAAGGGCTTACACTATGTTTCCAGGTGTCGGCTGTTGTCAAGTCCTCCTTCTACCATCTGAGGAATATCGCCAGGGTTAAGCATCTTGTTCCATCTGGTGATCTTCCTATGTTGGTCCACACCTTTGTGTCCCTGTGCCTGGATTACTGCAACACCCCCCTACCTAGGGCTACCTAGGGTGGAAATCTGCCACTTGCAGCTGGTGCAGAACACACCGGCCCAACTTTTGATGGGAACCTCCTGGTCCTGTCATATTTCACCAGTGCTGTGCAGACTGCACTGGCTGCCGGTACAGTGGCGTTTCACCTTTAAAGTCAGTCTTCTGACTTATAAAGCCTTACATGGACAAGGCCCAGACTACCTGAAAGATCTTCTGGTACCTTACTGCCCTGGGTGATCACTCCGCTCGGCTGACGAGGGGTAGCTAGAGATTCCAAGGATGTGTTTAAAATCTTCTGGGGCCTGGACATTTATGCATGCACCCCTACCCTTTGGAATTCTCTACCCCATCAGTTATGGGAGTGCGTGATCATGGAGGGATTTAAACAGGCACTTAAAATGCATCTGTGGTATCAAGCTTTTAGTGACTGATTTAAATCTTTTTTTTCTAATTTTTTTTTTCACCTCCACACCCAGGCATCCTTCCAGGATGTCTTCTCAAAGGCAGCCTCTACTCCTGGCCTGAACCCTGCATCCCTCGGAGGGGCTCGCATGACAACCCAGGCAGACCTAGCCCCCTTGGATCACCCCCCAGGGTGGTCCTATCCTGCCATGATGGCCTTTCTGGGATTAGATAGGCCTTACCTGGATGGTGGGTCAGCTGTGAAGTTCCCTGAGCACAGGGACGGTGTTGGAATGTGGGCTGCATCCCTGGAACCCCCATCATCTCCATGAATGAGGGAGTGGTTTTACTGCTTTTATTAGTCCCCAAGAAGCTTGGATATGCAATGGTGACTGGGTACAATGTGCCGCCACCCGCCAAGCTCCTCCCAGCTGCAAGTGCTACCACTGCTTATGCTGCACCTGACCATTGCCAGGTGCCGCTGTGGAGTGGCACAACCCCAGAACCCTTCCCAAGGAAGGGAGGGCAGTCTTCTGCACACTCCATCCCTTCCCTCCCTTACCAACCCCTGGTGGCCCTGGCTCATTCCTGAGCCTGGGTCACTGGTGTGGTGTCCAGTGCCTTAACCCTCAGCACCACAGGACCAGCCAGATTAAAATTTTACTAGAGCTGTACTATCTGTTTTTATTCTATTTATCATGGCATGTGATATGTTATTTTAAATGACTGTTAGGCACCTTGATTATTGAAAGATGCCATACAAATAAAGATTCATTTTTATTATTATTATTACTCAGTCTGGGGGTGCTTCCAAGTTGCCCATGTACTGTAGATTTTTTTGTTTGTTTTTTTGCAGCTGGCTGCCTCTTTAACATCCACCCTGATCCACCCAGATCTTGCATACCACTGGGACCTCCACAGTGGCCGATCACTCGGGCTTGCCCCACAAGACAGGGCCACCAAGTCACCTCCCCGATGTGGAAACTCATCCAGATTACCGGAGGCATCACTGCCACTGGCAGGGCTCCATGGGCTTGCCCTCCCAGGTGGGGCCATGAGTTGAGCCAACTGGTAAAACACTGTCTTAATCAGGACTGGGAGGAGTGGCTGGGATTGTGGAGCTGGCAGTGGATATCATGGCAGGAGCTCCAGCCATTTTTAATATGCAGCTCCCCATGGGAGTGACATGCAGTGATGTGGTACATCTGCCCCATCCCCATGATTCATGGCACCAGCCACGGTGGAACCCTCAGCCTCCATCAGGGGTCTGTAGAGTGCCAGACACTCTTCCACCCTCCTCCCAAGAAGGAGAGCTGTCCCCAGGATGCTCAGTCCTCCTCTACCCAGCTGGCTGGCCCTCCAGTTCTGAGTCTGTCCCCAAACCCAAGATATCGGTGCCACTAACAGCCACATTGCCGCTGCACCAGTGGGCTGGCACTGCAACTGTATTGTGGTTTTACTGCATTGCATCTCTGAAGTGGCTCCCCCTGGACAGCAAATAAGAATGAAAATCAAAAGGTGTGGTCAGGTTCTTCAGCCCTAGATGGAGGCTGAGACACAGAGTCAGTTTGTGAAACATTATTAAAATCCAAACCTGATGCCTAATGAGAAGACATATATTCCTCTTCTGATTGGTCCTCCATTATCTCTCTATGATGGGAGCAGTGGTGACTTGGACCTGCAACCACAGTTTCAGAGTCCAGCAAATTTGGTTGATTAAGAAAAGTTCCAGGGCCTGTTTCTGAAAGATTAATGCAAGGTGTGGCAAACAGCAGCTTGTACCGATTGCCAGTTCACAAGGGATCCTGCACCTAATTCACTATCTGGTAGGGTCCCAGCTCCAAAGTCCCGCAGCTTGTGGCAAATGTGGTCATGCAGCAAAAAGATGGAACAAGTAAGAGGTTTGCTGAAAGCTGCAGGGCGGTTGGATGGCATCTTCACCCAGGGACAGAGATCTACAGAGAGGCTGCCAGGATTGTGGAGGATAGGGCAGTGCATGGGAAGGACTGGTTGGACACAGATTAGTGATGGGTGGAGTGGTACCAGAACCCCGATGGGTCTTTGGAAGGGGTACTGCCATGCCAGTGTGTTGGGGTGCCCGCATGCTGGGTACCATGGGGGCCACTCTGGGCACCCCATCACAAAGGGCTACAAATGTTGCAGGGGCATAGGAGTCCCCAGGTGGGTGGCAGCACATGTTCCCTCCCACTCAGGGAGGGCTCTGAGGGTGATCTATGGATTGTTAGACCAGCCACTGGCTGGTCTAACTGTCCCAAACCATGCACCCTCTGGGAGAGTTTCCTAAAGCCCCCCATTTTGACTATAGCAGCTTCCTATAGTCAAAACGGGGGGATTTAGGAAACTCCCAGAGGGTGCATAAGGTAGGAAGCTTGAAAAAATTGCCACGGTTTCTCTGGGCTGTGTGAACGCTGAACTGGATCATCACTTGCAATTTGCTCTTTTCAATTTCAGCACCTTCTCAGGGTAGCGCTATTTGCTCCACGACTGTGTAGAACTCCCTGATTGGCTGGTCTCACTTGCCTGAGACCGGAGCCCCTGAGACGTGTGGTTTAGTGTAAGCCTGCATCCCTGTACTTGGCTCCTAATTTACATATTTTAATTTAGCTTGTTCTGCTCGGCCTGTGTAAATTAACTTACCATGTCCCCCCTGCTGCAGTTTCTCTCCAACTGTATGTGCACTGATTCAGTGCTAGCTCTGCAAACTTCCCCTTGATTATTCGTCCCACCCCCTCCCCCTCCCAGGCCTCCTTTAAGTTCACACAGTCTCTGCCCACTCCTATCTGATGTTTCAATTTATTGGTTACTTACTGTTAACAACGGCCATTCCTCCCATCCCCTTTTGCAACTAAGCCTGCTAGCAGCTTTATCTTATCGTATTCTGTCTTGCTGAGGCATACTATTTTGGTACTTTAGATTTGCTTATTGTTCACTATCCTCTCTTGTCTTGCTGAGGTATCCCATTTTGATAATTTATGCTTGCTTATTGCTCACTATCATATCATGTCTTGCTAAGGCAGTTGATTTAGGTCAGGTGATCACTCTAGTACTTAGTCTGCTCCAGAGTAGTAGCTAAGAAATTTGCTTCAAAGCCTCTCTGCCCGTAGTACTTCTCTATAGTCAGGTGAACTCTTTTAGCTTAACAAGGAGCTCTACTTAAGGATTACTGCTTCAGGCTCCACTGCCTATAGTACTATTCAGCAGGGACTAAGAAATTCTCCTCCATTGAGAATCCCTTTTCTTGCCAGCACTTGTAGTGCCCATTGGGTGATAGTCTCATAATTAGGGCATATTACCTGTTTCCATGTTTGTCTTTGCTCATCTTATATGTATTGGACCCGAACGTGAATCAAAAAATAACTCCTAGAGTGGAAAATGGCTCTCTTTTTACATTGTCTGACCGGGACTTTTTCTAACAAGTAGAAGAACTTGTATGTGCTCTAACTTCCCCTAGCCTGCTGCTGGTCCTTCACCTGCACCAGCATACAGGAACTCTCCTAGAGCCTGCCCATAGGGGTACACCACCTTCTGCATGCTCCCCTCTACTCCCATTGACTCTCTCAGTCAGGGTATTATTGTATGCAGCATCAGGCAGACTGGGAACTAGCCTCAGAACTCCCTGTACTGCCACAGACAAATCACGTAACTGAAAGAAGACTCAACCATGCACACTTCTCCTAGGACTCTGCAGGAAACTCTTGTTTCTGCTTTTACTATCCTCAGGAAATGTTGAGCTTAATCCAGGCCCTCTGGTACCAATGGAATCCCCAGCAGAGCTACAGAGCCTCAAGGGGCTTACATTATTGCATGTTAATGTATGTAGCCTATTAAAAAAAATCACTTCAGTTCAGGCCTGGGTATGTCATACTGCTCCAGATGTTCTGGTGATTATAGAGTCCTGGCTCCGACTAACAACCAGTAACAATGAAGTTAACATCCCCTCCTACTCTTTGTTCAGAGCCAACAGGCAAACCAGAGGTGGTGGGGTACCTATTTACATCAAAGATAAATTCCCTGCCTCCATAATTGACTCAACCTCTGTCCCAAAAGAATTTGAAAGCTTTTCATTAAAGATTGAAATTGCTACCGGTGTCTCATTATGTATAATAGGATGCTACAGACCCCCATCAGCTGGACAACAGTTGTTAAAGCATCTCGGAAACATCCTGGGTTAGGCATCTTCAGAGTATATCATACTAGGGGGCTTCAGCTTAGACTGGCTCTCCAGTGCATCCACCCCACTTAAAATGTTCTGTGATTCCCTTGGGTTGTTACAGCTAATAAACAAATCTACTCATCCTAACAAGCTCAACCCTAATAACAGTACTCTCTTGGATATAATTTTAGTTCACAAACCACATTTATTCTTCTATGCTGGTATCTTTTTCCTCTGATATTAGTGACCATTGCTTCATTGTGCGTGTAAGATCCACTCTTAAATCCACAACTGCACCAAAATTCTCCTTTAAAAGGTGCAAACGCAACTTTGATCTCCATGGGTATATATCAGAGCTAAGAGACTCCATGCGATGGAAGGACTTCTATCTAGCCAAGTTCCTGACTATGGCATATGATATTTTTTCAGAAATTGTGCTAGGGGCTGTCAACAAGTATGCCCCTATAGTAAAAGTCTGTGCCAGAAACAAATCTTGTCAGTGGTTTATGGAAGACCTGAAAGATGCTTTGCATAGTAGGGATGTACTCTGGAGAACTGCTAGGAAAACTAATTTAATAAATGACTGGAATTCTTTCCGGAGGGCGAGGAACCTCTGCATGAAAATGGTCAGAGAAGCCAAAGTTGATTTCTACCACTCTCAGCTAGAGAGCGCCTTAAGAAATGCCTCCAAATGCTGGAGGATGATCAAAGACATTGAAGGTCACACTACTGTTAATTCCCTACCTGCTAAATTACTGATCGACAATACTGTCATCTCCGACAGACCGTCTATCCTCGACACTCTCAATAATCATTTTGCCACTGCAGGGCTAGCCTTTGACTCCTCTCCCGCAAGTATCCTCTGCCAACAACTTGGATTGGATACACAAGAAAAAAACATCCCCAGTCCATCCTCCTCTCTGCAGCCTACCTCCTTGGAAGAAGCCGAAGATCTTCTCCTTCAGTTGGACAGTAGAAAAAGTGCTGGGGCCTACCTCATTGACCCGTACTTCTTAAAGGTCAGCTACCGTGTCCTCGCAGTCCCAGTTACTCATCTCTTCAACTTATCCTTGTCCCAGGGTGACCTACCACACATTTGGAAAAATGCACTTGTGGTCCCTTTGTTTAAGTCAGGAGATCCTAATGATCTCAATAACTACAGGCCAATCTCCCTACTTCCAATCCTGTTAAAGATGCTGGAGCAAATAGTGAACTCCTAGCTTCAGAAGTATCTGGAATCAGAAAAATTACTCAACCCATTACAATCCGGTTTTAGAGCACAGTACAGTACAATCTCTGCTCTAGCCAAGGTGACAAATGACTGGTAGCTTTAATTATACAAAAAAACTTTGTCTGTGCAGTTTTCTTGGACCTAAGCAAGGTGTTAGATACTGTTGATCACAGACTGCTTATGTGTCCCTCCAGAACATTGGTTTGGATTCCCTATCCCTTAAATGATTCTCCAACTACCTCTTGGGACGACTTCAACAAACAAAGGAAGAAGGGAAAGTTTCTCCACCAAAACCCCCATTGAGGGGTGTACCACAAGGCTCCATTCTTGGTCCCTTGCTCTTCACCATTTATATTAACAACATAGATGCCCCTATCAAAGAAGCACAAATACACCTATTAGTGGATGATACGGTACTCTATGCTAGTAGCCCCATCCCTGATGCAGCCTGTAAAGCCCTTCCAAATTATTTTAATCTGCTGCAACATCAGCTTATAAACCAGAAACTGCTCTTAAATGCAAAAAAAACAAAGCAATGTTCCTATCGCCCCTTCACAATGCAATAAATCCTGCAATTGCTGGGACACTCCAGCAGATCATTGCCATTCTAGGTGAGCGGTCGGACTGCGTGCCAAAGTTCAAGTACCTGGAGGTCTGGTTAGACCATAGACTTACTTTCATAGACCCCTTAGAAGAACTGGCAAAGAAACTTAGACAAAGACTTAGTCTGTTCTTTAGGATTAATAATCTCCTCACAAGAGATGCTGAAACTGGTTCAAACTACCTTTCTTTCCTTATTGGATTACACAGATTTTCTATATAGTCAGGGACCTGCAGGTACCCTAGCCAAACTCGACATGGCAGTGGGATGGTCATCCCTTGCTTACAGATGGCAAAACAAATGCTGTGGTTTGGACATACAAAACTATCTCAAATAAACTGCCCCAGTATATCTCTGTCTGTTTACCTTTTTGCACGCTGGGGAAGTATGCCCTGAGAAGCACCTCATATATCTACCTTTATGTTTACAAAGCAAAATCTCATATTGGCAGAGCAGCCATCAACTTTGTGCTCGCTCAGCTGTGGAACAAGCTGAAAAAACTTTGAAATTAACTCACCCTATCAGCCTAGCAGCTTTTAAATCTCTATATCTACATCATTATAAGGAGTTCTGTGCCTGTCTACCCTAAATAGTGACTCCTATGAGTCCAAGTACACTATAATTACTACTGTGAAAAGATTGATCACATCTATAATCGACCCTTCCCTCTCCCCTTTTTCTGCCCTCCCATATCTGACCCTTCCACATTCCTTTGACCCTGATTCCAGATCTAAATTCTCCATACCGTATCACTATATATCTTTTTTATATTAGGTTTTATTTGTGTTCAGTGCACCTGAAGTGTATATTTCTTTACTTATATGAAAAATTGTGTCCTACCCATAACTAGCTGTATCTTCTGTTCCAAACATATACTACTGCAAATGCTACCTGCTGATACTTTGTAAATACTGTATTATTGTATCTCACTTTATTTTTATTATTATTATTTTCTGGTGTGTTGCATTCCATGAATATTGTCCCCTGTTGACAAACCCAGGTCCACCTCAAACATGAGCTTGCTCAATGGTGAACGCCGGGTTAAATAAAGACTTTGATTGATTGATTGATTGATTGATTGATTGATTCCATCTGCTGCAAGTCTCTAGCACCCTGGCACAATCATAAGCTTGGGGCAGACCTAGTGCAGGGCCATTCTGGCACACAGGGTCCCCAGTTTGGAGCAGGGGGTCGTCCTGAAACAAGAACTCCACATGTTTTGATACAAGGTGCCCCTTGTGTCAATTCTGTTTCATGCAGGCACCTTGGGTCAAGTTAGGAGCTTTGTGAATTGAGCTCCCTGTCTTTTCAGAAATGACGTTGTTTTGGTCTCCTGGAACACTTCCCCTACAACATTATCCCCTTCTCTGTCATTTACTGCTTTCTCTGTTGCAGCTGGTAGTCTTGTTTGTGCTGCAGTATTTGTATCAGCCAGTACCCACTTATTCTCTGCATTCTTAACCCAGTCAGCATTAAGTAGAGCTGTTACTACTGACCAGGGTTCAGTTTGTGTGTTACTAACAGCAGGGTTTTTGAGCCAGCAGAATGGCTTCAAGCAGGGCCTAAATGCATAACTGTTCCCCCCTTTCCCCAACATGCTGTCTCTTACCAATAAATGGGCATAAAGCAAAACTCACAGTTTGTTTGCTTCTTGGCATTTTGCTTAGTCCAGCTCTTTTTCTGTATTCCCCCTACAGGATGTTCCCCCTACAGGAGAGTGGGGAATTTTTATTAAAGAAAAAAACTAGACACTAGAAGTACTGAGTCATCAAAACAAAGTCACACAAGCATGAACAGAAAGCCAAGTTAAATAATTACATCCTTAAATAAGTACATACTTACTGTAAATATAGTATTGTTGGTCTAATTGGTCTTCACGCCTGGTTAAAAACTCTATTTATGAAACAGGTATAAATCATCATTTATCAAAAATATACACTGGCAAGCACTTTATTTCCTTTGTCTATTCTGCAGCAATTTTTTTCTACACAAATAAAGAAAAAATGGGTGGAACTGTTGCAGAACAAACTGACAAATTGCCAAAGGGAAGTAGGGGAGTTTCCCTGGTGTCCTGGCCAATGTTCCCCCTTCCCGTAAAACCAGTTCATGCAATTGTCCAGGGCTGTATGTGGGTGCTGATGTGTGAAATGACTGCCACTACACATTCAGTCACTTCACTATCAGTCTGTAATTACTTGTAAAGCAGTTTGGAATATAATGTGTTTGAAAAACACTATATAAATGCTGATTCTTCTTCTCCTTTATACATCCAGGAATGTCCCTGACTGCCGGTGTGCAGGCAAGAGGTGTAGACTTACTTGCATTTCACTGCATTTGCCTGGGTAAAACATTGGCTGGACAACAGGACATAAGGTAATTGTAAATGGAGTCCACTCTGAAGAAAGAGGGGCTACTAGTGGGGTACCGCAGGGTTCAGTACTGGGTTGAGTCCTTTTTAATGTCTTTATAAGTGATATTGCAGAGGGACTGGAAGGAAAAATATGCCTCTTTGCAGATGACACAAAGATCTGCAACAGGGTTGATACACAAGGAGGCATGGAAAGGATGAGAAGGGACTTGACAAGGTTGGAGGAATGGTCAGAAGTATGGCAGCTAGGATTCAATGCAAAGAAGTGCAAAATAATGCACCTGGGAAACAAAAACCCAGGGGAAGAGTACACAATGGGGGGGGGTAGCAACAACAACAAAAAAAGGAAAGGAACCTGGGGTAATCATATTAGATGACCTTAAGGTTAGCAAGCAATGTGAGAAGGTGGTAGGGAACGCTGGGGGTATACTGGGATGCATAGGGAGAGGCATCAGCAGCAGAAAACAGGAAGTTGTTATCCCTCTGTACAGACAGTTGGTGAGACCCCTTCTGGAGTACTGTGTCCAGTTCTGGAGACCCCATCTCCGCAAGGACATAGACAGGTTAGAGGCAGTCCAGAGGAGGGCAACTAAAATGGTGCAGGGTCTGCAAGAGAAGCCATAAGAGGAGATACTAAAGAAGCTTAATATGTATACCCTTGAGGAAAGGGGGGGGGGACATGATAGAAACTTTTAAGTACCTCAGTGGAATCAACAAAGTCCAAGAGGGTAGCATCTTTCAGAAAAAGAGACATGCAAGAACAAGTGGACACAATTTAAAGATTGGGGGGGTGGTTCAGCGGCAATGTGAGGAAGTATTTTTTCACAGAGAGGGTAGTGGATGTATGGAACAGCCTTCCTGAAGAGGTTGTGGTGTCTAAAACTGTGGGAGAATTCAAGAATGTGTGGGACAGACATAAGGCAATTCTTGTGGGGGTAGGAAGAAATAGGCTGTTGGTTAACTAGGATCTACGGGTTATCCTGTAGGTAGGGAAATGGGCAGACTAGGTGGTTAAGCAGTCCTTATCTACCGTCAAAGTCTATGTTTCTATGTTTCTATGTATGTTTCACTTTGATATAGTGCATTCAGTGTTCTGTGAGTAAGAGACAGGACCACATCTATGACTTTGATCAGTAAGTGCCTGTGAACTTTTGTTACACCTCAGTTGAAGCTAGCCAAGGCTTTTGTGATTCAGGTCCTGACTTTGCTAGCGGATTTGTGAGTGCTTCCAGTTACCTGCATTTTTAATTCTCAAAACCAAGAGTATCAAACTTGCTTATGTGCTTGCTTATGAGTATTTCCATGAGCAGTTCATTAGGCAGCTTGGTATGGAAAAATAATGTTGGCCCATACAGGACCCACAACAGTAAAACAGACATTGCAAATATTAGAATTACATTTCCGACCACTTTCATTCTTTGGGCAGTTAATACGTTTAGATAAATATTAATGAATTGAAGATATACTTGCTTGTTCTAGCCATTCTTTGACTACTGCCCTATATCAAAATCCTTATGTAGACTATGGGATAGAGCACTCTGTTCTAGAAGAAACATAGAAACATCGAAGATGACAGCTGAAAAAAGATCAATGGTACATACAGTCTGCCCATTTTGTCATATTATTCCCCGAGACAAGTTGTCCCTGTAGGGTCTTCGCTTACCCTATTCTGCCTATTGTTCTTGGTGTTCCAACTTCCCTCATCCCTCTGAGTAACTACTATACCCTCAGCTATATCCTGGTAGTGTTTGAAGCCAGTCATGGTGATTGCACCCACTTCTTCTGCTGCCAGACCTTTCCATGGCTCAATCACGCTTTCAGTAAAATAAAACTTCCTTACATCCTTATTTTCTTACCGCCAAATTCAATTTTTGGCACAACCAGATTACACTGTCTGCTTGCTAACTTACCTACATAATTGTTTTATGTTACCATCATTATGAGTTGTTTTACTGGACTTTGTAACATGCATGTAAATTGTGCTGTACACTGATTGTTTTAATGTTTCTTTGGCTTTGTGAGTTCTGCATCAAGTCTTGATCAGCGTAACTAATCTGAACATGTGATTTGGCATATATTTGGCTGTGGACCCAGGACCTGAAATGGTTTGTGTGCTGTTTTTGAATGCAGCATTTTATGATTGCTGGTGAATATGTTAGTAAACTATGCAAAGGAATCTTACTGTATTATGCATTCTTAAGTGCTCAGTTGGAACAAATAGTAGCACCTGTGAAATGTTCAGTAGAGCATGTGATTGTCAACAGTAACGAAGCATAACACATAAATGTATAGCACTTAACTACATAAAGCCACATTGAAATGAAAGTCATGCATCGTAAACCTTAATGAATGAGGCCTATCAGTTTTTAAGGCTCCCATAATTTTTAAACTGAATGATGGGCTCATTTAGTATTGCTCCAGAGTTACCTTGGAATTAATTTGAATTACTTATGCTTAAGTGTGTTTTTATTTGTACAGATATAGGAACATTAGAATTTCACCTGCATAAAATCAATAAAATTCAAATTAAAAGAAATGTAAACAGAGCAAGCAATGCCATAACATAGAAAGTGTGTTTAAAATTATTTATTTATCTTTTTTTCCCATCTCTGCATTCCCCTAGAACCTTACCATATATTTGTCTTGTCACACTTCAGTACAGGAACTGCTGACCATAAAAGTCAGTTTCAGAGCAGAAGAACATACATTATTCTGCTGCATTTTCTGCTTAATTCACAAATTTTTGTCTTCAGTTCTTCCTGCTGTTTATATACTCTACAGTTGGAAGCTGCTACTGGTGTACTAAAACCTGCTGAGTGATGCAGATCAGAGCTGTGACAATATAAAGACTTTCCTCCCAGGATTTCACCTTGACCAAAAATTGACTGAATCCCAGTTGAGAAGAGAAATTAAAATAGAGAGGGCAGTTCCAGACAAAGGAAGTATTTGTAATGTTTTGTTCTACATATTTTTCTTTGTACATTTCTGTTCTACCCTGAAAAGTCCCCATATATTGTTTGACAGAGCTCAGTAACTTCTCACAATAAAAAGGCAGTTTTAGGGCTAAATAATATATGCCATATCAAGTCTACTGTATTTTCAGTTTTATCCAAAATTTGTTTCCCCAAATTTCTTGTACTGTTTACATATTGTGTGAATATTCCTGTTTCTAATCTGAAACATATCACTGGTGCATGTGGTGGGTAGGTAACTGGCTGGGCGGCAGGACACAGAGGGTAGTGGTATATGGCTGTCACTCCACAGAGGGAAGAGTGACCAGTGGGGTACCACAGGGACCAGTGCTGGGACTGGTCCTATTCAACATCTTCATCAGTGACATTGCGCAGGACCTAGAGGGCAGAATTTCACTGTTCGCTGATGACACAAAGCTCTGTAACAGAGTAGACACACCAGACGGGTGTAGACAGAATGAGAAGGGACCTGCAGAAACATGAAGAATGGTCAGGGGTTTGGCAGTTGAAATTCAATGCAAAGAAGTGCAAGATAATGCATATGGGGCACAAAAACCTTGGCACAGTATATCAGTTGGGGGGGTTAGGATATAGCATGCACCAAGCAGGAAAGGGATCTTGGGGTTATCATCTCTGATGACCTCAACGTAGGGAAACAGTGTGACAAGGCAGCAGGTTAAAGCAAATAGGATGCTGGGATGCATAGGCAGGGGCATCACCAGCAGGAAAAGGGAGGTCATAATTCCACTATACAAGACACTAGTGAGGCCCCACCTGAAGTACAGTGCACAGTTCTGGAGACCTTACCTACGTAAGGACATAGACAGGGTAGAGAAGGTTCAGAGGAGGGCAACAAAGATGGTACATGGATTACATCACAAGTCTTATGAGGACAGGTTGAAGGAACTGAATATGTACTCCCTGGAGGAGAGGAGGGGGAGAGGGGATATGATAGAGACATACAAGTATCTTACAGGGAGGAACAGGGTGCAAGAATACACTATTTTTAAGCGAAAAAGATGTTCCAGGACTAGAGGGCATGGGATGAAGTTGGAGGGAGGACGATTCAGAGGAAACATGAGGAAGAATTTCTTCACAGAATGGGTGGTGGACAAGTGGAACACACTTCCAGAGGAAGTGGTGGGGGCTGAAACAATCACGGGATTTAAGAATGCATGGGATAGACATAAAGGAATTCTGGAGGTCAGGAGTAAGGGGCAACAGACTTCTAGGAAAACATAAACTGAACTTACAAGCTCAAATGGGCAGACTGGGTGGGCCACAGGCCCTTAACTGCCAACACTGTCTATGTATCTATGTATCTATGTACAAACACCCAATGACTCTGGTGGGTCTGTCTGTGACAACAAATGGATTTTCCAACAGAAGTGCCCTGCTAATGCCACACCCAATCCCAACATGTTCAGTGACTTATACACAAATTTCCATCCTCCAGTTCTTCTCTTAAAGTAAAGGGGCAATTACATTTAGAAGTGATTTTATACCTTACGTTGTAGCCTCTCCATACTGATTTCAGACATTTCATTGCTGGCACTTATGACAGTTGAAACATTTTGAATAATTAACCCTACATTCATATCCCAGTGAGTGAGTAGAACAGTGAGGGAGTGGAAAAGTGTAAGACTGGTTTCTTAGTTGTCAGTAGGCATCAGCAGGTGATAGCAGGCAGGAAACCATGCTGGTCCAGTAATTTAAGGCAGACTATCTGTCCACTGGTTGCAGCCTGTTTAAAATGGTGTACTATCAGTGTGATGGGGGAAATCTTGGTGTAGGGTAGGGAAGGTAAGACCTACAAGGTTCAACCTACGGGCAACTGAAAAACACAGTAAGGTGGAAACAGAGGCAAGACTTTATCTAGGATGGGGGAGCAACTGAGTATAGGAAGCCAATATCCTAATATAAGTCATCAAGTGACCAAAAAAAAGGAAATTAAAGAAAATCCTATCTATTGTAAGGGGTTGAACACAGACTCAGAAGGGAAAGGGAAAGGGAAAGGGAAGCCAAGAGGGGGTGTAGTGAAATGGAAGGTCTAAAGGCAAGTGAAAGATAGGGAAGCAAATGTCAGGAGGATAAACAAATCATCAGGCATGAGAGTGGTGCAGTGTAATGGGTGTGGGGCTGCAGTCTTTAGAGACATGTTCTGGAGACTGAGGTGTTGCCCCATATGCAGGCACCTCTCTGGACTTAGAGCAAAGGTTGCTGGACTCTGGGCCAAACTGGCATGAGTACAGGACACCATCTGATTCATCCAAGGACCAGCTTGTTTGCTTCCACTCCATCAAAGTATGCCAGCAAGGTGGCAGAGTGGCTGGATCTTGGTGGGCTCTGGGGGTGTGAGGGCTGGAAGAGGGAGATCACCCCTCAAACCTTACCACTATGTAATTGCTTTGCTATTCTGGTGCTATACAGAAGACAAGAGGAGGCACCTGAGGCCGAGGTAAGAGAAACAGTGGGGGGTCCTCAAAGAGGGTGGGAGAGTCCTCTGGCCAAAAAGGAGACAATTGATGTTGGGGGACTCCATAGTCAGGGAAACTGAGTTGGGGCAGAGGAAGGGAAGGTCAGGGTAGTATAGTGCATTCTAGGTACTTCAGCAAGGAAAACTGGAGTATGGATCATGGAGATTGCCAGGTAAGAGGGGATTGGGAGGGAGATGGATGTTAATGTCCGGCTGGGGCCAAATTATCTATCAAGAGAAGCTGTAGGGGTAGTGCAGAATAGGTTTAGGGAACTGGAAGTGACCTGAAGCAGGTAGCTCACACAGTAACCTTCACTGTGGTGCTACCCATGCATAGTTGGGGAAGGCTAGGGAACTTGGCACCAGTTCATACAGTAAGTGGTTGAAGGTGTGGTACAGGGAAGAAGGCTTTAGCTCCATCAGGGACTGGAGTCACACATGGGGTGAGGAGTCCTGTTCGAGGGAGATGGCATCCATATATCCAGGAAGTGAATGGCAGCCCTTGGTGAAAGGTTTAAATACTACTTTAATGAGCATTTAAACTAGCCAAGCAAGGCGGCAGCAAGATTGACAGAGGCAGAGATTGCCCCCTACAGACTAGTGCAACAGGTAAGGTTAACCTGGGTAGAAGAAATTCCTTAGAGGTTGATGGAAGCAAGCAGAAGGGCATGGCAGGTAGGTCTGGAGGAGGAACATCAGATGGAAGTGAGGGGAAGGAGACAAAGCAGGAAGAAAATGTAACAGAGAAAGGCAGGATTGGGGTAGCAGAGGGAGAAGGGGGAGGCATGAAAGGGGGACAGGTTAGAGTGAGAGGGAGATAAAGAGAATGAAGAGTCATGTGTGCCAATCCAAGGAGTCTGGGAAACTAAATTTCTGTACATAGGCAATCATTGTGGAGAAAGATTTACATCTGGTGGCTATAATGGAATCATGGTGCATGGACAACCACAGCCGGGAAGTGGTCATCCCAGGCTACACCAAGTTATAGAAGGACAAGTAAGGGAGGAAAGGCAGAAGGGTTGCTTTATATGTCAAGGACAGTAGAATGATCATGGAGATAGAGGGAAATCAGGGGGAAATGAGCTGGAGGTACTATGGGTCAGCCTAGAGATGGGGTCAGAGACCAATATTCACATGGGGGTGGTATACAGGCATCCAACTCAGGGGGAGGATTTAGACAGTGCCCTTGGTGAAGCCATTAGCAAAATGTCAAGCAAGGGTGAAGTTTTGATTATGGGGCACTTTAATCTGGCAAATGTAGATTGGGGCATTCTTACTGCAGCTACATCAAGAAGGAGGGACATCCTCAACTCCATACGTTGACAGAGATGAGTAAGACCATGTATCATTTTTTATTCTGAGAGATTTAAAAGCAAGGATCTAGTTTATCTTCTCCTATTCTGTCACATGTCTGTCTTTTTCTTGTCTGATTGTGTATTCATATTTTGTTGTGGCACCTAGGAATTGGCCACACTGATGGTCCTACAATTGTCCACAGTTGTCTCCTTTCCTTCACTTTCTGTTTCAATTCTTTCTTTCTCCCCTTGTTTCTCTGCGGTTAAAACATGTGACTCCTTATGTGAAACTGGGATCCCTTGGTTTGTAAATGTATATGATTATATTGTTGAAATGATTGGAGAAAGCTATTTAAAGCTTATTAAAAAAATAACAATCTGTAATACAGGGGGTTGAACCTGAAATGTACTTTGACCTCCACAAACTTGTTTACAAAACTGTCAACAGGAGATCAACTTTGGGACAAACTGTTCTATTTTATTGCACCTGTTAAGACTAGACATGTTCTTCAGGCTGGCCTCAGGAAAGAAATTGACAAAGTTCTGATACATTTTGTGAAAGACAGGTGATTAAACTTACAAGAACTGCTGGATGCCGAGTTTAAACTGCCAGGCAAAACCATCTTACATAATGAGAGCAATGTTTTGTTTAGATATAGAGAGACAGAGATTTAAACTGAGAGAGAAACTCAGAAGAAGGACTTTTTTTGTTTATACTGTTTTTATAAGGAGCTATCCTGTACAATTTTATTATTGTTTTCTATTTTATTTTTATTGATAATAAAATGCCTCTTGCAAATTTTATAGCTCCTCCTGGTCTGCCTATGCTTCCTGACTTTTCCTCTACAACAGTTGGTGTCAGACAAGGTGGGATTTATGCCATTCATACTCTAAGTCAGTAGTTTTGTCCATGGGTACTAGACATGGGAGCAGGAAAGCACAGAAGAAAGGTATCATCCTGCAGCAACAAAGCCAGGAGTGATTACCAGAAAATTGGCAGCCAAACTAAAAACAGAAATAAGAGTCTAAACTGAGACTGCACAGCTGGCACCTGTGATAAAAGAAGAACAGACAGGGACAGACCCTAAAAGCATGTCTGCCTTCTTCCGATAGAGGGCAATACAACAAAGAGAGAATGAGAAACAAAGAAGAGAAAAGATACAGTGACAGGAGAAGCAATGGCTGGATTCCTCACAAGATATAAAAGCTGGAGGATCAGGTACAGGTTCAGCAGATCATCAAAACACAAAGATTTTAAAAGACATTAAACTTACAAAGCATGTTCCACAGATGGTATCAAAGCATACCTGACAATTTTTGAAATGGTTGCTGGAACATACCAATGGCCAAAATAGCAATGGACAATCAGGATGGTACCTTATCTGATAGGTAAAACCCAACTTGCCTAGAGCAATATGGACACTGCACAGTCAGAAAACTATGACCTTGTGAAAAGAGAAATTCTTAAAAAATTTGACATCTCAGGAGAGACCTAAAGGCAGAGATTGTGGTCTGTGAACATACAAATATAAGTACATACGATGAAGCCAGCATGTGGCCCCTACCCCACCTCCTCTCCTCCTCTCCTCCTCTCCTCTCTCTCTCCCTCTCCCTCTCCCTCCCACTAAGCACTCCAACTGCTTTACCATTTTCTTCCCTTTCCCCATTCTTATTTTGCCAATCAGTCTGTCCCACCCTCCCTTAAATCCCCCAACTGTTGTTTGCACAATCAGTTCATCAGGCAGAACATTCCATGATGTCACTACTCTCTCTCTCTCTCTCTCTGATAAAATGCCTGTTCATCTCCTTTCTAAACCTCCCTCCTTCCAACTTCATGCTATGCCCTCTTGTGATCCCTTCTCTTTTGAATTTAAACAGGCCATCATGTCTAACCCTATAAATGCCCTTTAAGTATCTGAAGGTCTCAATCATTTCTCCCTTGTCCCTTCTATCCTCCAGTGAGTACGTGTTGCACTGTCTTAACCTATACTCATAGGGCTTTTACCTCACCACACTCAGCATTTTGGTTGCTCTCCTCTGCACCCCCTCCAACAGTCTGACGTCCCTTTTTAAAAAGGGGAGCCAAAACTGCACACAGTACTCCTAAGTGAGGCCTTACCAATGCCCTATAGAATGGCAGGATCACCTCCTCACTCCTTGATGTGATTCCCCTTGCTGTGCACCTCAGCATCTTCATGGAATCATAACTGCAGAAAAGGACCCAATGGTCCATCTAGTCTGCCCCTGTCACCCTCACTCCTTTCCTTTGCTTTTGGACCTCCCCTTCCCCCTCTTTTAAACCCCATGTGACCATCCCATGCTCTCTTGAAACCCTCCACCATTTCAGCTCCCACCACCTCCTCTAACAGTTTGTTCCGTGCCTCCACCACCCTTTCCATGAAGAATCATCCCTCACATTGCTTCTGAATCTTCCTCCCTCCAAATCTCTTATTCCAACATTGTGCAGAATGATTCATGTGGCCTGTGACCAGCACACCCAAATCTTTTTCATTGACGTATACTGATAAATGCACACCTCCTAGCTGATAACTGAAACCAGGATTCCTATTTCCAAAGTGCATAATCCTACACTTCCTTGCCATTCAAGCCCAACTGACAGGTGTATGACCATCTCTCCAATGTTTCTAGGTCCCTCTGCAGCACCCCCCACACCACCACCACCACTGTACCAAGTTGTGTGTCATCAGCAGACATACTCATCCTACTTTGAAGACCAATTGCCATATCTGCTACATAGATGTTGAATAATATTATCTCTTAGCACAGAGCCCTGTGGTACCCTGCTAATGACTGTCCTAGGTGATGATAGTTCCCCTTACCACCACCATTTGGTGCCTGTTTTCCAGACAGCTCCCAATCCATTTGATCATCCTATTCCCTACCCCCAGATCCTTCAGCTTGCCTAACAGTCCTGTTTGTTGCACTGAGTCAAAGGCCTTGCTGAAGTCCAAGTACAGAACATCCTCTGCCTTGCCTCAACCAGGGTCATAGTCACCCAATCATAGAAGTCCACTAGGTTGGTCTAACAAGACCTTTCCATGTGTGAATCCATGCTGCCAATCACCTAAGAGACCATTTTCCTCTAAATATTCCTGCAATTTCTCTTTCAGAATAGTGTCCATTAGTTTACCCACAACTGACATTAAACTAATTGGCCTGTAGTGCCCAAGTTTAACGCAAATCCACTCTTGTGTATGGGCACCACATTCATCACTCTCAAATCATGTGGCACACATCCTCTTTAAAGGAAAATGTTGAATACATCTGACAGAAGCTCTGCCAGGACCTCAGAGAGTTCCTTCAGGACCCTCGGGTGAATACCATCCAGTCCTGGTGATTTATCTGTCCTTAGAGTCTTTAGACTCTCTAGCACCCTCCCACTATGGATCCCTTCATCTCTCATCCTTGCTCCATCATCCTTTTCCACCCTGTCCCTACCCTGTTGTCTAGATATCTCCCTCTCCCTTGTAAAAACTGAACAGAAATATTCATTTAATACCTCAATCTGTTCATCCCCCTTATCCACCCATCTGTCCTAATTCTGGAGAGCTGCTTCCTGCACTTCCTTCTTTCCCTGATGTATTTGAAGAACCCCTTTTTGCCCTGCTTAATCCCATGTGTAAGCATCATTTCCTTCTCAGCCCTGGCTGCCCTCACCACCTTGGTCACCTCCATGGAACTCCTGGTGTAATCCTCTTTATCTACATCTTTGTAGGTCCTCTTAAAGGTTTTAAAGGCCACCCTTTTCTCCCTCATCTTCTTCTGTACTTTCCTGTTCCACCAACTCAGCTTATTTGATCTAGCTGTCTTACTTCTCCCACTTAGTGCAGGAGCTTGTGGCCTTGATGAGCCCCAGCTTTAAGATCTTTCATTTCTGGGTGGTGTCCATGTCAGGTTTTATGCTAGCCACCTGCCTCCCTAGCACTGCAGCCATCTTATTGAAGTCAGCCCTATTAAAGTCAATGACCTTGGTGGCTGTACATGTTTCCACTCTGTCCAGCTCAAGGGTGAACCATACCGTACTATGGTCACTCCCTGCAATTGGGGCATCCACCATCACCTCTCTTATATGTTCCCCATTTGACAAGACAGGATCAAATATATTCCCTTCGCTCATTGGTTCCCTTTGCAGCTGAGTCAGGAACTCATCCTAGAAAGCATCCAGGATAACTTGCTCTCCCTTCTGCAAGGTGATGACATGGTGGCCCAATCTGCACACTGTAGGTTAAAGTCACCAACCACTACTGTGCTGTATCTCCTACAATTACGCTGTGTAACACTAACCAACTCCTTATCCCCCTCTGCTGACTGGGATGGAGGTCTGTATACTAATCCCAGCTTGACCCTCTGGTTTTTAGCCTTCTTTAAAGTAACCCACAAGCTTTCCATATTTCCACCCCCCCTTCTTCTCTATTACATTCTGTCCCCTCCCTTATGTATACAGCCACTCCTCCCTTGCCCATTTCCCTATCCCTTCTACACAACCTAAAGCCTGGTATTATTAAGTCTCATTTTATATTCTGATTAGCCCATGTTTCAGTGATGGCTGCAATATCAACCTCCTCTTCAGCCAAAAGTGCTTGGAGCTCTGGCATCTTGTTTCCTATACTCCTCTTATTCATGAAGACCACCACCCATCCTTTCCCATGAACCCCCTCTTCACTAATCCCTTCTTCATACCTTCCATCTGTATTCTCCCAGTGCTCTATATTACCTCCTAGTGGGATAGGCAATGGTCCACCACTGACCCTAACCCCCATCATTGTGATGTGTGTTGACCCCTCATTAGTTAAAACCAAAATTAGTTGCCAGAAACTCCTCAAACTTCTGTTTCAGAACTACAGTCTCCTCATTACTGAGATGCAACCTGTCTGGGATATGCAAGTTATTTCTTGCCCATGTCTTCCCCAACCTCGTACCACCCCAAATCTTATGGAATCACACCACACTCTCATCCATTCATTAAATTCCCTGATTTTCTGCTTACTTTATAAGCTAGCCCTAGGTACAGGCAGTACCTCTGAGAAGACAATTGACCTTGCCACATTTTCATACACCCTTGCCAACTCCTTAAACCTTGCCTTGACCTCCAGAAGACTGTTCTCTGCTAAGTCATTTGTTCCTAGATGCATTACCAAATGAGGCCCCCCTGTCCCATGTCCCCTGCAGGATTGATGTGCTTCACTTTGTGCACTGCCATACCTGGCATGCACTTCACCCAGACAGACCTCTTCCTGTTCCTATCCCCCCCCACCTGATACACTTAATAATGGAGTCCCCAAAAATGATGACACTTTCATTTCCTTCCTCCTGACCAATCTTTGATGCCTCCTCTGTGTCCTTCCTAATAACTCCTTGTCCCTCTGATTTCATCTCTTTAGCATTTACCTCCACTCTCCTGAATACATCGCCTCTTTCCTATAAATACTATAGTCACCCTCTACCGTAGCTGCTATATTCCCCTCCTACTTACCCAAAATCCCCACTAAAGCACCCCCTTCCAGAGGTTTATTTACCCTCAAGTCCCTCTTGCTTTTCTACCCCTTTCATAATGTCTATTTCTGTTGGCACATTCGTATGTTCATATGTCCCACATCTACCTTATCCCTTGCACTTTTATCCTTGTTAGTCATTGATATCTCTGACTTTTCAGCATTTACCACACATTCTTCTCCTCTGTCCATCCCTCCCTTATGCCTCAAATCATTTATTTTCACTCCCGAACCACTCAGTCTCTCCCTTCCCCTGTTCCTATCAGCCATGGCACCAGCTCTGTCCTGATTTTCTGCATCTTGTAGATTACCAAAGGGTGAATGCCTATTTTGCACACTAACTATAGTCTCACTGCCATTCTCATTCTTTATTCTCTCTTGCTGTACCCCCTCATTCTCCCTCCACTCTCTCAAACCCCATGACCATACCCAACCCTCGGTCTCCTCTGCCTTGACTCCTCCTTCCCCCACTTATTATCATTCCTTTCTCCACATATCCTCTTCTCCCCACCACCTTCCAGCTCCCATTTCCCAAATCCCCTCATCCATAACCACACTTCAGTTCTCTCAGTCTTGCCTCCTCCTCCTTCTCCCTGTAAAACATTTTACCCCTCATCCCAACCCTGCACCCTCCAACATCCTCCTTACCATTGAGTGCCACCTACCTGACCCCTCATTATGCTGGGAGATCACAGGGCTGTGGGTTCAGTTCCCACATCTGGCACTTGGGTTAATATCCCAGTATTGACACTGTAGTGCAGCATGAGAGGGGTGCTGCACTTCTGAGGTGCCGTATTTCAGATGAGACATTAAACCAAGGTCCCATCTGCCTGGATTGGTGGTAGTTCAGGTGGATGTTAAAGATCCCATGGCACTTATCAAAAAGAGCAGGGGAATTTCCCCGGTGTCCTGGCCAAATTTCCCTCATTCCCTAAAAAAAATACCATCAACAGCTTAATCTGGTTCAAGGTCAGTTGGCATTCATCTCGTGCCTGAAAATAAGCAGGATTTGTCTAGTGCACTTACCCAGTCAACAAAAATTAAATAAAATAAATAAATAAATAAATGCTCCCATCCATCCATCCCCATATTGGTAATCCCAAGTCTGTTACTCACATCCATCCCCTTCCCATTTTCTGCATTTCCAGTTCTCCCCTCAGCCTAGTGATCTCTGCCTCAAGTAGAGTGGCAGTATATCTCAGAGGTTTAAGACTCTGAACTGCAAACCTGGAGATCGGGGTTTGAATCCCACAGCCCCCACTTGCATACTGTGTGACATTGAGCAAGTCACTTAACTTCCTTGTGCTTCCAGGTCACACCTGGAAACAAGCTTCAGCTTAGTGTGCCTTTCCTGGTTAAAGAGTTTCCCCTTTCCCTTTTCCTAGAGTCAACCTTGTACAAATTGGACAAAATCCCAGTCTCCACAGCAAAGACATATACACTGCAGCACCACAGCCATTGCACCCCATTACCCTTCCCAAACCCCCTGCCAAACCCTTTCCCCACTGCCCCTACTAACACCAGTCCAGTCACCAAACCCACCATGATACTTCTAGCCCCTGTGGTAGATGAACCCCCCCGTTGTTTTCCCTTTTTTGTCATATTTGTTTTATGTCTCCTTGTAAAAATCTGTTGCATGACAGTAATCGTTTTATTTCCTTTCTTGTGTCTGTAATCCTGTGCGTTTGTGTCCCTGTGTGAATTCCCTGTGGTCCTTGGTTACACGCTCAGACTAGCCCCCTGCTGCATAACACTCATCGTACCTCTGTTTTGCCCTTGAGATATTTGGTGTTAAGAGAACCCCCCATTATGTTTTAGAAAGATTTCCTGAAGGCACCAGATAGGGTGTATGTTCAAGTTAAGATAGAGCAAAAGGTACAAACCGCATGGTAGTTCTTCATGCCCGATGGCTAAAATACCAAAAGGGAAAGCTGATGGCAATACTGTGTGAGCAGAAGAGACTGCATCTGAAAGACAATTAAATTCAAGCAGTCTAGTAAGGTAAATGCCCAACGGCATGTTAAGTACACAGTCAAGGGTCCATTTTTTTTCATTTTAAACACATGAAAATACTGAATATTATTTCTAAGCATCTGTATGCCTCTGAAGATGTATATCTCTATTTATATTATTTTCCCAGTAGTACAATGGGTATCAAACTGTTTCACTCTTATTTATTCACTTTCAGCTTCCCCTATTTCTTAAAGCTTCTAAGACAGTTTGTATTTAGGGAACCACAAATTTCCCTCTGCTTTTATAAAGAACTTGGAGATGTATATAGTTTAAAAACAGACCTGTGAGTTCTGTGAACTTCCAGAGCCCATCACTAAGGTGGTTCTTGCACATTGCCTTCTCCTATAGGGAGTCAGCTGCACCTTGCTGCTTTTTTTATATGGAGAAAGTGGGCGCCCTGGCTAGAACTGGGGAGGAGCTCATGTTAAGTTAGCCCACTTCTTAGTAATTTGGACTATATTAAGTGATATCCTGGTTTTATTTTCACTTTCAGAGCATATTCATGGATTAAACTTAAGATGTATTGCCCAAATCCACATATTGTTCTTTGTAAGCCTGAAAATGATGTGTTTTTAAAATAATTATTAGTAGAGGGGAGTGGTTTTCCTTCTGGAGGCAGAGCCTCTCTCCTATAAATGAAGCCTAGCTCCAGCTTGAAGTTAGATGCACTTTAGGAGAGTCAGTGAAAAGACCTCCTGCTCTTTGGTGATTTGCACAAAATAAGGTACTCTTGCTAGAGCTTTGGCAGAGTAATTGTGCTACCTTCATTTCATTTTTTTTTTATTTATATTTCGAAGTACTGAAGTATGCTGTTCTTGGATTAAATTTTGGTTATTTTGTTTTTGTTCCATAATAAAATCATACTAAACAAGGTATGTTGTACCATTTATGTTGACTCATGTGTGACCTGTTATTTCAACCCACCACATTTGGTACCAGAAGTGGGGTTGAAGGGTGATTCCACAAAGCAAGAGGTGGACTCCCAAAGATACTGCACTTAGTATCCAGGTCAAATATAGGTGTCAACAGGTACATGGCTCATAAGGTGGAGGATGGAAGTACCCTACCGGGAGTTTTGACAAGAACCCAGGCTGCTGCTATTCTCCTCCTTTACTTGAAGGAGTACCTGCTGCCACATGACCTAAAGTCAAACCTGATGTACAGATGATGGTAGGGGCAGGTATAAAGGAACCAGCTACGGAGCCACCTGGAACCCCTCCAGAGGATCTCCATGATTTACTGCGTTGGCTTGCTATAAGACAGCTGGAGATGGAACGTCTGCGAGAAACTGATCAAAGGGAGAGGGAGTAGGAAAGACGACGACAAGATCAGAGGTGGGCAGACACAATACAAGCCTTATAACATATTGGGACTGGTTCAGGAACTGCCCAACCAAATCCTAGAGACATAAAGGTAACTAAAATCACTCTTTCTGATGACATAGAGGCATACCTTACGACCTTTGAACGTGTAGCACAAGCTTGTAATTGGCCTGCTACCCAGTGGGTGGTAAGACTGGCACCTTACCTATTAGGTAAGGCTCAATTAGCATATACCAGTATGGATGCCCAAGTTGCTAATGATTATGCCTCTGTAAAGAAGGAGATCTTAAAGAGATATGACATTAATCCAGAAATGTATCGGCAAAGGTTTCGTTCCTTAAAACATTTATACCATGTGCCACCTCGGGAGACTTATACCAGACTGAATTATCTTTGTTATAAGTGGTTACAACCAGAAGGAAAGACTGTACCAGCCATTATTGAACTGTTTATATTAGAGCAGTTTATCCAGGTTATGCCTGCAGATGTTCAGTTATGGATAAGGGAACATCACCCTGATACTGCAGAAGCCACCATCACTCTTGCTGAAGATTTCTTGACTGCACGACAGCCAGTCCAAAAAGGGGTATTGAAGAATGGAAAGTGCTATTCCTACGACCTCAACTACTGCGGTAAGAGCCTCTACTGTTTCCACTGGGTCTCGCAAAAAAACAAGGGGGATGGAAGGGAGATGATATTGAAAAAAACTGACTCTTCCATAGAATGTCACTATTGCCATGGATTAGGCCATATTGCCCATTTTTGCCCCAAGAAAAAATCTGCCTATCTAGCATCAATGAATATGGGAAATTTCTTTGTACAGACTATAGTAAATGGGACTCAGATAGAAGGATTGGTAGACTCAGGAAGCCATCAACGCTTGATTCGGGCCGATTTGTTAAAAGACAATTTATTGAGTTCCAAGGTCACTGGTGTCATATGTATGCATGGTGAACGTCCATCAGTACCCAACAGCACGGGCACATATATATGTGAATTGCCAATCATACAACATGACTTTAGGAGCTGTACCTACTCTTCCAGTGCTTTTAATAATTGGCCACGATTTTCCTGCATTCAAAGACCTTATAACAACATGTGACATTAATAAGGACATAACCTTATCTGCTGTGACTACATGAGCTCAGGCTCAGCAATTGTCACCAGACCTGGTGTTTTCCTTTGATGACTCTTTGAAGAAGGGAACAGAGGTCAAAAAACAAAGACTGAAAGAAAGCAGGCACAAAAAGACTGGAAACATAAGAATGCTGATGTTACTGATGTAATGCCTCAGTATGATATAATTGATATTAAAACAGATCAACAGAGCGATATCACACTTAACCCCTTTTTCTTACAGCTAGACAAACAAACGTCTTCTCCCTCCCCTCAGATTATACAACAAAAGGGGATTTTGTATAGAGTGTGTACAAATCCTAGTACACAAGAATTAGTAGAACAGATGTTGGTACCACAAAAGTATAGAAAAGACCTACTGTACTTAGCCTATGACATTCCTAGTGCTGGTCACGTAGGGCGAGACAGAACATCTGCTAGACTCTTACAACGATTCTTTTGGCCTGGTTTACAGGAAGACATTGCTGAATATTGCAGACAGTGTCCCTCCTGTCAATGGGTCAGCCAAGTCACATGCAAGGATAGAGCTCCTTTAATGCCTTTGCCTGTAGTATCACAGCCTTTTGAAAGAATAGCCATGGATGTGATTGGCCCACTGATAAAAAGTAGTAAAGGTAACCAATATATTCTTGTTTTATGTGACTATGCAACTAAATATCCCGAAGCATTTCCCCCGAGAACAGTGACAGCCCAAAAATAGCTGACAAGGTGGTGGAATTTTGTAGTAGGATGGGCATCCCCAAAGAGATCCTGATGGATCATGGAACTAATTTGACTGCTGCCTTGTTGTCTGAACTCTGTAAAGCCTTAGGGATCACTACATTAAGAATTACCCCATACCACCCACAAACTGATGGACTTACAGAACGGTTTAATCAAACCCTAAAAAGAATGATTAGAAAGTTTGTGGATGAGGAAGGGAAAAACTGGGACCAGTATTTACCACTATTCTTGTTTGCTTATCGAGAGGTTCCCCAAGCCTCTACAGGATTTTCTCCATTCAATCTATTATATGGAAGAAATCCTAGCAGGCCCTTCAATATTGTTAAAGAAACATGGGACAGAGAAACAGAAGTGAAATACACCAATATTCTGAATTATTTGGTTAATTTGAGGAAACGGTTAGCTCGATATATAGAGGATGCACATGAACACAACACAGAAGCACAAAAAAAACAAAAGTTTTATTATGATAACAAATCACAAGAAAAGAAATTCCATTCAGGTGACAAGGTATTATTATTATTGTTACCATCTAATGACAACAAACTGTTAATGAAATGGCAGGGACCCTACACTATTGTCTCTCAGACTGGTCCTGTTACCTACCAAGTTAAAATACCCAGGAGACAGAAGTCCCACCCCATCTATCATGCTAATCTTTTGAAAAAATGGCATGAACAACCTGAACCTCACATAAAAACTAACTTTTATGTTATGCCTAATAGACCTGAGACAGAATTGGATATGGCCTACAAAACACTTGAAATCCAAGAAAGTATAATAGATGTACAGATAAATCCTAATTTACCTAACAAACAACATACAGACTTAGTACAAGTCTTACAAACATTCACTAGACTTTTTACTACCATCCCAGGTAAAGCTAATGAAGTGGTACACACAATTACTACTGATTCTTCTCCTATAAAACAAAAGGCATACCATCTGCCTGAAAAAAGTAGATCTGCTGTGGGAGAAGAAATTGAGAAATTGCTACATCTAAAAATTATTGAACCCTCCAAAAGTCCTTGGTCCTCCCCTATAGTGGTTGTACCAAAGAAGGAAGGGGGAATTTGTTTATGTTTAGATTTCTGTAAACTAAATAAAGTTTCCCAGTTTGATAGTTACCCAATTCCCAGAGTGGATGACATCATAGATCACACTGGACAGGCAAAATATATTTCCAATCTTGATCTTACCAAAGGCTATTGGCAAATTCCACTGGAGGAGCATTCTAAAGAAAAGACAGCCTTCAACACTACAAAGGGGTTGTTCCAATTTGCCAATATTCCATCTAGCTTGCACGGAGCTCCTGCTACCTTCCAAAGGTACATAGATAAATTATTAAATGAACACACTTTCTTATTGCTCCGCTTATCTGGATGATGTGGTAATATATAGTCTCGATTGGTCATCCCATTTTACACACTTGACTAATATTCTATCCACTATCAAAAAGGCCAGTTTAACTATTCATCCTTCCAAGTGTAGATTATCTATGACTGAGACCAGATATTTGTGTTTTTTTAGGTAATGGCCTAGTATGGCCTGAAATAGAGAAGGTCTTAGCAGTATCTCAGTGCCCTATTCCCAAAACAAAAAAAAATTAAGATCATTTTTAGGTTTGGCCAGATATTACAGGCATTTTATCCCCGATTTTGCCACTATTGCAGGCCCATTAACAGACTTAACCTGAAAACAGGTCCCAAATGACATTCCTTGGTCTTCTGCTTGTGATGAAGCCTTTAGAACAATAAGTTATATTGTGTTCTGCCCCAGTGCTACAATCTCCCCGATTTTGACAAGCCATTTATGCTACAGACTTATGCTTCTGAGACTGGATTAGGTGCTGTATTATGTCAGGACATCAATGGAGAAGAACATTCTATCATATTCATTAGCCGTAAATTATACCCTAGAGAGCAAAAATAGGCTACAATTGAAAAAGAATGCTTAGCGATCAAGTGGGCTATAGAAGCCTTAAAATATTATTTATGGGGAACTCATTTTAATCTAGTAACAGACCACAACCCCTTATGCTGGCTTAATCAAATGAAAGCTAAACATGCCTGCATATTACGTTGGTATTTGGCATTACAGCCCTACCATTTCGAGATTAAACATAGACCTGGTAGTAGACATAAAAATGCTGATTTTCTTTCACAGTATGGTGCTAACATTGATTGTAACCAGAATGAAACTTCTAGCATTCAGTCTAACCCCACGGCAAATGAGTAATTATGAATAGTAATGAATTTTGTATAATGTATTGTATACATTTGTTTTTAGGGTTCCCTTGGGTGATACTTCTGTGAGGGTGGGTGGAAGTCTCATTCCCATTCCCCAGACCTTTTAATTGTGGGAATGTGTATTTCAAACCAATCAAGATATTCTGGTTGTACTTAAAGAGGGAGAAATGTGGTAGATGAACCCCCCCATTGTTTCCCCTTTTTTGTCATATTTTTTTATGTCTCCTTGTAAAAATCTGTTGCGCGACAGTAATTGTTTTATTCCCTTTCTTGTGTCTGTAATCCTGTGAGTTTGTGTCCCTGTGTGAATTCCCTGTGGTCCTTGGTTACGCAGTCAGACTGGCCCTCTGCTGCGTAACACTCGTCGTATCTCTGTTTTGCCCTTGAGATATTTGGTGTTAAGAGCCCCCCCTTATGTTTTAGAAAGATTTCCTGAAGGCACCAGATAGGGTGTCTGTTCAAGTTAAGATAGAGCAAAAGGTACAAACCACATGGTAGCTCTTAACGCCCGATGGCTAAAATACCAAAAGGGAAACCCGACAGCAATACTGTGTGAGCAGAAGAGACTGCATCTGAAAGACAATTAAATTCAAGCAGTCTAGTAAGGTAAATGCCCGACGGCATGTAAAGTACACAGTCAAGGGTCCATTTTTTTTCATTTTAAACACATGAGAATACTGAACATTATTTCTAAGCATCTGTATGCCTCTGAAGATGTATATCTCTGTTTACGTTATTTTCCCAATGGTACAAAGGGTATCAAACTGTTTCCCTCTTTTTTATTCGCTTTCAGCTTCCCCTATTTCTTAACGCTTCTAAGACCAGTTTGCATTTAGGGAACCACAAGTTTCCCTTTGCTTTTATAAACAACTTGGAGATGTATATAGTTTAAAAACAGACCTGTGAGTTCTGTGAACTTCCAGAGCCAATCACTAAGGTGGTTCTTGAACAATGCCTTCTCCTATAGGGAGTCAGTGGCACCTTGCTGCTTTCTTTTATAGGGAGAAAGTGGGTGTCCTGGCTAGAACTGGGGAGGAGCTCATGTTAAGTTAGCCCACTTCTTAGTAATTTGGACTATATTAAGTGATATCCTGGTTTTATTTTCACTTTCAGAGCATATTCATGGATTAAACTTAAAGATGTATTGCCCAAATCCACATATTGTTCTTTGTAAGCCTGAACATAATGTATTTTTAAAATAATTATTAATAGAGGGGAGTGGTTTTCCTTCTGGAGGTGGAGTCTCCCTCCTATAAATGAAGCCTAGCTCCAGCTTGAAGTTAGATGCACTTTAGGAGAGTCAGTGAAAAGACCTCCTGCTCTCCGGTGATTTGCGCAAAATAAGGTACTCTTGCTAGAGCTTTGGCAGAGTAATTGTGCTACTTTCATTTCATTTTTTTTTAATTTATATTTTGAAGTACGCTGAAGTAAGCTGTTTCTGGATTAAATTTTGGTTATTTTGTTTTGTTCCATAATAAAAGTCATACCAAACAAGGTATGTTGTACCATTTATGTTGACTCATGTGTGACCTGTTATTTCAACCCACCACAGCCTCCCACTCACCCCTATTTCTTAAATAACCCTCCCAAAATTGCATGATATCCCTATCAACTGTGCCAACTATAATCCCTTACAATAGTATATACTCCTAACTTAACCCACATACAGTATCCCAAAATTAGTTACTTAGACCCCTACAAGAGTCCCTTGGTTTTACTGACAGATTGATATATCTAATTTAGTTTCTCATCAACTTAGCAATATCTAATTATAACAGTGTATGACAGTACTACCCCAATCTGAATATACACTACCTAGATTTCACAGTACATTGCCATTTCCCAGTTTCATCAGTTGTGTACTTACTAAAACAACTTAACACACCTCTAAACCACCTTTTTAAGTGAAAATTTATCTTTAAAAACTCTCCAACCCTCCTCCCTAAAACACTTAAAAAAGCGCTTTGCAAGTAGGATTTACATCAACCTTGACACTTCTTCTCTATAACTGTGTCTAATTTCTAATACCCACACCTCCAAATACTATTCATAGGTATCACTGTACATTGACATTTCCCAGATCAGTATGTTAAAACACAAATTCAATTTACACATCCTAGAAATCAGTGTCATTATCTTTTCCCAAATCCCAAGTGTGTACTCATATACCACACAACTTTAATGCCCAGCCAAACTCACATTAGTACATTGACCTTAAACTCTAAATTTGAATTATACTGCTCCTTCATCCCCCTTTAAATATAATATTGATTCTATTTACAAAAAAGGACCAGCTATGGGCAATGCCTTCTTGCCCCTCCCAGTTCAGCTGAGCATTTAAGAATATGTGGCAGTGGAGGAGGGTGGGTGGGCCAAAAATAACTTCCACAATCTGCCCAAACTGAACAAGTTAGCACACAAAGATTTTAATCCTCTGTAAGAGTTCTGATCTCAGCACCGATCTTGATTTCAAATCCTCCATTGTAGGATGAAGCTAAAAGAACAGTCACCAATACCACAGAGCCCCAATCACTATTTTAAATCATCCGGTGCAGGGTGAGGGCAAACAGAATAGTTACCAAGCCCCCAGACCACTGATCCTCAAACTGTCACTGCAGTTGAACAGCTGAGATGTTTACTGAAAGCTTTGCAGTTATCAAATGTGGTGCTTCCTCCACAGGCCCCTTGATTGGTTCACAGAAAAAACAGTTCAAGTCAGAAGTCAGGCACCCAAAGTAGTCGAACAGTAGATTGGGTGCAATAATCCACAGCCTGAGATTGTCTGAGCTGCACAAATGAACAAGTTAACACAAAGATTTTAATCCTCTGTAAGAGTTCTGATCTCAGCCCCGATCTTGATTTCAAATCCTCCATTGCAGGGAAAGGCAAAAAGAATAGTCACCAATACCTCAGAGCCCTGATCACTGTTTTAAATCATTTGGTGTAGGGTGAGGGCAAACAACACAGTTACCAAGCCCTCAGAGCTACGATCCTCAAACTGTCATTGCAGACAAACATCTGAGATGTTTACTGAAGGCTGTGCCATTTTGAAATGTGGTGCCCTTAGCCCTTTCAGTAACCTGATCCCAATACCCGCCGATTTCTGTATACAGTAACTAAGTTACTATTCAAAAAAAAAATTCTCCCTGGTGGTGTAGTGACCCTCCCTCCATTTCCCCAATCCCTGAATTAAAATTAGTATCCTTGGTAGTCTTGTGTAACCCCAGCCCCCACCCCTGGAGGTAAAGTCTCACCCCCCATCCCAAACCTGAGAGCGGGCCACTGGCACAGCCCTTCTCTCTCCTCCATGGTCTGTAGCCCACTAAGCTATTAATGAATGAGCACGTGCTTATACCAGGGAGAATTTTATTTTTAACAGTAACTTAGTTACTGTATACAGCGATCGGGGGGATTGGGATTGGGTTAGTGAAAGGGCTAAGGGCATGTTGCCTTGGACTGGTTGTGTGTGTAATTGGGGGGGGACTGCTAGCCACCAGGGATTGGGAATTCAATAATTTTTTTACATATTGGACACTCAAGAAGCCATGCATAGGAGGTGGAAATTCCACGAAAGTTCAGAAATGGATTTCTGAACTTTCGTGGAAGCGAAAGTCTGACTTTCGCTTCAGTTCTGCCGGCAAAAGTTTTTTTTCGCACACCCCTACTTGTGAGAAGACTAACAATGTCCCTCTCCAATGTCATTTTAAGCAGATGGAAGTGAAACAAAAACAGAGTGAATCAATGTTTAAAAAAATGTAATGGGCTATTCTGCAGAGTCTGGGTTAATCCTCAGATGCAGGAACAGATGTTGGCCATGCCAATGTTACAGATAGCACATGATAAGCTTACAGCTGTCACTTGGGGAGGGACCGCACACTTGCTAGATTGTTTTACAGATTTTACTGGCCTGAGATTCATGAGGAACAGCAGAAGGTGTATTATGACCATGGAGTGAAAAAAAATGTTTTCAGCCAGGTGAAAAAGTCTTGTTACTGTTACCCATTACACAAAACAAACTGTTAATGAAGTGGCAAGGGTCTAGCAAAGTGGTTAGATGCACTGGTATAGTTAACTATGAGTCTGAGACCTCTGAGAGGACAAATCCTACCAAGATATACCATGCTAACCTCCTGAAGAAATGGGCTGATAAAACACCAACGGTTTCTTTGTTAGTATTACCAGAAACTGCTGAAGATATTGATATAGTTTATGACAGACTGGAACAAACTGTAGCTTCTGGCACTGTAAGGGTGAATGTTTCCTTACCCACAGAGCAAACCACAAAAATTAGTAACTTTGTTAAGACATTTCAGAGTACTTTTACCACAGTACTAGGCTGAGCAAAAAGGATCATGCACACAACAGAGAATGCTCTCCCTGTCAGACAACAGACATACAGATTACCAGAGTGGTTAAGAGCAAATGTGGTTAAGAAAATACAAAAAATGAAAGTGTTGGGTATCACACAGAATCAAGAAGTGCTTGGTCATCACCAATGGTGATTATAATTAAAAAGGAAGGGGGTATGGCAATCTGCCTTGATTTTAGGAAACTTAATCAAGTGTCCATATTTGACAGCTATCCTATGCCCAGGATAGCTGATTTGGTGGACAGACTGGGTAGTTCCAAGTAAATTAGTACCCTTGATCTCATCAAGATTTACTGGCAAATTCTCCCAGCTAAAGAATCCAGAGACAAAACTGCATTTTTCACTTTTATTAGATTCTAGCAGTTCACCAACATGTCATTTAGTTTACATGGCACACTCACTACATTCTATTGGTACAAGTGTAATTTAAGCCCTCACACTGGTCATTAAGCTGCTTACCTGGATGATGTCTTGGTGTACAATCCAGAGTGGAAAAGCTACCTGGAACACCAATAAGCAGTTATCCAATCTATTCAAAATACAGGTCTGACCATTAATCCTACCAAGTGTACATTTGGCATGCAGAAAACCAGATATGTGGGTTACAATTTGGGAAATGGAGTAGTAAAGCCAGAGATTTCCAAGAAAAAAGGTTTTTGGTTACTACCAGAGATTTGTTCCCAATTTTGCCCAGTTAGCTACTCCCTTCACTGAACTCATGAAAAAACAGTACCCAAATAATATGAAATGGTCTCCAGAGTGTCATGACGCTTTTTGGGCCACCAAAGCTGCCTTATGTGCAGCCTCAGTTTTATGAAGTCCAGACTCTGAGAAACAATTTCTGTTAGAGGCAGATGCATCAGAGGTAGGCATAGGAGCACTCCTGAATTAGGATATAGGTGGGAAGGAATATCCCATTCTGTATATCAGTAGGAAACTGCGTAACAGAGAGAAAAAGTACTTCACTACAGAAAAAGAATGCCATGCTGCAATATGGGCAATGGAGTCCTTTAAATTTTATCTGCTAGGAGCTGACTCTGTACTTATAACAAATCACAATCATCTCTGTTGGCTTAATCAAATGGAGGACAAAAATGCCAGAATCACAGGTTGGTACCTAGCAATACTTAAATTCAAAGTGATGCACAAATCTGGAAAAGAAACTGCTGATGCTGATTTTCTGTCAATATACTGTATGGTTCAGGACTTGAGAATTCAGTAATACCCATGCAGAGCGCATATTATTGAGAGCTACACTTTTGAGTAACTCAATAATACCGCCCTCACTCAGAGTGACTGGTACAGAAGGCCGCTATATCCTGTATAGCGAGTATAGCAAGGAGCTGTACTTGCTATTACAGGATATAGGATCCTGTGTGGCTGATTCCTACCAAGTTGTTCGCATAGCATAGTGATGTACACCACTGCTTACAATGCAAGTAGACCTAGGTTTGGGTCTGGCTGCAGGCTGAAATTTTTTTTTGTATAAAAATCAGTAACATGCCCAGTGGCCCTCACCCCCCTTGGAATTGGTTATTTTAGTTCAGGATGTGGGGGGCTTGCTGGATGCAGCCTCCCCTGCATAAAACAAATGGTTCTGTGTGTGGATTTGAAGTATTGTAGCAACTGTTGCTATTTGCTGATCAATTTGGTTGCTACAATATCAGGCGCTCTTGAGACCACGAGCTGTTTTGTCTTCGCTTTATGCGATAGGTGGTTTTCAGACTCACCTTTATCACATAAAACCAAAAATTCAGAAGACTAAAAAAAGTATGTGCTTAACTCAAATATTTACTGTAAAAGGTATTACAAAAAAATGAATATTGCACAGGCAAAGAGCTGTAAATGTTATAAAGTAATATTAAAAGAGAAAGAAAATAAGGTTTTGAAAACCTTTTCTTTCCTTAAATAGGTTCCCTCCTAAAGAGAGGTATGTGTGACATGGTTGAGTAAGACCTTAGCCTGTTTGTTATGTAGAGAGAGTTAAAAGCAAGGATCTATTTTGTCCTTTTTATTCTGCTACTTGTCATTATTCTTTTGACTGTCTGATTGTGCAATCAAATTTTTTCTGTGGCACCTAGGGTTGACAATCCTAAGACAGACCCCATGTATGTTGCTGCCTTCAGGGTGGGGGTGTGATGTTAGGGTTGGAAGCCCTAATGCCACTTTGTCTTATACGGCACAGTTCCCCCCGTTCCCCTGAACAAAGTGAGACACACACCATAAAGTGGAGAGAAATGGCCACAGCCATGTATTTATTAATTCCAGTTATCAATACTGATCAATTTGATTCTTTAGTTACTTTAATACATTCAGCTGGATGTGCGCTGCCAGGTGGTCTTGATTGGTACCTTCCCCAAATTGGCTTTTCCCTACCTAAGACAGAAGCTGCCCATTAGTACCCCACGAGGGACTCCAGCCTTTGGGGCAGGAAGGAGGGCTCTTGTCCGGCAAGTGGCATCCCCCCCATCTGGGGATGCCCAAATGCCATGGGTGTGCACCCCAGGAGGCTGCCCCCCTGGCTTCATGCCCCTCTTGTACTAGGTGAGCCCCCGCCAGGGATGCCCCAGCCTACCATTAGCCACTGGGTGATCTGTCTGCATAAGTCCATGACCCCCCATTACCCCCTCTGCATCAACCAACCAATACCACCTTGCCGCCACAGGGTGAGCCCTGCTTACACTCCCCCAAGCACATCAGCCATCACTTTCTCCACTGCCTGGTGAATATCCTCTAAAACCTATCTAAACCCAGACTGGATAAATGTACCCCATGCCTTGCAAATAGCTCTGGTTCCTGCAATCTAATGTTGTCGTAACTTACTGCGGATCCCCCCCCCAGGCTCCCCACCAATGCCCTCATGGTCGTGTTATGCAGCCGGCACACTTTTTCTAGTGCCTTGGGATCCCTGGTCTGGTGTCACTGCTGCCTCTGAACCACATCAGACCATATGATGTGCACCCCAGGCCATTTGACCCTCATGTAATTCAAGTCCTCTTTTCCATGTCTCAGCAGGTCAATGGATGAAACCATCCCCATGTTGTTGCCCCCAGATGAATTACTAGTATCTGTGGAGGCTCCCTCTGTCTGGCTTCAGCCAACAGCATTGAAAGCAGCTCTTGCCATCTCTTCCCTCTGTGGCCCACCCATATGATTTCGTCCGCCTGCTGGTCCAGGAACAAGTTCCTTCCATCCTGAGTTTGACTTGCATGTCTGGCCACCCAATGTATGAATGAATGACCGCACACCCAGATCTTACACTGCTGTGGCTTAGGTCCTGCTGAGATAAAGAGAAGACAAGTTAGAGCATGTGTGGCCTGACATATCTTTTAAAAGCTTGTGCGCTCCTCCTGCCCAAGGCCTGTATTCTTTCATTTGACCAACCTTCGGCCCTGGCATGTGACGCTGCTCCTATCCTAATTGAATGTGTGTTAATGTCTTTTAGGCTGAATCCTAACCACTCCAAGCTATTGCTCAGAATGTGGCTAAATTGATACACCATGACTGGCGACCTATCCTGGTGCTGAAAACATGATACTCTTTGCCCAGCCCTGCAATCCAGGTGTTCCTGAATCATGTCCTGCACCGCCCACTGAATCCCTGGTGGGGGCTTCAAGTTACACCAGCCCCCTCGAGCCGTAGGGTCTTTCTTGCTCCATCGCAGTCACACAAACATGCCCGCTTTTGTCAGGGCGACATCATCATCAGTTAGCATGATGGGCCGGCCTGGCGCTTTGCTGGGTTGTACCGACTCAGATACTCTGAAAGACCCACAAAAGGCCACTAAGTATGTTGTGCTGAACAGCTGGTCCTCCGCCTGGGAGTAGCATACCTCACCCAAAATCCCCCATATCTGCCCAGTAGTTCAGGACTGATGGGATGTCTATTGTCAGGGGTTGTGGGAGCCCTCCTGGCCCACTATTCTAGGAGTTCGCTCACTCAGAAGGCTCTAGTACTGTTGATGTAGCCCATGACTTTAGAAAACCATGCTTTCTCCACCAAGTGTTGGCACACTACTGCCCGTGAGCTGCCCCTTCATCTCTTTAGAAGAGCATATGCACACAGGTGATCTACTGGGATAGGTCATCTGTTATCCCACCCTTGTTCTTGGTGAACCTGTATGAAGTTGTCTACTGCCCTCTTATACATCACCTGTATCCTCAGTGCCAGTGACTGCCTGATTAGACTCCAGGCCTCTGAGATACCAGGTCCCACAGGTATGCTGGGACCACTCTGGGGTATTTCTCTACTGCTGGTGCCAGCTGACAAAATCTCTGCCACTGCGAATGAGAGCATCAGTGATGCCATTTTCCACACCTGGTACATGCACAACCCTGACTTTTATGTTCAACATAAGGCACTTTAAAACAAAAACCCTCATGAGATCCCTCATTGGGCCCTGCCTGCACAGTTGATGATTGATGGTGTGCACTACCCCTGTATTATTGCTCTGGAACACAATACTCTTGTCCTTTAACTGCTCGCCCCATAAAGCTAATGCCACTACTATGGGGAAGAACTCCAAGACGGTGACCTGTCTATGTACCTCCCAAGCCCATGCAACCGCCACTGACTTGCATACCATTGGCCTTGAATGTAAGCCCCAAGAGCCAGCCTGTCAGGTAGTGGTTACCACTTGCGATGTCAAGCACCCGGGTTCGAACGGACTCGGTCACTGGAGAGTCAGCCGGGTGAGTAGGTTCGAGTTCCACGACTGCTCACCTACCCAGGGGGTGGGAGGGAGACAGAGTCGCTGTATGGTACCTTCGGCGGAGGCCGGGGAGATCAGTCGCATGCAGCCTGACGCTTGGGGGGCGTAGTGAACGTCGGCTACGCCTTGACGTTCGTGGCACACCACGCCCCAGAGAAAAAGCAGAAATACCAGCCTTCGGGTTCGCCAGATGATGGCTGCCCACTCTCGCTGGCCCGAGAAGTCCTGTGCCCTCAGATCCCACCTCAGCAGCACCCAGGGACTGATGCCTAGTACGCTGGGACCCGCCCCCACCCGGTGTCTTTTCCCTTGGAGGAGGGGGACCCACCCGGCAAAGGGATATGCCGGGCCACCCCTGGGTCGGCTGCAATTTGAGGTGAGGGGAAGAGGGACAGGACGAGGGGGTCACGAGTAGCATGCGCAGCCGGAAGGAGTGGCAAATCTGGAGGTGAGATCAGAGGGAAAAAAACATAACACAAAAAAAAAGAATGTAAGCCCCAAACCCCAAGCCACCAGAGGCATCTGTGAAGAATTCTAACTCTTGACTGGATGTAGGGACCTGCCAGATAGCTCGCCCATTGAAACATGTCAAAAAGACCTGACAGATTTTCAAGTCTTCCCTCATGGTTGTGATCATCCATATCCTGTGATGCAGTTTGGTGCACCCTGTTCCCACCTGGGCCAGTCTGCGCATGAACGTCCTGCCAATTGGCATGATTCTGCATGCAAAGTTCAAGTGACCAATGAGCTGCTGCATCTCATGCAACATGGTCATTTTTGCCCCTGCTATCTTATCCAGCAGTTCCCCTAGGGCGGCCAACTTCTGTAGAGGCAGTCTGCACTCCTGTGCCACTGTGTCTATCTCTATCCCTAAGAAGGAGAGTGTTGTGGTTGAGCCCTCTGTTTTATCCTGGGCCAATGGCATGCCTATGTCAGAACACACGTCCTGAAAAGCTGCAAAAGACAAGCACAGTTTCTTGTCTTGGCCTTCCCAACAAATAGGAAGTTGTCCAGGTAATGTATTACCTCTGGTATTCTCGCTAGCTGTGTTGCCACCCAGTGCAATGCTGTGCTGAACTGCTTGAACACTGTGCATGCCACCACGCTGCCCATGGGCATGCAGTTATCAACGTAATAGCTGCCCTCAAACTTCATACCTAATAAATCTATGTCATCTGGGTGTACTGGTAGCAAACTGAAGGTAGACTCAATGTCTACCTTTCCCATTAAGACACCTTACCCTGCACCCCGAATCACTTCCAGTGCCTCATCAAAGCGGGTGTACATGACTGCTGTGTGTGCTGGGTTGATGAAATGTTTAACCGATTCCCCCTCGGGGTAGGATAAGTGATTTATCATCCTAGATTCTGTTGGGGTTTTCATCAGAACAAGCCCAATGGGTGATACCCTCAATGTCCTGTTTGGTGGCTCTGGGAATGGGCCTCTCACTCTCCCTGCCTCTACCTCTTTCTTGAGCTTCTCCCTGACCACTGCTGGCTGCTTCCTGGTGGACTTCAGGTTCTGCACCTCATAATGTAGGTGAGAACACTCATATGGGATATGGAAGCCAGACCCAAATCCCTCCACCAAGAACTGTGCAGCTGCTGCATCAGGTTACTGCCGAAGTCTCACCCTAAGACGGTCCACCCTTATGGGCATTGGGACCATTATGCCAGCTCTGCTTTGTGGGGCAAAAGGACCTGGACCCTAAAATCCTTCAGCACTGCGTGAATGGGTGGGGGTTGTCCACATGCAAAGCATTTGTGCTTGAACCTGCAGTGCTCCATTTTGCATGTTCCCTAGTTGTATAGGTAATAGTGCCCCCCATCTTTCTTTGTTCTCTTTTCCCCTTTTTTTGGGCGATAAGGGTTTCCTCACTGGGAAGCCACTATCCATGTGCTGAACTCTTCCGCCCATGTCAATAGCACACAGCAGGGGTAAGTCCAACATGTCCCACAATCTCCCTGTATCGTACTGCATCCATTTCCTGAACTCCTCATTGTATTCTAACCACCCCCCTCCTGGTTTTGCTGCGTGTATGGCCATGACTCTACTTAAGTTCACCCAGAGGCCCTTAGCCTTCTCTGAGTTCCCTTGTGCCAGCAGGCCAGTGTAAACAGTGAATCCTACCAACCAATTGTCCCAGGTGCGCTTAATGGGCACTTTCCATTTCTTTTCCACCCCATTGTCTTTTGCTTTTTTTTCCTTGTCTTTGTCCTCCTCTGGTTCTCTGGGTCTGTTCAGCAATGTGAACACATCTACGAAATTCCCCTTTTATTACTTGTTGTCTTACCTTATCTGGTAGATGGGAGCCAACTGGTTCGCCTAAGCTGACAAACCCCCAAGTCTCGGCTTGTCCAGTTACCGACTGTCCCAACTGGTCTGTAGCAGCTGCTGAACTTGCACTGCTGCCCTCAACCCCCTTTTGTTTTGTCTTGTCTGGTGATCCAGTAGCCTGTGCTTGCTCTTGGGTGGTGATAAATGCCAGCACCCTTGTCAAGTTTTTGTTCCAGGGTAACCTGGCTTATTGCCTGCCCAGCAGCTGCCGCATCTACCACCCTCATGTTGGGTCCAGAGGCCGCCTCTTTTGGAAGGGTGGTTTGTACCCCTGCTCCCCATGATAGTGGGGAAGGCTGGGGCTCATTGGACCACAATGTCCTGGAGCTGCGGCAGTGATTGGGGAATGCCTCTGATCCACCGTCTCATTGGCACTTTCCCTTATGTGGTGCTGGGCATCAGACCTGGTGCTCGTGCTCTCAAGCCCCTTCCTGGGCTTACTTGCCTGTTTTGGCTGTGGTTTGGGAGGGCTGTCCAGTGTCTGCTGCAGTAGGCCTCTTAACTCTTCTACTGACATATTCTCTAAAGCGGGCTTACCTGTTGATTGGAATGCCTGAACTTTACTGGGTGGCTGGTCCTGTCCTGGGTCGACGTCCCTGATGGGATCCTCAAGCTCCAGGTGCACCTCTTCCTGTGCCAGAGGGAGGTTCTACTGCTTGTTGCCCTCTGTCTCCAGCTGACTCGGGAACAACGCGTCCCACCATGCCTTCCCTTTGCTCCTCATTGGTTCCACCAACTTGGTCTCCAGACTGTTGCCGCTGGCTGCACCATCTGCCATCTCACCTGGAAGCTGTAACACAGGCTAAACACACACACTTGGATACTTCCTTGTCCGGTCTGCCAACTTCCGCTGCTGACCAACAAACAAACTGCACTACCCCAAAACAGAGATTAGTGACTAGGGAAACCTTAATAGCATTCCATACAGAATAGAGACACCGACCTGTTGAAATTGCTGGATATGTTTGAATTGACTGTGCTGCAGCTTCTTGAGAACTCAACATCTATCATGCAGGTTAGATCACCCCACCCCAACATTAGCATCAAATTATCCCTGGGCTCAATAGATTTTTTTGTAGGCGCATGACCCCAATTTTTTTTTTAATTTTATTTTTTAATTATGTATAAGTAGCATTTTAAATGTCTCAGGTCTACACAAAACACTTAAAGCCAAATTGACACTTTTTGCTCTCAGCATTAACCTCAGAACACTGGCCTCTACCCTATCATGCCTACAGCTATTGGGGCCCCAGAATTTAATTTCGAGTGTAGGATTTTAAACCCATACCCACTGGGTCTCCAGATTCTGTGCCCAGTAATTACCATATCTTTTGCCTTGACTGTTTCTATATTTTCCTTCATTAAAAAGCACTTTGGGGTACCCTTGGTTGAAAGATATCAGCAGCTGCTATGCAACATAGCTTAGAATGCACAAACTCTAGTCATTTTAGGCCTCACATTTCTACCACATCATGCTGTCTCACTTGGGGTATAAATAGGGAGGACACCTGTCCTGATTTTCTTTTTATTATTTTTTTTTTAAGGACAGTCCTGCTTTGGGCTATTGTGTCCTGCAAAAAACATGAAAAACACTGCATATCCTGACCTTCTCAAAGGAAAATATTGCAAAAACTCTTATACCTTAACTAAAATACCTTAAAATGATAGGAATTAATAGAAACAACTAAAAACTATACCACTTAGTCTTAATTCTGAATATATAGAGAAAACAAGTCTTTGCATTGGTCAAGTTTACATATTGTCCTGCGAAAATCATGTTTTAGTACAATTACCCACTTTGCGCTTCTTAAAAGAGGGCAACCCTCAGTATAAAGGACTTCCCATAGCCCTTTTTTACTGCCTTGCACTTCTGTGCCCTATCTTCCACTACCGGCTGACCCACGTAGGCTCCTCCTTGTTCCTTTTTTTTTTTTTATTGCTTTCTGCATACATCTCAGTCTCAGCGAGCTGTTCCTTTAAGGTCCGCTGTGCCTGCACATCACATGGTCTGGCATGCTTACCCCCAGCCTACTGGCACCATGAACACATTCGCCTCTGCACAGAAGGTGCCACTGGACTCCTTGAAGCAGCAGGACAACCACCTCCGGACATGGCCTGCAGGTAGGCATTTGTATCCAAACCTAGCCACAGATCCCTTGCTAGTGCTGCCTATTCCTCTCACCCTCCCTGAATGGTCCAGGATGGCTGCCACATCCCCTGTGGATGCTCTGCCACTGGGCTGCTGGTACACTGTGCCACCTCACCAAAACCAGGCCCCGATTGGGTTGGGCTGTGGTGAGAGCCAGGTCCCTCAGTCTGCTGCCCTGTGACAGAGGAAGGCACCAGGAGTTGCTCGACGAGAGGCCCACACAGGTGAACCCTGTCCCCCAAGCAGAAGGGAAAGCCAACCTGGTGGGGGGTGGGGCTGGGGCATCTGTTGATCTGTTGCTCATCTGGCCTCGTGGTCCAAGGGCCACCACTTGAGCTGTTCTGGGATCCGAGCAGTTACCTGATGGTCCTCCCACAGACAGGAGGGGGAAGCTAGCCCAATCGGTGGGTCGGGAGCTGAAACATCCTGAGCCATGCAGTCTAATGGCCGCCACTGAAGCATCGAGCCGGAGGCTCTCTCTGAGGGCCACCATGGTGCCTGGCACTTGCCAGACCACTCTGTGCCTGACCACGGGCCTTAATGTTCTGGCCCAGCTGTTGGCTCAGAGACACCCACTGATGTGGCTGCTCCCTCCCTCCCACCCAATGCCTGTCTTACACCTCTCCTTACCTGCAGTTGTTCAGTGTACTGGAGTCCCTGCTTGCTGGCTAGAGAGTGAGGAGGAAAGAGGGAGACCACCCTCACTGCCTGTTTTTAAGAAGGTCTAGCCCCTCACTTGTCTGCCACCTGGCCCGCCCTCCCTCAGGAACGCCCTCTCCCTGTGCCCTTCCTGACCCTACTGTGCAGTCCTGACTGCCCCCATCCAGGTAAACACCAGGGATGCACCCACAGACAAAGGTCCCACCCCCAGTGATGCATAGTGGGCCCTCCATTTCCTACTTTTGTCACTTCAACCTAACTAGTGTACTAATGAAGTTTTTCCAAACAACATATGTATATGTATGTGTGTGTGTGTGTGTATATATATATATATATATATATATATATATATATATATATATATATATATATATATATATTTATATTTATAAAATGGGTAGGAAAGATTATGTCTGCTGATTTGTTGGAACCCATCACATGATCGTGCGTATATCAGAGCGTGACCCCACACCTGCACGTTCACCCCCCTTAAAAAACAATTTTGCCATTTTATAAGATAGAGAACCCACTCTACGGTGTGCGGTCATGCTCTGAGATACGCACTCCTTGGGTGGTTGACACACTCGGACTGAGCCTCGTACGTACGATGCACACCAAGGTGTGCATATATCAAAGCATGACCACACACCTAAGAGTGGGTTATCTATTATATATATATATATATATATATATATATATAAATATATTATAGTGCCGCAGTTGCGCCAATTATAGTTAGGGGTTCAGCAGTCACTTACATACTAAAGTCAAAAGTTTGGGCATTAATAACGTTGCACCCATTCAACAGATTTGCCTGAAATTTGGAATGTGCAGTGGGGAATGGTAGATCTCTTGATCTGCCAAATTGCATTTTGGTCAGACTTACGGGTTTTGTGTACGAAAACGCAGAACAGGCATCATTTTTGGAGGCATCTTTTTGGATTTTGGATGTGGCCTTGCACAGCCATTTTGTGGCATGCCACTCTGTGAGATGGTTCGTTTGAAAGAGCTTTGGTGGATGAACATGCCGATTTTTGTTTGGTGAAAAAATATTAAGGCATTCAAAAGCTATGTAACTTTTAAGTTCCCATTATAAATCAATGGCAACATTTATATGTATGTTTTGAGAACAAAGAATGGGGTTCTGGCCATCTCATCCCACTTGGCAATCAAAGAATTTGCAGCCTCACGGTTCAAGAATCTTTGTCCCCGAGAATTTTCACAATTCTTTGATCGTGAGGTCCGCCATCTTGTTTTTTAATTTCCAATTGGAAAAACACAAATATCTTGGCTCAGGGGTCACTTCTGAAGTAAAACTTGGATGGGTTTTACTCAGGGGCTCCGATCTTCGCATGCCTTTGGTTTCATCCAAAGCGGTCAAAAAAATAGAGTTATAAGCTTTTAAAATCTTAATTCGCGGCTCGCTAACGATCTTTGATCACTAGCCTGCAAATTCTTTGATCGTGAGATTCTTTGATCACGATCTTGCATTGTGACCTAAAAACACTAATATCTCGGCTCAGGGGTGGGCTAGGGACACAAATGAGGGTGGATTTTGATCAGGAGGCTTCATTCTATCGAGGCATGGTGTTGGTTCACTTCAAATCAGTGAAATAATTGTGTTTCATCATTTTTTATTCTTTGATCACGAGCATTCAATTTCTTTGATTGTGACATTCTTTGATCACAATCATGCATTGCGAGCGAGAGATGAGATGGCCGGATTAAAAAATCAATTTTCTCAGCCCAGGGGTGTCCTAGGAAGTCAAATGAGGATGGGTTTTACTCATGGGGCTTCGTTCTGTTGAACCATGGTGGTGGTTTACCGTAATTCCTTCAATTTTCTGATTTATAAGATTTTTAATTCTTTGTTCATGAGCCTGCAAATTCTTTGATCGCAAGCCTGCAAATTCTTTGGTTGTGAGATTCTTTGGTCGCAATCTTTGATTGCAAAATAGGGACAAGATGGCCAGATTTTTTATAATGGAATAGATAGGGAAATTTTACTAATCTTTGACATTGAATATCTCAGAAATGGTTTGGACTTTTTACTTGAAATTTGGAGGGTGTGTACGGCATGTCCTGTGGATGTTAATTACAGTGTTTAAGTGTCAGAAAATATTTTTTGGTGGAGATATGGCATGGTGCAGTTTACGTTCTGCGGACAGTGTTTTGCTTGTGGTGGTGGCTTGAAATTGATAGGATACCTAGCCTTATTGTCACAGATGTAGTTTACAATCCTTGTGTGTGTTAAATGTCAATAGGTTCAGAACTGTGCCACTCTGATGAATGAAAATTTCAAACTTTGACATGTTGTATCTTGGACATGGTTTGGTCTTTTTACTTGAAATTTGGAGGGTGTTTACGGTATGTCCTGTGGATGTAAATTACAGTGTTTACATGTCAGAAAATATTTTTTGGTGGAGATATGACATGGCACAGTTTACATTCTGTGGACAGCGTTTTGCTTGTGGTGGTGGCTTGAAATTGATAGGATACCTAGCCTTAGTGTCATGTATATAGTTTTCAGTCATTGTGTGTGTTAAATGTCAACAGGCGCTGAACTGTGCCACTCTGACGAATGAAAATTTCAAACTTTGACATGTTATATCTCGGACATGGTTTGGTCTTTTCACTTGAAATTTGGAGGGTGTTGATGGCATGTCCTGTAGATGTGAATTGTGGTGTTTACGTGTTGGACAATATATATTTTTGGAGATATTGTGTGGTGCAGTTTATGTTTTGCAGACAGCATTTTCTAATGTTCTACTACATTAACATTTGTTTGGTGGCTGACTGTGGTGTTGTCAATGTACATTTTAGTCATTAGGTGTGTAATGTGGCCTGACACTTACAAGTTGGTGGGGCCCCATGCTCTCACCAACTTGTGCAACTTTCTACTTTTCTATTCTTTCTTAAAAAGTAAGGAAATTCTATGCAAAAAAACTTTGTTATTGCATCAGATAGGGTTATTCTACAGTGACAAAAGTGAGGAAATTTGACATTAGGGTTCCCACACCTTGCCCTCACTGCCGCCCCACCCCCACCAACAGGCATCGGGGTGTGCATTGGGGTTGTCGGTCCTAACTCTTACCCCATTCTCCAACACTGCAGCACCTCAGCTTGTTTACACATGGGATGGGGTGAGAGTTAGGATGAGGACCCCAAAGCACACCCTGATGCCTGTTGGTGGGGGTGGGTGGGTGGGGTACAAGGGTGGGAACCCTAATGTCAAATTTCCGCTTTTGTCACTGTAGAATAACCCTAACTGATGCATTAATGAAGTTTTTTGCATAGAATATATATATTTATATATATATATATATTTTGCAAAAATCTGTTAATGCATTAGTTAGGTTTGCTTACACACCAACAAAGTGTGGAAATTCAAATGTTAGGGTTTACCACCCTACCACCCCACCCTCTGCACCAACAGGCATCAGAGTGTGCATTGGGGTCATCAGCCTAACTCTCACCCCATTCCATGTGTAAAGAAGCTATGGTGGTGCAGTATAGGAGAATGGGGTGAGAGTTAGGCATGACAACCCCAATGCACACCCTGATGCGTGTTGGTGTGTGGAGTGTGGGGGGGTGGTAGGGGTGGTAACCCTCATGTTGAATTTCTACACTTCTGTCATTGTGGAAACAATCCTAACAGATGCATTAATGGAGTTTTTTTCAAATAATTTCCTTTCTTTTTTAAAACATATAAATAGTAAATGGTATGTGTTGGTGGGAGCACTGGGCCAGACCAAGCTGCCCATTTGTGCATAATGATATGTGTTTGTGGAAGCATGGGCCCTCCAGGCCCTGCACTCCCACTTACACATAAGTATGGAGCCATACAGTAGCCCTACAAGGCAAAGAACCCTTGTCACAGTAATTTGCCAATATCTTGGGAACTGTAGCAGGTAGAAAAAACATTCAAGTTTTGTTGTAATCATGAGAGTGAGTAGTTCTCGCAACATAAATTAAATGAATCCATATACCACATCATTTCTGAGATATGGGCAGTTAAAACGCTGTGAATGCTAACTCTGTGGGCTTAATAGTGGGCCTCAGACATGATAATAAGCAACTGGAACACTAATTCCCAAATTTCTCAGTAACCACACAACATAAAGAAAAAAATCTAATTTCATGTTATTTACAGCTTTCCAACCTACTTCTGCACTTAGTCCATAGAGAGACTAAGAATTTTTGCAATGAAAAATCCATATCTCGAACCGTTTTCGAAATACGAGATCTGAAAGTCATCATGGGTGCTGCAATGCTATCCTATGGAAAAATTTCTGAAATTTAGAATGCTGTAACTATGGGTCTGTTCAATGTTTTCATACCAAACCAATAAAAGGCACATCTATGACACTAGGGCTTGCCACCCTGAAAATTGCAGGCCAATAGCACAATCCACATTCCAACAATGACGTGACAAAGAAAACAACTACTGCAATGTTATCCTATGGGTACATTTCTGAAATTCAGAGTGCTGTAACTATGGGCCTGTTAAATATTTTTGTATAAAACCATTGAAAGGCACATTTGTGTCACTTGGGCTTGCCACCCTGAAAATGTCAGGCCAATAGCATAATCCACCTTGCCACAATGAGGTGACAAAAAAAACAACACTTAGCAAAAAGTGTTTGTGCAGTGTTGCCACGATTACATTAATGTTTTCACAATTTTCCTATTTCTATAATGGGAATGTTACCGAACATAAAAGAAAATGTCCGTGGTTACTTTTTCCCATTAGTGCGATTGTTTGTGTGGCAAAAAAATTGTTGCCATGATCAAAATATGGAAACATTTTAAAACATATTTCCAGATCAGCTGGTCAAAAACTAATACCAGTGACATGTTCCTCAGAGCTTCATTAGGTAAACACAACTATTGTTGTTTACCAAAGTGCAGTATTTTTTGAATGACATCATTTTTTCTCTCTCTAACTGAAAACAAGATGGTGGCAGCATGATAACAATTTTGGGCAAGCTCTACAACAAAATGTGATCACAAATGTTGTAGTAGTGCACATATAAATTTGTCCATAGGCTATAATGGGACATGAAAGAATGGAATAACTTTTCAACAGAGTGATATTTTCTCATCAAATCTTCAAAAGGTACCAGTGCAACCCAGGACACATGTAGACAGACCAATTTGAACCCACTCAAATGCATTCTTCAGTCCATTATGCCTGGACAAAGAATTCTCAACAATGGGGACATTTCACTTTTGAGCATGCTACAGTTCAGCAACTGTACACCTAACCAAAATGAGTATTTGCAGATCCAGTGATCTATGCTTCATGATTCTACATTCCATATTTCAGGCAAATCAGAGAAATGGTTCAAACATTATTAAAGTGCAAAATTGTAGGTTTAACGTAGAGATGGCCATGCAACCCTAATTATACTGGCACTACTGTGCCACATATATATATATATATATATATATATATATATATATATATATATTGCAAAAACTTTGTTAATGTATCAGTAAGAGTTAAAACATTGAAAGTAGGGAAATGTGGCATTAGGGTTTCCAACCGTAACACCGCACCCCCACCCTGCACAGACGAAGAGGGACTGGGGCTTGGCACTGGAATCTCCTGCCTCAATACTAACTGATGCATTAACAACGTTTTTTGCAATGAATTTCCCTTCCTTTAAGAAAGTATAATGTTATGTGTATGTGGTTGTGGGAGCGCAGGACCTCGATGCATACATTTTGTAACTGTCTCTGATTTTCATGAGGGAGAGCAGGGCCCAAAGGGCCCTACGTTCCCATCTATACATAAGTGTACTGATATTTTAATGATATCACATCTCCGTGTGGGCCCACTACTGCATAATGTGGGGCCCTGCGCTCCCATTACTGCATAATGGGATCCAAATATGGGAGCTCAGGGCCCTACAGGCCCTGCGCTGCCATGTACCCATAAGTATAGGGACATAATGCATGCCTAGAGCCATTCCAGGTAACGCTTGTGCTGCAATAGTTGCAATATCTCAGGAATCATAGGAACTTTGGAAAAAATTCCTTCACAGTTGTATTCTTGGCCTAGCCACCTCTATGCATGCTTAGTACACCTAAGCTATGCTTAGCAAAAAATCCATAGCTTGAACTGTTTTTGAGATATAGCCATCGAAAGGCACCATGACCACCACAACATTATCATGAGGGAAAATTGTCAACTTTGGAGTGCTATAACTATGGAACTGGTGTCAATTTCTTCACCAAACCAGTAAAGGGCACATCTGTGGGGCAATGGCTTGCTACCCTACAAATTTCAGCCCTAAAGTCCTAACCAATTTCTTGCTATGAACGGGCAAAGAAACTGATTTTTCAGGCTGTTTACCTGTTTTTACTTTCAGATCATATATTTTTCCCCATAGGCTATAAAGGGAAATTTTAAAGTTTAATTACTTTTGAACAGATTAATATTTTTTCACCAAACCTTTAAAAGGCACATCAATGAGAAAAGGCTTTCTATGCTGAAAATTTCGGACAACAACCTAAAGTCATTTCTGAGATCCAGGTGGACAAAGAAATGTCAAAAAACATGGATTTTTCTGTTTTTTAACACTCTGTATCTCAGAAACCACACAACAGATTCCCATGATATACAGCACTTCAAGAGAACTGCCCCTAGATATTATGCATGCCAACTTTCATGCAAATCCATCAAACAATTCCAAAGTTATTAACATTCAACATTTTGGGTTTAACATAGAAGTTACCTTTCATCCTAACTATACTGGCACTACGGTGGCAGATATATATATATATATATATATATATATATATATATATATATACACATATATCTACATAAAAAAATGCAAAAAATGCATTATGCACTAGTTAGGAATAAAGCCACAAAAGTAGGTAAATGTGGCATTAGGGTTTTAAAATCTAACACCCCACACCCACCCTGCACACACCAACAGGCATCAGGGGTGTGCCTTGGGGTCATTAGCCCTAACACTCACCCCATTCTCCTATACCATACCCATCTCAGCTTATATATTTATGGAATGAGGTGAGTGTTAGAGTTAATGCCCCAAGGCACATCCCCAATATCTGTTGGTGTGTGCAGGGTGGGTGTGGGGTATGAGCTTTTAGAACCCTAACACCACATTTCCCTACTTTTGTGACTTTATCCCTAACTAGTTCATTAATGCATTTTTTTCCAATTTATGTCCTTACTTTTTGAGATAGTATAATCATATACTTATTTGCCTATGGGAGTGTATGTCCCTCTGGGCCCTGTACTCCCATCTCTCCATAGATGCATATGGTACCAGGTCAAAATGCAACTACTAGAATAGCGTGGCAAGAACCGCACTTTGTAAAGCACAAAAACATTTAAAGTGACAGGGGTATAAAAGCGGTAGTGAATTACCACTACCCTTTTTGCCATGTGCTGAAAGAAGGGAGGGATCAAGTTCCCATTGGTGGGATGCCTTGTTGAGCCACTCCCGTGGTGGAGTGGCTAAGGCACCAGCACACAGCAGCATTGTAGACCTGGGACCATATATGATACATCATCTTTATTTATAAAGTGCCTTTCGAAACCAAGGTGCCGTACAGTGATTCACATAAATATATAAATTAAAATAATAAATTAAAAGCTCTAACTAGGATAAGCTAGACCAAATAAATATGTCTTTAAATCATTTTTAAATTTCTCAACGGTTGGACAATCTCTCAACCAACGAGGTAGAGAATTCCACAGGGTTGGTGCAGAAAAGACAAAAGCACGAAATCCAGATGTTTTTAATCGAACCCTGGGAATCTACAGCAATCCCTCATTGGCGGAGAGAAGAGGATGGAGGGGGCAATAGGGTACCAGGAGATCTTTCAGGTAGCTGGGTCCCTGATCATGTAGGGCTTTAAAGGTTAGTAAACCAACCTTATAGGTAATCCGCCACCTCACAGGCAGCCAGTGCAGTTCGTGGAGCACAGGTGTAATATGACTGGATCTAGAGATCCCAGTCAAAAGCCTTGCCGCAGCGTTCTGCACCAACTGGAGGCAACGGATATAGACCCCAGATAGCCTTAGGTACAGGGAATTACAGTAGTCAAGATGGGTAGTGATAAAGGCGTGGACCAACGTTGGCAGATCGCCCGGTGGGACCAGGTGTTTAATCCGGGCGATATTCCTCAGATGAAAAAAAGAGGATTTGACAACGGCTGACACCTGAGATTTTAAGGTCAAACCATCGTCCAAAATAACACCCAGATTTCGCACCTGATCAGAGGTAGTGAGCGACATACCACCGAGCAATAAGCCCGGCAGTTGGCCAGCCCTCAAACCCATCACCGGGCAACCTGGATCCACTACCACCACCTCAGTCTTATCCGGATTCAGTCTCAACCAGCTAGAACTCATCCATAATCTGATTTCAGTAAGGCAATTGTCTAGCTTGGAGAGAGCACCATCTTGCCCGGGTGGAAAGGACAGATACAGCTGAGTATCATCTGCATAACAGTGAAAACCCAAGCTGTATCGCCTGATGATATCTCCTAAAGGCAGCATATACACTGCAAGCAACATGGACGCTAAAATGGAACCCTGCGGTACCCCACAAGGCAGGGAGTGAGCACCAGAGGAATAAATTCCAGTGGTAACCCTCTGAAACCTGTCTGTGAGGTAAGATTAAAACCATTTGAGGACTGTTCCAGACAGTCCACAATAAATCCGCAGGCGCTCCAACAGTACACCATGGTCTACAGTGTCAAATGCTGCAGAGAGATCGAGGAGGACCAGAATGGTACATGCCTTTTGATTTCTAGCCATTAGGAGGTCATTTAACACCCGGACAAGGGCAGTCTCCGTGATATGCTTCTTCCTGAAACCAGATTGGAGAGTATCATAGACATTGTGAGTTGTAAAATGATCATCTAGTTGTAACGCAACCGCCTTCTCAGTAACCTTCCCAACAAAAGGAAGGTTAGAGATAGGCCAGTAGTTAGCTAGACAGTCTGGATCCAAGGAGGGTTTTTTTAGGAGTGGTCGAACTACAGCCTCCTTAAGGGGATCAGGAAAGACCTCCCTCTCCAAGGATTTCCAGACAATGTCAGCAAGGATCGGGCAGATAACCTCTAAACATCCCACCAAGAGGGTGGTAGGACCAAGATCCAAACTACAACTGGTTGGCCATAACGCTTGGATGATTTTCACAATGTCAGTGAACTCCAGCCGGTGAAAATCTGACCAGACAGACCGGGTGAATATCACTTCCTGTCGACAACTGCAGTCCCTTAAAGGAGGAGTCGGACCGATACCGGACCTGATGCTAGCAACCTTATCTGCAAAGAACCGAGCAAACTCGCAATTTAGCTGAGAAAAGGCTTCTCTGGGATGGAGACAGATTGGATTGCACAATCTGTCAACAGTCCGGAAAAGCTGAGCCGGTTGATTCTGTGCAGCAGAAATCTCCCTGGACAGCAATTCTGCCTTCTTACGGTTGATTTCTGATTGATAGCCATCATAATGTGCCATCAACCTAAGCCTGTCAGCATCATTTCCGGACTTCCGCCAGGCTCTCTCCAACCTTCGGCCTACTCTCCTTAACTCCTTCAAGGAGCTATCAAACCAAGGACTCCTTGAATGGAGGGTGACAGGCCGAACACGAACAGGAGCAATCTTGTCCAGAGCATCTCCTACAGCCTTATTATAGGCCAATACGAGATCGTCTGGACTCATGCATTCACCAGACAAACCCGATAAGTCCAGTACCACCGTCAGGTCACTGGGACTAATATCCCTTAAAGGGCGGTACTGAACCATCTCCGTAGGGGCAGACCTATTAGGGGGAGCCCTGAAGCCGAACCTTATGGTGTGATGGTCAGACCAACTGACTGGTTCCACCCCCAAGTCAGCAATCTCCATATCCAAAAGGAAGACCAGATCCAATAAATGACCTTTTATATGGGTTGAGGAGGTGACAACCTGTGTTAGGCCCAGTGAAATCATCAACTGGAGGAGATTTTGACCAAAACCAGAGAGTTCATTGTCGACCCAGGCATTGAAATCCCCCAGAATTAACAGTCTGGGGGACCGCAATACCAGGTCGACGATGAAGTCTGCTATCTCCTGCAGGAATTCTCCACCATCTCCTGGTGGATGGTAGATGAGGAGAATTCCGCAACCACACCCTCACCCAGGATATATTAAAAGGATCTGGTACTTCCCAAAGGCACATCCACAAGGCCCAGCTCAGTTTTAAACATAATGTCTACCCCCACGATCCAGCCTTGACGGTGTGTATCACTGAACCCGGGCTGGTGTTGCTGAGGCCAATATAGGGCCTGAATTATCATCCAGCCAGGTCTCGGAGATGCATGCCAGATCAGTTGGTGCAACAAGATCAGCTATTATAGCTGTCTTGTTTTTAATAGATCTGGCATTGCATAACACCGCCAAGACCGGATGAGCTGTCTGGGAAGACCTCGGCTCCTGCCTGCTAAAATTGGAACCTTTGGGTATGGGAACAAGACAAGAGTAACCTCTATCTTGACCCCATTTCGCCCCAGGGCATCTCCTGGATCCTACCACCTAACTCCTCTCCCCTCCTGTCCCCACCAGACTTGCTCTCCATCTTCTTTTTGCTTCCTCAAAATGCCTAAAGCCACGACACCTAAAATAGGTGTCAGATGATAGTGGAGGACATTCAAAGGACACAATTCTCTAAGTCTGGTGGGGAATAATGTCCAACCGGTAACAAATCACCCCATACATTTCAAAAGAAACAGAACAAATAACAAAAATATATAATCACCAACTTATATAAAATTAGTCACAATTGTTCAGCCTTCCTAGATATAGACACTTAAAACTATAACCTTAAAATTATCAAATAAAACAATACAAATAAATTATAAATCAAACGACCCAAAAAGAAAACCACCCATTAAGAGTCAATTTCTGAAGAGAATTTAAATCCCAAAAATAAAATAATTAAACAATCTTACAAATAAAAATAAATACAACGAATTCTGAAACACTGGCACTCTCACTATCCTGGGGATCAAAAAACTTAAGGAAAATAATACTAATTTACAAATTTTCAGGTACTCACACTACCCGAAAAAGGAAAAATAATAATAATAATAGTTTGGGCATTCTCACTGCCCAGACATTTACACAAATAACAAACAACAGAAAAAGTTCTCCCAAAAAATGTCTCAATAATGGTTCTTCTTTTATCTCAGCAAATCATAGTCCCAAAACCTGTTGAACTCCAAATCTCGAAGTCGAATAGTAAAAACCAGTTTTAATCAGCCTTTAAAGTCCATGTCCATTTAGGGGTTTTTCTGGCAAAGGCCAAGAGTGTGCAAACCTTGTCTGTTAACAAAAGGAATACCCTGAACCTCCCATCCACATTTCCCGGGCCGCTCATACCCCTATCGCCTGTGACCTGCAGCTACAGAAGTCATGAGGGTAAACAACCTAGTCCACCCCCAGGGCAACTTAGAAGACCTCAAAATCCTCTTCTGACTCCCCAAAGGAAGATGAGGAAACTCCCGTTCGGTCAAGGGAAATAAGAGAGGCGACCCAATGTATAAGGAGGAGGGGATCCCACCCTGCTCCACTCAATGACCCCCAGCACCCCTGGGCTTCAAACAGCAGCAAACAAATCACTCTAAAAATTCCAGCTCATGAAAGTGCGAGCTTAAATCAAAGTAGACACAATACTCATATTTGGAAGATGCGCTAAAAGCGCTCTCACCACAACGCTGCTCACATAGATATGCAGTCTTCTAACAAACCAGAAGTTCGTAGGAAACAGTAACAGTTCCAAAATTCAAGTAAACAGCAGTTCTCACAACTTCATAAGTTCTCACAACTTCATAGATTCAGTAACCAAGAGTTGAAATAACGATGATAATTCAGGCTTTTCCAGGTTCAAAAAGCAGCAAATCTCGCAGCTTCACAGATACAACAGCAGCAACTCTCACAGCTTCACAGGTGCAATAACCACAAAGTGCGGATTATAGCAGGATTTGGGCACAGTTCCTAAAAATAGCAAAATTCACGAATCCACATACAACGGTAAGGTTAAAATACATGCAGCTACCAGCTAAAACGGCTGAACTGTACCAGCGGCTAACCTCCCGTATAACAAGGACAGCAGCCGAACAAACGTAAAAGCAAAACCCGAAAAATGCTCGGAGAGCTAAGCTACTTCACTGAAATGGCCCTAACTAAACTAAAATTTGAACAAACTAAAAGAATAAAATAAAAAACACATTAAATAGGGCAAAAAACACAGCGTCTAGATAGAGACCTCAGGCAGCTCACACACCGCCGCCATCTTGGTTCTCTACTCTACCATGGTTTGGTTCCCCCCAGGTCTTCTGGTGTTGCAACTTTTTTTATTGTTAAATAAATTAATTTTCCCCCTCCTGAGTTTCTTCAAATCCCTGAAGTCCACACCCCTCAGAGCTGATTAATTTAAGTCGGGTGGGTGTGTGCGGTCCCGTTATTTCCTATCACGTGCACTGTGTTTGTGACGGTCGGTGTTTTTACCAGTCTTATTTTGGCACATGGAATTTTGCTTGCAGCATTGCTTACTGTGCTGTTTTTGTTCGCTGGGTTTTGACCCCGTGCCGATGAGTATATGTATATAGCTGTGGAAACCATCCAGGCCCTATGCTACCCTCAGGGCTCCACGTCTGAAACTGAATGACACAGTTTGAACTTCAAATAAATGATGAGCTGAAATATTCTTTTTTTTTACTGTTTCTTCTGTGGGTTATTGATTTTACTAGCTTTAATTGTTCCACTCTGGTCTTCACATCACAAATCACCCCAGTGCTGGCCTGCTGCCTGTTTGCATTTACAGTGCAGTGGGAAAGGCTAGCAGGATGCTGGGATGCTTTGTAATGGGGATTTCTAGCAGGTAGATGTAGCAGGTGCTGCCATTGTATCATTCACTGTGGAGGCTCCACCTGGAGTACCGTGTCCAGTTCTGCAGGCTGCACCTCTGCAGGAACATTGAAAGGTTGGAGGAAGTACAGAGGACGGCAACCAAAATGGTGCTGGGTTGTACAAGAGGCACATGAAAAGGCTGCAGGAACTCAACATATACTCCCTGGAAGAGAGGAGAGAGAGAGAGGGGACATGACTGAAATCTACAAGTACCTCTCAGTGATGAACAAGATGCAAGTAGAGGATCTGTTTCAGAGAAAAGAAGGCACTAAAACAAAGGGGCATGCAATGAAGCTAAGAGGAGGAAGTTTAAGACAGATGCATGGTAATACTTCTTAATGAAAATGGTGGTGGATGACTGGAACAACCTGCCAGAAGAGATAGTGGGGGCAAAGACTGTGGGGAGCTAAAATCATGCATGGGATAGGCAGAGATGGCTTATTAGGTAGAGGGACTGAGGGAGGCAGTGATATCTATGAGAAACTAGGGTCAGTGGTGACAGAAAAGGCAGGGACAAAGGCCAAACTGAATGGACCTAAAGGTCCTCTTCTGCTTACAAAATTCTATGTTTCTATGTGCATTTAGTAGAACCAGTACTGCCGTGACATGGGCTGCTGTTACAGAACAGATAGCTTATTTCCAGTCCATGGCAAGTAAAATTGAAGCTTGCAACAAACAGCATCTTAAGCTTATCAATTAGTAAACTGTTATTGGAGTACACAATGAGTTGCGTATGTGCTGCTGACTGCAGCACTATGGTTTGAAAAAAATTGTTGCACTCAGTTTTGCATTACATCCAGACAGAGGTGCAAACACGTTACTGTTTTGTTGAAAGAAACAGAAGACTTTTTTTTTCTACCATTGTGGAGACAGTTGGCATGCAAGTGTTTTAATTCAGAAGTCGGCTGGCCATGGAGGAGGGTGGGTTGTGTTGGTTGCTTTCCTCCTTTAAATTTGGATGCTGGAAGGGAAAGAGGTGGGTGCGGAGTGCCACTAGGGTGGGGGGCAGGGGGACATTTGTCATCCTTTTTTTAGTGCTACTGGCAATTTTAAAATGTGCAAAGACAGCAGCTGGACCTGGAAGAGGACAAGTTGTGCCTGTTGTTTGCCTCCTTTATATTTATTCCTCTGATACCTTCCTCCTGCCCTGTGGGGTTCTGCTGGGCTCCATCTTAGCACCCATATTGTTCGCTGTCTATATGCTGCCATTGTGAGACATTATTAAGCAATACAGCTTGGGTTTTCACTGCTATGCAGATGACACCCAGCTGTATCTGTCTTTTAGTCCCGGACAGGAAGATGCAGTCTCTATACTTAACAGCTGTCTATCCAAGATCAAGGACTGGATGAGTGCCAGCTGGCTAAGGTTAAAACCGGATAAGACTGAGGTGTTGGTGGTGGACCCAGGTCACCTGGAGGCGGGTTGTAGGGCTGGGCTTCCTTCGGGCATATGGATCGATGGTGCCCAGCTCTCAACCTCAGACCGGTGCAGAATCTCATGCTATTATTGACGATAGCTCACCCTTTCTGAAATCTCAGGTGTCATCCGCTGTCAAATCCTCCTTTTACCATCTTAGAAATATCGCTCAGGTGAAACACCTAGTTCCTCCGGCTGACCTTCTGACATTAGTCCATGCCTTTGTTACTTCTCGCCTTGATTGCTGCAATGCCCTGTACCTAGGGCTACCGGTGGTTGATATCCGTCACTTGCAGCTGGTGCAGAACGCAGCAGCCAGGCTTTTGACTGGGACATCTATGAGAAGTCATATTACACCTGTGCTGTGCGAACTGCACTGGCTGCTGGTACAGTGGCAGATCACCTTTAAGGTCGGGTTACTGACCTATAAAGCCCTACACGAACAGGGACCACGGTATCTTCAAGATCTCCTTATTCCCTACTGTCCCTCTCGCTCGCTCCACTCCACCGACAAGGGATTGCTAGAGGTTCCCAGGGTCCGCTTAAAAACTTCTGGAGCACAGGCATTTTCTTACGCTGCCCCTACCCTGTAGAATTCTCTACCTCGTCGGATACGATGCTGCCTGACCGTTGAGAGTTTTAAGTTAGAATTAAAAACTTATTTATTTCAAAAGGCATATGGAGAGTGATTTTATTGTGATTATATTGTTATCGTTGTTGTTTTATGTTATATGTATGTATTTTAATTGTTTCTATTTGTACAGTGCTTTGGCATTGAAAAGCGCTTAAAAAATACATTTTTACTTACTTACTTGGGTGTTGGGGGAGGAAGGTGTGAGCAAGGATATTTGTAATCACTTTTTTAGTGCTACAAGCACCTTTGAAATGTACAAAAATGGTGCACAGATGTAGATGCAGGTGAAATAAGCCAGTTGGCCAATGTGGATTTTATTTTACAGTTCAAAACAGATTTTGGTACTGTGTGGGGAGGAGGGGGGAGTTGGGCAACTGACAGAGGATGGGGGTCAGAAGTTGCATTTTGTACTGGGTTTTGGGCTGGGGATGAGGATGGAGGCTATTTTTTCTTTTTTTTTAAACTAATTGATACCCAAAGAGTCCCATATTTTGGAAAGGGTCTGCAATATTTGGGAGTCCTACTATTCAATATTTAGCCCCTCCACAGTCCTACTGGCTAACCGTGATCTAAATGCATGAATTACAAGAAGAGAGACAACAAATTAGTCAGCAAATTTGGTGCAATGTGGGGAAACTTCTTCTTTGTGAAGCTTTATGAAGTTCACACCTTCAGCACCAACTTCACACTTCACCATTTTGCAAAGTTTTGCCAGGTAAAATGCAATTTTTCCATGTGATGTCTACGAATAATGGAAACTTCACTGGTAAATTTCCTGATAAAGTTGTGACTATGCATAGACTTAGACTCGGAAAAGTTGCACTTTGCCTGGTAAAGCATTTGAATTTGGCACTTTGGGCTAAGTGAAGTTGGCAAATTTTGAGAAGCGCTACATGAAGTGAAGTTACTGCATAACTTTGCACTTTTCAGCATTGAACCCCAGTTGTCAAATGCCAGACTAGTTCTTTAAACTAGCCATGTCTTTTCTTAATTGCTTTCTCCCCTCCTCCATGTCTACACTCCAACAGAGCTTCATGCTATCCATGAACAGCCAGATTTTACCATTGAGCCCATCGACTATGTCACTGATGAAGATTTTAAACAATACCGGACTGAGCACTGAGCCCTGTGGGACCCTAATGGTCACTGGCCTAAATTCAAAGAATTCTCCTCTGGCCACTACATTTTGGTTTCTATCCTTTAGCCAATTTTTTACCCATTTAGTAAGCTTGGCCCCCACCTCCAGATCCTTCTGTTTCCAGACCAATCTTCTATGAGGTACAGAGTCAATGGCATTGTTGACGTCCAGATACATGACATCAACCTCTTGTCCCTTATCCACTGTCATGGTCACCAAGTCAAAAAAGTCAATCAGAGTACTCTGTCAGAATCTCCCAGACACAAACCCATGTTGTCTCTAGACTTGCAGCCCAATTTCATTGAGAAAGTGCACCACTCTTTCTTTCAGGATAGTCTCTATCAGTTTCCCCACTACTGAGGTCAGACTGAATGGTCTATAATTTCCTGGTTCTTTCCTTGGATCACTTTTATGTACATTTAGGAAAGACACCAATTGTGCAGTTCACCAGTCATGGGGCACGCTCCCAGACACCAGAGAGGTGTTAAATAGGTCTACCAGAGAGCTTACCAGCACCTCTAGCAGTTCCCTTAGGACCCTCAGGTGCACTCATCTGGTCCTTAGGATTTATCCACTTTCAGGGACTTCAAGTCCTTTATCATTCTATTCAATTCTATCACACCATTGGTGACACCCCCTTTCATACCCCCACTCCCCTGCTACCTTGTGGCACTGGTCCAGTCCATCCTTCTCTGCAATAAAAGTGGAGCAGAAGTACTTGTTTAGTACCTCCTCTTTCTCTTCATTTCTTATGCCTACCCCACACCCTTTTTAACCTGACAATGTCATATTTAATATCCATCTTCTCCCTTATATATTTGAAAATGGCATTCTCAACAGATTTTATTCAGTGTGCCAGCTGTACTTCTGTAGCAATCTTTGCCTCTCTAACCACTCACCATTATAGATCTTCCTATCCTCCAAATTCTGAGTACATTTGTACTTTCAGAAAGCTACCTTCTTTTTCAGTATTGCATTTGCCACTTCCTTTTCAACCCAACTGGGTTTTTTGGCCTTGGATTTCTTACTTTTGATTTTGGCACACTCACTAGTGGCATCCATCAGTCTCTCCTTTATTATGGCCCATTTCTGTTTCACTTCCATCTCGCAGCAAGGTATCCCACCAGAATTTTTCTCATCTTATTAAGGTCATCTTTCCTGAGATCCAAAACCCTTGTCTTGGTCCTGACTATCCCACTGCCCATGTACAGGTGGAACCACACCATGTGGTAGTTACTCCCTGCAAGTAGCATTTCCACCTTTATATCCTGGGCATGTTCACAGTTGGACAGGATGAGGTCTGGTATGTCCCTTTCCCTAGTGGATTCTGTGACACTGTGTTAGGAATCCACTCTGAAATTCATTCAGCAGTACAAGCTCCCTGGTGCTGGAGGTAGCCAGAATTTTCCATTCCACCCGAAGTCCCCCACAATTACTACCTCCTCCTTGCCTGCTATTTCCATGATTTGTTATCCCAGTAATAATAATAAAAAGCTTTATTTTATGGCGCCGTTTTTTTAAAATCAAGGCGCCTAACAAACAATTATAAAACAAACATAAAATCAATCAATATAAATACTTTAAAATTAATATTTCAGTTAAAACCAGAATATAAATAAGTCACCAAATGCTTTTGTCCACAAGCAAGTTTTTAGAGCCTGTTTGAATCCCTCCATGGTTGCACATTCCTGAAGCTGATGAGGTAGAGAATTCCAGAGGAAAGGGGCCGCATGCATAAATGCCTGGGCCCCAGAAGATTGTAAGCAAACCCTCAGAATCTCTAGCAACCCCTTGTCAGCTGAGCAGAGCAATCGTCCAGGGCTATAAGGGACCAGAAGTTCTTTCAGTACCCTGTATCCTTATCCTTTGAAGGTGGTATGTAAACTATCCCATTCTTAGTGTTCTCCCTTTATTGGCTTGAAACTGCACCCATAATGATTCAGTCTTTCTATCCACACCTTCTCTCTCCTTCACATACAAAGCCACCCCCCCATTTCCTTATCCTTCCTATACATTTTGCATTCAGGGACTGCCATTTACCCCCCTCGCAGCGACATTTCACCAGCGAGGTCCCCCACAGCGACTACAGCGCCTAGCCATGGTGGGAGACCCGCGGGAACCCAGCGCTGTCTGTCGGGGGTCCTGCACCCCCCTAATCAGCTCTGACTGGAGTTGAGAATCCTTAAGTGGAGGTGTGTGGGGGCTAGCTCCCATGTGGGGGTTCAGGGGTGAAGCCCCCCAAAGAAAACAAAGACAGCAATAGCGAACCGGCAGCTGACTGCAGAATGTGGTCTACCTGCTGGTGTTGCTGATGGGACATTTGACAGAATTTCTGTCAGACTTCTGTCATGGATCCAGGGACTGCAAGGTCCCAATCATGATTTGGTGTGGTCAATATCTCTGTGATGGCCACTGTGTCCTCCTCTCCCTCAGTCGATAGTACCTGTATCTCAGACATTTTATTTCTCAGGCTTCTGGCATTCAGAAATACTATCATCCATCTCAACTTTGTCCCCCTTTACCCCCGTTCTGCCCCTATTTCCATCTCCTCCAGTCCCTCCTGCTCTCTTTCTCCTCTGTGTTTGTTCCTCCCTATTCTGTCCTGCATCAGGGGGGGAGGCCTATTGGCCTCATCTACTATGCAACTGTGAGTATTTTGCACCCTGCTGACCTCCCCATGTCAGTTTAAGCTGAGGTCTTTTCACCATGAATTCCTCCATTTCACCCTTCATGACCCTTGTGCCCTTTTTAATTAGATGTGGCCTGTCTGGTGCATGCAGGTCTTTATCCTCCCAGGTCCCTTCCCAGTCATCAACTAGCCCGTATCCCTCTGCCTCAAACCACCCTCTGAGCCATACATTGATTTCCTCAATTATAAATTTTCTTCACGGTGCTGGCCCTTGTCACTGCTAGCATCTCCAAGAGTCTATTGCACTACCTATCTCACTGCAGACTTTTCCCACTTCCCTGAACCTCTCTTAAACCACCCCCACCTCACATCCTGCAAGGTTGTTTGTACCCAGATGTACTATTAAATGAGGTTTCCTACCCTTCTGCCCCACGTGCTTGGCTATCAGAGGTCCCACTCTCCCTGCCATCATCCCTGTCATACATGCTATCCTCCTACAGTTTGGTCTTGACTCCTTCCCACCACACCTTACCCTCTTTAGTATTTAGTCCCCCATGATCACTACCCATCCCCATCTTCCTGGGCCCCTCCACCCATGCCTCTGCTCACTCCTGCCTACCTCCTCCTTCCCCTTCTATACATCCAGTACTCCCCCTCAACCTCTTAAACCAGTTATCCCCATCCCAGCCACCTCCACCTGACCCTGACTTACCCAAGCACTCCCACAACCTTTTCAACTTCTTTTTCCCCCTCAGCCATCCCCTCACTCACCCTTCCCCAACACCTCCTTCCCTACTTCCCTGGCCACTCCCTCTCACATAAACATCTTTCCTCTTGCCCCTCACCCTGCAATCACTTAATTCCATCCTCTTACTGCCTTCTTCCCTCCCCATCTCACTGTCCTCTCTCATCCCTCTATGTTCCTCCTTCTCTTCTGTTCAGTGGAAGGAACCTGTTTTCCACTGGCACCTCTGGTGGTGCTCTCACTGGACACCTTCCCCTCCCTGCCTTGCTCCATTCCCCTTATCAGTATCCAACCCCCTGCCCTGGGCCTTCTTTGCTGCAGGGGAGATGGGTCCTGGGGACCTGTCTACTCCCTTCCTCCTTCTTCCCCCATGATCCCCTTCCACACCTTGGCTAATTTACTGTTCTCTCCCCCATGCCTGCCTACATGCCCTGTAGTTTCTCTGTCCCTCCCATTTGTACCCTACAGATTCCTCCCCCCACCAGTGCACTTATCTCCTGCTTTAACTGAAACACCTCTGCCTTCAGCTGTCCAATATGCCTGCAAACAGTCACCCCCCCCATCTCCCAGAGAGCTCTCAGGAACACTGCTGCCTGATAGCCACTGTATCCTACAACTCTACATGCCTCCCCTGCCCTCACTGCATGCCCCTTCTCCATATTTGATGTTCTAGGCACTCCTTAATAATGCACATAACTATCCCTGTTACCCTTATGGAGCTTTTGTCCTTCTTGGGGCAGACCCCAGATAGGTAGTATCTGCAGTTATTATGGAACCCCCACCTACTTCCCCTGCCTTCCTTGCCATCCTTTGAGCAGGGTGGCCTGCAGTCTGTGGTCCTCCCTGCAGAAGCCCTGCCAACATCCCCAGAGTCACTTAGTCAGATGCCACACTCCTGCTTCGTGGCACTCATGGTTCAGTGTCACTCGTAAGGGGTCACTTGGCCCTCTGGGTAATCTATAGAGAATACAGCTGCCCTATTGGCTGGCTATAACCCAGCAATCACACTTCCCTGCCAATTGGGACTCTTGTCAAGTTTCAAACTCCTGCCTTCATCCCTCCCTCTGCAGTCCTCCTCCCTCCTCCTGTCTTCCCACAGATACAATCACAGCATTAAAATGGCACAGTGAGAAAATTTGTCTGGAAAAATGTACAATTTTTGATTTTTTTAGGAACAATCTCCTTTTGTTTTGGCGTTCTGTATAACACACTCCTGGTTAGACTCTAATGCAAAGCTAATAAGAACAATAAAGGGCTTCTGTTTATGTAGGAGAATGCTTTGATGTCTGGATCTTCTAATCATAACCTGGGAAACTTAAACTAGGTGGGAGTGTATTCGTACATATTCAAACTTTTCAATAAAATCTTTAACACATTTTCTAGTTATTTTACCATGATGCTCATCATGTAGTAGTAGTAGTAAATATTGTTTTTTTCCCATTTTTATACAGGATAAAACTTATAAGATTTGAAGGCCCTATTTACAAAGTTGTCATGTGAGAAGTCATGTCCAGTCATGAAGGGAGTCCTGCAAGATGGAAGGCTTTTTTTCTCAATTCTCTAGGTTTCTATATAGAATTATATTCCACTGATACATTATAGTACTGTAAGTAAAGCATTTGTAGCTTCAAGATTTTGTTTAAGCTCAGTATTTTCAGTTTTCACAGCCTCAGTAACTTTCACAAACACTACTATTTGATGTTCTATACCATCACAGCACAGCACAATCTCATCCAGTTTGGTTTTACATTTTTGATTTATCCACATAAGGGCTTGCTAAGATTTTTAAACCTCCTCAAATTATGACATTTTTAAAAGCACTCATTGGTTTCTATTGAGAAACTGTGAAATCAGTAACATTGTTAGCTCCAGGGCTAATAGGATTAGCCACAGCCATCGTCATATAGCTTTGTGGCTATCTGACTGAGTAATGCACGAAATATCAAACGGGCTGTTTTCTTCATTTTGTCTCGGTTTTGCTGGTCTGACGGTGAGGAACTTATCTCTTTTATCTTCCCTTTCTCTATTTCTGTTTGGATTAAACCATTTTAACTTGAGTGGCAGGTTCTAGCTCAAGTGGGAATTACAATCCTGTAAATTAAAGAATGCAAGCTCAAGTATTAAAGCATTAGTAAGCTGAATAAATCAGCTGAGCAATGAAGTACATATCAGACACCACATTTAACAGTTGGCCATCTTGACTGTATCCCTCTTGTCCACCATTTGTACTCTCTTTAATTTTTCCTTTCTCACTGGTACTCTTCTTAATACTGCATACACAAGGGAGCTAAACTGATCCCCTTCACAATTCTGGTGACTGCGCCATCTTAGGAAAGCACTGCTACATCTCTCTCTCTCACTATCTCTCCCCCCCCCATCTGGTGTTACATCAAGGGTATCTTGTCACTCTCTGAACTATCTCTTTTTCTCGACCCCTTCTCTTTCCTCAACCCTTATCAGTTTCATTGTGAGAAGCCCCAATCTGTTGTGTCACCCCTAGTGATTGATGATGCTTATTACTCTGCCTCCTCTCCTTTTCCTGCTAGTGCAACTAATGATTATGCAACTCAGTGCAGATGAGTCACAGTAGCAGTAGCATAAGGCACTTGTTAGAGATGGGTGACAGAGTTAGCCAGAAATTTACTTCCTTGATTTCCCAAACCATGGGTCTGGGATTATGAGCCGGGGCCCAAATATTCAAGAAAACACTTCTGAGAAACAGAGAATCAACTTTGGTAATGGTGCTTAATCTTAAAAATGCTGTGACTGCTGGACAACATAATTATTACTTTTAGTCACAAAATGGATATCAGCATCTGTCAGCACAGCTTCCACAAAAGATCTTTTACTCACTTGAAACAGGTGAAACACTGACTTTATTTGACATAAAATAGTGCTTACATACTGTAGAAAAAACATATGAATGTATGCAAAACATGTCAGGAGGGTGCCACAGCATTGCACTGATGTCCTACCACTACCTTGATTTTGTGTTTTTAGTTTGCTACTTTGGACAATGTTTTGCAACAACAAAGAGGGTTTGCACCTATTTCAAGTGAGTGGGGGATCACTTGTGGCACCTGTGCTGAAGGACAGCTGCTGACATTGATGTTTTGAGAGTATGTATGCCTTATCAAGCACCCTCACTTCCTGTTGCAGTCTCTCTATTGCTGTTGAACATTTTTTTTTTCACTTTTGGAAGGATGATCAGGAGGGGGTGGAGAAATGTATTAGTTTGGTGGAGGTGGCCCAGACACTAGCCATGTCCACCTTGAGGGCTATAGAGATTTTTATTTTCCCCTGCAATACCCTAATGCTAAATATTGAATAACTGAGTATTGGTGGGTACAAAACATACGAACATATGAAAATACAAAGAAGCCAGCAGAAGAAGTTCATTTGGTCTATCAACTCTGCTCGTATTGCAGGGTCCACAGCTTGAGCTAATGTCCCTGCCCTCCCTCCCCACTCCTCTCATCCTCCCTACTCATGATCCTTACTTTCCCCCATGCGTATCCCAGCCTCTCTTAAAGCTGCCCACTGTCTTCAATGAAATGACCTCTTTCTGCAGTGCATTCCAAGTGTCCACCATCCTCTCTGTGAAGAAGTGCTTCCTGACCTCCTTCCTAAACCTGCCACCCTACAACTAAAGACTGTGCCCCCTAGTGTTATTGTTGCCACTCGGCTTAAAGAGACTCTTCTTATCAACCTTATTTATCCCTTTCAAGTACCTGAAGGTCCCAATCATGTTCCCTCTCTCTCACTCCTGTCTTCCAGGGAGTACATGTTCAGTGCCCTCAACCTCTCCTCATATTGTAATTGTGCTTCTGTGCTCAGATGTGTCTCTCTAAAATATTCCTGTATCAATCTACCAATTGTCTGTATCTATCTGCCAATTGTCTGTACGGCGGATGGCCATTCATTGAGTTGTCTAACTCTGTACCTAGTGATTTGTGCTATTGTCTTGGGTCTTGACCCCCAGGTTGCATCTGGAATCGAGCAACACTGCTCAGTATGCTTTCCTGGTTAAACTCATAAATAAATAAATAAATACATATGCATTACCCTGCTGGCCCAGTATCATTTTTGTAGCCCTCCTCTGGACCTTCACCAGCAGGTTAATGCCTTTTTTGAGGTGTGGACACCAGCACTGAATGCCACACTTTAGATGCAGCCTTACCAGTGACCTGTACAAGGGCAGTAACAGCTCCTCTTTCCTACTACTGATCCCCCTAACTATGCATCCCAGCATCTTGTTTGCTGCTGCTTTCTTGCACTGCATGGAGTGCTTCAGGTCACTAGTGATCATCACTCCCAGGTCCTTCTCCTCCTCTGATGCAGATACTCGGACTCCACCCAGGCAGTACTCTGTCCTGGGAGTATTGGCTCCAATATGCATAAGTTTGCATTTCTTGGTATTGAAGCAAGCTGCCAGATCCTGGGCCACCTCCCCAGCTTTTCCAGATCTTCCTGTAGGTCTTGTATCCCTTCAGCTGTGTCCACTCTCCCACAGAGCTTGGTGTCATCCATGAATAGGCATATTTTGCCCTTAATGCCATCCCCAATGTCATTGATGAAGACATTGAACAACACCGGCCCCAGCACAGAGCCCTGTGGGATCCCACTGGTTACTTCTCTGGTACCAGACAACTCTCCCCCCACAACCACCCTCTGGGTTCTGTCCCTCAGCCAGTTTTCCACCCATCCTGATAAACCTTTTGTGGGGCACAGAGCCAAATGCCTTGCTTAAATCAAGATAGTGGATGTCTACTGATTGGCTCCTGTCTACTGTCTTAGTGACATAGTCAAAAAAGTCAATCAGATTCATTTGACATGATCGCCCTCTTCTTTCTCTGGCTCATTTAACACATTTGCTTTATTTTGCTCAATTGTCATCCACTCTTGCATAGAAATGAAGTTAAGGCCCAAATTACCCAAAATTTGTGTGTTGTCAAGCAATAATTTGGCCACTTCTGGATTTCTAAAAGTAATGTCAATCTGTGACGCATTATTTTCCTTTTTATGTATCCTAATGTATTCAATTGTTTTTTTTGAGATATTCATATATATTGACCTAAAAAGAAAGGATGCAGTTTCCTGTTTTACATAGTCCAGAGAGTCATATTTCAAGGTTTCCCATCTAAACATGGTGACTGTTAGACTAAAACATAGAAACATAGACTTTGACGGCAGATAAAGACCGTTAGGCCCATCTAGTCTGCCCATTTCCCTACCTACAGGATAGGCAGCAGATCCTAGTTAACCAACAGCCTATATCTTCCTGCCTCCCACAAGAATTGCCTTATGTCTGTCCCATGCATTCTTGAATTCTCCTACAATTTTAGACCCCACAACTTCCTCAGGAAGGCTGTTCCATGCATCCACTATCCTCTCTGTGAAATAATACTTCCTCACATTGCCCCTGAACCGCCCTCCTTCTATCTTTAAATTGTGTCCCTTGTTCTTGCAAGTCTCTTTTCTGAAAGATGCTACCCTCTTGGACTTTGTTGATTCCCTTGAGGTACTTGAAGTTTCTATCATGTCCCCTCTCCCTTCTTTCTCAAGGGTATACATATTAAGCTCCTTTAGTCTCTCCTCATCTGCTTCTCTTGCAGACCCTGACCATTTTAGTTGCCCTCCTCTGGACTGCCTCTATCCTGTCTATGTCCTTGCGAGATGGGGTCTCAGAACTGGACACAGTATTCCAGATGGGGTCTCACCAACTGTCTGTACAGAGGGATAACAACTTCTTGTTTTCTGCTCGGATGCCTCTCCCTATACATCCCAGTATACCCCTGGCCCTCCCTACTGCCTTCTCACATTGCTTGCTAACCTTAAGGTCATCTGATATGATTACCCCCAGGCCCCTTTCCTGTTCTGTTGTTGTTACTACCTCCCCACCCATTGTGTATTCTTCCCCTGGGTTCTTGTTTCCCAGGTGCATTATTTTGCACTTTTTTGCATTGAATCCTAGCTGCCATATGTCTGACCATTCCTCCAACCTTGCCAAGTCCCTTTTCATCCTTTCCATGCCTCTTTGTGTATCGACCCTGCTGCAGATCTTTGTGTCATCTGCAAAAAGGCATACTTTTCCTTCCAGTCCCTCTGCAATGTCACTGATGAAGACATTAAAAAGGACTGGACCCAATACTGAACCCTGCGGTACCCCACTAGTAACGCCCTTTCTTCAGAGTGGACTCCATTTACAATTACCTTCTGTGTCCTGTTGTCCAGCCAATGTTTTACCCAGGCTACCACCCTGGGACCCACTCCCAGGCTGGTTAATTTGACTAATAATCTTTTGTGTGGAACTGTGTCAAATGCCTTGCTAAAGTCTAGGTAGGCCATGTCCACAGCCCCTCCTGGTCTACTACTTTGGTCACCCAGTCAAAGAAATCTATTAGATCTGCCTTGACATGACCTTCCCGCTGTGAGCCCATGCTGCCTTGGATCCTGTGCTCCACTGACCTCTAGGTATTCAACTATTCTTTCCTTCAAAGTGATTCCATCACTTTCCCCTACCACATAGGTCAGACTGACAGGTCTGTGTTTCCCTGCCTCTGTCTTGGTCCCACTTTTGTGAAGGGAATCACATCGCTTCCTCCAGTCCTCGGGTACCACACCATCCTCCCATGATTTATTAAAAAGAGTAGCCAGTGGTTTCACTAGTTCCTTCCTTAATTCTTTTAGAATTCTGGGGTGAATTCCATCAGGACCCATTGCTTTGTCCACCTTCAGTTTTGGGAGTTCTTGCAGAACCCTTTCTTCTGTGAAAGGACTGGGATCGACCCCCCTATCAAGAGTGCTTCTGTTAATTGGATTAGGCACTTCCCCCTCCTCTTTTGTGAATACTGAGCAGAAATATTCGTTCAGTATTCCTGCTTTTTCACTGTCCCCTCTGCCCACCCACCGTTCATTCTATTCAGCCTCACTCTCCCTCCCTTGTCTTTCGCTCGCTGATGTACCTATAAAGGTTTTATCCCCTTCTTAACTGAGTTGGCTATTTTTCCTCAGTTTGGGCCTTTGTTATTCTGACTTCCCTCCTGCTTCTTTCTGCCTTAACTGGTACAGCTCTCTGTCCTGCTCCTTCTGTGTTTCCTTATACTTCGAATGCTATCTTTTACTTCCGACTTTCACAGCCCTTTTGAGAACCATAGCTGCTTTTTCTTTCGTTTTGATTTGTTTATTTGCTTCACACAAAGGCTTGTTGCCTCTGTGATGGCAGTTTGATAATTCCCATTGTTGCTCCACCTCCTTCTAGCCTGTTTGCTAGTGCTTTTCTGAGGCACTCTCCATCTTGCCAAAGTCAGCCCTCCTAAAGTCCAGCACCCTCACTTTTGTATGGCTTGACTCTGTAGCTGAGTTTAACGTGAACCACACTGTTTGATGGTCACTTGTCCCCAGATGGCAACCCACTTCTAGATCTGAGATCCTCTCACTGCCCCCATTTGAGAGTACGAGGTCTAAGATTGCTCCCTCACGAGTGGGTTCCAAAACTAGCTGTCTAATGCCTGCCACCTGTAAGGCATCAAGAATGGCCCTGCTCTTGGATGTGGCTCCAGCAAATGTGCTCCAGTTAACATCTGGCATATTCAGGTCTCCCATCAACAGTATCTCCCCTTTCTCTGCCATTCTAAGAATGCCTTCCATCATATCCTTGTCCATTCCTTCCCCCTGACATGGGGGTCTGTACACAACCCCTGTGCGGATTGTGGTGCCCTTTCCAGTCTCCAGCCACATCTCTTATTGTTTTGTTTCATGATTTTCAATTTTCTGAGTAATTCCCTCGGGTTCTTCTTTATACTGTACCATATCTTTTTCCTGAGTTTTTTCCTTTTGTCCAGTTGCAATATTATTTGTCTATTTTTTTTTCCCTCCACCTCCGCAATTTAGTGTTTGGTCAGGCACTATATGTGTTGGTATTTGTGATATTCCTTACCATTTTAGGATATTTTCTTGTTTCCATATTACCTCGATCACCCACCCGCTCTTGGTATATAACAAAACACAATTCTGTTACTGTTTATTAGGTGGTCTAATGCAATTCACTTTAGGACCAGCCTCTGTTGGCAAGTGGAGCAGATGCATCATCCATTTCTTAAACTTATCATTACTTTCATCTTTTAGTTTTTCCCCTCCATCAATTTCAACTAAATATTCCAGATTTTTACCTTCTAAATCAGTATATTTGTCAAATTTACACCCATTCTGGGGTGACGTCATGCCAGTCTCAACCTCCCTCCTATCAAAGGTTGATCTGTTTTCCTTTTCTAATTCTCTTGTTCCCTTTTCTTGTGCTATCTTAGGGTCAGGTTTATGTATATTTTCATTTAACCTTTTTCTCTTTTTTGTAGTAGCCTTTTTAGATGTTATTTTCTTCTTTGCTGTTCTTTCACCTGCAATGTTCCTTTTCTTGACGTATGCATGAAGTAGTATTAGATGCTAACTGTGTTAAGTTTTCATTCCCATTTTCTTGATTCTCATTTATTTTCACATCCCTTAATGGTAATTTGCTTTGACTATTTTGTTTTTTACCATTTTCCTTTTTAGTAATAATTTTTCCTACTCCACCATTAGCTGCAGGTTTGAGATAACACTCACATACCTGATTCTTGTCAAAAGATGGTGGTAGATTTACTTGTACTGCTTTATTTTTGGTTGGTGTGTTGTTATTCCCCTTCAGGCCATTTGTCTCAGATAGAACATTAGATTGATCTTTGGGTGGGTTATCTTTCTGCTTTATCTTATTCAGAATGTCCCTGTTATAAAAAAAAGTCTGTCCTGAGGTTTGTAATCTCATCCTTAATCACCACTAAATTTTTCAGGATGACCATACTCGCATAGTAGGGATTTTTAATAGTTTCCAACATTTGCTTGGACAATGAGCTGCAAGCAGCAAAATCAACCCCCCAGTAAAAAAATCTTATTGTACTTTACTTCCTCCTTCATTACATTCTGATTCCCTAGTCTAGATTTTTTTTTATCTTTCTGGGGTCTTTGGTGTTGTATTTTCTAAAATAATATATCCCTGTGTTTTTTCCAGATTCTTAAGTCCCTCAATAATCATGCTGAGATTTTGTGTTATTTCTTTTATTTCTGAATCATTAGTAGAAATATTTAATTTTGGTAGTGCTGATGTTTGTATTTGTTTATCCCCTCCATCAGGCAATTCATTTGGCGAATGTAATTCACTTATGTTTAATGAATTTTCTGGAGAGAAACCATTGAGTGCACAATCATCTCTACTATCACTACTGTAAGGCTCATAGAAACATACAAACATAGAATTTGACAGCAGATAAGGACCACTTGGCACACCCAGTCTTCCCATTTCCCTACCTAATGGATACGCTGCAGATACTAGCTAACCAGCAGCCTACTTTTTCCTCCTCCCAACCCCTAGAATTCCCTTATGACTGTCCCATGCATGCTTGAATTCCACCACTGTTTTTGACTCCACATCCTCCTCTGGAAGGCCATTCCATGCATCCACAACCCTCTTTTTGAAAACATACTTCCTTACATTACCTCTGAGCCACCCCCCATCTTCAAATTGTGCCCCCTTATTCTTGCACACCTCTTTTTGAACATGCTGCCCTCTTGGTTGTTGATTCCCTTGAGGTACCTGAAAGTTTCTATCATGTCCCCCTCTCCTCCTTTCCTCAAGGCTATACATATTAGCTCTTTAAGTCTCTTCATATGTCTTCTGGTACAGACCCTGCACCATTTTAGTTGCCCTCCTCTGGACAGCTTCCATCCTGTCTATATCTTTGCGGAGATTGGGTCTCCAGACCTGCACAGTACTCCAGATGGGGTCTCACCAGCTGTCTGTACAGAGGGATAACAACTTCCTGTTTTCTACTGGTGATGCCTCTACTATGCATCCCAGTATCCCACCAGCTCTTCTTACTGCCCTCTCACATTGCTTGCCCACCTTTAGGTCATCTGATATGACTACCCCCAGGTCCCTTTCCATTTTTGTTGTTGTTAGTATCTCACCCCCCCCATTGTGTACTGTTCCTCTAGGTTTTGTTTCCCAGGTGTATTACCTTGCACTTCTTACATTGAATCTAAGCTGCCATACATTTGACCATTCCTCTAACCTTGCCAAGTCCTTCTCATCCTTTCCACCCCACTTTGTGCATCAACTTTGTTTCAGATCTTTGTGTCATCTGCAAAGAGACATACTTTTCCTTCCAATCCCTCTGCAATGTCGATTATAAAGACACTGAAGAGGACCGGTCCTAATACTGAACCCTGCGGTACCCCACTAGTAACCCCCCTTTCTTCAGAGTGGACTCCATTTACTATTATCCTACTCTCCAGCCAATTCTTTACCGAGGCTATCATCATGGGACCCACTCCCAGGCTGGCTAACTTGTATATTAATCTTTTGTGTGGGACTGTGTCAAATGCCTTGCTAAAGTCTAGGTAGGCTATGTCCACAGCACCTCCCTGATCTACTACTTTGGTCACCCAGTAAAAGAAATCTATTAGATTCATCTGGAATGAACTTTCCACTGTGAATCCATGCTGCCTTGGGTCCTGTGCCCCTCTGACCTCTAGGTACTCAACAGTTCTTTCCTTCAGAAGTGATTCCATCATTTTCCCTATCACTGAGGTTAAACTAACAGGCCTGTAGTTTCCTGCTTCTGCCCTGCTCCCACTTTTGTGAAGTGGAATCACATCTGCCCTCCTCCAGTCGTCAGGTACCACCCCATCCTCCCATGATTTGTTAAAGAGGGTAGTCAGTGTTGTCACTAGTTCTACCCTTAGCATTTCTAGAATTCTGGGATGAATCCCATCAGGCCCCATTGGTCATATGGCTCTGTTGAATAGTCATCTATCCTATAGTTGTAGATGTTATTAATACCATAGGAGGGATCTAGCAGCTAAAATGAGTCCCATCCATAATCATCCAGTGAAATTTCCTCGATCTGAGGTACTGGGGTAGAGGAATTAACTGTATTTATCGTATTATTTTGGATTTCTTCTAGATTTATCTCTAGCAGATTTGTTCACTCCTCTTTATTCATACTATTCTTCCTATCCTCCCAGTCTTCTTTATTAGCCTGATTCATATTTGGGCCAATTGGTGAACAGACATCTTTACCCCACATCGTAAATTTAAACTAAAGTGGGACCATTGCATTATCTCGACTTAAATCTAATATCGGATCTTCCTTAAATCTGATTTTTTTATTCACCTTCCTAGAAGGGATCTTTCTCTTAGTTTCATTCCTCTCCATGCTAGTGACAGGTTTTCCACTTCTAGTATGCACCATTTTAAAATTGTATAAATTATGAATAAATTATTTAATACACAGAAACTATAATTCAAAGTTCTATAATTGTAAAAGGGCCAAGCACTACCGTATACAGCAACACTCAAGTATTTAAAATAATTTACCAATGAAAAAAATATGTTCGGTGTTTCAGGTAAAACTACCAATTCCCAACACTCTAGTACTTCAGTCTTTAAGCAAATGTAAAAAACACAGCAATATACTAAAATATAAATATGAGAAATGCAGGGTACACGATTGTTAATAGATATATGACACATTTTCAACAACTGTATAACCGTATTTCATTAAGTTTAGAATTGAAAAGCTTAATACGTATCCTATTTGTACAAAAATCCCTCGTATTTCTCCAAAAAAGATTAAAAGGTCTAAACAGCATAGTAGTCCAAATTAGGTCCTTTGTAAGCAGATGGTTGTTTACCTCATTGTTTTATTTCTAATCAGTCTTTTGTGGCTCTGATTATAGTTACCCCCAAGAGTCAATTCCAATTTCAAAATGTTCTCCTGATGTTCTCCCAGTTCTTCTCCTTGTTCTTCAAGCCAATTAACTACACTTCATGAAATCCTTTATGCCCCTTTGAAAAACCTAAGGGAGTCCCTGCTGTCCAAATATTCCTCATCAGTAGGCAGTAGAACTTCTCCGTGTCTATCTTCTTTTCAAAACTCTTCACTGTGGATTAAAAACAAAGCTCATAAAAATATTTATTTCATCTGACATTCAGCACTAAACACTACACACAAAACACTAAAATTCAGTGATAATATAAACTGCATATCCTTTAGTAAGTCATACGTAAAATCTTTACAGAAGCTTTATAAAACTTTATAATACAGGCATAACATACAGGCTTAACATAAGCTAACTTAGCCTGAAATGAGTAATTTAAACAAACTACTACTAAAATAAGTTCTGATATCTAGGGGGGAAAAATAATATTTTGTGGTGTGTCTTACGTTTTAACTCAACCACAAACCACACAAACAACACAGTCAGCACTCTGTAATAACCGAGTACTACTTACTTACTTTTAGTAAGAGTAACTGTGCATCTCCGGGAAGAACAGGAAAAACTCTGTTCCTAAAGTGTCAAAAATAGCTATTTGTGGTGGCAGTAATATTAACAGCAATGTTTGAGTAAATGCAGAGGCTAAATCAAAATGAAAGAACACTGGCTGATACCAAATGCGCTGTGATTCTTAGTAAGTAGCTCCAGCTAGCACCTACACCAATGCCAACACCAGATAGCTTCAAAGCCAAATTTTTCAAACCTGGGTTTACTGCTTTTATCTTCAGAAAACTATAAGATGTATAAATAGATAAAAATGGAAGAAAAGGCAGTAGATTAACTCTGGCTCAAAATTACTTGAGCAGTATATGTTCTGATTTAATCTATGAAAATCTAGGGAGCTGCTGTCTATCTCTCTGATAAATCTAAATCACAGAAAAGGCAGATTACTCTTTGCTGCTCTTTACCTGGTTGGGCACCATGCCAATGTGCAAATGTGCAAAACGTTAATTAGTTAATTAGTTCCCAGCCTCAAATCATCAATGCAGCCATTAGGATCACAGTGCCCAATGCCCAATCTGCAATCTTAATGTTAATCAAATAATTGGAGTACCCAGTTTTATAGAGATCTAGATTATGTGCTGAAAATGTAGCTTTATTAATAACCTGTTATTTTAAATAGCACAATTCAAAAGCATAATCTTATCCAAATACAGTTGTTAGTTAGTGGTTCCTAATATTTGTATTTATGCCTGATAGCAATTTAACAAGCAATTATTATGTTAATAGTAGCTGCTATGTTATAGAACTCCAAAGTAAGCAAAAAGAAAGCAAAAAAAGGGGGCTGAACTACTCTAAATTACATAGTTGAGCACTAAATCTGGTTGCGTCAAATTAACTCACACTAACATAAAAGAGCCACAAAAGCCAAAAGCTTCTGTTGAAAAGCCTGGCTTCCAACCAAATATATGACTCTAATCTTTGTGGTTCTAATCACTTGTATCCAAAACCTTTTTGTGCTTTTTCCCTTTTCGTTCACATAAAACAGTTTAGCTGTGGGAGATGGAGATGGGTACAGTAAAAGATATATATTCACACTTAATTTCAACTGTGTGTGTCTACACTTAATTTCAACCTTCCTTCTCCTCCCTAGATAACAATAGGATAACAGTAAATAAAAACAACACTAACAGTAGTGGCAACAGTAACAGGATAAAATTAAATTTTCTCCAGGGGTTTAAATGTGAATGTAAATGTGAATAAGTCCTCTTTTGTTCTCGATGTGTAGAGTATAGTTCTGAGGAGTAGTTCTAAGGATTTTGACAGTGTCATAAATGCCTAGTATAATTCTAAATGAGAATTTCATCACTAGAAAATAGGCCTTCGAGCGACCAACCCCCAGGGGGGCCTCCCCTAGAATCCTTGCCACCAGGCAGGCTCCTCCACCTACACAGACTCCAAGCCTTGGGGACAGTATGCTCAGTATAAGAAGGTCATTCTAGCCATCAACAGCATCAAGTCAGACTGGAAAGGGCCTGAATCTGCAAACTGCCATTGCAGTTCTCCTGTATTAAACAAATAAATCTGTATGTATACGTATTATTCAGGCAATGGTGGCATACCTGTTGTAAATACAGGGAAAGCCTTTCAGCACGCCTGCTCCTTCACCTTCTCCTCAGGGGAATAGCGTGCAGCTGTTCTGCATTCATCCCAGAATTTTCTCAGCAAACCACACCAAATGTTAGAATGAACTCAAAGCAATGGATTGGAAAGTCACACAACATGAACTTCAAAGCAAAAAGTAGCAGCACACTTCCACAAAATAATAAATGATTTGTCCAACAAAATAAGATTTTGTAATGAAGGTAGCTATTTATTTATAACTACATGTAGCACCCCATATAGATCAACCATGACTAACAATACTGTATGCCACATGCAAACAAACAAACAATAGTGGTACAATTACCATGCGGAGCTCTCTCCACTTACACCAATGCTTCAGTTCTTGGTGTGAGCATTCATAAAAGGAAGATAGAAACCAATATGCACAGGCACTGGTAGACCAGATAAATTCAGTGAAGGACCCCAGCATCAGAATTCTTCATTGTCCATCCCTTCCAGCCACCCAATATTTTGCCAGCTAGAGTCCAGTCAGTCATGAAAAGGGGATTGTAGGGTAAGCCCTGAAAGGGTCTAATATGATTTCTTGACCAGCAGCTGATGCTAGTCCCAGTTGGCACAGTGGCAGAGGTGCATAAAAACAATAGTCAGCCCTCAGAGTGGGTACTGTCTGTTTTGCCTAAGGAACGGCACATCAAAAGGCAGCAGCCTTTCAGAATCTCTCTGTCTGTGCTACCACCTGCTGCTATCAAAGGAGGTAATCATGGAGCTATAGAAAATAAAAAAGCTGATTAAAAAGAAAATCAACTCTCCCGTTTCCCTGCTACAGCAGTAGACTATGGAGCCAGGAGCACTGGCACCATATTCCTTATACACATATACTCCTTATGCTCAAATGGTACCTCATCACTCTTTCCTAGGCTACCACAGACCTAGTGGAGGACACAAACTAGAGGAAAAGGAAAACAGGAGAAAGAAAACAGCAGGACCCGATGGAGATTGTGCATTTTATTAAACATGCTTGAGACACCAGCTTGCCTATTTGTGTCCATTAATTATTTCTTATGGAACCATGCACAGTGTCAAGACATAATAATGAAACATTGTGATGGTGTTGCTTTTTTTAAATAGAAACATAGAAATATAGGCTTTGATGGCAGGAGACAGAAGGCCCCTCAAGTTTTCCCTTACTATACTACATCACCCCCACCAGCCTACTCTGCTGGCAAGCTGTTCTCTTCCACCCACCCCACCCCCACAGGCCCATACTGCTTCCTTTGGGAACTACTGTATGAGTCTGCCTTTCCTATACCAAATGTGTTTAAAACTGTTTAAAGTAGTCACTCCCACTACTTCCTCCATCAGTCTGTTCCATGGCTCCACTACCTGTCTCAATGAAGTACAGTAGAACTTCGTCACATTTCTCTTCAACTTGCACCCCACAAAAACATCCAGTCATATTACCAAGTAACTGCATCCCCAATTGTTACAAGTACGTTCACATTATTTACCTTGTTTAAAACCCTGAAAAATGTATATGTTTCAGTCCTGTCCCCATGCTCACAACTGACATACAGCAAATACACATTTAAGGCCTCAAGTTGATCCTCATAGAACCTGCCCTGCAGGCTCTGGATCATCTTCATGACCCTTCATTGTACCAACTCTAGTCTATCAATACATAGATACATAGACAGTGTCGGCAGATAAGGTCCTATGGCCCACTCAGTCTGCCCATTTGAGCTTGTAAATTCAGTTTATGTTTTCCTAGAAGTCTGTTGCCCCTTACCCCTGACCTAGAGAATTCCTTTATGTCTATCCCATGCATTCTTAAATCCCATGATTGTTTCAGCCCCCACCACTTCCTCTGGCACGGTGTTCCACTTGTCCACCAATGTATTTCCTCAGGTGATGACTCCAAAACTAACCTCTCCCATCTTGTATTTCTCTGTGTGGTTTCCATCTCCCTAGATGCATTACTTTGTACTTGTTTATTTTTCACCAGAAAGTGGACTGGAGCAAGCCCTTTTACAGCCATGCCTGACTTAAAACTACAGTAGCTGAACAGAAAAATTAATGTACAAATACACTTCATGGCATTGAATCTCATCTGCCAGACATTAGACCATCTCTTTAGTTTTTCTAGGTCCTTTAGGAGCTTTCACATTCCTTTCTTGCAATCTACCCTGCTGCATAGCTTTATGCCATCAGCAAAGAGACTCAACGTTTCTCAGATACTTTCCCCATGTCACCTATGAGCATATTTCGTAGAACAGGTCCCAGGACTGATTCCTGCAGCACTCCACTTGTGACCACTCTGTCCCCTGATTTAGGTATGTTTACCACTGCCCTCTGTTGCCTCTACCCTAGTCAACTTTCTACCCACCTAACTAAGCCCTGCTCGACTCCCAAGTCCTCAAACTTCTTCAGTAGTTTCCCATGTGGTACTGATTCAAAGGCCTAGCTGAAGCTGCTGTAGAGCAAACTTATCACCTGTCCTCTGTTAATCACCTTGATGACCCACTCAAAAGCAGTATTACTGTAGGTTGGTCTGGCATAACCGTCCTAATACAAGTCCATGCTGCTTGCTTTCCTGCAGTCTGTTCTCCTGTAAATAGGTTACCAGTTTTTTCTTGATTATGGTCTCCATCAGATTTCCTACAAATGAGCGTAAGTCTGACAGTCTTGTAGTAGCCTGGATACTCGGTGTCCCTCCCTTATGGAGTGGTACTATGTCAGCAGATCTCCAATTTGTTGGCAGTACTCCAAGCTTCATAGAGCTGTTAAATATGTTAAGGGTACCTCCAATTCTGTGGCAAGTTGTCAAAGTATCATGGGTGCAGGCCATCTGGGCCTGGTGCCTTGTCTACCCTGAGAGCTTCTAGACCATTTTTGTTTACCCTGCCAATCCAATTTCCTGAAACCCCCATTTGGCTGCCTTGATACAGAGGGCTGTTGCCTCTACTGTGAATACCAAGTGAATGTAATTGTTTTGTACATTTTCCTTCTTGTCATTATCTTCCTCTACTCTCCTCCTTTCAGCTAACCTAACCATCTCTCTCCCTCACGCACATTTTCCTTGTTTCCCTTATGTACATAAAAAGTTATTTTTTAGCCAACTTTTACTCACTTAGCAGAGTGCAGCTCTGTATCTGCCTTTGCCCTCCTATCCTCAACCTTTGTCTCTTTGAGTTTAGCCTGATAACACAGCCAGGCATCCTCCCCCGTGATCCTTCTGTACTCAATGAAGGTACTTCTTTGCTCTCTCACCTCCTTCATGAATCATACTGACTTTTGTGCTTGTTCCTTTTGGTGACCATACTTGCACAAGATTTGTTCACCTCCAGGTGTGCCCCTTAATCCTATCCCACTGTTCTTCCACCACTTGATCTTGTCTACCCCTTTCCTGGGCTACTGTAATTCCCACATCTTCCTATACTATGCACATTTGAGGTCCAGAACAGCTGCCTCCAAGGACATCCCTTGTTCCTCCCTGCCAGTCAATTAGGCAGTGTTGCAGTCACTGAACTCCAGCATTTCTATGATAGTCACACCCCCATACCACATTGTTGAGTACCAAGTCAAGTATGGGATTGTGCTGTGTGGGATCACTGAACAGCTGCACAAGTAAGCAGTCCTTCAGTGTATCAAACAGTGCCTGACTCTTGGTTCTTTTTGCTGAAGGGACATCCAAATCTGTATATGGCAGGATCAAGTCCCTAACTAACTCCAGATCCATCTTTGTGGCTCCCCTTCTGATGCATTCTCCAACTCTGTCTCCTTTTTTTTCCACAACAGTCAGTAGATCACCCCTAATCTAACACTATCACCAGCAGCTGTTGTCTGTTGCACCCAAAAGGTTCCACTTCCCCTCCTTTATTACAGTCCCATCATCTGTCACTTTGATACCTTCCCTATTGTATAGGGCTATCCCCACCTTTCCCCTTGCCTGTATCTCCTTTAAGTAAAATATACTATGCAACAGCTAGATCCCAGTAATTGCTACCACTGACCCAATTCTCTGTGATGGTCATTAAGTCTAACTTAACCTCTGCCACAAACACCTGCAGTTCACAGAGCCTATTGTTTAGATTTTAGGCATTTAGGTAAGCCGAACTCCATGCTACTTATATGTCATTACTTGCATCGTACTCCCTCCCCAATTCTCTGATCTCCTCCTAAGGCCACCCATTTCCTCCAACATCTCATCCCACACCCCCTCTAATATGTGTACATTTGTTACCTCCCTCCCTACCTTTACTTGTTCCTCACCCCCACCACTGCTGTTTTCCAGTGGCCTCATTTCCATTTCTGGGGAACCTACTGCTGGGTTTGCCCTGCACCTACCACCTGCAAGGGGGTTCCTGGTATCAGCTACAACTCCTTCAGTTGAAATGACTGTCCACATAGGCATCTAATTTCTACACCAGTGCACTAGCCCCCTTCTTGGTAAGATGGAGGCCATCCCCATTGAAAAGCCTTCTGTCTTAAAATCCTCCCCAGTCCCCCAACAATCCTTACCCCTCCTCATTGCACCATTCCCTCAGCGAGGTATTAAATGTCTCAATTTCCTCTTTCCTTACACCAGCCTCTTCCCTAGCCTAAACAGACAGCCCCTCTGAAAAGGCCAATGTGGCTGCCTTCCCCCTCACTTTCCTTTCTTGCCTTTGTATGCTGGACATTGTAACTTCTAGACCATGATTTGGCAAGCCATTTGTGCCCCAAATGCACTAGAACATGTGGCAACTTCCTAATTGTGTCTAACATCCTCCCTCTCCAAGGCTTTATCGACGTTTGGAGCTATTCAGTCATCCCTGTATGATTGTGGACTTACCAGATTGTAATCTTACTGGACTGTGGATTAACCAGAATCGCTGTGACGTTATTGATGTTTGGAGATTGCTCTGCTATCCCTTCCGAGGTTTGTGGGAGGAAACCTGCCTGGGATTGTTTGGGCGTCAGGAACCCATCATCTGGACGTGCTTCCCCCTTTTGGTTGGAGCCTGGTTGCCTGGGGAAGTTTGGTTTAGGACTGGCTCTTCTCCGGGTGTCCATTTTGGAAGATATTGCCTGAATCTGCAGGGTTGAAAGACTTTGGGCCGGGTCAAGACCTGGGACTGCTGTGGAGAGGGGACACCCCGGTCCTTGCTACCAGAGGGTGAGGGGGCTAGTCAGCGACCAGCCGGAGGGTTGGGCCTCTGTCCACCCTGGGGAGCCTGTGGTGCTGGGTGGTCATTGTACTGCCCTGTCTCTGGGGCCCTGGCCATGGGGAGTGAGGGTTGCGGGGTGCCTCCTGGCCAGTGTGGTCTGTGGGGTTTATTTTGACCTGAGCGACCGCAGTTTCGGGGAACTGTTAAGTTTTAGTTCTATCAACTTCATTGGTTTGGACTGAGAAGTAATCTCCAGCTGTGAGTGGGGAATGACTGGTATCCCGATTGCTCACGAAGAGGCTTTCTATCTGCTGTCCAGTCCACCCCTGACTGTTTTGCTTGGACTGCTTGATATTCCTTGTTTTTTGGATTCAAGCATATGGATTTGAGAGTATAAGTACTGAGGGTTTAATAGATCTAATTAACTTGTCGAGGAGATTGTAGATGGATCCCTGGTTTGGATTATCTTTATAGTTTTATACAATGTTTTCTCTGACTGGAACTTTCTCTCTGGACCAAAATATTTTGTCCATGCAGTGAGAGTGCTCAGCTATTGTGAGTCTGTGGAGAGTGTGAGTCCCTGCCTACCCACAAATTTTTATTTTTATTATCTTGGGGGTATTTTATGTTGTTTTATTTTCTGGTAGTGAGAGTGCCTGGAGGCTAAGTAAGCTCGTAGTGGGAGTGCTTATTTTCTTAGCCAACCTATATTGTTTTATTTTGTGGGGTTTTCTTTATTTTTCCTTGTTTTCTCTTTTACATTTATGTTTATTTGATTTTATGATGGGATTTCCTTGTGAGAGGAGGGACCCCCATCTTTATTTATTATTTATTTTATCTTATTATTATTTTTTGTTTATTTTTGGGTTTTAGTTTTGTTTTGTTTATTTTCCGGAAAGTAGGTTCAATTTTGAGAAATATGGATTAATTGGGTTTGAGTTTTGTTTTTTGGTTTATGCTGTTTTAATTTTGTTTGGAAAATCCTGTTTTCTAAATTTTTTGGGGGTTGTTTTTTGTTAATTTCTGTGAGAGTAGGAATCTATTGTCTTATTCCATGTTGAAGGATGGGGATATGTATTATTATCCCACCCCCCCGTCGTGCGCTATTCATCCTCCATTCTTTGTGCCCTCCACCCTTTTTTCCCCCTCCTTTACTGTTTTCTATTTACCAACATTGTGGAGCTTTGAGAATTGCCCGTAGGAGGAGGGGGCGGGGTGGGGGGCCTGAACAATGGAGGATGGATGAGGGGAGCGCTCGAATCGGGATTGTTAGGCCCAGAAGATGCCCTGGGGCAAAATGGAGGCCATAACATGGGTTTCCTTGTCTGATTCCCATACCCAAGGGCACTGCCGCTAGTAATGGTGGGCAGGTGGCTGGGGGATCCCTGGGATTCTGTCCAACTCGGGCAGTTTTATGCAATGCCAGATCCGTTGTAAACAAGACTGCCATTGTGGCAGACTTGGTGGGTACAGCGGATCTGGCTTGCATCACCGAAACCTGGCTGGATAGTAATGCTGGTCCCGTTCTTGAGGCGGCAATTCCAGTCGGGTATTTGGTGATACACCACCCGAGATTGGACTGCAGGGGTGGGGGGGTTGCGGTCTGTTTCAAGACTGAATTGGGTCTCACTAGTGTTCCAGTTGAGGAGACCAGATCATTCGAATGTGTTGTAGTGGCAGGTGAGGGCTATAGACTGGCTCTCATCTACGGTCCACCTAGGGACGAGAAGCCATTCCTTAAGGAAGTGGCGGAATTCATCATTGACCTGGTATTGGAGTCCCCCAGGTTGATGGTGCTGGGCGACTTCAATGCCTGAATCAACAATGAACTCTCGCAATTTGGACAGCACTTCCTCCAATTGATGAATTCATTGGGCCTCTCACAGGTTGTTACCTCTGCCACTCATAAATGTGGCCATTCTCTTGATCTGGTTTTCCTCCTGGGGATGGAAGCCTCCGGCGTGGGAATGAAACCTGTCGGATGGTCCGACCATCACACTGTGAGATTCAATTTTAGCACCCCCCTCTGCGTAGACCTACCCCTGTGGAGATGGTCAAGTACCGCCCTTTACGGGATGTGACTCCCAATGGTCTAACTGCAGTACTTGACCTATCAGAATTTCCTGTGATGAGCTCAGATCCAGAAACTCTGGTTCTGGCCTATAATAAGGCCATTACCAATGCTCTGGATTCTGTTGCTCCCAGCCGTGTGCATCCTCTCTCCCTTCGCCCTCGGTCCCCATGGTTCGATGGGGACTTGAGGGAGATGTGACTAATAGGACGCAGGTTAGAGAGGTGTTGGCGGAAATCTGGCTTAGATGCCGACCATCTTAGACTGCTAGAGCACTATCAACTCTATCAGTCAGCAATTGCCTGTAAGAAGGCAGTATTCCAGTCTGGGGAAATTGCTTCTGCTCAGAACCGACCGGCCCAACTCTTTCGAACTGTAGACAGACTGTGCAACCCAGCCTGTCTGTAGGTTCATAGAGCTTTCTTGCAATCCCAGTGGGAGGAGCTTGCTCGGTTCTTTGCAGATAAGGTGGATGACATCAGGGCAGATACCCGTGCAACACTCTCTATGGGAACGGCTGTGAACCAGTCCCCAGTCGCACTCACTCTCTTTTCCTGGAGTCTCTTCAAAAGGCCAGAAATCAAAGATGTTATGAGGATTGCCCAGGGTATGCACACTACATGCTGTAGTTTAGATCCGGGCCCCACAGCCTTGATTATGGGCTGTGGGGAGATTATCATCCCGGTTCTGGCGAGGATAGTCTGGTGGTCCTTAGACTCTGGTGAATATCCTTGCTCCCTGAAGGAGGCAGTGGTGACACCAGTGTTGAAGAAGGCTTCTTTGGACCCAGACTCCCTCGGTAACTACAGGCCTATCTCAAACCTTCCCTTTGTTAGGAAGGTAATTGAGAAAGTAGTGGCTACTCAGTTAGACAACCACTTGACCATCCATAGCATCTACAATCCTCTTCAATCGGGTTTTCAAAAGAGGCACAGCATGGAGACTGTGCTGGTTCGGGTGCTCAATGATCTCTTGATGGCGAGAGACCAGAAAAAATGGTCCATTTTGGTCCTTTTGGATCTGTCATCAGCATTTGACACTGTAGACCATGGGGTTCTGCTTGAGCACCTGAGAATCATCTGTGGGCTTTCAGGTTTGGTCCTCAGATGGTTTACTTCTTTCCTCACTGGTAGAACTCAGAGGGTGATATCGGGGGTGTTTTCCTCTGATCCTATCTCTCTGTCTTGTGGGGCACCCCAGGGCTCAGTGCTGTCCCCCATGTTGTTTGCGGTGTACATGCTTCCCCTCGGAGACATTGTAAGATGGTATGGGCCGGAGTTTCATTGTTATGCCAATGATACCCAGCTCTACCTGACTTTTGCACCTGACCAGAATGGAGCACTCTCGGTGTTTAATAACTGCCTTGACGAAATCCAAGGTTGGATGAGGTCCAGCTGGCTGAAGTTGAATTCTGGAAAGACGGAGGTGATAGTCATGGATCCTGGTTGCCAGATAGGGAGGTGGGGGACAAATCATCCCTCAGGTTTATTCTTGGGGGATGTTGAGCTCCCTATCTCTGAACAGGTACAGAACCTAGGAGTGATTCTTGATGATCGGCTGACACTACGTGCTCAAGTGTCGGCCATCATTAAAGTTTCCTTTTACCATCTTAGGAACATCGATAGGATCAAGCACCTTGTTCCCTCCGGGGATCTACCTACATTGATCTCGCCTTTGTGACCTCGCGTTTGGACTACTGCAATTCTCTTTACTTTGGGCTTCCAGGGTTGATATCCGCTGCTTGCAGCTGGTGCAACGTAGCCCGTTGTTAGTTAGAACCTCGTTCTTCCCATGATGTTACACCGGTGCTGCAGAGACTGCATTGGCTGCCAGTTCAGTGGCGGATCACCTTTAAAGTTGGCTTGCTGACTTATAAAGCCCTGCATGGTTTGGGCTCTGACTACTTGAAAGAGCTCCTGGTTCCCTATCTCCTGGAGTGATCGCTCTGCTCGGCCAACGAGGGGTTGCTGGAGATTCTGAGGGTTGTTCTAAAATCTTCGGGCACCCGGGCTTTTATGTTCATGGCACCGACCTTCTGGAATTCTCTACCACGTTGGATTAGAGAGTGTGTGACAGTGGAGGGTTTTAAACAAGCATTAAAATCCTTTCTGTGGATTAAGGCTTTTGGGGAAGATGTTGATCTGGTTTGATTTTATCGTTTCATCATGTTGTTTGATGTGATTTATTTTATCGGTTTTTATGGTAATGTTTTATCTTGATGTGATTTTACAATTTGTTCTGCACCTTGATTTTTGAAAGGTGCATTAAAAATAAAGATTATTATTATTATTATTCCTCAAGACTGATGTACCAGGAAGTCATCTGACCTCTTTCCTTTTAGGACCCTCCCTGCACACCGCCCTCTCCACATTCCTTACATTGAATCCTCAACTATGAATGTCCTGCTCACCTCCTCCCTTACTCCCTCAATCCTGCTAATAGAGATGCAGTGAAGCTTAACTTTGCTCACGAATTGTCCGTGAAATTGCCAAATTTGCCTCCATGGACCAATTCATGAACTTGTCACCTTAAATGACAATTCACCATTTGTAACTTTGCCTTGTTTTTAGAGTCTTTTTTAGTGGAAATTGCACTTAAAAGAAACCCAAAGCAAGGAGAAGTTACAGATTGCAACTCCCACAAATCCCTGGTGTCTCACTCCCACCTACTGTTGACCCCATTGTGAAAAAATGTATAAATTAAATTCTTGATGTCTAGTGGCCCCCCTCACCAATTGCTGGCCCAAATGTAAAAAAATATTAAATCGTGAATATCTAGTGGTCCCCCCTTGCCAATCACAGGTCTAAATGTAAAAAAAATAGTTATTAAATCCCTGGTGTCTAGTTGTCCCCCTTCCTTGCTGATTGCTGGCCCAAAGGGAAACAAATATTTATTGATATCCCTGGTGCGTAGTGGTCCCCCTCTCCCACCGTTCACCAGCCCCAATGTAAAAAAAAATATTTATTAAATTCCTGAGGCCCAATTCCAAGTTGGCTTATGTTGGCACAAGCTGAGATACACCAAACCCCTTGGTGTAACCCACGACTTGTGCCAGGTGTTACACCAGCCCCAATTCCAAGAAGCACCTTGTGTCATGTTAGCTGTGGGCTACGCTAACTGTGGGTTACACCACCCACTATGCCATAGGCCGCAATGACATGACACAAGGGTGGGTTACATCAGCAAATGTGTCCTATTCCAAGAGGGTGGCTTCTGTAACCCACTGCCACGATTCCAGGAGCTGCACTGGTGGAGTGAACTTAGAGAAGCTTGGAGCTGCTCTAAGGGGCATCTAATGGTGCCAGCCATTGGATGCCCACTCTGAAACACCATGGCAGTGGTACCATTTGTTTCCCGTGCCACCACAAACACAGCCATGCCCCCAATCCCTAAATGTTGGGGACCCCTTGGGGCCATTCTGCATTGTGCCCCTGGACTCCTGTGTCACCTGTCCTGTCTCCCTGTCCTCTGGTGTGTGCTGTGGTGTTCTGAGGTGGGGGGGCTCAGGGGGGGACATCAGTTGCAGGCTGCAGCTTGCAACATGTGGGGCTAGTATGCCATACCCATGGCATTAGCAGCTGTATGGCACAACCAGCATGTCATAAGTGCCAGGACCCTGCTGCTCTTGGGAATGCTGCCCAGGGTCCCTGATGCAGTGGCGAATGTCACAACTCACACACACCAGTGAGTTGCAACATTCTTCCTGGAATCGGGCCCCTGGTGTCCAGTGGTCCCTCTGTCCCTACAATCACAAGCACAAAGATAAAAAAAATTATCAATACAATCCCTTGTGTCTAATGGACCCCCCACCCCATCAGGTAGTGGCCTCCACCCTGTCCACCCACCTGGACCCAGTCCCCAAGTCGGCAACCAGCACAGCCCTCCACTCTCCACCATGGCTGGCCACCTGACTGACCTGGAATGAATGGGTGCATGCTTGTAAGCACATGTTCATTCATTCCAGGTCAGTTGGGTGGTCAACCATGGGTGAGAGGGGAGGGTTATGATGGCTGCCCACTAGGGGACTGGGTCCAGGTGGGGTGAGTGGTGGAGTGGGGGGGGCACTACCTGATGGGGTGAGGTGTCCACTAGACACTTATCATCTCTATTACCAGGGCAAAGGAACATTTTTCTTTTTTTACACAGTGTAATGAGAGTATGGAATAACCCACAGGGAAATGTACTAAACCTGGATACTGTAGCCTTTTAAAAAGAAATTGGATCATTATTCTAAATTAGTAAGAAAACAAATAGGCTTTGTGTTGAGGCAGATCAGGAGTGACTAAACTCAGGAGGTTGTTAAGAACAAAATTGACATCTAATAATGTACCTGTAAAATACCAGCAATTGACATTTTGCTAGACATATTTAAAGTCTTAGTTTCTTTGGATTGGTGTTTCCCACAGAAGGTTTTAGAGAACTTTGCTTTGGGAAATTATTTGTGCTGTTGGATAAAAACATGATACATGACCCATCTGCAGAAATGATCACAACTGGTACTGTATCATCCTCCTTTCCATAATTCAGAGGAACAGGACAAGGGTACCCAATCTCACCATATTTATTCATCTTGGCTATCGAGATACTCATAAGAAATAAAATGATTATTTTAATATAAAAGGGATAAAACATGCAGTATAACTAATAAACTAACACACAGGGATTTTATTGGTGATTTGTTTAACAATGGGGTTGGCGATTGGCAAGGGGAGGCAACTAGACACCAGGGATTTCATAAATATTTTTACATTAGAGCCAGTGATTGACTGAAGGGGGGACCACTAGAAAGCAGGTATTTAAACAAATATTTTTTTACATTGGGGCTGGCAACTGGTGAGGGAGAGGGAAACCACTAGACACAAGGGATTTAATTTATATATATATTTTTTTTTACACTGAGATCGGTGATTATTTTTGTAGAGTTGAATATCTGATTCTTTCCCTGGAGTGGGTGACCTTGTATCAGGTTTAGTATGCTTGAATTCAGTGTTCATCTCATACATTAGTAAGGGATTGTGTACTACAGTATAGCAAACAGTAACAAAAGGTCTTCCCTTATCCTACCAGTATACAAAGTCATCAAATTTAGTTCTAAAATCCTCTCCTCATAGGATAAATCTTTTAAAACACATATGATTTTAGTTATTTTACACTGAACTTTTTCAACACAGATTATCTCCTGTTTTTTATATTGACACTAAAACTGACATGTCTAGATGTGCTCTGACATATGCCCTATATTAGGGTATTGCAATTTCTGTTACCGCTTTTGATGTTCTTCTTTATTGTCCATAATATTCTGTTTGCCATAGAGATGGTTGAACAACATTGTATGTCAGAATCCACAAGGCTGAATGAGATGATTTTCTTTCATTGTACTTTCAGCACTCTGAGTTGTGGGATAAATCTGGATATGAAAGACAGAACAGGTATAAGAGAGCCACACGTTTAGAGAAGGTGTTTTAAATTTTACAGTGCAGAAACTTTACAATATAAGTTGTACCCTTGGGGAGACCACACTGCAAGTCACATTGGGCAAGAGGGACTTAGGAACAGTGCTGGACAGCAAAATGAATAACACAGAGAATTGTCGAAGAGCTGCAGCAAAAGTAAACAGGATACTGGGCTGCATAACCAGGACCAGGGAGAATACTTCCAGGAGGAGGGAGGTGATCCTCACTCTGTATAGTGCTCTGGTTAGGCCGCATATTGAATACTGTGTGCAGTTCTGGAGACCCCATCTTAACAGGGACATAGTGCTGTTGGAGAGGGTCCAGAGGAGGGTGACCATGATGATTCAGGGCATGGAGTGTAGGACCTATGAGGAGAGACTGGATGAACTCAATCTGTATGCACTGGAGGAGAGGAGGGACAGAGGGTCATGATAGAAACTTTCTAGTATGTAAAGGGGATAAATAAGGGTGGAGCCAGTCTTCAGGCTTAAGAAGGGGGGAACTACCAGGGGGCATGAGTGGAAGCTGGAAGGGGGGAAGTACAGGGGGGGAGTGCAGGAGACACTTCTTTGCAGAGGGGGTGGTGGAACCATGAAATGTACTGTGGACATTGTGTATCACATCATTTCGGGACCAAGAAACAAAATGACAGTGACTGTGTTCATGAGGCAGGGTCCCAAGAACCCCATGTTGAAAATTTGGGACCAAAACTCCCCAAAATGGCTGTGATATCAACCTAAATTGAAAACCCCCCATTTACTGCCATCATAGGACTTATCATCATTTCTTCAGTTCGTGGTCAGCTTTTGAAGAGTGTAGACATGTTCCAGGTCCACTGAAGATCCCAGGTCCTGACCTCCGGAGATAAGTATGGGTGAGGGGGGTGCGGGTAGGTGGGGTGCACAGAGGGAGGGTGCAGGTTGTGGAAGGGAGCTGGATGCAATGACGAGGGACCATTTTCTTTCTATTCAGGTTTAAAAAAAAAGACTTGTTGGTCTGTTTTCCTTTTTTACAGGGAAACTATGGATTTTGGCACACTGGGGTGGGCTTCCCAGTGTGCCAGGGTACTGGGAGGGGTTCAAGGGGGGATCAGTGCTGACCCAGGGATTGGGCACCCTGATGTAGGAGGATATGTCTGTGGGAAGGGGCATCCAACACCGGGAGTGGGCATCCCAGTGCCGGAAACAACACAGCAGATTTTGGCACACTGGGATGGGCTCCTAGTGTGCCACATTAAAGGATGAGGGGGGATACATGCCACATGGGGATTGAGCACCTTGATGTTGGCAGGCGGGGGGTCCATTAGTGCGATTGATCATGCTTATATTAACAGTGCCTTCAGGCACTGAATATTCCCAGCCGGTAATGAGCTTAGACTATGGCCAGCTCAGCATGGATGGGAGAAACTGTACAGAGACAGCGGGACATGGAAGAGGCAGGTGAGGAAAGCACCTCCTCCCAGCCAGTGCTATTGACTGTCTTACAGTAAAAGTGCCTTTGGGCACTCAGTATTCCCATCCCGTACAGACCTTAGGCTGTGGCTTGATCCACACAGGTGGGAGAAACTTTAGAACAGGAGACAGCAGGATGTGGCAGAGATGTCAAGACGCAAACAGCTGTTTGCTCTGCGGTGACCTGCAGATGAAAGGAAAAAGCTGCCTCCTGATTGGTGCAGAGTTTTCTTTTCAAATGCAGGCCACTGCAGGCAAAAAAGTGTCAGGACCAGCCTGGCTGCGGACTGGTGTGATACTGTCAAGCCCCATGCAGAGCACTCTGCATTGGACAGACAGGGTCACACCCCTCAAAGCCTACTATCCCAAGGAGTTTGTAGTACATGCATGAACTCAAAAATGAGGTAAAGTACAACTTGGGATGTCAGTAATTGACCTCATCACCTAGGAGTGCATGAAAAATAAATTCAGGTTCCTCGTAGCCTACTGGCCTGTGGTAGGTAAGCCCTTGTAGGTCAATGGGCTATGGAAGCATGTTGGTGGCCAAGTGAGCTATGGAAGTGTGTCCCTTATGACCCAGTAGGCTACAAAAGTTTGTCCCAGGTTGTCTAATGGACCCATTTATTCCTGGTGAGTAGAGAGTCTTGGGAGGCTTCTCCCACCCCATACTGTTGGACTTTGGTGTATGCCTCCTCCCCAGGGTATTTGCAACTGGAGGAGGAGGAGGCAAAGAGGAAAGTACTAGACAGTAGAAAGATCCATCTTTCTGCTATTGCTGATGTACATGCTGGGTTTTCAGCACCTATTTAGGTGTCAGCATGACAGTGCTGTTGTTAGGTTTCCAGCACCTGGAATGGCATGTCAGCAAGACATGCTGGGGCTTGCATTGCTGTAAGCCAAATCAGTTTGGTGTTAACAAGTCTCTGGAGGTCTTGCAATCATGGAGACACCCAATTTTTCTTCCTTTTATGTTCTCTCACTTCCCCCTAGTGTAAAAAATGCTGTGATAGCCTTGCATGCCTATAGAACCCCAACAGAAATAATATTCTCCCTGGCTTGACAACAAGGTTTGCAAGATCACTGGAACAAGCATCCAGCCTTCCCTAGCAAAGGTGGACAGCACTTCCACAACTACCCAGCCTTCCCTCAATCCAGGAAGTGACATGTACTTCTGAATACCAGTCGCCTAAGCAGTGCACTGCCCCCTGGGCCATCAGAGCAGCCAGTGTATTGGCATTTAATTTTTTTTTTCAACTTCATGTTGCATCACTTGGCAAAATGGTGTGGGGCCCAGATATACTGGGGTCCTATGTCTCTGTGACTGGGACCTTTTTCATTCATGGACATTGTGTGTCACGTCATCATGGTGCCTGCACATGAGTTTTTTTTAGTGCTGTGTCAGGAAGTGCTTACATCACAGCTACTTAACAGCCAATAGCTTTGGAACAATTTTACAGACCTGATAACAGTACTTATTTTAGCAGGCTCATCAGATAACCTAATATTCTTCAGGTGAAGCTACCTCTGGCTGGAAGCTGCAACACTGGACTTAGGATTTGCAAGAATGTGAGTTGTGCTCACAACAGAGGGAGGTGAAACTTACAATTTACAATTGTCTTTGGTTTGAAGCAGATTCCTTAGGAAAGTTAATATTCTTCAGATGGAGGATACTTCTAACTGAAGGGTGAAATAAGGAACTTAGAATTATCAGAAAAGGCAGTCTTTCAACCAACAGAGGGAGGTGAACCTTGCTTTACTTTTGTTACAATTGTTAAGGTTTTCAGTGTAGGAAGAGTTTAAACCCACAAGGACTGAATACTGTTTACTGTGTCTGTCCTTGTGCACAGCTGACGTGTTTTGTGGCTGACTGCTTTCAGAGCACAAGTCACCAGGCTGTTTTGAAGCTGGGGAGGTTTACCTGTGTCTGACTTGGATGTTTGGATTTTTCTCTGTTTGATTAGCAGGGTATTTTCTCCATTAAATTGTTGTGTAGGGCATCTTGCTGATAGGAAGGCACTCATCACAGTGGTGGGTCAGAGCTTTTAGCTGATTGTTTTGAGAGGGCACATACAGGGAGCACCAGAGTCACCACCACTACCTCAGAGGTTGCGAAGAAAGCACAGCAGTTGGACCACAGTGGGCTCAGGGAGGGTAAGGGTGGTGGAACAGAGGCACACCCAGTCAGTTGTTCCACTCCACAATCCATACACCATTTTGGGGGAGCATAGTTCCCCTATGGATGCACCCACAGAGGAGACTAAGAAGGTTGCAGACAACTGTCACAAGGAGACCCCAGGAAGAAGGCAAAGGCACTACAGGGAAAGGAAGCAGCTCCTGGTGGGGGACTCAATTATTAGGGGGATAGAACTGGGGGAGCAGGGAAAACTGAAGTAAGGTGCCTGCCTGGTGCCATGGCTTGGAGGGACAGGAAGGGCATCCTTAGGATTACGAGAACAGTTGCACGGGAGTCTGAGCTGGATGTCATTGTCCACCTAGGGACAAATGACTTGGCTCATCATGAGATTAGAGCAGTGCAGAAGGACTTTGTAGAGTTGGGGAGGGGCCTAAGACAAATAGCACACACAGTATCCTTCTCAGAGGTGCTTTGTCAGTGGCATGGGTGAGGCGTGGTACTTGCACCATGCAGTTTAATGAATGGTTGAAAAATGGTGTGAGCACAGGGGTTTGGCTTCATTGGGGACTGGGGTTCCACCTGGAGGGACACCAGCCTATACTGGCAGGATGGTCTGCATCTGTCCAGGAAGGGAACAAGTCTCTTGGGCAATTGGTTTAAATGCTTCATTGGCAAGCTTTTAAACTAGTCAAGGGGGGAGACACTGATAAGCAGCAGGAAAATCCCAGCCTCCCCTACAAAACAGGGTATGAAATGAGAAAAAGACCAAGGAAGAAAGGTCAGTGGGGGATGCTGCTACAGAAGGTAAAGCCATCAAAAAATGGAGAGCAATGAGTACCAATGCCCATAGTCTGGGTAACAAGCTTCCTGAATTAGTGGCCTTGATGGAGAAGGAACATCTGGATATCGTGGCAGTCACAGAAACATGGTACACACAGAACCATGACTGGGATGTAAACATACCAGGATACACTATCTACAGGAGGGACGAGGAGGGTAAAAGAGGAGAAGGAGTAGCTCTCTACCTAAGGGAAGGAATCAAAGTACCAGAACAAAAGGGTAAACAGGGAGGAGAAGAAGCACTGTGGGTCAATTTGGAGGCAGGCAATGGCACCACAATCCACATAGGGATTGTATACAGACCCCCCTCTCAGGGGGAGGAAATGGACAAGGAAATGATAGAAAGTATACTTAGAATGGCAGATAAAGGGGAGATATTGCTGATGGGTGATCCGAATATGTCAGATGTTAGCTGGAGTGCAGTTGCAGCAGCCACTTCTAAGAGTGGGGTTATTCAAGATGCCCTACAGGGGCCATGTCTTAGACAACTAATATTGGAATCCACTCGAGAGGGAGCAATCTTAGACCTGGTTCTCTCAAATGGAGATGGAGAGAGGATCACAGATGTAGAAGTGGGTAGCCATCTGGAAACTAGCGACCATAGAACAGTATGGTTCACAATAAACACAGCAATAGAGTCAAGCCATACAAAGGCAAAAGTACTGGACTTCAGGATGGGTGAGTGCCTAAGGAATGCACTAGCAAATGGGCAGGAAGGAGGGGTGGAAGAACAAAGGGGAATAATAAAAACTGCCATCACAGAGGTAACAAGCCTTTGTGTGAAACAAATAAACAAAACCAAACGATGTAAGAAACCACTATGGTTCTCAAAGGAGGTGGCAGTGAAGGTTCAAGAGAAAAAGAAAGCATTCAGAAAGTACAAGGAATCACAGAAGGAGCAGGACAGAGATTTGTATCAGTTAAAGCAAAAGGAAGCTGGGAAGGCAGTCAGAACAGCAAAGGCCCGAACCGAGGAAAAGATAGCCAACTCAGTTAAGAAGGGGGATAAAACCTTTTTTAGGTACATCAGGGAGCAAAGGAAGACTAAGAGAGGGATAGTGAGGCTTAATAAAGGGAGGGGGTTGGCAGAGGGTGACAGTGAAAAGCAGAGATACTAAACAAATATTTTCTCAGTATTTACAAATGAAGAGGGGGGTACCTAAAACAAACAATAGAAACACTCTGGATACAGAAGTTGATACCAGCCCATTTACAGAAGAAAGGGTGCTGAAAGAACTCTTAAAACTGAAGGTGGACAAAGCAATGGGGCCTGATGGGATTCATCCCAGAATTCTAAAGAACTAAGGTAGAACCAGTGACACCACTGACTACCTCTTTAACAAATCATGGGAGGATGGGGTGGTACCTGAGGACTAGAGAAGGGCAGATGTGATTCCCCTTCACAAAAGTGGGAGCAGGGCAGAAGCAGGAAACTTCAGACCTGTTAGTTTAACCTCAGTGATAGGGAAAATGATGGAATCACTTCTGAAGGAAAGAATTGTCAAGTACCTAGAGGCCAGAGGGGTACAGGACCCAAGGCAGCATGGATTCACAGCGGGAAGGTCATGCCAGACGAATCTAATAGATTTCTTTGACTGGGCGACCAAAGTAATAGATCAGGGAGGGGCTGTGGACATGGCCTACCTAGACTTTAGCAAGGCATTTGACTCAGTCCCACACAAAAGATTAATATACAAGTTAGCCAGCCTGGGAGTGGGTCCCAAGATGACAGCCTGGGTAAAGAATTGGCTGGAGAATAGAACACAGAGGGCAATAGTAAATGGAGTCCACTCTGAAGAAAGGGGGGTTACTAGTGGGGTACCGCAGGGTTCAGTATTAGGACCGGTCCTCTTCAATGTCTTTATAGCTGACATTGCAGAGGGACTGAAGGAAAAGTATGTCTCTTTGCAGATGACACAAAGATCTGCAACAGAGTTGATGCACAAGGTGGAGTGGAAAGGATGAGAAGGGACTTGGCAAGGTTAGGGGAATGGTCAAATGTATGGCAGCTTAGAGTCAATGCTAAGAAGTGCAAGGTAATGCACCTGGGAAACAAAAACCCAGGGGAAGAGTACACAATGAGGGGTGAGATACTTACAAAAACAGAAATGGAAAGGGACCTGGGGGTAGTCATATCAGATAACTTAAAGGTGGGCAAGCAATGTGAGAGGGATGTAAGGAGGGCTGGATGGGATACTGGGATGCATAGGGAGAGGCATCACCAGTAGAAAACAAGAAGTTGTTATCCCTCTGTACAGACAGCTGGTGAGACCCATCTGGAGTACTGTGTGCAGTTCTGAAGACCCAATCTCCGCAAGGACATAGACAAGATGGAAGCTGTCTAGAGGACGGCAACTAAAATGGTGCAGGGTCTGCACCAGAAGACATATGAAGAGAGACTAAAGGAGCTTAACATGTATAGCCTCGAGGAAAGGAGGGAGAGGGGGGACATGATAGAAACTTTCAAGTACCTCAAGGGAATCAACAAAGTCCAAGAGGGTAGCATCTTTCAAAAAAAGAGATGTGCAAGAACAAGTAGGCACAATCTGAAGATGGGGGGGGGTGGCTCAGAGGTAATGTAAGGAAGTATTTTTTCACAGAGAGGGTTGTGGATGCATGGAACAGCCTTCCAGAGGAGGTTGTATAGTCAAAAACAGTGGTTGAATTCAAGCATACATGGGACAGTCATAAAGTAATTCTAGGGGTGGGGGTAGAAAGAAGTAGGCTGCTGGTTAACTAGGATCTGCAGCTTATCCATTAGGTAGGGAAATGGGCAGACTGGGTGGGCCAAGTGGTCCATATCTGCAGTCAAATTCTATGTTTCTATGTTTCTATGCTAATGACCACAAAATCTGCACCCTCCTTCGGCTCTCCATCAGCACTACTACTTGTATTCACCCAGGTAAAATAAATAAATAAATACATAATGATGGAAGTACTGCAGCATTGGACGGTACCCTTCTGCCCCAGAGGAAGACAGCATCTTCTGGGAAGCTCAGTGCTTCTCCCCCAAGCCAGCTCCTGATAACCTAGGTTCACACTGAAACCTAGGTCACCAAGACCATGCGCAGTAGCCCTTCTTCTGTGCCAATGAGCTGGCTCAGATTGTAGTTGTAATGTCCATTTTTTTATTACAAACCAGTTTTCAAAACCAGTGGTTGGTTTTGCTTTTATCTGATTATGTAGGACATTTTTTTGTTCCAGATATTTATTTACTCATCTTTTTTTTAAATTTGCACAACTATTAACTTGTTGCAGAAGGGACTTGTTTCCTGTGTAAAAGTGGAACACACACTGCTTGTGTACATCCTGAGATGCTAGATGACTGGTGTTAGCTAAATACCAGCATTCTATCTGAGTAAGCATATATTTTATTATTAAGTTAATTGCTGTTAGTTCTGGAAAGATCTTACACCATTTAATTTAATAATAATATCGAGGCATGAACCAATACAAACCCAGCATTTAAAATGCATCACTCCTGCCTTTTAATTCATGCTAGAATCTCAATATCAGTAAGCAGTGTGTTGTGGAGCCAGACATGCTGGTATGATCACCATTTTTCTGGCACTTTTCTGGCACACCAGCATGCCAGATTAGGCTCCAACCCATTCTTTTAATCGAGAGCTAGGTGGAGTTTTGGTTGCAGGGGTAAATTAGACAATTTTGTAACCAGTCGGGGGGGGGGGGCATTAATCGATGGGGGTGAGGGTGGGGAGTAGATATACAGTACAAGGATTTGTTTGACTCAATTATTTTTTGCACACCATGGAAGTGTACTGCCCTGCTAAATCAATTAAACTTTGCTTCTGCTGTCTATGTTGACATCACATCATTTACCTCAGGAGAGAAATGTCAGACTGCTTACACTTACCTCCCTATTTATGCATATGCATATATTGTTACAGCACATACGTGTGTCACAAAAATGGCTAGATGCACACATAGGAGGCTAGAAATGGAGAGATATATGGAAGTGCATCACTCGAAACATTTCTGTTGTGCATGACTGAAACCCTGGAAAAGTGCCTGCCAGACTGACAAGTGGCATGTGTTTTATGTAGAGAGACTGAAAGTCAGGTTAATAATTCACAGGACACATAGAGACTGAGGTACTCTATTTCATGCAAGACAAAAGGTACCATATATGATCAAATGATCACAGGATCATAGGAAGTGTACAAATTCAGTAGTCAGGATTGCCTTTTATGAACTCACCACCATTATTAATGGTGGAAATAAAAATTTTTATCACCCATATGTGTGTCCAATCATTTCTTAAAAATTGTCATTGTTTTACTCTCCACTATAGCTTTTGGTAAAGCATTCATACTAAGGTAGTACTAGGTAGTGCTAGAAGCCTTTGGGCCGAGACCCATTATTGCTTCCACTATTTCAAAAAATATCTCAGATGAGCTCCATTTATGATGCATTTATCCAATCTTTGTTTAAAACACACTTTATTTTTAACTATAACTACATCAGATGGTAGTTCATTCCACAGTCTCATTACCCTATTAGTATAGAAGTATTTCCTAATGTTAGTTTGGAACCTTTTACCTTTTATCTGTAGAGAGTGCCATTTTATTCTATACGTCATATCCTTGAACTCGATCCCTAAATCGCATATTAATTCTAGGTCTAATATGATACTATACATCAACAAAAGATTGCCATGAGCTTGGTGAGTCTCCAAGGACATCAGATTTCAAGCTTGTAATCTATCAGTATACTCCAACCATTTAAGATCAGAGAGTATTTCCATAAACCTACACTGAACCTGTTCCAGTCTAGCTTTCTCACCTTTTTTGTATGGGTTCCAAATCTGAGAAGAGTACTCCAAGTGTGGGACGTGTGTATGACCTGTACAACGGCATCAAAACTCTACTTTTCCTGGAGACAATATTCATTTTAATTGAGTACATTTCCCAGTTAGATTACTTTATTGAACTACCAACCTGCTCCCTACTGTTCATTTCATAACCTATATTGATACCCAAATCTTTCTCACAGGTGGTTTTATCCAATGTGTGCCCTTCAATTTCATAGTCAGATTTATCATTCTTGATCCCCAAGAGCATAACTTTACATTTCCTTAGATTTAGGGTTCTATCCCATTTCTTAGTCCATGCCATGATTATGTCCAAGTTGTTCTGCAGCCTGACACAGTCTTCCAAACAATTACAAGACCCTCCAGTCTTTGTGTCATCAGCATATTTTATATTCCAAAAACTAATATCAGAGGTCATGTCAAAGATAAAGACACAAAACAGAGCCGGTCAAAGGACAGACACCTTGGAGACCCCGCTCATGACCCTCCCCACCAATAATAAATGACCATTAACTACCACACTCTGTCTCCTATTTTCTAGCCACTCAGCTATCCATTGCACAGATGTACTTGTTAGCTTGCAGGCCTGTAACTCTTTTATTATTGCCCCATGGGAAGAAAGGTCAAAGGCCTTAGAGAAGTCCAAGTAGATAACATCACATGGTGTACTCTTGTCAATGTAATAGCTTATTCAATGTTGTAATAATTCTTTGGGAGTACCATTGGCTTCTTTTATTGGTTTTGTTATGGCCTCCTTTTAATTTCATATAATGTGTTCTACTAATTTTGTTCCAGTTATTTTGAATTAGACCAATGGTTTCCAGAATTGACTCATCTTTTATTGCTTTATACAGTATGTTAAGTATAAAGCTCTCCTTACTCACCCTTGACACGGGTGCCTCTTCTGCTGCAAGTAGCTGGGTGGGCCTCTTCTGTCTGTCAGCTGTCTTCCTCTCCATACTGCCCACCGATCACCAGACCGAAGCTTCATCCTTGACATGGGCATCTCTGCTGCTGCAAGTCACCTGGTGGGCCTCTTCTGTCTGCTGGCTGCCTTCCTCGCTGTACTGCACGCTGATCACCAGATTGAAGCTTCAACCTTGACATGGGTGCCTCTGCTGCTGCAAGTAACCGAGTGGGTCTCTTCTGTCTTCTGGCTGCCTTCCTCGCTGTACTGCCTGCCGATCACCAGACTGAAGCTTCACCCTTGGCATGGGTGCCTCTGCTGCCTCAAGTAGCCGAACGGGCCTCTTCTGTCTGCTGGCTGCCTTCCTCGCTGTACTGCCCACCGATCACCAGACTGAAGCTTCAAACTTGACACGGGTGCCTCTGCTGCTGCAAGCAGATGGGCGGGCCTCTTCTGTCTGCTGGCTGCCTTCCTCGCTGTACTGCCTGCCGATCACCAGACCGAAGGTACGCTGCTGAAACATGACTGGCCAGAACCATCGGCTATGCCTGCTGACAGGCTTTGGCAGTTCTTTAATTTCTTTGCTACTCCATCTCTTTCTGGACTTTAAACTAATGTTACATACTGGTTGTGGTGCTGTTTAAGCCTCTCCACTTTGTCCTGTGAATCCTAATTTAAATGTGAACCTAAGCCTGTTTATAGCAATTTTGCACTCCCAAGGGTAGTTTGAAGTGCAAGTTCTTTTAGGCTGCAGGTTTGTACATTTTAAAGTATTACAGCTCTGTTTATTTTAAGGTCCAGTGGTAATCTACCCTAGATCAGAAACTAAGTTTAAAGTGATACAGTTTTTTTTGTTTAGACTAGATTTCATTGGGGTCACAGTTGTAAGCTTTGCCCTGCAAATAATCAAATTTCTGCTTCACTTTCTCTCCTACTGTCTCATCCTGCTTGAATTTTTCACCCATCCCCTTCCCCACCTCCAGCCTTTATTAAATACCTCCCCCTCGGCACCACCCCTAGGCAATCTTCATCCTTCCCTCTAACTAATATTGCAAGTCCACTTAAAGATACAGAGTGCAGCTATTAGGCCTAACACTTGTCCTGTCCTCCCCTTAAAGACATCTTCCTTTTTAGGTCACTGCCAAACTATAAGGTTACATAGCAACCTATAAGGCCAGGACACCCTCCTAGTTCCATTACATCTTAATCTCTTTTACTTTCCTCTCCCTCCCAAGACCCTTCTTGCTGTGCCACCACCCTTTTTGCACCTTGGACATGGCAGCCAGACTAATGTTAATTCTTATACTCCTGCCCACTCTCTGTTTGAAGCCACTGAATGACCCTAAATCAGCTGACCCTTTTATCATGGAGCACCCCATGGCAACATCTACAGCACTATAACGTCCGTGCATAGTTATGGCCCACATGCCAACTGCATGCCTAACACCACACCCTGGCCTACCTGGCCCAGAATGCATCCAGCTCAGCCAGGGCTTCCCCCTCCCACAGTCCTGTCTAAACTGCCCATTCTCTCTGATAAACATGCAGCTCGAATGAATCCTCAAAGAGAGCACAAAGCTAGCCTTAAACACTTTAAAAGTTACCTGGTCAGATTGGTACTCCTGTTACTACTGCTCTCAGGCAACATCCACCCTAATCCCGGCCCCCAGCTATATCAGAGGTTGAGTGCACTGAAACCAGGCACCTTAACCTTTGTGTCACTTAACATCCACAGCCTGACAGCAAAGTTTGACTACCCTTAAGCCTGGGTAGCCCTACATAATCCAGACGTGCTGTCTGTGGTAGAGACATGGCTCACTCCTAAGATCCCCAATGGAGCCATCAGTCTGCTGGGCTATTCGATCTTTAGGCAAGATCATAAGTCTAAAAGAGGTGGCAGTTGTGTAATCTACCTTAAGGACAGCCTTCAGGGCATAGTCCTGAATTTACCCAGTCTAGGGTCATTTGCCCAGGCCCTTGCCATTAAGGTTCTTCATGGGGCTCACAACAAAACTGTCACAATTCTATCTGTCTAAACCCCCCCAAAGTACTTAGCCCAAGGTCTCCATGCCATCATAGACTGTCTTGGAAGCCTAACCCTAAGCTCTGAGGTTATACTCTTAGGTGATTTCAATATTAATTGGCTTGACCCTGAAGCTAACCAATTCAAGGATACAATTTAGGTTATCCACTTTACCCAGCTCATTGAAACACCCACTAGGACTAACTACAGGTTGTGCACTAGTACTTTGATTGACTGGGTGCTCAGCAACTGACCTGGGCATGCCTCTAATGCCTCCATCCTCCTGGACAACATCAGTGACCACTCCCCTGTCATGTTCAATTGGGCTAATAATTTCTCCAAACAGCCTCCTAGAACAATCATCAGCAGGGTTCTCAAACCTGGTCATGCTGACCACTTCAAAATGGATCTCCTCAATGCTGACTGGTCTTCAGTTTTTGAGGCTTCCAGCGTTGACAACGCATTGGCAATTTCATCCTCCTCTTCAATACAATCTGTGACACCCATGCTCCCATAAAAAGGCTGAAGATCAAAGGCTACTTTAACCCCTGGATGAGCCCTGATACCCTTGAACTAATGAAAAATAGGGACCACCTCTGGCATATAGCTAGGGCCACTGGCAAATAGTCTGATATCCTCAACTATAAATGTGCGAGGAACAACTGTACCAGGACCATCAGATTAGCCAAAAATGTTTACTATAAAGAGGTCCTAACCAAGAACTGGAATGATGGGTGCAAATTCTGGGCTAATCTAAATGAAGTCACGGGCGAGAACCCAAAACAGCCCCTACCATGCTCTGCGCTGATGGCTCCCCCATCCTTGACCCTAAATCTATTGACAACACCTTTAACAATGCCTTCACCAACTTGCAGCTTATTCTCCACAATGACTTCTTCTCCCCCACCATCTCTGTTGCACCCACACAATCCCCATCGCATCCCCCCCTTTTGCTTCAAGACTATTACCTTTGGAGAAACCAGGAAATATCTGCGCAAAGTGCTTGGGAAGGGGAGATTCAGTGGAGATAACCTCGACCTGAAACTAATCTTGCTCTCACTCAAAGAAATCCTGTCCCCTCTCACCCATATCCTTAACCTCTCACTCTGTCTCACAGTATTCCCCCAAAAATGGAAAGCTGCAGTAGTCACCCTTGTGTACAACAGTGGGGATCGTGCCCTCCCTGGGAACTAGAAACCCATGTCTATAACACCACCACTCTGGAAGGACCTTGAACTAATTATTGCCGACCAACTTGTTGATTATCTGGACAAGCACATGCTCCGATGCACAGAGCAACATGGCTTTAGGGCTGGGCATAGCACCACTACAGCCCTCCTGGAATACACATGCTTCCCAGACAAATCCCTCTATCTTGGCCAGCTAGTAAGGGCTATCTGTATTGACCTAACAAAGGCCTTTGACATGGTAAACCATGCCCTCCTAGTTGACCAACTCACTGCCATAGGCCTTGTCCCTGAGGCAGCTGCATGGTTGCACAGCTACCTACACTGCCATTCACAGAAAGTCAGGATAGATACTTTTCTCTCTGACACCAAGCCTGTGTGCTCAGACATTCCACAGGGGTCAATACTGGGACCCCTCCTGTTTAGCTTATTTCTGAATTGCCTCTCCCTAGCCAGTCAGTGCCGTATCCTCCTCTACGTGGATGATACGGTTATCTTTTCTAATGCTGCTGACCCCACTGCTGTTGAGCAACAGCTGCAATGTGACTTCACCAGCACTGAGTCATGGTTCAAAAATCATAAATTGATAATGAACTACAAAAAAACAAAAGTCATGTTGTTCACCAGTCTTAAGAACAAGCACAAAAACTATCCACTATCAATATGTGATAGGGGTGGTGTTCCTCTTGAATGTGTTCATCACTTCAAATATCTCGGAATCACTCTTGACAGCTTGCTCTCCTATGCCCACCACATAGACATCACAGCTAAAGCAATTAGCAAATGCTTAGGCTACTTTATCGCCATAGGCAGAGCCTGACCCCTAAAGCCCTCAGCATAGCATTCCACAGTTCAGTGGGTTCCCTAGTGGACTATGGACTGCCGATATATGGCTCTGCCACAGATTCTGCCCTCTGATGTATAAAAACTGCCCTTAACAATGCCTGCAGGCTCACCTTATGGGCACACCAACTAACCCACACCTGCGATCTCTATGCAAAGGCTCACTGGCTAACACTCTTTGGTCACTTAAAATGTAAATCCTGCCTCCTGGCCAAAAAGATCTGCCTTGGTCAGCTCCCAACTGGGGTCCAACAACTCCTAGCTCCCAGCACTAATCCCAGGCCTACCCAAAATTCAGAACTGCAGTCCTTCCTAACTCCAAAATGTTGGTTATCTCAAAGACACAGGTCCTTTGCCTGTCGGGTACCATTGTGGTTCAGCTCCTTCCATGAGAACATTATTAGCCTGCCCACTCTGTGGACCTTCAAAAACAACCTAAAGAACCATTTAATACAGGAATCTCAACATGTCTGCCATCACTAGCACCAAGCAAAGGCATCTCCTACCATCTGCCCTTCTGCCAAACTAGGACACCCTGCACTTGGGGCTCAACCCCCCACCCCATTGCTCCAGCACTTCTATGCACTAACCCGCTAGTGTTGCTGACAACTAACAGGATCCCTGTTGGGCACAGTTATTTAGTCTGTTCCTGTATGTATCTGACTGTGTTTACTCATTCCAGTTTTAGTTTTTGCTGTATTTGTTGCATTCCTTTGTTTAATGACCAAATGTACCTAAATGTTCTCATTCTAATCATATTACCTTGTTTGTCTCAGTCCTCTGTATAATCACCTACTTGTTCTAAATGTACTAATGTGGAACCTATGTAAAGAGTTCTGAGCTCAAATGGTTAATCCGAGATCAGAAATAAAATAAAAAATAAATAAATAAATATACTGCATAGAGTAGAGGCCCAGTTTTGTTTTTATCTTGTACAATAGTCAATGGTGTACACCTCCTCCACAGGGTATAATGATTTTATAGGGACAGAATGAGGAGCATCAGAAAGAAAAAACAACGGCACCATTTTTCATGTATACATAAATGTAGGGAGGGCTGATGATGAGAAATAGAAGCAATCTCCTGACATTACATGGGAGGGGGTCGGCAAGCATTTTTCATGTGTTCATAAATGGTGGGAGTGCTGGTGATAAGAAATAGAAAAAATCTCCTGACATTATCGGTTGAGGGGGACAGCAAGAAGAATCAAGACTTAATAGTAGATTGTTGTTGGGTACTGCCACTGACAGGACTTTCATTATCTCTCCAATCCAATGTTTGCAATTAACTAGGACATGTTACAACTAGTGCTGTGTAGTACATCATTTATTTATTTATTTGCTTTTGTTTACCAGGTTAGCACACTAGACAGCCAAGTGCCTATTTTCAGGTGTGACCCGAGAGGGTTACAAGGTACATACAATGCATCAAACAGAGACAAGGTAACATACAGATGCCTCGGGCAATGATCAAGTAGGTACAGGTATCACGCCAACTAGTGCATCATGAAAAAACAAATCTTGAGTAAAACTTGGGATAATTTGTTACATTAATTCTTGGTTAAAATGGAAAAATCAAGTTGCTTAACTCTATGCTGAATACTTAACTAATACCAAATATTTTTAAAAAGGCAGAAGTGTCACAGAGCTGCTGAGTGAATGCAAAGTCTTAACCCGGCTTCCCTTTCAGGTTACTCTGATATGGGTGTGATGTCATATTCAGATTGGCTTAATTGTTTGTGATTGCTTTAGTTTGTGTTTGTGTGTGGTGCGATTCATTTATTTGATTGATGTGCATATGTTTTGTTTGTGTTTTGCACTTCTGGGCAACCGCAGTAATACCATATCCCTGACAGGGTCTGAGCAGCAGCCTCTCCTAAAATTTACATCAAAGACATAAAGCAGGGTCTATACCAAGAGGTCTGTCAGCATTCCAAACATAACATGCTCTGTCAAAGTGGCACTGAGGAACCAGGAGTGTGATGTAAATAGGAAGGGGGATCAATGGGAGAGATGTAAACTGTAAGTGAATGAAATAATCATTATGTAGTGATGCAGGGAGAATGACTGGGGATGCTTATTATTTAGGATTACTGTGTGACAAAGGAGGAATGGGTTAGTGGTCCTTACATTAACTGTGGTAACAACGAGAGCAAACTGCCTCTTTTTCTTGCCTTGAATACATCACACTGCCTTGTTCAGTCAGCATCCCCTTTCATGTGGTTGTGTATCTTTCCAGTCCGCAATGACATGCTCTCTTTCCATTTCTCCTGATTCCCTGAGCAACCCTTCTCTCCTTCCCTTTGCCATCAATTCATGAACACCTGTTTCCTCTTCCTTTCTCCATGCATTTGTTAGCCTCAAGAAGTACATGTTCTGTCCAAGGTGCAAAAATTGTAGTACATACTGAACATCATATGCCAGGAAGAATTACAGTATGCTCCCAAGAAAATATTTTTTCTTTCCTTTTGCAGTTTACTAGCTACTCAGTTACACAAACCTGGAACAATCCGTTTATAAATTAAAAGGCTCACATCATCAGCTGTGCCAAGAGGAATAATGGCAACTTTTTTGTTTGTATAAATTTTGACTGGTGCCGTCACAACAAAGGTAAGTGAGGTGCTAAATATTATACTTCAGTCTCTTGCCCCGGTCATAATTCTTGCCCCTTGAAAGAACTTGGGCTCAGTGTGCTCGCTGTTCTCCTGGTGTAATAATGCAGAATTTTAGGGAGACCCCAGGCTAAGACCTGGCAATGCTGCTGCCCAAAGAGAAGAATCCTTATTTGTTTAACTGATCCTTGGTTTATTTTATTTATTCACCTTATGGACCAGACCTTTTTAACAAAGTTAGTGCCTTCTATAAACAAAAAAAAGCTGGCAGGTAGCAACAGCAAGCCCAGCATAAATACTTGCTGAATACCGTACTAAAAATAAAAATTAATTCAGTTTTCATTGCCTATGAAAAAAGAAAAATATGACATTCACACAGGCCACAAGACTTTAACTGTTACAAGGGAGAAGAGAACAGCTGGCAAAGGTAAGACATAGCTGCCGATTGAGTTAACATCATACTCCTTTGAGAACAAACAGAAGTAGACCAAACAAACAGAAATACATTAAAAACCATATAGCCATTCATTTATGAGTACATCTAGCACAGTCCACAGTAAATGCGGCATATGTTTTTGTTACCCCTTGAATTATCCAATTTCAACTGCCACAAAAAAATACTTTCTATGAGCAGGCTGCTGCACTTTCATATAAATTAATTTACTTTGTTTTTGAGTCTGTTGCTGGATGATCACTCCTCTTTTGGTCTTAAAAGACCCAAAACTAAGTTGCTAGCTAATCAAAAAAGTTTCTTCTCACAGAAGTGCTGCATGGAATGGCCTCACCAAAATTCTGTAAAGAATGGGAGAAGTGAGTAAGGAAGCCGCAGGGAAAGCACTAAAACAAATACAGTAAGTTGCGGTCTCTCTCTCTCTCCCTCTCCCTTGGTGTGTGGAGTGTACTGGGAGGGGGGGAATAGGTTTCCCTTGTGATTATGTGGGACAAATTTAATTTAAGAAAAGAAAAATGGCTCAGTTTAAAGAAATAAAGGGTTGCAAAAAGAAAACTTTTGACAGAAGTGCGTGAATCAGGAACAGGAGAAGTGAGTGAGAGAGCCATGGGAAAAGCACTATACTGCCTACTCTGTGCAGGAGAGGAGTGGAGAGGGACTGGTCCGGAGGTGGAGGACAGTTTAGGAACCCTTCCTTCTGGTTACCCAAGCCACTGCTCCTGCATCAGCTGTAATTGCCCTGACTGGCAGTGAAGCAAGTGAGGTGGCTGTAGCAGATAGAGAATAACATAGGGATGTAATGTCTCCTCAATTGAGCCACCTACAAACACTCCCTTGCGGATTTCAGTGCTGTTCTGGGGGCGGGTACCAGCGGGAAGCAACCAGTTGATTTTGGTGCTAAAATAATGCAGTGCAAGTAGAGGCAACTGTGGAGTAAGTCCGGCATGTTGTTCATTCAGAAAGAATGCCAGGAATGCAGGAGTCCTTTTTGAAAGCAAGAGGACTACAGGGCTCCATCCACTGCAACTCTAAAAAGACTTTACACAAATCCCAAACTGGTTTGAAAACTCTTAGTTTTAAATAGTAAAAAATCAAAAAGTATGATATTTGTAAATGAGTTTGGCTCAGGTTTCATAATAGAAATACTTAGGATTCTGGGTGGCCAAAAACTGAAATTCGATCAGCATATGAATGAAATGCTCAAGAAATTAAATAGCAGACTAGGAGCATTATGGTGAACAAAATATTGCATTAACAATAAAATGGGAATGTCAATCATAAACCAATTATTGGTTCCAGTTATTGGTTACGAAATCCATATACTGCATATGGGTTTGCAAACGATTCTGCCTTGAAAAAGGTAAAAGTTACCTATAATCGATTAGCAAGATTTGCACTGATAACTATCAATTGGTCTCACCATTGTAATATATATGAAGAACTGAATTGGCTAATGTTACAGAATAAATAGAAACTGATCTAGGCTAATCAGGTAAAAAAAACACTAGCCTCAATGAAACACGTGCACAGTATCTACATGAAAAGCTAAAAAGAACTGTACATACACATAATTTGAGAAAAAAAAAAACCTGAGAGATTATCACATTTAAACTCCTAAAAGTAAATATGGCAAGATGAATTTCTCATTTGCGGCTTTAAAAATATGGAACAAAGTAAATGCACAGATCAAAAATATACATGAAAGCCCGAGAAAGTTTAACACTGCACTGACACAAGAATTGGCAGTACAATGCACCTGTTTTAATTAATATGTTCCCATCTGCAACGCATATTTTATAAAGAATATTTGTTCTGTTTATCTGTCTTGTAACTTAATAACTTAATGTGAAGTATCGTATAATGATATATGTTTAAAATGTGTAGCATTGTGTACACGTTATATGTTTAAAATCATGTAACTTTTGTAATTTGATACATTTCTAATTGAATACAGGAACACCTTGTAAATAGGATTTGTCCTAATGGTGTATATTTTTCAGACATCTAAATCCTGTCTAAAAATAAAGCTTTTTACTACTACTACTACTACTTTTAACAATGTTACACAACATGTATCTACTGGGTTTGTTATTTTTACCTAAGTGCATTAAACTGCATTTTTCATGATTAAATGTCATTCCACACCTATGTGCCTACTGAGTACAATTATCAAGGTCCACTTCAATACCAATAATCTGATTTGAAGTCCCACATAGAGCCCCAAGTTTAGTATCATTGTTGTATTTCGTGCTGCAGTTCAGTACTATTCTGATCATATCTGCGATAAATATCTGAAATAATTTAAGGTCTAGTATAGAACTGTTTTCAATGTTTCCTATGCAATTTGTATTGAGTGGGTTTAAGGCAATTTTTTTGCCAGTTGGCCAATGATTGTCCAATGAGGGACCATGTCAAAGGCTTTACAGAAGTCCAAGGACACTATATCAACCGGAACATTATGATTTAGGGTCAGATATTCAAAACTTTGCGACACACGCAAACAGTTTGTGCTGGGTTAGCACCGGATCACAATATTCAAAACTGGTAATAGCGCGGGTGCAATGTGTTAGCACCGGTGCAAAAAGATAATGTATGCATGGGGCAAAGTGAGGGGTGGGACCATGCATACAGGTGAAGTGCAATATTCAAACATTTAGCGTGGCGCAAGGCACAATATCACAACACTGAGCATGGTGCCAGTTACCGCCTATGAATAGGTAGTCTTCAGTCTGGGCAAACCCAGGACAGGGGCATGGACACAGCAGCACAGATGCCCGATGTTGCTATTGCGCAGTGCTTACCAACAGTACATATTACATATTAAACATGGAAAAGTCTGGGAACTTGGATGCTATGCACACCCTCAATGTGTGATGCTCAGAGAAAAACCCTGAAGGCATCGTCCTCAGGGTTTACGAGGCATCATACACCTCGTATCTGCATAATGTCTGAGTAAACCACATATCCCCATGCATTGGTTGTTATATAATGTAATGTACTGTAATGTGTACTTAATGTGACATTTGTGTATTACGTGCTGTTGTGTATTGTATGTCTGTATCATACACTATTGCATTGTAGCCACACAGTTGGTATCTCCGGGTCATTCCCAACACTGGGCTGAGTGTGCCCACCCAGTGAACATGGTGAGACAGAACAATGTACAGAAAACACACATGAATGAGACATGCCACACACATATGGCACCGCCCATGTCACCATCATCTGGAACCGGTCCTAACCCTGCCAAGTATTAGTGGTTTTCCCAGCACCCAGTGCACTCCATGGCAATGCGTCTTTGCAGCACACACACATCCATGTCCCCATTGGTGTACACTAACATGATCCAAAGAAATGATCATAAAGAACCCATCGTTGTTGGGAAGAAAGATATGACAAATTGGCAATGAATAGGTCATACTTATCTGATAGGCAGGAGTCGTCAATGTCCAGTCACACCTGGGGAAACAGGAAAAAAATAGGATAGATAAGTAGGGAGTACCTGCAATGTGAAGATTACACAGCACAGAGGACAAGAAAAAATAAGAATGTCAGAATAAAACAGTAAAAATGGAAAAGAAAGCAAAATAGAAGGGAGGAATTAGGAAGGGAAAATAAAACAAGCATTTTTCAATGCCAAGAGTTCACTGTTGGTATTGCTCTTGTACATGCCTCCAATATTTTTCTCTGTATATTCCTCTGTCTTCCATTTTAAGGGTGGGCATTATGGTTGGAAACCCTAATGCCTCGGGTATTTGTTGGTATTTTTGTTCCAAATTTTCAACATTGGTTTTTTGGACACCCCCTCATGAACAGTGACAGAATCATTTTGTTACTCAATTCCAAAAGGTGATTTCGCACAGCAAGTGTGCCAATCGGCACCACAGGTGTGAAAACGGATTTCTGGAAGGATGTGAAAAATGACAGCTGTACTGTTCATGAAGAGGTGTTAAGAAATGGCAATGTTGGAAATTTGGAGGAAAATCTTAAATATTTATGACATTATGAGTGTGCACAGAAACTGCGCAATGGACACGTAGCACAGCCACTTTTGGGAGTTTTTTCACCAAATTTGCAACAAGGACATTTTGGGACCTCACCTTATGTACAGTGGCACTGTCATTTCATTAATTGGTCCCAAAAGGTGACTCTGCGCAGCAACCATGAAATCACCTTTTGGGACCGAGAAATGAAATGACAGTGGCAGTGTTCATGAGGTGGGGTCTCAAGAACCCCTTGTTGAAAATTCAGGACCAAAACTCCCAAATGGCTGAAATATCAACCTAAATTGAAACCCCTCCCATTCACTGCCAATATATGACTTACCGTCATTTCTTCAGTTTGCGGTCGGCTTTTGAAGAGTGTAGAAGTGTTGCCGGTCCACTGAAGATCACTGCTCCTGATCTCTGGAAGTAAGTATTGGTGAGGTGGGTGTGTGGGGAGGTGGGGTGCACAGAGGGAGGATGCAGGTTGGGGGAGGGGACCTGGCAGCAATGACGAGGGACCGTTTTCTTTCTTTTCAGGTTTAAAAAAAAAAAGGCGTTGTGGGTCTGTTTTCTTTATTTTACATGGAAACTAGGGATTTTGGCACACTGAGGTGGGCTCCCAGTGTGCCAGAGTACTGTGGGAGGTTCAAGGGGGGATCAGTGCTGACCCAGGGAGTGGGCACCCCTAGGTTGGAGGATATGTGTGGGGGGGGCATCTGACACTGGGAGTTGACATCCTGGTGTCAGAAACAGGGCTCCCAGTGTGTCACATTAAATGATGGGGGGATACAGACCACATGGGGATTGAGCACCCCAATGTTGGCAAGCGGAGGGAGGGGGTCCACCAGCACGATCGAGCGCACTTGGAGTAACAGTGCTTTCAGGCACTGAATACTCCCAGTCTGTACAGAGCTTAGGCTGTGGCCTGCTCTGCATGGGTGGGAGAAACTGTACAGAGACAGCAGACATGGAGGAGGAAGGTGAGTAAATTCGCCTCCTCTGAGCAAGCGTGATCGATCGCGCTTACAGTAAAAGTGCCTATTTCAGTCTGTACAGAGCTTAGGTTGTGGCCTGCTCTACATGAGTGGGAGAAACTTTAGAAAGCTAGACAGCAGTACATGACGGAGACATCACAACGCAAACATCTGTCTGCTCTGCGATGATCAGCAGATGAAAGAAAAAGCTGCTTCCTGATTGATGTGGCTTTTTCCTTTCAAGTGCAAACCACTACAGGCAAAACAGCATCAGTACCAGCCTGGCTGAGGATTATTGTGATACTGTTGAGCCCCATGCAGAGCACTTTGCATTGGACAGACAGTGTCACACCCCTCAAAGCCTACTATCCCAAGGATTTCTCCGCACTTGCACAAACTTAGAAATTAGGTAAAGTGCAACCTGGGGTGCCAGTAATTGACCTCATCACCTAGGAGTAAATTGAAAAATAAATTCAGGTTCCTGGCAGCCTACTGGCCTATGTCAGGTATACCCTTGTAGGTCAGTGAGCTATGGAAGCCTGTTGGTGGCCCAATGAGCTATGGAAGTGTGTTACTTGTGACCCAGTGGGCTGCAGAAGTTTGTCCCAGGTTGTCTAATGGACTTATTTATTACTGGTGACTAGAGGGTCTAAGGAGGGCTTCTCCCACCCCATGCTGTTGGACTTTGGTGTATGCCTCCTCCCCAGGATATTTGCAACTGGAGGAGGAGGAGGAGGATGAGGAGGCAAAGAGGAAAGTACTAGACAGTAGAAAGATCCATCATTCTGTTATTGCTGATGTACATTCTGGGTTTTCAGCACCTATCCAGGTGTCAGCATGACAGTGCTGTAGTTAGGTTTCCAGCACCTGGAATGGCATGTCAGCAAGACATGCTGGGGCTTGCATTGCTGTAAGCCAAATCAGTTTAGTGTTAACAAGTCTCTGTAGGTCTTGAAATCATGAAGACACCCATTTTTTCTCCCTTTTATGTTCTCCAACCTCCCCTTAGTGTAAAAAATGCTGTGATGGCCATGCATGCCTAGAGAACCCTCACAGAAAAAATATTCACCCTGGCTTGCCAACAAGGGTTGCAAGAGTACCAGAACAAGCATCCAGCCCTCCCTAGAAAAGGTGGACCGCCCTTCCACGACTACCCAGCCTTCCCTCAATTTAGCAAGTGACATGTACTCCTGAATACCAGTCGCCTGAGCAGTGCAATGCCCCCTGGGCCATCAGAGCAGCCAGTGTATTGGCATTTAAATTTTTTTCAACTTCATGTTGCATCACTTGGCAAAATGGTGTGGGGCCCAGATATACTGAGGTCCCTTGTTTCTGTGACTGGGACCTTTTTCATCCATGGACATTGTGTGTCACATCATCATTGTGCCTGCACATGAGTTTTTTCTTGTGCTAATGACCACAAAATGTCCACCCTCCTTCGCCCTCCATCAGCACTACTACTTGTACTTACCCAGGTAAACATAGAAACATAGAAGTTGACTGCAGATAAGGACCACAAGGCCCATCCAGTCTGCCCATTTTTTTCTACCTTATGAACGTGCCATAAGCCTGTACTCTGTCAATGCCCTATCTATTCATACTCATCTGTATTGCTCCCTTATGCCTATCCCATGTCTGTTTGAAGTCCTGCACTGTATTCATATCCACCACTTGCTGAGGTAGGCCATTCCATGCATCCACCACCCTTTCTGTGAAAAAGAACTTCCTCACATTACCACTTAATCAGCCTCCCTCTAATCTCATGCTGTGTGCTCTTGTCCTGCTATTTTTCTTATATTGAAATATGTTAGACTCTTTCACCATGTTAATACCCTCAAAATGTTTGAATGTTCTGATCATATCACTTCTCTCCCTCCTTTGGTCTAGGCTATACATATTGAGCTCTATTAATCTGTCCTCATATGTTTTCTGATGCAGTCCCTGTACCATTTTGGTTACCCTTCTTTGCACTGCCTCTATTTTGTTAACGTCCTTGTGCAAGTGCGGCCTCTAGTAGTGCACGTAGTACTCCATATGGGTCCTAACCAGTGTCTTGTAAAGAGAGATTATTACCTCCCTCTTACGACTTGTGATACCCCTTCTAATACACTCAAACATCCCACTAGCCTTACCTACTGCTTTAGTGGTCTGCTTGGATGACTTTAGGTCATCTGTGATGATGATGCCCAAGTCTTTTTCTTCCCTTGTGACTGCCACCAACTCCCTTCCAAACCTATAGGTGGCTTCAGGGTTTCTCTTCCCTATGTGCATGATCTGGCACTTCTTTGCATTAAACCCCAGTTGCCACTCTTCTGACCATTTTGCCAGTTTATCCAGATCTTTTCTCATTCTGCCCACCCCATCTGGATCATCTACTCTGTTGCAGATCTTGGTGTCATCTGCAAACAGACAAACCATACCTTCCAGTCCATCTGCAATGTCACTGATGGAGATATTGAAGAGGACTGGCCCCAGGAATGATCCCTGAAGTACCCTACTTGTGACTTGCATCTCTTCTGAATGTATACCATTTGCCACCACTCTCTGTTTTCTGCCCACCAACCAGTTTGCCACCCAGTTGACCAACATCTGACACTCTGAGCCCACCCAGCTTATTAATCAATCTTCTATGTGGAACAGTATCGAAAGCTTTGCTGAAGTCAAGGTAGGCAGCATCAACTGCACCCCCTTGGTCCACCACTCTAGTTACCCAGTCAAAGAAATCTATGGGATTAGTTTGACAGGACCTTCCTGCTGTACACCCATGCTGTCTTGGATCCTGTGCTCATATGGATTCCAGGTAAAAAACAAATAAATAAATAATGGAGGAAGAACTGCAGCATTGGATGGTACCCTTCTGCCACAGAGAAGGACAGCATCTTCTGGGAAGCTCAGTACTTCTCCCCCCAAAGCCAGTTCCTGATAACCTAGGCTCACATTGAAACTAAGGTCACCAAGACCCATATGCAGTACCCCTTCTTCTGTGCCAATGAGCTGGCTCAGCTTTTAGTTTTAATGTCCATTTTTCTTGAATACAAACCAGTTCTCAAGAAAAGCATTTTGGGTTTTTTTTTTGCTTTTAGCTGAAAATGTAGAAAATGTTTTTTGTTCCAGATATTTATTTATCTTTTTTTCAATTTGCATAACTATTTACTTGTTGCAGAGGGGGCTTATTTTCTGTGTAAAAGTGGAACACACACTACTTGTGTCCATCCTGAGATGCTGAATGACTGGTGTTAGCTAAATACCAGCATTTTATCTGAGTAAGCATACATTTTATTATTAAGTTAATTGCTTTTAGGTCTGGAAAGATCTTACACCATTTCATTTAATAATAATATGGCGGCATGAACCAGTACAAACCCAGCAATTAAAATGCACCATTCCTGCCTTTTAATTCATGCCAGAATCTCAGTATCAGTAAGCAGTGTGTTATGGAGCCAGACATGCTGGTATGATCACCACTTTTCTGGTACACCGGCATGCCAGATTAGGCTCCAACCCATTCTTGGAATAGAGATCTAGATGGAGTTTTGGTTGCAGGGGTAAATTAGGCATTTTTTTAACTAGTGCTGGGGGAGGGGTTGCATTAATCAATGGGGGTTGGGGATGGGGAATAGATATACAGTATGAGGATTTGTTTTACTGAATTATTTTTTACACACCACATAAGTATGCTGCATTGATAAATCAATTTAATTTTGATTCATTTACCTCAGGAGAGAAATGTCAGACTGCTTACACTTACCTCCCCATTTATGCATATGCATATATTGTTACAGAACATAAGCGTGCCACAAAAATGGCTAGATGCACACATAGGAGGATAGAAATGGAGAGGTATATGGAGGTGCATCACTCGAAACATTTCTGTTTTGCATGATTGAAACCCTGGAAGAGTGCCTGCCAGACTCACAAGTGACATGTATTTTATGTAGGGAGACTGAAAGTCAGGTTAATAATTGTCAGGACACACAGAGACTGAGGTACTCTATTTCATGCAAGACAAAAGGCACAATATATGATCATATGATCACAGAATCATAGGAAGTACACAAATTCAGTAGTCAGAATTGCCTTTATGAACTCGCCACCATCATTAATGGTGGAAATCAAATTTTTTATCACCCATATGTGTGTCCAATCATTTCTTAAAAATGTTCATTGCTTCACTCTCCACTACAGCCTGTGGTAAAGCATTCATACTAAGGTAGTACTAGGTAATGCTAGAAGCTTGGGGGCCGAGACCCGTTATCACTTCAGTTATTCTAAAAAATATCTCAAAAGAGCTCCATTTATGATGTACGTATCCAGACTTTGTTTAAAACACACTTTATTTTTAGCTATAACTATACCAGTTGGTAGTTCATTCCACAGTCTCACTACCCTATTACTACAGAAGTAGTTCCTAATGTTAGTTCAGAAACTTTTACCCTTTATCTGTAGAGGGTGCCCTCTTATTCTGTATGTCATATTCTTGAACTCGATCCCTAAATTGCACATTAATTCTAGATCTGATATGATACTATACATCAACAAAAGATCCCCATGAGCTCGGCGAGTCTCCAAGGACATCAGATTTAAAGCTTATAATCTATCAGTATACTCCAATCCTTTAAGAGCTGAGAGTATTTTCGTAAACCTATGCTGAACCTGTTCCAGTCTAGCCTTCTCACCCTTTTTGTATGGGCTCCAAATCTGAGAGGAGTATTCCAAGTGGAGACTTACGTATGACCTGTACAACGGCATCAAAACTCTACTTGTCCTGGAGACAATATCCCTTTTAATTGAGTACATTATCCCATTAGCTTGTTTTATTGAACTACCAACCTACTCCCTACTATTCATTTCATATCCTATATTGATACCCAAATCTTTCTCACAGGTGGTTTTATCCAATATGTGTCCATCCATTTCATAGTCAAATTTATCATTCTTGATCCCCAAGTGCATAACTTTACACTTCTTTAGATTTAAGGTTATATCCCATTTCTTATTCCATGCCATGACTATGTCCAAGTTGTTCTGAAACCTGACAGTCTTCCAAACTATTACAAGGTCCTCCAATCTTTGTGTCATCAGCATATTTTATATTCCAAGAACTAATGTCTGAGGTCATGTCGGATATAAAGACACAAAACAGAGTCGGTCCAAGGACAGACACCTTGGGGACCCCACTCATGACCCTTCCCACCACTGATAAATTATCATTAACTACCACATTCTGTCTCCTATTTTTTAGCCACTCAGCTATCCATTGCACATATGTACTCACTACCTTGCAAGCCTGCAACTTTTCTATTATTGCACAGTGGGGAGTAAAGTCAAAGGCCTTAGCAAAGTCCAAGTAGATGACATCACACGGGCACCCTTGTTGAGATAATCGCTTATTCCATGTTGTTATAATTCTTTGGGAGTACCATTAGCTTCTTTTGTTTTGTTATTGCCTCCTTTTAATTTCATTTCATGTGTTCTAGTAATTGTGTTCGAGTTATTTTGAATTAGACCAATGGTTCCAGAATTGACTCGTCTTTCATTGCTTTATATGTTAAGTGTAAATCTTCCCTTACTCTCCTATATTGAACAGAGTGGAGGCCCACTTTTTTATCTTGTACAACAGTTAATGGTATATGCCTCCTCCCCAGGGTATGATGATTTTATAGGGACAGAATGAGTAGCATCAGAAAGAAAAAACAACTGCAGCATTTTTCATGTGTACATGAATGTAAGGAGGTCTGATGATGACAAATAGAAGCAATCTCCTGACACTACGTGGGAGGGTATCAGCAAGTATTTTTCACGTGTTCATAAATGGAGGGTGTGCTAGTGATGAGAAACAGAAACAATCTCCTCACTCTATGGGTTGAGGGGGTCAGCAAAAACAATCAAGACTTAATAGTAGATTATTGTTGGGTACTGCCACTGATAGGACTTTCACTATCTTTCCAATCCAACATTTGCAACCAACTAGGACCTGTTACAACTAACGCTATGTAGTACATCATGACAACTAGTGCATTGTGATAAAAAATAATGAATAAAACTTGGGATAATTTGTCACATTAATTCTTGGTTTAAATGGAAAAATCAACTTACTTAACTCTATACTGAATACTTAATTAATACCAAATATTTTTAAAAAGGCAGAAGTGTCACAGAGCTACTGAGTGAATGCAGAGTATTAACCTGGCTTCCCTTTTGGGTTACTCTGATATGGGCATGATATCATATTCAGCTTGGCTTAATTGTTCATGATTGCTTTTTTTGTGTTTGTGTGTGGTACAATTTATTTATTTGATTGCTTTGCAAATGTTTTGTTTGTGTTTTGCATATCTGGGCCACCACAGTAATACCATATGCCTGGCAGGGTCTGAGCAGCAGCCACCCCTTAAAGTTTATATCAGAGACATAAGCAGGGTCTAGACCAAAAAACCATTCAGCATTCCTAACATAACATGCTCAGTCAAGTGGCACTGAGGAACCAGGAGTGTGATATAAATGGAATGGGGGATCAATGAGAGAGATGTAAACAGTAAGTGACTGAAATGATCATTATGCAGTGATGCAGGGAGAATGACTGGGGATGCTTGTTATTTGGGGCTACTGTGTGACAAAGGGGGAATGGGATAGTGGTCCTTACATTAAATGTGGTAACAATGAGGGTAAACTGTCTCTTTTGCTTGCCTTGAACACATCACACCGCCTTGTTCAGTCAGCATCACACTTCATGTAGTTGTGTATCTCTCTAGCCAGCAATGACATGATCCCTCCCCTTTTCTCCTGAGTCCCTGAGCAACCCTTTTCTCCTTCCCTTTGCCATCACCAGTCCATGAACCCTTGTTTTCTCTTCCTTTCTCCATGCATTTGTTAGCCCAAAGAAGTACATGTTCTGTCCAAGTTGCAAAAATCGTAATACATCCCAAACACCATATGCCAGGAAGAATTACTGTACTGTACCCTCCAAAAAAAGTATTTGTTCTTTCCTTTTGCAGTTTACTAGTTACTCAGTTACACAAACCTGGATCAATCTGGTTATAAATTAAAAGGCTCACATGATCAGCTGTGCAGAGAGGAATAATGGCAACTTTTTTGTTTGTGTAAATGTTGCCTGGTGCGGCAACCAAGAAGGTAAGTGTGGCACTAAATATTATACTTCAGTCTCTTGCCCTGGTCAGAATTCTGTCCCCTGGAAAGAACTTGGACTAGTGTGCTCACTTTTCTCCTGGTATAATAATGCAGAATTTTAGGGAGACTCCAGACTAAGACCTGGCAATGCTGTCGCACAAAGGGAAGAATCCTTATTTGTTTAACTGATCCTTGGTTTATTTTATTTATTTACCTTATGAACCAGACCTTTTTAACAGGTTAGTGCCTCCTGTAAACAAGAAAAAGCTGCCAGGTAGCGACAGCAGGCCCAACATAAATGCTTGCTGAAAAGCGGGACACTACAGTAATAAAAATAAAAACTAATTCAGTTTCCATTGCCTGTGAAAAAAGAAAAACATGACATTCACACAGGCCACGAGACTTTAAATGTTACGAGGTAGCACAGAACAGCTGGCAAAGGTCAGACATAGCTGCCAATTGGGTTATCATCATGCTCCTTTGAGAACAAACAGAAGTAGACCAAACAAACAGAAAATACATTAAAAACTATGTAGCCATTCATTCATGAGTTCATCTAGCACAGTCCACAGTAAATGCACCATCTGTTTTTGTTACCCCTTTAATTATTCAACTTCAACTGCAACAAAAAAAAAACATGCTATGAGCAGACTGCTGCATTTTCATATAAATTAATTTACTTTTTTTTTTAATCTGTTGCTGGCCGATCGCTCCTCTTTTGGGCTTAAAAGACCCAAAACTAAGTTGCCAGCTAATCAAAAAAGTTTCTCCTCATAGAAGTGCTGCAAGGGACGGCCTCACAGAAGTGCTGTAAGGAACAAGAGAAGTGAGTAAGAAAGCCAAAGGGAAAGTACTAAAACAAATACAGCAAGTTGCGGTCTCTCTCTCTCTCTCTCTGTCTCTCTCTCTCTCTCCCTAGGTGTATGGCATGTACTGGTAGGGGGGAAATAATTTCCCTTGTGGTTATGTGGGACAAATTTAATTTAGGAAAAGAAAAGTGGCTCAGTTTAAAGAAATAAAGTGTTGCAAAAAGAAAACTTTTGACAGAAGTGCACACGTAAGGAACAGGAGAAGTGAGTGAGAGAACCATGGGGAAAGCACTATACTACCTATTCTGTGCAGGAGAGGAGTGGAGAGGAACTGTTCAGGAAATGGAGGACATTTTAGGAACCCTTCCCTATGGTTACCCAAGCCACTGCTCCTGCAGCAGCTGTAATTGCCTTGAGGAGCTGTGAAGCAAGTGAGGTGGCGGTAGCAGACTTAGATGAACTTAAGAATGTACTGTCTCCCCAACTGAGCCACACCTACAAACACTCCCTTGGGGATTTTGGGTACCAGCAGGAAGCAGTGAGTTGATTTTGGTGCTAAAATAGTGCAGTGCAAGTAGAGGTGACTGTGGAGTAAGTCCGGCATGTTGTTCATTCAGAAAGAATGCCAGTAAAACAGGAGTCCTTTTTGAAAGCATTAGGACTGTAGGGCTCCACTCACTGAAGTCCTAAAAATACTTTACACAAATCCAAAACTGGTTTGAAAACTCTCAGCATTAAAAAGTAAAAAATCAAAAACTGTGATTTTTATAAATGAGTTTGACTCAGGTTTCATAATACAAATATATAGGATTCTGGGTGGATCAAAAATTGAAATTTGAACAGCATATGAATGAAATGCTCAAGAAATTAAATAGCAGACTGGAAGCATTATGTAGAGCAAGATATTGCATTAATGATAAAATTAGAATTTCAATCATAAACCAATTATTGGTTCCAGTTATTGATTACGGATTCCACATACTGTATATGGGTTTGCAAACGCTTCTGCCTTGAAAAAGGTAAACATTACCAATAATCGATTAGCAAGATTTGCACTGAGAACTAGCAATTAGACTCACCATTGTAATATATGTGAAGAACTGAATTGGCTAATGTTACAGAATAAACAGAAACTGATCTGAGCTAATCAGATAAAAAAACACTAGCCTCAACGAAACATTTGTACAGTATCTACATGAAAAGCTAAAAACAACTGTACCTACACATAATTTGAGGAAAAATAAAACCAAAATAAATACCTGAGAGATTATCAAATTGAAACTCCTAAAAGTAAATATGGCAAGATGACTTTCTCATTTGTGGCTTTAAAAATATGGAACAAATTAAACGTACAGATCAAAAATATAAATGAAAGCCCGAGAAAGTTTAACACTGCACTGACGCAGGAATTGGCAGTACAATGCACCTGTTTTTATTAATATGTTACCATCTGCAACCCATATTTTATAAAGAATATCTGTTCTGTTTATCTGTCTTGGAACGCAGTACTTTAATGTGAAGTATCGTATAGTGATATATGTTTCAAATGTGTAGCATTGTGTACATGTTATATGTTTAAAATTATGTACCTTTTGTAATTTTATACATTTTTAATTGAGTACAGGAACACCTTGTAAATAGAATTTGTCTTAATGGTGTATATTTTTCTGTCATCTAAATCCTACCTAAAATATGGCTTTTTAATACTACTACTACTACTACTACTACTTCTACTACTTTTAACAGTGGTACACAACATGTATCTACTGGGTTTGTTGTTTTTACCTAAGTGCATTAAACTGCATTTCTCATGATAAAATGTCATTCCATACCTATATGCCTACTGAGTACAATTATCAAGGTCTGCTTGAATAGCAGTAATCTGATTTGAAGTCCCACACAGTGCCCCGAGTTTAGTATCATTGTTGTATTTCGTGCTCCATTTCAGTACTTTTCTGATCATATCTGTGATAAATATCTGAAATAAATTTAGACCAAGTATAGAACTGTTCTTAATGTTTCCTATGCAATCTGTAATGAGTAGGTTTAAGGCAATTTTTTATGAGGGACCATGTCAAAGGCTTTACAGAAGTCTAGGGACACTATATCAACTGAAACATTATGATTTAGAGCCAGATGTTCAAAACTTTGCATTGTGCACAAACAGTCTGTGCCGGGTTAGTGCCGGACCACAACATTCAAAACCGGTAACAGTGGCGGCACAACATGTTAGCACCAGCACAAAAAGATAATGCATGCATGAGGCAAAGTGAAGGGTGGGACCATGCATACAGGTGCAGTGTGATATTCAAATGTTTAGCGTGGCACAAGGCACAATAGAGCAACACTAAGCATGGCGCTAGTTACCACCTATGAAAAGGTAGTCTTAAGTCTTGGCAAACCCAGGATGGGGATCATGGACACAGCAGCACTGTCGCAAAAAGTCACGCAATGTCACTATTGTGCAGTGCTAACCAACAGTACATATTACGTATTAAACATGGGGAAGTCTTGGAACTTGGATGCCATGGACACCCTTGGTGTGTGATGCCCAGAGAGAAACCCCTCAGGCATTGCCCTCAGGGTTTACGAGGCTTCATAAACCTCAAATCTGCATAACATCTAAGCAACCTACATATCTCCATGCATTATTCATTATGTAATGTAATATACTGTAATGTGTACCTAATGTGACATTTGTGTATACTGTCCACTTGTGCATGTCACTGTGTGGATAGCACCAATCATTGTTCTCTGACACACTGTAGGCATTGCTGTGTACCTCACAGTATTGCCTACTATGGTACTGTACCATCTGATAAACACAGTGACAGGAACAATTATGTGCCTCTGGCATGCAGCATGCAGCACGACCATCCATTCCTGTAGTGCTACTCCCCTGGGCCACATTCATCTTTGCATCTGTGTCCAAACCAAGTCTGCAGCTATTGTTCTGTGAATTGTGAGCACACATGGAATGTGGCCACCTGCCTATAATCCCAGTCGGACCTACAGGTGGAGCTCTGAACACAGTCAGGAAAGTACCTATCATCCTGTAATTCCAGTCGGACCTACAGGTGGAACTGTGTGCACCATGCTATAGCGCTGGGCAATCCACATGCTAGTCAGGCTGTAATGGATGCTAATGAGGCTGTTTGCCCACAGATTTCCCAGGTAGGATCATTTGCATAGAAGTTTTGAATATGGCAAACTTTAGCGCCGGACAAATGGGACTGCACCGGGCAAACAAGCAGCGCCATGCAAACAATGTTATTGCCGCACAAAGCTGTATTGTTCCATTGCAATGTTCTGCAGTATGTGGCCTGAACTGTTGTAGTGCATCATGTCTTTGCAAGCACATATGTTGCTCACATTTTTTGGCATTCACTAACTCCACCTCTGTATGCAGTGGACCACTGTTGCAGTTTGCACTGCTCTCGGTTGCTATATTCAGTGCTGTCTTACTTCCTGGGCTATATAAAACTACACCTGCAGACCAGTTTGCCGGCTTCATTAGCACACAATATTCAGCAGGTTTTGCACTGGGGCTATCCCTTTTAAATATAATGGCTATTGGTTCCGGGCCAATTGAGCACTCTGGGCAGTGCTTATTTAGCCCCGCGGCAAAGTTTTAATTGGTTTTGGCCCTTAGTGTCTTACAAATTTTATCATAAAAACAGGTTAGATTTGTGGTGCATGATCTTCCTGTCTTCATCCATGTTGTTCATCATCCATTAAATTTTAATTTGTAAAATGGTCAGTATTTTTTATTCTTTTATGAGAGGTTCAAGAACCTTACTCGGTATTGATGTAAGACTTATTGGTTGTTAGTTTTGGATATCCTGGGACAGATATTCAGAAATGCACCAAAGGCAAGCACAAGTCCAGCACAGCACAAACCCAATATGCCATGGCACAATGCATGCCATATTCAGAGGTTGTGCAGGCTGAACAGTGCTAGCACAACACAGCTGAATATGGCACCATAGGTGCACCATTGCACAACCAGAGGTGTGCCATGGTGCAACCAGAGGTGCGCCATAGCGCAACTGTGGAAGCACAGAGCAGCACAGCAACAGAGGGGGGCAGGGCACAGAGAATGGACCAAGGGACACAGCCGAGGAAGTACAATGACAGTGGTCATGGGATGCCCCCGCCAGCAGGGCACAGCAGTACACGCACAGGCACCCAGGTACTGGACCCCCAAACACAACTGTGGCATGGACAACAGGCGACAGAAGTGGACAACAGCCAATGCAAGGCTGCCATGGGTGCCCCCCCAGATCCAGCCAGCTGGCTGTGCCCCACGACCACGTGACCATGGCAGTCCACCCCCAGGACCATGGAGCCAAACACACACATGCCACACAGGCACACAGGGAGCCCACACACTGGGCACTGAACAGGCCAGGACACAGGCAGCATGGAGGACCACATGGGACAGGGTGCCCAATGTAAAGCAGAGGTCCCCAACCCAGTGTGCAGACAAGACTGGAACAATAACCATGGCTGTGTGCCACCACCATGCACACACCCACCACACACACCAGACTGCCACCCCATGGGCACCCCAAAGCACACTCACCGAACCAGGGTATGGTTCCCACCACAACATGACACACCACAATACACAGCCAGGAACCACGGTAGCACAACATGGACCCCCCCCATGCATACACCATGAACAGACACTGGGCCACTGCAGCATGGCTCCACATGCCACCTGTAAAGCAGACACAGGCATGTATGTGATAAATGCTTTATAAAATAGTTATTAAGGAGGTACAGAAAACAGGGGCAGGGATAGGGTAGGTACGGTGATGGAAGGGGACAGAAAACAGGGACTGTACTGCAGGAGGGGGAACTGTAGGGGAAGGTGTAACAGGGAAAACAGGGTCTATCTACAAAACAGTCAATGGCAGCCCCATCTGTGTGCCTCACCACACCTCGTGTCTCACTGATCTGCTGCCACCTTTCGCCTGATGGTGACTACCACCTCCAGGATGCTTGACACCATGAAGAGGAGTTGATGCAGCAGTCCTGAAAGCATCCTTCATGGAGGTCTGGCCACCAGATGCCTGACACCTACAGTATGGCAAGGGAAAGGACAGGTGATCAGTGCAATGGCTCAGGAAACCATGCCCACCCACAGTGCACAATGGTCAGCTGGAGCACACACCCCTGTGGAGTGTGGAACGGACACCCACAGGGGAGCCAAAGCCAGCCATCAACATGTCATACCATGGTATTGCAAAGAGGTGGTCCCCCACTACACAATGGCTACACAACCACACAGTGACAGTCACATGGCACACTGCACCAGCAGCACTGCAGCAACAATGGTGGCAGCTGTGTGCATGCCCACCCCACCAATGGCCAGCACACATGTCCAACGGATGCACCACAGTGGCATGCATGATGCACAGTGTGACACACACAGCTATCATGGCACATGGCACAGGTGGCCATGGCCACACCCACTCCCCACTGACCCCCCCCAAGTACAGTGATAATGATCATGACATAGCTTACCTGCCCCCTGTGGTGCAGATAGCACCAGTTGTCTGGGTGCACCACCTGGTTGCAGTCTGCCTCTGTCCAGGCCCACCTGCATTCCTCCAGCCCTGGGGATGGAAAGAAGAAAGGTGGACGTCAGTACCCAAGCACACCAGCACAAAGTCCTCTGTGCACAGGGCGTGCACCTTCCCATCATGTGTCCTGCACACCAGCACAGCCGTAACATATGCAGCAGCTGACCATGATGGTCAGTGATGTGCACAATGACAGTGTACACCATTGCAGGGCATGCCAGGCAGGGATGCCACCACCACAGTACAGCACCATGGCATACATGCATGCAACATGCAGACACCTCCTGACTGTGGCACTGCACCATGCCTGATGCATGCCAGCAGCCTCCGGAGCCAGTCAGGGTCCCTCTTCTGCAGGTCACCATGCTGGTGCCTACACTGCTCCATGGTCTGTGGAACTCTAGTTCTCCTCTCCAGTGCCACAGCTATGGTGTGCCACAACATGTCCCTGGCCTGCTGCAGGGGCACCTGGCCAAAGAGCTGGGCCACTTATTTATTTATTTATTTATTTATTTATTTATTGAGATGTTTCACCAGGAGAGAACACTGAACAACAAGTTGCTCATCTCACGGTGCAACCTGGGGGGAGGGGTTACAGAGGGTTGTGAAGGATGATCAGTTACAATAGTATGTGGGTAGTACAGACAAGAACATTGCAAGATTGTGCAACAGTTGGAACACAAGGTATTGTACAATAAACAGTAGTGGAACATTGGGTAAATTACAATACATGTCCAAAATCATACAAAAGAACATATTAATGTACAAAACAGTAATAATGCGATAGAACCATTTATAGTGCATGAGTGTACCAGGAGCAGACTCTAGGTAGTATGCAAGTCCTGTTGGAGTAAAAAGGATGGGGTTGGGCTGTGCACACTGGTGACCCAGAAGGGCAGGAGGAGAAGAGAGGGGGGGAGAGGCAAGAACTGAATATGAGGAGAAGCGGTAGCCATTTCCTGATTTCACCCTTCAGGATTTTGAGAACCCTGCCGGGGGGGTCATGGTAGGAAGGCAGACATATGGCTGGACACAGGCCACAAGGTTGATCACCTCCACATCAAACCAATTGTGTGCAGAGCGACCGCTCCCTTGTGCCACGGTCTTGACACAGTCTGCAGTTAAACTGATGGGGACACATGCACGTGGATGCCACAGGTGCAGGATGCGCGCTAGACTATTGACAAGCACTATAGCACATCCCAGGAATGCACGGCAGGACTGTGCAGTGCAGGACCATTGCACAATAATGAGCATGCGCACTACGTGTGGTCCAGTGGGGTCACATAGGTGACCAGCGGGTCAGAGGTTACCGACCATCACACATTGTGCATGTGCACAATAGGGTACATGGCATTATGTGTGAACATGGGCAAAGACCCTATGCGCTACAAGCGCAGTGTCGATGCATTGCACAGTCCGCACATGGTGCACAATTTGAATGTTGAACGTGTAGCGTACATGCGCAGGTATTGTGCCCCTGGCTTGCACCAGTGCAACACCAATGCACACGGCTCATGTCTGTGATATTCAGATGCCCTATGCAAATAAGCTTATCAGCCAATGTGCAGCGCAGTGGGGTGCATTAGCATATCATTACCATTACACACAACCTCATTTGCATGCGTTGCACCTCATAAGCACCACGGAACAGCACAGGCCATGGACCGGTATTGCAACCTTGACAGGTAAGTGGGGCGATGCTGCAGCGACAGACAGGAAGACACCAACACTGCAAGGTGGGACAGCCCAGTGCTGTCCATGTTTACAGAAGGCAACATGTCGAGACAAGAAGAGGGCGAGAAGCATGGCTCTGCACGGAAGCGCAGGCCCAACTTCACTAAGGGAGAGATGGATGCCCTGTTCAAGGTCTATCTTGACAGGGAGGCCCTTTTGAGAAGTGTCACGGGCACACCACAGGTCAGGACCACCAGATGGGAGGAGGTGGTGGCCTATGTCAACCAGCATGGGCACCACCAGCAGTCAGCACACGAGTGCTGCAAGACAGTGGGGATGGACAGGTGGTGCATAAAGGAGAAGGTGACGGCCATCAGAGCATCCCATACTGCCACCGGAGGAGGCCAGCAAATGCACCCACACTGACACCAACAGAGGAGTTGAGGTGTGCCTGGAGGGGGCTTCCAGATTGGTGGCAACCCAGCACTGCATGGAATGTATGCACAGGTACTGGCCCAGAGGGTACGTACACAGGCATGCTAGTGTGCATACTGCTGTCCTGCATGCCATATGTGCTTGTGCACACCCACCAGCATGCCACACTGCTGGACCCATATGGCAGCAGTGTATGGGGAGGCACATGTGAGCAATGCATCACTGACACTACTTCCTTCTCTTGCAGCACCAACATGCCCCTGTGCAGAGGATGGGGTGCTGGCAGTGGCTGTGGCCCTTGTGGATGGTAGCATGGCCCCTGAGGATGAACCGTCAACATCCACCAGCATCTGGGGGCCTGACAGGCCATGGCTGAGCATCACGGTGCCTGTGAGTGTCCTTGGCCTAGGGTAGGACATGTTTCTGCAGGATGCCAGTCTTGGTGTCCTTTGCGCAGAGACACAGACGGGGTGGGGTCCGACTCCGACGATGACATCACACTGATCCTGGACAGCATGGGCGACGTTGTGGGGGAGTAGCCCCTGATGGCATCACAAGCAGCATCAGGGACCGGCACCATGCCAGCAGCAGCACAGTCACCTGCCAGCACTGCATGTGCAGTGGTGAGCGGTGTCACTGCTGTGGTCTGTGTAGGTGATAGTGCAGCCACGCAGGCACAGGGCAGCATAGAGCACCCGGATGGGCGACAGCAGCATGCTGCATGTGACACCAGGAAGACAGACACAGGGTCCATCGCCAGTGAGCCTGCAGTACCCTTTTCCCCTGTAGACCCCACTTTGCAGTGCCCACTGGAGAAGGAGGCTGGACAGAGTGGCAGGTCACCCACTGATGATTGGCATCCCTTCCAGGAGTGACAAGATGTAGACCGTCTGGCTGAGCACACCCAGTTGCTGCAGGATTCCATTCAGCAACAGGTGCTGCTCACCACTGGGGTGTGTGCACTGCAGGCGGAGGTGCACCAGTTAGCCAAGCAGCAGGACAGGGGCACTGTGCAGATCCTGGAGGGGCAGCAATGCATGCAGGAGGCCACGAATGCGGCCATGGGTTGCATTACCTGTGCAATTGCAGATGGCTTTGCGCTGCTGGCTGCCACAGGGTGTGGCCATGCATAGGGGACCCCCTGCGGTGTGCTGTCCAGCCCATGGATCTGGCGCTGGGCGAACCTAACACAGTGGACACTGGGCTCGGATGTAGGCATCCCAGGCATGCCTGGGGCTGGCCTGTCTGGCCACCTACACCCCCCGTGAGGACACGGTCATGGTTCCGTGCTTCTACCACTGGGGGGGCCGTTGGACACCCCCCCCCATGGCTGATGCACAGCCAGCAGCTGCTGATCGGCCCTGGCATGGCTGCCCCTGGGGCCATGGCAGCCGTGGTACCATGCAGCTGTCCTGAACTGTGTGCTGCCATGTCTGCAGTCTGCTGCTGCCCTGTGTGCATATGGGTGTTGTGTGTGTCATACCTGTGGTGGCGTGCATGTGTGTCATGCCAAAGGCTGCCTGTGTGGCATGCTGGGCTGCTGGACCATTTGGAGTGAGCGTGATGAGGGCAGTCCAGCACCAATTGCACCTGTGTAGCGGTGCCATGCATCTGATCCATGCCACATTCCACCGCCTCTGTGTGTGTGTGTGTGTGTGTGTGTGTGTGTGTGTGTGTGTGTGTGTATGTGTGTGTGCCACTTCCTCCCCTACCCCTGCTTAGTGCCTCACCATGCATGGCCCTGCCTGTATGGTGTGCTGGTCTGTGTGGCCCATGCATGTGTAACACACCACCTACCTGCATTCGCCAAAGTGTTCCTGTGCAACCATGTCACAGTGGCATCATGCCTGCTGCAGGAGTCGGGGGTCCCTCCGCCCAGGGGGTGGCTTTCCGCCCCCCTCCAGCCCATTGTCTCTGTCATCCCTGCTATTGTCATCCTTATCAGCCTCTACATCCCACGGTCAATGGCCATGTTGTTCAGTATGCAGCAGGCCAGGAATAGGACACAGGTTTTTGAGGGGCTGTATTGTAGGGCACCGCCTGACCTGTCTAGGCAATGGAATCATGCCTTCAGCATGCCAAAGACACAATCGATGATGTTGCGCATGCTAGCATGTGCCTTGCCTCTGCCTGTGTGCTGGGGAAACATGAACTCTGAAGCACGTGGCAGCAGAGCATTGAGGAACTGTGTGAGAAGGCAGGACATGACCAACTGGGTGATGCCTGTGGTGTCCATTGTTGGTCATTGGAAGGTGCCCATGGCAAGTAAGCACATAATGGCAATCACCTGGTCTCCACAGACATGATGTGGCTCCATCTGGTGGGTGCCTACATCTCCTCACTGCACAGCTCGCAGAGCTGCCTCAGAATGGCCCTGCTCAGGCGGTACTGGCCCACGATCTCAGTGTCGCTATAGTTCTCAAAGGTGTTGCCGGTATGGTACCACCTGTGTTGGGCATATCGCCGACAGGCCCTTTTTTGGCCACATAGCTGTTCCTCCTGCATCATCACACCCCTCATTACCACCTCCATCAGGCATGGTACACTATCCATCACTCTTTCACTCTGTGTGTCCCCCTGGGCTGTTTGATGTCTATCTGTCTGCCACCCTGGGACACTGTTTTTGTGTGTGTGTCTCTCTCTCTCTCTCTCGTTCTCTGCCACTCACTCCCTCTCCCACTCCACCTCTCTATCTCTCTCTATCTCTCTCCCTCTGCAATTGTTCTTGTGTCTGTCTGTCTGTCTCTCTGTCTCTCTCTCTCTCTGTCTCTCCCTTGGTGCAACTGCTGTCTGTGTGTTTGTGCCGTTTTTATAGGAACAAGTTTGGTCAGTGCATCTTGGGTTTGCTCCGGACTTGCACCATGGCTTCCCGGTTATATATCTCATTGTGCTGCATGTTCATAGGAATGCCCTCTGCACTTACAGGACCTCCTTGTGAATGAGCTTGCTCAATGGAGTTTTCCTGCAATAAACTTGAACCTGAACTTGAACTTGAACTTGTGCAGCATATTTTATAGTTGTGCATTGGCGCAATGGGATTTGCGCTGTGCAGCGGCTCCCTCTAAATATCACTCGGTGGTGCATCTCTGTACTTCCACTGGTGCAACCCAATCGTGCCATGCACAACTGCTCTGACTATCCAGACTCCTGTTTGTTGGCTTTTTTTTATAAATGGGAACTGTCTGCTGTTCTCCAGTCATCCTGGACTATTCCCTTTTCCAGCAATTTTTTCACATACTAGTTTTAATTGTTTTCGTATCTTGTCTCTCATAATGTTTAACATTTCTGGTGATATATTATCTGTCCCAATGAACTAAGATTTTTCAACTTTTTAATCTTGTTCCAGATTTCTTTCTTAGATGCTATAATTGCTTTACAGAAACAGAGAAACATAAACAATGATGTCAGAAAAAGACCACTGGTCCATCCAGTCTGCTTCAGCTCTCCATTTAGTCCTGGGGCTTACTGTTTCTCCAGGGTCCTCCCCCACCACACACCATCCTATTCTCCTTCCCAATTCTGATGCCCTGAGCAACCACTAATATACTTAATTCTATCCCAGCCATGCTTAAAACCACTAGGGTTTTGCATCCACCACCTTGGCTGGCAGCCTGTTCCACAGCTCCACAACTCTTTCTGTAAAATAGTACTTCCTCACATCCCTCCAGAACCTCCTTCATTTGTAATGGGCTATTACATACTGCCTGTCTCTGTGTTGGGGGAGCAGGTTCAAGCACTATGTGTGAGGAGCTGTCTGTTTTCTTTGCCGACAAGGTGTCCACTATCAGGAATGAGGTCTCCTCGAGTACCTCTCAAAGGGAATGCATGGTCCGGCCTGGAGTGTGTTGAATGCTCCTCCTGCCTGGTATGAGTTTGAGCTGGTTGGGGTGGAGGAGGTTGCGAGGATAAACTTGAACCTGCGGCCAATGCATTGTGATGTGGATCCAGGTCTAACCCAACTTTTGGTTGGATGTTTGGACCTGGTTGGGCCTGTGATTGCTGGGGTTGTCTGGAGTTCCTTGAAGATTGAGGTTTTCCCAATGGCCTTGAAGGAGGCCTTTGTTAGATCCCTTTTGAGAAAAACCTTTCTGGACCCAGACTGCCTCAGCAATTACAGGCCAGTTTCAAACCTCCCATTTTTAGTGAAGGTTATTGAAAAAGTGATGGCCATGCAGCTCGAGAGACATCTTGCTTCTTCCTCCACCTATGAGCCTTTCCAATCTGGGTTTCATGTGGGGCATAATAAAGAGACCGCACTGGTGAGGGTGCTTAATGACCTCCTGATGGCGAGGGACAGGAGAGACCGGACCATCTTGGTCCTCCTGGACCCTCTGCAGCATTTGACACCGTGGACCATGAGGTGCTGCTTGATCGCTTGCGGTTTTGGTGTGTCCTGTCCAGTAATGTCATCATCTGGTTCAGGTCATACCCAACAGGCAGAGTACAGAGGGTGGTGATGGGGTTAGCCTCATTTAGCCCCAAACCTCTGTAATGTCGAGTACCTCAAGGTTAGGTCTTGTCGCCCTTGTTGTTCACGGTGTACTTTCTGCCACTGGGGGACATTATCAGGCAGTATGGGCTGGATTTTCAGTGCTATGCAGATGATACCCAGCTGTACCTGTCCTATGCGCCCAATACCCCGGGTGTCGGCCTCTGTATTTAACAGCTGTCTCAATGAGATCCAGGTTTGAATGACTCAAAATTGGACTAAACTTAACCCAGGCAAGACAGAGGTACTTGTTGTTAAGCTGGTTCATTGTGGTGGAGGGAGTTGTGAGGGGTTACCCCCTTGCCTTATGTTTGGGGTGTTCCCCTTACTCCATCTAGTCAGGTAAAGGATTTGGGTGTGATCCTGGATGACAGTTTAACGCTTGATACTCAGGTATCGACTGTCGTCAGGAGTGGATTTTATCATCTTAGGAACACTGCACGAATCCGAGCCATGGTCCCACCAGAGGATCTGACCACACTGGTACATGTATTCATCACTTCCAGGCTGGACTATTGTAATGCCCTGTACCTAGGGTTATCTGGAGGCAACCTCCACAGGCTGCAGCTGGTGCAGAATGCGGCAGCAAGATTATTGACTGGGTTGAGACGGGGTGATCATATCACCCTGGTCCTCCGTGGACTGCACTGGCTGCTAGTCAGGTGGAGGATTGTCTTCAAGGTAGGGCTTCTGACCTACAAAACTCTACACAAACGGGGACCTGTCTATCTGCAAGATCTTCTTGCCCCCTACTGTCCACCCCATGTACTCTGTTCTGCCTGGGAGGGGGTTTCCTTGCAGTTCCCAGAGTAAGGCTGTGGCATTCTGTGGACAGGGCATTCTCAGTGGTGGTGCCTACTCTGTGGAACTCCCTTCCTGGTTATCTTAGGAAGGCCCCCTCGGTAGAAGCCTTTAAGAAAGAGTTGAAGACATATCTGTTCCAGCAGGCTTTTAATAATATTGGTTTTAATGGAATGGATAGATTTTTTAAGTTTATGATGAATTTTTGATTAATTGTATTTTGTTTCTGTTTTGTATTCTACAGCACCCAGAGTCCATGAAATTGGGTGCTTTATAAATAAAATATCTATCTATGTTAGCGTTCACTCATGACCATGTGACCTTGAGCAGGCATTCAAGTTAAATAGTTCCCCACAGTTCACCTTGTTAATTCCTTTTTATGAATTCAAAGGTCTCTATATCATATCTTTCCTCTAACTACTGGCCTTCAGGGAGCACATGTGCAGTACCTTGAGGTGTGCTTTGAGGCACTCCTCCTAGGACATACACTGCTGGCCCTGTATCATTTTTGTTACGCTGCACTGCACCATCTCAGTTCTATCCCTATTCTTCCTGAGGTGAGGACACCAGAACTGTGCGCAGTATTCCAGGTGTGGCCTCATCAAGGATCTATACAGGGGAAATCTTGTCTCCCTTTTTCTGCTATCAGTACCTCTACTGATACATCCAAGCATCCTGTTTGTCTTGCTATATGCCTTATTGCACTGACTCGATTGCTTTAAGGCGTTGCTGATGATACCTTCAAGGTCTCATCCCTCAGCCATGGTAATGAATCTCACTCCTACCATCGAGTACTTTGTCCTGGGATTCTTGCTCCCTAGATGCATTACAATGCACTTTCTGGCCACCTCCCCAGCGTTTGCTAGTCTCTATACATTTCCTTTATTCCCTTGTCATTATCTACCTCCCAGAGAGCTTAGTGTCATCTGTGATAAAATGCAACCCGCCTTGGATCTCCACACCAATGTCACTGATGAACAAGTTGAAGAGGACCAGACCTAGGACAGAGCCATGTGGAATCCCACTCAGAGCCTTCCACTGTCCACCATGGCCAGCCATCCACTGAGCTGTTAGTGTATGAACTTGTACTTGTACAAGCACATGCTCATTCATTGACAGGCCAGCTCATGCTCATTCAGTGACAGCTGAATGAATGAGCGTGAGCTGTCAATGAATGAGCATGTGCTTGTACAAGTATGTACTCATTCATTAATGACTCAGCAGGTGCCAGCCGGCCCTGGTGGAGAGTGGAGGGCTGTGCTAGACACCCACTCGGGGTAGGGATGTGGATGGAGTTGAGTGGTGGGACACTGTCTGCCAGGTTGGGGGGATGGGGTGTGCACTAGACCACAAGGGAATAACAGTAAATTCTCTTACTGGGGATTGGGGATAGGGAGGGGGAACACTAGACCACCAGGGAAATGTTTTGACTATATGGGGGATTGAGATGGGGGTTACACCGAACACCAGGGCATATGATGTCCATGTCAGGTGGGTGATCGGGTGGGGGGAGGGACTGCTAGCCATCTGGGAAGTATTTTTTATATATGGGGTGAGTGATTGGGTGGGGAGAGGGACCACTAGCCACCAGGAAATTTTATTTCTATGTCATGCAGGGCTTTGGGTGTGGGGGGTACAGGACACCAGGGAAATCTTATTTTGCAACCAGTGGGGGGTCACTAGACACCAGGGAGATATTAAATGGTAAGGTGCTGGTGAAAAATTGGAATTTCCGTGAAAGTTGCTAATTTGATTTCCGAACTTTCATAGAAGCAAAAGGCTGATTTTCACAGAAATTCCGCCGTTGGAAATGTTTTTCCCTTAGCTCTAACCAGTACTATTTTCAGCGTTTTGGAGTTCATTTTCCAGGTTTTACAGTTAGCATGTAAAGAAAGGTAGGTTTTCTTGTGTCTTTTTGTCATTTTTAATACTACACTGGTGTATACACTGATAGCTGATACATAGCTACAGTCCACCATTATCCATTTAAAAACTTGCATTTTATGTTCTCAGTCATGTACAGTATGTAGCATGCCATATATACTGTGTATTGACACTGGACATCTACAGTATACAGGTGTTTGCCTGTCCAATACGACCTAGATAAAATCCAGCAAGGACCTCCCCAGGCCCTCAAGTGTACAGTTAGACATCATACAGTGGTCGACATTTTCTGTCCAGTGCATTTTGTCCCACCATGTTGCTGTCTAATCCTCCTGCTGAGCACTGTCTCTGTAGAATCAAGTTTTCTGGGCACTGCAGTAGCAGAACTCAGCACCAGCTCTCCCTGGCATGGATAACAGCTAGTAGATGTTAGTGCAAATCCTCTCCTGAACTGGGGTTGCTGGCATAGCAGCCCACTGGTGGCCCCATACTGATATTTACAAAACAAGAAATAGAACATATTTACAATTCAGCCCATGATCTTGTGTAATATAATAAACAGAACTCCACGACAAATGTAATTTGTGTTTAGTAATAATGAACAGATATATAAAAGTATAACACATGTTAACAAGTTGCACAGATTTATACAATTTTATTGCAGTAAAGCATTCCATGAAGGATGAATAATATTCCACAGGTTTTACAAAAGTTATTGCACAGTTAGACATGTTATGTCAGTGACACAGTACTGCACCATATTGCAAAAGTGGAACAGAATATTGCAGATACATGGTAAACACCACACTATACAGGGTGCATAGAATTGCACAAGGTACCTTAACTATGGAAATCAATAAAAAACTATAAAACTAACAAATATTGCATAGGCAAACAGGGTAAATGGCATTGCACAGGGTACACAAAAGGATATACGAAATGTACATTTACTGGTTTATCCGAATGAGATTACAGCTTCCTACTTGTTAAGCATCAACATGGAAAACAGTTTAAGGTTATCTACTATCAGACTTCTATGCTGGTCTGTTAAAACTTGTCCATATGTGAAGAATGATCATTCTACATCTGCACTCAAAACAGGGATCCATATGGCCTGAAGAGCAACCATGGATAGGACTGGGATCTGTGAAGTTATTGAAATCCAATACTAGTGCAAGTCAAATGAGGCCATATCTGGAAGTTTCTACACATCCTGTCTGATATAGACTTTCCAGTCTTTGAGAAGGACAGTCTAGTTGTAAAGATTAAAAATGGACATACTGGGTGAAATCAAATGAAAGACATTCTTCAGTATGGGAAGAGGAAAAGGATTAAAGACTCTGCAAACCTTAAGAAATGCCTCTGATAGGTGTTATCCAGATACTTTGGCAATTTCTCCAAGCAGACTTTAAAGCAGATTTCAGGAGTTTAATATGGTCTTCTTTCACCTTGCTCCTAAGGTGGAAAAGGTACTTGTCTGTCTTCTCACCAAAACCAGTAGCTTTGGTTGTCCCTGCTCAAAGCGGTTCCTGATTGACAGGAGGGTATCATACGTAGATACTGCCAGAGGTCTGTCCTTAAACTGCATGAGTTCTATGGCTATAATGATGCCAGCTGAATTTTCTACAATAAAAGTTGTGTTTGAAGCTCTGATAACCAGTCATAGAGTAAGGTCCACAGGTTGTTCATGAATGTGGCATTGCTGGAACCTTCACAGGGACAGTCTTTCAGGTACTGAAGATGCTCTGCATGGTATCTCACAACATAAAACCATGTGCTTCATCTTTTCAATGATGGTACTGGTGGAAACACAATCAGCTCTTTCTGTAGTCCCTTACTGAGCTATGTGCAAGAGCTCCTGGTTCTCTACAGTCCCAGCAGGCCTCTCCGCTCAACTGATGAGGGCTTGTTAGAGGTTAGCAGAGTGCGGCTGAAAAAATCTGGGGCTCAGGCTTTTATGTTTGTGGCACCATCCCTATAGAACTCTCTACCTCATCAGATTAGAGAGCACAGGACCGTGGAGAGCTTCAAGACCAGTTAAAAAACATATCTATTTAAACAGGCTTTTACTATCTGATGTTTTATAGATTGTGGGAATTTTTACTGAAGCTGAAGTAGTTGTATGATTTTAATGAAATTTTTATGATATATACATATGTACAGCACTTTGATTTCTGAATTGTGCTATACAAATAAAAATATTGCTATTATTATTATATATTATTATTATTATTAAAAATATTATTTTCCAAAAACATAACATACTCATGTTTTCATTTTGGAGACTGCCAGAAGACGTAATTCACAAGAGAAACAAATTTGTTCACAGTCTTAAAATGATGTACCCATGTATCACCAAGGGACAAGACATGAGCCCAGCAGGCAACATGCACAACATTATCTCCAATTGCTCATATGAACATATGAAATTGCCAGCAGAAACAGCCCTCATGGTCTATCGAGTCTGCTTGAGTGTGCAGCTAGCCCCTCATCACACAGCTGCCCCTCCCACCCCTCCTTCCCAGTATCGCTTACCCTTACCCTGTCCCAACCCTTCTTGAAACTGCCCACCATCTTACAGGACACTATTTCATCTGGTAAGGTGTTCCATTTGTCCACCACTCTTTCCATGAAAAAATGTCTCCTCATCTCCCTCTTGAATCTTCCCCCCTCCAATCTCAGTCAATGACCTCTCATTTCCCTCCCCCTTCTCTTCTGAAAAATCCCTTCTGTGTTGGTCTTGTTTATCCTCTTCAGATACTTAAAGGTCTCAATCATATCCCCCTTTCCCTTCTCCAGTGAATACATACTCAGCTCTCCCAGTCTGTCCTCATAGGGCTTGCTGTCCAATCCCTGGATCATCATTGTGACTCTTCGCTGCACCCCCTCCAGCAATCTAATGTCCTTCTTCAGGAATGTATGCCAGTACTCCAGGTAGGGCCTGACCAATGACCTATACAGGGGCAGGATAACCTCCCTCCTTCTGGAGGAGATCCCTCTTTCAATATACCCCAGCATTCTGTTGGCTTTTGCTTACCATCTTCCTGCACTGAGCAGAGTTGTCCATGCTACTCGTAATGATAAAAACAACCAAATAGCACGCTCAAAACCTTTACATTGCTCAAAATGCAATTCACATTTCTGGAGAAGGGTGCTGCAGGTGTGTGGCATCCAGTGCACCCCCCCCAAAGAAACATGGCATATATTCAACACTCAAGCATAATAACTGCCCAATGGCTTTTCTTACTTTAAACTCCATGTAAAAAGGGGGCCCTCTTAGTTTTCAGATTGGAATTCCAAAGTGAGCAAGCTACACCACCTCTTCTTGACTTTGGCGGCCACAATTGGCTGCCTACTGAAAGGGTGACTCAATCGTGGTGCCTGTCATCGGGGCGACTGGAGAAGGTGGGTGACCGGATGGGGGGTGCGCGAAATAGTGACATCATATTGCCACATGCTTACGTGCACTGGGAAGGGGAACAAGCACACCGAGCATTGGGTGGGAGGAGACAGAGGGGTTGTAGGGAGTGGTGCCATGGCAAGTTACAGAGCTGCTTCCATGGTGTAGTGGGTGGGTACAGGGCTGCGGTGGGAATGGTGCTGGGTTGGGGTCCGGGCACTGGTACTTTCTGTTGTGCCCAGCCTAAATTTTTATTTGTTCCACGTTTGCATCCCCCCCCAACATGCACCCCCCTGGAGTTGAGAATCTTTAAGTAGGGGGGTGCGAGGGCAAAGCCCTCCATGGGGGTTGGGGGGCACAGCCCCCACATAAAATGAAAAAATCCCACTCCCTGGCACTGTTTTGCTGTGCACTGGGGAGTACATCACCGAAATACTTTTTCAGCAATGTGCCGTTGCCCTAACAGCGATCGCCCATCGGCAATCGCCTTTATCACATAGATCCGCTGTTTGGTATTCCAAAAATTGTGATGGTCATGTATGAATGATGGAAGTCTTTTGAGATGCAAGTAAAGTGCTGGGACATCAGTAGGACACTCCAGGAGATATATTTTAAACAGTTTTACTCGACTGTTGCCATATCAGGATGACTGTATAAGATTAATTTTTGTTGTTCTCCATGTCATTCAAATGATTTTTACTGTAGTTTGCTCATGAAAGGCTAGTGTTAAGTTTTCACTCAAATTTTCATTAGTTTTACAGTGTGATTGAAGTTTGTTTCAGTTCTTGAAGACCTCTTCTCCTCTTCATGCTGACTCAAGCTACAGTTCTAACCAGACATTGTGAACAAGTCTGGCAGCATTATAAGGGGGGAACACAGAATTTGCACATATATAGATCAGAGATGGAGAGGTGGTGGGCCATGATGTGTCGTCCAGCTTACTAATATTGTTTAATCATGACAACAAAGACGTATTTTGCCGATTTAAAACAGGAGTCTATTGTGATGTTGAAATTATGGCCCACATCTCTCACTGTGAAAATATCTGTTTAGTCCCACTCATGATGCAATTATGCCACTAACACTGTACTGTTTGCCATTAGTGTGTCTGATTGAAGCATACAAATCACATAAAACTACAAATATATCTTCAGTAGGGATAGGTATTAAATATAGAATAATGCATGGAGAGGTATGGTTTATGGGGATTTTAAGCACCCCCAAGGTATGTAATGCCCCATAAACCCTGAGGGTGAAGCTCAAAGGGTTTATATGGGCATCACACCAAGGGTATAAAATCCCAAGATCACCACACTTCTCTATGTTTTATTTTTTATATTTACTGTTTTTTGGTGTTTTTTGGTTTAAATAGTCTTTTTTGTCACTTTCCGAGGGTAACTGTTACTGCTAACATGCTTGTCTCAAGCTGAGTGACCAATTGTGTAGTGCTTGTGAATGTCCTGTGTGAGGACAGCTTGTTTGGCAATTTTTCAGGTGATGCTGCGGTACTGTTCTGCCCGTGGTTTACAGAGCTCCATAAACCACATATGTGGTTTATGGAGCTGTTGGGCACTCGCTGGCAGTGGTTTATAACCACTAACCATTAAATATATAGAGAATAATGTATAGGAGACTGTGTATTATGAAGTTTTTTTACACACCCAAGGTGTGTAATGACTCATAAACCTTCAGAGCCCAGGCTTGAGAGGTTTATTAGGTCATAACACACCAAAGGTGTGTAAAACATTTTCATAGACACAGTCGCCTATACATTATTTTTTTTATAATCACTAGTGCAAGGAATCAATGCCAGAAAGTTACTGAGGCAGCTATGCTTTGACCCCTGCTGCTGCTCTGTCCCCTACTCCACACACACACACTCACTCTCTCTTTCTCTCTCTCTCTCTCTTTCTGTCTCTCCCTCTGTAGGTGATTTGTTTGCTAGCATAATTCCTTTGTTTTTTTTGAAGTTTTAGTGTGGAGCCTCACATAGTGAGCCATGACCATTCCCAATTACAAGTTCCTGTCTCCACAATCCCAGCCAGAAGCATAGCAACAAAAGGATCAACTAGACAATTTTTTTTATGTAAAGGCCAGATCAACCAGATGAATATTGTCAAAAAGTACTAAGTTACCCAAGGTGAGAGGCTAACATTGAATGTGAGTCCTCTGTTATCAGAGAAACCACCACCATGTTTGTTGATCTGTTCAATCCACCCACGCACAGATTGCAAGCCAACAAGGTGGCGCGTTACAAATGAATGGCTCTGCTACTGAAAGAAAGTTTTGTGAAAACACCATAATAACCATTTGTTTGGGGTTATTATGGCGTTTGAAAGAGATGTGTTAATGGAGTAATAAAGGGGATCATCAATAATTATATTAATTCATGTTTTTACTAGGGAGCCAGTCTTCTGACACACACTGACAGAACACAAAGTGGCTTTCTGGGTATTGGTCTGATTTTATTTTTGCATGTTTTAGGTTATTTAATTAAGTACTACAGAGAACAAGGCATCTACTCACATCTTCCACATTTTTCACTTTCTAAGAGTTATTCATAGGAGGTTCTCCATTTAGAAACAAGAGATTTGCCCATGCTTCTATGCTAAGTCTCATGAAAGGGGAAACATTGGTTGGCAATATGTCACTCATTGTTTTAAAGTTTTGTTTTGCTGTTTTGCCTTTGATTAAGAAAATGGCTACCAAAATGGAAACAACATTTTATTTCTGGTATAGTGATACCAACTGAGGAAGAATGCTTGTATTTGGTAATGAACAGCATTTTTATGGGAAATTAATGTATGGTTATGTGATATGTTTTAACCAATGAAGTTTCTGGATTCCCTACAGATTTTTTCTTCCCATTGTAAACATAATTTCCCATATCTTATTTTTTTACCACTTTGACCTTATTAAATAATTCTTTTTGTACTCTTTATAATGTTAGTGGTTTGCTGTTGTTCTTTTGCCACTTTATTTATTTATTTTTTATTTGGCCTTTATATTTGGTGTCAGAGATGTTGCTTTTGTTATACTCCTCTTTGTTACCCCCCCCCCCCAATTTGGGGTTCCACCTGGAAACAAGTTTTGAATTAGTGGGCTTTTCCCAATTTCCAAATAATTTAATTAAAGTAATGTATGTGTGCTGTCTATCTACAGAGAAAAGGAAATCTGACTGGCAGGTATTTTTCCATGAAATATAGTAATGCAGAGTGCTATAGTCTTCAAGTTGGATTATCCAATCACAGGAAGCTTCTAAATAAAAACAAAATCAAGCTTCCATTACATGGGTTGCCACTCATACAGGCTGTGATCTTGAGCAAGTCAGTTAAAGGGACGATGTCAGCCCTTTTTGCCTTGTATTATTTCTAGCTGAAAATCATACATTTTATGATTGCTTATCTTCTCTAAAATTCATTAATATTGCTGGTTGTTTTATCAGCTTCCTTTCTGAGTAGGACTAAAATACTACTTATTACAACCAACCTTGTTTTGTTTAAAATCCTTGCTCTACACTTGTTTATACAAATACTTGACATACTCTTGTCCTGAACTTAAGGAACACCCTCAAACAGTGCAGCCACTCAAGATGCAATTGTCTCCTCTCCTCCCACTATACTGTGAGTGGCTAAACTATCTTTGGGTGTCTCCCCTATCTAGGAAACATGCAGTGGGAGTGAACTGTAAACGCACATGTTTTTGTGTGGTAACACCAATATGGTGGGATATTTGTTTTTCACTTTTAAAAAGAAAACAGGATTCAGAATCCAAATACCAGCTAGATCAACAATTTCTGCAGAATGTCACTGATCATAACATGTACTTTTTGAATTAAAAATTCTTTGAGGGTTTTGGGTTGAGGATAGGCAGTGTCCCATTTACCAGCACCATCTGTTTCTTTCTGTGTAAACTCCCTGAGCTCTCTGCAGCCTCAGTCTGTCTCACTTTCTCCTTATGCTCATGGCTGCTGCCTCTCTTCTGTAAATGCTCTTTGGCCAGGTATTAAATTACTGAAAAACTGATTAGCACTTTCACGATTGAAATGGCTAATCAGTTGTGATAATGTATAGCATTTGTCTCAATTTAATTAACCAATGTAAACTGCTAGAAAATGCATATACATACTTTTTCTTAATTGATTACAATGAAAGTGGTACTCAGTTTTTGCAGTTATTTAAAACCATGTTTGGTAAAGAGTCAGTGTTATGTGAAACCAAATAATTCTTTGATTGCAAACTCTGTGCTTAACTCTACTCTCAGTTAGGACTTCTACCCACAAATATCTTTGTGTGTGTGATGTGTGTGCGTGCATGTGTATGTGTGTGTGTGTGTTTATGGGGGATGGGTAAGGGGCTGACAGCCAAAGCACACCTGACTGAAAGAAGAACAATTAACTCAGATTTCAATTGGCATAGTTAATATTACTATGAGCTATATAGTTACAGTCAAAGTCACTTTCAAATTAGGTTTGAAACTGAAAAACACTGAAGTGATAAGCAGATCACAATGAAAGCACTCATGAAAACTAAGAAACCACCTAGAATGTTTTCACCCTTAAAGGATGAGCTTCCTGGTCATCATTGGATGGAGATGTTCCCACACCGAAAACAGAAATTCAACTAATAAATGTCTTACACAATAACCATTTTACTTAAAGAAATGTATTACTTCCAAAGAATATGTAATTACTTGATTAGCAATGCAAAACATATATATCTACTCATGAAGGAGCAAGACTTTCTTAAGTCTCTCATGACTTTGCCACTCATTAGTTATAAACCTGCCTCCCATGCACACACATACTTAAAGAAATTAATTGCATATGTCTAGTAAACAGCCACATACATGCAGAAAGATAAACACAGAGAGACAGGTTGACACTGACAGCTATATGCACATAGATACAGAAGATAGACACAGACAGACACTTAGCTAGATAGATATATAGGTGGCTGGACAAACAGACAAGGACAGAGACAGCCTGACAGAGACACAGATAGAGAGAGACAAACAAACTTCCTGAGCCCCACTGCTGCTAGTGCACTGGGCTTTTATTTTATTGCTGTAGCACTGCAAATGCAGATTTGGATAAACTCTGTCAACAGAAAAAGCTGAGTTTCTCTGTTTCACTAAACAGTTTAGCATTATTTTCAGATAATTGAAATGATGTTTTTCAGCAACTAGGCAAAACCAAATGTCAAGTAATTGGTGTTATTATTGCTGCACTGAGACAACGTTTTACATCAATCTTTTTTTTTCTTTCCAGTTGTTGAATAGGCTATAATTTACATGCAAACCACTTACATTTTTATGAGGCTCCATTCCATTACAAGGTGACCATCTGAGAAAATGGAAATGACAATTTAAAATGATAGCAAATCAAATATCAGACGGAATAAAGTCTTTTTGTGTTTCTTTGTGGAGTTTGCAAGACTCTGAAGAAATGGAGATAAGTTTAAAAACTGAGCATTGATTTTATTAGTGCTCTGAAGTATATCAACCAATTTGGCCATGTAGAATCAATTTTCCTAACTATACAAAAGCTCGCTGCTTCTTTGTAAAGAGGGCAATGTAGAATGTATCATGTCAAGCTTCACAAACTGCCCACCACTGACAGTTTCAGCAATAAAGATTAAGGAAGCTTGCCTCCACACTAGGATTACTTGCCTTTTTCTTTACATAATGGAGAACACTGAGTCTTACTGAAACAAATGTGGCTGTCATGGTCCTTCATTTCTGCTAGCCTGCTGGGCAATCTGTATTGATATTCATGGGACCCAGTGTAATAACCTCAATTTATCCTACTTAGGCTGAGTTATAAGTCAGTTGTTAATATCAACAATTCATCACTTGGAATGTTTATTGCCTGAGCACAGTAAGACATATGCCTGTCATTAAATGAAGGAAATATATGAACATTCTATTTCAAACTAGTTACTTTGGAAATAAAAAAGTACTAAGAGCATAAATAAGAATTAAATAGCTCATGACTCATGCTACATGACTCATTTCCTATCTCTGCTTCTTGTTCTGTATTCTGTGTTTTAATCAAGCTAAGGTGCAGTGAAAATATTTAAAGGATATCTGCAGGATATATTTTTTATCAGCTAGTATCTTCTTGATAAAGTTTTGAGTCATATTGTTGCACTGATGATTTCTGGTAGGAAACAATGGTATTTTGGTGTTTAAACCTTAAGAAATAATTCACATTAGATATAATATCTACTGCCATGCCTATATTTACTGTATGTTGGTTTCATATTTGTGTAAACTAAGCTTGCATCAGTCTGTTATTAAAGAAATACAATATGAATAAAATACTAGAATACTATTTAAAACAAATCAGTGCTTTGTTTGGATTAAATACATTACATTTGAAGACATTGCAGTTTTTGATGTATGGATTATGTTTTAGAACCAGATTATATGTAGTAATTTTCAAGGTCACTCTTCTATTATTACTATCATGAGGTATATTCTAAGGTCATTAATACTGTTTAGCAAGGGTGTCATGGAAAGTGGATAAGAAAAGATTTAACACAAGAGTGAAGCCTAGCAAATTTAAAATAATACAATGTTTTACAGGCACACACACATTTCATATACTTGATTTTCTCTTGGCCTAAACTGAAAAAAATATATATTTGCAGAGATCATCATAATGTTCTATTTATTTTATAAATATGTAGACAATTTGCTAAATTATCCTCCTGCTCTTTGGTGAAATCATATAGAATGCTACCTCGTATGTGTACTGGAGACATATTGAAAAGTAAACTCACTCACCAAATAAGTCTTCTTAATTATCTCAAATTGAAAAATAATATATACCCCAAGGATGACTTCAGTAATTTATTCAGCTAATCAACCAACATTTCAAGACATGCCTCATTCACCTATAATTATCAACATGTTTAGCTTAATGTAGAAACAACTCTGGTTGTAAAAGAAACTAATACTGAAAAAAATATAAAAAAAGGGTTCAGCAGTGGCTCTGAGTTATAATCACTGTGCTTTTCGTAATATTTCTCAATGTAATATAGAGAATAATGACTGGATATGGGGTTATAACAAAAATTTTAGACACCCCGAGGTGTGGGATTCCACATAAACCCTGACAGCAAAGTGTGAAGGGTTTATTAAGGCATCCCACACTGAGGGTGTGTGTAAAATTTGAGTTGTACACACCTACCCAGCCTTTATTTTATATAATTGGTGGGGAGTGTTTTTGTTTTTTTTGCCACAGCAATTAAATAAAATAAAGACATTACTGTTCAGCTGCAGTCCTCACTGGTTTAAGTGTGGTCCATGACAGGTGAGATACTTTTTGGGTTTCCTTTTGTTTTCTTTTTCAGTTTTTCAGGCTCCTTTGCCCAGGCAGTCTTTTAATAGTTGAAGGGAGCAAAGGCGGCTGTCTGTTTTGTTTATTTAAAAATATTTTACTTACCACCCAGAGCTAGTGGCTATGTGGTACACAGCCTGACATCAGGAAGATTGCCGGCTAGCCCATGCAGAGAGTGACTGAAACCTGGTGCATATTTTCCATTATCACCATTTGGTTATAATGCTAAATTATAACTAGGTTTCCCTATGTGAAAAAATGCTGGCCAGTAATAATAATATAAGTATGCTATGGTCCCTATTATTTTTCTTACAGAGATTCTGCTTTTAGTCTACTACTACACCTCTCTAAAGCATTGAAAGATAAATATCCTTTAGGATTTATATTGATCCCAATCTCTGACTCTGAAAATTTAAACCTTTAATTTCTAAAAAAAAATGCATGTATCATTTCATAAAAAGATATGATGTATAATTCTAAAGAAAATTGTCATACGGGTTATCTAGGTAATTTCATAACCAGTCCGTGCTGGTGAAAAAAACTCATGTTTTGCAGTCTTATTAAACATATAAAACATATTGTGCTGCTGTGCAAATAATAGCAGCAGTAAATTAGTTTAACAGATACCATGTTGTTATTATAATATTTTAAATCAGTAAGAAATATTGCCATTTCACTAAATATGCATCTCACCATTATTTTGGGCATACTAGTCAGATAAAAGTAATTTTTTAATGTGTTGCTTCTCTGAGACACCACCAAGGTTTGCAAAGTTCCTCCTTATAAAATACATTTAGGACAACTCATATACTATACATTAGGCAGAGTGAAAGTAATATCTTGTTATCTAGAAACAAAATATTTTTCACTTTGTTTCAGTGTACTTTTTTCAGGTTGAACTCTCTTTTTTTTTCTTTGAAGTCTTAGAGGACTTGCATGTCTGTTTGGATAAGTAAATGACTGTATCTGAAGAGTTACCTTGGATACTAAAGAAAATGGGAAGATAATTTGACCAGAGGGAGAAATATAAATGCCCAAAAAGGGAAGCCTAGAGGGAGTCAGTATCCCTTTATCCTGAGCAAGAGGAATACCTCATTCCTGGAAAGGAGACAAAAATATTGAGGAAACCAGTTTCAAGCTGAGAACTGTTTGACTCTGTAAGGTAGAGATAGAGAGGGGTTCTTGCAGGTACACCCATCTATCTGGTGCATCCTGATCAACCATGAAATGCACGATACTTTGCATGTAGTAATGCAGCAAAGTAAAATTCTGTCTGCAAAGTGGACGCAAAGTGGCCACTTCACTTTAGTTTTCCACTATACGGAGTGCCCATTTTAAACCCTCATTTCACCACTTCACATTGGAAAGAATTGTAAAGTACCTAGAGGCCACTGGGGCACAGGACCCAAGGCAGCACGGGTTCACAGTGGGATTGATTTCTTTGACTGGGTGACCAAGGTAGTAGACCAGGGAGGGGCTGTGGACATTGCCTACCTAAACTTTAGCAAGGCATTTAACACAGTCCCACACAAAATATTAATAGTCAAATTAACCAGCCTGGGAGTGGGTCCCAGGGTGGTAGCCGGGGTTAAACATTGGCTGGACAACAGGACACAGAAGGTAATTGTAAATGGAGTCCACTCTGAAGAAAGAGGGGTTACTAGTGACATTATAGAGGAACTGTAAGGAAAAGTATCCTATTTGCAGATGACACAAAGACCTGCAACATTGTTGATACACAATGAGGCATGGAAAGGATGAGAAGGGACTTGGCAAGGTTGGAGGAATAGTCAGAAGTATGGCAGCTTGGATTCAATGCAAAGAAGTGCAAGATAATGCACCTGGGAAACAAAAATCCAGGGGAAGATTACACAATTGGGGGGGAGGTAGTAACAACAACAACAAAAATGGAAAGGGACCTGGGGGTAATCATATCAGATGATCTTAAGGTTAGCAAGCAATGTGAGAAGGCAGTAGGGAGGGCTGGGGGGATACTGGAATGTATAGGGAGAGGCATCACCAGCAGAAAACAGGAAGTTGTCATCCCTCTGTACAGACAGTTGGTGAGATCCCATCTGGAGTACTGTGTCCAGTTCTGGAGACCCCATCTCCGCAAGGACATAGACAGGATAGAGGCAATTTATTATCTGTAGCTGCCCTCCTCTGGACTGCCTCCATTCTGTCTATGCCCCTCCCTGGTCTACTACTTTGGTCACCCAGTCAAAGAAATCAATTAGATTCATCTGACATGACCTTCCCACTGTGAACCCATGCTGCCTTGGGTCCTGTGCCCCACTGGCCTCTAGGTACTCAACAATTCTTTCTTTCAGAACTGATTTCATCACTTTCCCTACCACATAGGTCAAACTGACAGGTCTGTAGCTTCCTGCATCTGTCCTGCTCCCACTTTTGTGAAGGGGAATCACATCCACCTTCCTCCAGTCCTCAGGTACCACACCATCTTCTCATGATTTGTTAAAAAGGGTAGTGAGTGGTGTCACTAGTCCCCTTAATTCTTTTAGTATTCTGAGGTGAATTCCATCAGGCCCCATTGCTTTGTCCGCCTTCAGTTTTAGGAGTTCTTTCAGAACCCTTTCTTCTGTGAAAGAAGAAGAATAAGAATCAGCATTTATATAGTGCTTTTCATACACAGTATCCCAAAGCACTTTACAAACAATGTTAGACTGGTAGTGAAGTGACTGAATGTGTGGTGGCTGCCATATCGCACATCATCATCCACACACAGCCTGGATAATTGCTTGATAATTGTTTATGGGAAGGGGAATGTTGGCCAGGACACCAGGAATGTCCCCTTCTCTTTGGAAAGAGTGCCCTGGGTTTTTTTTATTTCCACCTGGACACCCACCAGGACAACACCAGGATGGGCAGAAGGGACCTCAGTTTAACATCTCATCCGAAGAATGGCACACCCCAGCAGTACAGCACCCCGCAATACTGCACTCGGATGCCAGAGATTTTTAGGTGCAAGTCCAATCCCGGTGTGGGATGAGAACCCACGACCGTCTGGTCCAGAGGCGGATGTGCCACCAACTGAGCCACGCTGACACCTGAAAGGACTGGGATCGACACCCCTATCCAGAGTGCTTCTGTTAATTGGATTAAGCACCTCCCCCCTCCTCCTCTTTTGTGAATACTGAGCATAAGTATTCATTCAGTATCCCTGCTTTTTCACTGTCCCTCTCTGCCCACCCACTGTCCATTCTATTGAGCCTCACTATCCCTTCCTTAGTCTTTCTATGCTCCCTGATGTACGTATAAAAGGTTTTATCCTCCTTCTTAACCGAGTTGGCTATCTTTTCCTCAGTTTGGGCCTTTGCTATTCTGACTTCCCTTCCTGCTTCCTTCTGCCTTAACTGGTATAGTTCTCTGTCCTGCTTCTCCTGTGTGTCCTTATACTTCCTAAATGCTATCTTTTTTCCCTAACCTTTCCCACCACCTCTTTTGAAAACCATAGTGGCATTTTCTTTCATTTTGATTTGTTTATTTGCTTCACACAAAGGATTGCTGCCTCTGTGATGGCAGTTTTGATGTTTCCCCATTGTTGTTCCACCCGTCCTTCTAGCCTGTTTGCTAGTGCTTTTCTAAGGCACTATCCCATCTTGCCAAAGTCAGCCCTCCTGAAGTCCAGTACCCTCACTTTTGTATGGCTTGACTCTGTAGCTGAGTTTATTGTAAACCACACTGTTTGGTGGTCACTTGTTCCCAGATAGCTAACCACTTGTAGGTCTGAGATCATCTCACTGTCCCCATTTGAGAGTATGAGGTCTAAGACTGCTCCCTCATGAGTGGGTTCCAAAACTAGCTGTCTGAGGCATGCCACCTGTAGGGCATCGAGAACAGCCCTGCTCTTGGATGTGGCTGCAGCAAAGGTGCTCCAGTTAACATCAAGCAAATTCAGGTCTCCCATCAACAGTATCTCCCCCTTCTCTGCCATCCTAAAGATGCCTTCTATCATATCCTTGTCCATTTCCTCCCCCTGACATGGGAGTCTGTATACAAACCCTGTGTGGATTGTGGTGCCATTTCCAGTCTCTAAGGTGACCCACAGTGCCTCCTCTCCTCCTTGTTTACTCTTTTGTTCTGTTGCTTTTATCTCTTCCCTTACATAGAGAGCTACTCTTCCCCCCTCTTCTCCCCTCCCTGTCTCTCCTGTAGGTTGTGTGCCCTGGTATGCTAACATCCCAGTCATGGTTCTCTGTGCACCATGTTTCTATGACTGATATGATATCCAGGCATCCCTCTTCCATCAAGGCCATCAGTTCAGGGACCTTGTTGCCCAGACTATGGGCATTTGTACTCATTACCCTCCATTTCTTCATGGCCTTACCCATTTTTGCCCCATCCCTGTCCTTATTGCCTTTGCTATTTTCTCCATTTACCCCTGCCCTTCTCCCTATTAACATCTCTATCTTGGTGTTTACCTCACTTACTGCCCTCATTTTTATAGGGGGGGCTATGATTTCCCTGCTCCTTTACAGTGCCTCCCTCTTGGCTAGTTTAAATGCTTGCCAATGAAGCATTTAAACCTATCACCAAGGTTCCTGGTTCCCCTCCTGGACAGATGCAGCCCATCATGCCAGTATAGGCCTGCATCACTCCAGGTGGACCCCCAGTCCCCAATGAAGCCAAATCCCTGAGCTCTGCTCCAGTTTTTCAACCACTGATTGAATCCCATGGTGTGGAGCACCCTAGCATCACCCATGCCATAGACAGGCAGCACCTCTGAGAAGGTTACCATGTGTGCTACTTGTCTAAGGCAACTCCACAAACTCTTCCTGAACTGCTCTGATCCCTTTCTTAGCCAGGTCATTTGTCCCTAGGTGGACAATGACATCCAGCTCCCTCCCCCGTGCAGCTGCTCTGGCAATCCTGAGGATTTGCTCACTGTCCCTCCAAGCCATGTCGTCAGACAGGCCCCTTTCCTCCCTCTCTCCTTCCTCCCCCAGTTCTACCCCCTTAACAATGGAGTCCCCCACCAGGAGTTGTTTCCTTCCCCTGTGGGGAAGTTAAATAAATTATGTTCTGCTACAGCCATGTCTTCTACAAAGAACCTGTTGAAACCTCAGCACTTCTGCAACTTGCTAAAACTGCAACTCAACCAAAAATGCCATTTCACAAATACTCAACACACAACATTCTGCCTCCTTCTCCCTTCTCAGAGCACATGACAATATCCACTCACATTTGGACACTGATCAGGGGACTTGGGAAATCTATATTCATCTAGCTAAAACATTTAACACAATACATTCTATCCTGCTACAAAGTAAGTACCCTCAGGTGTCTCTGTGTCCTTCATTCACTGGTTTAAATCCTACCCATCTGACAGAAAACTGTCTATCAAGTTAGGTTCCTCCATCTGTTCTTTTTTCCCAGTCACCCTCATAGTTCCTCAAGGGTTGCCCCTGGGCCAGCTCCTGTTTTAAGCTTCCATAAATGCCCTGCATAGTTCCTTAACTTACTATAATACTCATACTGTAGGTATGCAGCTGATACAATCTTCTTCTCCTCTGGAACATTGCTCTTGTCCATTGAGCAGGCTTTCCAGTTTGACTTCTACAAAATCTAAAACTTTTTTCTTGCAAATCAGCTAGAAAGGAATCAGGAAGCCCTTTCTATGCTGTTTGGTTACAGCCATAGACAGAGAACTTCACACCCAGCATGAAGACACACACTCAGACAGGTGACATTCTTGTCCCTTTAATGTCCCATAAATACCTCAGTACACTTTTAGATCAAAACAAACTACTCTCGGCACTTAAATGGTGTATTGTGGAGAAGTATTTTGCCAAACTTGCGGTTCTCTTTAAGGTAAATTCTTCTTCCCCCCAGCACCAGGAAATATGCAATCAAACACATGAGCTTTTCTTTATTGGACTATGGTGTTTTCTGGTGATTCCAACACAGCCATATCTAAATTCACCTCCCTTTCAATGCCTTTTATAGATTTGTCTTGACCCAATACTTATTACTGCATTATGAATAAAAAGCTATGCAGGCCCCTCTTATTGTGTTGCATTCATCTCGCATTGTTCTGTTTCATGCCAAATACTGGTGTAGCAAGTTATTTGGTTACTTCACTGATCTGTACACCACTCCTCAAATCCTTCCTATTCATTACAGTGACAGAATGCCAAGAGATTCTAAATCCTTTGGTGTTAGCATAATGAAGGCCAAGCCTCAGTTTGGTACAGACTAGCAGACATATGGAATAGCTTCCCCCAACACTAACTACCACCTCCAGCTTCCAGTTTTCTAAGGCACTGATCAAGGAGTATTTTAAGGGTCCTCTGGCATGCCATAATTGTCCTCATGGTGGCCACTGGTCTTGTTCCATGAGGACTCTTATGCATTACTGTATGTCATGGTCTGGATCTAATTTGACTCCGACTACTGTATTTAAGAAGATGGGTACTTGGCTCAGGTATCCTGCCTACCTCTTTTATATTGTATATTATTAGTCTGTTTTTATCTCAGCACTATGCTGTGTTATGTGTCTGCTATTCCACATCTCTGGACTCCGCAGAAAATCTCCTATGCATAGCCTTCATTGCTTATAATGCTCATGTTCATGACATATCTTCACTCTGTCTGTATTTCTCCCTGGATATACACCACTCCAGTGGTGAATAAATTGGTTAAATAAATCATGTTATTTTTGGATAAATATTTATTGTCATTTAGAACATAATTTATTTAACTTAGAACATTATATAATTACTGGTGACCCCCTTTAACACATAAACCTGATCCCCGTTTCACAGACCATAACAAATGGGTTATACAGTTAGAATGGTATTTTGAAATCACTTTTTATTCAATTGCGTGCTCAAGCAGAAATCCCAGTCTCAAGACTATCTGTAAAGCTATCTCATCAGCATTGCTTTGCACCATGCTCACACTCCTTAGTCACTGCTTCTCATCTCACCATTCCCTCGCAACCTTAAACTTGTTACTTTAATGAAGAAAAGCAAAAACTTCTAATCACTCAAGGTTAGTAAGGGAAGCATTTCCTGAGAACTGAACACTTGGCTAACTCCCTTACTTATAGCTCCTGACCCTAGCACCTTCGCAACCAACACATTGTCTAGCAATGAAAGATCAACTCTCCACAGAGCAGGCAGTTGAATAAGGACTTTAAAATTTAAGAAAAAGTTAAAACATCATTCTGCACATTATTGCAGGCATGATGTTCTGTTCTGTTGCAGACTTGATAAAATCAACAGATGACAGTACAACAAAAACCAGAACTAAAAGCAGTAAAAAAAACTCCCTGCGCAGTAATTATAAAAAGAAATAAAACAAATGACTGCATGTCTACAGATTTTTTTATTTTATTTACTTTTATTTAACATACTTTAGGATTACAACCTTTGAGTCATGGACTCATTTACAAAGGCTCCTCGTCAGAGTACAAGAAACCAAAAACAAAACTTACAGAATACATAGTTCAAGAAAGAAGGAATTATACACATGTTAAGCACATGCAATTATAGTAACAGCAGTAGTACAAGATTATAATTACAAACAGCCATTTTTTCAAGGAGAAAACAGTTTGAAAGTATAGGCAAAGTTCGGTTACTGTCACAACAGATATCAGCTGATATCATCTTACTTTAGGCACTGGCTAGCTCTGTCTGTATTTTAGCACAGTGGAGACTAGCGTAGCATACGCATGCAAGCAGCCCAACACAGGCATTGTCAGGAAGGATGACAGTGAGGTAGCCATAGATATAGCTTATCTAGTGGGTACATAGGCACCGTCAAGAGGTGAGTACAGTATATGTTGTTTGAGTGCTATTTTGAAGGGACGTAGGTTGGAGACGGGATAAATCATAGGAGGTTCATTGTACCAAGTTGGTGCTCTGAGGAAGAAAGACCTTTTTGCAAGTAAGGTGCTGACTCTCGGGATCAACTATATCTGTTTGCTGGTGGAGTGAGTATTTACCATTGAATGGGAGCATTGGAGTGCAGCAGATACCCCCATTGGGGAGAGTCCCAGGTGAATTTTCTTTGTAAGGAGATAGGTTTGGTAGCGTATTCTCTCATTCAAGTCTAGAAGATTTGTGAGGGAATACAGGGTGAAGGTGTGGGTACATTCATCTGCCCCTGACAGGAGTCTGTACACTTTATTTATGGCCAGATGGATTTTGTTTAGCACCTTATGATCGGCGGCTGAGTAGATGGTTAGCCCGTAGTCCACAAGAGAGAGGACTGACGCGGTGACAGCCAGATTAAGGGCTTCACAGGGTAGGCAGGTTTTGTGCCTGTACAGAAGCCCTATACGAGCATTGATAGCTGATGACAGGTTGTTTATGTGCAGGTGAAAGGAGAGGTGGGAGTCAAAGGTTACACCTAGGTATTTATATGTGTGTACCTGCTCTAGTGGAAGGAGAGAGTGGGAGAGGATGGATAGTTGCATATTCTTGGCTTTGTTCTGATGGTGGGCAAAAAGCATTGCCTTAGTTTTTTTCACATTAACTATGAGTCTGTGGTCTGTGAACCAGTTTTCAATTTGGTTGTACACATTTTGGAGGGATGGTTGCGGAGAACATGGATCTTGGTGTGAGGCAAAGTGAACTGTGTCATCTGCATACAGCAATAGATTACCGGTACAAGACTTGGGCAGGGCATTCTGGTAGATGCTGAACAGCAGTGGGCCAAGAATTGAGCCCTGAGGAACCCCAGAGCAAACAGGCAAGGTGGAGGACTGGGTGGTGTGTATTTTGACACATTGCGATCGGGCTGTGAGGTAGCTAGTGAACCAGGCAAAGGGTCCACTGGATAGGCCAAGGTATTGTAGTGTGCAAACAAGTAAGGGGTGGGAAACAGTGTCAAAGGCCTTTGACAGGTCAATGAAGATGGCTTCCACAAGGTTTTTCCTATCCAGGGCAGAATGAATATAATTTGAGAACTCAGTCAGGTCCGTGGTGGTGCTGTGACCTGCCATGAAACCATGTTGTTCCCTGCAAAGCAGATTGTAGGTGAGAAGATAGTAAGTTGGGTGGCTATAATCTTTTCAAGGGCTTTTGGGGGGGGGGAGGATGGAGATGGGTTGGTAATTATTGGGGAGATTACTATCACCACTCTTTAGTATTGGGGTGATACACTTTCAGTGTGAGATGACCTTATAAACCTCTTGAGCTTTGCTCTTGAGGTTTATGGGTTATCACACACTGAGGATGTGTTAACAAAATCCATAACAAACATTTGCCTGTGCATTACTCTCTATTTATTTCACATAGAACATGTTAATTTCTCTTAGAATCTGAAACTGGAACACAGAGGACAATGGGACAGATTGAGAACTTACAAAGGAAAGAAAGGTGGTTTATAAGATAAGATAAAGCACTAGAAAAGCATTACACATGTTGTGATATATATCAAATACATAATGGTTTGAAGTAGAGCAACACATTTTTCTCCACACATGAGTCTTAAGACCTTCATTACTAACGTGTGGCATTGCCATTCATGAGTTACAGGTCTTACCACTCACTAGTGGAGATAAATGTGTTATCATACTGAAACCCATTATGTAGTCCCTATTTATTGCATATCTTGAATGTTTGTCATTCACTTACCCCGATGCTGTCTGTACCACCCTCAAAAAAGCACCCACCCAGTTGCAACTAGAAACAAGACCCTCTGGAATCTGCCTTCCTACCTGATAAAATATGCTTAAAACATAATAATAAGTTAGAAAACTAGTAAAATGTAATATATAAAAAAAATGTATTATAATGCATTACACTCCTGGAACTACCTTAAGTTGAGTAGTGATTTTCAATAAATTGTGATTCAATGTTTATTATTCTTACTGTGTACGTAATGTGTACTTGGTATTTACTGTCACTTTATCTGTTATTATCCATAAAAAATTCTCAGTTTCACCTGAAAAAGGGACCTTGGTCTCAGTGCGCCCACCAGGTTACCAAAATCCAATAAATAAAATAAATAAGCATCATTTAACCACTTTTTACACACATTTGTTCCAGTTTACCTAAATGTTCACTGTTACCCATTTTAAAAGAACAACAACCCACTCCAGTGCAAGTATCTCGGGAGAATTTATACCTACATATCCATTTGCTTGAAGGCACTTAGCCATAAATCATGTGCCTCACAATACACTTGCATTAATTCTCTTAAAAGGCATGCCATGTTATGCTTATATATGAAGTGTAAAATTGTTGGAAGAGATTTGGAGGTGCCTTGCTCCCCTGTGGTGACCTGATGTAGATTCGTGGGAGGAGGGAAGCCCAGCACAGCAGGTAGTGGGAAAGCTGGTATGCTTAGAGAACCAAAAACTGGATGGACAGGGCAGACATTAGATGGACAGAGGGGAAGACAAGACAACAGTAGGGGAGGGAAGAAAGAAGAGGGATTGGAAGTATAAGAGTAAAGGGAGGGGAAAAAAAGATGACAGGATAGCTGTAGGAGCAAGTGCTGTATGTGTAGAAAAATCATGAAAGAGGACATTAAAGATGTAGGGGAGGGAGAAGTCCAAAAAGCCAGAGGGAGGTTTGTTGGGGGTGACAAGAAGAAAAGCTTAGATGATGTTTTAGAGTAGAGGCATAGAAACATAGAATGAATCAAAGTACCAGTAGGACCATCTTGTCTGCACTTATGTCCTGCCTATTGTTATACACTGGGCCCCATTTGGTCACAGGTGTCACTCCCTAGTCTTCCCCTGCCTCTAGTGATATACATATGTGCCTATCCCATGCATGCTTGATTATTCCTACTGTCATTGCTCCACCAACTCTTCTGGCAGGCTGTTCCAGGTATCCTCCACCCTTTCTGTGAAGTAGCATTTCATCACATCCCTCTTAAACACCATCCCCTCAAGCTTCATAGAATGCACCCTGTTCTGGTGCTCCCCCTTTGATAGAGACTACCTCCTTCTTGTTCACCTCCTCAAGGTAGTTATTGGTCTCAGTCATGTCAACTCTCACTCTCCTCTCACACTCCTCTAGGGACAACATGATGAGCTCATGCAACCTTTCCTCATATGGTTTCTCATGCAAACTCTGCACCATTTTGGAAGCCCTTTTCTGGACCGCTTCCACCCTGACAATGTCCTTGCAGAGGTGCAACCTCCAGAACTAGACATGGTACTCTAGGTGGGATCTCACTAGTTAACTATACAGTGGCAACGCCACCTACCTTCTCCTGCTAGAAATATCCCTCTCTGTGCAACCCAGCATCCAACTAGCCTTGCTACTATCTTGTTGTACTGTCCTGCCACCTTGGTAGCACCCCCCATCTTATACACAGCCCCTGAGTTTCCGTGCCATAGGTGAATGCCTTTGCACTTTTTGGTATTGAACCCAGCTGCCACACCTTCGACCACTCTCTAGTTCCCCCATATCCCTTTGCATTCTCTCCACCTCCTCCTGGGAGTCCACCCTGTTGCCAATTTTTGTGTCATCTGCAAAGAGACACACCTTCCCCTTCCAGTTCCTCAACAGTGTCAATTACGAAGACATTGGAAGACAGGACTTAGAACCGATCCCTGGGGTTCTCTATTGGCCACACTTTTGTCACCCAAGTGACTGCCATTTACCACCACTCTACCTCCTCAGTTTCAACCAGTTAGATACCCAGCTTACCAACTTTTCTCCCACTCCCCAGGTTGCTAAGTTTCTTAATCAGCCTCCTGTGTGGTACAGTGCCAAAGGCCTTACTAAAGTCCAGATAGGCCACATCCTCTGACCTCTCCTGATCCACCTCTCTAGTTGCCCAGTCAAAGACATCTCTGAGATATGTTTGACATGACCCCTCCCCATGAAGACATGCTGCTTGTGGTCCTGCAGTCCATTTGCCACCAGGTACTCTGTCAGTCTTCCCTTCAGCATGGTCTTCTGGTCTATAATTGCTAGCATCCTCCCTGCTGCTGCTGTTGTGCAGAGGGACCTGATTGGCCCTCTTCAAGTCCTCTGGAACTACTCCAGTCTTAGAAAAGGAGTGATATAAAAATGAAGTGAGTAAGACGAGGGGAGAGGAGAAAGGGGGGATTATGGGTAAGAGGAAGGGAGCTGAACCGGAACATTGAGAGGAATAAAGTGTAATAAGATTTACTGCAGGAATCAAGGAAGGGGAAGGAAAGGTCTAAGCAGAGACAGCAGTGGTCAATATATGGATTGCAGCTGAGGGCACAATGAGAGTAGCAGAGAGGGTCCAGCTTTGGCAAAATAGATCTAGGTACAGCACTGTACATCGAATCTGCATACTCAAATACCAGGAGAATCATCTTAATAACAGCCTCCTTGTGAACAAGGAGTGGGAGGTAGAATTTGTTGCCGTACATGGCAACAAGCTTGTTTCTTATACAGTATATGGCATCAACATGGTAGAAAGACAAGACTTAGATTCACCCACACCCTGAGATATCTGAAATAGGGATCTTCGAGGGTGGAACCATATAGAGTCCATACTATTAAGGTAGTGTGGAACCAAGCAAGCACCTTTTTACTGTCAAAGATCATAGAAACCATTATTTAACATTGAGTAAAAGTAGGTAAGAGCTGAACCAGTGGTAAATATATTCATAGTCATGCTAATTAGTAAGTTCAGCTCAGGGAACATGGCTCCAGAAGCAAAAAGCAAAGTTATAAGCATCAAATTGTCTGCATCATTTCAGATATGTTATAATATTTCTGAAAAACATCTCTCTGACATCTGTCAGGGGTCTATGCCCTGCTCATGTTCTTGGTGGTATAAACCAGCAGAAGAAACAACAGACAGTGGCATATATGGTTATAAACTTGTTTATTACACAAAAAGCAGACTTATGCCCTAAGACAGGTCTTACCAAATAGACACTGTGAAATCGAGTTTCCCAATACCACAAGGTATGAAGATGGTCTCAGAGAGAAAATGTAATGCATAGAATAGATACATAGAGTAAGCACTGTCGGCAGATAAGGGCCTATAGCCAACCCAGTCTACCCGTTTGAGCTTCTATGTTCCCTTTACGTTTTTCTAGAAGTTTGTTGCCTCTTACCCTGACCTCCAGGATTCCCTTATGTCTATCTCATGCATTCTTAAATCCTGTGATTGTTTCAGCCCCCACCACTTCCTCTGGCAGCATGTTCCACTTGTCAACCATCCTTTCTGTGAAGAAATTCTTCCTCACGTTTCCTCTGAATCATCCTCCCTCCAACTTCATCCCATGCCCTCTAGTCCTGGAACACTTTTTTGCTCGAAAATAATGTATTCCTGCACCCTGTTCCACCATGTAAGGTACTTGTATGTCTCTATTATAGCCCCTCTCTCCCTCCTCTCTTCCAGGGAGTACATATTCAAGTGCTTCAATCTGTCCTCATAGGACTTGTGATGCAATCCCTGTACCATCTTTGTTGCCCTCCTCTTAACCTTCTCCACCCTGTCTATGTCCTTACATAGGTAAGGTCTTCAGAACAGTACACTGTACTCCAGGTGAGACCTCACTAGTTCCTTGTATAGTGGAATTATGACTTACCTTTTCCTGCTGGTGATGCCCCTGCCTATGCATCCTAGCATCCTATTTGCTCTACCTGCTGCCTTGTCACACTGTTTCCATACCTTGAGATCATCAGAGATGATGACCCCAAGGTCCCTGTCCTGCTTGGTGCATGCTATATCCTCACACCCCAACTGATATGTTGTTTCAGTGTTTTTCTGTCCCATATGCATTATCTTGTACTACTTTGCATCAAATTTCAACTGCCAAACCCTTGACAATTCTTCAAACTTCTGCAGGTCCCTCCTCATTCTGTCTACACCCTCTGACATGTCCACTGTGTTACACAGCTTCGTGTCAAACCCGTAGCAGTGTACAAGTTTTTGCTTAGTTGTTCTCCCCCACCCCCCACTCCACCCCACCCTTTCAAGGTTAGGTGTCCATTCATACGATGTAAATAAATTCCGGTACCCTAAATCTTAATTTCTGTTCATCGGGGTTTAAGATTACATTCATATGTAGAGTACTGACCACTCAGAGCACTACATAATGGCTGATAAATAACTGTAAATTAATTAGCACTTTCATATTGAAAAGGCCTCCTAGCCTATGTACAAAAAATGGCATTCATTTTGTTGATAAAAATAAAGGGATGAAGTGAGGAAATAAAATGACACAGTTAAAATGAACTAATGCTTTTGAACTCGAGGTGGCTTATGTGGAACAGTTGCCTCTCATTGTGACTCAAATTTGGTTATTAAAAAAAGGGTAATTGAATACGTCATTACTGCTAAGAATGGCAATACCCTTGGTGTGTCCTTTTTTTAAAGCTGTCAAGGTACAAACAACATACAAGAACTTGCTTTTAAGCACTGAGAAGCTGTCTTTGCTGAAGCATGTAAAACGACTTAACATGAAGCTGTCTCTTCAAACAGCTGGTTGAAGTGTGGATGACACCTTCTTATATGCAACAAAATATTAAAACCAATTAATTTGATTAAAAAAAATGGTCAGATTAGGTGGGCCAAGCGGTCCTTATCTGTCGTCAAATTCTATGTTTCTATGTCATCAGCGACAGGGAAATTCTGCCTTCTAGGTCCTGTGCAATGTCACTGATGAAGACATTGAATAGGACCAGTCCCAGCACTGATCCCTGTTGTATCCCACTGGTCACTCTTCCCCCTGTGGAGTGACAGCCATTTACCATCACCCTCTGTGTCCTGCCACCCAGCCAATTACCCACCCACTGCACTACTGTCCTTCCCACTTCCATATTCCCCAATTTGTTTAATTGCCTTCTATGTGGCACAGTGTCAAAGGCCTTGCTGAAGTCCAGATAGACCATGTCCACTGTCCTCCCCTGAGTCACCTCCTTTGTCACCCAGTTGAAACATTCAGTGAGGTTGGTCTGGCATGACCTCCCCCTGGTGAAACCATGCTGCCTTGGGTCCTCTAGTCTGTTGGTAATCAGATGTTCCACCAATCTCTCCTTCAGTAGTGCTTCCATAATCTTCCCCACTACTCAGGTCAGGCTGACTGGTCTGTAGTTCCCTACTTCCTCTTTGTTTCTACTTTTGTATAAGCGGACTACATTTGCTGTCCTCCAGTCTTTGGGTACCTCTCCTGTTTAAAGTGATTTACTACAGGATTGCCAGAGGTTCAGCCACCACCTTTCATAGTTTCTTTAGGACCCTGGGGTGCATTCCATCTGGCCCCATTGCTTAATGACTCTTATTCCTTCCAGTTTCTTTAGGACTCTTTCCCATGTAAATGGACTTGTGTCCATTTCTGCACCATTCCCACCCCTTGTACTCCATTCAGGCCCATTACTCCCCTCTTCCTCAGTAAAGACTGAGCAGAAATATCTGTTCAGTATGTCAGCATTACTGTTGCCATCCTCCTTGCAATCCCCATCCTCCCCCTTCAGTCTCACTATCCCTCCCTTTGCCTTTCCTTTTTCACTTACACACCTGTAAAAGATTTTGACCCCTCTACCCACTGATTTTTCAATATACTCTTCTGTCTCAGCTTTGGCGTCCCTTACTAATCTCCCTGCCTCCCTTTGCTTCTCCTGGTACTTCTCCCTGTGCCCTTCTGCTTGCTTCTTTTTGTATTGCCTGAATGTGATCTTTTTGACTTTCACTTTCTCTGCTACCTCCTTGGAAAACCATAATGGCCTGATCTTCCTTTTCCCCTTGCTCACCTGCGCAATGCAAAATTCTGATGCTCTTGTAATCCCTGTTTTAAATATTGCCCACTGTTCCTCCACCTCTGATTCCCTCCCCTTTCCCATTAGTGCCTCTTTCAAGCATGGCCCCATTTTGCCAAAGTCTGCCCTCCTTAAATCCATGATATGTGTTTTTGTGAGGTTTGGTTCTGCTCCTTCTGTGATTAGAAACCACAGTGATTGGTGGTCTTTGTTCCCCAGGTGCTCTCCCACTGTTACCCCTATCACACTGTGCCCATTTGTGAGCACAAGCTCCAGTGTTGCCTTCTGTCAAGTTGGTTCAAATGACCAGTAGCAACTCTTACTTTCAGAGGAAAGTTAGATACATACAACAAGACCTATTGGCCAAAAGTTAGGTGGCTCTACAGCATTATCTATAGATGTATAAAATGTGTAAAATCAGCTAAAATAAGAACAAAGACTTATACGTAACATAGAAAATAGGTGTGGTGTTACATAAATCTGCATGATGGCAGTGTAGGCTATATAATGACTCATCTGAAGAATATACAGAGAACACAGAAAATATACAGTATATTCTCAGCATGTTACTTATGCGTTACTAGCAATGATCACAGTAATAGTGTCCCTGGTAACTTACTCTTATACAGTAAGTACCAGTGTCCTAAATCTTAGTACTAATTATGCATAACATAATATATATTATCAGCGGTGCACAGTGGGTTGCCAATAAGGGTGAGGGGACCAAGCCTAACACATCGCTACTGCCATATTGCAGCCAGTCACATAGAAATATAGAAATGTAGAAACAGAATCTGATAGCGGATAAGGAATGCTTGGTCTGCCTAGTTGGCCCATTTTTTTCCTACCTTCATTCTTTCTGCAGACCCTACTTGATCTACAGTAAAGCTCTTCCCATCTTCCTTCCCTCTATGATTCTCTTGTGCCTATCCAAGGCATTTTTGAACACAACCACTGTTTTCACCCGCACCACCTCCACTGGAAGGCAGTTCCAGGAATCCACCACTCTTTCCGTGAATAAGTACTTCTTCACATTGCTGCTGAATCTACTCTATTGCAGCTTCATAGCTTGTCCCCTTGTTCTAGAGAACCTGTTTGTTCTGAAAAATACTCCCCTTCTGTACCTTCTTTATCCCATGAGGTATTTAAAAGTCTCTATTTTATCCCCCCTCTCCCTCCTGTCTTCCAGGGTGTACATGTTGAGGTCCTTTAGTCTCTTGTCATTGGGCTTTTGATGCAGACCCTGCACCATTTTAGTTGCCCTCTTCTGGACTGCCTCCACTCTTTTAATGTCCTTCCTGAGATGTAGTCTCCAGAACTTGTCACAGTACTCAAGGTGAGATCTTACCAGTGATCCAGAAAATGACAAGACCACCTCCCTTTTTCTGTTTGTGATACCACTTTGTATACATCCCAGCATTGCCCTAGTCCTCCCAACTGCCTTGTCTCAATGACTGGCAATGTTTATGTCATCTGATATTATTTCCCCGAGGTCTCTTTGCTGCTTGGTCATTGTCTTTCCATCTTATCTTCTGTGCTCTTCTGGCAAGCTGGCTGGTTGTATCAGTCCATCCTTTTTGGCACTGTGGCTGTCCCAAGTCTTCCTGCTCTCAGTCCTCTGAGCCCTTGGGCAAGTCATAGGTGCCAGTGGGGGGGCCGGCTTCATTAAGCCCCAACCCCTGGTTTTTCCACTGATTTTCTCCCACCCTTGTTCCCTTGAGCTCCAGACAAGGCCAGGTGTGCAAGTGGAGGTGCACATGCATGCCTTGGCCAGAGATGGCTCTGCTCCTCCCACCCCTGGCCTCGCGCCTGGCCCCCCCAACACCCACACCATCATCACACCTCCACACAATGGTGGTCAAAGGCCGAGAGAACCAACCTTCCCAGTCTGGGACAGGAGAGCTGCCTGGTGCTGCTTGATCCTCACCAAGCCCTCCCCTCTGGTCGACCTCCAGTGACCTGTGCTCATCACTGAACACTGGTCACTGGTGTGGCAGGAGGTAAAGCCCAACACTTCAGCCCTCCATGTCACTGGGCTGGCTGTGCTTGTTCATTGTCAATAACACTCCACCCATTTTGTACTTTGCCCTAGGTTTCTGTGTCCCAAGTGCATTATTTTGCACTCTTTGCATTAAAACTCAGCTATCACTCCTCCTGTTTTATCAGATCTCTGCTTATTAGTTCCACCCACCCCCCAGATTGTCCATCCTATTACAGATCTTTGTGTCATTCGCAAAGAGGAAGACCTTCCCCCCAGCTCCTCTGCTATGTCACTGAACCCTGAGACACCCTGCTGGTCACCTTCCCTTCTTCAGACCAAACTCCTTTTACTAATACTGTTTTTCTCCTATCCCATAATCAATTTGTTACCCAGGTTACCACCTTCTCACCCACCGCCAAGCTACCTAGCTTGCTTACCAGTCTCTTATCTGGAATGGTGTCAAAAGTCTTACCGAAATCTAGGTTGGCCATGTCTACCACTCCTCCTTGATCCAATTGCTTGGTCACTCAGTCAAAGAAATCTATCCGATTTGTTTGGCATCACCTCCCCTTATGAATCCATGCTGCCTCAGTCCTTGTAACCTGTTAGATTCAAGATAATCTACAGTAATTTCCTTTAACAGTGTTATATTTAATTTACTCACCACTGATGTCAGGTTGATAGGCCTATAATTGTCAGGCTTTTCCCTGCTACCACTTTTTTGAAGTGGGACTACATCTGCCCTCTTCCAATCCTCTTGGACCTCTTCAGTCCCAGTAATCTGTTAAACAGGACTGTCGAAGGCACAGTCAGTACCTCTCTGAGCTCCATCAACACCTCTGGATGCACCCCATCTGGACCCAGAACTTTGTCCACTTTCAGGTTCACAAGTTCTTTCAGGACTCTCATCAGAAAAAAAGTATGTCCATTTCCCTGCCACCAAAGCTTTTTTTGCAGCCCCTAAACTTCCCTTCTGCTGTGAACACTGAGCAGAAGAATTTTTTCAAGACGTCTGCCTTTTCCTGGTCACCCTCTGCACAGTTCCCCTTCCCCTTCCATTTTAACCTTTCAATCCCTGCTTTTTTTCTTCCTTTTTTCGCTTGCATATCTAAAAAATGTCTTGTCCCTATTTGATACTGCTTTAGCTAGTCTTTCTTCAGTTTGCACCTTTTGCACTCCTTACTGTTTTGTCTGCTTCTTCTTCTTTTCATGATGCACCTCTCTATTCTGCTGTCTCTCTGTCTCTTTGTACCTCTAAATGCAACCCTTTTAGCCTTTACCTTTTCTGACACCATCTGAGAACCATAGAAGTCTTCTTTTCTTCTTGCTTTTGCTCACTTGCTTGATGCAGAGATGTGTTGCCTTCACCGTGCCCTCTTTTAGTTTGGCTTACTGTTCTTATAGCCCCCCCCCCCCCAGTTATCCCTCCACCAGGTCATCCCTGAGGTATTCACCCATCTTTATAAAATCAGCCCTTCTGAAATCCAGGTCCTTCACATGTGAGAAGTTCGATACTGCAGCCTACCTTGTGTTAAACAACACTTTATGGTGATGACTGGTCCCACGGTGACTTTCCACCTTAACATCTGCAACACAGTCCCTGTTAGTGAAAGCCAGATCCAGTATTGCCCCATTGTGCTTGGGTTCACTGAACAATTGCCTGAGGAATGCCCCATACAGGGCATCTAGGATCTCTCTGCTTCTAGTTGACACTATAGTTAGGAGGTTCCAATCTACATTTGGCAGATTGAAGTACCCACCAGCAGCACCTCCTGCTTTTCAGCCATTTTGCCAGTTGCTTCCAGCAGTACTTTATCTAGCCCCTGTCACTGTTCCAGAGGTCTGTAGATCATGCCTGTGCAAATAGCAGCTCCATGCCCTGACTCAAGGGTGACCCACAATACCTCTGCCACCCCCAAATTCTCTGTATCCCCATGACTTGTATGCTTTCCTTACCCAAAGCAAAACACTCCCACCTTTTCTTCCCACCCTGTTCTTTCTGAACTGAGTGTAGACTGGTATGAACATGTCCCAGTCATAGTTATCAGTGCACCATGACTCGGTAATGGCCACAATAACCAGGTTGACTTCTGTCTTGATGGCCTCTAGGTCCAGGATCTTATTTCCTAGACTTCTAGCATTAGCACACTGCAATCCATAGGAGCTAAGGGACATGGAACTGATTTAGTATATCCTTGGCATTAGGGTATATCCCTGGTTGATATCGGTAGCCAGGAAGGAAAAAAAAATCTATGAAAAAAAAATTGGATGCAGTATTCTTTGTGAGGCCTTATCAGGGACCTGTACAAGGGGGAGGATCCCCTACATCTTTATTCTAGCCAAGCCTCTACCTGTACACCTCAACAGTCTATTGGCCTTTCTTAATGCCTTGCTGCACTAAGAAAAGACTCCAGTCTTCTACTGTTGATAACCCCAAAGTCCCTGTCCAATGTAATGTGAAGCACCCTAACCCTATGAATCCTATCCTTAGCTTGAGCTTTTTGGCATTGAATTTTAGCTGCTAAATACTGAATCACTTTTCCAGTCTTTCCATGTGTTCCTTCATACTGTCCTGCAAATGTTTACTCCTTTTCCCTTTCCTTCCCTAGGCCTCATATCTATATATAATCCCTTGTTTTACCCTCTCCTACCTTTGGCCTCCTATCTATATATTACCCCATGCTACCAGGCCCCTCCCCCAACCTTACACCAAGCTTTTCTATTGCAGCTAACAGGGTTAAAGTTAAAACTCTTCCTTGTATTGCCTGTACATACTTTACTAAATGTTTGTAAATGTACACATCTTTATAACATTGTATATTGCTACGTATTACCTCCCTCAAATTTTGTGTGCACTTTGTTTACTGGTAACCAAAGATGCCTTATTATGTGATACTCTTTTTCTTTGTATATGAGCCTATGTAAGGTTTTTTTGTCTTTGTACAAGCTTCAGGACCTCCTTGTGAATGAGCTTGCTCAATGAAGTTTTCCTGCAATAAACCTGAACTTGAACTTAATTTGTGAAGAGACACCCTTCCCCTTTTTTCCCCCCCATGTCACTGATGTATATATTAAAGAATGTAGGTCCCAGAACTAATCCCCGAGGAATATCATTCATGACTCTGTCTCCAGAGACCATTTAGGATCACTCTCTGATTCCTTCCATATGGCCAAATACCAATCCACCTAGTGAGTTTTCACCCAGTCTGAGACCTCCCACCTTCTTTACTAGTCTTCTGTATGGTACTGATTCAAAGAGCTAACTGGAATCCAGTTCAATGATATCACCCAGCTGACCTTTGTCTGCTGCCTAGGTTACAGCATCAAATACGTTAATTACATTAGTCTGACATCACCTGCCTGTCACAAAATCTTTCTGACTTATATGTTGTAATGCATGTTGCATTAGGAAATCCACCATCTTGTCACTGAAAATGTTTTCAAATAGTTTATCAGCAATGGAGGTCAGACTTACTGGTCGGTACTTCCAAGGGTCATATCAGTCCCCACTCTTGTGCAGTGGAATCACATCAGTTTCTCTCCAATCTGGTGGTATAATCCTGACTGCAAGGAACAGTTGAACAGGTGTGCCAACAGTTCCACCAAGGTTTGTCTGATTTCCTTAAGAAAATGGGGTGAATACCATTGCAGCCTGGTAAATTGTTGCAGTACTTTTAAGACTCTTAAGACCTTTAGAAAATTGTTTATCTTGGATTTCCCCTTTCCTCTAACAACTGTTAAAATCATTTGCATGGTCATCTGTGATGCTAGCAATAAATAGTCCCTGGTCTGTCCCCTTCTGGATGGAGTCAGTGAACTGCTAAACAAATATTATTGTTGAACTGGATTTATAGAAGCCAGACTGGAAAAGGCAGATGAAGGCAGAGGAGACATGAAAGGAGAATAGCTAAGATGACAAGTTTTTCCTGCGCTTTTGCCGCCAGGCAGAAGAGAGTTGGGAGGTTTCTTACCTGTGATGATGGATCACCCTTTGTGAAGGGGGAAACCTTTAGCATGGTTTTAAGTACTAGCATCCATAGAAAGGTGAAAAGAAAGGTTTAGAAGTGAGGAGACATAGAGGGCAATGAAAGTGGTTGAGAAGTGACGTAGTTTATAATTGAAGTAATCTGGGCTGCCATTCTTGAATAGAAACATGGGAAGTTGGAAACATCATTTCACGAAATTCTTTGTAAAGATTCCTGGCTTGGCTAATTACCAAGTTTCTACCTTGGGTAGTTCACCACACAGTGGAGCGTCCACTTGACTTAGAGGCTTCTTAAAAGTTACTGTGTTAATAAGTGTAATTGTCAGTTAAAAAAAATCTATTCTTAACGTTTGGTTGTTCCTTGATGCCACTTGTTTCTAGATACCTGTAATCATCTACTCTGTATTTCTGCTGCAAAATCTTGCCTATTTGCTAAAAAGAAGCTTTTATTTACTGACATTTGCACTTATCAATAAAGTAACTTTCAAGAAGTCCCTTAAAAGAGTTGTGTTAAACACATTATTGGAGAAAGTTGTACAGTATTACCCAGCTCACAGCTTACCTGCACAAGCATAATCTCTAATCTTTAGCTCAACATTGCTTTAGGCAGGGAAACAGTACCTTTGTTGCCATGGTCAAGCTTACTTCTTTCCTTGGCCATAAGGCAAAATGATTGGGTCCATATTCATAGATCTGACTAAGGTGTTCAACCTTGTGGACCCACCATTGCTTTGTACTAAGCTTCATGAATTGAGAGTCTCTCCTTACTGCGCTAATCTGTTGTCAAAACTACTTTAGCTGCAGAAAGCAACTTCTCAAATTTGGAAAGGTGATCTCAGATGCCGCATGCACCCTAATGGGTTTTACAGAGAAAGATATATTATGTCCCATGCTGTTCTCACTATACATTACAATTTACCACTTAGCATTTCCTCATGTATTCCCCATCTGTATGCAGATGGTCTTGCCCTTTGATATAGCTCAAATTGTACTGATGACCTTAACAGACACAACATTAATCTGGATTTTACATTACTTTAGAACTGACTTTTACAAAGTAAGCTTGTTTTAAATGTAAGAAAAACTAAGGTCATGTTGTCTGGATCTGCACCAAAACTGCATGGTGGATGTAATTGACTATCACTGTGAGAGGAGGATGGCTTGCCCTATTTAAACTGCAAAGCAAACTGCACTGGATAAGTGTAAAAGTATTTTTATATTTTAGGAGGTTAAGGTGCTGCTATAAAGGAAGAATGCCCTCCAGGATGGGTATTATGCTGGGATAACATCCTGCCTCAGGTGGTTGGGCCAGAGGCTGCAGGCCAAGGGCATCCAGCACTCAAGAAGGGATGTTATCCCAGCATAACACCCATCCTGGAGGGTATTATTACTAATATACAATGGCTTGTTTACATTTACATTAGAAAAATAGTTAGAAAATACTGTTTTGTTTGTATTTTTGTAGGTTTTTTAATGTGGAAGGATATTAATGTGAAAAGTAGTGCCTTTTACTTTTTGTACAGCAGGTGGAGCTGTTATTCTCTGTATCTGTTGTAGGTGTCTAATAGTTGCCCACCCACCCACTCACCCACCCCAGGTGGCTGTCTTGGTGTTGTCATAGTGGGTTTCTTTTTTACTTTACTCTCTCATTCTTGGTATTGCTCCGTGTATTTACAAAAAAAAAAGAGAGAGAGACAGATGGAAGATGAGCTGAATGGCGAGAGAGCATTAGTGCAAGGGGTGCATGCTGACTGTTGAAAGGTGCTGAAGCTCACTAGCTTGTTCAGCTTCTTCTTCATCAGGATCATGTGCTGTTTTACTGTTATGTTTATTTGTTTCTTTAAAATAAAGGTAAGAGCAGACTTAAAGTCCATCACTGTGGAAGCATGTAATGGAGGAAGCAGGAAGTAAAGGCAAGGGTGGTGTTGGTGAGGCGGGCACCAGGGAAGGAGTGGGAGACTGCTGTAAAGCTAATACCATAGATGGCTTTCAATTCAGTTTTTTTTTCTTTTTTTTTGAAAGTAATGGAAAAGAAACAAAGTTTGTTTGGGAGGACGTGTCAAAGCTGTGCCTTCAGTACTGTGAAGCCAATTGGAAGCTTGACTTTCATTTTGAGTGGGAGCAGGAAGCAAGGATGACTGCGGGTGGATTTTTTTTTTACTTTTCATATAGTCATGACTGTACTGGGACTAGAGATGGGATATTATACTGGGATATCATCCCGGGCCCAGTCCCAGTCTGACCAATCAGGGACCAAGATTCTCTCTTGCCACTGAATTATAAAAAAATAGTACTACAGGCATTAGGAATGGTTAACAATTTAACAAGTAAACATAGAAGTTTGAAAGCTGTATAGTTTCATCAGAATGAAGGGACTATCATAAGAACATTTAACATACAGTATAAAGCTAATACAGCCCGATTAACCATAGCATACACCAAGCAGTATGTCAGCATGCAAAGTGATTTCATGTTGTCTGTAAGTGTGATGAAAGTCAATAGTTCTGGTTATTTCTACAGGGGTTTAATGAAACAGTAAAGATATTCACAAGAAATTTAGTATAAAATGTATGCTTAAGGAGTGGAAGAGTGCTGATCTATCACTGTTAGTGCAAAATTATAATTGATGTCTGACATACAGCTGAATTAAGAGAAAGAGGGGGCTAGTACAAGGTCAGTTATTTAATAATAAAACATTCTAAAAATACTGTAGAACTAATATATTTCACTTTCTTTTTATTTTCACTATATTCACTGACCATTATGAAACTGCAAAAATAACATAAAACTGAAGCAAGTTTTAAGTGAAAAAAAATGAATGCTTATACACTCATCAAAATGATGGTTGCTTTCTGTTGCCTGCCTGTTTAAAAATGAAACTCATAAATAGTGTTCCCTCTTTGATGTGAAATTGCTGCAAAATCGGCAAAATTGCCAAGCAAACTTTTTCGTGAAATTTTGCCCACAAATTATCTCCCTGCTGGTGGTGTCTAGTGGCCCCCCCAGCCAATCACTGGTTAACATGAATAAATAGCCCCCACCAGTTAACTTTTATTTTTCCTGATCTCTGACTCTAATCCTAAAAATAATTTTAGTCCCCACTTCCTGGTGTCTAGTGGACCCCCACCCTGTCTTCAGATAGTGCCGCCTCCCCTCAGTACCCCTATTGGGCCACGGAACAGCTTCCATTCACCTCCATGGCTGGTAGCTCGACTGAGCACTTCCATGAATGAGCACACGTTTGTACAAGAACATGCTCATTCATTGATGTGCTCAGTCAGTTTGCTGGCCATAGAGGTGAATGGATGGCTATGCCAGTGGTCCAATCAAGGTATGGGGGAAGTGGGGTGGGTGCTATCTGATGACAGGGTAGTGGGTCCACTAGACACACCAGGGAGTGGGTATTGAAATTTATTTTAGGATGGGGGGTCGGGGAAAATAACGAGTTAACTGGAGGGGGGCTTGTTTTATTCACTTGGGCTGGTGATTGGCCGGGGGGACCACTGGACACCAGGGAGAATTAATTTTAGTGGAAATTTGAGCTGGTGAGTGGCAGGGGGGACCACTAGCTAGGAGTTATTATTGTAGAAAAATTTCACCCGTGGGTGGTAAAATTACGCCTGGGCATGGAAAAATTTCACCAGCTCGGGGTAAAATTTTGCTCACTACACAGGTGAAATTTTGTTTTTCGCTCAGCTAAACGGAGGCAGTATAGCGCAGTAGTTTAAGGCTCTAAGCTGCAAATCTGGAGACCTAGGTTTGAATCCCAGAGCCCCCACTGGCATACTGTGTGACCCTGAGCAAGTCACTTAACTTCTTTGTGCTCCTAGGTCACACCTGTAAACAAGCTTCAGCTTAGTGTGTCTCTCCTGGTTAAAAAACAAACAAATATTTCATGAAATGCCCGAATTACGCAAAATATTTAGCAGGACAAAATTTTCCAGTTTTGCACAACACTAATTTTGCTATAGCCTAAAAACATTTGCCTAATGGTTACCATGTTTCTTAACCTAATACTGTCAACAATAATGCATTTCAAGCACTGTCTGGTTGCCTCACACATGACTTAGTGACTAACAGAATCATGTGTTAGCTGATAAAATTAAGCAATATTGCTCTTTTTCCTGAGTCCAGAACTAGTAATAACTTTCACTTTTTTATAAAAGGAGACAACTCTGCCTGAGTATAACTACAGCCGCTTGTACCCACTGCACACCAGCAACTATGATCTCTATAAATCACAATTCTGTTACTGCAAGTGCTTAACACATTATGGATTCCACTGCTGCCCAGAGTCAAGAGTTCTAGGACTGAAATATTAATTCTCTTAGCACCCTGTAAATGTTATAAAATTTGAATTTCTGCTTTATTCTGTATAATGTGAACCAAACTATATCTTATCTGTATCTATAGGTATACCCAGCATCCATGAAAATTATGGGCAGTGAATATGCTGCCTCCGCTTGCACCACTAAATATGTTCAATGTGAAATATGCAGTGCTCTATAGTTAAGAACAGGAGATAGTAGACCATAGCAAATTAGTATATGAAATTTTCAGTAACAGAAGCAATGTGAGCAGGCACTCAGCAGAGTATAATAAAGAGTTACTATCTGCACAGCACTCACACTAAAATGAGCAAGTGAAAATCTGTTGAGGCGCCTATAAATGTATAATTGTTGTTGGCCAATATATAAGAATTCTGTGTTGTGATATTGTAAATATAAATATATTATAACGAATATAGGGCCCCATATTCAAAAGGATAGTGCTGACTGTTGGAACATTGCCCATATTCAAAGGGCACATTTGCAGGAAAAAACCCTGACAGTGCCGGTGTGCAGTACTGTACGCTGCACCAATGCAAATGAGGGATCTCTCATGTATATGCGACGCAGTGCACAATTCAGTGATTTCAAAAGTGCTTAACACCAATTTGCAAAGCACAGGGAAACATTTCTGAAACCTAGCCCTTATGGGTGTGCAGATGCGGTGGGCACCATGCACCAAATCCATGCACCCTAGGGCAAATACATTCCCCGGTGTCCAGTGGTTCCCCCCATCCCCAATCCCTTGTAACAAAAAACAAATCCCCTCCCTGGTGTTCAGTGTCCCCCCATCCCTGATCCCAGTAAAAAGTAAAATATTCATCCTCTCCCTGGTTGCTAGTGGACCCCCTTGATGTCCCTGATTCATTGTATATAGAGCATTAACAACCTCCCTGGTAGTTAGCATTCCCCAAACCCTAATCCTTTGTTGCATAAATTAAAACAGTTACCCAGTGAATAGAGGTCCCCTTCCTAACCCTGATTCTTTGTTGGATAAAACAAAACAGTTCCCTGAGGAACACTGGACAGCAGGGCAGTGTTGACAGTTTCATATACATGGGCTCAGAGATGGGGAGGGGGGATCACTAGACACCAGGGAAGGGATGTATATTTTACTTTTTATGGGGATCGTGAGAGGAGGGAACCACTGGACCCCAGAGAGTTCTGTTATTTAACCATACAGGGGACATTGGGTATTGGGAGAAGGGGAATGGTAGTCATCAGGGAACTGTTTTATTTTATTCTACAAAGGACTGGAGTTAGGGAGGGGATGGCTAGCCTGCAAGAAATTGGTATCATCTTCAATAAAGGATCAAGGTTATGGACGGGGGACTGCAGCCCGGTGCAATTGGGCCATTGTGCAGCATGCAGATGATCCCATAATGATCAGGCAATGGGCCCGTTAATGCCATGCATGTTCAGTGGCCTCATCTGCATGCTTAGGCTGAATATGGCCCATACAGGCTGTGGTGCTAACCAGTGTATGCCATGTTTTACCCCTATAAGCAGTATTCAGCCCTGTGCTCTGGTAGCACAGCACAAGGTATGGCGACTGATTGCAATGTGCTGCACTACAACAGTCCGAAATTCAGACAGACAGCACAGTCTGTTTGGATCACACTATCTGTTTACGTATTGTGTCAGAGTCAGCCAGCCTTATTTTTTGGATGGTGCACCGGTTTGCACTGCGCAGCTGGCCAGCTCTGAATATGGGGCCCATACTGTTTTATTCTGGAGCATGACACTAATAATTTGGTAAGGAGAAAAAGGGCAAAGCAAACTCTGACATCTGATAAGGTAAAATCTTTAGTAAACCTTATAATACATTACAATGTACAAAGGATTTATCTATCTTAATGCTTTTTTAAAATGACAAGAAATAATCTAGTAGTTTCATTGGCCAAGAGCTGTCACCGGACTGTACAATAAGTCTGTTTAAATGCATGGTCAGGTGCTAAATCTGATTTTCTGCTCCAAGGAAACTAAGATGCCTAAATATATCACTGCACCTGTACCCTAAAATGAAACTAAAAAAAATGCCACTAGCCACCGTGTTTAAAATCTTTGCCTCTACTACTACCATATTTTAAAGTCAATAAAAAACATTGTTCTCAATCTTACAACACACAAATTACAATAATAGAGTTACAACACATTCTCAAAAAGATTCAGACCACTTACTAAAAATGCTGCATCTCATAATATATGAAAATAAACTATGTGGCCTCCATACAAAAAATAAAATCATTATTTTTACTTGGCCCACCCCCCAACCCCACTTTGACACCACTCAACACTGCAAGGTGGCTGACAACTGCATTCAACCATACATTTTAAATATTGTAATTCTAGTAGATAATCCCACAATATTTCACTGTCCTACTCACCGTGACATCTTGTGTTGCTAAGCTGCCATTCATCACACACAAGTCACACATACCAGTTATGAGCTGTGGAGGAAGGGACTGTCATCCATGCCACAAAATTGGCAGAGCAGGCTTTCAAAGTCCATACTCAGATGGCTCTTATTCACTAAGTCATCAGCCAGAATGGAAATCTTCAGAATGCTGCATGCGGAGGAAGAGGAGAGCTCTTAGGCAGGTGCAACTTCAAGTGGGGCACAGGGCCAATTCTCAATGTGATTAACAGGTCCAAACCCTATGTGTAGCATGTCACTTGAGCAATGCAATTTGGGCAAAGTTATTTGCAAGAATAGAAATAGCGAAATCAAAATGAGCGATAGGCACATTACAGCGACCGGCACATTACAGCCACGCCACATATTCATCAATCCGCAGATTCAATGTGCATCATGGAGTGAGAATCTTAGAGATGGGAGGGTGCAGGGGGGCAGAGGCCCCCTACAAAACATGGAGAAATGTGCATTTGCCTTAATGCACCTGTTGTAGATTAGGAAGAGGTGCAGCTGGGTGATAAATTGGATGAGTTGCAGGCTGGGACATACCGTAAGATGGCAGTGGAATTCCCCCTTAGTCAGTGAAGCATGCCAATGTTTCTGTGTGGGGGTTTCATATATCAGAGAGACAAAGAGGTTGGTGAAAAGGTCTACTGGTGATGTGAAGAGTACCACCATTATTGGTGCCCCGCCTGTATCCATACAATTGCTGACCATGTTGTGGCTGCATTGATTACCTACACAGTTCAGCATATAATTTTCAGCTTTGGGTGTAATTGTTTAGCTGAAATGTGCTTCCTTATTCTGTAGCATCACCCAAATTGCCTTTGCTAAAAGATTTTCACTCAAATTGGAGTTGCTTTAACAGATTTGCCCAAATGACATGGAACCTATCTGTGAGGTGGGTAGAGGAAGCTCTTCATTAGCCATGGCTTGAAGCAGGAGAGACCACCAAATCCAGTGGCAGAAAATGAGTGGTGCTCTGTGTAGTGTGGGGTTGGGGCTCTTAAATCACCAAGACAAAACAGGACTAATTTTTTAAATACTGCACTACAACAATTGGGAGGCATTACTATATAACGAATACAAAGGAATCTCAAACAAGAAATCAGCACCACAAAGCACCATAGAGAAAGAACAAAGTAACTTGCTACACTGTGCCACCAGCAGGACATTGCCTTGGACTATTTTCTTAAAAGTTTTTATTTAAAAAAATATTTTCACAAGAATGCTTTCATAATTTTAATCCGGTCCAGGCCTCCTCCTCACTCATGAACTTCCGCACCAGGCTCAAGTCCCATCTGCTGACCTCAAGCGCATGCCACTGCCATGGCAGTTAAAGCTCCTAAAGTACTCACCTCCTCTCCAACTCCCATCTCCTAGCTTAACCTTCTTACTACCTGCCTTATACAGACTGCTCGCCAGAGGCCACGTGTAATCCCTGAATAAACTATATGCAAAGTACTACCAATTGCTTACATGTCATGATGATAACCATGCCTGAACCCATGCCTGCATCCACTGCTTTTCTTTTACCGTGCCTTTAAGCCATGCCTGTATCCACTGCTTTTCTTTTACCATGCCTGTAACCATGCCTGTATCCACTATTTTTCTTTACTGTAACCACCTCATGATGTAACTCACAATGGCTCAAATGTTCCTTATGTCCTTGTTCATTCTTATTACTTGTATTGTTATCCTGGGTTGCCCCTGATAAAGGGACCTTCGGGGCTCAGTGTGCCTACCTGGTCACCAAAATGTAATAAATAGATAGATAAATAAATACATATTTGTAGCATTTGAGCAAAATGAGCCATTAGAAAATGCAATAAGCTACTCCAGGGTGTGTGTGTTAAAGGATTTTAATGCACTTTCTAGGGGTGTGAGGACACTCAACCTTTGGCCTTGTGCCTTACTATGCCCCTGGGGTGTGCATTAAAATCCTTTAGTGCACACCTGTCATGCCTCATAACTTACTTAAATGTTTTACAGTGGTCAGTGTCTAGTTGAATCCTTTTTTCTATTGTAATTTAACAAGCTATTAGAACATATATATCCTGACATAAGGATGTGAAGCATATTTGCAACAATGTAAAAAACTGCTTGTAATGTATTTTCTGAGATACCTGCATTTTTTTAATGTAATGAAGTATATTAGCAATTAAGAAGCTTTTTTAACTCTATAGGTGAATGTTGCACAATAGTAAGCATACTAATTATATCTGCATATTTCTCCCTGTGGTGGGTCAAATAAGCATTCTGTGAAATTATGTATACCATTTTTAGGACATTTATATGGAATTTGTCAAGTTTAATTTTGGTTCTTATTATATGTTAAACTTTACTAAGAAAACACGTCCAGCAATTGTTTATTGTTCTGAACTATAGTAACTACCTTCAGTTCTGATGAAGTGGTACGATCTAGCCGTGAAACGTCAATGTGTTTTGGTGGAATAAAACATTTGGAAAATGATTACCACATAACAGGATCCTGTTTGTCTTCAAATATTCAAGTTTTTTTTCCAGAGAGGATCCTCTGACTTACGGTGTTTCCTTATGGGGTATATAGGGGCATTCTGAAAACTCCCCTTGTAGCAGGTGTGATAGACTACAAATAACATGTAGTGATTGTTCCTTGCTCAGGATGGTCTACTTTTTTAACTCTCTGGGTGTTACATTTGATAATATGACAAAAATAATGATAATATCACTAAAAATACCACCAACAGATTACAATCTGGTTCAATTTCATTGACATCCATCTGTATCCCCCTCTCCCTCAGGATGAGGCTGAGAATAAGTAAAAACAATTTCTAATTCTCCTTCCTGGTCATATGCCATTCTGGCAGAGCAAGGTTCCTCTATGATGGCACCCTCAGTGGACACCCAGAAGAATGCTGAGGACATCCACAAGGGAGACCCACAAAAGGGTAGCAAGGGACACCACAGGGGAAGAAAACAGCTTCTGATAAGGGACTCAATTGTTACAGGGGTAAAACTGGGAAAGGGAGAGGAGAAGGAAGTAAGGTGCCTGCCTGGTGCCATGGCTTGGAGCAACAGGAAGCGAATCCTCCAGATTGCAGAAGCAGCATCACAAGAAAGGGAACTAGATATCATAGTCCACCTTGGGACAAATGACCTAGCTAGGCATGGGATCAGTGCAGTGCAGAATGAATTTGTGGAGTTGGGGAGGGGCCTCAAATGAGTAGCAAGCACGGTAACCTTCTCAGAGGTGCTACCAGTCCATGGCAGGATTGAGGCTAGGGTACTGCACAACATGCAATTTAATGAATGGTTGCAAAACTGGTGCAGAGCACAGGGCTTTGGCTTCATTGGGGACTGGGGGGCCACCTGGAGAGATAAAGGTCTATACTGGCATGATGGTCTGCATCTGTCCATGAAGGGGAACCAAGCTCCTTGGTGATAGGTTTAAATGCTTCCTTGGCAAGCTTTTAAACTAGCCAAGGGGGGAGGTGCTGATAAAAGGCAGGAAATTTCAAGCCTCCCACCCACAAAACATGGCAGGTAGTAAGGTAAACACTGAGGTACAGAACTCAACACAGGGCAGGACAGGGATAAATGGAAAAATAGACAAAGACAATAAGAGCAGGGATGGGGGGAAAACAGGATAAAGCCAACATTAAATGGAGGGCAATGAGTACCAATGCCAGTAGTCTGGGAAACAAGCTTCCTGAGCTAGTAGCCCTGATGAAAGATGAACAATTGGATATTGTGGCAGTCACAGAAACATGGTACACTGAGAACCATGACTGGGATGTCAACATACCAGAGTACACAATCTACAGAAGAGACAGGGAAGGTAAAAGAGGAGGTGGAGTAGCTCTATATATAAGGGAAGGGATCAAAGCTACAGAACTAAAAAGTAAAGGGGAAGGACAAGAGGCAATCTGGGTCACCTTGGAGACAGGGAATGGCATCACAATCCACACAGGGGTTGTATACAGACCCCCATCTCAAGGGGAGGAAATGGACAACAAAATGATAGAGGACATTCTCAAAATGGCTGAAAAAGTGGAGATACTGTTGATGGGGGACCCGAATATGCCAGGTGTTAACTGGATAACATGTACTGCAGCCACATCCAAGAGCAGGGTCATTCTAGATGCCCTGCAGGGGGCAGGCCTTAGACAGCTAGTGTTGAAACCCACTCAGGAGGGAGCAATACTAGACCTCTGTACTCTCAAATGGAGAGAGGATCACACATTTAGAAGTCAGTAGACATCTGGGAACAAGCGACCACTGCACAGTGTGCTTCACAGTGAGCACAACCATGGAGATAAGCCATACAAAAATAAGGATACTGGACTTTAGAAGGGCTGACTTTGGCAAAATGGGTGAATACCTGAAAAATGCACTAGCAAATGACCAAAAAGGAGGAGTGGAAGAACAATGGAGAAAAATCAAAACTGCCATCATAGAGGCAACAAGCCTTTGTGTGAAACAAATAAAGAAAACAAAGCAGAGTAAAAAACCACTATGGTTCTCAAAAGAAGTGGCAGGGAAGGTTAAGGAGAAAAAGGCTGCATTCAAAAAGTATAAGGAATCATAGAAGGAGCACGACAGGGAACTGTATCAAGTAAAGCAGAAAGAAGTGGGGAAGGCAGCCAGACTAGCAAAGGCCCAAACCGAGGGAAAAAATAGCCAACTCAGTTAAGAAGGGGGATAAAACCTTTTAAAGGTACATTAGGGAGCATAGAAAGGTTAAGGGAGGGATAGTGAAGATTAATAAAGGAGAAGGGAGGTGGGCAGAGAGAGACAGTGAAAAGGCAGAGATACTGAATGAATACTTTTGCTCAGTATTCACAAAAGAAGATGAGGAGGAGTTACTAAAACCAGACAATAGAAGCACTCTGGTAGGGGGGTTGACACCAGTCCATTCACAGAAGAAAGAGTCCTGAAAGAACTCCTAAAACTCAAGGTGGACAAAGCAATGGGGCCTGACGGGATTCACCCCAGAATCCTAAAAGAACTAAGGGAGGACCTAGTGACACCACTGACCACGCTTTTTAACAAATCATGGCAGGATAGGGCGGTACCTGAGGACTGGAGGATGGTATATGTGATTCCCCTTCACAAAAGTGGGAGCAAGGCAGAAGCAGGAAACTACAGACCTGTAAGTTTGACCTCAGTGGTAGGGAAAATGATGGAATCACTTCTGAAAGAAAGAATTGTTGAGTACCTAGAGGCCAGCGAGGCACAGGACCCAAAGCAGCATGGATTCATCGTAGGAAGGTCATGTCAGATGAATCTAACTGATTTCTTTGTCTGGGTGACCAAAGTAATAGACCAGGGAAGGGCTGTGGATATGGCCTACCTAGACTTTAGCAAGGCATTTGACACAGTCCCACACAAAAGATTAATAATCAAGTTAGCCAGCCTGGGAGTGGGTCCCAGGGTGGTAGCTTGGGTATCAAACTGGCTGCACAACAGGACACAGAAGATAATAGTGAGTGGAACACATTCCGAAGAAAGGGGGGTTACCAGTGGAGTACCTCATGGTTCAGTACTGGGTCCAGTCATCTTTAACATCTTTATAGGTGACATTGCAGAGGGTCTGGAGGGAAAGGTATGCCTCTTTGCAGATGACACAAAGATCTGTAACAGAGTTGATACACAAGAGGGGGTAGAAAAGATGAGAAGGGACTTGTAAGTAAGTAAGTAAGTAAGTAAAAATTTATTTTTAAGCGCTTTTCAAAGTCAAAGCGCTGTACAAATGCACAATTACAATGCATACATATAACATACAACGACAATAACAATATAATTACAATAAAAACAATAAAATCACTCTCCATATGCCTGTTTAAATAAATAAGTTTTCAATTCTAACTTAAAACTTTCAACGGTCAGGCAGCCTCGTATCCGACGAGGTAGAGAGTTCCACAGGGTAGGGGCAGCATAAGAAAAAGCCCGAGTTCCAGAGGTTTTTAAACGAACCCTGGGAACCTCTAGCAATCCCTCATCGGTGGAGCGGAGCGAGCGAGAGGGACAGTAGGGAACAAGAAGATCTTGAAGATACCGTGGTCCCTGTTTGTGTAGGGCTTTATAGGTCAGTAACCCGACCTTAAAGGTGATCCGCCACTGAACCGGCAGCCAGTGCAGTTCACGCAGCACAGGTGTAATATGACTTCTCATAGATGTCCCAGTCAGAAGCCTGGGTGCTGCGTTCTGCACCAGCTGCAAGTGGCAGATATCAACCCCTGGTAGCCCTAGGTACAGGGCATTGCAGTAATCAAGGCCAGAAGTAACAAAGGCATGGACCAATACCAGAAGGTCAGCCGGAGGAACCAGGTGTTTCACCCGAGTGATATTCCTAAGATGATAAAAGGAAGATTTGACAATGGATGACACCTGAAACTTCAGGGTCAAACCATCGTCAATAATAACGCCTAGGTTACGCACCCGGTCTGAGGTTGAGAGCCGGGCACCATCGATCCATATGCCTGAAGGAAGCCCAGTCCTACAACCCACCTCAAGGTGACCTGGGTCCACCACCAACACCTCAGTCTTATCCGGGTTTAACCTTAGCCAGCTGGCACTCATCCAATCCTTGATCTCAGATAAACAGCTGTTAAGTATAGAGACTGCATCTTCCTGTCCAGGACTAAAAGACAAATACAGCTGGGTATCATCTGCATAGCAGTGAAACCCAAGCTGTACTCCTAATACTGTCTCCCAATGGCAGCATATAGACAGCGAACAACATGGGTGTTAAAATGGAGCCCTGCGGAACCCCACAGGGCAGAGAGAAGGCAACGGAGGAATAAATTCCAGTGATAACCCTCTGTCTCCACCCCGTGAGAAAAGATTGAAACCACTGCAGAACTGTACCAGACAGTCCGCAGTAACACCGCAGGCATTCCAAAAGCACACCATGGTCCACAGTGTCGAATGCTGCAGAGAGATCAAGAAGGACTAAGATAGTACACGCCTTTCGATCTCTCGCTATCAGGAGATCATTTAGAACCCGGACAACAGCAGTCTCAGTACTATGTCTTTTCCTAAATCCCAATTGGAGAGTATCATATATATTGTGATTTGTAATATGGTCATCCAGTTGCAGTGCAACCACCTTTTCAATAACCTTACCCAAAAAGGGCAGGTTAGAGACAGGTCTGTAGTTAGCTGGACAGTTCGGGTTCAATGAAGGTTTTTTTAGGAGTGGTTGAATGACTGCCTCCTTTAGGGGATCAGGAAAGATTCCCTGCTCCTGAGATTTCCAAACAATTTCAGCAATGATCGGACAGATAGTATCTACGCAACTTAATAATAGAGGCGTAGGGCCCGGATCCAAACTACAGCTGGTTGGACGTACAATCTGGACAATCCTCACAATATCCATGAGCTCCGGCCTACCAAAATCAAACCAGGCAACACAGGTGTTTGTTTCCTCCTGCCGATCACTGCAAGCCCTTGAAGAATGAGCCTGGCTGATATCCAACCTAATGCTGGCAATCTTATCAGCGAAAAACCGAGCAAGCTCATCACACTTTATTTGTGAAAAATCTCTTCCGGACTGTAGACAGAGTGGATTGCACAGTCTGTCAATGGTCTGAAAGAGTTGAGCTGGTCGGTTCCGCGCAGCAGCAATCTCCCCTGGAGAGGAATTCTGCCTTCTTATGGGTTATTGCCGATTGATAGATAACATAATGATCCATCAATCTAAGTTTGTCAGCATCCAGGCAAGATTTCCGCCAGGCACTCTCTAGCCTTCGCCCTACTCTCCTCAGTTCCTTCAAAGACTCATCAAACCATAGAGTCTTTGGGCACTGGGGTGAGTGGGCGAACATGAACAGGAGCAATTTGGTCCAAGGCCCTGCTCACTGCCTTATTATAGGCAAGAACAAGGTCTCCTGGACTCATGCTCTCAACCAAAATGCCTGATAGGTCCACTACCGCTAATAGGCCCTCTGGGTTTACTCCCCTTAAAGGGCGATACTGGATCATCTCCGTAGGGGCAGGCCTATTAGGGGGTGCCCCAAAACTGAATCTTATGGTGTGATGGTCTGTTCACACATTTGATTCCACCCCCAGATGCATAACATCCAAATCCAGTGTAAACACCAGGTCTAACGAGTGTCCCCCCTATATGGGTAGCAGAGGTAACTACCTGTGACAGGCCCAACATAGACATAAGTTGGAGGAAATTCTTTCCAAAGTGCGAGAGTTCATCATCGACCCAGGCATTGAAGTCACCCAGTATTAACCATCTGGGCGATTCCAATGCTATGTCCATGATGAAGTCCGCAAATTCCTTCAGGAATTCTCTTCCATCGCCGTGTGGACGGTAGATGAGGAGAATCCTAAACTCTGCACTTGCTGCCAGGATACACTCAAAAGACCTGGCGTTGCCAACTGGCACCTCCACAAGACTCAGATCTGATCTAAAAAAGATGGCCACTTCCCCGTCCCTACGGTCCAATCTCGGACGGTGCATCACCGAGAACCCAGCCTGAGCAGCAGAGTCTAAGATAGGACCTGCATTCTCATCCAGCCATGTCTCGGTGATACATGCCAGGTCAGATGTTGCAACAAGATCTGCAATAATAGCAGTCTTGTTCCTAATAGACATGGCATCACATAGCACCACCCAAGTTGGATGGGTTCCCTATTTGGCAAGGTTGGAGGAATGGTCAGACATATGGCAACTTATATTCAATGCAAAGAAGTGCAAAGTAATGCACCTGGGAAGCAACAACCCAGGAGAAGAGTACACAATAGCAGGGTAGGTACTAACAACAACAAAAATGGAAAGGGACCTGGGGGTAGTCATATCAGATGACCTAAAGGTGGGTAAGCAATGTGAAAAGTCAGTAAGGAGAGCCAGGGGGATACTGGGATGCATAGGAAGGGGCATCACAAGTAGAAAAAGGGAAGTGGTTATCCCTTTATAGAGACAGTTGGTGAGACCCCATCTGGAGTACTGTGTGCAGTTTTGGAGACCTCATCTATGCAAGAACATAGACAGGATGGAAGCAGTCCAGAGGAGGGCAACTAAAATGGTGCAGGGTCTGCAGCAGAAACCATATGAAGAGAGACTGAGAGAGCTTAATATGTATACTCTTGATGAAAGGAGAGACGGGGGGATATGATAGAAACAGTCAAGTAACTCATGGGAATCAACAAGGTCCAGGAGTGTAGCATCTTTCAGAAAAAGAGATGTGTAAGAACAAGAGGGCACAATTTAAAGATAGAGGGGGGACGGCTCAAGGGTAATGTGAGGAAATTTTTTTTTCATGGAGAGAGTGGTGGATACATGGAACAGCCTTCCTGACCTGAGGAGGTCGTTGGGTCTAAAACAGTGGGGGAATTCAAACATGCATGGGACAGACACAAGGCAATTATAGTGGGGGGTTGCAGGAAGTAGGCTGTTGGTTAACTAGAATCTGCAGCTTATCCAGTAGTTAGGGAAATGGGCAGACTGGGTGGGCCAAGTGGTCCTTATCTGCCATCAAAGTCTATGTTTCTATGTAACAAAAACTAAATAAAATAAATAAATAAATAAATAATACTCTTGATTATGGACTACCAATAAATATTGTCTGCAAGTCTGGAAATTCTAGTTTTGTCTTTGCATATAGAGTTAAACAAAATGTAAACCCTAAAGCTTGCATGGCAATAGTCATAGGGATTCTACTGTTTGAATTAAGCTACAGTATGGTTTCTTACATTATACAGTACTTCCAAATTAAATTTGATAATATGGAATGTACCCCATTACAATATATGCTATGTTTGCCTATACTTCCTCCAAACTCATAACTGTTTACTTTTTTTCAGCCTAGGTGGGCTTTCCCTTACTGTTATATACACTTCTAACCTTCACTGTCTCATTGTTAAAGTACTTTACAACAATCTTACTCCTCTAGAGCCATACATCTTGTGAAAATGTCCTGTACTTGTATACTAAACTTCCTAGATCAAGCATTATTGCCAATCCCAAAATAACACACACAACAAGGAGAACTTGCATTTTCCTATTTGGACCCCAAATTCTGGAACTCCATCCTGATCTGAATTCTTTGCACCCCTATAAAACAACTGTTTAAACTTGAGTTAATGAAATATTTGCTAATTGAGAGCTATTGTCTGTGATTAATTCATATGTTACTTGGCCTCTGTAGGCTAACTAATCTGTACAGTAACTTTCTAAACCCTGTATACTGTATTTAGTCTTATAATTGGTAGTGTATTCTACTGTATTACATGAATATCAGTATATAATTGGTATTCTAATGCAATTAAGTTTTTGTAATTTGTAGTGTTGCTATGTAACTCTTTTCTCAACTCACTCACATTGCTGAAAAACAAAAAAAGCCACAAACTGAGCTCTAGTACCATGGTTATGCACAACTTCAAGAAAAAACAATAAACTTGGCACACGGAGGACACACAAATAGATTTTATTAAAGTGAGGAGGATGCACACACAAAAGTCAACATTTCACTTAGTGGCTTTATCAGTTGTAACCTCTCTGATCATGCCAGAAAACAGACAGTTTCTTATCTAATGTACTTACCTGGTTAATAAAACTATAAATGAATTCTAAATGTATACTTCTGTTCAGTATTTATGATGAAAGAGGGTGAGGGCACTTCTGGAATGTGGTGTAAAACCCATAAGAATGCTTAATCAAATGTTTGAAATGGGTTCAGTCTCAAAAGACAGGGTACTCAAGGGACTGAGGGGGCTAAAGGTAAACAAGTCTTTAGACCCAGATGGATTACACCCCTGGGTATTGAAGGAGGTGGGTCAAGTCCATTTTGCAGCTCTGGCCAACTGGTTCAGCTGCTTCTTGTAGACCAGAGTGAATCATGCTGGCTGGAAGGTGACTGATGTTGTGCTTCATAATAAGAGTGGAGACAGAGGTAACCCAGGATCTATTAACTGGTTAACTTGCCCTCATTTATGGGTTACTACTTGGGGACAGTAGTCAAGGAACAGCTTGTGAAATTCCTGGATGCAAACAGATTCTATGACAGTAGACAGAATGGTTTTGTAAAGGAAAGGGAAAGGATGGTCATGTCAAACATATCTCATAGACTTTTTTATCACAGTGTTTCAAGCAGCGTATGAGGGTCAGGTAGTGGACATCCTGTATCTAGATTTTATGGAGGTCTTTGATTTAGCACCAGACAAAAAAAGTTTGAAGCAGTAGGAGATGGTTTCACAAGGTGGATAGGAAACAGGCTTGGAGAAAGAAGCCAAATGTTAGTAGTAAATGACAAGTAATAAGGGATAAAAGAGATGATGAGCAGGATGCCACAGATGTAAGTCCTAGGACAGGTAATTTTTAATACATTGTTATGTGACACCGGGGAAGGAATCAAGGGAAACATATGGCTCTTTGTGCATTGCACCAAAGTTTGCATCAGAGTGGACAGGAAAGAGAGTATTTTGGATAGGAAGAGAGACTTGGAAAGGTTGGAAAGGCATTAAGTGAATTGGCAGCTCAAGTCAATGCCCATCAGTTAATGCCAATCAGTGCACAGTTAGGAATATTGAATTATAAAATGGATTGCTGGTTGAGAGGTGCTAGGGTTGGCCAGACCTCAGAGGAAAGAGGTCTTGGAGTTATCATAAGTGATAGCTTTATATCTGCATCCCAATGCAGCCAAGTATATGGGAAGGTCAACAAGATGCTGGAATGCATATGCGGAGGTTTCTCAAACAGACTGAAAGAGATGATTCAGCTGCTCAGTAGGTCCTTGGTTTGGCTGCTTGTGGATTACTATGCACAGTTCAGGAGTGCTTATCTTAAAAAGGATAGGGATCATATAGAACCAGTTCGAGGAGGGCAACCAAAATGATACAAGGAGAAATTAAATGAAGAACAGTTGGACAGCTCAAATATCTGCACACTGGAGACCAGAAGGGAGAGGGGAGATATGACTGAGACATTTTAATTCCTATAAGGGATCAACAAGGTGGACTACTAACAGCAGTCCAGGTGATATGAGGGTACAACAAGGGAAGACAGTTACAATCCAGTAGGGAGATTTGGAGCAATGTAAGGAAGTACTGCACTTCTTCACAGAGGCAGTAGTAGACAAATGGAATTGCTTGCCAACAGAGGTAGTTAATGCAAACACAGTAACCAGATTCAAGAGAGACTGGGACAGATATAATAGGATGGTGAAAACATCTGCAAGGGATGAAGGAGGGGGACAGGTCAAAAATAAGATTGATAGTAAGGCACAGCAACTAACAGCTACTAATAGGCCTCAGCTTAATCCCCATTAGTAATAGGCTGGTAGGGCACAGGTGGGGTGAAGGCAGATTAGATAGAACACTAGTTTTTTTTTTCTCTCCCTACACATTTTTATGAAATCCATGGTCAGAGTCTAAATCTATGTTTGCCTTGTGGAAATATATATATATATATATATATATATATATACATATATATATATATATATATATATATATATATATATATATAAAAGGGATATGCAATGGAAGCAAGTAATAACGATTATCTGCACAAGAGCAGTTTGACCTCGGGTAACTTCACGAGTGGCGAAGCAACGAGTGTGGTGTCTGAGGTAAAACTGCTCGAGTGCAGATAAATCATTTATTACATGTGTTTTCCATTGCATATTCCATTTATGCAATTCTTTTGTTTTTGCTTTTGTAGGGGGCATTTGTTAGTAAACAAAAAGTGAATAAAAATTGAATTTTCCGCCATTTTTTGTTGATTATAGAAAATCTAAAAGGAATCTAGAAACAAAACACATCTCATTTTATAGATATTTTTATGCTGAACAACTTTTGTGCTCAAAGTAAAATATCTTTTTTGGTTTTATGTTATTTGCATTTGTCTGATGAAAAAGTGCACAAAAATTGAATTTTTTGCTGTTTTTCGCTAATTCTGAAAAACTAAAAAGTATCTATAAATGAAACACCGCTAATTTTGTAGATATTTGTGTGCCAAGCAAACTTGTGCTACAGTACCATGCTATCATTTTTCATTTTAAAGTTATTTACATTTGTTTGCCTATTGCATAAATATATTTATGCAATAGGCGTGGACATAAATCGCATGTGATAAATCTGAGCTACTATGAGATAAATTCAAAATGTTACATTTATACACATAGTAGACACATCATCACAGATTTATACACTTAGTAGATATGTCACAATCACTCTGGAACTCATTTAGAATGTTCAGCTTCAGTACCAGTACTAACTATATGCAAATGCAAATAACTTGAAAATGAAAAAAGATAGCATAGTGCTGTGAGCATGAAAGTTGTGCAGCACAAATTATCTACAAAATGAGTGGTATTTCATTTATAGATACCTTATAGATTTTTTTTAATTAGCAAAAAAGAGCAGAACTTTTTTGACAAATGTATGCATAAAAAACACAATCAAAAGCAAATGTCCCTGCACTGACAGAAAGCATCCCTATTACATAAATGAAATATACAATGTTGAGCTGTCAGATAAATGATTTATCTACATTTGTGCTGTTTGACCTCAGACATCTCACTCGTGGCTTACGCCACTCATTAGGGTTACCCGAGGTCAGACAGCACTTGTGTAGATAAATCATTTATCTGACAGCTCACCATTCTATATCCCTTTATATATATATATATATATATATATATATATATATATATATATATGATACTAAAGTAATAATCCAAGCCTACTTTGTCATAACCATAGTCACCAGTTTTGATGTCTGTTAAATTGCTTGGTTCTTCAGCAACTGTTTTATTCAAACTTGACAAATGTATTTAAAAAAATATAATGTGACAATGTGTGTAATGCTGGAAAGAAAGATATGCAGTTATGTTTTTTCTTCTATGAACTACTAAGGGTAATGGGATATTGCATTTTAACTTTGGAAATTCAACACATTAGTCATCATATTCATGCAAAATTAATTTCCTTTGTCACCAGAAACTCAATTCTAATTGTACATTTAGTAAAGATTTTGAGTGATACAGAAGACAAGAAATGTTGTAGTGCATCAGATTATTGTGGTGTTCCTCCTTTGTTTTCCTTTTTCCTCTGGGACCTTGGTTTAAATGCTGCTTAGTATAAACTGATTATTTCAACTAAAAGGTATGAAATGTCACACATGGCATGTTTTCTGATGGTAACAGACTCAATACAATAGAAATTTTTGCATTAATGTTTTGAATATTTTTTCCCTTGAGTAGCCAAGTGAGATGAAATAGCCTATTGACTCTTAAGCAATAGTAGTAATGCAAGTCCTTAATTAAAAGATGTAAAGAAATACATAGGCTGTTAATAATACATACTGTACATTATATAAATTAAAGATAACGTCAATTCAAATTTAATAATCCCTTTTCTAGTCTTGACTAGGCTTGTGGATCCCAATGAAATATGAAAATGAAACACAAATCAACTTTCTCAGTGCAGTAAGCCACTGTGAGGCAAATCATGAAGGCACTGTAAAAGGAAAATGTGTGCCTCCACTGGGATTTGAACCCAGGCCCCCAGCATTTCGTGCTGCACTCTAACCCTTGAGCTATGAAGGAATTCAGAAATTAGCAGACCCAGTCATCCCTTATAAGCCCACACATTCCTTTCTAAGTATTGTGTAAGACAGCAACTAGGTGTGTCTGAGATACAAATCAGCTTTCTCAGTGCAGTAAGCCACTGCAAGGCAAATCATGAAGGAAATGTGAAAGGAAAATGTGTGCCCCGCCCACTGATATGAAAGTTAACTTTATTTTATCAGGACCTAATATTTTCATGTAAGTAAACATATACAAATAAATAAGTTATCATACAAACCCCAACAAAAGCAATATATTCTTTCAAAAACTGTCAATTTTGAAATTAAAAAAATTAAATAAATCAGTGGAGATTTTACTGTCCAAGCTTCACTGATGTCATGTGAAGTCTCAAAGCCATTAGAATGTGTTGACAACAGAATTAAAAAAAATACTATTTGTGAACAGTAAGGTAATTCATAGACAATTATTTATAGAAAGTGGTGTCCAAGACAAACTGTACAGAACATGAAAGGGTCTCAGATAGCATCAGAACATGCAGCCTAGACTTTCTTTTTCATTTATTTCATTATTTATTTCTTACAATTTATTTATTTATTTAAAATTGGTGACTGGGAAAGGCACACTGAGCCGAGGATTGTTTCCAGGTGCAACCCGGGTACAAGGTGTACACCAAGAGCTAAACAGAAAAAATACAAAAAGTTCTAGTTACAGACGTAAAGTACAACAGCAGTGTGCATGACAGCGCAGTTAATTGCATCATCTGGGACTTTCATGTCTAGTTGAATTGCATAATCAGCATAAGTAAGTACAAGTAATCAGCATAAATCAGAAGTTTGTATATGCAGCTTTGGACTGGAAACATGATGGAGTGGACTAGTACCAGGATAGGCGAGTGAGTACTCAGAGAACAAAAGGTGAGGCTGTCTGCAGAAGGAGATTACCAAGTAGGCCAACCATAGATGGCTAGACCTGAGTTAGAGAGGGACCCTGAGAGCAACTGGGGCAAGAGGGAGCGGGGAGGAGCCTGAGTAGCAGCTTAACAGCTGTGAGGAAGGGGGCCTGATGGAGGTTGGGGGGGAGATTGTTCCAGAGGAGGGGGAGGTGGTAGGAAAAGGCTGCCTGCCCAGAGGTGGAGAGAGGGCATGTGAGTTGGAATGTGCGTGCGCCTCTGTGGAGGAGCAGGTAGCCAGAGTAACTGGTTCGTGAGAGGTGGGATGAGAGGCAGGGAGGTAGGGAGCTTAGCCAGTATTTAGCTAAGAGGGAGGCACTATGGATGGTCCTCCTGTGCAAGAATGGGGTCAAGGATAGAGAAGAGTAGCGGTGGCAGTGGTGAGTAAGTGGTGGAAAGGCTGTTGTGAACTGACAGAAGGATGTTGAGTTTTTAGAGGGATGAGGCTGGGGCAGAACCATAGATGATGTCTGCATAGTCCATGACCAGTAGGATAGTTTTACATACGAGTTCCCTATGGGTGGGGAGGGGAAGGCTGGCTTTGTGGTGATAGAGGCAGGCCAGCTTGGGCCACAGTTTGTTGCAGACTGCCTCGATGTGGGTGGAAAAGTTGAGGTGGCTGTCCAGCCAGACTCCCAGGTACTTGAAAGCAGGCACTATCTCAAGGGGGGAGCCTTCTAGGGTGCAGATTGGTAGTGGTGTGGGTAGGGAGGCGAGCTTTTGTCTAGTTCTGAATACCATGGTTACCATTTTTTTGATGGTTAGTTTGAGTTGTTTTTTTGAAGCCAGGTTTGGATCTTGTTAATGTCATTTTGAAGGTTGGGGAGCAGTCCATCATGGGAGGGACCTGAGGCAAAGATGATGGTGTCATCAGCGTATAGAAGTACGTTTGAAGAGAGGCAGGTGGAGGGGGAGGTCATTTATAAAAAGGGAGAAGTGGATTGGGGCCAAGGATAGAGCCTTGTGGGATGCCTGAAAGGATGGGTAGTGGGGGAGAGAGAGTTTCCCCTATTTGAACCAACTGCTGCCTATTCTGGAGGTAACAGTGGAACCAGTTGATGGCAGGATGAGCAAGGCTGAAGGAACTTAATTTGCAGAGTAGCAGGGGGTTGGAGACTGAATCAAAGGCTTTTGCCAGGTCAATAAAGATGGCAGAGGTGGTTTGACCTTTGTCCATGGCAGTGAGAATAGAGTCAGTTACACATAGCAGGGTGGTGATGGTGGAGTGATGTTTTCTAAAGCCTGTTTGAAAAGGGGAGAGGGAGCTGTTTGAGGAGAGAAATAGAAACATAGAATTTGATGGCAGATAAGGACCGCTTAGCCCACCCAGTCATACTTCAAAGCACAACTTACCCATAACAATGCTTCCCCTGTGTCCTTCTGGAGGGAGGGAAGCAGTGAGATGGGTCGGTAGTTTCCTGTTTGGGAGGGGTCTCCACCTTTATGCAGGGGAAGGATTTTGGCTTTCCTCCAGGCAGTGGGGACCACAGCTTTAGAGAGGGAGAGGTGGAGTATGTATGTTAAGGAAGCAGTTATGGCTGAAGCAGAGATATGGAACAGTCTAGGGTGTATGCCTTCTGGACTGGTTTTGGACTGGTTTAAAGTGGTGAGTGCAGAATAGACCTCCTGGGGCGTGAAGATGGGGAAGTGGAAACCTGAGTTGGGGGGAGTTGTAGGGTTGGGTGGAAGGGCTGAGTTTGGTAGAGCACAGAAGGTGAAGAATATGTTAAAGAGTTCGGCTACAGAAGCTGGGACTTCTACTGTTCTGCCATTTAAGCTGGGCAACTGGGCTGGCTTGCTTAGTGGGGGGTCCATAAGGGAGTTTGGTACCTTCCAGAAGGACACAGGGGAAGCATTGTTATGGGTAAGTTGTGCTTTGAAGTATGAGGCTTTAGATTTCTGAATTGCATTGGTGCATTTGTTTCTGAGATGTTTGTAAGATTGTAGGTCACAAGAGGTAAGGGAAGCTTTATACTGTCTCCATGCCTTGTCCCTGATCTGACATAAGGTAATGAGGTCTGAGGTGATCCAAGGCTGATGGTAACACTTAACTCTAGCTTTCCTGAGGTGAGTGAGGCAGTCCCAGATGCTTAGGAGGATGCTGCTGAAGTGGAATAGGGTGAGGTCAACATCTTGGGAGGCAAAGACTGGGAGCCAGTCGGTGTTTGAGAGGTCATGCTGTAGTGTGGATTTGTCAAGGAGGTGTAGCGGGTGAGATCAGATGAATTTGAGGCCAGATTGTGGTGAGTGGATTTTGCAGATGCAGTAAGTGATGCAGTGGCTGCTAAGGGCATTGGAGAGGGTGCCTGAGGCAGTGACCCTGTGTGGATGGGAGGTTAAAATCCAGTCCAGAAGGGAGTGATTTTGAGAACGGTGATTTAGGCAGGTGGGTTCCTGGATTAGTTGGGAGAGGATTAGGGCTTCAATCCTCAGAGCGGTGGCTTTGGCATTGGAGGAGAGCAAGTCAAGACTGAAATCACCTAGTGGAGTGAGTTCACCATATTTAGTGACTGAGGAGATTGTAATGATTGCCTTGATGAGGGTGTTGGGGAGTCTTTGTGGGGTGTATAGAACCCCAATATAAAGGGGGAAGATGAAGGAAAGGAGATGAGGGCTACTAGAGATTCATGGGAGGTGTGTTAGGATTCCTTAAAGGTAATGGAGCAAGTTAGGGATAGCCTGGCATACAGCACTACCCCCCCACCTCACTTGCCACGGTGTTGCTGGAAGATGATGTAGTCAGGGATGTTAAGCAAGGAGTTTGGGACTTTGGTGGATAACCAGGTTTCTGTGACACAGAGTATATCAGGTTTGTACTGGTTTACCCAGATAGAGAGTGCATCTATTTTAGGAAGCAAACTCCTTGCATTGATATGGAATATACGGAGGCCCTGGGGAGAGAATCTGAGAGCTGGGCTGAAGAGGGAGCAGAAGCTGGCATGGTTAGATTGGATATTAGGGGGCCTGGGTTGGGGTGGATGTCACCCGCCATGAGCAGTAGAAGTAGGGGAAGGGGGAGGGGAGAGGATTTCTTACTGTTACGTGTGCTATGCCTGGGGGGGTGGAGTGCTTAGGTTTAAGCAATGGAGAAAGGCCTCGAGGTTCAGCAGGTGAGAGTGAAGCAGTGATGGGTGGATGGTAGGAGAAGGTGAGTGTGGGTAGGAAATGAGGGAAGAGGGGTTGAATGGAAGGGGGAAAAAGAATTGATGTTGTAAAGTGGGAGAGTGCCAGAGAGAGAGAGATTTGAGGAGCTACACCTAGGAGCAGGACAAGAAGGAGGGAGGGATAGTCAAAAGGGTGCCTAGATGGGGGGGGCAGTAGGATAGGTAGATGCTATGTTGGAGAGAGGAAATTGAAGAAGTAGGCACAAAGCTGAATAAAGCATCATTGTGGTGAGAAGGAAGATAATGGATGCAGAGGTGGCCTCTAATGGGGAGAAATGATAGTCTGCTAATGGGAAACTCAGCTGATTGGTTTCAGCCATCACGTGACTGCACCTATATAACTTGAAGCCGACCAAGGGTGGTGGTGGTGGGGCAGTGGGGAGCCGACGCAACGTGTCGGCGGGGCTTTCCTCAGTCGGGAGCCAGCTGAAAGTGTGGTTCTGCTGAGTGGCGTACCTGATTTTTCAAGGGGAGAGCTGCTGTGGGGGAGGGCATCTGTCTGCCTTCTCGGACCCTCAGGGGACTGCCAGAGTTTGTTCTGTGGAGGTGAGAGAGAGACATAGCAATTTTAGTACAGAGAAGCTTTTGAGAGGGGCTTGGGGGGTGAGAAGTGGAGTGCAATTCGGATCACAAAGGGAGCCCGTATTTCCACTTAAGCTAATTTTGGACAGGGCTAGCATTTAACACTAGCTGTTTGCTGCATACAATTTCAACAGTAAAAAAGAGAAATACTACAATATTAAGAGCTAAATTAGGCAATGCTGACTCTTTGCTAGGATGTTACAACTGTTTTCAGGCTGTTTGGTTACAAATGCATAAAAGCCAGGCTAAAGTTGAAAATTAAAACACCACAATAAGGAGTAGATTAAAGCAGGCAAATAGTCTTTTTAGGAGGGTATAAAAACGATCTCCATTTGTATGCCGAGAATTAATTGTACAACTTTTAAAGGCGCTTCAGTTAGTAGGATTCAAAAAAGGTGCCAAATCCTTTCCTTAGTCAGAAGCCAGCTGAGACCTTGGTGCTGCTGAGTGGTGTACCTGATTTTTCAAGGGGAGAGCTGCTGTGGGGAGGGTGCCTATCTGCCCTCTTGGACCCTCGGGACTACCGGAGTTCATTCTGATTTTTCAAGGGGAGAGGTGCTGTGGGGGTTGGGGTGTCTGTCTGCCCTCTTGGACCCTCGGGGGACCGCCGGAGTTCATTCTGATTTTTCAATTAAGTAAGTTGCTCATGAGGACTATCAACATATAGCATATACCATAGGGAATAACAGATAATGGGGGTGGGGATGGGGGCAATTTCTGAAAGGATATTAGGAAGTACTTTTTGGGGGTGGTGGACTGGTGGAATAGACTTCCAACAGAAATGATATCTGCCAAAACAATGTGGTGGGGATTCAAGAGGGGTTTGGATGAACACAGAAGGCTGGATAAATGACCTGGGAGGCCAGGGAGGGTGGTCATAGACCCCTGTTGTGCGTGTACAACCTCACAGAGCTGACTAGATAGACCATCAAGCCTTCCTCTACATGTTCATTTCTATGTTTTATTCTATCCAGCATAGCTTGACTTAAATACTAGAGGCAGGATTTTTCAAAGCAGATCTGTCATATATCCACCGACCCTAATTTCAAAGTGGATTTAAATCCTCACTCGGAGATCAGCAATTAATTTTTTACATGCACCTTATGAGTATCAGATCATAGGACTCATTGTTTCAGAACTTGCATCAATAAATAAAGCAACTGGCTGCAAAGCTTGATTTGTATGATTTTTTGCTACACAGTTTCACAAAATATTACACTGTCTAAAACCACCCACCGTCTTTTAAAATTGCTGAGGGTAGTGCAAATGCACTTCACTCTAAAAAGATGCACGTGGATCCTACTCTTGCATCTTTGCATGGGGAGTTGAAGAATCCCACCTTCTTATAGGAAAATCAAGCAGATCCATCTGCGATCCTTCTGCCCATACTTTCAATAGAAGACTTGTGTGTGCATCTGTCTGAACTCTTTGACCATTTATCAGTTTCACTAAAATCTTCCTAGGTCCATCCTATTTCCATTCAAGTTTGCATTACAAAGACTGCGCAAGTTAAATATGAATAATATTTTTAAAATAAATTGCTATCGAATGCATCTTTTTCCTTTTACTGAAAAAGGGGCGCATCTTCTAACTCAAAAAAGAAAAGAAACCACACTCAAGGAGAATCTTCTACACTTCAGGTACAAATCCCAAAATAAAACTTTACTAGCAAAATCACAAATACAGAAGTGAAGGTGCGGACTGAGCTGCTAACCTCTACTGCCAGACTTCAGATAAATCCTGATCTGGAAACAAAACAGTAGAGAGAACTACAAGGAGTACTGCAAGAATACAAGTCTACCTTTACAAATACCCCCAGTAGAGCCAAGGGAATTAAACACAAATTAATAGTCATCCAAGACAGACCCATTCACAAGAAACCCTATAGACTTCCAGAAATTAAAGAAGTTAGAAAAATGGAATAACTGGTTATCATTGTGTCATCTACCAGTTCATGAGCATCACCCATTGTAGTTGTGGTAAGAAAGAAGGTGGGATATGCTTGCATCTCAACTTTAGGAAGTTGAACGCACTGTACCTCTTTGATGAAACCCAATGCCATGGACAGATGTTATTATTGACAGGCTAGGGAGTGCCAGGTTCATGACAACACTAGATTTTATCAAAGGGTACTGGCAGATTCCCCTAGAAGAATGTTCCCAAGAAGAAAAAAAATGCTTTTATTACACCCATAGGTATGTACCAATTTATAACCATGCTTTTAGGTTTACATGGAGCTCCTGCTACATTTCAGAGGTTTTTGGACCAAATCCTGAGTACTAATACTCCATACTGTTCTGCATACCTGGATAATGTAGTAATATTTAGTCCAGAATGGGAAACTCACTTAAAACATTTGTCTGCTGTGTTTAAGTCCATCACTAATGCAGAATTAAAAGTGAATCCCACAAAATCTGCAATTGTAATGTAGGAAACCAAGTATTTGGGATTTATATTGGGGTAATGGACAGGTAAAACCTGAGATTAGCAAATCTAAGGCAGTGGCAAATAGCCTGATACCCCAAAACAAGAAAATTCTTAGATATTTTTTAGGACTAGCAGGGTATTACAGGAGGTTCATACCCAACTTTTCCGAGATAGCAAGCCCCCTAACAGACCTCACAAAAAAGAGGAGCCCAAACAAGGTTACGTGGACACCTGAATGAGGAGAGGCATTCAATACCATAAAAGCTACACTTTGAACTGCCCTGTACTGTCTAGCCCTGATTTCTTGCATAGGTCTGAGGTACAGACAGACGCCTCTGAAAATGGAATTGGTTCTGTAGTGTTCAAAACTATAAATGGAGAAGAACACCCAGTTATATTTATTAGCAGAAAACTACATGAGAGAGACAGGAAATACAGTACAGTAGAAAAAGAGTGTCTAGCTGTGAAATGGGCAATTGAGGCTTTGAAATATCATTTATGGGGTTCAGAGTTTAAATTAGTAGCTGATCATAATCCACTTTGCTGGATCCAGCAAATGAAAGACAAAACCCCAGGATAACACCCTGCTATATTGCCCTGCAACTATAAAGATTCACAGTCCAACACAGAGCTGGTTCATAGCATAAAAATGCTGATGTTCTCTCCAGGTATGAGGCTGGCACTGATAACCAAAATTGGCTGACTGATGGTTATGGACTATAACTGCTATTGTATATAATGTGAGGAACATGTATACTGTATATGGTATGTTCTGCTAAACATAAGTTAGAATACTATTGTTTAGAAATTCAACCCTAAGTATATTGCCCACAGTGTCATTGGCTCAGCAGGTAGCACACTTGCCTCTGAGGAAGGAAATCAGAAGTTTGTGGGTTCTAGCCCCACACCAGGCACTTGGGTTAATATCCCAATACTGACACTGCAGTGCAGCATGAGGGGGGTGCTGCACTCCTGAGGTGCTATCTTTCAGGTGAGACATTAAACAGAGGTCCCACCTGACTGTTCTGGTGGTAGTTCAGGTGGATGTTAAAGATCCCATGGCACTTCTCAAAAAGAGTAGGAGAATTTTTTATTGAACACAATAAATCAAACCATTTACAAAGTTATCTTCCCAGCTCATCTCATTTCTATTTATACGATGTTATATAATAACCATTAACATTTAACAAAATACATTCTATATATATTCTCGTATTATGTTACTGGAAAGTCATTATCTGTTATCCAAGGCATTGCCTTCCATAATTTGCATAACACAGTTCTCTCCATTTCATTCCTTTCTTCCTTGTAGATTGCTTGTAGGTCCTTCATTATTTTATTGTTGAACTCTGTGTGACTCCCTTCTTTTTGTTGAAGCGTGAACCCACATCTCGTTATCAATATATTCCACTTAAAGGTTGTCACAATTACTTGCAACATACTTATTGTCCATTTACCCCATTTTCTGTCAAAAACTGTACATTAAAGTTTCAGAAGTTATAGTACTAATAACAGGATCTCTTCGTTGATCTGCAACATATTTCGAGAAACCCTTTATAAATGAACATAAAAAAATAAGTGTGTTATAGTTTCTTCTATTAGTATACAAGTAGTTCTTCTACATATTCTTACAGTTTTTTTATGCTTTTGATTTGATTTTACGTAAGTTTGTTCATGTCATGCAAGCCAGTGCTAATCCCACATCCATTCTGGAATGCATTTATTGTTTAGTAATGTTACTAGACTTTCTCTATGTACTATAGGACATTTACAAAACAATTCATCTTCCATGCACTAGATGGAAATATAATTTTTTCCTTTGCATAATCATAATTTGATGTATTGTAATCTACCACTGCTTTAACCTTAAAAAAGTCCGTTGTGACATCTGGTATTGAGGAAGCTACAGAGGAATCATTCGAGTCTTCCTCCGACCTATCCAAATGTAGAATCTCAAATCTGTTTCCCATTGCAATATTTTGCTTAGTCACTGATCTAGTTGCAAATATCTTTATTTTTGTTTTTTCAGCCCATTTTTCTTTCTAGATTTCGAAATCTTGATGGGGAAAAGAATCCGGTAATAGTGGGGGTGGGGGGGGTGGCATGATATTTACATCTGCTTGTTTCTCTGTCATGGGTCTGACTTCTACTCTAATTCCTTCCCTTGAACTATCTACAGAATCTTTCTCTACTGTTAGTTTTTTGTATTTTTCTCTACTGTGTTTCTCTTTGCATGATTTTTCTCTTTCTGTCCCAAAGCGGTTACACCTTTTGAGGCCTGGTCTGTATTTTCCCTCTGTTGATCATTCATTTGATTCCCTAGTTTCTTTCCTTGTTTTAAAGTAATCAGAAGCCTTTGTTCTTCTCCCTCCCCTTGATGTGTGGTGTTATGTGCTTCTCACTTGCAATTCTAAAATGTATGCCCCATCTCATTACATAGGTTACACCTACATTCGTTTAAGCATTGTGCAGCTAAATGTTCAAGTTCTCCACAAACAAGGCATCTTTGTTTATCGCATATGCTGCTCAGATGTTCAAAGGACCCACACTTATAACACATCTTTGGATGCTCTTGGTAAAATAATATACCCCTGTTTCTTCCCAAAAAGAATGAGTTAGGCAGATGTACAACCTCCCCATTTACAGTTTTCAACATCACCTTTACTTGCCACCCTTCAGTCCAAATATTTTCAGTGTCCATAATCGCTTCCAGGTCTTCAATCACTGTTCATTTTTGTTTTAACCAATGTATTAAGACTGACATATTTACTCCTTCACTTCTGAACAGGACCGTTATTGTTTTTTGTGCTGGCTTGGTTAAAGCAATAGTCACAAAAGGTGACCACAGAGGTGTTTTTTTCAATGCAATGTACTTCACCCAAAATCTTCCTAGACCACTCATGGTTTTAAATCTAACGTGAAATTTTGTCTCTCCAGCTATATGAATTAGTGCATATATGTCTGTTGAAAAAACTTCATTGATTTTTTGAGAAGAGACCTTGCCACAAATACATGATCTAGGGGCTCTGATATTCCCCCACTGTATAACAATCTTACTGCATTGTGTCTCTTCGCCAGAAAGATAGGTGTTTTAAAGAAAGAAGAATATGTTTTAGGTGCCATTTTATTTATTAGATTTAAAGGCCTTTGTGTTGCATGATGCAACTTGCAACTGAAGTTACCTCAGGGCATCCCCTGTTTTTTTGAGTAACTACAGGGGCTGTCATAGTTACATTTTTCTTTGGCATCTGTTCAAATTGTAGCTGAGAATTTTGTGTTAGTTTCAACTCCGGAGGTACATCCAAATCCATTGTGTAATCTATGTTTTTTGTTTTGAACAATATTCATGGTATTGAGCATTACAATAGGGGAATTCCCTGATTCCCACTGACCTGTATTCCTGTTTCTCTCCCAGCCTGCTGCTCATAGGGCATTGTCCACAGACCACGAATGTTCCGATGTTTGTTGCTCTTGTCCATAACATCTTAGGCCAGGTCCACCTGAATCAGATTCTGCCATTTCCAATGTAATCTCTGGCTGTCCTACTCCCAGTGCTGCCTAGGTCTTATTTTTGCCTTTTTCCTGCTGTTCTGCTCTCTCTCTACAGCTGTCGCACAGCTGGTGGAGGCCTTTGATGATGCTGTGTCATCGCAGCTCAGCTGTGCCAGTTTGACAGGCCTCTCCCTTCCATCAGACTGCATTTCTCTCAATTGGTTTTCCAACTGTGCTTTTCTGCAAAAGAAATAGCTCTCTTCTTTCTCAAGTTGTGCTTTTAAGTCAGACTCTGCTGCATCTATTACTTGTTTTTCTCTTTCAGTATGTATTTGCTCTATTTCAGTCTCACTCCAATCCATTAAACCTTCCTCAGCTTTATCTACAGAATCACAGTCAAGAGAAGAATCTCCCTTTATGCTGTTTAGAGGGTCTTGTTCTTTACCTTCTTCAGCATTTACCATCGTTGTTTCTACGATTTCTTTTCTCTCAGTATTTTCATTCAGAATCACAGCATCAGCAGCATCTACCAGCTCCATTTCTTCCACCTCTCCACCAGCCTCCTGGTCAGCCATCTTGTCAGCTCTCCAAGATTAGACACTGTCTCCCTCTACTGCAAGAGTAGAGGAAGTTTTTATTGAAAATTAACATATAACAAAGCATGACAGTAAATCCAAATGTAAATCCAATTTAGTATATACAAAAAGAACTATCAATCCCCCTTTCATCAATCCTAAGTAAAGTGATGTTTCTAGAGCTTTAGTGGGTGGAAAGACATAACTCACATATAAAAAGATTGGTATTAAGCATGATTTAATTAAACTAACCCATTTCTTTTTACTTAATTTGCATTTATTCCAAGCTCCCACTTTAGCTGTTCCGGTATTAATTTTATTCTCCCATTTGAAAGAGTCTAGATCAAAATTACCCCCAAAAAATACCTAGAATTATTATTGGATCACAAATGATTCTAATTCCCCCTATCACACCTGTAAATTTTAAAGAATAATCAAGTATTTGCCCAACACTTTTGTTCATGTTAAGAGATGCCCATGAAAGCTGTCCAAAAGTGTTGCAGATGCCCAAGATATGAAGAATAAAAGTTTCATTTTGCACTTTAATATTAATACCATCTGCATAGGCTAATATTCAAAATGGAACATCTTGCATGCCTATAGATATGGCTTTAACCATTTCAGAAGTATTTATTTTCCATAATAGTGAATCTATAAAAATGCATGTAAGATGAGACTTAGTGGGCATCCCTGCTTTACCCCCTCTGTAATTGTGTTATCAGACCAATCCAGCTTTGCATTATTTCAATTGTTGCTGTGTTATATAAAGTTTTGAGCCATGTGATAAATTGTGTGGGTATGTTATAAAATATTAATATATTCCAGACAAAATCATGATTCACCTGGTCGATTGCTTTTTGTTGGTCTAACGAAATTAAAAGACCATCTGTGTCACCTGTTTTCCCTTGCTCAACTATTTCCCTTATTAAATACAAATGGTTTTGAATTTGCTGCCCTGGAATGGCATACGATTGGGCTAGGATATCAAGGATCCTGCTATTTTGGACAATCTCACCGCTAAGATTTTTGTTAAAATTTTGAAATCAATATTTAATAGAGTGATGGGATGCCAATTCCCCATTTCTGTTTTATCTCCTTTTTTATATAAATAAGTTAGTGCCCCCATATTCACAAATAGAGGGATCTGCCCAATAGAAAGAATAGCATTAAATACTATTGTAAGTTCAGTTAGCAAATGCAGTTCTATTAATTTAAATATTTCATTAGAAAGGCCATCCAGCCCAGGAGATTTGTTTCCAGCTAGTGAGGAAATAGCCGTTTTTACTTCTGATTCTTTTATGGGTTCTATTAATCCTAATACTGTATTTTCCTATAAGCCCAGTATTATGATGTCTTCTGAAAAGCTCTTTAGATTCTCCGTATTTGTGTCTAACCGTGCATATATGTTTTTGGTATATTCTGTTACTACTTCTATTATTTTTCTTTGTTCAGTATGAATTACCCCATTAACATCTTTAACCTTAGAAATATATTTTATTCTTGTTTGATTCTTCCAATGTTCATATGGACAGACATTCTCTCTGTTCCCTTGTGTAGAGAACTTCTGCTGATAGTGTAGAGATTTTGCTTTATTATTATGGAAATTCATCATTTCTTATTTTAGTTCACTAATTTGTATTGCCATAGTTTGCCCTGTCTCATATGAGAAAGTTAATAATTGCTGTAGCAACCTTCTTTGTTGTAGATAATGTAAATAATGTTTTCTATTATTGCTTTTATTAATACATTTGCACAGTTTTCTTAAATCAGTTTTTGTGCCCTCACACCACAGAATAAGATCCCCAGACAAAATAAACACAAATTTTCTAGCTTTCAAGAAATCCTGAAGTGTAGGAAGTACATTATTATCAGACAGTAATGACATATTTAATTTCCAATAACCTGGACCTTTTGCCCTATTAGGGTTGGTACCTACTGTTATAGAAACTATGCTATGATCTGGGAACTCAGTAACTTGAATGTAGTATTATGTAGGTTAGTAGTTTCAGAAACAAAGATGTTTCCTGTTTGAAAAGTGGGTACTTTTTGATTTATATAGTTATATATTGCGGCATGGATATTCAAAGCAGTTGCGCTGGCGCAAGTGCGGAATTTTGCCAAGGAGCCATATCCAGTGGGAGCCAATGCGTAGTGCAAATACCATTGTGCCAATGCACAATGATAATGGATGCAGGCGCAACCGCAGGGGGCATGCCCATGAATATCCAGCGCAGTACGATATTCAACCTTGGAACCATGGTGCATATGGGGAGCAAAACCAAGATGTGCCAAGCTGACTTGAGCCTATAAATACCAGGTGCAAGCACACAGACAGCACTTGCGCCAGGTGAGAGAGGGAGGAGGAGAGAGAGAGCGAGAAAATGCAAAACAAAGGAAAAAGGAAAGAAAGAAAGACAGAGAGATACAGACAGAGGTAACCACAGAGGGAGAGTGACAGAGGTGGCACTGGAAAGGGAGAAGGGGCAGAGAGAGTGAGAGGGACAGGCAGGCACAGTGCCAGGCGGTGCACCAGGGTGCCACACATCCTGCAGCGGCCAACTGCCTGGGGGAGACGAGACAGCAGGGACCATGGACAGTGTGCAATACATGATGGAGGCCATTATGAGGGGTGCGAGGGGGCAGGCAGAACAGTGATGTGGCTGAGGAAGGGCCCATTGGTGGTATGCCAACACAGGTGGTACCATGCCCACACCATCTTCGAGAACTTCACCAACATGGAGATAGTGGGCTGTTACTGCCTGAATAGGGCAATTCTGAGGCAGCTCTGTGATCTGTGTAGTGAGGAGATGCAGGCACCCATTAGATGGAGCCATGCAATGTCTGTGGAGATGAAAGTCACAGCAGTCATGTGCTTGCTTGCCATGGGCACCACCTTCCAGAGACCAACAGGGGACACCACAGGCATAACCCAGCTGGCTACATCATGTCTTCTCACACAGTTCCAGAACACTGTGCTGCCATTTGGAATGCATCCATTTCCCCAGCAAACAGGAGGAGTGTAGAGCAGCCATACAAGACTTCCACAGGGTAGTGCCTATGTCTGGCATGTTTGGGGCCATTGACTGCACCCATGTGGGCATCCACATGCCACCTGGCCCCGAGGGTCTAGCATATATCAATTGGAAGGAGAGCTCGAGTATCAACTGCCAGGTGGTGTGTGATGCCATAGGGTGCATCACCAATGTCTGTACCACACACCCTGGGAGCACACATGATGCATTCATCTGCACAGCTCCATGTTGTGCCACAGATTTGAATGTGGGGACATCCCCACAGGCCACCTAGTGGGTGAGTATGGGACGGGCAATGGGTGACGGGCTGGGCAGGCCATGGAATGGGGAGGACAGGATGGACAAGCAGGTGAGAGCACCAGGGCAGGCAAGGGGCACAGCAAGGGAAGGCAGAGAGCTGACCATGTCACTATCCACACAGGTGACAGTGCCTACCCACTGAGGCCCTGGCTGCTTACTCTCTACCGGCATCAATCATCCCCAGCTGAAGAATGCAACAACGAGGCACACCACAGCATGCAGAACATCATTGAACATGTATTTGGAATGCTGAAGGCATGTTTCCATTGCCTAGACAGGTCTGGCGGTGCCCAACAGTACAGCCCCTCAAAAGCCTGTGGCTTATTCCTGGGCTGGTGCATACTGCACAACATGGCTATTGACCGTGGGATAGCTGTTGAAGCTGATGATGGTGACAGTAGTGGGGATGATAGCGGCAATGTGCCGGAGGGAGGTGGACAGCCCCGCCGGGTGGAGGGATCCATGGCTGATGAGGTGGGGCCAACAACACTGTGACACCATTACACAGGAGCACAATGGTGCACAAAGGTTGGTGGTGCTAAACCGATACATGAGCCACACACAGAGGTACAGAACACAGGAAGGGGCATGCATGGCAATGGGCATGCACACACAGAGGCGTGATGCAGGATCATGGAGTTGGTAGCACACTACCATACACTCCTTCACAGAGCAGCACACAGCAATGCATGCACACACACACACACATATATATATATATATATATATATATATACACACACACACACACACACACATACACTCACACGCCCAGGTGTTTGTATGTGGCGAGGATCAGATGCATAGCACCAGTGCACAGGCACAACCAGTGCAGATCAGCCCTCATCATGCCCACACCACATGGTCCAGTGGCCAGGCAAGCACGCACCCTGGCAGCATGTGGCATGACACACAGGCACCACGTCAGTGGTATGCACATGCACACACCATCCATGCACACACTGGGCAGCAGCAGACTGCAGACAGGGTGGGCCACACATCAGGGCCACCGCACAGAACCCTGGCCACCATGGCCATGGGGTTGGCCACGCTGGGGCTGATTGGCAGCCACAGGGGGGTGATTGCAACAGCCTCCAGGGGTCAATTCGAGGAACCATGACCAGGTCTGCACGCAGGTGTGTAGGCAGCCAAACAGGGCTGCCCTAGGCATGCCTGGGATGCCAACAGCAGAGTCTGGTGTCAACTGTGTGGGTGTCACCCAATGCCAGGATTGTGGGGTGCATAGTGCACTGTGTGGGGTCCACGGTGGCTAGTCATGCCCTGTGGCAGCCAGCAGTGCAAAGCCATCCAAGACCACCTGTCCAATGCGATCCATGGAAGCCATCATGGCCTCCTGCATGCACTGCATCCCTGCTAGGAGTTGTGCAATGCCCCTCTCATTCTGCTCAGCCAGCTGGTGCACCTCCATGTGCTTTGCACACAGCCCAGCAGCAACCTGCATCTGTTGCTCAATGGATGCCCGGAAGAAACAGGTATGCTCTGCAATTGGTTCAGCATCCTGGGGAATCTGGGTGGGACACCGTCCCTCCTGTGGTGACCAGCCATGCTGCGCAGCCCCCCTCTCAGATGGATGCTGCACAGTGGGGTCCTCTTGGAGTATGTCCCTAGCTGGTGCCCTGGTGACAGACCCTACATCTGGCTGCCCTGTGGCATCAGCATCCTGCTGCCATTGCCCCTCTGTCCGTTGAACAGTGCCCAGTGTCTGAGTGGCCGCACCACCACCACCACTGCATGGCACAGCTGTGGCAGTGCACACAGTGGCACCCACAGTGGTGGCAGGCAGCTGGTCCCCCACTGACAGGTCGCTGGACATGCTGCCAGTGCCTGGTATGAGTGTCTTCCCCACAACACCACCCATGTTGTCCAGGATTATGGTGCGGTCATCATCGGTGTAGGACCCCACCTCAATCTGTGTCTCCATGCACAGGATGCCAAGACTGGCATCTTGTAGAAACACATCCAGGGCCTCATCCGACCTCATGCCCAGGACATCCAGCAGGACAGTGGTGGTGTGCTGCGGCCTCCCAGGCCCCCGGATGCCCATGGAGGTGGATGGTTGGTCATCTGGAACTGTACCTGCCTCCATGGCTGCTGCCAGTGCCCTATCCTCTGCTCGCAGGTGTGCTGGTGCTGGAAGATAAAACAGGTAAGTCAGTGAAGCAGTGGACACACATGCCCCCCCAATCATGCCACAGCATGCTGTGTGTTGCCGCCATATGTACCATGCAGGGATGGGCTGCCACCTGTCTGGAATCCACCACCAGGCACACCCTCTATGGTGCTGCTGTGCAAGGTGACTGCCACCAACTCCTCCTGCACCGTGAGCTGTGGCACATCTGCAGGCCCCCTCCTGTAGCATTCTGGACTGCACAGATGGCCGCCACCTTCTCTTTGATCTGCCTCTTGTCAGTGCCCACCTTCTTGTAGCACTCCTGCACTGACCACTAGTGGCTGCCCTGCTGGTTGACGTATTCTGCCACCTCCACCCAGGTCCCAGCCCTGGCCTGTGGCATGCCCGTGGCACAGCTCAAGAGTGGCTCCCTGTCGAGGCCAGCCTTGAACAGGGCCTCTGTCTCTGCTTTTCTGAAGCTGGGCCTGCACTTGCGAGTAGGCCCACGCTCCCCCACCTCCTCTGGTTCTGACATGTAGCTTCCTATGGTAATGGACAGCACAGTGTGTCAGTGGCTGCATCACCCAGTGTCATCTCCTTGCAGTGCCCTCTGTGTTCAGTGTGTTCCAGCAGCATGCACAACTTACCTCACAAGGATGCAATACCAGTGCATGGCCTGTGCCATTCCATGGCGCTTTTATGGCACATCATATGCAAATGGACTTTGGCGCAATGGTAATGATATGCTAATGTCCCCACTGAACCACGCATTGACTGATGAGATCATTAGCATGTGGCTGCTGAATATTGCATATGTGTGCCATGTGCTATGAGAGTGCTCCGGAGCAAGTCAGTTTGATTGCTCTGGTGCATAACATGGCACAATGCACACGCATGCGTGGTGCACATTGGTGCTGCGTGCATGCTCCATGTGGTGCACCGCTGATGATTGTGCACAGTGCACCAACTGCACAATGTGCGCGGCCATGCCTCAACCCCTGCAGTGACCTCTGACCCTAGCTGACCCCGGACACATGGCCCCGCCCTGTCATGCCTATGTCGCTCATCCCCGCCATTGTGCGATTGGTGGACACAGCGCAAATCCCCTCAGCCCGTGCATCTGGCACATGCTGTTGCCACATGTGGCTATGGGCACCATTTTGCTTCACAGCTTTCAGCAGGGACATGGCACAGCATAGGGCTAGTCATGCAAGTAACTGGCTGCAGGTGGAGCTGGCCATCCTACTGGCCTGTGTCCAGCCCTACGCACTCCAGCTGTTTGAACAGACCCCACTATAGCAACCCTGTGTGGCTGTATGGCATGATATTACTGCCACATTAGTGCAGCTTACTGGGGTGGCAAAGGACCAGTGAACAGTGTCAGCACTGGTATGGGGACCTGCTGCAGAGGGACCCAGGTTGCCTCTAATGCCTGGAGGCATGCGTCAGGTATGGGCATGTGCCACAGCTAGGTGAGTAGGCCCAGCATGCATGTGTGGCCTGGTGCCGTACTGTGGTGTTGGCTGAGCTGCCTGGTGTGTCCCACAGGGTGGTGTGCTGTCACTGTGCTCATCACGTGGATGCCTCACCCACCACCGCTTGTGTTGCCATGCTGCTGTGTAGACCATGCCAGGCAGGGGACCACACTGTGAAGGAGGGGCAGCTGCTGTGGCTGTGTGCTTATGTGTTTCTGTCTATGTTCCATTCCTAGGCCCTTAAAATCACCAGAGAGCAGCAGTGGTAGCCTTCATAGCAGGACAGCAGGCTGTAGCAGGACCCAGAGGTGGCCCTGGAGTGGCCCCAGCACCAGCATGCCATGTAGAGCAGGTAGCCACTGTCATGGGCCTTCACACTTGTATTGGGGGTTGGTGGGGGCATGGGTCTGGGCATGGCCGCCTGTGCCATGTACAGTGGCAGCTATGTGTGTTGCACTGTGCATGGTGCCCACCACTGTGGCACATCCATTGTACTCATCTGCCAGCTGTTGGTGGGGTGGGTGGGTGTGCACCCAGCTGCCACTGTCGATGCTGTGGTGCTACATGGGCACTGTGCCATGTGACTGGCATTGTGCAGTTGGGTGACTACTGTGCAGCAGGTAGCACCAATGTGCACTGTTGTGATGTGCTGCGTTGCTGGCAGATGTAGGCCCATCCCCCCCGTGGGTGGCCTGTTCAGGCCCTCTGGGGGGGTGTGTTCCTGTTGCCCTATGCACGCAGTGGTTGGGCATGGTTCTGTGGGACACTGCACTGATCGCCATCCCTGTCCCTTCTCCTAGGTGCCTGGAGGCGTAGGAGGATGCCCCTGTACTGCAGGCTGTTGCAGCAGATCATCCTAATTATGTCAACCACAATGGAGGCGGTGCTCCAGCAACACCAGCGGGTGTTGGGAGGTGGACACCATGGACATCGCGGGATGGCACAGTGTGGCTGCTGCTGATATGAACCTTACCTTCCCTTGTTTCCCCTGCTGTACCTCCCCTTACAGTCCCCTTTCCCACTATACAGTTCCTGTTCCCTGTCCCCATTCCTCACAATCCTACACCTTCCCTCCCCCATTGTTCTGTACATAGTTGTCTGTTCTGTTCTTTATTACATTGTTTTGACCTACCTGCCTGTGTCAGTGTCTGCTTTGTTGGTGGCATGTGGCACCATGCTACAGTGTCTATCTGTGTGGTGTTCATGTGTCAGGGTGCCTCCTGTGCTGCTGTGGTCCCCTGATGTGTGCTGTGGTGTGTCTCACTGTGGTGGTATCCCTCCCTTGGTCAGTGGGCGTGTCATGGGGGTCCCCATGGGTGGGCTGTCAGGGACGTGTTGTGGGTGTATGTGCTTGGCTGCGTGGTCCTTGGTGTGTCCTGCTCTGGTCTGGCTGTGTTGGGGAGGCATGGCATTCAGCCTGCAGGGTACCCTTGGTGGCCCTGAGATGGCTTTTGGCATCTCCTGTTGCCTCACTACGGTGCCACTGTTGTGCTCTGGGGTGAAAGTGTAGGTGCCTGCAAGCACCCTGCTTTGCCCTACTGGTGGTGACCTCCTGTGGCCTGTCACTCTGCCTCCCTGGTTCTATCCCTGGGTCACTTCACTGTGCCGTGCCCCCCCATCACTCTGCTGCTGTGGCACAACTCTGTGTGTGTGTGTGTGTGTGTGTGTGTGTGTGTGTGTGTGTGTGCCATGGCGCACCTCTACTTGCACCATGGCACCCCCTTGCGCCATGGCGCATTCCCAGTTATGCCATTGCACAAATATGCCATATTCAGCCAGGTTTTGCTGGTGTACCACATCATGCACAGTCTCTGAATATTGCTCCTGTTGCACCAGTGTGCATCAGATTTGCACTGCGCCGGACTTGCGCTGGGCTCTGGAGCATTTCTGAATATCCGGCCCTGTGTCTTTCAGTTTAGCTGATTGAACTATTTGTGCTAGAAGGTTGGAATCTCAGTATTGTTTTGCAATTTTAGCTTCAATGGGGCAATTAAAATCTCCTGCCAAAATAATTGTAAATGTTGTTTGTAGGTAAGGTTGTATTGATTTAAACAGGTCACACCTTAGAGCCTTTGCCTGGGTGGCATACAAGTTAATTAATCGATATGGTAAGTTTTGAATAAGCACATCTAGAATTAAAACTCTACCAGGCATAAGATCATAGAGTTTTAGAAGCTTAGTTTCAGAGTATTTAAATAGTATTCCAAGTCCTGAACATGGCTCTTCTCCTAATGGCCAGAACGAAGGATTTGGAAACTTGTTCTATTTCTTGTAAAGTATGTAGCCTGGTGTCTTGGAGAACGATAACCCCTAAGTGCAAGTAGGTAAGAAAAGAGGGAACTGCCTGTCTCTTTATAGCTCTCTTTATGCTATTAACATTAATAGTATGGAAGGAAAATGGTGCTGTCATTTCTATACTTTATCTACCACTATTGTTCCTGCTTTGTTTATCAACATTTTTCAATTTAACCCTCGCTTTCCTTTTTTTCTGTCCTGTTGGTTGTGCTCTCCCCTCCGTATCTGTGGTTCCTTCTGGAACTGAAGAGTGATCAGACTCTTCTCCAGAATGCTCTGAGTGTAGAAAGTCAAATTTATTTACAGTAGGAATAGTGATCTGTGCTGTTATCTGGCACCCTAATGCTTCCTTTAATTTCTGTCTAGTGAGCCTTGCCTTCAGGTAAAGGGGGGGGTGGCACAGACATATTCAAGGTGCTTGCTCTTGGAACAGAGTTTCCCTTATTAAAGGGAAGCTGAACAATTGCTGTATTTACTTGTAAGGTTTGTTCTGTATCCGCAGAGAGAGGACCCGGGGGGGGGGGGGTTTCCAACCGTCGTTCCAAAGTCAGCAAATTTTGTGTGCTTTGATCTACACTCCCTGCTCTATTTTTCTGAGCTAAGGCCACTAATAGTCTCTGTTCTCCACCATCAGCCTGATCTGGGATAGTATGGGCAACTTTTTTACAATTTTGGAGGGTATGTCACTGTTCTCCACATTAGTTACAATCTACTCTCATTAACACAATCAGTTCCCAAACGCCCAAGTTTTTCACACACTGTACATCTGGATTAATCACATGCATTGCTCAAATGCTCTAAGGATCCACATTTGTAACACATCTTGGGTTGACCAGCATAAAACAAAATTCCCCTATCCCTGCCCAAGAGCAAGAGTTTGGGAGGTGAATCACCCCAGTGTCTGATATTTTGAGCATAATTTTCACCTTCCATCCCCCAGTCCATACATTTTCGGAATCTAGGATGGCTTCTGGGTCTTCAATGATCGCACAACACTGTCTAAGCCAGAGGATCAGATCATGTACATTCACCCCTTCATTCCTAAAAAGGACAGTAATGATTTTATGGGTGGGTTTTGTTAATGGAGTTGACAAGAATGGTGACCATAAAGATCTCTTTTTAAGGCATTATACTTTGTCCAGAAACATTCCAATCCATTTGTGGTTTTAAAACTAACATCAAAAATAGTTTCACCTGAAATGTGGATCAGTGCATATATTTCTGTCAAAAAAAATGTAATTGATTACTTCAGTAAAGTTTTTGCAACAAACAGTCTACCGGGGGGGCTTTCCATTCCACCTGTGTATGTTAAATTCACAGCATTGTGCCTCTTGGCTGGATAAATGGGAGTTTTAAATAAAGATGCAAACATTTTTGTAGCATTTTTGCTAATAATATTCAGAGGCCTCTGAGGTTGAGAAGGTGCATCCTTGTGGCATCTGTCAAGGGCCTGATTAGTATTTATTTCATTTACAGTCTGTAAAACTGGGTGCTGCATAAGTTGTAAATCCGATGGGAGTTCCAAGTCTGATATAGAAGTTTGAAAGCTATTTAGTATGTGGTCAGTTTTCTGTTTAACATCAGAGAGAGGCATACTCATCAGGCAATTGCCTGAAAACCACTGACCTGTTATGTTCTGTTGCTATCCAGCAGATTTCAACACTTTTTCTACATAGCAGTCTTGTTCCTGCTTATTTGCTTTAGTGGACCTACAGAGCGTCTTAGGCCAAGCTGAACCTCACTTGTTTGAGCCATTCCTGACACAATTTCTGTTGGGTTCTGACTTTCTCTTGTTACATTTATTTACTCCTGCAGCTTCTTCCTCATTTTCAAGCCAACATTGACCAGCTGAGCAGCTTTTCCTTTGATGAAGCTACATCATCAGGGTTCAGCTGTGAGGATTTGACAGGCTTCTGAGACTTGTCATTTCTTATTGCTCTCAGTTTTGTTTCCAGATGCACTTTCTGTTGAAAATACTGCCTTTCGACTATCTCAAACTGCTTTTTGTGATGAATTTTAGCATTGGTTTCCATATTATTTGGTTCTCTATCTTTCACATTAACTTCTACACCTTGACTTAAATGACTGTCACTTGGTAAATCAGGAATTACCTCAGAGTTAAAGGATGTATTTGTATTTAAATCCACTCCAATTACTGCAGCCTTCTTCACATGGATTTCTGTAGCGCCATTAGAGTTGTCCTTTTCAGTAGCCACAATTTCTTCTACAACAGAATCCTCCATTTCCATCAGCTCTCTTTCCTCATCACCATCCTGCTGTCTGTCCTCCATCTTGGCAGACTGACAAGTGGGACAACATCTCCCCTACTGACAGCAATGCAGAAAGGGTTCCCCAGTGCCCTGGCCAAATTTCCCATTCACTTAAATACCACCAACAGCTTAATCTGGATTAAAGTCAGTTGCCATTCATATGTACCCCTCCCAGGGTCATGCCTGAAAATAGGCAGAATTTGTCTAGTGCACTTACCTGGTCAATAAAAACTAAATATTGATATGATGGGCCTGATTCTCAATGAAGAGTTAGGATGGCAAAAGCTGCGGAATAGAGCAGCTTGATCCAAAGCCTGGTGCACCAGGGACCCTGCACTAGATTCTGGTACAGAAAGGGTCCCGGCACATAAGTCCCCACACGCGTGGCAACCTCTCCCATGCAGCAAACACATGGTACATGGAAGGGTTTGCTGTAGACTTATTGCAGCAAGGCAAGCAGTGCCCCCAACTCCGATTCCAAATGTGCTTGTATATTAAAACAATAAAATAATCCCCTCCCTGGTAGTCTAGTGGTCCCCTATGTGTCCGTATATTAAATCAATAAAATAATCCCCTCCCTGGTAATCTAGGAGTCCCCTCCTCCCTGATTAGAGATGGGCGAAGTGACTCCACTTCGCTCCGCAAAGTGATCCAAGGAGTGAAAGCGAATTCACGGGGTGCTCTGCAATGCGAACTGGAGTGCTTCATGTTATAATGGGTAACGTGAAGTCCATTGAAAACAATGACTTCACATTACTCCACCTCCCCAAACCACTACTCCACCAATTCTTAAGGCGAAAAGTACATTGAAAATGATGTACTTCACCTCACTTTGCCTTGTTTTTAAGCTTCAAAGGTGAATTTTGCAGTAATTCATGAAATTTCAGGTCACATGGGTTCTAGATTGTTCTGCACAGCCTCAATTCGGGGTAGTATGTGTAGGAAGCTGTAGGAGACAGTCCGCTCTGAGAGATCTCTGTGATTCAAACCTTCTAAAAGCTATTAAAAAAATCATTTTGAGTAATTTTTTCACTGAAACTTTAGTTCATCGATTGTAGGAAACCCTCCTGTGTTCATATCATTGAGTGTTTATTGTTTGTATATGGGTTTTGAATGTTAATATATAACATTCATTCTGTGTACTCAGAGACAGTGAAAGTGTGCTTTGGGGGAGTGGCGTATCTGTGGTGTAGGTAGATTAAATTGGAGAAAAAGACAGTTCTTTCTGTTTTGGTGATATTTTTCTTGTATAACTGTGTTAATGTACACACAGTAATGTTTTCAATAATTCTTGCCATTTTTTTGCAGATTGTTGTGGTGCAGCAGTGCATAATTTTAGTTTGTTTAAAATAGGTGGTTATATTACTGAAATTTTCAATTTGCTACGCATTGCATTACTTAGTGTGTGTGTGAGTATGTGTGTGACGTGTGTCATCAAATCAGACACCTTTTATTGTGCCACATAGCAATTTCAGCAATGTGAACTTGCTATCCACTGTAGCTGCATGATTTTTGTACTTCTTTGTGGTATCTTTATTGGTACTAGTACTAGTGACTGTTACTGCAGTACACTGCCCCCCACCCCGTGACCTGCACCAACTGGCAAGGGTATTGTTTTCCAGATTTGAATTTCTGATGGTGAGCACTGGTTAGGTGTTATGCCTTTGCATCTGCATCTCTTCAGTGTACAGTGCAATCTTAATCTGTCTGTGCATTTGCATCTCTTTAGGGCCCAATCTCCATCTGTAACTTAAGTCACAGTTATTTCTTTGGCTTCCCTTCAGAGTACTGGACTGATGTGGTGCATAATTCTGCATGAACATTGTACTCATTAATATGTGTTTTTAAGTCAGGACCATCATGAGTCACTTGTGATACAAATCACGTTCTTCATCATCACGGTCACAAATGCAGTCACAAATCATGATTCTCGATCACGTGACATCACAAATCACAAAATTTATTTTTTTACTAGTTACTTGAATGTATTGTAAGCCTGTTTTGTAGTATCTCTCCAGGCTTCATCACATCACCACTGTACTCATTAATAAGAGTTTTTGAGTTGGAGAGTTTTGTTCTACAGCTCATCAGGGAAGTACAGCCGTAGGCATTCGCGTTACCAATACAGTTCCATATTGGTTATCTCACACTGAATCATATTCTTCATCATCACGGTCACAAATGCAGTCACAAACCATGATTCTTGATCACATCACAAATCACAACATTACTTTTTTTACTAGTTACTTGGATGTATTGTAAGCCTGTTTTGTAGTATCTCTCCAGGCTTCACCACCCCACCACTGTGCTCATTAATAAGAGTTTTTTAAGTCGGGGAGTTTTGTGCTACAGCTCATTGGGGAAGTACAGCGGTAGACATTCATGTTCCCAATACAGTTCCATACTGGTTATCTCACACTGTTGACACCAAATCACATTCTTCTTCATCACAGTCACAAATGCAGTCTCAAATCATGATTCATGATCATGTCACGAATCACAAAATTAATTTTTTTAATAGTTACTTGGATGTATTGTAAGCCTCTTTTGTAGCATCTCTCCAGGCTTCACCACCCCACCACTGTACTCATTAATAACAGTTTTTAAATTGGGGAGTTTTATGACACAGGCTCAGTTTGTCAGGGAAGTGCAGCCATAGGCATTCATATTGCTTGCTGTACAGCATGTGAGTTACAGCACTGTAATTAGTGCTGGGCGACATGGCCCCAATTCGCTCCGTGAAGTGATTCATGGAGTAAGGTGAAATCCGTGGAGTACTCCACAATGTGAAGCAGAGTACTTCACTTCATAATGAGGAATGCGAAGTCCATTGAAACCAATGACTTTGCGTTATTCTGCCTTCCCCAAACCACTTCTCTATCAATTTTAAGGTGAAGTACATTGAAATCAATGTAATTCGCCTCACTTCGCCTTGTAATTGAGCTCTAAATTAAATTCTGCAGTGATTCATTGGATTGCAGGTCACATGGGCTGTAGATTTTTCAGCACAGCCTCAATTCTGGCCTGGGTAGTGTGTCTGTAGTGGTAGCTAGAGACAGTTTGCTCTCAGAGCTCTGCGATTCATAACCTCTAAAAGCTGTTTAAAATGCCTTTTTGAGTTGTTTTTTTTGCTCACAATTTAGTACATCAATTGTTGGAAACCCTTCTGTGCTCATATCATCGAGTGTTTATTGTTGTGTGTGGATTTTGAATGTTAATTTAGAACAGTCAATCTGTGTACTGTGAAATGTGCTTTGGGGGAGGGGCGTATTTATGGTGTAGGTACATTAACTGGGAGAAAAAGGCAGTCTTTCTGTTTTGGTTATATTTTTCTTGTATAACTGTGTTAATGTACACACAGTAATATTTTCAGTAATTCTTAACAATTTTTTGCTGATTGTTGTGGTGCAGCAGTGTATAATTTGTCTGTTTAAAACATTTGATTATATTACTAAAGGTTTTCAATTTGCTTCGCATTACTTCTAGTGTGTGCGTGTGAGTGTGTGTGCGATGTGTGCCATTAAATCAGACACCTTTTATTGTGCCACAGAGTAACTGCAGCAGTGTGCAGCAGTGTGAACCTGCTATCCACTGCACCTCCATGAATTTTTATGTTTGCTTGCACACATGTGCAAGAAACATAGTGCCATCATCCGAGTTTTTCTGATGTGTGTCAGCATTTTCCAATTCAGTCAGTGTGTTTGCAGGTGCAGTCGCAGTTCTCCAATCACTGCTGGAGCTGTCCATGACAGCAGTTGAAAATGCAGTGGCATAGAGTTGAAAGAGGGAGCTACACTTCAGTGAGCAGTGATAAGATATCGCCTGCTCATGTGTGTGCTCCCCCTTACACACCTGCGCACACATACTGTGTGCTCGCACCCCTGCACACACACTGTATAGCCAACGGGGTGCCAATCTCCGTCAGCTGTGCTGCGCTTCCCGCCCACAGATGCATTTGTTAGGGAAGAAATGGTTTCTTTGGCAATATTTTATTGTACCCCCAGTTTACCTTTTGAGTTTTAAAACATTTTCAATACAGTTTTGCAATTGCTTAACAGGGCTAAATGTCAGTCAATTTACTTGTCCAAGCCCAAAGGCACTGTAGTTCCCAAAATACATTTTTTTATGAGAAATGACAGTTCATGGTGTTTCATTCTCTGTACACCAGTCCTTAGCCCACTGTTGTTCCAAATTTTAACTTCACTCAAGTTCAAGATACAGGTGCATTACAAAACAAAAACGGTATAAATTCTGCACAACATCTGTATCTTGCAACAGGATCAATGCCTGTCATTGTGCTCTGATATTGAAATTATCCAACTTGTAAGCAATGTATCAAAACACTGCATACTAAATAGGCCATACAAGCTGTTTATTTGCCCCGATATGTGTACATTTACTTTGTTTTGTTTGACTCTTGGCAAACGCACATTGTCTTACTGCCGGTTCTGTTCTGTTTGCTGGCTTTATCTCTAAGGCCGACTGCACCCAACTTAAAAAAAAAAAAAAAAAAAGATAATCTCCACCACTCCAACAGCCTAAAATGGGACATCTGTAACAATGTACTCCTTTCCAAGAAAGTTGTACCAAACCATTGCCTCCATTGTCAGAATATTTGTAAGTGCTCTGTAGCCCAGTTACCTGCCTTGAAGTGAGCTCTGTCCAGCACTGCCAGCCAAGTAGGAACCTAAAGGAAAGCGAAAGAGTGAGACTCATGAAGGCAAACTGGTGTAATATGGGTTTTTCATCATGAAAATACAAACAATCACCTTAGCAAACAGTACAATTCAAACACTTTGGTTTACCTTTCGGAATCTCAATTATTAGACAGCGTGGACCATGTAAATGATGCTGTTTCAATATTATACTTTAGTCATGTCATATATTTATAATAGTATTACACACCCTTCCAAGACATCCTTGCACCCACAAAAGCCACGGGATGCACATATGACCAGTGCAGATGTCACCAGCTCTATTGCCCATGTATTTATTCTGTAGGACATGCTTACTGTTTGAGATATTGAACAGAGTAAAGTTTATTTAACGTGTTTGATCGTGTGAGATTTTACGGATCTTCTCGGTGATGGCTGATAAAGCAGCAAACGAAAACAGTGCTATTCTTAGAAGCGACATCTCGCTCTAGGTCGTGGTTAGGATATATTTACATATTCCAAACAAGCATCAGTCAGTAAACAGAAAACTGATTTTATTCTGCTGATTAAGTTGGGTGATCCTGGTAAGAGAAACATCATTAAATAAATACATATTTATAAATAAACTCAAATACATACACAAGAAGCAAATGCCATTCGTTGACTATTGTAGGAAGTACAATAAATACACAACGCAGATGTCAGTAGTTTTTTGTTTGTTTGTTTGTTAGTAACGGAATAGATCACTTTTTTTGTAAAGTGCCAGGGCTTTAAATTTTAACTCCACCAAGGTCCTGTTACTCAGTGATTCCAAAAGAGCCAATTCTTTCCATTTTTGTGTGAATGAAACAATTCTGTCATAGTACAATATGGTAATTATTGTTGCTACTATTCAATTACCGAACGTGTGGCATTCTTTTAAACACGATTTTATGATTTCCAGTAACATATTCTTAACTGACAGCAGCAGAGCCTAGGCTCCCCCTTGGCATTCTGGTGACATATATATATATATATATATATATATATATATATATATATATATATGTATGTATAAAAGATGTAACTGTCCTTTAGGCTTATTTGTCCCTGCTACTTTTCCTGCAGTGTACTCATAATCCTCTGAATGTGACATCAGAATTATTCCTGCAACAACCAGTAGTGATGTCGCTGCAGAAGATTATGACTTCATGGCAGGGAAAGCAGCATGAACATGAGACAAGGCAAATAACCTGCTTTCATGCAATTGCCATTAGTAATAAAGAGTGGAATGTTCCAAAATGCACATTTTTTAATGTGATGAGATTTGAGTCCTGATGATGTCACATATTAGTCATTTGTAGAAAACTGGTTAACCCATTTAAATTGTTTTAATAATTAAGATAGCAATGCAATATTGATACCTAAGAGCAAAAAAGTTTATTTTTCTTTTTTTCAAAACTACTTTTCAAGTAATCTGTACAGAAAAGCCCGCTACAGCTGAATAATTTCGTATTTTATGGGTAATGGCATCAATACTGCCCTCCAATAAAGAACTTTGGATAATATTCTTGACGTCTGTCATAACTGATCTAAATATATAATTCAGTCTTTAATCCCAGCATTCATTTGGTGAAACCATTTATTGCTGCTAGCCTATACTGTACATTTCCTATGCTGACGTACTTCTTGTGTTTAGTGTGTTCCTCTCTTAATGTAGATTAATCAGTTACTACATAAAGTTAAGAGAGAACGCGCTGAAAGTTTCCTTAGATACTCAGCTGATCAATTGTTTCTTACCCTATTAATTCAAGATTCAATGAACTAAATTAGTGAAGTAGCTCCCCCTGTTGTCTCAGTGGGAAAGCACCAGATGCAATACATCTAGGTGTCCAAAAATGTGTTATGGCAACACATCACAAGCAGTGAATCTGTTACCTGAGGTTTCTGAAAACTCAGCTAGATGCAATGATGGAATATTACATTTTGAGCTTTGGGAGCTAAGGGGCCTATAAGAGTGCTGTCTTTAAACTGAGCCACCCTTTCCATCACAAGAGAATAGCATGTGTGGTGTGGGGTAAGGGGGCCAGCCTTGGCAAGCTCCCTGTAATTTCAACACTGGCTAGATGAGAGTACTTCTGTAGACTGTTCAAGAGATGGCTACGTTAGTTGCATATCACATTTTAGTCAACTATAGACAATGTTAGGATTATTCGTTCAATCAAATGCTAAATGGATGGAGGCCAGTATTGTAGGGGTTAGCGCCTTCATGGTACAGCAGTACCACAAAGTTAGGTAACCACACAATTTTCTATACTGAGGAATAGAATATTCACATTGATTGGTACTTTGTTGTAGTAAATTAATTTAATATTCACAAAATCTTTTATAAACTCAGCGACAAAAACAAAATAAATAGTTTCAAGAGCAGGCATACTTATTAACATAAAAAGGTTAAATATCTGAATTAACGTTTTGTTATTTTATTGGTCTTCTGAAGATTTCTGGTATTGAAACACTGATCTCACTGTATCATATTTAAATCACAATTTTTCAACTTCGCTGTGCTGTGCCAGCACCCGTGACCCGTGGGTAATTTCGCCATTTGGATGGATAGCCACTTTAGCATTACAGATTTTATTAAACCAGCACTCTGGTTACACCTTTGAATAACTAATGGGAAAATGAGCGAGGCGACTTCTGAAAATCTATCTGTCTGTCTGTCTGTGTCTCTCTCTCTCTATATATATATATATATATTTAACTCCTTTATTCAAATATTTGAAATATCCCAAAGCCAATTACAACTCATTATTCCTTACAAACTTCTCTCTCAGTAGAGTATATCTTATTAAACAGTCATGATAAAGACAACAAACTCAGATATTTGGAACCATACAGTATAACCTCATTTATCGGAATGTGCTGGCGTGATGCAATTGTTTGGATAAATGGTTTTTGAATAAGTGAGGACACATTACAATGAAGAAGTCTATTAAGTTGGAGACACACCACAGTTCTGGATAACTGAGAGTTTTGGTTGATTGAGGATTGGATAACTGGGGTTTTAATGTAACGGTATGACATTCTAGGCTTCTAAATGTACCACATAAAGTCATTGTTTGGTGAATATTTAGAGGAGAGAAGATCCGTTTTACTGACTCCGTTGCCTCTTTCAGATATAAATTGAAATGTCATCGTACACAGCAGGCATTTACTTTGGCATGCATGTTGATTTTATCAATTTATATGTATATTTGTGTATTTATGTGATATTACAATGATGTGGTATTTCCTGTTTAGTATTGACTATTCTCATATTGATGGCTTTCGGTTTTATACTGCACAGATGCTCTGAGCACTGGAAGAATCTTCTTACAAATAAAGTAACACCTACCATACTAGAATGAAATATAAGTTCCTGCATTTTGATTCATTCTATCCATCCTTTTGGGGCAAAAAATTCCCGCTGCATGACAGTTTGCATATATGGTAAGATACAACTGTCGTTAAAAAGACTGGCATGTAGCTCTACAGAATGACAGACTTTTGAATCTTCACAGTTTAGCATAAACACCCACTAAATTGTCTTGTGTTTACTTTAGACGGGCACAGTGCTGGTTTCATAACATCAATACGTGAATGCTAAGAAATTCATCTAAATGGCCTACTGTGAATACAGCCCATCCTTCAATAATACGGTTCTAATCAGCCCCACAGCATAACTGACCTTACTGATATACTGTTATAAGTATAATAGTATGATGCATTGAAATACGTGTTGCAAGTCATTGAATCGTTAGAAGACAAATAAAGTAACACAACTAAGAAAATATTAAAGTTAAATAGAATTGTCCTGCCTCCCACTCCAAGAAAAGGTTCAAGATGATCATGTGTCTGACATATGCGGAGGTGGTATAGAGTGTCCACTCAAAATGACCAAAGGCCAGACTGGATTGAACTTGATGTATACGGTGATGCCCCTCAAAGAACCCATGCCAGACTGTAACAAACTCAATGTATTATATATTAACACAGCAGTTGAGACCACTCTAACAGTTGCAAGGGTGATTTTAGGTATATTGGCCCAGATATTCAAACTGCGCTCAAAAGTAGCGCAACAGCAGGAGCAAGCACAAACCAGTTGCGCAGTCTCGCAGCAGGTGCGATATTCAAACATGGAGCAGAGCAAATAGCGCAAGCAACCAACGCCTGAATATCGCACATACTGCATCATCAGCAACCAGGAAGGAGAAGTTGAGCTAAATGTTGCGCTTATGGCGCAACCATGGAAGCTCAGCTGAGCATTCCAGAGCTGCCACAGCTGCCAAGCACAGCCCCCCAGAGCAATGGAACTGCACATCCAGGAGGTAGGCTGGGACCCACCGCCAGCCATGCCACATGGGTGCCAGGAACACACTGCAGAACCCACACCACACCGGCACACCCCAAGCACAGCATCACTGGGGTGGGACAGATGATCCACGATGCCCATGGGGACAAGCCAACAAAAGCAGCAGAGTCCTGACACCCCAGCACAACCACTGGCAGGCAGATGGCACACACAGGGGTTGACAACCACAGTGACATCAGCCCCCGTTATGCACAGCGCACCCTGCACTGTGACCCCAGACACCACCCATGCAGTGACTGGCACTTCCAGGAAACCATGCAGTCCCCCAGCACTCATCAGCCCCATGCAACACAGAAGTCTACAAGCCAGACACACCTGTGCACCCAGCAGTGGGTGGCAGCAGATGGCAAGACCAACCAAAAGCACTGCCATGCTGGAGATACCTCCCATGCACACACACGCACACACACACACACACACACATACCCAGGACCATACCAGCCCAGATGGCATGGTACACCCCTGCAACTGAGCACCCTTAGCCAGCTGCAAATCAGAGACCAACACAGTATTCATATCAAAATAGAAATGTATATTTAAAGGACTAATCCACAAACCAAGTGGAAACTATGTACAAGTGGGGACAGGTAAAGGCAGGGAGGTGTTCAAGGGAGGAATAACAACTTGGAGAAGGCAGGGTGATAGGATGGGAGAAGTGGGAAGGAATGGGACATGGCCCTGCTGCTGGCTGCTGGTCCCTGCTGGCCTCTCCTGTGGCTCCTTCACCGATCACCATGGCGCTGTATGGCCTGCAGGATCTCCTGGTTCTGATCTGCAACCTGGCTGAGGTGCCAAGATACTGGGACATCCTCTGGAGTACCTCGAGGCCTAGGAAAATGGGAACACAGTCAATGGCTGAGACTGACCACAACCCTGAACACCACCAACCCTGCAAAGCCCTTATAGCCCAATGTCCGCACCTGTGATGGCATGCACCCCACCCACAATGGTATGCATAGCCATCCCACAAACAAAAAGCAACACAACTATCGCACCACCGCCCACACACACACCCACGTCCAAGTACAGTACAAACTAGGCTTGCAAGTGATGTGCAATGTGATGCGATGCCAGTACACAGCTATGTGCCCAGTGCATGCCTGGACCACCAGTGATGCATACACAGGCGTGCCGTGATACTGCACTGTGATGCAGGTCACCTGTGTATGCCTACATACATGGATACATAGACAGTGTCAGCAGATAAGGGCCTATGGGACACCCAGTCTGTCCATTTGACCTTGTACATTCACTCTGTTGTCCTATAAGTCCATTCCCCCACTTACCCCTGACCTCCGGAATTCTGTTATAGCTTACCCCATGCATTCGACAAATCCCGTGACCAAGCTCAGCCCCCACCACTTCCTCTGGCAGGGTGTTCCACTTGTCCACCACCCATTCTGTGAAGAAATACTTTCTCATGTTTCCTCTGAATCGTCCCCTCCAACTTCATCCCATGCCTTCTAGTCCTGGAACATTTTATGATTAAAATATTGTTTTCCTGCACCTGTTCCCCCTGTAAGTACTTGTATGACCCCATCATATCCCCACCCTCCTCCCCTCCAGGAGTACATGTTCAGTTCAAATCAACCTGTCTGCATAGGACTTGTGATGCAATCCATGCACCATCCATGCCTCGCCTCTGAACCCTCTCCACCCAGTCCATGTCCATCATGTAGGTATGGTCTCGGAACTGTACACTGTACTCCAGTGTGGGGACTCACTAAGTATTTTGTATAGTGGAATTATGACCTCCTTTGGTTGTGTCCGCATGGCTGGTGGTCTTGCCCCCAGCATGCAATGCATCCATGTAATGATACTCACACTCCTCCAGCAGCTGGGTCTGGCCTGCTGCTGCTGCTGCTGCTGTTGGGCACAACACCCCCTGGCACCGGGGCTCCTGGCATGGCCCATGTCACCCTGGTCCTGTGTCCTCACTATCCTGCCTGTGGAGACATATGTTGAGACAAACATCAGTGTGACTCAAAAGCAGAGTGCCCCTGCCCCAGTGAGTAAGTGTCTGCCCACAGCCATAACCAACCATAGCACAGCTGCACACACTGACACACCTATGCACAGCCACCCAAGCACACACACACCCCTACAGAGAATATAGGTGCATAGATGGTACACTCACCTGGCCTAGGCACCACGCCCTGCCTGGCACGTGAATGCAGCCGCATCAAGAGTTCCGGCTCCCTCCGGCGGAGGTCACTGTACCGGTGCCGGCACTGCTCAGCAGACCGGCTCCGGCCAGTGACCTCCACCAGGTCAGTGGCCACTTGCTGCCACACGTGGGTCCTAGGCATGGTGAGGGGGGCCTCACCATACAGTGCCTCACAGTGGGGCTCTACCAGGGCCACCAGGTTGGCCACTTCAAGCTGGCTCTAGGACACCGCCCTCCTCCTAGCCATGGCACCAACTTTACAGCAGGCAATATGGCGCCCCGCTGCGCCATAACCCCACGTGGAGTTGTTGCACAATAGACCTACCACAGGTCAATCGCGCTGTTCAACAGCGCCATCACTTCTACATGGCGCTGTCACTGGACAGCGCAATGAGAATGTACACATGGCATGCCAACAGCGCCGGGGTCGGAGGGCATACACAAGGTCACGGCAATGATGCAAGGCTACGCGCACAGGCGCCATGGGGCGTATGGGCATCCTGCGCGACTACCAGCTGAGCACCGTGCCACAGTGGACTGCTCGCGCGTGGTGACCACAGCACCATATAGTGCCCGGTGCTGGCGCCACGCGCATTCAATGGTAATATGGCCTGAATCGCCTATCGCACTCAGCAGGTCTGCAGCATGAGACGACGTAAGCGGTCTGGCATGCGAATGCGGTGTGGCATGCAGCACAAACCTGCGCCATTGGCTCAGCCGACCTTCCAGATGCAAAGCGCGAAATACGTATATATTCGCCGATATATGCAAATCATCCGACCAGCCATTCTAAAGGCGCAGTGGCATGATTAGCATGTCATTAAAGTTGAGCCACACCTCATTTGCATGTGTTGCGCTATAAAAATGCGACTGTGGGTGTGCTGGCCAGATTTGGTTACTGCAGGTGAAGGTGAGTTACATCGCGTGATGCTCAGGACAATGCTCATGGGTGGAGGATGATAAAGGCTGAGGGGCTGAGCATGAAAGGGCACTTAGAAAGGGACAAGGGCACCCTTTCTATCAGTATCTGCCATGCGGAGAGAGAAGCGGGGCTTCTGCCCCCGGACGGCAGCTATGCTCATGGGGAAATGCTGTCGACTGCACAGTGACAGGTGTCCACTTCACCCACATACAGATCACCATGACTGACCAGAGCTGCTTGAGGGTGTGGACGGTGGGCGAGGGAGGAGGCCAACTTCACTATGGCAGAGACAGAGGCCCTCTTCCAGGCCTACCTGGAGGATGAGCCAACATTGAGTGGACTGGAGGGCACCCTCAGGGCGTGCAGCTGCATGGGAGGGGTGGCTCGGGCCGTCAACCTGCAGAAGCCACCAGCTCCATTGCAGGAATGCAGGAAGAAGATGGACTGACCGCGGGAGGCTGAAGGAGAAGGTGGCAGCCTTCAGGGTGGCACGTGCTGGCACTGGTGGGGGCCCACCAGTGGTGTTGCAGCTGACCCCTACAGAGGAGACACTGGTGGCAGCCATGCAGCTGAGTGCCATTGTGTGTGCCTGTCTGGAGGATTCACAGACAGGTGAAGCCCATCACTGCACGGTATGACATGGTGATGTTGTTGGGGGCTGCTGTTCACATGCACTCACATGTACTCTCTTTCTGTTACAGATCCTGTTCGTCTGCAGGAGGCGGTGGTGGTGGTGGGTCCAGACAGTGAGGCAGACCTGCTGGACATGGAGGAGGAGCATCCACCTCCGCCCACCAGCCTGCAGGCACTGCAGCAGCACTGCTGCGGCTGGGCCAACAACTCGGTGTCAGTGATACGGGTGCAGCAGGTGCACAGCCTGTGTCACAGCAGTCTGGCGCAGGTATGCCAGCATGCTGTACCTATAGCAGTGGCGCACCTCACCATTGATGATAGCAGGCCTGCAGATGGCAGTGATAGGGTGTGTCCCATGACGGACACATGGCAGGCCAGCACGTTCCCCTGGGCCTTCCTGGTTCACACACCTGTGTGCCAGCATGCTGGCACAGTCCCAGGCTGTGCCTGTCAGCACAGGTGGGGCAGCACCGGTGGCTGTGCAGGTGTCTGGCACTGTTGTCAGCACGGAGGTGGAACAGGTGGACCTGGGGCTCAGCAGTTGGAGTGCGGCGGCAGCAGTTGCACACCAGGTCTGGGGTACAGTGTCAAGCAGTGGCACATGTCCACCGCCCTCTGATCCACCCATACCTGGTCCTGGCTGACAGTGCCCACCTCAAGGGGTGCTGTGCACCGGACGTCCACACCTGGGGGGTCACGATGCCATTGGGGCTGGTACCCATTGGAGACAGCACACCCGCCTGCTGCAGGACTTGGAACAGCTGCGGGGCGGGTTGCAAGGTCCATGGAGGCACTGTCTGTGTCCGTGGAGTGGCATAGCGGTAGTGTGCTCGGGACCGAGCCGAGCTGGTCCTTATGTGGGCGGATGTGAGCGCTGCCATTGACAGGCTGACCCAGGCGGTGGTCTCTGTCGGAATGTTGGCCACACTGTCAGGTGCCCTGTACACACACACACACGAGTGCGCTCTCCACTCCCCATTCCGATCGTGCTACACCAGAGCTTTATCGGCGCTGGGTTCTGCCATGGGCATCCGAGCACCCCTGGTGCAGTTTGTTTGGCGGATGCAGACCCTATGTGCGGGCAAAGGTCGGCGTTCGCAGTGGGACCCTGGTGGTGCAACGGCGCCACCCGATGTAACCTGCTCAGCCTGCCAGTGCTGCTGGGCCCGCGGCCGAGACTGCCCACACATCCGTGGTGGCCGATGGGACAGTGCTACCTGACTGAACTGTCTCCCAGTGCAGGCCCTGTCTGGTGCTGCCCTGTGTGCAATGTGTGTCATGGTGAGCAGTGCTGCTGGGTGCTCTGCTCATCAAGCTGACTTCCTGTGGACCACCTGCACACTCTCCCAACTGCTGTCCACAGGTCGTGTGCATGATGATGCCTGCATTGCACTGTACACCAAGGTGCAAGGTGCCCAGGTCCTGACACCGCATACATGGACAGTCCAGGTGGTGGGGTGGTTGGTGGTGCTGTGTGTTGGCAATGTCATTTCGCGAGTGCTGTACTGCTGCCCATGTGCTGCTGTGTGGTGTGTGTGTGTGTCCATATGAGTGTTCCTCTCTTTGATGGTGTGTTGCGGCGCCTGGAACCTTCAACTCCCCTGACCTTCATGCGGTGTGTTCCCTTGTGCCTGTGGGTTTCGCATGGACAGTTGCCTGCACATGTCCCTTGACTTACCTGTGTTGGGCATAGTGCTCTTCTGCAATGGTATCCCGGTGCAGCTGGGCCTGCGGGTCAGTCGGGGTCCCTCTATCCTAGGGGGCTGCTCATCACCCACATCACCGGCGCCACTGGCGTCCCCATCGCTGTCCCCTCTTGGACCTGTACGGCTATCCCATGGTCTTTGGCCATGTTGTGCAGGATGCAACAGGCCAGGAATATCCCCAGGCCTTTTGGGGCTGTACTTAGGGCTCCATGGAGTGTCCAGGCATCGGAAGTGTGCCTTGAGCATCCCAAAGCGCCCGCTCTATGATGTTCGTGTTGCGGTATGTGCCTCGTTGGAAACCTAGCTGCGCTGGGGTGGTAGGCGCCAGTATGGTGTGAGCAGCCAGGGATGGGTGGGTATCCGCAGTCACCTGTGTGGAATAGTGGAGATCAGTGTCATGTCAGGTCCATATTGCCCATATCCTTGTGTGCCACTACCATGGCACCTGTCATTCCACCCTTGCACAGAGTTTGCATTCCATACATGTGTACTCACCCACTAGATGACCCGTGGGGATGTTCCCACTCTCGAATCGATGGCACAGTGCAGACTGGTGCCATATGAAGGCATCATGTGCTCCACCAGGGTGTGTGGCACAGACATTGATAATGCGCCCAGTGGCATCACACACCACCTGGCAGTTGACACTGGAAAAGCCCTTTCGGTTCCGATACGCCTGGCCGTCGGGGCCAGGTGGCGTGCGAATGGCCACATGGGTGCAGTCTATGGTCCCTAGCACGCCAGGCATATGTGCTACCCTGTGGAACTCCTGCATGTTTGTTGTATGCTCTGCCGCGGTGCTGGGGAAATGGATGTACTCCGCAGCATGAGGCAGCAGTGCGCTGAGGAATTGGGTGAGGATGCGTGACATGGCCGACTGTGTAATGCCTGTGGTGTCCCCTGTCGGCCTCTGGAAGGTGCCCGTGGTGAGCAGGCACATGCAGGCTGTCACCTTGGTCTCCACGGACAGAGCATGACTCCGTCGTGAGGGTGCCTGCATCACATCACTGCACAGCTCGCAGAGCCGTCTCAGTATTGCCCTGTTCAGGCGGTACCGGGCCACAATCTTGACATCTGTGTACAGCTCGAAGCTGATGCAGGCACGATACCGCCTGTCTGGGGCATACCGCCGACGGGCCCCTCCGCGGCCACGTCCCCCTGCAGCATGGTGTCTCACCCCCCTCATTACAGCTTCCATGTGGAAGCTGACACTGTCCATCTCCTGGCTCTGCCCCCGGCTGCTGTTCCTGTGTTACCCCGCTGCCCCCACTGCTGCTTCCACTGCACCGGGCACCCCCCACTGGCCTCTCTGTCCTCCTGGACCCACTGTCCCTCTCTGCCCTTCCAGCTCCTGTCTCTCTCTCTCTCTCTCTCTCTGTCTCTCTCCCCCAGTTTGCGGCCTGCTAGGTTCTTGCGCCGCTTCCTTGAGCCTTTTTATTTTGGCTCAAATCCGGTACTGCGCAACTTCCGGCTAAGCCACTCTTGCGCATTGCGCAAGTGTTCGGATATCGCATTGCTCACTTTATGCATGGACCCGCCCCCTTCGGTTGCGCATGCCTTCATTTCCATTGCGCTGTTGCTCAGCATGTTTTCGGTGGCGCACTGGCCCTTCTGAATTGCAGAATGGCGATTTTGGGGTTAACGCACAACCCTGTTAAGATGCATGCTAACCTTTGAATATCTGGGCCATTATGCACAAGTACGAGTGGTCTAAACAACCATTACATACACAATATTACCCTTACTGTACAACAGTAAATGCCATTCTCCCTAAGCAATTTGTTTAGTTATTCTGTTTTAAATGCCCAAAGAGTACTATATCCTACAATCTCCATAGGGAGATGATTCCACCTGTACATTACCTTCTGTGTGAAGGAATGCTTTATATTTTTTTCCACTTATCCCCCTTTGAGGATATACCCTCTAATTCTGCATGCAATCACCAGCTCAAAGAGTTGTGTGTACTGAACCCTGACTATCCCCTTAAGTATTTGGAAAGCAGTGATTACGTCCACTCTGCCCCCCCCGAGTCTAAAGAAATTGAGTATGTCCAATCTGACTTCCCATCTTTTTCCTTAGCCACTAAGCCACAAAACATCTTGGTGGCCCTGTTCAGAACCTTCTCAATCTCTTCAATGCCCTGTCCGTACTGAAATGAAAAGATATAAAGGCAGTCCTCTAAGTATAGTCAAATCTGGACCTTGCACCTTTGAAGGATCACTTCCTTTGGCCAATTCCTTACTTTCTCCAATTAATGCATCTCAGCATTGCATTTTCATTTTTGATTGCAGTAGCTCATTTTTTTTTTGGCTTCAGGTTATGGTCAACAATTACTTACAGATCTTTTTCTTAAATGTGTTTTGCACTGATTTATGACACAGGGTGTATGTGAGGCCCAGATTCTTGACTCTATATGAAGTACCTTTCATTTTGCCATATTAAATCTAAGACCCCAGATATCAGCCCACGTCCATATATATGTAGCCCCCCCCTTAGTGCACCCATTTCTCTGCATTGTCCACTTCATTTGCCAATTGTCATTGGAAAATATCCACATTCTGCTGCCAACTGCCTCCTTCAGGTCATTAATATATATGTCAAGGAGTAGTGGAGCCAACAATGGTCTCATTAGGGTCTATACTCAGCACATCCCTTCACTCTGAATGGTGACCAGCCACCACCCCTCTATTCATCATACCTGTAAGCCAATTTGCTATTCATCTGTGTCAAAAGCCTTTCTGGACTTCAGCTACACTATTCTAAGCTCACAGGCTCCAACCATCCCCTATTTGCTTCCCTAGTTCCTCCTTGAAGAAAGCAATCAGGTTGGTCTGGCAGGATCTCTTTTTGATATCATATAATTCAGCAATAAGGCACAACAGGGTGTGTGTTATCATGTAATAACATCACTCCAGGGGTGGGTTGAAGCACGAGGTGAAGCTGAGTGCTTCCACCACCCCAGGAGTGACATTATTACACAATAACACACATCTCTGGAGTGCCTTATTGCTATTATACAATGGCTCGTTGTTATACAAAATTAAAAAAATAAAAAAATTAAAAAATGATTTTAAGGAATCCAAATGGTCATGATCCATAGCCAAAAGCTCATCATCCATAGCATACAAAAGCAATACAGTGATGTTATTGTGTAATAACATCACTGTCTCAGGCACACATTGACCAATCAGAGTCCAGGAAGTTTTCTTGCCATTGTATAATAATTTTTATGCTCTTGTTTGTTTCTTTCCTTACATTTTTCATTCTTTATATTTTTTTGTCAGCTACAGCATTAGTAGAAAGATCCCTACAGAATACTTGAATTGTGATGTTAGAAAATCCTTGCTAACAAGTCAGACTGTGTTTTTCAAGGGGAAAGTGCAAATCGATGCACAGAAACTTAGACAGAATATTGTTTTTGTCCAATAAAATTTTAGAGATTTTATTGAAATATATATGATTTCTTTTGGACTTATTGTTTGTCTCAGCTACTGTTGCTTAGCTTCTCCACCCTTCTGTTAGTCCTGGTCACAGGGCTGCTGCTTATCATATCTCTGTGTGATCCCTTTGCTGCTAGTCCAGATCACAACTGGTCACCTCCTAACACTATTGGGCAAACCCATTCTGCTGTGGGAAAAAGCCTGGCCAGGACAAGGAACATAAATGCTTGAGGTAGCACTGATGATTGGAGATCCTGGGGTGGACAACATGCTTGGTGATGTGGTTGCTGAGTGGTTTCTGTCATGCACTGAGGCAGCTGGTGTGTCTCCATTTTTCATAGCATGCCCACCTCCCTTACTAACACTTGTGCAATGTGGCAAACTGGGAGTTCACTGTTAAAAAAAATGCGTTAAACTGCTTTAAATTATGTAAGGAATCAAACAAGCAGTAAAAACAACAGAATGCCTTTTGTTAATTAAAACAATTTGAATTTAGTTGATCTAAACTCCAGGGGTGCTGGAACAAGATGAAAAGTGTGTGTGTGTGTGGGGGGGGGCTGTAGTAATTAAACAATTGATTGACCATGATTGCTTCCCTTCTGACCTTCCATATGTTAAAGAGGCTCTTTGAACGCTCCTGGGCAAAAGTATGTGTGTGGGGGGGGGAGGCGGCTGCCACCTCTCGCCCATAGGTTATGGCACCTATTCTAAGCTCATAGGCTCCAGACAGGCAATGTCAAAGCTGAGTTACTGGTTGGTCCAGTCCATTTGAATTATATAGAGATTCAGACAACTTTTTATTACAAACCTTTGACCCAGGGTACCCCAACTGAGTTGCAATATCTCATTTTTATGTTTGCTTGCACGCATGTGCAAGAAACTTAGTGCCATCATCCGAGTTTTTCGGAGGTGTGTCAGCATCTTCCAATTCAGTCAGTGTGTTTGCAGGTGCGGTCACAGTTCTTCAATCACTGCTGGAGCTGTCTATGACAGCAGTTGAAAATGCAGTGGCATACAGTTGAAAGAGGGAGCTACGCTTCAGTGAGCAGCGATAAGATATCACCTGCTCATGCATGCTCCCCTCTTACACACACGCGCACACATACTGTGTGCTCACCCCCCCACACACACACTGTATAGCCGACGGGGGTGCCCAATCCCCCATCAGCTGTGCTGGGCTTCCCCCCCCAAACAGAGTTCCAGATGCCATGCTGGGTGCCCACCCCAGCATGGCAACACATCTGTATGGGCGACGGGGGTTCCCAATCCCCCATTGGCTCCAGACCCCCCAAACAGCCTTACAGCTGCCATGCTGGGAGCCCACCCCAGTGTGGCATAAGTCCATATGGCAGACGGGGTGGCCCAATCCCCCATCAGCTCCAGTCCCCCCTGAACATCCTTACAGCTGCCATGCTGGGAGCCCACCCCAGCATGGCACAAGTCCATATGGCCAATGGGGGTGCCCAATCCCCCGTGGGCTCCAGCCCCCCAAACAGCCTTCTAGCTGCCATGCTGGGAGCCCACCCCAGTATGGCAAATGTCCCGCATCGTCTTCCTGTTAAAAAAAAACCTGTGAACAAGAAAACGTTCCCTCGGCATTCACCCAGCCCACCTGCACCCAGCCACTGCGCACCCTGCCTCCCCACACCCCAACACCCCATACTTACCTCTGGCGCGACGATCTTCGGTTGACCAGGAACACGTCTGCACTCTTCAAAGCCGACCATGAACTGAGGAAATGCCGGTAAGCTGTATAATGGGATAGATAGGGTTTTTTCAACTTTGCTGAATATCTCAGTCATTTTTTGGAAATTTTGCACCAAATTTTCAACATGGGGTTTTTGGGACCCCTTCTCATGAATGCTGTCACTGTCATGGCGTTAATCGGGCCCAAAGGGTGATTTCGCAGTCACTGCGTGAAATTACCTTTCAGGACTGAGTAATGAAATGACACTGCCACTGTTCATAAGGTGGGCTCTCAAAAAGCCTATGTTGAAAATTTGGTGGAAAAATTCCTAAAAATGACTGTTTTATGAGTGTGCATTGTGCAGTTCCTATGCACGCTCGTAAGTTTGTGAATTTTCAATATTTTCACTCCAGATTTTCAACATTGCCATTTTACCACATCTCCTTATGAGCAGTATAGCTGTCATTTTTCACATCTTGCCCAAAATGTGTTTCCGCCCATGTAGCGCACAATGGCGCAGTCGGTGTGCAAGATCAATGTATGGGACACATTAAGAAAATCACAGTGACACTGTTCATGAGCAGAGGTCTTAAAATGGCTACGTTGAAAATTTGGTGAAAAAACTCCTAAAAATTACTGTTTTATGAGAATGCATTTTGCAGTTCCTACGCAAGCTCGTAAGTTTGCAAATTTTCAATATTTTCAGTCCAGATTTTCAACATTGCCATTTTATTACACTTCCTTATGAACAGTGCAGCTGCCATTTTTCACATGTCACCCAAAAATGTGATTCTGCACATGTAGCACACAATGGTGCAGTCGGTATGCGAAAGCAATGTTTGGGACAGATTAAGAAAATCACAGTTACACTGTTCATGAGCAGAGGTCTTTAAATAGCTATGTTGAAAATTTGGTGACAAAAGTCCATAAAATGACTGTGTTACGAGTGAACATTGCGCAGTTTCCATGCACCTTTGTAAGTTCATGACTTTGTAATATTTTCAGTCCAGATTTTCACCAGTGGCATTTTTCCACACTTCCTTATGAACAGTACAGCTGTCATTTTCCACAACATGGCCGAAATGTGTTTTCACACTTTCAGCGCAGAGATGCATGGTAGCTGTGGGAAATCATTGTTCGGGACAGATAAAGAAAATCACAGTGACACTGTTCATGATAGGAGGTCCCAAAATGCCTGTGTTGACAATCTGCTGTAAAAAATCCCCAAACTAATTACATTATGGGTGTGTGTTGCACAGTTTCTATGCACGCTCGTGACTTCACCAGTTTTTTTAATATTTTTACTGCAGATTTGCAACATTGTCATTTTTTACACCTCCCCATGAACAGTACAGCTGTCATTTTTCACATCCTGTTTGGAATGCGTTTTTGCACCTGTGGTGCTAAATGCCGTTGTCACTGTGCATGAGCAGCTTTCGGCTAACAAACTGATATTGCCACTGTTCATGAGGTGGGGGTCACAAAAAAAACCATGTTGAAAATTTGGAGTGAAAATACCAATGAACGCCTGAGGTGTTAGGGTTTCGAACCATAACGCCTCACCCTGTAGAGATTGACAGGCATCAGGGGTGTGACTTGGGATTCTTGCCTGTAGTGCTCATACCATTCCACCCCTGCAGCCAGTTAGAGCATCGAGGTATGCCTTGGACTCTTGACCCCAAAGTTCACCTCATTCTCCTATACTGCACCCATCTCCTATATTTTCTGATGGAATGGGGTGCGCTGAGACCAAAGACCCAAGGCACACGTGACACTTGTCAGTGTCTGCAGGGTAGGGTGTGGTGAAATGGCGTGGCCGTTATGCCTGATGACCCAAAGGCACACCCCAATGCCTGTCACTCTCTGCAGGGTGGTGGTGAGGTTGGCTTCAGTTCAATACTTCACTGCCATTCCTATTATGCAGCTCTGTAACTTCTACACTGCCACTGCCAATGCCAGCAAGCAAACATTCGGCATTGACAAATGCTTGTTTATACTGCTTTGTGGTATCTTTACTGGTAGTGGATTGTTACTGCTGTGCACTAATCCCCCAACTGGCAAAAGGTATTCCTTTTCAGATTTGGATTTGTGACTTGTGAGCACTGGTTAGGTGTTGTTGTGCCTTTTCGAATGCATCTCTTGAGTGTGCAGTGCAATTGTAATCTGTTTATGCATTTGCAGTGCACCATTAATTCTGGGAGACTGCATTTCTTGTTTCACTCTCATTTCACTTTATCAGCACTGGGGAATTTTCTGGATACAGGACAGTAGCATTTTGTCAGCACTGGGGAATTTTCTGGACACAAGACAGTAGCATTTTAGGGATGCACATTAATTCTGGTGACTCTGTGTGTGACCACTGCATGCATGACTGAGTGTGCCATTAATTCTGGGAGAGTTTTCATTTTTTGCTACTCTCATTTCACTTTGTCAGCACTGGGGAATTTTCTGGACACAAGACAGTAGCACTTTGGGGATGCACATTCATTCTGGTGACTGTGTGGGTGGGATGCTCCAATATTGTTGTCACTCTGCCTTACTTCATGTTTAAGGCAGAATGACAATGCGATGTAATAATAACAGGGTGAAGTGAGCCTTTCCTATGAGGCACTCTGGGTAGTGAAGTGCAAACACGAAGTGCCCACTTCATGGGCACTTCACCAGCGGAATTTATATTAGGTGCATCTCTATCCCCAATCACTGATGTGCCCATATATTAAAACAATAAAATTATCCCCTCCCTGTTAGTTTAGTGATCCCTTCCTCCCTGATCCCCGATGTCCCTGTATATAAAAACAATAATAATATCCTCTCCCTGGTAGTCTAGCAGTCCCTGATGTCACTATTTTGTTATAATTTCTTTATATCTGGTGGTCTAATGACCCTCCCTCCCCGATCTCCCATTAGGCAATAACACCTCAGCCATTGGTGGTATAGTGGATGCCCACCACCCAACCCCAGCAGGCTGTGGTCCACCACTCCACTCCTCCTCCCCAAAATGAGCCAGTGATTGGCAACAGCCCACCACTCACCACCATGGTCAGTCACCAACTGAGTTGTCAATGAGCACTGTACTGTATTCAGTACATGCCCATTGAGTAAGTGTGTACTGAATACAGTACAGCACTCATTGAGAACTCAGTTGGTGGCTGGCTATAGTGGTGAGTGGTGGGCTGTGCCAGTCACATGCTCAGTTTGGGGATGGGGGAGTGAGGTGGTGGACCTTAACCTGCAAGGGTGGAGGGGCGAACATCGATTATACCACCAATGACCAGGGTATTATTGCCTAACAGGGGATCAGGGAGGCAGGGCCGGTAAACCACCAGGTAATATTACAGTTTAACATAATGGTGAAATCAGGGATCAGGGTTGGGGGTGACATATATATCGAGGAGGGGTCAGGGTTTGTGAGGGGGGCAGCCGTACATTGGCACACTGTGCCAAACTCACCCTGATGATATTTCTAACGGTACTTAGAAATTCTCCCTCTGGGAGAGTTCTGAGAATACCATATTCAGGGATGTGGCAGTTTGCATCTGCCACATGCCCCCCCCCAGTGCCAGGTCACAGCCCAGTTTTGGGCACAGGGGTGGTGCAAGCCCCATTTGAGGTAGGCAGCCTGTGGTTGACTCAGGCTGCTTTTGTGAATAGCTCAGGGGGCAGTGCTTAATGTAAGGTCCCTCTTGCACCATTTATGTTTGGCACAGGCACCTTGCTTCAAACTTAGGGCTTTGAGAATCCAGCCCAATGAATATAAACATGTCTAAAACTTTGCTTGAAATAGTGAAATACAGAAAGGGACCCTGGGGTGAGGCTGCTGTAGAGGGTGGGTGGAAGCTTCATTCCTGCCAACTTAGGTAGGAAATTGGTTAGAAGACTGATTCCCTCTTGAATAGGGGTTTGTGTGTGGTAGGGTGGCACCCTGCCAGAGCTAGGAGAGACTCTGCACTGTCATCTTTTCTCCTAAATTCTGTTGCACAACAGCATGTTGCTATCCTTTACTGTCCTTTTCTATTCTTTCTGTTCTGTCAGGCTGGCCACCTGCAGTATCCCCCGCTAGCTCCTCTAAATTTCATTTGTTTTTCTTTCCAGTCCTTCCAAGTACCCAAGTTCATGAAACTGGCTTAAAAAAAGTTACAATAAAATACAAATGCTAGCTAGCACAGTGCCACGAGATTGAGCCATGATTGTAACATGAAGCACAGTGAAATTAATGTATAAGTCACATTTTCTGTTATAACATGCTGTGTTACAATCTGTAATGTTAAAATGTGATGGTTTGTTCAAAAATGGAAAAAAAACTAGAAGATGCTTGAAAATGTTGTGCTATACAGAAAGCAGCCATGTGCCGTTTAAACTGTAAAGTTTTCTTGTTTTAAATCAAAAGTGTTGGCAGGGAACATCGTAAACTGGTCCCTGAAGGCTCCAAACCAGATTTAAACTGTGGCCTACATTCTTCTAACCTGCAGAAAATAGTTTATAAAAGCTATCTTACAGGATTGGAGAAAGAAAAACTCCCTGTATAAACCCTGTCTCCCTGGTTACATTATGAAGGTGACAGCCCAAACAATTGTTTAGTTGTCTTGCTTAATTTATATTTTGTTCTACCAGAAAGACCCACAGTCAGTCTTTATCTTCACATTTAAAAAGAAAATTACTTTACATTTATTTAATTTCTTTTAAAAATACTTCCAAACATATATGGAGCCTACCTGAGAAAGTAATAAAAGTTTAAAAGCATTTGTTTGTTTAGAATGTATTCTTTGTTAACCACCTGGCACAGCCACACATAAAAATAAGTACTACATTCTAAAATAATTTATTTATAAGCATAAAGAACTGTTTTGTTTCACTTATTTGAAGTTTAGCCTTACTTGGATTCAGGAGTGCTCTCGGGCCTTCCAGGTTCCAGTGTATTCATGGACTCCTAGAGAAACCAGTGGCCCCTACTGACAGGATTCTTATACAAAAACCTAGAAATGGGTGGTCTATGATGTCAGAGTTATAGGAGGAGTTACAGGTTCATTAAGGCTCATTGTTTATGCATTGCTATTTAAATACCACAGAACCAAGTTTTTAAATGTCTTTCCTGCATTTCTACATTGTTATGCATATTGCTTACATCCTGCACCTTTTTTTGTACGTAAAACTTTCATAAGTGGTAAACTGTATATTCTGTGTTACGCAAAAAGGGGCGGATGACATGATGGACTGGGTGGGTATAAAATACCCACTACTAGGCATAGGAAGTCATATTCGATCCAGATTCAGACACAGTGGATCTGAAGTCCACAAGGGCTCACACTGGAGCTGGAGGAGGACATGCAAGCCTTCGTGTCCAAACAATGTCAAATTGCTCAGAACTGAAGTACCAACAATAGGATTAGAAGTCCTGTACAGAGAAATGATCCTAGCCTGACAAAATATCTGTTTCTAAGTATCATTGTTTTTCAGTTTATTATTTTTCTTCCTGATGTACAATACCCATGCAGTTTGCATGTTAACCTGAAATTTCTGAGTGTTGTCTACCTGTTTACTAACTACGTACCCTCTGATACCCTGCACTGTTCCAATGGCAGAAACAGCATTTGTTTTATTACATAGAATTACTTTACACAGTTTCCATGTGCTGTTTCTGTCACTCTTCCCTAAGCCATTCAGTTATAAACAGCAAATTATTTTTTTGTAATGCATGCTGACTGAGGATTGTGAATGGAACTGAGAGGAAAGAATGGGTGCACTGTGCTTCTCGATGGTTCCGTGCTAAGCCTCTCCCCACCCCCAAGACATAATTACGCTTTGGCAGGCAAGCATAGCAGCTATGCTTTGACATAAAATTAGGAATCTATTGTAGATGACACTGCCTCTGGGGGCCCAATCATCCCTATAATGAAGCCGACCCTGGTAGTCAAAGCCCAAAACTGCAGGTTGAAAGCCCACTCCCCAGGACCTTGGAACAAAGCCATTAAGGAGCACTCTATATCCAATTAGTCTATTATATGCCCCTGTACTGTGCAGTGACAGAAACAGAATCTGTTTTATTACATAGAAATACTTTACACAGCTCCCCAATGCTGTTTCTGTCACTCATCTCTATGCCAGTCAGTGTTATAAGAAACAAATAATTTTTTCATACTGCATGCTGACTGAGCGTGAATAGAACAGAAAGGGAAAAGTGGAGGCACTGCACTGATACTCACAAGGTTCATGACAGAACCAGACCTGAAAGGTAAGTGCTCTGGCATGATTTTTGTCACATGGCATCAGAGCTGACCTGACCATCAACAGATCTCCTGCTGAGGCATTTTTGCAGCCCTTTAAAAGCCATTTAGTCTGGGCCCAGAAGGTCTTAGGGTTGGACAAGTTAGAAGTTTGCAGGAACTTCAGATATTTCCTTTTGGCACTCCTGAGGCCATTCTTGCAGCTATTCCTTAGATTCCGATGACTGTGCCAGTCTGCTACCTGCCCAGATATTTTGAACTTTTCCCAGGCATTATCTTGAAGCCTCATTTGTTTTCTGAGGTCGCTAATAATCCATTTGGCACATAGGCCTTTTGCCCTACATTTTCTTAGGGGAGCATACTGTATCTATTGACCACACTATTGAAGAAATGAGTTAGGCAGTCTAGGGCTTAGTCAACATCAGAGAGGTCTCTTACTGGTGCCCAACTGATTGCTTTTAGACATTCAATGAAGATGTTTTCATCAAAGCCAGTTAGGTCTCTAACAGAGAAGATCCTGGGGGAGACAGCTGCGGTATTTTTTTCTATAGCAGAATACGGGTGAATGGTCACTTAGGGAGTCTGGCAGTATTCCTGCTGCCCTTATTCTGTCACCCATAGAGGTGATGGCCCAGTTGAGAAGGTAGTGGTTGACAGATTTAATGTTTAGCCTAGTAGGATCATTTATTAGCTGCATCACATTGGCATTTATGAGGAGAGACTTGGGTTTGTTCAGTTGGGGCTAAGCCAGTTTAAATTAAAGTCACCCCAGATTATTAGTTCCTTGTGGGATAGGTCTGTAAGGCTATTGGAAAGAGTTGCTAAGGCCTGGGTAGCAGTATTAGTGGGGTGATAGACACAACCAATTTATAGTGCTTTTACCTTCCCAAGAGTTATGGAGATGAAGAGCGATTCACCTTGGTAGTCAGTGTGGCTCCGCAGGTTGATCTCTTTAGCTGGTAGAGTAGACCAAAAGTATAGGAGAACTCCTCCCCCCCCTTCTTTTGGGGTCAGTCTTTTCTAAATACAATATAGCTGGGGACATCAATTTCCAATGCTAGAATATGAGATATAAGCCAAGTTTCAGAAATTCCTAAAATATTAGGGGTGTAATGCAGTACTGAAGCTTGAGTTCTGATTGTTTGGGATGAAGACTATTGATGCTCATATGAGCTATTTGTAGACCTTAATGGTATCCCAGTCTGGCATTAGTAGAGAGAAGACCATGGCTGTGTTGTGAATGGGACCAGAATTTGACTCAATGTCCCCTAATAGCAGCAAGTAAATGAATGAGAGAGGCCATGGGTATTTACCAGAGGGGGAAAGCTTTGGGGCCCTACTGGACTGTTTAATCCATGCTATTAGTAGATAGCAGATGCACTTTTTGTGTAGGCTAGAGTGAATAAATATAGAAGGACATTCAGTCTGGTGTATGCTGATGTGCCTGAGGTCAGTTAGGGTACTTACAAGATTGTGGGGACAGTCACAGGCTGTGACCACTGCAACCAGAAAGTCACAGGCAAGGAATAGAACAATGTACAGGAAGGCACATAGCACACCTTGGGTGGTCATGTTGGGCTAGAGAAATGTTGCAAAGAGTTGTTAAGGGTTACCTTCATGTTGGATGTTACCCAGTGGGAAGTAATCCTGGGGTTTGTAAACTGGGGTAGAGTCATTGATTTCAGGGCTTAAGGGGCCACAGCTAGCGATTTACCCTATTGTAGATATGTTTCTGTGGGGGAGGAAGCTTTTGTTGTACTAGGGGCACCAGATATATTAGATTAAAACACCGGGTAGTAGTTGGCATTGGATAGGCTACAAATGGGTAAACAGGAAAGGGGACTTTTAGGTTCAGGAGGGTATTTGGGATTAGGTAGGAGGGTGTATGTTTCCACCAGGTAATTGGAAGGGGTGAACTGAACCTAGCAAGAGTAAACCAATTAGTATGGTGTTTGGTAGCATTTTTCACAACAGATTACCACCCCCCCCCTTGTCAGGGCCAGGAGATGGAGGGCTGTCCTCCCCCATGGTGCACACTTATCAAGATTGGTCTTGGGATTGGGAACTGATGCACACCAGGAGAAAGTGGGCAGGGATTAACAAAGTCTGATTGGTTCCATTTTCTGTTTTCCCCTCAAGCCCCTGACATGGCGGCACCTAAGTGCATGCTTGTGGAGGCATGTACATACTATGGATGTGCAGCCCCTCCCTACTGAGTCACTCACACCTGCACTATCACCGGGCCTCAGCTGGTGGCACTCAGAGTCTGAGACAGCTTGCCTCCTGTTCCCAGTTCTTGGGATGTTCAATCTTCTTCACCGTAACCGACCCCTGTTACTCAAGCATGTTCCCGATCTGGGGTCACTGCCATGTTGGGTGGTATCACTACCATCAAACCACTGGGCTGACCATAGAGTGTTATTTTTGTAATTATTTGGCCAAAGGTCAAAATGATCCAAAGTGGCTCAAAAATCCGATGTGGTCAAATCAAAGGTGAAAGTTACAAATTTTATCACATTTACAAAATACAAATTGTTGGCTCATCCTTTCTTGTGATAGACTAGATGGACTGTTCAGATTTTTTCTGTACATCACTTTTCTATTGTTTCTATCTTTTGGTGCCCATGTAATGTTGTAGAGAAGTGTTTTAATATTTTTCTGTCTGTGATATGCACTTTCAGTATGTCTGGCCGTAAACTGACTGCACCTGAGCACTGTCATTTTAAGATACTGCCAAATAACTGTGTATCCATTTGGGCAGACACTCTTGATCAAGCATTCACTTACAGCACAAATCAATGGGTCATTTGTCATGGGGTCTTCACTAGTTCCTTTTTAAGTTGTTTCCCCAATAAATGTTATTTGCAACGCAGACCAGCCTATGGTCGTTTAACTTCTCACTGTAGCATTAGTGACTAGCTTTCTCTACCTTGCTACTTACTGCTTTTGTGAACATTACATTTCTCTGAAAAACCTTGATCTTGTGACATTCTACCAAAGCACCTTGATAACTATCCTACACCCAAGCATTCCTCCTAACATTGCAAATATGTAATAGGTTTCAAATCACCAGCAGCAGAAGCTTCAGTCTAGTAGCATGTTCTTTTCACATCCTCCCATCTCTGGAATAATTTGTTCTTAGACATAACTACTACCTCTAGCCTCAGTGCAATAAAACATGAGCTGGGCACCATTCTTAGCATTTCTATTTTGCCCTACCTAACACACCCTGTATCATGGGTAAATTATATTGTATTGTAATATATGGAGATGGCCATATAATACTATCCTACACCATACAAAAAAATCCTAGTAATAGCACAGTACCCAAAGTGATAATATCATCGTTAACAAGTGATAATACTATTGTTCAAAACTCGTAATACTATCGTTCGAGCTCTCAACGATAGTATTATCACCAAACCTGAAGAGCGCAGCCTCCAAACACTTCAGTGCCATAGGCCTTTTCCAGACATCCCCGTGGTAACCTCTTACCATGCGTGGTGACATTTAGAAAACCTCACCTCCTGATTTGATGTGGTTTCTCTGTAGGCGGGCAAAACTGTTGAAAAAACATGGCGCCCATCTCTCGCTTAGCGAGAGAAAATCATCCCTTTGCTCCAGTACCACTGCTTTCCTACATAATCAAGCTCGCTAATCCTACCTACACTGAAGGAAAACATCAACTTAAGGTAGGACTGTGTACCAAACAAAACTCGATCACGAGAGACACGGAGCGAGTGAACGAGCAGGCATGACACAAAGGGATGGGGGTGGAGACGGAGACAGTCATTGTCTGACTTCTCACTTCAAGAGAGCCTGCCCTCACAGTACCACAGAAATAAAACTCCCCCATTTATTACAAAAAAATGAAAAATAGGCGAGTGTCTATTACTCGGGAGAAATACCATCTCGAGGTTCTGGGGACAAAGGAACCTCTCGATGGTATTACTCCCTTGTAATAGACACTCACCTATCTATTATTCTATTTATTTAGAATGGTGTGGCAAAACTGAAATGTATAATTGTGCAACTTACATTGTTTTAATGTCTACTATAACAAGCATTTGTCAATGCTGAATGTTGCTTGCTTCTATGTGCTATTTAGGTATTTGGAAGTCATTGGAGTGCAAATATTGAAAATTCACGAACTTACAAGCGTGCGTAGGAACTGCGCAATGCACGCTAGTAAAACAGTCATTTTTAGGAATTTTTTCACCAAATTTTCAACACAGCCATTTTAAGACCTCTGCTCATGAACAGTGTCACTGTGATTTTCTTAATGTGTCCCATACATTGAATTCGCACACAGACTGTGCCATTGTGCGCTACATGAGTGGAAACACGTTTTAGGCAAGATGTGAAAAATGACAGCTGCACTGCTCATAAGGAGGTGTGGTAAAATGGCAATGTTGAAAATCTGGAGTGAAAATGTTGAAAATTCGTAAACTTACGAGCGTGCTTAGGAACTGCGCAACGCACACTCGTAAAACAGTCATTTTTAGGAATTTTTTCACCAAATTTTCAACACAGCCATTTTAATACCTCTGCTCATGAACAGTGTCACTGAGATTTTCTTAATGTGTCCCATACAGTGATTTTGCACACCAACTGTGCCATTGTGAGCTACATGGGCAGAAGCACATTTTGGGAAAGAAGTAAAAAATGACAGCTGTACTGCTCATAAGGAGGTGTGGTAAAATGGCAATGTTGAAAATCTGGAGTGAAAATATTGAAAATTTGTGAACTTATGGCGTGCATAGTAACTGCACAACGACGCTCGTAAAACAGTAATTTTAGGAATTTTTCACTAAATTTTCAACATAGGCTTTTGAGAGCCCACCTTATGAACACTGGCAGTGTCATTTCATTAATCAGGTGGAAAGGTGATTTCATGCAGTGACTGTGAAATCACCCTTGCGGACCGAGAAATGCCATGGCAGTGCAAGAATTCATGAAGAGGTCCAAACCCATGTTGAAAATTTGGGCAGAATTCCCCAAATGCCTGAGATATGCAACAAAGTTGAAATAACCCTATCTATCCCATTATACAACTTACGGCATTTCCTCAGTTTGCGATCGGTTTTGAAGAGTGCAGGCGTGTTCCCGTCCACCGATGATCGTCGCGCCGAGCTCAGAGGTAATTATGGGGTGGGGTGTGGGGAGGCAGGGTGCGCAGTGGGTGGGTGTGGGTTGTGGGAGGGCAGGGACACTAAGAGGGACCGTTTTTTATTCACAGGTTGTTTTTTAAGAAGGCGGCGGGATGTTTACACGCTGGGTGGGCTCCCAGCGTGGCAGCAGGAAAAGCTGTTTGGGGATGTGGAGCCAACGGGGATTGGGCACCCCATCAGCCAAAACAAGATTTGCCATGCTGGGGTGGGCTCCCAGCATGGCTCCGGAGAAACTTTTGAAGTGCGTGCAGCCTTGGAGCCGACAGGGATTAGGCACCCGTTAGTACTAACAGTTGTTACAACGCTGGGGTGGGTTCCCAGCGTTACACCTGGACAGCTATTGGGGGAGGAGGATGTGGAGCCAGCGGGGATTGGCACCCCTGCCGCCATACAGTGTGTGGCTGGGCGATCAGCACGCAATATGCGTGCTTGGCGCCTGCATGTAAGGCAGGGGAAAGCTCTGCCTACTGAAGCAGAGCTCTCCCTTTCAACTGTATGCCACTGCATTTTGAGCTGTCATAGACAGCTGCAGCACTCATTGGGGAACTGGGGCTGCACCTGCAAACACACTGACTGCATTGGAAGAGGGGCTGACACACCTCCGAAAACTCGGATGATGGCACTATGTTTCTTGCACATGCGTGCAAGCAATATAATCAATGTGTGTTATTGTGGTTTGTGTTTCATATGCTTCTGTAATTTTGTGATGTTGGTCTGTCTTGCATATACCATGTATTCATTTTCACTGTAAAGTTGCCTTCCTTTTAATACTGTATTTTATTTCCCTTTGTACTCTTTCATCATTACTCCCCTTGTCAATCACAACTGTAAATAAAAAGCTAAATTACTTTGTTCTTTTTGTAACATCTTTGTTAGTCCAATAAAAGGTAACAAACCATTTGCTTCTGGAACTGTAAATAAAATGATGTTTGTGATATATCTGTTTTGCTCTACCTGTATTAAATACATTTAACAGAATACATATATGAATAAATACATATCAAATACATATCTTATTTTGGTTCAGAGCAGTTAATTGTGACCATAGTGACACAGGTTAATGCAGTTTGAACAAGCTTGCATACAGTATGTAATAATACAAGTTTGTGAATCATTACAGCTGGGCTTTAAACATAGCAGTAAACATAAATGGTTTTCTAGTTGTTTTCCTCCTTTAAATAGCTTTGTTCTCCTCAATGCCCCTGGTGCCATTATACTCAGACAGATTTATTGTACATCAATGTACTTAGTATCCTTGAAGTTTGCATCCCACTTTGTATCCCAGCAGCAGGGTTTAAGCATTATTTTATGATAAAGTGCAGACATTTGGATTTCTGATCATGACGTGCAAGGTGAAAATATAAATTGTGCAGAAATTCTGAATAGAAACCCCTTTGAAAAGACACAGATTAATGCTACACATTGAAATGGTGACAAGACAGAAACTGCAGCAATCAGTACTTGGGAGCTAGGATGATATTCAACAGTGGCCTGTTACTATAGATATCATGGAGAGTTAGCTTATGACCTGACCCAAATGCTGTAAATGATGCATCTGCAACCTCATTGTAAATACCTTATTAGGCCACTATACCTGCTGAGATGATCTCTGTGTCCCACAGCCCCCTGCTAGATATTTTCTATCTAATGAAGGTTGTACTGGCAAAATATTAAAGAACATTATATTATTAGGGACTCCAGTGATGAAGCAGTAGTCCTGGGAGATCATGAATGAAGAGTACAGTCCTATTTCCCAGGCAAGAAATGGAGGTCAGGAACACGGATTCTGGAGAGGGAGAATTTGAACTACATGACTTCTGTGTTTCGTCTGTCTTTTCACTATGTACATACTTGGAATCAACTGTAAAAGCAGCTTCTTGCTAACATCCCCAGCCAGAAGGCAGGTATGTGGGGGCCTGGGGAAAATTAAGGGAAATGGGCAACTTGCCTATAAACAGAACAGCACAAAGTTTTCCTTTTTTTTCACAAGCAGCTACTAGTAATAGTCAAGGGCAAATCAGCAGGCACTTTGGTTTTCTTTGGTTTTCTTTTTGTATTTTGGGATGGATTGTTCTGGTAAATAATAATTGCTTTTCCAGAAGTAAACTCGTATAAAAAACACATTATCCCTTACTGTATACTGTGCTGTTACAGCAGCTGAAGTGGGTTGGTGGGGGGAGGGGTGAACTCAGCTCTCTCACATATAAGGAATAAGATATGACAAGATGTTGACTATGCTGTGATATCCACAAGCCCAGAGGTGAAGTGTGAACTGATGCCACATACAATGGGCAACACAGCCCCTGAAGTGTTAGTATCCCAGCACAGCCCACACCCCTGAATGTCTTACTGTGCTTAGAAAAAAGAATGTGTCTTGGGTGTCATATTTCATGCAACAAAAATATTTAAAACCTTCAAATGACAAGTTTTATTTGTAAAATAGTCCATCCACAGGTAGATTGTCACTGGGGGTGCTAGTGAGCTGCATTTGTATAAGTGATCTGACAGCTACCTTCTGTTTTATAGTCTGTGTTCTGTTGGCTTTAGTATAGGTTTGTGGTTTAGTTTACTAAGGCTTTATTTTTGTCAAGATTGTTGGCTGAGAGATTGTTGGCTGAGACTGGCATCTATGCTAGTCTCACATGTGTTCTCCCTTGAAAACTTCTGTGTCTCAGGCATTGTGTTTAATTGGCATTGGTTGGCACCATATGACTTGTTCGGGTCCCTCACCATTTTTGGCAGGGAGTAAAAGGAAATGTTGTACTGTCCTAGTGATCCCTGGTACTACTGGATCCATCAGGGCAGGCAGTGAAATGAAACAGGCTGCCTGGAAAGGAGTGCTGTGAATTGCAGCCCAGAAAGTAGCAATTGGTAGGGTGCATGATTGAGTAAGAGAAGGAGCCGGTGAGGAGGTAGGAATAGATTAGGAATCACGGTGTACAAAATAGAAATAAGCTAGACAAAACAAATTCTTGAAATATAGAAAAGATAGATAAAAAAGAAGTTGCAGTTGGGTTGGGTTGGGAACAATGAAACACATTCCACAACTTTTTAAATCAGAATCAGGTGGAACAATGGTTGCGGTTTCAAAAATGAATGTTCCAATACTAGCACTGTTACAAGTAAAAAACAAGCATTTGTCAATGCTGAATGTTGTCGTGCTGGCATTGGCATTGGCAGTGGTGGAGGTGGAGAGGCATAGTGCTGTGAGTTTGTTAATGTGTCCCAAAAGGTGATTTGCACTGTGTGTCAGAGCTGCGGAAACGCGTTTTGGGCAGGCTGAGGAAAATGGCAGCTGGACTGTTGATAATGAGGTGTGCACAAATGCCAGTGGTGAAAATGTGGCATGAAAATATTGCAGATTGACAAAGTTACAAGGGTGCATGGAAACTGCGCAATGCACACTTGCAACACAGTCATTGTCTGGACTTTCACCACCAAATTTTCAACATAGGCATTTTAGGACCTCTGATGATTAATAGTGTCACTGTCATTTCCTGAAAGTGTCCCAAACAGTGATTTCACACAGTGACCGTACAATTCTGCACTGGATGTGCGAAAACACATTTTAGCCAGCTGTACTGTTCATAGGGAGGTATGGAAAAATGGCAATGATGAAGAGCTGGAGTGAAAGTATCACAAATTCACAAAGTCATAGTGACGTGCAAACTGTGCAACGCGCGCTCGTAAAATACTCGGGGCTGGATATTCAAACTGCGCCCAAAAAGTGCGCAACAGCAGGAGCAAGCACAAGTCACTTGTGCACATGTGCAATAGATGTGATATTCAAACATGGAGCAAGCCAAATTGTGCAACAAGCCAGTGTCTGAATATCGCACAACCTGCGCTATAGTGCAACCAGGAAGGGGAAGCTGAGCAGAGACGATGCGCTATGGTGCAACAAGGGCTGCCCAGCTGAGTAGCCCAGAGGTGCCATAGCACAAGCAGGGAGCCCCCCAGCAGCAAAGCAATGGAACTGCACAACCAGGGAGGTAGGCAGGGGCCCACCACCCATGCCACAGATGGGCACAGGGACACACTGCAGAACCAACAATGTACCCCCACAACCCAAGCACAGCATAACTGGGGAGGGATGGAACAGCCATCGGACCATGGGGACAAGCAAACAAAGCACAGCTGGGCCATGGTGCCCCAGCACACCCACTGGCAAGCTGAGACTGCCACACAAGGAGGGCGGACCACCCCATGGCACAGCAGCCCCGTGCACAGCACACCCTTCACCGTGACCCCAAGACACCCCCCATGAGCAGTGACCACCACTGCGGGAATCCCCATGCATACCACCACCCCCCGACTGCCACACTGCAACCTCATGTACCACAGAACCATACAAGCCAGACCCACCATGAGCCACAGCAGCCTGCACAGACACCCACAGTGGTGTGTGGAAGCATGCAGGACACTGGATGCAACACAGTGCAGGGGCAAACACATACCCATACCCACGGGGATACTAACACAAGGACGCAGTAGTGTGGCAGCCAAGCCCCCAGTGTGGGCCCATGAAAACTGTGCATACACAGCCTGCAGTCCCTCATGGCACAGGGGTGACACCCACCGTGTGCATGAACTGTGGCCCTGTACGCCACCAGCAGATGCCTGAATCACAAGTCACAGACAGTAGTGCACAGCCCCTGCAATACACACAAGCTGCAGCATGGAGGTGGGACAGCAACTGCGGAGGCCATAGTGTCACCCGAGGCAAACATGCACCACACCATTGACAGGAGGCAACCCAGCATGGTGATGGTCACAGTGGATGACCTGCAGGGACAGCCACCACTGAGAAGGCAGCAGACCTCGCAGGCCACAGACATGCAAGGGTGTCAGCTGCACAGGCCAAGGATGGGTTGACAGGGGCACAATGGACACAGAGCAGGCACCATGGACCACTGCACATAGCAATGCAATGCACAGGAAACAACATACACACCACAAATACCAACTGATGGCCACTCCCACACCAGAGACACTTCCCCACGCACACACACACACACACATACCCATGACTGAACCACCCCAGATGCCATGCACACCACTGCAACTAAGCACCTATAGCCAGCTGCAAATCAGAGACCACCACAGTATTCATATCAAAATAACTGTATTCCAAAAATATAACAACAACAACTATTTACAATTATGTACAAACGTGGAGTGGAGGGACAGGAACAAGGTGGGGTTGGGTAAGGGGCAGGGGTGAACATATGGGAGAGGGAAGGCGGGGTGTGAGGGTTAGTCAAAGGGGAGGTTGTCTCTCACTGACTGACCAGCCTGGTCCTCTGCTGCCTGGGGCTGTTGTCTGGGTCGCCTCCTCCTCCTCACACCATGCTGCTGCAGATCCGCAGGATGGCAAGGGACTCTGCGCCAACGCACAAGGTCCTGGATGGACCACTGCATTCGCAGGAGTATCTGCACACCTAGGACAAGGGATCAGAGTCAATGGGTGTGACTGTCCATCCCCTGCAGCCACCCAGTATGCATGGAGACAGCCATGTGCCACGCTCCCTGTGATGGTGTGCGCCCACCCACAGTGACCCGTGTCCACAAGACATGCCCAACCAGGCAGCAACAGCCATGTGTACCACTGCACACACCCACCACCCATGTCCAGCACGCAGCACAACCAAAACCGCACAGCAACATGGCTATGCGGTGAGAGCAGGCAGTGCCACAGCCATGTGCCCAGTGCACGCATGGACCACCATTGACGCACTCCCAGACATGCAGTGGCACTGGACAGTGCTGACTGTCACATGTCGCGTGCATGACAGTGGTGTCTGTGGATGGGGGCCATGCTCTGCCTCCCACCCTGTCACACAGCATGCAATAGCAATCATGGTGTCATGGCACTCACTCTCATTGGGATGCTGCTGGCATTGTGGTTGTTCACTGCCACGATCTGGTCCTGCAGCCACCACCCTCCGCTGCTGCTCCAAATTCCTCCTTCACTCGGCCACGCTTGTGGGAGACAAAAGGAGAGAAACACATCAGTACAAACCCAAAGCATATTCCCCCACCCCAATGTGTGCCCACCCACCCAGCCAGACCCACCCATCCCATACGCTGTAAACACCGCCACAGCCAACCCTAGACCATCCCTCCCCTATGTGCTGGACACATGAGACAGTGTTACCCATATGGACCATACAAGTGTGTAGACGTATCACCCACCTGGACGAGGCACCATGCCCCTCCTGGCACGCGACCGCAGATGTGCCAGTAGCTCTGGCTCCCTCTGTCTCAGGTCCCCATACCGGTGCCTGCACTGTTTGGCTGTTCTCCTGTGGCCAGTGGCCGCCTCCAGGTCAGTGGCCACCTCTTCCCAGACCTGGGTCCTGGCCCTGTCCAGTGGCACCTCACCAAAGAGTGGGTCATAGTGTGGCTCCACAGTGGCCACAAGGTTGGCCAGCTCAAGGGCATCCCATTGAGGGGCTCTCCTGCGTGCCATCTCTAATGCTATAGTAGACAATATGGTGCTCCACAGAGCGGCAACCCCACGTGGAAGTGCTGCGCGGTACATCGCCGCCATTCCCTTTCGTGCTGTTGGTACAGCGCTGCCATTCCCTATCGCACTGTCACTGAACAGCGCGATAGAGCCATACACATGCCAGACGTACAGCACCAGGGGGCCAAGGTTGGGCACGAGGTCAGGGGTCAGTGGCACAAGGCCACGCACAGTGCCATTTGACATCTACATGTCCTGCGCAAATGGTCACCTGCATGCCAGTGCCACAGTGGACTATTGCACAGTTGTGCCACAGCGCCATTTGGTTCCCAGCGCTATAGCGCCACTGGCACAATGGTGACCATGTTCTGAATTGCTGATCGCGCACAGCACATCATCAGCGTGGCAGACACCTGCGTAAGCCACCTGGGCATGCGCAATGTGGTGTACTACACAGTCACGGAAATGTGCCATTGGCTCAGCTGGCTCAACTGTATTGCGCACAGCGCAACTGCATGATATTCAGCCGACACATGCAAATCATCTGATCAGCCATTCAAAGGTGCAGTGGCATGATTTGAATCTCATTACAGTTGCTCCACTCCTAATTTGCATGCATTGCGCTATAAATGTGCGACATTGGGCTGCGCTGGCCAGATTCGGTTACTGCAGGTGAGAGGTGGGTTGCATGCTGTATGATGTTCTGGACAATGGTCATGGGATAATGCTGTAGACTGCACAGTGACAGATGTCCACTTCCACCCATACAGACCGACATGACCGAGCAGAGCCAAGGTGAGGGTGAGGATGGTGGGTGGAGGAGGAGGCCCAACTTCACCACGGCGGAGACAGAGACCCTCTTCCAGGCCTACCTGGAGGAGGATCAACTACTGAGTGGACTGCGGGGCACCCCTCAGGCCCGTGTGGCTGCATGGGAGGGGGTATCTCAGGCAGTGAACCTGCACAGAAGCCACCAGCGCTCTGTGCAGGAATGCAAAAAGAAGATGGGGACAGACCACAGGAGGGTGAAGGAGAAGGTGGCAGCCCTCAGGGTGGCACGTGCTGGCACAGGCGGGGGCCAGCCAGCGGTGGCAGAGCTGACCTCGGCTGAGGACCGACTGGCTGCATCAATGCAGTGGAGTGCTGTTGAGGGCGTACCAGGAGGTGGATTCCAGACAGGTGGAAGCCCATCACTGCACGGTATGACATGGTGGTGGTGTTGGGGGGGGGAGGTTGTTCACATGCACTCACATGTCCTCACTTTCTGTTACAGATCCTGTTCATCTTCAGGGGACAGTGGTGGTGGGTTCAGGCAGTGAGGAAGACCTGCCAGAGTTGGAGGAGGGTCCATCCACCTCTGTCACCAACCAGCATGCACTGCACCAGCATGCACGCCTGGCTGCCAACTCTGTTGTCGGTGAGTCAGCTGTTGGGGGTGCACAGCCTGTGTCTCAGAAGTCTGGCATGCAAGCATGCCAGCACGCTGTGACTGTGGCCGTAGCATGTACCTGCACCATTGATGATGCAAGGACTGCAATGGGCAGTGACATGTGTGTGTCCCATGATGGACACAGCAGGCTAGCACATTCCCCTGGGCCTAGCTGGTTCCAACGTGTGTGTCAGCATGTCGGCACAGTCCCAGGCTGTGCCTGTCAGCACCGGTGGGGCAGCACCGGTGGCTGTGCAGGTGTCTGGCACTGTTGCAGCCACAGCAGTGGAACGAGTGGTCCCTGGGGCACAGTGGTTGGAGGGCAGCAGCAGCAGTCACCCACCATGTCTGCAGTGTCCAGCAGTGGCACATGCCCACCACCCTTTGATATGTCCATTCCTGTTCCTGGTGAACAGCGCCCACCCTCAAGGGGTGTTGAGCATCAGGACCTTCCATACCCTGGGGGACAGGATGCCGTTGTCGCACAGTACCCATTTGAAGAGCACACCCGCCTGCTGCAGGAATCAGTACAGCAGCAAAGGCGGGTTGCAACGTCCGTGGAGGCACTGTGCGTGGCTGTGGGCGGCACAGCAGGGACTGTGCTCTGATCCTTGCAGAGATGGTCCATATGCGGATGGATGTGACGCCCGCCATTGACAGGCAGACCCAGGCATTGGTCGCTGTCGTGGCTGCATTGGGCACACAAGCAGCTGCCCCTGTACGGTGCACCCCACACAGTACGCTCTCCACTCCTCATTCCCGGTGTCGTGCGACACCCAGCCTGTCGACGCCGGGTTCTGCTGTGGGCATCCTGAGCACCCCTGGTGCAGGTATGTTTGGCATACTACAGACCCCAGTGCAGACGAGGTCGCGATCGCGCAGTGGGACCCCTGGTGGTCCATAGGTGCCACCCCATGTGGCCCCTGCTCAGCCTGCCAGTGCTGTTGGGTCACGGTGGGGCTGCCCACGTATCCACGGTGGCCGTGGAACAGTGCAACATGACTGACCTGTCTCCCAGTGCGGGCCCTGTCTGGTGCTGCCCTGTGTGCAATGTGCGTCATGGTGGGCAGTGCACTGGTGGGTGCCCTGCCCATCACGCCGACACATGGACCACTTGCACACCATCCCGACTGCTCTCCACAGGTGCATGTGCATGATGATGCCTGCATTGTACTGTACACCAAGGTGCAAGGGTGCCCAGCATCTGACACACGTACTTGGACAGTACAGGTGGTGGGTGTGGTCCGTGGATCTGTGTGTTTGCCATGTCTGTTCCTGCTCTGCTGTGACCTGCCCATGTATGCTTTGTGCCTGGTGTGTGTGTGTGTGTGTGTGCATATGACTGTTCACCCCTCCCTGATGGTGTGTTTGTGTGCCTGGTCCCTTCCACTCCCCTTGCCGTCATGCACCCCTGGTGTGTTACTCTGTGTGCCTGTGGGTTGTGCCAGGGCAGTGTTGGTTGCACATGGCCCCTTGACTTACCTGTGTCGTGCATAATGCTCCTCCGTGATGGTGTCCCCGGTGCAGCTGGGCCTGCGGATCAGTCGGGGGTCCCGCCGTCCAAGGGGGGGCTGCTCATCACCATCATCACCGGTGCCGCTGGCGTCCCCATCGCTGTCCCCCTCCTCGACCTGAATGGCTATCCCACAGTCTTTGGCCATGTTGTGCAGGATACAACAGGCCAGGAATATCCCACAGGCCTTTGAGGGGCTGTACTGTAGGGCACCGCCGGAGGTGCTAGGCATCGGAAGCGTGCCTTGAGCATCCCAAACACCCGCTCGATGATGTTGCGTGTGGCGGCATGTGCCTCATTATAGCATTGCTGCGATGGGGTCATGGGGCACCAGTATGGTGTGAGCAGCCAGGGACGGAGTGGGTATCCACTGTCACCTGTGTGGAGATGGTGGAGATGAGTATCATGTTCAGGTCCATATTGCCAATATCCCTGTGTGCAACTACCATAGCACCTGTTGCATTCCCACCCTTGCCCCCACGTTTGCAATTCCTACATGCGTACTCACCCACTAGATGGCCTGTGGGGATGTCCCCACTCTCAAATTGATGGCACAGTGCAGACTGATACCATATGAAGGCATCATGTGCTCCACCAGGGTGTGTGGCACAGACATTGATTATGTGCCCAGTGGCATCACACACCACCTGGCAGTTGACACTGGAATAGCCCTTCCTGTTCCTATATGCAGCTCCATCGGGGCCAGGTGGCGTGCGAATGGCCACATGGGTGCAGTCTATGGCCCCTAGCATGCCAGGCATATGTGCTACCCTGTGGAACTCCTGCATGTTTGCTGTACGCTCTGCAGCGGTGCTGGGGAAATGGATGTGCTCCGCAGCATGTGGCAGCAGTGCGCTGAGGAATTGGGTGAGGATGCGTGATGTGGCCGACTGTGTGATGCCTGTGGTGTCCCCTGTCAGCCTCTGCAAGGTGCCTGTGGCGAGCAGGCACATGCAGGCTGTCACCTTGGTCTCCACTGACAGAGTGTGACTCCGTCGTGAGGGTGCCTGCATCACATCACTGCACAGCTCACAGAGCTGCCTCAGTATTGCCCTGTTCAGGCGGTACCGGCCCACGATCTCTACATCTGTGTACAGCTCAAAGCTGATGCGGGCATGGTACTGCCTGTTGGGGGCGTACCGCCGACGGGCCCTTCCATGGCCACGTCCCCCTGCAGCATGCATTCTCACCCCCCTCATTACAGCTTCCATGTGGAAGCTGGCACTGTCCATCTCCCTGGCTTGTGACCCCCGGCTGATGTTGCTCTGTTACCCCCGCTGTCCTGACTGCTACCTCCACTGCACCGGGTACCCCTGCTGGCCTCTGCAGCCTATGGCCTACACAACTTCCCTTGCCTGCCCTGTTCTGGACTGTCACTGTCTGTCTCTCTCTGTCTGTCTCGCTTGGCATCCCTGTAGCGTTCTTGCGCCTCTTACTTGAGCCTTTTTATTTTGGCTCATTTCTGCTGTGGCACACCTTCCGGTTGTTCTGCTAGTGCACATTGCACAAACCTTTGAAAATTGCATTGCGCTCTTTATGCATGGATCCACCCCCTTCGGTTGCGCATGCCTTCATTTGCATTGCGCTGTTGCTCAGCCTGTTTTCAGTGGTGCAACTGCCTCCTGCTGAATATCGCAGAATGACGCAGATTCGGACTTGCATATGCAAACCCTATTGCGCATGGCGCAACTCTTTTGAATATCCCACCCTCATTGTATTGACTTTTGTGCCTAAATTTTCAACATAGGCATTTTAGGACATCTGCTAATGAACAGTGTCACTGCTATTTTCATAATGTGTCTCGAACACGGGCTTTCCACAATGACCGCGCTATTGTGCACTGGAACTGCGAAAACAGATTTTGGTCAGGATGTGAAAAATGACAGCTGTACTGTTCATTATGAGGTGTAGAACAATGGCACTGTTGAAAATGTGGAGTGAAATTATAAGTTTACGAACTGATGAGCGTGCGTGCAAACCGCGCAATGCACTTTCGTAACACAGTCATTTTATGGAGTATTGTCACCAAATTTTCAACTCAGGTATTTTAGGACCTCTGCTCATGAACAGTGTCACTGTCATTTTTGTAATGTGTCCCAAACAGTGATTTCACACAGCAACCGTGTTATTCTGCGCTGAAAGTGCGAAAACACATTTCGGCAAGGATGTGAAAAATGACAGCTATACGGTTCACAAGAAGGTGTGGTAAAATGCCAATATTGAGACTGTGGCTTGAAAATATTGCAAATGCTCTAACTTATGAGCGTGCGTTGCAGTTGCTACGCACACTTGTAAAACAGTCATTTTATGAAGCATTGTCACCAATTTTTCAACACAGGCATGTTAGCATCTCTGCTCATGAACAGTGTCACTGTCATTTTTGTAATGTATCCCAAACACTGATTTCACACAGCGACCGCACTTTTCTGTGCCGGAAGTGTGAAAAGACATTTCGGGCAGGATGTGAAAAAAGACAGCTGTACAGTTCATAAGAAGGTGTGGTAAAATGCCAATGTTGAGAATCTGGCATGAAAATAGTGTGAATATGCTAACTCACAAGCATGCATTGCGCAGTTTCTACGCATGCTCGAAAACAGTAATTTTTTTGATTTTTCCCACCCAACTTGCAACATAGGCTTTTTGAGAGCCCCTCTCATGAACAGTGGCACTGTCATTTCATTACTTGATCCCGAAAGGTGATTCCACGCAGTGACTGTGAAATCACCTTTCGGAACAGAATAACACCATGACAGTGCAAGAATTCATGAGAAGGGGTCCCAAAACCCCATGTTGAAATTTTGGGGCCGAAATTCGCAAAATGCCCAAGATACACATTAAAGTTGGAAAACCCCTATTCATTCCATTATACAGCTTACCAGCATTTCTTCAGTATGCGGTCTGCTTTGAAGAGTGCAGATGTGTTTCGGGTCCATAGAAGATCATTGCGCCAGACTCCACGGGTAAGTATGGGGTGAGGAAGGGTGAGGGGAGTCAGGAATCATAGTAGGTGGGTACAGGTGGGGGGAGAGGGCATCGAGGCTCCAAGGGACCGTTTTCATTTTACAGGGAAAAAAAAAGATGAAACCCATTGGGGACAGTTTTTTTTTTGCGGGGGATTTGGCACACTGGGGTGGGCTCCCAGCGTGCCACCTAACTGTTGGGGGTCGTCTGTAGCCAACAGGGGATTGGGCACCCTTGTCGGCACACAACACATGGGGGAGGAAGTAATGCCAAAGGGGATTGGGCCCCCCCCGTCGGCACACAAAGAAAGTGGGGGTGCGCCAAGCGAGGGGATTAGGCACCCCTCGCGTTCAACAATTGGGTGGGTTTATGCTGGCGGTGGGCTCCACCAGCCGGAACAGGGGTGTTAACCAACAGGGGTTAGGGCACCCCAAGTCGGCATTAGTTAGCGGCCACCGCCGCCACCATGCACATAGCAGTAGTATGACAAGAAAAGGACCGCTGCATATGATGAGCTTTGCTCAGATTGCAGTGGACCTTTTCTTAGATGTGCTCACCACATTAAGTATGCATGGTGTGGCGCCGGCATGCAGGCTGATTGGGGAATGCAGGACGCACCTACTGGTGCATGCCCTGCATTCACCCAACTGCGGCCCCGCCTCCAAACCTGCAGTGTCCCATGATGTTGGCTGCCCAAGCGCGCCAACATAACAAGGCTGGCAGTGAATGATTTTTATTATTTTATTTATTTATTTATTGTTTTTTGGGTGGTGTGTTTTGGCATATAAACCTATGACATTACACTGCCATCAGTCAATCAGAAACATGTATTTTTCCAACTTATTTTCTAATAGGATATAGTTAAAATCTCATGCATTTTATAACTCTTTACCTATCACAATCACTGGTGCCTCTTCATTAGGCAACTTCAAACAGGATCTTAAAGTGTGCATATTTTCCAATGCTGCGTGTAATTGCATGTGTTAATTTATTGTCAACATTTTTATATGCCATGGTATTGTATTTGTTTCTGGTTGACCATGTAACTAGGGTATCTTACCTATGGACTTACCAGATTAAATAAAAAAATCAAATAAAACTGTTAGAAAGTCATTATCAGTATGCTGTACAGAACAAGAACTCCAAGTACTGCTGCAATAGCACAAAGGTAAAGCTTTTGAACTTCTCACGTTACAGTGCTGTTATTGCTGCCTACCAAGATTATGGGGGTGAGGAAGACTGCTGATGAACATAACAGATTACTCATGATTATCTAGAAGATCCAGAATAAAAGTGGATTTGGAAGAGAACAAATCTTGAAGCTCAGGATCACTCCTGCAACCGAAGACATAATCTGAAAAGAAACCTCAGGGTCCCTTCGCATACTACAGGAAGAATCGGGAAGGGAATCTCTGGGACTCCTCAGAAACCACAGGAAAATGAAATGGAACCTCTGGATCTCCTCATGATCCTCAGGAAGAACCAAAAACCCTGTAATGGAATAAAAACTCTAATCTATCTGGTGACACAACCCTGACTGATGAAATGCGACAGTTCTTATACTACTCATTCATGTTTGGGGTTTTCCTCGAGTTGCTGAGAACTAATAATGATCTTCATCCTAACTAACTGATGCCCTAAGCTGGCTGTGCTTTTAGCACTTCGATTTGATGCCAGACAGAAACTGGTCAAAGAAAAAAGCACTTGGAATTCTGTTCCAGAACATGATTGTCATTGGTAAAATTGCACTCAAGATCAGTTCATGCAAACAATCATATTGCTGTTATGCTCTCATAAGGGGATGCTCATCTATGTAAACATGTCAGGTTGGTTTTAAAAAAAATGATGACAGAGACAAAATTCCCAATGTCGGGCTGCATCCGCATCATTAAAAATATGCCAAAACACTTAAAAGGCATTATCAAATGTGTTTCTGTTTTACAGCAGTTTTCATCACAGAAAGCATACATGTGGTTCTGAAGTGTTGACTCTGATCAGAATTTTGCCTTCCAAATCACTGTGCCAACTGGGCCTGCTTCATTGCAGCCAGTATGGCCTGTAGGCCACACCCCAACTGGGCATCATTTCTCTTTTTGTTTCCACTTCTCCTGGGAGGAATTCAATCATAGCTTATGACTACCATACCCAAATAAAACCAGCAACTGGGGCATGGCAAACACCCGGGTAGAACTGGCCTCCAGGTGGCCAGAGTTGCTGTATTTAGGTGACAGCTGGTGCAAGTTTAAATTAGATAAATTATAACAATACAAAGTCCAGTGGCTAGTACCACAGCCTCTGGTGCTCTGCACTTTTATTCACATCCACAGGACAGGTCTACAATAGAAGACCTACCTTTTGACTTTTATTGCTGCAACCAAAGAGCTCAGCTCCCGCTTCAATACCAACTCTATCCTCTGCTGCTGCTGAGCTGGAGTGGAGAAGAACCATCACTGAATCTGATGACTCACTTAACTGAAACAGGTGGATCTCCACTTTTCTTGTCCAGCTGGCCAATTGCATATCATGCTTTCTATCCTGCTACCTCTTTAGTGGTCAACCATTCATTGATGCTCATCCACTGCCTTGAAGCTCTCACTGCTGGCACTTTTTAAAACCAAACATGTTTTTGTGTTAGGGTTTGCTGCTGTACAATACTTTTATCTGCAGATATTGCAGATCTTGTTAAATATGTTACTGTAGCTCAGTGGGGAAAGCAGAGAATTGTTACTGTTGTAATTTGCATTGCTTGTACAAGGCTAAACAAAATACCATATCTTTGAAAGATACACTTCAGATGATCTTTATAAAGAAAAACATCCATTATTGATCCTCCTACTGTTATGTCTTCATTAGAGAGGCTCATTTATATAAGTGTGCCAGCCTAGATTTGAACAAGTGATGACGTAGATACAATTCCTGATTTGGGGATGTGCCTGCATCTTCTGAACTGCACCAACACATTCAAATGCTATTTTCAAATGCTTTGGCACATTTCTGACAGTTTCTCTGCTTTAGGGAAGCTTGCATCAAGACATGACACATGTTGCTCTGAAGTGCTTTCCACTGACTGGTGCCATGCCTGACCTCCCAAATCAATGCACAACAGGCCCTGCTTCCTTGCAGCCAGTACTGCCTTTAGGTCATACTTCAACTGGACAGACATTCACTTTCTGTTCCCAGCCCCCCTGCAAAGTAACCAGTAATGGCCTATTGCTGTCTCCTCTGGCAGGATCAGACATACGGGGCTGGATTTTGAAAGGGTGGCACAGGGCTGACATCAACCTCTGCACCCCAACACTTAGTTTATGCAACTATGCCATTCATCTTTGCCACAACTGCACCAAATATTTTATAGTCGCAGGTGCAGTAGCAACTGTTTTCCCTATTTATGGCACCTTGCTTCAAATCTTGAGTGCAAGTTCCATAAAAACAGTCCCCGATATTGGCACAAACTAAACCACAAAAAGTTAGTCTAACTTGCTTCAATTACTGCACAGAATGGAAAATCACATTAGGTTGCTGCAAGCCCGGTGCACCATATTTTTGACACACTCAAGGGCTCACAGCAATTCCACAGCTCTGAAAATCCAGCCCCTGTTGTTTGGCAATAACTGGGTGGGACTGGCCTCTTATAGGCCCCGTAGCCTTAGTAGGTACAGTATGTGTCAACAAGTGAAAGTTTGAAGATATTAAACTAGAAAAATACAACGTGGAGTGGCCAGAATATGAGCAATTGGTCTAGACGCTTACTCATTCAAATCTTCATGCCAGGACACTACTGTAGAGGACATCTTGTAACACTGCTGTCATTTTATTTGTACAATTCTGACAATTGTGACTAAGTGGTAGGCCACATTTTATGTGTTCTGACTTTTTTTGGCCAGTTTCACAATTGTGATTCAACTGTCACGCAAATTCTGGACATCCCTTTAAAAGCTTAGTCTGTCACCTCCGCTTTCTGTTGTTGTAATGTCATTAAATAGAAAATATACTAAGTAAACAGGGCAACATATTGGAAATTAGCATACACCCAAGTGAAAAGGTCTGTTTGCACTTGTAAAGGTGTGAGCAAAACCAGCAACATGTATATTGGAAGAGGTGTACAGTAAGGGTTGACAGTACAAGCAGTTTAGCAATGTGCAGTGGTAATCACACTCAACCAAAGCCAGAACCAAGTGTGGTATGCTTGCTTCAACAACTCCATCATCTTGAATTGTAATTTGATCTAGTTACCTAGTTAAAGGAATAGTACCATTGAAATTTGCAAAAGCATAGGGTGTGCAGAGTGTTTTGATTTGTGTGTGTAGTACTGGTGTGTCCTTCCCTTTTTTTTCTGTTAAAAGAATGCTTTCCAAATACAGAGCACACCACTCCCCAAAGCTTTCAATTAAGCTTTTCACAAAGAGCGTTTTCCTACTAGACATGTATTTTATTTTTCAAAAGTCTGGGAGTCGGGAATATGGAGGATGCTGCATGGCTCCATTTAGTGTAGAAGTGCAGTGCCACTCCACTCACTTCAATACATTGCATAGGATGCACATTTGCAGAGAGTACATGCTGTCCCTGCTCCTGGGTACAACAGCAGCTGGGATGCTTCACTCCACCTCTGGCAGATAGAAATCACCTACCAGTAACACCTCCCCTTTAGCTGCCATTGTGTGGATGGATTCCTCTAGAACCCTGTCCATCCCCCCCATGCTGGAGGACTGTATATCATGCCCATGTAAATAGCAGAGCCATTGCCCATTTCAAGGGTGACACACGGTACCCCCCCCACATTCAATTTATCTCAGATGCTCTAATCAATCAATCAATCAATCAATCAATCAAATTCTTTATTTATCCAGGCGAACACCATTGAGCAAGCTCATTTACAAGGTGGACCTGCATTACACAAGTCAAGTAACAATGCATTTATATACAGACAAATAGACAGTAGATGCAAGAGTACAACAGTACAGGTAGGCCTGCAATAGACAGGATAAGTAAAAATACATTTGGGTTCAGGTAAAAGACAGTCGGTAAGGGTATACATAACAATAGGGTACCAAGTCAGTAAAAATGTATACCAGATACAACAACATACATGGTTTAGTATTCCTGTAAGGTAAAGACATTATACTGTAGTCCAGTGAAGAGATTAGTTAAAGTAGATGCTACAAGTGAAGAGACATACATAGTCAGTTTAAAAAGACCCAGGTGTATCAAGGGGGAGACGTGTCAGGAGAAGTGGGCAGCCAGTGGAGGGGGGTCTGGAACTGGGATAATGCTAGGAGCAAAGGAATGAGATGCTGTGGGCATACAAGGAATAGGTGGGTGAGGGAGGGTGAGATTTAGGGTGGTAGATAAGTAGATGGCTCAGGGACAAGTTATGCACTGATACAAGAAAGAAGGAGGATGGGAAAAGCAGGGAGGATGTGGAAAGGGGGTATAAGTAAGCTAGGATCATTGGAAGCAGTTGCAGGCTTCTGTAATGCATTTTGAGTATAAGGTCTTAAACACAGTGAGACTAACAGGAGTCCTCAGTTTCTGTGATTCCTCTAATACCCTTCCTGACATAAAGTCTTGCACATTTGGAGTGGATAAGGGAAGGAGGCATCTGCAGAGACAAGGGGGGGTCAAAGATTCAAACTTTATCACAGGCCACACAGTGCAGCCTACTAGGATGCGATGTAGTGTCATAGATTCCTGTACTATAAAACAGATTAACCACCAATGAAACTGACTTGTTTCTAGCCCCAACCAAGTAGTATGACATATACATTTCTTCTTTCCTGTGCACCGGACCCCAATGGGCCCACACATACTAAATGGAGTGAGATACTGGATACATAGATCTTCCTGCAATAATGGTAAAAGTGCTGATCTATGTTAAAGAGGAATATAAAAGTACCAGAAATCACTTTAATTCAAAATCTCACACAGATGGCACAGGACCTCACAGAAGCTATGCAAGTGGGGCCTGGTTCCCTCTGCCCAGTGCTGGTAATGTCACCAGCATGTAGGACTGATCTTCTACCTCCTATGGTCATGCTGTAAACTACAAAACTACTGGATCATATGCATATCATTAAAAATGTTTATATACAAAAAAAAAGTACAGGGTCAGTATAGAACACATTTGTGCCACACTGCTGTACCAACCTATACAGTTAAATTACACAAGGGCACTCCTGGGAATAGACTCTGTCAGTGAATCAGATGCCACCAATGTCTCTAGATGGCTAACAGATATGCTAATGTTGGCCAGGTGAATTATATTAAGATACTGGAAACAATCAGAATCTCTTTGGGTAGAGGAATGGCTCACCAAACAAGATAGCCAGCTTCAAAACAGTCCACCACAGTACCAGAAAAAAGTTGGACCAATACTGGGAGATCTGTTAAAGCTACCTAGAATCAAAATACTGTACTATGTCCTAAGGATATTTTCCAACTGAACACATAAATTACCTCCTTATCCTGAATAGTGAGCTCATATCACTCCCAAAAGAGGGACTGCAGAATAAGCATTCTGTAAATTCTATAAAAGGCTCCATAAGGCATATATGCCCTGACCCCTCAAAAAGCTGCAGCAACACCTGTTCTCCAAGCATCATGCTCAGATACTCATAGTCATCACTCAAATGCATGTAAGCTAATGGAAGTAAATCCAAAGTAACCATAGAAACATAGAAACATAGAAGTTGACGGCAGATAAGGACCGCAAGGCCCATCCAGTCTGCCCATTTCTTTTTCTACCGTATAAATGTGCCATCGGCCTTTGCTCTGTCAGTGACCTATCTATTCATAGTCATTTGTATTGCTCCCTTATGCCTATCCCATGCCTGTTTGAAGCCCTGCACTGTATTCATAGCCACCACTTCTTGTGGTAAGCCATTCCAGCATCTACCACCCTTTCTGTGAAAAAGAATTTCTCACATTCCCCTTAATCGCCCTCCCTCTAATCTCATGCTGTGTCCTCTTGTCCTGCTATTTTCTTATATTTAAACATGTTAGACTCTTTCACCTTGTTTATGCCCTTAAGGTGTTTAAATGTCTCGATCATATCACCTCTCTCCCTCCTTTGCTCAAGGGTATACATATTGAGCTCCGTTAATCTGTCCTCATATGTCTTCTGATGCAGTCCCTGCACCATTTTGGTTGCCCTTCTCTGGACTGCCTCAATTTGGTTAATGTCCTTGTGATGTGGCCTCCAATACTGCCGCAGTACTCCAGATGAGGCTAACCAGTAACTCTTGTACAGAAGGATTATTACCTCCTCTACGACTTGTGATACCCTACTAATACACCCTAACACCCCCTAGCCTTACCTACTGCTTTAGAGGTCTGCTTGGATGATTTTAGGTCATCAGTGATGATGATGCCCAAGTCTCTTTCTTCCTTTGTGACTGCTAGCAACTCCCTCCCAGCCTATAAGTGGCTTCAGGGTTTCTCTTCCCTATGTGCATGATTTTAGCTTCTTTGCATTAAATCCAGTTGCCACTCTTCTGACCATTCTGCTAGTTTATCAGATCTCTTCTCATTCTGCCCACCCATCTGGATCATCTACTCTGTTGCAGATCTTGGTGTCATCTGCAAACAGACAAGCCTTACCCTCTAGTCCATCTGCGAGGGTCACTAATGAAGATGTTGAATAGGACTGGCCCCAGGACTGATCCCTGAGGTACCCCACATGTGACTTGCATCTCTTCTGACTGTATACCATTTACCACCACTCTCTGTTTTCTGCCAGTCAACCAGTTTGCCACCCAGTTGACCAACTTCTGACCCACCCGAGCCTACCTAGCTTATTTATCAATCTTCTATATGGAACAGTGTCAAAAGCTTTGCTGAAGTCAAGGTAGGCGACATCAACTGCTCCCTTGGTCCACCACTCTGGTTACCCAGTCAAAGAAATCTATGAGATTAGTTTGACAGGACCTTCCTTTGTAAACCCATGCTGTCTTGGATCCTGTGCCCCTATGGATTCCAGGTGTTGCACTATCCTTTCCTTAAGGGTGCCTCCATAATCTTGCCCACTACTGAGGTAAGACTGACCGGTCTGTAGTTCCCGCCTCCTCCCCTGCCACTCTTGTGGAGTGGGATCACATGAGCCCTTCTTCAGTCTTCTGGGACCTCTCCTGTGCTCAGAGACTCACTAAACAATTCTGCTAATGGCTCTGCTAGTTCCTCCTTTAGCTCCTTAAGTACCCTGGGATGTATGCCATCAGGTCCCATTGCCTTATCCACCCTGAGCTTGTAAGCTCTTGTGGACCCTTTCTTTTTGTGAAGGAGTAGTGCTCACTCCTCCCCCTGTGTCCATGATGCTGAGCTGTGGGCCCTGCCCTACCTTCTCTTCAGTAAATACTGAGCAAAAGTATCTATTTAGGATAGATGCCTTTACAGGGTCCTCCTCTGACATGCTCCTTTTCTCCATTAAGCATGCAATACCCCTCTGGACTTTCTCCTTTCACTAATGTATCTATAGAAAGTCTTGTCACCTTCTTTTACTGTTAGGTGCTAGTGTTTCCTCAGTTTGGGACTTTGCCTGCCTTACTGCCTTACCTGCTTCCCTTAGGGCAGTTTGGTATGCCTCCCTATCTTCATCCGCTGTGTTCCCTTATATTTTCTGAAGGCCAGCCTTTTGGCTCTGACCTTTTCTGCTACTGTATTTGAGAACCAAAGTGGTTTCCTTCTTCTTTTGCACTTCCTTTTCTGTCTAACACAATGGGATGTTGCTTCAAGTATTGTATCCTTAATGCTTGCCCACTTTGCCCTGTACCTCCTCACCTGTGTTTCTTTTTGCCAGGGCTAGCTTAACTCTGTTGGCCATCTTATCAAAGTCAGCTCCTCTGAAGTCCCATATTTTTTGCTTTGGAATGGGATGATTTAGATGTAGTAGCCAAATTGAACCATACCATGTGATGGTCACTGGCCCCAGGTGACCTTCTACCTGGAGATCTGTGATCCTCTTTGTTAGTCAGTACTAGATCTAGGATAGCCCTGTCTCTTGTGGGTTGCTGTACCAGTTGTTTGAGGCCCTCCTGCAGGAATCCACTATGAGTCTAGTTCTGGCAGATGTTCCTGCTGGTATTGACCAATCTGTATCTGGCATGTTGAAGTCTCCCATTATCAGAACCTCCCTTTAGCTGTCATGTTTTGTATATCTTCTAACAGTAATGTGTCTATGTCCTCCCTCTGGTCTGGGGCCTGTAGACAACCCCAGTTCTTATGGCTGTCCCATTTCCTGTTTCCAGGGTGACCCACAGTTCTTCTGGCTCCTTATGTGTATTCTGAATTTCTGTAGCTTTGATATTTCTCATTAACATACAGGGCCACCCTCCCCTTTTGCACCTCGGTCTCTTCTGAACAATACATAGCCAGGTACTGAAGTCTCCTAAGTGTGGTTACTGGTAAACCATGTCTCACTAATTGCTACTATGTCCAGTTTAGCCTCTGACATTATTGCCTGCAGGTCTGGGATCTTATTTCCCAGGCTGTGAGCATTGTGTACATGATTTTCCATTGGCCAGATTTTGGTGTGTTAGTTGTTGGGTGAAGTTGGCATTACCCTGTGCATCGTATGGGGAGACAAACCTTTTTCTTACCTGGTGATGCAAATGAACGGCAAACACGCTGAATTCCTGTTTGACCACTAGCTGAGGGAGGGTGTTCTTCCCATTCGACGTATGGGGTGCTGCACCTCTCCCCATTTGCTAGTTTAAATATTCTGCAAAGGCGTCAAACTTCTGCCCCAATGCACTGACTCCCTCTTTAGTCAGATGCAGTCCATCAAATTTAAAGAACTTCGCTCCCAGAACTGTTGCCAGTTCCTACAAATCTGTGTCCTTTTCCTGGCACCAGTCCTTGAGCCACGTGTTTAGCTCCCTATCTCCCCTTCTCTGACCTTCCGTCCATCTGCTCCCTTCTCCCAGACTGGCAGGATCTCAGAGAAGGAGATGCCAGACGAAATAGATGATAGTTTGTCACCCAGCCTAGTCAGGTGTTCCTTGGTCTCCACAACTGACCGGCTGGCGAGATCGATAGTCCCTATGTGTACTAGGACATCAATGTTTTCTCCTGCTTTGTGAACAATTTTAGCAATGCGGTCAGTGTCTCTCCATGCTGATGTACCTGGGAGACATCTGACCATCACCTGGCTGGAGATGGTATCAACTCCCCAGATCATGGAGTCTCCTATGATCAGAAGTTTTGGATTTCCTTTGTGCTTGTTTAGTTTTGGTTCCTGATTTGGGTGAGTATTGTTGTGCTAGCTCCTGTGCATGGTGTCCTGCTCTGCAGTGTCTTCTGCCTCTTTATTTGATTTCAGAGATAGAGGCAGATACCTGTTTGTAGTGTTTATATGGTTTGGAGGTATGTGTTGGAGAGCAGAGTGATGGGGCACCTGATTTGCTCCTCCTAACCACCTGCCAACCTCCTGGACCAACTACCCTCTGCGGTCGAGGTTTTTCTGTTGGATGCTGGGAAATGATGGGTGGTTCTTATAATGTATTTCCTCTTCAATATGAAATTTGAGGCGTGCAATCTCTGCCCATCCTGCCTGGAGCTGAGACCTAAGATCTCCAAAGGCCCAGCATGTAGGACAGTGTCCTAAATCTTGTAAGACTGCCCTTCTGAAAATTGTTCCACAGTACCTGCAGTTAATGAAATCCATTCCAAATAAGTTGCTGGGTTTGTGACCTAGTCAGAGTAATTAGAAGGAAAAAAAATGCAAGTAATGGTTTAATTGTGCTTTGTTTAACTTGTTATAACAAGTTAAATTACTAGTGCCCTGTAAATGAGATCACCTTGTGGAGGCCCCACTGATCCGCCCCTTCCTGCTTTGCCACAGGAAATGTCACAACTGTGGTACCCTATAAAAGGAGTGTAGCGTGGGGTAGTTGGGGATGGGGTGGTGCCGGGCCCTTCCTGTCTAAAAGAAGAACCACGGACGAAAGAACAAGGAGGTAAGAGCAGAAACAATCAGTCAACAACAAATGCAGTAACCCTGAAAGCTTATCCTAATGTTAGATAAAACTGTAAAACCTGTAAAGCACCACCTGTAATAATTTCAGAAAGATATACCTGTAAGAAACACTTTGCTCCAGAGAAAAATAAAGCAGTAACAGAAGATATACCTTGCAAAAGACAATTTGAATCAGAAGATTACAGCAGTAATCTGTTAGCACACACCTGTAGGCACACCTTGAATAATGCAGAAGAAGGTATACCAGCAACAACAAGTTGAATCAGAGAAAAATAAAGCAATGAAATGTTAGCAACAAACAGTAGCAATCCCTGTGAGTAAAAAATAAAAACACCACCACACAGTAAATCTGCTTAGCCAAACTAAGTCTTAATCCTTCTCCCTTGCTCTGGTAAGTTTCTCTACTCTGCCTTTCAAGCAGTCTTAGAAGGAAAGAGCTCAGGTGAAGCTATGTGCCTTGGCCAGCAAACCAAGTCTAACTTAATAATAGTTCTTCCAATTGGGCAATTAAGTTATGTATGTTTTCAAACTGCTATCTTTGTAGCCTAAATCAGAGATTAACATGTATATTAAATCAGTAATGTAACACTCTGAAAAAAATCATAATCCTCAGTTAGTGATGTATATCCTAGGGGCTTTGCCCAAGCTAGAAATTTAAATGTGATTGCCTGCAACTGTTATGTGATTGCTGGATCTCAATAAACTTAAAATTAAAAAAATAAGTACATAAATTATCATGTTACCTGCAGTGACTCTGCTGCAGAATTCTGCAGTGTTGCGTTGTTAGTTGGTGAGCTCCACTGTACTCGTTAGGTGACATTGGGCATGTCAGTTAACCTCCAGTGTTGTCCATATTGTTACATGTGAAAAGCACAATTACTGAATGAACTCCGTTCAGACCAAAAAAGGTTGATTCAAAACTTCTTCTTTATTCTCAGTAACAACGTTCCATGGGCTGTGTTTCATGGTTATACCACTTCATCAGGCCCTCATGTTTTTCTTCAATAAAACAATATAATTAAAATTAATTTCTATTTCTAATCACTATTTCAAATGCCAGATGCACTGTCTGGTAATGAACTCAGTTCCCTCACCCATATATTGTTACCTGAATTTCAACTATTGTATACAAGAGTATATTTTTTTCTCGTATGGTGATACTGTCTCATAAACATCCATTATTTGTAACCTTAACATTAATACTTAGTATGTGCTCAATCTCCATGAATTGATTTTCCCCGTGATCATCTATATAATGTTATTTCTAATGTCAATTCAATGTATCCATATTGTATTAAATAGATGCAACTATATTTTCTTAAACAAGGTCCTCTTAAAATCAATATGTATTACTAATATACACTAACCAACAATTCATAATTGTTTCCAGTTTTTCATTCTGTTATAATTTATGCAGTCTCGGCTTCTGAATGAATTATGTGTATTTCTCCTCTTTATTCCTTCTTTGTTAATTAATTAGTATATGCCACTGATTGTTCTATATGAATTAAAAATAAGTAAGATATACAGAATCAAAACATCATTCCTTATTGTTTCTTTTTCCCAATTATTAAACCATCTTTCCTATCACTATTAAATATTCTTTAATCAATAAACTCCTCTCAAATATTCAGTAACTTTTACACATTCCAGTTGCTTAAACACAGAGTAACTTCCTTTATGCAGCTGTAATCTTTCTACCAAAGAGACTATTTTATTTAGCGCTGTCTGCAGTAATTATCACTTTTACTCATGCGTACTGTAAGCCTAAGTGCTGTGGTCTTTAGAAATTATAAGTTTACACAGCTCAACTATTGCCGTTTCAGAACTTAGAAGACATCTTATCCACAGTAAGTGCAGTTAATCATTAAATACTCCATAAACCTGAGCTCTGTTTTGTTATCTTGATCATTCTCAGTCATTGTACATATGTCTTACCCCTTATAAAGAAGTCAATATTTCCTTCCTTTTGTAAATTCTCTCTCTCTCATTTCACTTGTTGCAGCATTTATCTAATATAAAATGAATGTACAGAATCAACCTAATACCAATGTCGGTTATTCACAAATATTACTCTGCAAGCAAACAATTGATAATCACTTACCAGGGGAGTAAGAACTACTTGCATGGTTATATGGTGACTCCTCAGTGTACAGAGCCACCATATCTATTGTCACACAGTTTTTATACTGCAGCTAGTTGGGGAACAAAATGTCATGAGTGATGCTTCAGTACTGTCTCCACCCCCAATTCTGGCCTTCTGAACAGTCTAGCTGCCTGACGACTCCACCATGGCGCTGTGTTGAGATCAAAAGTGGTGGAGATACAGCATGTGTAGTCAGCCAGTCTGTGGTTCCCCCTTCCCCAACCCTGGGCTAAATGCCCCACATAAAAATATTTTTTGCACAATTATTTTTATCAACTGTTTAGGAATCCCTGAATTCTAAAATATATATTTGACTTAAGGGATATTTATTATTCTGAAACTGTAAGAGTCTAAATAACAACTATGGAAGAGACCAGGAGGGAAGTTCAGGAGAAGGAGCACTGGGTCCTAAGAGGAGATAAGGTCCAAGTCAGAGGGTATATGGGGGGGGCTAGAATTATGTCATTAGAGTGCAGGTGTTGGTTTAACTAACCATTGCCCATTCCATTTCTAGCAATATCATAAAATTAGATGTGAAAACAGTATATTCTTATATTCCCATTTCAGTTATGTACTTCAACACAATAAGAGACAGCCACATGATTCTTGCTTATAGTCCCTCAGTAATACAAAGGTAAATGACTGTACCACCTTACTGATAAATCTGCCAGTCACATTCCTCATTTAACCCAAATCTGTTACTCATACTGTCCAAGGCAAAGATCCAAAAGACTTCCCTCTTGTGTAGTACATAGTCCCATTTAATGTCCTTCCTTTGTGGATCAGTAACATGTTCCAGACCCCAAAATCTGAGAGATGATACCGAGTGGCCAGCTGCATTGAAATGTCTCACCACTGAAGAACCTTCATCACATGTCCAAATTTTATTTTTATGCTCACTTATTTAAGTCTTCAGATCACTGGTAGTCTTACCCACATAGATTCTGTCACATGGGTACTGGATGATATATACAACATGGTCTGTGGTGCATGTTATTTGTTGCTTGATGTAGTATTTAACATTTATAAAAGGATGTTCAAGAAAAGTTTTCCCTCTTGTGTTCCCACATTGGAAACACCGGTCACATTGGAAGCTTCCATTTTTAAGTGGCCCTAGTAGTAACTGTCTTGTCTGTTTCAAAACTGTCTTATGTGTAGTGTGTATGAATTTGTCTTTCAAAGTTTTATTCTTCTTGGAGGCTATGGGGTGAGTCCTTGAATCTCATATTCTCACTATCCCCTGTCTGTATGATGCGCTAATTATTAATAATAATGTTTCTGATTCTGCTATTCAAGTGACTATAGTTCATAGATAGAACATACTACCTCCCATGTTATTCTCAGTTCTTCCACAGAGCAATTCCTCCCTTCGCATATTATCCACCTCATCCCGTGCTTGTTGTACTTGGGGGTCTAGTGTATCCCCTATCCACAAACCTGTTTGCCGCATCCCCTTCCACCCATTGGTATTCAATATCCTCTCTACAGATGCACTTTGCTGTCATGATCTGTGCCTTTGGAATACTATGTTTAAGGTTAGGGTCATGATTACTCATATAGTGTAGTGTACTGTAGTGTTTCTGTCCATCGATTTCCTGTATAGAGTGGTTGCTATACCTCTTTCTGTTTTGTAAATTTCTAGGTCCAGGAAGGGGATTCTGGAATCATCTGCTGTTATCATGAAGGTTACATTCTCATTCCTGCTATTCAAATATCGCTCATACCTTGTCCCTTTCCACAATACCAAAATGTCATCAATAAATTGCTTCCAATATAAAATATTCTGGAGGAAGAGGTTAGTGGTGCCATCTAATATATGTGTCTTCTCATATTCCCACATGTATGTATTTCAGTATGATGGGACCATAGTGCTCCCCATTGCTGTTCCTTTAACTTGGATTTAGAAAGTCCCCTCAAATGTAAAGTGTATTTTTGTTAGCACAGTCTCTGCTAACTGCTGCAAGAACTCATTGGGTAGGTGTCTATCTTCCCAATCATATCATGCCCCAATAGTACACCAAGGCCTTCATTATGCTGTACTGTATGCTCGTGTACAGATCTTTAATGTCAAAGGTTACCAAAATAATCTCCCTCCAGTCCCAATCATTTTTATTGATGTCCTATATCATCTGGATCACATGTCCTGTATCTTTGATATAGGTTCCCATTTTCTCAAACTCTGGTTGTATATGATAATTCACATACTTCAACAGTGGTTCCAGTATGGAATTCAATCTTGGCACAGTTGGGCATCCCGATGGTTTACATAGGTCCTTGTGCACTTGGGGCAATACATAAAACAAGGGGGTTCTTTAATTTTTGTTTACCAGCATGTCTGCTTCTTCATCTGCTATCCATACCATTTTCACACCTATGTTTAATAAAACTTCCATTTCTGTTCTTATTTTATCAGCAGGATCCAATTCTATTTGTAAATATCTTTCTGGATCCTCTAATTGGTTCAAACATTCTTCTTTATATTCCTCATACTTTCAGAGGACAATACCTCACCCCTTGTCCACTGGCTTGATTATGATACTTTTATCATTTTCAAGATCCTATAAAGTTTCTCTCTCCCTTTTTTGTTAAATTGTTCCATTTAGGCTGAGTATTCTGTTCACTACACATCTTCCTGATGTCCCTATCTACTACTTGAATATAACTCTCTACCATATTAGTTGCTATTAGAGAATTAAACTATGATTTTATTCCTGTGCTTTTTGAATTTGTTGTTTTTTAGTAGGTCGTTCTTGTGGTTTGTTGCCAAAACAGTCAGCCTGATGAATTTTCCTACAAAATATTTGGAGATCTATCTCCAATTGAAAAGTGTCAAAGTTTCTAGTTGGCGAGAATGGAAGTCCCTTCTTAAGTATCTGTATTTCCATTTCTATAATATCCCTTCCGCTGAGAGTACAAATAACCTGTTCCTCCTCTGTCATCCCCTGTATCCCCCTCCTCTTCCTCTCTCTCCTCTTGTACCTCCACCATCACCCCCTCCTCTTGGCCCTCCATAAGTGTCCCTGTACTGTGGTTATTACTGGACTTCAGGACTTCAGGAGGGCTGACTTTGCCAAAATGGGTGACTGCCTAAGGAATGCACTAGCAAATGGGCAGGAAGGAGGGGTGGAAGAACAATGGAGAATAATAAAAACTGCCATCACAGAGGTAAAAAGCCTTTGTGTGAAGCAAATAAACAAAACAAAATGATGTAAGAAACCGCTATGGTTCTCAAAGGAGGTGGCAGGGAAGGTTCAAGAGAAAAAGAAAGCATTCAGAAAGTACAAGGAATCACAGAAGGAGCAGGACAGATAATTGTATCAGTTAAAGCAAAAGGAAGCTGGGAAGGCAGTCAGAACAGCAAAGGCCCGAACCGAGGAAAAGATAGTCAGCTCAGTTAAGAAGGGGGTAAAACCTTTTGTAAGTACATCAGAGAGTGAAGGAAGACCAAGGGAGGGATAGTGAGGTTTAATAAAGGGAGGGGGATGGGCAGAGGGTGACGGTGAAAAGGCAGAGATACTAAACAAATATTTTTGCTCAGTATTCACAAATGAAGAGGGAGGTACCTAAAACAAACAATAGAAACACTCTGGATACAGAAGTTGATACCAGCCCATTTACAGAAGAAAGGGTTCTGAAAGAACTTTTAAAACTGAAGGTGGACAAAGCAATGGGGCCTGATGGGATTCATCCCAGAATTCTAAAAGAACTAAGGTAGAACTAGTGACACCACTGACTACCCTCTTTAACAAATCATGGGAGGATGGGGTGGTACCTGAGGACTGGAGGAGGGCAGATGTGATTCCCCTTCACAAAAGTGGGAGCAGTGCAGAAGCAGGAAACTACAGACCTGTTAGTTTAACCTCAGTGATAGGGAAAATGATGGAATCACTTCTGAAGGAAAGAATTGTCGAGTACCTAGAGGCCAGCGGGGCACAGGACCCAAGGCAGCATGGATTCACAGTGGCAAGGTCATGCCAGATGAATCTAGTAGATTTCTTTGACTAGGTGACCAAAGTAGTAGATCAGGGAGGGGCTGTGGACATGGCCTACCTAGACTTTAGCAAGGCATTTGACTCTGTCCCACACAAAAGATTAATATACAAGTTAGCCAGCCTGGGAGTGGGTCCCAAGATGATAGCCTGGGTAAAGAATTGGCTGGAGAATAGGACACAGAGGGTAATAGTAAATGGAGTCCACTCTGAAGAAAGGGGAGTTACTAGTGGTGTACCGCAGGGTTCAGTATTAGGACCGGTCCTCTTCAATGTCTTTATAAGTGACATTGCAGAGGGACTGGAAGGAAAAGTATGTCTCTTTGCAGATGACACAGAGATCTGCAACAGAGTTGATTCACAAGGTGGGGTGGAAAGGATGAGAAGGGACTTGGCAAGGTTAGAGGAATGGTCAAATGTATGGCAGCTTATTTTCAATTCTAAGAAGTGCAAGATAATGCACCTGGGAAACAAAAAACGGGGGGAAGAGTACACAATGGGGAGTGAGATACTAACAACAACAAAAATGGAAAGGTACCTGAGGTAGTCATATCAGATGACTTAAAGGTGGGCAAGCAATGTGAGAGGGCAGTAAGGAGGGCTGGGGGGATACTGGAATGCATAGGGAGAGGCATCACCAGTAGAAAACAGGAAGTCACTATCCCTCTGTAAAGAAAGCTGGTGAGACCCCATCTGGAGTACTGTGTGCAGTTCTGGAGACCCAATCTCCACAAGGACATAGACAAGACGGAAGCTGTCCAGAGGAGGGCTACCAAAATGGTGCAGAGTCTGCACCAGAAGACATATGAGGAGAGACTAAAGGAGCTTAATATGTATAACCTCAAGGAAAGGAGGAAGAGGGGGGACATGATAGAAACTTTTAAGTACCTCAAGGGAATCAACAAAGTCCAAGAGGGTAGCATTTTTCAAAAAAAGAGGTGTGCAAGAACAAGGGGGCACAATTTGAAGATAGAGCGGGGGCAGCTCAGAGGTAATGTAAGGAAGTATTTTTTCACAGAGAGGGTTGTGGATGCATGGATGGCCTTCTGGAGGAAGTTGTGGAGTCAAAAACAGTGGTTGAATTCAAGCATGCATGGGACAGTCATAAGGCAATTCTAGGGGGTGAGGGTAGAAAGAAGTAGGCTGTTGGTTAACTAGGATCTGCAGCTTATCCATTAGGTAGGAAAATGGGCAGACTGGGTGGGCCAAGCGGTCCTTGTCTGGTGTCAGATTCTGTGCTTCTATGTTATCTCTGACATCCCCTGTTTCTGAGATTGTACCTCTGCTCTTGTTGTTCTGTACTGGATCTCATTGGTTATGGTCCCTGCATCGGGATCTCTTCATCTAATAAATGTTCTTGGTCACCCTCCCACTGTTGGGAGGTCCATATTATGTCAACACCAGACTATCTCCACTATCTGAGTCAGTTTGATGACTCATCTGTTGTGAATAATATAAGCACCTATTCTGTCCTCTAAGTTTACAAAATCAGCTGTGAACTTTATTTTCCCTATAGTCCACAATGTCTCTCTGAATTATTTTAAGATTTTGCTGTTTAATGAAATCCTCATATTCCTCCATTTCCTTTTTTAATTTTTCTAGTGTGGCAGTGAATTCTTGATGTGCTACCATAGTTTTATAATGTTCTTTTGTCTCCTGTATTTCTATCATTAAAGTGTTCCGTTCCTTTGCTATGGCCTCAATTAGGGCCAACACAAAGTCCGTGGGACATTTTTTACATAATCCATTTCACTTCTCATTCAATTCTGTCATCATGAATCCAAGCTTTGGTTCAATCAAAACCCTGAGTCCATGGACCAGCCCAGTGGCACTGAGGGTTGAGGCACTGGATGCCACACCTTGCGCCACGCCGGTGACCCATGTTCGTGAATGAGCACGGGTCGCCGGGGGTTGGCAGTGAGGAGATGGATTAAGCATCTGATGGACTGCTCTCTGTCTCCAGGGACAGGAGATTCAGTGACCAGTACTCCCCTGACCCCTAGCGGAGGCTGGGGCTCGATGGTACAGAGCCGCACAACAGGGGGTGAGGACGTGGCAGTTGCTTGACGAGGGGTGTGCACAGAAGCCTGCGTGGTCCCAGTCTTTGGCAGCATTGCATGCTGCAATTCTGCAAGGGGGGAAAACAGCTGAAAATAGCCTGCAGATGTTGATGGGGGAACTCACAGGCCTTGCACCAGGCTAGCCACAGCACAGAACACTGGATCCTGTTCAGGGGTGGGCCCCCCTTTCTGACCCCACTGGGGGTAAGCCCTGGGGGTGACTGCTGTACTGGCTGGTAGATGCCGGGGTGACAGGCTGGAGTTCCCCCAGAGCTAGAAGGCTACAGGGCTGGAGCATAAATACTACAAAAAAAACAACCTTGAGTCCATGAGGAATTATCTCATTCTTAACGTATTCCCCTAGGGACAGGGCATGCCATTCCAGTCTGATATCCCTCTTTTTGAGGTGCTGGATTGTGTTAAGTAGTGTTTTGTTATTAGTTGTCTCAGTCCATGTTTTGGTTTGTTTTAATAGTCCCAAAACCTCAGCTTGTTGTTCTTCCATGAACTGATAAGAGAAAAATGTCACCTCAAAACCTTGCTGAAATTCCTGAGAAGATGTCTGTCTTGTACCTGTACTACTTGTTTGTCCTGAGCTACCACTAGCATTGTTCAATATATTCCTGGAGGGGGGGCCCTTCCTGGAAGTGGGCAGGTCCAGGTCTATAGGAAAAAGGGAAGGGGTGCAATTACCAAAGTGTAAAAATGTCTAAACTGAGCTCTTCCCCACACAACATATGATCAGCTGTTACAGTAATAATTCCATAAAAATGAAATTGTGATGTACTGTAGTCATGTTATATATTAATACATGGAGTAAGGGGTGTCTCCTACAGGATAAGATTATCTCAAGGTGGTTTGGGTGAGAAGATCGCAAAGGGAAGCTGAGTGGTTCTGTCAGGCCAAACCAGCATGACATAACCTTCTTATCCTGTAAGAGACACCCCTTACTCTACGTAATAATATATTATGAAGCAGTGGAAATGCCTCCAGTGCAAAAACAGCACAAATTTTGCTGATAATCATCATTTTGTTTGTACCCTTGTTGCTGATCTCCCCCACTATTTCTTATTATAGTGGTACATTCCACAAATGGACAGCTGTTACATGGCGTGTAATGGTGGTGGCGGGGGTAACTGTGGCTAAAACATCTTTATCTGAAATTTTTGACAACTGTCCTTCTTGATTAAAAATCCACATCCATATGTATATCTGTCTATCCATGTCAGCAGCGTTTGGATGGGTTTCACTTGTTTAACCCTGTCTGTTTCTCAGGAACTCCTACCAGTTTATAGGACTCCACAGGTTCTCTCTCTCCAGTATCAGTTCTTGGCCTCTGCCAGCACTGAGCTTCCACACTCACTGTGCCCTGACAGCAGCCTGTAGCTTATTACAGCCATGGCATGGGTTCAACCTTGAAGACACTGCTTTTTTAAACTTCGACCCCAGTCACAGCTGATTGTGCCATGGTGACTTTGACAGAAACCTCTGCGGGGAAATTCGTTGTGTGGAGGAGCATGGAACAGCAACTGTACATGAAATAAGAGGTACAGCAGTGCTGTCCTCTGATTGGTGGATGCAGTTCCACTGCTTTATAATCTTAAATATGTACCTGCTGTTGGACAAGCTGCTTAGCTGGACTGATGTTGCATGCTGTGTTATCATACACCAATTGCAGGCCACTTGTATAGTGCTTGCTAGGGTCTGTAGTTGTTTGCACTTTGTTAAAGCATGCTTTATTTTGTACTTTCTAGAACTTTCTAGAGTTTACAGCACAATCAACAATTAATGCATTTGATAGGGGTTTCAATGTTGTAGTGGGACACATATCTATGGCTCCACTTCTCATTAGCATGCACACCAAGCCTGCATTTAATGTACATGATCGGGCAGAGAGAGGAGCCATCTCAGAGTAGCTCCAGGTAGGTTTTCAGGGAAGACTGGAAGACTGAACTCCCAATACTTATCATTCAATGTTATGTTTCTCTCTCTCTCTCTCTCTCTCTCTCTCTCTCTCTCTCTCATTGTTGGTGGATAAGGACTGCTGGGATAGCAGTAGGAGGCAAGAAATCATCCAATGCCTCTGTTTTAAACAAAACCCTTGTAGGGGCTAAATACTATTGGGTTGTGTTTCTAACAGTGAAGCATGAATTTTTGGCTTATAATATAGCAGAAAAGGATATAAAAGTGTAGTTTGATCACTTTGTGAAGCATTCTGTGAAATTGGACGTAGCATGGGAGGAAGGTTACCAGAATGATGTAATAAAAGGATAGGTTCCTTTTAAGGAAGAAAAAAGAGCTACAGGAAGTTCAAGACCATTAAAGATGAGGGACTCTCGTACAAATATAAGTCTAAAACCCAGTAATTTTAAAAAGAAATTAAAAAGGTCAAAAGGCAACTGGAATTTAAACTTGTGGGCACTACAAATGACAATCCAAAAGCTTTTTATAACTACAGTATATAAATAGAGTTAAGGTAAAAGAAATCGCACAGTTGGTCCATTGTAAGTAGGGGAGGATAGTATTTCCAAGGAAACTGAGATGGTACAAATGTTCAGTGAATACCTTTGCTCAGCTTCCTATAGATTGTGACAGTGAAGATGTCACAAGGGACTTGAAGAATACTCAAAAGATTAAAATCTGTAACGGAGAAGTATATAAACCACTGGAAAACAGTAACCCCAGTATGGCACAAGGACCAGATGGATTTCCTCCAAGAATAATAAAATAATTGGTGAGTGAATGAGTGAAACATAGAAACATAGATTTTCATGGCAGACAAGGAGAGCCTGGCCCACCTAGTCTGCTCACTTCCCTACCTACTTAACTCCTGATCCTAAATGTTCAGCAGCTTACCCTCTCTTTCCTACCACTAGGGTTGCCTTCTGTCTATCCCATGTATTCTTGAACTCATCAATTGTTTTAGCCTGTGCAACTTCCACTGGGAGGCTGTTCCATACATCCACTACCCTTTCTGTGAAAAAATACTTTCTCACATTTCCCCTGAGTCTCCCCCAACCCAGCCTCATATTGTGACCCCTTCTTCTTGCACAACTCTTTTTCTGAAATATACTGCCCTCTTGGACCTTGTTGATTCCTGTGAGGTACTGGAATGTCTCTATCATATCCCTCCTTTCTTCCAGGGCATACATATTGAGGGCTTTCTGTCTTTCCTCATATGTTTTCTGGTGCATTCCTTTCACTATTTTTGTTGCACTTCTCTGGACTGCCTCTATTCTGTCAATGTCCCAGTGACATAACAAGCTGATATTTTTGAACTACCAATACACACTGGCCAGGTCATAGATAATTGGAGGGAGGCCACAGTTATCCCAATTTTCAAAAAAGGGTCTAGATCAGTATACAAAAACCTTAGATCTGTAAGCCTTAGCTCCAGTGTGGGGAAAGTATTAAAGACAATAGTAAAGGACAAAATAAAGGAAAATCTGGGAAACAAGAGTCTAGTTGATGACACACAAAATGGAATCCTCTGGAGACGGTTGTAGCAGATGAATCTGGTAAGGTTCCTTGAGCCTGTAAGTAGGGCAATAGATAGTGGTGAGTCCGTGGATGTCATATTCTTGGACTATAGTAAAGCATTTGATACAGTCTCAGATAAAGAACTAATTGAAAGAATATCCAGAATCATCATTAGAGGTAGGATAATGGAATGGTTCAGGTCATGGCTGACAGGAGGCAGAAAGTTAATATCAGAGGCCATATGTCAAACTGGTGGAGGGAGTTAAATGGGGTGCCACAGTGCTGGTGCTGGGCTCTATACCGTTTTCTACATATGTCATCATAATGCAATGTAAACATAGTAGTTGGATATGTAAATTCACAGACAATGGCAAAGTGGGAGCGATAGCAGATTCAGAAATGGCAATAAATGAATTCAGAATAGAAATAAGGCAGACTGATGAATAGGCAAAAGCTGTAAAAGTACAACTCAACATTAGTAAATGCACAGCTATGCACTTGCAGCATAAGAATTATTATTTTTTTTTCAATTGTTTAACCAGGAGTGGCACACTAAGCTGAAAGCTTGTTTACAGGTGCGACTTGGGAGCACAGGGAAGTTAAGTGACTTGCTCAGGGTCACACAGTATGCAAGTAAGGGCTGTGGGATTCAAACCCAGGTCTTCAGATTTGCAGCTCAGAGCCTTAAACCACTGCACTATACTGCCTAATTTATTTATTAAAGCATTTCACCAGAAAAGACATGCTGAGTCTTAAATTAGCTCATTCCCAGATCTGTCCTGGGGAGAAAGGGAGAGGGAGCGATGCAAGAATAACATAATATATACAATACAATATAATGACTCAGTAGTGTCAGTAGTTACAATGTCAGTATATACAGCATTTACAATCATATACAGGTACTATACAAAGTGAATAATGCAGCTAGATACACATGGGAAGCTGAAATTGAGGCCAAACACAGGGCGTTAGGTGAGAAAATTACGTCTGGGGACAGGATTGAAGGTGGGAGGAATTAGGGGAGCATGTATGGGAGGAGGAAAAGACAGGGAGGGGGAGAGAGGATGAAATTAGAGGGCAAGTAATGGAGGGGGAAAAAGGGGTAGGGATAGAGAAGATGAGGATATGAAGGGAGGGGGAAGAGGGGAGAGAAAGAGTAAAGTGAGGAAGAGGGGAGGATGAGGAAGAAGGGGAGAGGGGAGATAGTGAGGAGGCAGGAAGGGAAGAGAAGGAGGGGGGTGAGAATTGAATGAAAAAGAATTGGGCTAGGCAACTAGGAGCAGTCACAGGACAAGTCATGCAGGTATGGAGTAGAGAGGTTAGTGAGAGTTTGGAGGAAGCAGAGTGAATGGTTAGGGGGAGAGAATTTCAAACTTTAGGAAAACAGAATGAGAAAGCAACTTGTCCAGCAAGAGATTTATGAGAGTGGAGCAGAAGGGAGTGATAGCCAGGAGATCGGAGTGAGTAGGATGAAGAGGGGGTAGGTGAGTGAAGGGAGTTCAGATATGGAGGGAAGGAAGACAAACAGAACTTGGAAGTAAAGGTAGCACAGTGGCTTAGACTGTGATCCTCAAGTGAAGGGCGAGATAGATCTGTGTAAAGAGTACAGTGGTGGGTGCAGGGAGAACAGTTCAGAGTGAAATGGCAGAAGGAGTAGAAGAAAAGGTCCAGTTTGGCCAGGGTGGACCTCGGGGCAACATCAAAGACTATGTCACCATAATCAAAGATGGGGAGAATTGTCTTCATAAGGCTTTCATGGCAGGCAGGTAGAGTGTTACAGATTTTATTCCTATAGAGGACACCAAGCTTGGGGTGGAGTTTTTCATATATGGTGTTTATAAGGGCAGAGTACAAGCTGGGGGGACAGACGCTTATGGAATCAGTAGGGAGAAAGATTTGGAAGTGCTTATAACAAATGATATACAATTCCAGAGGCATTGCAGTGAAGTTGTTAAAAGGAGTTACAGAATATTGGACTGTATAGGAATAAATATTAAAAGTAAACATGGGGCAGTGATTACCTTTGCACACTACCCTGGTCAGAACACAGATGGAGTATTGTGATCAGTTTGGCCACCACAGGACAGAGGCAGAGTTAGAAAAATAGAGGGGTACAAGAAGAGTAACAAGGATGATATTAGTGATGAGGTGTAAATCATATGAGGAGAGAAAGGATGGGCAGAATTTGTATTCATTGGGACAAAGAAGAGTGAGAGGTGATATATGCCTTGTTTTCAAGCCTTTTATAGGAAAGGATTTATAGCGCTGTCTGGGATTAAAGCTGAGTATAATGTGTACAATAATAGAAGTCATGACAATAAGCTAAAGGGGGAATTATTTAAAACTAATAGAAGAAGGAAGTGGATTATCTTAATTGTCAGGGCAATGTGAAATAGCTTATCTAGGAATATGGTGGAGTGTGAAACACTTGAGGCTTTTAAAACAGTCAGAATGCTCACTTTAGTTATTTCATGGTACTGGGTATGACCATTGAGACATGGTGAGCATCAGTGTGGGCGAGCAGCCTTCTTTTGCTCATATTTCTTATGAATCCTATAAATAATGATGCCTTAATGCTTCTGTTTAATATACTAGAGCAAATACTCTATAAAAGAATACAATGTATGTGTTTAAAAAACTAAATAGGACCAAACAGTTATGTAGCAGAATAAAAGTACATTCCCATTGACATGTTTTCATGGCAGTATGAGCATCCATTTGACAACTGCTGTGCTACTAAACTGTGTTACTCTATACACACGCACACACACACACACACACACACACACACACACACACACAATTTTATAAATGAGTGTCCTTTGAAGAAGGCTTTCAGAAATGATGCTGAAAATCCCCATTGGATAAATATTAGAAAACTGCCAGTTTTCTCAAAATGTAAAGGACAAACGGACAGCACTCAGATTCACTTTATAAAAATATCTACCTAGTGACTTTACAGACTGTTCTTGTATCTAACATACTAACATAACATACTAAGATGCCAGCAGAGTAGGCCTAATGGTCTATCGAGACTGCTTGAAAATCAGCACCCAGTCAGAACTATTTGTTTCAGGTACAACTACGATTAGGTCTGCACATAGACTCTTCTAAAATTAGAAATGGTCTCCTTACTGTACCATGCTAACATATGAAAAGGAAAAAACAAATAAGACATTTCGGTTTCTTGCATTCTGACAATTACCAACTCAGAGGACATAGCAATATATTTGTTTTGCTTCCAGATGTTCAGTTCAGATTAATTTTCTCCCATGCTTTTGAAATGTATCTTACCCCCATCTCAGTTCCGTTTCTATTCTTTTTATATCTTTACAATAAGTGGTGTTAAATCCATTGTAACTATTGTGTAATTAATATTTTTTTATTTGTTTTTATTTTTTTTAGTTGTTTAGTCAGGAGTAGCACACTAAGCTAAAAGCTTTTTTACAGGAGCGACCTGGGAGCACAGGGAAGTTAAGTGACTTGCTTAGGGTCACACAGTATGCAAGTGGAAGCTGTGGGATTCAAACCCAAGTCTGGTCTGCTGGATGTCACCAGATTGCAGCTCAGATCCTTAAACCACTGTGCTATACTGCCTTCCTTAAATATATTATTTTATTGTGAACTACTATGATATACTTGTCATAGCATCTTTGCTTTACTGACTTACTAATCAGGAATACTGCTTATGTACACTTTATGATATTTTATGTGTTTTTCGTACAGCATTCATTTTGAAATACTACTGAACACTGATGATTATTAAGGCCTTATAAAATGGGTAAAAAAAATCAAAGAAATGTAATTGTGTAAGACTTGTCAGGTGACTGTACAATATTTCATGCTTAATGTATTGTCATCCTAGTCATAATCCTGACTGGATTTGTTAGTAGTCATATCACACAATGAGCAAATCAATCCCCATTCTGCAGAACTGACCATCCATCATAAAATGGCTGCTACTTTTTTTTACTAAAAATGTTTAACAAGGCCCCAAAAATGAAACTACATTAAATAAATAAAAAAATAATTAAATGCTGTTCCCTTGATCATCATACTTTCCTTACACGCACAATCAATTTGGAATAGTGCTGTGTGAAAACATCTTCTGCTGGCAGAATTTCCACAAAAGTCAGACTGATTTAGTACTGTGGAATAAATGCATTAATTACTGATTATTGTATTAAACTGTGAAAAAAAATCCACAGAATTTATCACTGTCAGAGTATCAGTGCCAGTGGTCAGTTCTGTGGAATTTTTTTCTTCAGTTTAATACATTAATTCATATTTCATTCATTCCACAATTCAGGGAGTTCTACTCAATGGGCCCCTGCTGTCTAGCCACCTTTACTATGCCCCCAACCCCAAAAAAACTCAGTCTTCTGGAAATGTGTACCAATTTGCAGTGTGATATACCCCCACTAACCATTTGGTTTTACCCAACCATAATCCATAGAGATATAAAAAGTTATGACAGCCTTTGCCAGGCAACCAACTTTGAGCCATTTAAAATCCTAAGTATATTGAGTACATAGAGAATCTGCATTTGTAGATGTAGAAAAAAAACAAGAGAGACTGTTTTAGCTATTACACGCTTACTAAATGCAAATTGAGTTTGAAACTCTGTTGCCCATTTGAATCTTTTTTTATTTGACATTTAAACAATAACGCCCAACAGGGTGTGTGTCGTGCTGGGATAACGTCACGCCTCAGGTGGTTGGGCATGAGGCCGCAGGCCGAGTGCATCCAACAACTGAGGCATGACGTTATCCGAAACGACACACACCCTGGAGGGCATTATTGCTATTATACAATGGCTTGTTGTTATACAGAATAAAAAAAAATCATTTTAAAGATGTTTTTATGTGGAAAAATATTTTTGTTTTTTAAGAGCAGATGAAACAATCAAGCCCAATGGCAATGATGCTGAAGCTCATCTGCAATATCATAGTGAGGCTGAGACTAGACCCGTGATGTTGTGCTAGGATAACATCATGGGTCCAGCCCAAGACTGACCAATCAGAGTCCAGGAATTTTTCTTGCCATTGTATAATTGACTTTAATTAACACTTGCAGAAATTGGCAATATTCAGGTTACTGGCTTACTATAAGAAATGCTACAAGTTTTAAATGTTCCACTCATAAACTGTGCAAAAAGAGAATACTCTGGTCATAATGTTCAAGGAAGAAAGGGTCAATTGCATTGTGAAAGCAAATAGGTTCTTAAACTGTTAGGAGTCTCACTCTCTCACCCATAACTGTTGACAATACCATAAATTATGCTACAGTGCTGCAGCAGAAGTAAGGAATAAAGAAAACCATTGCAAAACTGTGCACCCACCTCTACTAAGCTCCGTAAGCACTCTGGGCGATATCAGTAAAATACAGCAGTACTGAGTCGCAGAAAAATGCATTACTTACTTTTTATTCTCTTACATATCATGGCATACAAAAATCAAAGTTTAGAAATACAATTCTAAAAGCTGGTACAAGACATGCTGAAAAAATATACAAAAAGGAAATTCTATTGTCAGCAGCAGTTACGCTAGGAAACCTGTTGACTAAACCTTATGTTTTGCCCCGGCTGGGTGGGGTGTCTTCAGAGGTATCAAACAAAGTGTCAGCTATATATATTTAGAGTGCTACAAATTAACAAAAACCCCCCAAATGCACCTGTAATATAATATAATATTATCAAAGTGCAATTTAAAAATCACTTACAGCAGCCTAAAAGAACCCTATGGCCTAGATATTCAAAAGTGCCTCCTGAACGTGCACAATTGGGTGCACAGCACAACCCAGGTGCACCATAGGAAAACAATGCCATATTCAGCGGATGCACCACAGATATGCGCCTGTGCAAAATACACAGAAAATAGCACAAATGCCCCATTGCGGAAGCAGACTTGCACTGGAGCAACCTGAATGATGCAGGAGCAAGAGTGCATGCTGAAACTAGCAGGTGCGCAAGGCCCACCATGCACAAGTGAACACAGGCAGGGCTGCACAAGGGCACAGGAGCAAGGCAGGCAGGGGTGGCAGGGACAAACCACAAGGGGACATTGTGCAAGAGGCACAGGACAGACACAGGGCCAAAGCACCATGGACAATGCCGAGTGCCCCACACAGACCCCGGTGAACAATGTGACAAAGCAAGGAACACCCATGGAACGGACAGCTGCTAGGGCCAGGGCACCTTCCGACCACTGTCCCAACAGCCAACATGAGATGGGAAGATGCCACAGCCATTATGTGAAGACACCATGCATGTACAGTGTGCCACAGCCACACTGCCACACATGCACCAGGCCACATGATGTACATGCCAATCAGACACACATGGAAACAGGACACAACACCGCACAGCACACTGGCACTGGGGTGGACACCATGGCTGGGGTGAACAGGCCAGCACAGGCAGACAGGGACACATGGCACTGTACCAAGCACAGGGGAGGAGCACAGCCCACACCCAAGGGTCAGTGACACAGAGGGACGTGGCACACAGGCCACTGTGCACACAACAGAACCACACAGTAGGGACAGCACATGCACAGACAGGGACCTGCCAAACCTAGCAATGAACAACAGCAGCACAGTGCAGCAGCATGCATGCAAAGGAGACACAGAAACACACAGGCAGAAGGTAGAACACTCTTTACTACAAACTTCAGAACAGAAAAGCAGAAACATAAACAGTGGTGCCAACAGGGTAAACACAGCAACAGGTAATGGAACAACACACGATGAAACAGAATGAGGGGCACCAAGTGGAATAAGCAGGGGGCAATGCAGGGTGAACAAGGCAACACAAACAACAGTCCAGGCAGGTGGAGGGCAAGGGAGGGCGGAAAGGGTAGTCTGAACAAAGTCTACTCTTTACTACAAACTTCAGAACAGAAAAGCAGAAACATAAACAGTGGTGCCAATAGGGTAAACACAGCAACAGGTAATGGAACAACACACGATGAAACAGAATGAGGGGCACCAAGTGGAATAAGCAGGGGGCAATGCAGGGTGAACAAGGGAACACAAACAACAGTCCAGGCAGGTGAAGGGCAAGGGAGGGCGGAAAGGGTAGTCTGAACTGACTATCGCTGTAGCCATCTCAATGCCAGGCGCATCCTACACACCTCTGAGACCAGCTCTCTTGTGGCTGCCAGGTGTCACCAGCTGAGCCAGATGTGCACTGGTGTGCTTGTGATGAGCTGCAGTATCAGGCACTGTAGCTGCAGAAGACCTCTGCTGAGGACACCAATATGCCACTGTCCACCACCTGGCCCAGGATGACCTATGAAAGGGGAACACAGAACAACCACTAAGTGACAGGCCCCACACAGCAGAAGCCCCGAGTGCTGTGTGTGCCTAGGACAGCTGTGGTGTTCTCCCATGGATGAAGCCACCAATGGCATGCACACAGCAGACAGCCACAGCAGACCTAGCAGCATCCCAAATACATACTGGGTGTCATGCCATACAGTGCCATGCACACACCCCTGTGCACAGGCACCCCACAGTGCTGGAGCAATGCCCCCATGGTCAATACAAGAGCCACCCAGAAGCAGCATGCGTGCACCATGGGACACACACACACACACACATCAGTGACAGCAACAGGATGCCATCACACAGAGGCCCCATGCATGTCTCTGCCACCCACACCGCCACCCAACACAGGCAGTGGTGCCAGTGCACCAACTCATGCCATAGCCCTGCATGGTGGCAGTGCCCTGGAGATGTACCGCTCCTACCCATCCCAAGACCTGCAATGCTGACTGAACCATACCACATACACTCACCTGTCTGGCATTGCGCTGGCCCTCCTGCAGCACCAACATCACAGCATTGGTCCCCATAAGTGGCATTCCCCCAGCCCTCCACTGCACCTCCAGCCCTGTGGATGAAACACAGACAGAAAGAGACATGAGTGGGATGCCTTGAACAGCACCCCCCCACAGGGCAGACACAGCGCACAGCACTGCTGCATCCTGTGAAGGGACTCCATCCCATGTGCGGTGTATGGTTAAGGGGCCCCTGGCACCATGCTATACACAGGCACATGGTGCCACACCACTGGACACACACCACCCACCAGTGCCGGGCCCCCATGTGTAGGTGCAGAATCATAGGCAGCACACCCAGTAGCACAAATACTAGACAATGGCAGCATGCACAATGCATGGAGACACCTACCTGGTTGTGGGATGGATCCGCGGTGGGCATGGTCCTGCAGCATCTTCAGTCACTCAGGGTCATGACACCACAGGTCCCCATACCGGTGGCAACATTGCTCCCCCGTACAGACAACATCCGTTCACCTCTCAAGGCCCTCTGCCACACAATCCCACACCTGGGACCGTGCCACATTCAGATCCCCTATTCCAAACAGGCTGGTCTACCAGGGGTTCCACCAAAGCCACCTGGTTGGCTACCTCGACCTTTGATCAATTTCTGGCCTGTTTCCCCTGTCCTGCCAACCATGCCATACTAACAACGCAGACCACTGGTAGTGCAGAGCAATGTGGCATGCTATGAAAACACGTGTTGCACTGCTGTGCCCCATGTGCGACAGGAACACACAGGCCATGATTGCACAGCACATATATGCATGATTGACATGCACAACCATGGCCTATTGCACATTACCGCACATGTATAATACCGAAAGTGCAGGCAGGAGTTTGGGGTCACATCCGTGACTCACATATGTGTTGGCTGTCAGAGCCACCATGCTGCAAAGAGCATACGGTGCCTCATAGGCCACTCATCAGTGGTGCAGTGACCACCCTTGCGTGGTCACCACCATTGTGCAGCAGGGTTCAGTTGTACATTCTGGCACTACAGCACATCCATGCTGCATGCTCAGCATGCACACAGAGATGCATGCATGATAGGAGAGGCAGGTGCAGTGCAATTAGATGCACGATATGCCACATGGGATAGTGCCCTGCTACTGTCATGCATGGCAGGTGCATATATGCGTATCACGCATATGCTAGAAGTGTGCCAGCAGATTGCTCCAGCACATTCATGTTGCACAAGGAGCAATTCCACAATATTTAGCCAGCATATGCAGATAACCTCATGAGCCAATGCCAAGTGCAGTCGCTTACATTAGCATCTCATTACCAGTTGCACAGAGACTCATTTGCATGAGTTGAGCCATAAAAGCGTCACAACACAGCACAGGTCACTGACAGGTATTACAGCCATTAAGGTAAGTCTGTCCACACTGTGTTGGTTACTGTTACTGCTGTGCTGGGGGTCAATGCTGCACTGTGTCCTGGACTGCTACAATGCTGCTCATTGATGCACCATCTGACTGGCCACAGGTTGCAACATGTCGGTGTTGAAGGGAGCTGAGGAGCAGGTGCCTGCACTGAAGCGCAGGCCAAGCTTCACAAAGGATGAGCAGCAGGCCCTGTTTGAGGCCTACCTGGAGAGGGAGGACATACTGAGTGGGGCCAGTGGGACCACACAGGACCATGCCACTGGGTGGGAGGAGGTGGCCTCATGTGTTAGTGACCATGGCTGCCAAAACCACATTGCACAGGAGTGCAAAAAGAAGATAGGCACTGACAGGAGGCGCATGAAAGAAAAGGTTGATGTCATCAGGTCAGCACACACTAGGATGGGCCGTGGCCCAGCTAAGGCACCCATCCTGATGGCGGGGCAGGAGCTTGTTGTGGGCACCATCAGCCAGGAAGCCATTGAAGGTGTCCTGGGTGGGGGATTCCAGGCAAGTGGCAACCCATCACAGCACTGTGAGTATGTCGGCAGGTATTGTGGGGTAGGTGTGTGTGCATGTCACTGGCATCCCTGGGTGACTGCAAATGTGCTGCATACCCATGAATGGTGCGGCATGGTGTGGTGCAAGCCATGCATGGGCACACCATCCATGTCCATGGCCCCTGTGTGCAGTGTTCCCGCTGCCTAGGCCATGTACTGGGAGGGTGGGGCAGGGTCTAGAGTGTGCATGGTTCCTTACACTCTCTACTGCTGTGCATGTGCAGCACTAGGTGTTGGTGCAGGCAGGGCCACTGCAGTCACAGGCTGCGGCGCAACACACTGCATGGGGCATGGTCCGGGGGTGGGGCCATAGTGGGGGGGTGCTATGCCTGCCATCTGTGGGCCAGTGAAACTCCGTGTTCTGCAGCTACACAATGTGGTCGACATGACCTGTGCCATGCCTGTGGCATGGCCGTCCTGTCGTGTGGTGCTGCACAGCCATCCACTTGTGTGTCCTGGCATGTCAGTAATGCGAATGTGTACATTGCACAGTATACAGTACAGCATGCACTGTGTCACCGTCAACACTGATAACTTTCATTCTGTCTTCCAGCTCCATCATGACTCAGGGGTGCAATGTGGGATGAGACCAGTGATGTGGGACCTGATGAGGCTGTGCCATCGACATCATCTGGCATTCAGGCCACAGACTGTGGGAGCTGTAGCAGTATGGGGCTTGTGGAGTTCCTAGGACTGGGTGATGATGACCCACTGGCTGACCTCCTACTCATGGATGTCCTAACGGTGCTTGCGCCTGCAACACTGAGAAGGGGCACCTCCAACAATGATGATGACATAACCTTGATCCTGGGCAGCACCAGAATTGTCACACCACTCTGGGGACAGAGATCTACACAGGTGGCAGATGCCAGCACAAGTGGTACGACACCCAAGCAGGCACCACCAGACTATGGCCACACAGTTGCGTGAGGTGCTGCTTCTGGTGCTGGCCATGGTCATGGTGCTGGTGTGGGCACTGGTACCATGGGGCAGGTCCAGTGGGCTGCGGGGACAGCTGTGCAGCCCCACACAGGGGCCACAGCTGCAGCACCCTCTCAATCCCCACCACCTGCGTGGACACCTGCGCAGCGTTCCCAGGCAAGGGATGTTGCAAGGCATGCTGCCACCCCTCCAGCATGTCAGTGGCATCCCCATAATACATCAGATGCTGACAGGCTGGATGAGCACACCAGGCTGCTGTGGGCTTCCGTGAACAACCAGGCAATGCTCGGGGCAGAAATACATGTGTTGCGGGTGGAAGTGCATCAACTGACTGAGCAAGGGGACATTGGACATGCTCAATTCATTGGTGAGATCTGGCAGCTACGGGAGGCCATGACCACATCGCTAGACTGTATTGCCGGGACCATCGCTGCCAGATTTGCATCTCTGGCATCCAGTGGGCACAGCAGGGGGTATGCAGGGCTCCCCATACTGCCACGTCCACACCATGGTCACAGCGACTGGTGACCCCAGCACAGTTGACACTGACCACTGACATGCCCATCCCTCACACACCCAACAGTAGTCTGTTTGCCAGTCTGTACATACCCATCAGGACCCGGTCACGTTCTCAGGCCTCTACACCCATCAATTTGTTGGTGACATCACCAGTGGCTGTTGAGCAGCCAGTGCCTGCCATACAGTGCAGGTGTGGCAGCCCACATGGCCATGGTGGCTGTGGGACTGAACTGTAGGCCAGCTGGGTGTGCTCCCATCCTGTTACCTGCCGCTGTAGGCTGATGCGCACTTGTCTGGGTGTGGCCCTGTGCATGCACTGTTGCATACGTGTGGCCTGTGTCACATCTGCCATGTGTGCGGGCAGTGCTGCTGGACCATGTGGAGTGTGCGTGATGAGAGCATCACCGTGCTGGCCTTGCCTGTGTGCTGGCACGTACCCTCTGATCCATGCTATAGCCTGCTCTACTGCTGTGTGTGTTGACACCTCACCTACTGCACCTGTCTGTGTGTTCCACCTGCTCCTCTGTGCCCTGCTGTGTACTCTGTGGTGGTAGTGCTGTGTGTGCCAGCCAGGGTACAGCCACATGTGTGTCCAGCACATGGCACTTGGGTGGGTGCATCCCCCGTGCTGCTCCACTTTGGTGTAGGCATGTGTCTGAGTGACTGTGTGTTACCTGTGTGTGCTGTGTGGGTGGCTGTGTCCCTGCATGCATCCCTGTGTGGCTGTGCATGTCTGTGTGTGTGTGTGTGTGTGTGTGTGTGTGTGTGTGGTGTGCCATGCATGTATGGCTGCTGTGTATGATACTCACCTGCTGTTCCCATAGTTCTCTTCCACAATGGTGTCTCGGTGCCTCCTGGCATGGGCTGCCAACCTGGGATCCCTCCTCTCCATGGGTGGCTGCACACTCCGAGCAGCTCATCCTCCCCATCATCATCACTGCTGTTGCCCTCATCCACCTGGACAGCTGTCCCATGGTCAATGGACATGTTGTGCAGCATGCAGCAGACCAGAAATATGCCACAGGCTTTCACAGGGCTGTAGTGTATGGCACTATTGGATGTATCTAGGAAACAGAATCACATCTTGAGCATGTCAAAGACTTGTTCTATAATGTTGCGTGTTGTGATGTGTGCCTTGTTGTACTGCTCCTCTACAGCACTGGATGGTCACTGGATGGGGGTGAGCAGTCAGGGCCAGAGTGGGTATGTACTGTCACCTGTGGGGGGAACACATATGCTGGTTACCACCTGGCATTGCCTGTTCCCATGGCCACCCTTATGTTTCACACCACCACCCCCTGCAACCATGTATGCCTTGGCCCTGGACACCCCTGCAAAGTCTCTCTGTCACCTCATCCCACATCCTGTTCACCAAATAGGTGAAACATAGAAACATAGACTTTGACGGCAGATAAGGACGACTTGGCCCACCCAGTCTGCCCATTTCCCTACCTATTGGATAAGCTGCAGATTCTAGTTAACCAACAGCCTACTTCCTGCAATCTCCCACTATAATTGCCTTATGTCTGTCCCATGCATGTTTGAATTCCCCCACTGTTTTAGACCCCATAACCTCTCCAGGAAGGCGGTTCCATGCGTCCACCACTCTCTCCATGAAAAAGAATTTCCACACATTACCCCTGAGCTGTCCCCCTCTAACTTTAAATTGTGCCCCCTTGTTCTCACACATCTCTTTTTCTGAAAGATGCTACCCTCCTGGACTTTGTTGATTCCCTTGAGGTACTTAAAAGTTTCTATCATGTCCCCCCTGTCCCTCCTTTCATCAAAGGTATACATATTAAGCTCGCTCAGTCTCTCTTCATATGGTTTCTGATGTAGACCCTGCACCATTTTAGTTGCTCTCCTCTGGACTGCTTCCATCCTGTCTATGTCCTTGCATAGATGAGGTCTCCAAAACTGCATGCAGTACTCCAGATGGGGTCTCACCAACTGTCTGTATAGAGGGATAACCACTTCCCTTTTTCTACTTGTGATGCCCCTCCCTATGCATCCCAGTATCCCCCTGGCTCTCCTTACTGACTTCTCACATTGCTTACCCACCTTTAGGTCATCTGATATGACTACACCCAGATCCCTTTCCATTATTGTTGTCGTTAGTACCTCCCTGCTATTGTGTACTCTTCTCCTGGATTTTTATTTCCCAGGTGCATTACTTTGCACTTCTTTGCACTGAATCTAAGTTGCTATATGTCTGACAATTCCTCCAACCTTGCCAAGTCCTTCTCATCCTTTCTACCCCCCTTTGTGTATCAACTCTGTTACAAATCTTTGTGTCATCTGCAAAGAGGCATACTTTTCCTTCCAGACCCTCCGCAATGTCACCTATAAAGACGTTAAAGAGGACTGGACCCAGTACTGAGCCCTGAGGTGCTCCATTAGTAACCCCCCTTTCTTCAGAATGTCTTCCATTCACTATTACCTTCTGTGTCCTGTTGTGCAGCCAGTTTGCTACCCAGGCTACCACCCTGGGACCCACTTCCAGGCTGGCTAACTTGATTATTAATCTTTCGTGCAGGACTGTGTCAAATGCCTTCTAGGTAGGCCATATCCACTGCCCCTCCCTGGTCTATTACTTTGGTCACCCAGTCAAAGAAATCGATTAGATTCATCTGACATGACCTTCCTGCTGTGAATCCATGCTGCTTTGGGTCCTGTGCCCCGCTGACCTCTAGGTACTCGACAATTCTTTCTTTCAGAAGTGATTCCATCATTTTCCCCACCACTGAGTTCAAACTAACAGGTCTGCAGTTTCCTGCTTCTGCCTTGCTCCCACTTTTGTGAAGGGGAATCACATCTGCCCTCCTCCAGTCCTCAGATACCACCCCATCTTCCCATGATTTGTTAAAAAGTGTGGTTAATGGTGTCACTAGGTCCTCCCTTAGCTCTTTTAGGATTCTAGGGTGAATCCCATCAGGCCCCATTGCTTTGTCCACCTTGAGTTTTAGGAGTTCTTTCAGTACTCTTTCTTCTGTAAATGGACTGGTGTCAACCCCACTATCCAGAGTGCTTCTACTGTTTGGTTTAGGTAACTCCTCCTCTTCTTCTTTTGTGAATACTGAGCAAAAGTATTCATTCAGTATCTCTGCCTTTTCACTGTCTTCCTCTGCCCACCTCCACTCTCCTTTATTAATCTTCACTATCCCTCCCTTAACCTTTCTATGCTCCCTAATGTACCTATAAAAGGTTTTATCTCCCTTCTTAACTGAGTTGGCTATCTTTTCCTCGGTTTGGGCCTTTGCTTTTCTGACTGCCTTCCCCACTTCTTTCTGCTTTAATTGACACAGTTTCATTCACAAATCTGGACTGTCATGTACGGTATGGGCTGCACGCCCATTGGCTCTTGCTCTGCACCAATGGGCATGCAACCCTACCGGCAATCGTGAGCGCAGTGCAGCAGGCGGGAGGGATGCTGCGCCACGGCGGCCAGGGAGTGGGGTGGTGGGGCTTCGTGGGTGGGTGGGTGGGGTGGGGGACACTAGCCACCAGGGAGATGTTTTGGGGAGGGGTTTCAATTCCTTACTGCCTGTCGGGCATTTCGGTCCACTGGACCACCAGGGAGATGTTCGGGGTGGGGGTTCAATTAATTACTGCCCGCGATCAAGCACAAGGGAGCTGTTCGGGGGTTCCATTTACTTTCTGCCCGCGATCGGGCACAAGGGATCTGTTTGGGGTTCCATTTACTTTCTGCCCACGATCGGGCATTTGGGTCCACTGGACCACCAGGATGTGAACAGGAGGAGGGAGCCACATTGATGCCGCGATCGGGCTGGTGGGGGAGTACACTATGCCTGATCCGGGCTGCGGGGGGCACAGGGACTGAGTTGGGGCCAGCCACAGATGGCAGCTGCTGTGTTGTGGCCTGCGATACAGCAGCTCACCTGTGGGTGGCCCTACGATTCCTTTTTTGGCTCAAAGTCCTGCAGGCTCAGGTTGGGGTTGCGCTTGCACAACTCTGCACAGCCCGGCTGAATATTGGGCTGTGCAGTTTATGCATGGTTCCTCCCCCTCCAGTTGAGCATGCATTCATTTGCATTGCGCTGTTGCTCAGTCTGTTTTCAGTGGCACAACTGCCTCTTGCTGAATATCGCAGAATGGCGCAATTTAGGACTTGCGCATGTGCAACCCTGTTGCGCATGGTGCAACCCTTTTGAATATCTGGCCCAAAGAGTGAAAGCTTTCAGCTTTTAAAATGTTTTTTGCATATGACTGTTCTGTTTTTCTTATTGAATTTTGAATTTGCTATTGAATGTATCCATGTTTATTGGAGTGCTATCCATTAATGAACTGTGAAATCTGGCTCTTTTGGAACGTGTGTACTTAGGCACAACTAGGCATGTACACTGTGAAATTCAGCTTTATTGAAAACTGTGATTTTGGGCAATAACATGTTGTGTGGTATCTGTTTGCTCTGCACTGTATATGTAATTATAAGTTATTCAGTATGATTTCCTGCTGTTTTAATAAGCACTGTTTTGTCTCTTGCAGCTTGTATTCTGCTCCGCTTCAGATCTGACCATGGCTGGCTCTGGTTTTCCTAGACACCGAGTAGGCCTTTAACAAGGTCTCCTGGCCATTTCTGTTTGCCACATTAGATAAATTTAGTTTTCCATCTGCTTTTTGTCAGTGGGTTGAGCTCCTTTACTGGAATCCAATAGCTAGCATTCGAATTAACGGGGTCACTTCTGCTCAAATAACTCTTAAGCGGGGGACTAGACAAGGTTGCCAGCTCTCTCCCTTTTTGTTTAATTTATATCTTGAACCGCTTTTATACAGAATTCTTCACAATCCCCTTATTCTGGGTATTCAGGTTGGAGAGTCTCATTACAAAATCTTGTCTTATGCTGACAATCTCCTCCTACATGTATGGGAACCTTTGATTTTCATTCCAGCAGTACTGGAGAAAATCCATCATTTTTCTGAGGTTTCAGGCTACAAGCTCAACTTGAACAAGACCCAAGTTCTCTCTCTGAATCCATACCTTTCAAAGTCCCAGGAGCTGGATAATGACCTTTGTTGGGTCCCCACTGCCATTAATTATTTAGGTATTTGTATATCATGGTGAAACAGAACCTCTCATCTTTACTCCTAACAATCAAAGCAGATTTACAGAGGTGGATGTCTCTTCCCATTTCTTTTGGGGACAGGGTCAACATTATTAAGATGAATATCTTGCCTCAGATCATGTATCCTATGGGAATGCCAGGCCTTTTCCTCCCTAAGAGCTGATTTCCCAGCTTCAAAGTCTTCTTTCTAGTTTTTTGTGGTGGTTGAGAGCTCCTAGACAGGCTTACTCAAACTTAACGATGGTTAGGGAGACAGACAGTCTCAAACTGCTAGATTTTTTCTTGAACTGTTGCGCACTCCACAATAATAACATATTTTGTTGGGGAAGCTTCCAGCCCTCCCTGGACAACAGAGTCTATCAATCCCTCTGGCTTACATTGGAGGCCTCTTTATGCAAGAAATACGGTATTGCTATATGCTCTTTATTGTACCTCAAACCCTCTTCCATTCCTTCTCAGCCCTGAACACTCCAATTATGTGGTCTGTGAAAGCTGTCCAACAAATTTGCACCTTCTTGCACTTGGATTGGAGTAGGAATGTTTCTCAACCGATCCTGGCCAACTGAAACTTTCATATAGCTAACTGCTCAATTCTCCTTGGGTTTTGTCCCCAGCTATGCCACGTTTCCGTAGACTCTCTCCTGGTGGGAGGCCAGCTTTGCTTGCATGCTGTGTTGCAACAATGATTCTCTGTACCTATGTATCATCCTTTCAAACACCTTCAAGTGATTAAAGCACTGCCTGGATCTTGGGCCCACCGCCATGGATGGCCTCCAGTTTCCTGGTGCTACAGGACCTCTTGGCCTTTGCAGAATCACTGTGGTCGGTATCGTATTTTTACTCTCACTTTCAGGCAGTTGCAACAGGAAGGTTGGAGGGGGTGTTTTCACTGGCAGCAGTCTCTGAACTTACAGCCTAACCCTGAAGCTTGACAACAACTTGGGAGGATACTGTACAAATTCATAAAGCAGGACAGATATAGATGAACTCAATTCCATATTTTATATAATCTATAATATACCCCCCAAACATTGTGTAGAATGGGAAAGAGGGAGTCTTCCCAATGTTCTTATTGCAGAGCATCAGAAGGAACATTGCTTCATTTACTTTGGAGATGTCCCAAAATGGTTCCCTTCTGGTCAGCTATATGATCCTCCATAGAACCCCTCCTGGCACTAGATTCAGCTTTTACCTCTAATATCTGTCTGGTGGGTGATTATCTGGAAGATCTTGTTGGTCCTCATAAGGCCTACATGGCATTAATATCTATCATGGCCAAGTTAGTTATACTCAGGCATTGGTTGGATGATGTTACTCCTTCCCTTCGAGAATGGCATCAAGAAATGGCAAAAGCATTAGCCATAAAAAGACATATAGCATTCCAGCAGAATAACGGGGAGGGATATCGTTTCTTATGGGAGCCCTTAGAAGCCTTATTTTTATCATGTTTCTTAATCCTTCTAATGCTGGTACCAGAGCAGGGATAGCTTATAGAATATTTCTCCTTTGCCCACTCCTAGTCAGTCTGAGTGAATGTTATAGTTTTATGAGTTGTGCTCCAGTTTGGGTGGGGGAATGGGGGAGGGAGGTTGGGAGGTAATTAGTAGGGGTGGGTAGTTAGGAGTGTGTGTTGGTTGGGGGGTAAGGTTTGTCATTCAGATTTATCTAGACATACCATTTCATGTTAGATGGGGATGGGTTGGCTTGGGTCAGTTGTGTTGTTGTTTTGTTTGTACTTCAAATACTGTGACGTACATAGTGATGTTTCCCTTATTTTGTTGTATATTTTCTAGTTTGTATTTTAAAAATTTAATAAAGTATATTAAATAGAAAAGAAAAGATCTGACTATGTCTCTAGTTTGGACTTCCAGCACTACAAAATAAACAATGCTGAAGTAAGGAAGTGAACTGAAGAGAACACATGGAAGCTTCACTTTGGATTAAATAAGAAATTAGTTTTAAAATAACAGACGTTAAAATAATGGACTTTTAAATTCTGGATTATGTATGAATGAAATGGTACAAGTGAATGTATAGCAGCACTGAGATGCTTATGAATATTCATTAGTCAACATGTAGGGTTTTTGTAGGCTTCTATACGTGATTTTTAAACTGCACTTCAATAGTATTATTTTACAGGTGCATTTTGGGGGTTTCATTAATTGGTAGCACTATAAATATGTGTAGATGATACTTTGATACCTCTGAAGAAGCCCCACCCAGCTGGAGAGAAACATAAGGTTTCATCACCAGGTTTCCTGGTGTAACTGTTACTAATAATAAAACTGTCTTTTTGTGTATTTTTTAGCAAGTCTTGTACTAGCTTTTAGAATTGTATTTCTGACCTTTGATTTTGTATGCCACAATATGCAAGAGAATAAAAAGTGAGTAATACATTTTTCTGTGGCTTAGTGTGCTAGTGTATTTTATAGATATTGCACTGAGTTCATACAGAGCTTATTAGAGGTGGGTGCACCATTTTGCTGTGGTCCAAAACTGTGGGAAATTTCAAAAATGCATGGGACAGATATAAGGCAATTCTTGTGGGGGGTAGGAAGAAATAGGCTGTTGGCTAACCAGGATCTGCAGCTTATCCTGTAGGTAGGGAAATGGGCAGACTAGGTGGGCCAAGCAGTCCTTATCTATCGTCAAAGTCTATGTTTCTACGTTTCTATGCTATGCTTATGCGGTAAACATCATATTGCACTTTGTGCGATGTGTACTTTATAGCTTCATACTTATTTATTTTATTTATTTATTTATAAAGTCTTGGATTACAATACCATTGCGCAGTAAACTCTTTTACAAAGGTTCCATATCAGTTAAAAGCAACAGATAATACAGAATTGACAAATAATAACACAACATTTCAGGGGTACAAAAACATGAATGTGCATGAACAAAAATTGACAGTGAACACCTAGATAACCTTCAACTAAAACATGAAAACAAACATCAAGAATCAGCCAAAATGGCCTTGTCAGAACTGTTAAAATTATTGCAGGGAGCTTGGGTGAGGAAGTAGGAGTAGGAGTAGGGATGAAAAAGGGCATGAGGAGAGGGAGAAGGAGGGGAATAAAAAGGATAGGGGAGTGGTGGGGTAAGGGGAATAGGAGAGGTGTAAGTAATAGGGAAGATGGCGATGCAAAGTGCTAGATAGTCACTGCTGAAGGTAGAGGAATGACTTACTTGTATTTCTGTTATGTATTCTGTTCTGTAATGCTCTTTGTTTGAGTCACCAGGTCACTTTTGTAAATGAGCAGTCCTTGCACAGGTTTCAACTCTACTATCCTTTCAACAAATGCATTTATAAAAATAACAAATAAATAAATTACTTTGAGCTACACTGTGTGAGAACTGAAAACAAATTCACCGACCTGCTCCTGCTTCATACGTGCTCACACTGCTTCTCAGAAAGAAAGTCTGCAGTGGCAGAACTGATCTCTGAACTGGGAAATAATTACATGTATTGCAGAATAATCCATTAAACTGCGGAATAAACTTCCTCAGAACTGTCATTACGCATTGCATGTGTACTATTCTGCTATTCAGCCAAACAATTCCATGCAACAGGGTGGAAATCTGCCAGACACATTCGGAAGATTCCAATCTTGCCAATGGTGGAAGTTCTGAAAATTTTGTGAAATTTGTGGAATTTTTTGAAATTTCAACAAAAGTGTAATTTGGAACTTTCGCCCAGCTCTAATTTGTACTGTTACCTGTAAGAGTTTTCATTACTTGTGTTTCTTTGCAGACAATGAAAAATCCTCCTTGTATCTTTACCTGCTTATCAGGCAAACCTCTGCTGCTTGCCCTGACTGAGATAAAATTGAGGCTCTGGCTCAACATGAGGTCTTTCTTGTGCTAGAGTGTGTGTGTGTATGCAGTACGTTGGGAGAATAACATTCTGTCAGTGGAATTCTGCAGAATTATGAATCCCTGTATTCCATAGTAAGCATTCCACATGTTGAATGTTGGGAAAGACACAGGGAAAAAGCAGGATGGGGAAAGGAGGCAATAAGTAAGGAATAAGGCATGACAGAGGGGAGATTAGCTATGTTAACATACCGAGGAGTGAGTCGGAGTCCTGAGCCCAATCAGAAAGGGGTTTCAACAAATCCAAGGTACATTAACAAGCATAATCCCACCAATGGAATTGCCTTATCCCACTTATAAAATGGGTTAAAAGGAAGAACAAAGGGGAAGAGTCAAAATAGTGTGGTGTTGTTCATTGTATTCACAATGTACAAAGTTGTTCAGTCTGTTGTACATTTCACTTCTCTGAGCCATTCAGATTATTGCATAGTTGTTTAGTCTGTGTCGTAATTTACTTCATTGCACCAGATTTGTACTCACTGTTAACGGGTGATGGTATTTCTGACTGGTAGCTCCATTGATCAATGATGAGCTGGTGGGTGATCCTGTAGGCAGGCAGCTCAAGCAATCATGCTTGCAGATGGATTGGGCAGCTCACAAGGCTGCAGTCATTTTGGTGGTTTTGCTTGCAGATAGGTGGCAGGCCTCAGTTAAGCACTTGCAGGAAGCTTGAGTGGCTGCAGTAATTTCTGTTTGGTGGTTGTGCTGGTGGGTGGGTCAGACAACTTGACTTGAACATTGGTGGATGGGTCAGATGACTCCAAAAGTTGGGCACATTACTGCTGTTGCTCAAGTGATTGGGACTGTTATTGCCAGTCCGTTGCTGAGTTGGGCTGTTGCCCTACATATATGTCTGCCATGCCCATGTGCAAGGTGATGATTAGATTTTGTAGTGGGTTTGAGTCTCATGCCATGATATTGACATGCAGTGCAACATCCTGGCCGGCATGCACTACCATTTGTTGGTAGGCCAGCACATCACAGGGCAACAGTGTATTTAGTTGTGCTACTAGCCATGCAGTAGTAGGGTTCATTTGCAGATACTATTGCCACAGCTTGAAGGCTAGCTGTGGTGGTTATACTGGGGCTACAGATTTACATATGGCAGCTAGTTACCATATGGCAGCTTATTACCATATTGGAAGTCTGGGATGTTGTCGGTGCTGTAAGAAAGGTTGTGCTGTTTGTGTCTATGTGCAGTATGGCATCTGCTGTGTCCTAGAGAGTCTGGTTTTATTTTTTTTCTTAGATGAGTGGCTGCTGTTTCTTGGTAGTATGGGTTAGTAAGAATTTCAGGAGTTGGTTTTGTTTTGCTTTGTTGCACCTTTGGATTTTTTGTTGCATAGCTTGTAGGGGGTTGTAGTTTTGGTTGTGGCAGTTTATTTGTGGTAGCTGGTATGTTGATTAATTGTTTGCATTTGGTTACAGGACATATCCAGTAGTTTCTGAGGCTGCTTTCTGAACTGTGCCTTGTTATAGCCATTATGTGTCTGTCTGCTAAGACTGCATTACTCAGTAGGTAGCAGCAGTGCTTCTGAGGCCATGATCTGTATATTGTCAACAGAGTTTTGCTTCCTACTTAGTCTACCATCCTGCTTCCAATGTGGGTGCTTCCCCAATGGGCTCTCAACTCTACCACATCTTCATTGTCCAGTTTTGCTTGGTTTGTCCATTTTGGATGGAGGCAGAAGGTTTTAACATTAGGTGGTATTCTGCTTAGGTATTTTTCTAGTGATTTTATAGGGCACATGAATCATCTGGTATGCTGTATATGAAGCCTCTGTATTGTTCTTCATTTGGTTCTGTGATTTTATTTTGTGGTTTTTATTGGCTTCTTAGAAATTTAGTGTGGCTTATTCCTGTCCATGTTCATCTTTTTGTATGGTGAAGGACTGTAGTGTTAGGGCTTCTTGTCCTTCTCTGACTCCTCCCATTATGAGCTGGATGTCTATCCACATATTTTGTACTAGTTCAGGTGGTGTGTCCAGTGATAATGCTGTGGAGTTTTTCGGAATGCAAAAGTTATTGTAAAATATTCTGGGGTGATGGTTTGAGGTATCCTGGCCAGTTTTTCCTGTGAGTTTGCATATGGAGATGAAGATACTGTTTGCATTTCTGAATTCTTCATTTGTTATTATGTTCATGTTTCATGCCAGTTTTGGGCTGTTGCTATATCTGTTGTTGCTGACTCTATGGCTCATGAAGCTTGAAACAGAAACATAGAAACATAGAATTTGACGGCAGATAAGGACCGCTTGGCCCACCTAGTCTTCCCATTTTCCTACCTGATGGATAAGCTGTAGATTCTAGTTAATTAACAGCTTACTTCCTCCTGCTCCCCACTAGAATTGCCTTATGCCTGTCCCATGCATTCTTGAATTCTCCCACTGTTCCTGACTCCACAACCTCCTCAGGAAGGCTGTTCCATGTATCAACTACCCTCCCTGTGAAAAAATGCTTTCTAACATTTCCTCTGAGCCATCCCCCCTCTATCATCAAATTGTGCCCCCTTGTTCTTGCACATCTCTTCTTCTGAAAGATACTACCCTCTTGTACTTTAATTCCCTTGAGATACTTGAAAGTTTCTATCATGTCCCCCTCTCTCTCCTTTCCTCAAGGGTATACATATTAAGCTGCTTTAGTCTCTCCTCGTATGTCGTCTGGTGCAGACACTGCATCATTTTGGTTGCCCTCTTCTGAACAGCCTCCACTCTGTCTATGTTTCTTTGGGAGATGGGGTCTCCAGAATTGCATACAGTACTCAGATGGGGTCTCACTAACTGTCTGTACAGAGGATAAGAACTTCCTGTTTTCTACTGTTGATGCCTCTCCCTATGCATCCCAGTATTCCCCCAGCCCTCCTTACTGCCTTCTCACATTGCTTGCCCACCTTTAGGTCATCTGATATAATTACTCCTAGGTCTCTTTCAATTTTTGTTGTTGTTATTAACTCACCCCCCATTGTGTACTCTTCCCCTGGGCTTTTGTTTCCCAGGTGCATTACCTTGCACTTCTTTGCATTGAATCTAAGCTGCCACATATTTGACCATTCCTCCAACCTTGCCAAGTCCCTTTTCATTCTTTCCACCCCACCTTGTGTATCAACTCTGCTGCAGATATTTGTGTCATCTGCAAAGAGACATACCTTTCCTTCCAGGTCCTCTCCAATGTCACTTACAAAGACATTAAAGAGGACTGATCCCAGTATCCAGCCCTGCGGTACCCCGCTAGTTACCCTCCTTCCTTCACTGTGGATTTTGTTTACTATTACCCATTGCGTCCTGTTGTCCAGCCATTTTTTTTATCCAAGCTACCACCTTGAGACCCACTCCAAGGCTGGCTAACTTGTATATTAATCTTTTGTGTGAGACTGTCAAATGCCTTGCTAAAATCTAGGTAGGCCATATTCACAGCCCCTCCCTGGTCTACTACTTTGGTCACCGAGTCAAAGAACTCTATTAGGTTCATCTGACATGACCTTCCTACCATGAAACCATGCTGCCTTTGGTCCTGTGCCCCACTGGCCTCTAGGTACTCAACAATTCTTTCCTTCAGAAGCGATTCCATCATTTTCCCTACCACCGAAGTCAAACTAACTGCTCTGTAGTTTCCTGCCTCTGCCCCGCTCCCACTTTTGTGAAGTGGAATCACATTTGCCCTCCTCCAGTCCTCAGGTACCACCCCATCCTCCCATGATTTGTTAAAGAGAGTAGTCAGTGGTGTTACTAGTTCTACCCTTAGTTCTTTTAGAATTCTTGGGTGAATCCCATCAAGCCCCATTGCTTTGTCCACCCTCAGTTTCAAGAGTTCTTTCACAACCCTTTCTTCTGTGAATTGATTGGTATCAACCCCCCATTCAGAGTTTCTCCCTTGTTTGCTTTAGGTACCTCCCCCTCCTCTTCCGTTGTGAATACTGAGCAGAAATATTTGTTCAATATCCCTGCTTTTTCACTGTCACCCTCTGCCCACATTCCCTCCCCTTTATTAAGTCTCTGTATCCTTCCCCTTAGTCTTTCTTTACTCCCCAATGTACCTATAAAAGGTTTTATCCCCCCTTCTTAGCACAGTTAGCTATCTTTTCCTCAGTTTGTGCCTTTGCTATTCTGATTGCCTTCCCTGCCTCCTTCTGCTTTAACTGATAAAGTTCTCTGTCCTACTCCTTCTGTGTTTCCTTATATTTCCTGAATGCTATCCTTTTCTCCTTAACCATCCCTTCCACCTCTTTTGAGAACCATAGTGTTTTTTTCCTTCATTTTGTTGATTTGCTTCACACAAAGGCAAGTTGCCTCTGCGATGGCTGTTTTGATTATTTCTCATTGTTCCTCCACCCCTCCTTCTTGCCCATTTGCTAGTGCTTTTCTGAGGCACTCTCTCATTTTCCCAAAGTCAGCCTTCCTAAAGTCCAATACTCTTGTTTTTGTATGGCTTGATTGTATGGCTGTGTTTACTGTGAACCACAATGTTTGGTGGTCACTTGTTCCCAGATGGCTAACCCACTTCTAAATCTGAGATCCTTTCTCCTTCCCCATTTGAGAGTACCAGGTCTAAGATTGCTCCATCCCAAGTGGGTTCCAACACTAGCTGTCTGAGGCATGCCCCATGTAGGGCATCAAGAATGACCCTGCTCTTGGATGTGCCTGCAGCAAAGGTACTCCAGTTAACAACTGGCATATTCAGGTCCCCTATTAACAATATCTCCCCTTTTTCTGCCATTTTAAGGATGCCTTCTATCATTTCCTTGTCCATTTCCTCCCACTGAGATGCTGGTCTGTACACAACCCCCATGCAGACTGTGGTGCCATTTTCTGTCTCTAGGGTGACCCATAGTAACTCATCAACTTCCTGTTTACTCTTTAGTTCTGTTGCTTTAATACCTTCCCTTATATAGAGAGCTACTCCTCCTCCTCTTTTACCCACAGTGTCCCTCCTGTAGACTGTGTATCCTGGTATGTTGACATCCCAGTCAGGGTTCTCTGTGTACCATGTTTCAGTGACTGCCACAATATCCAGGCAACCCTCTTCCATCAAGGCCACTAGTTCAGGGAGCTTGTTGCATTGGCACTCATCACCTTCCATTTATTTTTTTATGGCCCTACCTCTTTTAGCCCCATCCCTGTCCTTACTACCTTTTTCTGCATTTATCCCTGTCCTGCTCCCTACTGACTTCTCTACCTAGGTGTTTACCTCTCTAACTACTGTGCTTTGTGGGAGGAGGCTGGGATTTCCCTGCTCCTTTTCAGTGCCTTCCCCCTTTGGCTAGTTTAAATGCTTGCCAATGAAGCATTTAAACCTGTCACCTGGAATCCTGGTTCCCCTTCCCAGACAGATGCAGACCATCACGCTGGTATAAGCCTGCATCCCTCCAGGTGACTCCCCAGTCCCCAATGAAGCCAAATCCCTGAGCTCCACACCAGTTTTTCAACCATTCATTGAATCCTATGGCGCAGAATACCCTAGCATCATCCTTGCTATAGACAGGCAGCACCTCTGAGAAGGTTACCGTACATGCTACTTGTCTAAGGCCCCTTCCCAACTCCACAAACTCCTCTTGCACCACTCTGATCCCATTCACAGCCAGGTCATTTGTCCCTAGGTGGACAATGACATCAAACTCCCTCCCTCATGCAGCTGCTCCCGTGATCCTGAGGATTCACTTCCTGTCCCTCTGAGCCATGGTGCTAGGCAGGCACTTTACCTCCCTATCCCCTTCCTCCCCCACTTCTACCCACCTAATGATTGAGTCCCCCACCAGGAGTTGTTTCCTTCCCCTGTGGGGTCTCGTGTCACCCTCCTGTGGGTCTCCTTTCTGGAGGTTCCCAGAATCCTTCTTGATCTCCACTGCAGGTGCCTCCATAGAGGAACCACTTTTTGCCAGAACACCATAAGAATTGTGGAGAGGTACAACTGGAAGGATGCACCTGTGTTCCACCACCCTCTCCCTCCCTGAGCCCACCTTGGTCCAACCTCTCCTCTTTCTTGGCAACCTCTGAGGTAATGGTGGTGGCCCTGGTGGTCCCTGGGTAGGAGAAGAGGTTTCACGAATCCTAGCCAGGTCAGCCTGGATATGGCAACCTCCTCCCTCAGACAAGAGAGGTGCCTGCAAACTGGGCAGCAGTGCAGCATCCAGAATGTCTCCAGGAACACTGCTGCCCATTAGCCATTGCACTGCACCACTCCCATCTTGACTTTTTTTGTGTCCTCTCTCCTGTTACTTTGTATGCTTACTGTCTCCTTCCTCTATGTATTTTTACACTTACTTTCCTACTGTCTATGTGCCCTTACAACTCTCGCCCTTCCTGTTCTGGGACAGGAACTTTCTGTAGTCTTCAGTAGTCTCCTTCTTCCGTGCTTGGATTCAGACCTCCAGCAGCCGGGGGGGAGAAAGAGTTATTTTTTAGGTTCCTTCAAGGTTGATGAAACTAATGTGTCTCAGTGATCCTTCCCTTCCTACTGGCAAACAGGACGTTCCTGTTGTCAGTCAAATCCAGTGGCTATAAAAGTAGAACTGGCTTTAGGTTGGAGGGTGGAAGGGTGGGAAGGAGGGCAATTAGTAAAACATCTGTAGTTCTAGACTTCTGTTTCTTGCTCTGAAACCAAAGTTCTCTTCTGTCAGAAACAGCAGGAAGCTGTAATTGGAGACAGCTGCTTTTGTACACCTAAGCTGCTAAGCCACACCCCCAATTAGATTCACCCTCTGCTCTGACTCAGTAAATTAAGCTGATACAGACCCTTTCCTCAGAGAAACACATAGAGACTTTCTTCCTTTTTTTTACTTAAAAGAGACCCCCTTCTTCTAATAAAGTTTCGGTTTGCTTAATCCAAATAGGTACTAACTCCTGCTGAGATAGAAGTGATTAATTAGTAAAAAATATGTAGTTCTAGACCTCTGTTTCTTGCTCTGAAACCAAAGTTTTCTTCTGTCAGAAACAGCTGGATGCTATAATTGGAGACAGCTGCTTTTGTACACCTAAACTGCTAAGTCACACCCCAATTAGATTCACCCTCTGCTGTGACTCAATAAATTAAGCTGATACAGACCCCTTCCTCAGAGAAACACACAGTGACTTTCTTCTTTTATTTTTTTACCTAAATGAGACCCCCTTCTTTTAATAAAGTATCTGTTTGCTTAATCCAAACAGACACTGACTCCTGCTGAGATAGAAGTGATTAACTAGTAAAAAATCTGTAGTTCTAGACTTCTGTTTCTTGCTCTGAAACCAAAGTTCTCTTCTGTCAGAAACAGCAGAAAGCTGTAATTGAAGACAGCTGCTTTTGTACACCCAAGCTGCTAAGCCAGACCCCCAATTAGATTCACCCTCTGCTCTGACTCAGTAAATTAAGCTGTTACAGACCCTTTACTCAGAGAAACATGCAGATACTTTCTTCTTTTTTTTTTACTTAAAAGAGACCCCCTTCTTCTAATAAAGTATCTGTTTGCTTAATCCAAACAGGTACTAACTCCTGCTGAGATAGAAGTGATTAATTAGTAAAAAAAAACTGTAGTTCTAGACTTCTGTTTCTTGCTCTGAAACCAAAGTTCTCTTCTGTCAGAAATAGCAGAAAGCTGTAATTGGAGACAGCTGCTTTTGCACACCTAAACTGCTAAGCCACACCCCCAATTAGATTCACCCTCTGCTTTGACTCAATAAATTAAGCTGATACAGACCCCTTCCTCAGAGAAACACACAGTGACTTTCTTCTTTTATTTTTTTTTACCTAAATGAGACCCCCTTCTTCTAATAAAGTATCGGTTTGCTTAATCCAAACAGGTACTAACTCCTGCTGAGACAGAAGTGATTAATTAGTAAAAAAATCTGTTGTTCTAGACTTCTCTTTCTTGCTCTGAAACCAAAGTTATCTTTTGTCAGAAACAGTAGGAAGCTGTAATTGGAGACAGCTGCTTTTTTACACCTAAGCTGCTAAGCCACACCCTCAATTAGATTCACCTTCTTCTCTGACTCAGTAAATTAAGTTGATACAGGCCCCTTCCTCAGAGAAACACACAGTGACTTTCTTTTTTTTACTTAAATGAGACCTTCCTCTTCTAATAAAGTATATGTTTGCTGAATCCAAACATGTACTAACTCCTGCTAAGATAGAAGTGATTAATTAGTAAAAAAAACTGTAGTTCTAGACTTCTGTTTCTTGCTCTGAAACCAAAGTTCTCTTCTGTCAGAAATAGCTGGAAGCTGTAATTGGAGACAGCTGCTTTTGTACACCTAAGCTGCTAAGCCACACCCTCAATTAGATTCACCTTCTTCTCTGACTCAGTAAATTAAGATGACACAGGCCCCTTCCTCAGAGAAACACACAGTACTTTCTTTTTTTTTTACTTAAATGAGACCTCCTTCTTCTAATAAAGCATATGTTTGCTGAATCCAAACATGTACTAACTCCTGCTAAGATAGAAGTGATTCATTAGTAAAAAATTGTAGTTCTAGACTTCTGTTACTTGCTCTGAAACCAAAGTTCTCTTCTCTCAGAAACAGCAGGAAGCTGTAATTGAAGACAGCTGCTTTTGTACACCTAAACTGCTAAGCTAGCCCCAATTAGATTCACCCTCTGCTCTGACTCAGTAAATTAAGCTGATACAGACCTCTTCCTCAGAGAAACACACAGTGACTTTCTTTTTTTTTACTTAAATGAATCCTCCTTCTTCTAATAAAGTATCTGTTTGCTTAATCCAAACAGGTACTAACTCCTGCTAAGATAGAAGTGATTAATTAGTAAAACATCTGTAGTTCTAGACTTATGTTTCTTGCTCTGAAACCAAAGTTCTCTTCTATCAGAAACAGCAGGAAGCTGTAATTGAAGACAGCTGCTTTTGTACAACTAAGCTGCTAAGCCACGGCCCCTATTAGATTCACTCTCTACTCTGACTCAATAAATTAAGCTGGTACAGACCCCTTCCTCAGAGAAACACACAGTGACTTTCTTCTTTTTTTTACTTAAATGAGACCCCCTTCTTCTACTAAAGTATCTGTTTGCTTAATCCAAACGGGTACTAACTCCTGATGAGATATACTTGTTTAATTAATAAAAATTCTGTAGTTCTAGACCCTTGTTTTTTGCTCTTAAACCAAAGTTCTCTTCTGTCAGAAACAGCAGGACAAAATGGAAAATGATGTATATCTGCCCTTTTGTGTTTCTTACTGCAGTGCAGAAGTGTCTCAGTAGGTAATTTAGGGCAATTGCAGTGATGGCCTTCATGTTAATTGTTATGACTGTTTGTTTCATCCAATTTTTAATCTTGTTAGAGTCCATTGTGTTACTTTTTGTGTTTTCTTCATCATTATGTTCTTCTATTATGTCAAGTTCAGTGGTTATTATTTCAATATGTGTGACAATGTTATATTCTTTTCTTGCCCTCTTTGTAAGTTTCTATGTCTCAGTATTCTCTGGAATTGGTTTAGTTCTACCTTTATGTAGGTTTGCCATTTTGTTTTATGCAGTTTGTTCAATTTCTTCTTCTGTAAGTGTTCTAATTGGGGGGGGTAAGAGGTTTTTATGTTGTTAGGTCATGGGATTTGATATTTTTTCTCCTTGCACATGTATGAAGTTCATTGAATATGCATGTAATTTGTGCTGGGTTTGATCTTATGACCCTGTTTACTTCACATTTGCATACTGACCTTTTGACCCCAGCAGGTTGTGCTGTCAGTTAATGTTCTATATCACTGCGGTGTTCTCCAAAAGGGATTTGTGATATTTAAATGTAGTACCATATGATAGTGTTCTGACCAATGAGGAGCCAGAACTGAGCAGTACCTAGTTTATAAGTAAGGAATTAGAGACAATGAGGTGTGTTTTATGGGATGATAAAAACATGCTCCAGGTGCACAATGAGTGACAAGACGCTTGCACTGAGTGCATTTAGCACATTGGCAGTGCTCTTTTCAGCCCATAAGCCACACCCACAGTCTTATTCTGCTTATAAAATGGGTAGAACATTTTCAAAATACAGTATAAACAACTTAATGCAGATTTAAAAGTATAAAGTAATTTATGTATCCCTACTTTTACCTTTTTTGTTAGGTTTGAAGAAAAGAGCCCCTTTTAATGCAGAACTGCATAATGTTTTTAAGGGAAGTGATGTTTGTCTGTCTCTGCCCCCCCACCATAAAGAATTAAACTGTTAGCAGTTCTTTTTTAAATTTCTTTCAGGGTGTCTTTCGCTGTATTTCTTTTTGAGTGTCATGTTTTAGTTTCAGTTGTCTGTCTCATTTCTTCACCCTTTCACTCCCCTCCCCTACTGACATATACTGTAGAAAACATTTTGTTATCTCATTTTAGTTATTTTAAATTTGTTTAAGCTTTGTATCAATAATGCAGCTTATTAGTTTCATTTGCAGTGAGTGGCCAGATTGACTGGGAGTGAACGTGTCTCTTAGTGGTCACCGTACAGAGTGGTTTCCTGCTTTGTGGTTCTCAAACTGTACCAGGTCTACACTGCTGTTGGAGATGGGAATTCTGGCTTGTTGCTTTTTCAGTTTCATGGACAGAAGGGGGGCAGTAGAGACTGGAGACCAGAGATGGTAGAAACAGTCACTGTGTAGTGGGCATGGTTTTCAACAGTGGGAGCGAGAGCTGTTGTCCTGTGACCAGACAAATGGGCAGCGAGGAAAACAAAATAACAGGAACAAGATTTTCAAAGTTTAGCTATCATACATGAAGGGGGACCTTGGATAAAGTGACTGGTATTTTTCTTATTTGTCTCTTGGTGGCCCTGCTCTCCTTGTGCAGCTGGTGTTGTTCTGTTGACATATTGTAGATGAGGAACTGTAGTGTGAAAGCCATGGCAGGCCCTCATTTCAAATTCAAAAACCCAGGAGATGTTCTACCCATCTTATAAATCATGATAATGCACATACTCTCATATCTTCTTGCTTATTTATTTATTGGGAACAAAACTGGGTCCTGAAAGCCCCCCCCTTCCCTTTTATGAATAGAATATGTCAACTTATATGGATTATTATTTTGGGGATTATTGGTCACGTTATACTGAACAATAACAAACCATTTTAAGTCCTTTGTACATCTGGATTTCACAGCAATTGAGGGATTGATTTCAGTGAGTAGTCCCTAGGAGGATTACAATAAGTGGTATTTAAATTACCCTGACTAGGGACTGATAAATGGTAGTACAACAAACTTCTAGGTGAGCACCCTAGGCTCAATAGTGAGTCTAACACACTGACTTCATGGTAGAAGAAAGTTGGGGCTGTTGCCAGTGATACTGATTTCCCATGATAACATGTTCCTCAGACACAGCAACCCCTGAGAATAGCAATGGTGGATTCCCCAGCTAGGATTCCCCAACTAGTGCAAATGGAAGCTGTGGCTCACATGGCTTCTGTTTATTTGTGTTCATTTGTTCATCACATGAGTGCTCATGGTAATCAAAATTAGTTCCTGTTAGAGGAGAGATGTGTATCATAAATGCATACTGTAGCAGTTAGGGTTACACTTAGAAACAAAACAGAGAACACCTAATCTATAGAAAGCACATAATATCAAATCACAAAACAGTTACTTTTAAAGTTTAACATCAAACATTCTTTGCTTATGACCTTAAAGACAATGGGCCCTATGCACAATGCCAAGGCGCCACTTACGTTGGCATTGATATGTCCAAATACCATACAGTGGCTGCATAGCATTCACGAATGGGGGCACCAGGCAGGTATGTGGCTGCACCCCTGGCCGCGCAGACTGCAATGGTCATTCCAGGTGTTCCGGGGGCATGCCAGCACTATGCAGTGTGCACTAAACTATGTAGTGCACTTCACAAGGGGGCACAGTGTGGAACAGGTTACAGCAGCTGGCCCCTTGATGAAGCCTCACTTGGTGAAGTGCTGGGGCACTCAGACCTAAGGAGGCATTATTGCTTGTACTGACTCTGGTGTTTAATTTGCTAATTTCAGCATTTAAAGTGTATTTTGGCATGATAACTTTGGTTGATGTGACTTTACTTCACTGGTGCGTCAGGCTCCTGGCTGTGGAGTGTAAGCATTTCCTTATTTATTTCTACAGCAGCTGGGACCATGCTGTAACCCACTGTGTGCCCCCTTATACAAGGCCTTTGGTCATGGGGGAACAAGACAACCATTCTCCATAATGCCCCAGCCCACTAGACTGCTGGAGAGGGCCGGGGCAGCTGAGATGCCGACTGCCCAGACAAGGAAGAGCCAGGTCCATACCAGCATTGGCACTACACCCCCCCTTACTGGCCAGCCCTGACCCTATATTGTCAAGTGCCCTCCCTCCTCACACAAGTTCATCACTAGCTGTACATGCCCCATCCACAGCACTGACAACCCCACCCATCCCTCTGTCCATTTACCCTCCCATCAGTGCTGTGGCTCCCAACAACCAGTGGCACAGCCCTATGCACACCTCCATGGTTGCCAGCCATCTGAACTAAGCAGGGGTGTGCAGCTGATACATGCTCACATAGGTCAGATTACTAGTGGCAATGGAGGTGTGCAGAGGGCTATGCTGCTGGCCATCCAGCTCCCAGTACAATACCTGCAGGTACAGGTAAGGGGTTGTGGGGGGAGGAACCATGGAACATGAGTGTAGGATCAAGGGTACTGGGTTCACCTGCGTGGAGTGGCAGGTGCACCAGTGTGCGGTGTGTGCATGAGGGGGAGTGCCTTGCTACATGGGTGTCAGGGTGCCTTGGACTGGGGAGGGTGGCACAGGTGGCCCACGTGCACTGGGGGTGCTGCCTGAGGACCTGTGCCCAATGGGGCATTGCCACGTGGGTCCGAGCATCTGTGGGTGTAATTCACACATCCAGACCCATGCCCAGCTGTGCATGTGATCCACTGTAGACCCAGGGTGGGCATCCAATTAGATGCCCGGCTGGGTCCACAATGCCTCACACAGCCCTGTGCAGACCTACCCACTGGGGGCAGGGCCATGGACAGATGGTGGCTGGTAGTGAATTCCAGCTGGTGCACACCTGTCTGCAGGTGCGGAGCTCCACGGCTGGGTTATGCGCCTCTGGCATGTATAACTTGTCCATTTGTTCATAGGGCCCATTAAAAGAGTCAATATTTCTCAAATCTAAGGCCATGTTTTTCATACTTTTGTGGACACATAACTGGGATTTTAAATGGGTTTTTGTTTTCGTCACTGACATATGAAAGACATTTTCATCATAAGAAGTCAATTGAATTTTTGTTACATAAGTTCAAGTATATCATAAACATAGAAACATAAAAATATAGACAATATTTATTTATCTATTTGAATTTTGGTGACCGGGTAAGCCCACTGAGACAAGATGTCCCTTTCTCAGGGGTGACCCGGAGTTAGTTACATACATTAAATAACAGCGAAATTATACAAGGTTATTTATACATATACAGTACATACAGTTTTCATCCTAAAAACGATTTAGTTACAGGCAATAAAACTGAGCAAAAACATTTTGTAGTCTTATAATGGCAGTAACAATAACAACAGAAAAAGACCATTGGCCCATCCAGTCTGCCATGAAACCTAACAAACCAGGGACATATTGCCAATACAGGTTTCTAACCCATACTGTCTACCCACATGCTCCCTGCCCTACTGCTACCACCCTGAGTAACCACTAAGCCCTTCACTCTATCCCAGCTTTTTTAAATCATTGATAGTTTTGGTGCCCACCTCATCAACTGGCAGATTGTTCCATGGCTCCATCACCCTTCAGGTAAAATAAAACTTTCTTGCTTCCCTCTTGAACCTCACCTCCATCAGTTTCCATTCATGCCCTGTCCCACCCGCTTCTGCTTTCAGTTTTAAAATGACTGCCTCTGAGTTGTTTATTGTGTCTTCTTGTCATTATTCTCCTCATATTAAGTTCTAAATGCAAACATTGCATTTTGTCTGTACTGGGTGTAGCTTTATAGACCGTTATCAGGTTACCGCTTTTCCTTCTCATGTCTGGGCAGTAAAGTCCCAGCTCTTTTAGTCTGCTGCCATATGACTCAAGCCCCCTGATCATTTTAGCTGGTCTCCACTTTATCCCCTCCACTCTGAAAATGTCACATTTATATTTTGCTATGAACAAAACTAGACACAGTGCTCAGCATGTGGTCTCATCAAGGCTCTATAAATAGTAACAATCACATTCCTGTCCTTGCTGGTGATATTATTCTTAATGCAAGATATGATTTTATTGCATTTAGACATAGCCTCATTACACTGATCAGAATTGTTAAAGTTATTGGTAACTTTCACTGAGGTCTCACTTGTTGTTAATGTCCCTCAATTCACCACCACCCATACTGTATTTGAAGGTTCTGTGTTATTTTTTCCAGAATATAAAACTGCACATTTTTCTTGGTTAAACCTCATGTTGTTCTCTAAAGTGTATACATTTAAGCCATCAAATTCAGCTTGCAGTTCTGCTGCCCCTCACTATTGTTCACTATATGACCTATTTTTGTCTTATCCATAAACTTAGACATCCAGCCTCCCTCTCTTATCGTAAGGCCAGAAACAAAGATATTAATGAGAGTTGGTCCCAATACTGACCCCTGTGATACTCCATTGGACAACTGAATCTCTTCTGAGTTGAAAACATTGATTCTAACAATTTGCTTTTGATTTCTTGGCTATGATTTAATCCATTTAATTATCTGGATATTAATTTTGGATGTAAGCAATAACTGTATGAGTTCTGCATGGGGGACCATATCAAATGTCTTTCCAAAATCTAGATGAGCCACATCCACTGCACTCCTCTCTTCTAAGACATGACTGACCTTTTCAAACAAGTCCACTAAGTTGGTAAGGCAGGACATACCTGCTAGTAAATCTGTGTTGTGATTTCTCTCTGATGTTGCTACTGGTTATTCTTGTGTCTATCATATCCCTTGTACACCTTTCTAGGATTTTACCCAGTACTGGTGTCAAGCTGACTGGTCTATAATTAGCTACACCAACCTTGCTGCCCTTTTTGTGGATTGCACTTGGCACCTCCCCCTTTCCTAATGACATGTTGAAAATTTTGGTCACTGGTCCAGCCGGTGCTGATTCCAGTTCCTAAAAGGTCCTCAAACGCAGTCCATCCAGTCCCTGGTATTTGTTAGTGTCCAGTTTTTCTAGCAGTTTCTGAACATCTCTTTCTCATGTCATATCTTCTTTCTTTCATCTGGCCTCCGGTGAGTATATGTTCAGTGCCTTGATTCAGTCCTCATAAGGTCTGATGCTGTGGCCTCGAATCACTTTGTTCACCCTATGTTGTACTGTCTGCAGCCTGTCTTTATCTTTCTTTAGGTGATGACTCTAGAACTGGGTACAATACTCCAAGTGGGGCCTCAGCAGTGATTTAGAGGTATTACTATCTTGTTCTTTCTGCTGTAAATACCCCTTCCTATGCCTCTCAGCATCTTGTTTTTGGTTTTTCAAATTTAATATAGATACATAGATACATAGACAGTGTCGGCAGATAAGGGCCTATGGCCCACCCAGTTTGCCCATTTCAGCTTGTAATTTCAGTTTATGTTTTCCTAGAAGTCTGTTGCCCCTTACCCCTGTCCTCCAGAATTCCTTTATGTCTATCCCATGCATTCTTAAATCCCATGACTGTTTCAGCCCCCACCACTTCCTCTGGCAAGGTGTTCCACTTGTACACCACCTGTTCTGTGAAGAAATTCTTCCTCACGTTTCCTCTGAATCGTCCTCTCTCTAACTTCATCCCATGCCCTCTAATCCTGGAACATCTTTTTCACTTAAAAATAGTGTATTCCTGCACCCTGTTCCTCCCTGTAAGATACTTGTATGTCTCTATCATATCCCCTCTCTCCCTCCTCTCCTCCAGGGAGTACATGTTCAGTTTCTTCAACCTGTCCATATAGGACTTGTGATGCAATCCATGCACCATCTTTGTTGCCCTCCTCTGAACCTTCTCTACCCTGTCTATGTCCTTACGTAGGTAAGGTCTCCAGAACAGTACACTGTACTCCAGGTGGGGCCTCACTAGTGTCTTGTATAGTGGAATTATGGCCTCCCTTTTCCTGCTGGTGATGCCCCTGCCTATGCATCCCAGCATCCTATTTACTTTATCTGCTGCCTTGTCACACTGTTTCCCTACCTTGAGGTCATCAGAGATGATAACCCCAAGATCCCTTTCCTGCTTGGTGCATGCTATATCCTCACCCCCAACTGATATATTGTGCCAGGGTTTATGTGCCCCATATGCATTATCTTGCACTTCTTTGCATTGAATTTCAACTTCCAAACCCCTGACCATTCTTCAAGTTTCTGAGGTCCCTTCTCATTATGTCTACACCCTCTGGTGTGTCTACTCTGTTACAGAGCTTTGTGTCATCAGCGAACAGTGAAATTCTGCCTTCTAGGTCCTGCGCAATGTCACTGATGAAGATGTTGAATAGGACCGGTCCCAGCACTGATCCCTGTGGTACCCCACTGGTCACTCTTCCCTGTGGAGTGACAGCCATTTACCACCACCCTCTGTGTCCTGCCGCCCAGCCAGTTACCTACCCACCACACTACTGTCCTGCCCACACCCATATTCCCCAGTTTGTGTAATAGTCTTCTATGTGGCACAGTGTCAAAGGCCTTGCTGAAGTCCAGATAGACCATGTTCACTGCCCTCCCCTGATCCACCTCCCTAGTCACCCAGTCAAAAAATTCAACGAGGTTGGTCTGACATGACCTCCCCCTGGTGAAACCATGCTGCCTTGGGTCCTGTAGTCCACTGACAACCAGATGTTCCACCAATCTCTCCTTCAGTAGTGCTTCCATGATTTTCCCCACTACTGAGATGAGGCTGACTGGTCTGTAGTTCCCCGCTTCCTCTTTGTTCCCACTTTTGTATAAGGGGACTACATCTGCTAGCCTCCAGTCTTTGGGTACCTCACCTGTTTCCAGTGGTCAGCTAAACAGGATAGCCAGAGGTTCAGCCACCACCTCTCTTAGTTCTTTAAGGACCCTGCGGTGCACCCCTTCTGGCCCCATTGCTTTATTAACTCTTATTACTTTCAGTTCCTTCAGGACCCTTTCTAGTGTAAAGGGACTTGTGTCCATTTCTGCACCATTCTCACCCCTTGTACTCCCTTCAGACCCATTACCCTCCTCTTCCTCAGTAAAGACTGAACAGAAATACCTGTTCAATATGTCAGCTTTACTGTTGTCATCCTCCACGCAGCCCCCATCCTCCCCCTTCAGTCTCACTATCCCTCCCTTTGCCTTTCTTTTTTCACTTATGTACCTGTAAAAGGTTTTGTCCCTTCTACCAACTGATTTTGCAATGTGTTCTTCTGTCTGAGCTTTGGCTTCCCTTACTGACCTCCCTGACTCCCTCTGCTTCTCCTGAAACTTCTCCCTATCCCCTTCTGCCCATGTCTTTTTGTATTGCCTGAATGCAATCGTTTTGGCTTTCACTTTCTTTGCTACCTCTTTGGAAAACCATAATGGTCTCCTCATCCTTTTCCTCTTGCTAACCTGCTTAATGCATAATTCAGTTGCTCTTGTAATCCTCATTTTAAATACTGCCCACTGTTCCTCAACCCCTGATTCCTGCCCCATTCCCCTTAATGCCTCTTTCAAGTATCTCCCCATTTTCCCAAAGTCTGCCCCCCTAAAATCCAGGATACGTGTTTTTGTGTGGTTTTGTTCTGCTCTTTCTGTGATTTCAAACCACAATGACTGGTGGTCACTGTTCCCCAGGTGCTCCCCCACTGTTATCCCCATGAATGAAACAGAGTCATAAAACAATTACAGTAACAATCTAAACAGTGTCTAGTAATTACACCTGATATTTCAGAGATACAAAGAAAAGATGACAGAACAGCTAGGAAATACATTATTGAGTAACAACTCTGTAGACTGAGTGAGTACTATCATTAATTTTATAATAATTGTCAACCCTACTTAACCCATCCACTTCCTGCCCTCCCAATAGCCACCGAGGGTGTTTCCATTCTGTTACGGGTTCCAACCTAGCTACTTAGGTTCATGTCTATAAGTATATAACAAAAACAACAGAGGTATTATCCAGATGCGCTAGACTAGAAGGGCCTAGTTCTTATATAGTCAATAGGGTTTGCAGTGGTTCCCACATCTTCTTATATCTAGTTTGGTTTCTGGAAATATTGGCCACTAAGTGTTCTGCCTGTAAGGCAAACAGGATTTCTTTGTACCACTCAAGAAGATGGGGGCTGTCTTTGTCTAACCAGTGCCACAAGATGACCTTCTTTGCACATAGAAACATAGAAACATAGAATTTGACAGCAGATAAGGACTGCTTGGCCCACCCAGTCTGCCCATTTCTCTACCTACTGGATAAGCTTCAGATCCTAGCTAACCAGCAGCCTACTTCTTCCTACCCCCAACCCCTAGAATGGCCTTATGACTGTCCCATGCATGCTTGAATTCCACCACTGTTTTTGACTCCACAACTTCCTCCGGAAGGCCGTTCCATGCATCCACAACCCTCTCTGGAAAAATACTTCCTTAAATTACTTCTGAGCCGCCCCCCATCTTCAAATTGTGCCCCTTGTTCTTGCACCCTTTTTTTGAAAGATCTACCCTCTTGGACTTTGTTGATTCCTTCTGGTACTTGAAAGTTTCTATCATGTCCCCCCTCTCCTCCTTTCCTCAAGGCTATACATATTAAGCTCCTTTAGTCTCTCTTCATATGTCTTCCAGTGCAGACCCTGCACCATTTAGTGCCCTCCTCTGGACAGCTTCCATCCTGTCTATGTCTTTGCGAGATTGGGTCTCCAGAACTGCCCAGTACTCCAGATGGGGTCTGACCAGCTGTCTGTACAGAGGATAATAACTTCCTGTTTTCTACTGGTGATGCCTCCCCTATGCATTCCAGTATCCCCCAGCCCTCCTTGCTGCCCTCTCACATTGCTTGCCCACCTTTAAGTCATCTGATATGACTACCCCCAGGTCCCTTTCCATTTTTTGTTGTTAGATTCTCACCCCCATTGTGTACTCTTCCCCAGGGTTTTGTTTCCCAGGTGCATTACTGCACTTCTTAGCACTGAATCTAAGCTGCCATACATTTGACCATTCCTCTAACCTTTCCAAGTCCCTTCTCATCCTTTCCACCCCACCTTGTGCATCAACTCTGTTGCAGATCTTTGTGTCATCTGCAAAGAGACATACTTTTCCTTCCAGTCCCTCTGCAATGTCACTTATAAAGACATTGAAGAGGACCGGTCCAATACTGAACCCTGCGGTACCCCACTAGTAACCCCACTTTCTTCAGAGTGGACTCCATTTACTATTACTCTCTGTGTCCTATTCTCCAGCCAATTCTTTACCCAGGCTGTCATCTTGGGACCCTCTCCCAGGCTGGCTAACTTGTATATTAATCTTTGTGTGGGACTGTGTCAAATGCCTTGCTAAAGTCTAGGTAGGCCATGTCCACAGCCCTCCCTGATCTACTACTTTGGTCACCCAGTCAAAGAAATCTATCAGATTCGTCTGGCATGACCTTCCTGCTGTGAATCCATGATGCCTTGGGTCCTGTGCCCCTCTGGCCTCTAGATACTCGACAATTCTTTCCTTCAGAAGTGATTCCATCATTTCCCCTATCACTGAGGTTAAACTAACAGGTCTGTAGTTTCCTGCTTCTGTCTTGCTCCCACTTTTGTGAAGGGGAATCACATCTGCCCTCCTCCAGTCCTCAGGTACTACCCCATCCTCCCATGATTTGTTAAAGAGGGTAGTCAGTGGTGTCACTAGTTCTACCCTTAGTTCTTTTAGAATTCTAGGATGAATCCCATCAGGCCCCATTGCTTTGTCCACCTTCAGTTTTAAGAGTTCTTTCATAACCCTTTCTTCTATAAATGGGCTGTTATCAACTTCTGTATCCAGAGTGTTTCTACTGTTTGTTTTAAGTACCTCCCTCTCTTCATTTGTAAATACTGAGCAAAAATATTTGTTTAGTATCTCTGCCTTTTCACAGTCTCCCTCTGCCCACCCTCTCACCCCTTTATTAAGCCTCACTATCCCTCCCTTGGTCTTTCTTCGCTCCCTGATGTACCTATAAAAGGTTTTATCCCCTTCTTAACTGAGTTGGCTATCTTTTCCTCGGTTTGGGCCTTTGCTGTTCTGACTGCCTTCCCAGCTTCCTTTTGCTTTAACTGATACAGTTCTCTGTCCTGCTCCTTCTGTGATTCCTTGTACTTCCTGAATGCTTTCTTTTTCTCTTGAACCTTCACTGCCACTTCCTTTGAGAACCATAGTGGTTTCTTACATTGTTTTGTTTTGTTTATTTGCTTCACACAAAGGCTCGTTACCTCTGTGATGGCAGTTTTATTATTCCCATTGTTCTTCCACCCTCCTTCCTGCCCATTTGTTAGTGCATTCCTAGGCACTCACCCATTTTAGCAAAGTCAGCCCTCCTAAAGACCAGTACTTTTGCCTTTGTATGGCTTGACTCTATTGCTGTGTTTATTGTGAACCATACTGTTTGATGGTCACTAGTTCCCAGACGGCTACCCACGTCTACATCTGTGATCCTCTCTCCATCTCCATTTGAGAGAACCAGGTCTAAGATGCTCCCTCTCAAATGGGCTCCAATATTAGTTGTCTAAGGCATGCCCCCTGTAGGGCATCTTGAATAACCCCACTCTTCGGAGTGGCTGCTGCAACTGCACTCCAGTTAACATCTGGCATATTCAGATCACCCATCAGCAATATCTCCCCTTTTTCTGCCATTCTAAGTATACTTTCTATCATTTCCTTGTCCATTTCCTCCCGAGAAGAGTCTTATCTAACCCTGTGCGGATTGTGGTGCCATTGCCTGTCTCCAAATTTACCCACAGTGCTTCTTCTCCTCCCTGTTTACCCTTTTGTTCTGTTGCTTTTATTCCTTCCCTTATGTAAGAGCTACTCCTCCTCCTCTTTTACCCTCCCTGTCCCTCCTGTAGATAGTGTATCCTGGTATGTTTATGTCCCAGTCATGATTTTGTGTGTACCATGTTTCTGTGACTGCCATGATATCCAGATGTTCCTCCTCCATCAAGGCCACTAATTCAGGAAGCTTGTTACCCAGACTATGGGCATTGGTAGTCATTGCTCTCCAGTTTTTGATGGCTTTACCTTCTGTTGCAGCATCCCCTACTGACCTTTCTACCTCTGTCTTTTTCTCATTTAGTACCCTGTTTTGTAGGGAGAGGCTGGGATTTTCCTGCTGCTTATCAGTGCCTCCCCTTTGACTAGTTTAAAAGCTTGCCAATGAAGCATTTAAACCGATTGCTCAAAAGACTTGTTCCCTTCCTGGACAGATGCAGACCATCCTGACACTATAGGCTGGTGTCCCTCCAGGTGGAACCCCAGTCCCCAATGAAGCCAAACCCCTGTGCTCCACACCATTTTTTCAACCATTCATTAAACTGCATGGTGCAAAGTACCCTCACCTCCTCCATGCCATTGACAGGCAGCACCTCTGAGAAGGATACTGTGTGTGCTACTTGTCTTAGGCCCCTCCCCAACTCTACAAAGTCCTCCTGCACTGCTCTAATCTCATGATGAGCCAAGTCATTTGTCCCTAGGTGGACAATGATGTCCAGCTCAGACTCCCGTGCAGTTGTTCTCGTGATCCTGAGGATGCGCTTCCTGTCCCTCCAAGTCATGGCACCAGGCAGGCACCTTCTTCAGTTTTCCCTGCTCCCCAGTTCTATCCCCCTAATAATTGAGTCCCCCACCAGGAGCTGCTTCCTTTCCCTGTGGTGTCCTCTGCCTCCTTCCTGTGAGTCTCCCTTGTGACAGTTGTCCTCAGCCTCCTTAATTTTCTCTGCGGGTGCATCCCTAGGGGCTCTATGCTCCCCCAGAATGGTGTATGGATTGTGGAGTGGAAAAACTGCCTGGGTGTGCCTCTGTTCCACCATCCTCACCCTCCCTGAGCCCACTGTGGTCCAACTGCTGTGCTTTCTTCGCAACCTCTGGGGTAGTGGTGGTGGCTCTGGTGCTCCCTGGATGGGGGAGGTTCCCTTCCTACTGTCCAGTGTGGCCTGGGGGAAGGTTCCTGCTGATATCAGAGCCATATGAGCTCTCTGGTTACCGATAAGGGACCCAGAATAGTTCCCCACTATACATATTTTGGGCTGAAAAGCACCTGAAAGCCCCAACAGGGGATCCAGCTGAGTATGGATTGAGTTGCAAAAGGGGGCGATTTTTGGACAAGTCCAAAGAATATGGTATAAAGATCCAGGTTCCTGCCCACATCTATAGCATAAATCATTAGGCAAATGACCCATCCTATGCAACCACACCGGGGTATAGTAAAGGTTGTGAAAGATGGTATAGATGTTTCCAGATAAGAGACTAATTCCTGGGAGATGTGGTCAGGGGGAGAGTCTGATCCCAGCTATATATTCTGGGGCCCTCTCCTGCAGCCAGGAGTGTTTGAAAAGAGTGATAATAATATGATACCAAGTGAGAAGTAGGGGCTGAAGTGACTAAAGGTGATATCACAGAACTCAGAGGACTTTGCCACGGGCTTGAACTGAAAAATTTTGTAAGCATATGAGTGATCCAGAAATATTTAAAACAGAAAGAGGAAGGCCAGTGAAACCACTCTCATGTTAACTGGAAGGGAAGCAGCTTACCATTTGAAGTTAGATCATGGATGGTTTCCACCTCCATGTCAGACTAAGAACGCCAGGATAGCATTTGTCCTGCTATCCGAAGATTAGGGTTTCCCATGAGAGGCTGAAATGTATCTTCGCTAGGATGAACCTTCAGTAAGGAAAAAAGTTGTGAATGAATCTGTAGGGATGACCCTAAAGGAGCATCCCACAGAGGGAGAGGTATCTTCTTCCTAGATATAAAGGAAGCGCTTTGGGATCTATACTGAATAATGAACAGAGAGAATATTCTATGTCAACCCATTGTGGAGTATAATGTTCCCTGTCCGGTGGATGTATCTAATATGAAATCCTATTAAGATGTAGAACTAAATAATATACTGTAAGTAAAAATTAGGAACCTGTAGGCCACCATCCTGTTTAGTCCTCATTAGTTTGGAGAGCACCCGATGGGCCACCTTGCCTCGCCACAAGAAAGTAGTGAGAAGTCTGTGAACCTGAGTAAACCAAGATTGTGAAAGTGACCAGTTATACATCTGTAAGGGGTACAGTAGTCTGGGTAGAATATTCACCTTAATGATATTTAGTCTACCCCATAAAGAAAATGGCAAAAGTGACCAATGCTCCATATCTACCTTGATACGAGAAATGATAGCGTCCAGATTGTAGGATTGAAATTTACTTGGGGAGACACTTAGAAAAATTCCTAGTTACTTAAGTTTATCTTTCCTCCTAACTAAGCCTAAATGATCTACATCAGCTTTAAAAGTATTGTTATTAAAGGGCATTATTTTGGTTTTAGTAACATTTAATTTATAGTTAGATATCATACCAAATTGAGAGATGATCTGTAATGCTGAAGGGAGTGAGGTAGCTGGTGAGGAAAGATGAAGAAGAATATCATCTGCATTCACAGAAAGTTTATATTCTGCATGGTGAGTTGAAATACCAGAAACCTGATGGAAAGAGTTAATTTTCCTGATTAGAGGCTCCAGAAATAAGTTAAATAAAAAGGGAGTGAAAGAGGGCATCCTTGCCTGGTCGCCTGATACAGGGAAAAAGGCTGGGATAACATTCCATTACACAGTACTCGTGCAGTTCTGGAGGAATATAAAACTTTAATCTATTGTATAAATTCACCGGGAATGCCAAATTTGGGTAAAAGCACAAATAAGTCATCCCAAGAAAGTCTGTCAAAAGCTTTCTCAGCATCCAAGGGTACAAGTGCAACAGGTATAGAAAGATTCCTGAATACCAAGATCAGATATGAAATTTTTCAGAGTTGGTCTGCCAAGAGCCATCCCTTAATAAACCCCACCTGTTCCCAGCTAATTAATGAGTCCCAGACATAACCAAGCCTCCATGCAAGTACTTTGGAAAGAATCTATAAATCCACATTAATGAGTGAGATAGGTCTGTAGTTGGTGAGCAACAAAGGGTCCTGGTCTGGTTCGGGAATAACCACAATGGAGGCAGTGGTTAATGAAGAGTCAGATATTCCATTTTGGAAGATGTAGTCATAAGTATTTAGGAGAATAGGGACAATCTGTTCCTTTAAGGCTTTGTAAAAAATTGTGGTGAAGCCATCCGAGCCAGGGACCTTAACTGCGGTAAGGGCATCTATAGCCTGGGAAATTTCCAAAAGAGTGAGGTGGGCTTTTAAGATCGATTGCTGGGATTCCGTCACTTTGTGGATCTAGATATCTTGGAGAAAGGATTCAAATTGCGCCTAATTAAAGGGGGTGGAAGAAGGGGTGTACAACTGTTGGTAAAATCCTCTAAAGGATTCTACAATGTCTCAGGGGGATGTGAGCAACTGACCTGACTCACCTGAATAGGTGGGACAATTTTGTCTGCAGCCTGAGATTTAAGACGAAGAGCCAGCAGACTCCCTGCCTTTTTTCCTCGGTCAAAATATTTTATTTTCGAATGTAGAATCAGGTGTTCCACCTTCTCCCCCAAAAGGATGTTATACTAAAATCTGAGTTGTTCTAACAGCTCCCAGTTGGATTGAGGGGAGGAGGCCAAGACACACGTCTCGAGGTGTTTGATATGGGAAATCAGGAAAGTGAGCAAAGCCGAGTTTTGACTTTTGCGCCTTAACGATATTCTAATTATTTCCCCCCAAAGTGTACATGTTAGGATGCCCCACAACATGTCGAGTTTAGGTGTCAAGTGGGAGTTAAGTTTCATGAAATTTGTAACAAACAGCTGAGTATGCTTTAGTGATTCTTGAGCCTTGAGTATCTGGTTATCGATAATCCACATCTTGTCTTTGGAGAGGCAAGGGGTTAAATCCAATAGAAGAAAAACAGGGTGGTGGTCTGAGATTACTTTAGCAGGGTAGTGACATAGAGATATTCCTGCGAGATGCTTAGAACTCAGCAAAAAGTAATCAATTCTTGAAAAAGAATTGTGCGGAAGGGAATGAAAGGAATACTGTTGACTAGACGGATTAAGGGTCCACCAAGGATCTGCCAGGCCAGTTGACCTCATAAATTCCAAAAGAGCTATCTGGTCAGGAGATAAAACTTGACGAGAACTCCCAGATTGTCCAGAACATTACACTGAACTAGATTCCAATCACCTCCAAGAATCATGGGTAGGAAAGACCAGGATGATAGGACTGGCATGAGGGCAGTAAAGAAACCAGGATCTTCTGCATTGGGCCCATATATGGCTCCTAAAATGACTTCCAGATGGACTAAGAGAGCCCTAATGAGGATAAAGTGCCTTTCGAGATCAGATATTTCCTGAAGAAGGTGAAATGGAAGCCTCCGAGCAATTAAAATGGCCACATCTCTACTGCGGGTATCAAGACCAGCTACAAAGATTTGCCCCACCCAGGACCTCAGAAATAGAAGGACCTGGGAGGGGGGTAAATGGGTCTTCTGCAGAAAAACAATGACAGCTTGTAACTTATTTAAGTGTAAAAGGACCTTAGCACATTTGACAGGGGATTGTGCTCCTTTTACATTCCAAAAGCAGAAATTATAAACTGCCATGATGAAAATATACAAGTAGTGGGGGTACATTTGTCAGTACATAATACCTAACACAGTATCTAGAAACCACTGAAAAGCTGAGGAAATTCCCTATGTGCCTCCCTCCTCACCCCACAAACCCGAAAACCTTTCCATCCACCCTCCCACTCCCTTACAAAATCTAATATCCACTCCCACCCTCCTCTGTCTTCCCATTCCTTCAAAATAATTTGTTCCAGATGTATGCAACCATGAGAATCCACTATTATACAAAAAACTTTTAAGGTTTTGTGAGGAGGAAGGGTGGTATAAACCCTTCCAGTTCTCCAGTTCGTGATGTTACCAGATAAAATAGAATCATCCCCCTGTCCACTCCCACACTCAATGTAGAAGAAGAATAAACTGTTAAACAACATCTCAAACTTTAAGCATTTAACCACACCAACCTAGGGGGATAAAAACTAACATCAGCAAAGCAAACGCACCCCCTCCCAAACTATTAGTAAACTCTACAACCAGTAATCATGTATACAAGAAAGATCAACAACCAAACCCTCCAAAGCAGATTGCAAAGTAACCCCGTTGTCCTGGGGAGTCCAGAGTAAAGGTCATAGTTATCTTTTACTATGTCACCAGTTTAAAGTGTCAGGAAGATAAAAGTGTCTGGAAGACTCTATTGTCTTTAACTAGAAGAAGCAAACCTGATGCTGGTGTAGCCCAATTCATGGTTGCACTGAATTGTAAGTATATTTCCTGGCTTTTCTTTCTGCATGATAGTCGGGCTATTACCAGTGGGATAATGTTTGCCAGCTACTCGATTCTGCCGAGAATGAAGGCCGTGTGACTATGCACACTGTCGTGTGGCTACCTTGTATGCGCAGTAGGAAAGAACAAGCGAAGGGACTCGACAAATCTATGTAGCCCAGGTGGATCCATTAAGCGCAGCAGGGCAGAGGAGCTATGGCAAGACCTCTGTAGGCAGGCTGTATTCAAGCCAATCTGCAGACCTGTACATTATCATACCCTTCTTGTTTAACTTTTTATTTCAAAAGGAAAGTAAGTTGTGGTAGCAAGATTTAACGTGGTCTCTCTTCCCCACCTTGTAAGCGATTCCACAAAATCTGTGACTGGTCAATTAGGAAGAGAAAATATGAGCAAAACCAGGGAGTCCATTCAGCGCAAAATCAGGCAAGAGGTTGAATCCACATTATGGACCAATTCAGGTTGCGACCAGGCAGAAAAAAACAGAAAACTCAGTACTTGGGTCACCTGGGTATGCCAAACTCGAATAACTTGTAGTCCGAATTAGCATTCCATACAAGCGGCAGCTTTGTACAGGAGCAACAACAATAGCCTTAGGATTTACAAACCTAGAAAAGATTTGATAAAAAGTCATTTCTTAAATAAGTCTGGGAGACGGTGTTGAAGCTCTTCCACAGCTTGTTCATTTGTATCAAAGGAATACAAATGTTCTTGTATTTTAACTTGTAGGCAGGCAGGATATAACATACAAAAGTGAATCCCAGCGGGGATCAAGTGGATAACTGTTGAATAAAAGGTGCCTCTCTTTTGCCTTACCTAGGCTGGTAGATCTTGGGAGATATGAAGTTTGTGCCCTTCCCAAACAACAGCTTGAATATCTCGCAAATTTAGATAGAATATGCTGCTTGTCCAAAAAGTTCAGGAGTTTAAGAATGAAAGGTCTGGGAGGTGAGCCAGTGTGGGATTTAGCTCGTAATGCTCGCTGTGCCCATTCTACAGTATAGGAGGGCCCATTTGGGCAGGGCCCTGCTAATGTCTCTAGCAGTTTTGTGTAAATATAATAGGTGCAGAGCCTTCAGCATCTTCTGGTAACCCCATTATTACTAAATTATTTCAGCGACTACGGCCCTCGAGGTCCTCCAGCTTCAGCTCCATATTGTGTAGTTGTTCCTTTAGCATAATCATGTTGGGTTCAACCCTAGCCCACCATTTCTCCAGCGATATAGTTTAAGCTTTGTTATCCCCTACTCGGCATGAAACTTCCCCCAGATCTCTTCTTATGTAGAGATTCTGGATGTGAGGTGTGCCAGGGCATCCTTCAGAGGCTGCATTTCGGTAAGGAAGTCCTCTTCAGTGAGTGGGGTAGCAGGCGCCTTGCTAGTGGTTGCTGAGGTAACCTGCATAGTTTGCTGCCATGATTTCTTTGCGGCCTTGTTTGGTGAGGGAGGCAGAGTGTGGTGTAGCAGCTCCATCTTCATGTTCACTTCCATGATGAGCAATTCTTCAGTTTTGATTGTCTCCATGCAGCTGCGGGAATTTTCTAATAATATTTCTGTAGATTTAGGGTAGGCAGAAGTTGAGATGTTGTTTTAAATATTTGTTTTTTGAACACAGAGACAGGAGAGAAGCAAGCTTTTTCTAACTAGACATCACGTGTCCCCTTCCCAGCATCTTGTTTGCCTTAATGTAGGCCTTGGTTTGATTGCTCAGGGAGTCATTGATTATGACTCCTAGGTCTTTTCCCTGGTCAGCTTTACCCCTTTCCCCTCTCATGTTTGGCCTCAAGATAGTACACGATCCATGCCTTGAGTCAGTCCTCATAGGAAGAGCCTTGCTGGCTCTGAATCATTTTGGCCACCCTATGTTGCACTGTCTCCAGCCTGTCCTTATCTTTCTTTAGGTGATGACTCGAGACCTGGGGACACTACTCCAGGTGGGGCCTGACCAATAAACTATAGAGAGGTAGTAATATCTCCTTCCCTCTGTTCTCAGTGCCCCTTCCTATGCCCTCCAGCATCCTGTGTGCCTTATCATAGACCTTATTACACTAGTTTGATTGTTTTTGGGAGCCATTCATGATGACTCCTAGGTTTCTTTCCTCAGAGATCATGCCCAGATTTACCCCTCCTCCAGTATTTTGTCATTAGATTCTTTTTCTCTTTTTAGCATTACATTTTAACTGCCAAACCTTTGGCCACCTCTCTAGCCTTTGCAGGTCTCTCTGGATCTCCCTAACCATGTGCTCACTGTCTACCCTGCCACAGAACTTAGTGTTGCCTCTGAAGACACACATCTTGCCCTGGATTCCTTCTCCCATGTCTCTAATAAACATCTTGAAAAGGACTTGGCCCAAGACCAATCCCTGTGGCACCCCAACGGTGACCCCCATCTCTTCTGATTTGAATGGTGTTAGTAGTGGTGGGATAATTAAAAAAAATAATGGGGACAATATTTCTCTTCCATTGCTGGTCCTTTGGGTCCTCTTGCTCTTGAAGCACCGCTAATGTTGCATGCCCAAACAAACTCAAGGAATTTGGACAGACAACATTTGTTACATGGAAAAGACACTAGTGCAATTGAGGAAGTGCCCACCTTTGTCACATAATTCAATCCTTTGGCACTGAAAATTGGCCAAATCATAAAAGGACAATGGACAATACTCTGTTCTAATTCTAGATTGGAGGAGTCATCAAAACAAACCCCTAGGATTACCTATAGAAAGGGTAAGAATCTTAAAGACAAACTAGTCTATGCTGAACTTCCTCCTATTCAACATCAGAGAAACAGGCTACCACCCCCCCCCCAGGAACTTTCAGTGTGGACATTGTGTCTGCTGGTCCAACACTTCCAATGCACATATATTTAATTTCTGTTATGCTCCTCTGGCAGGCTGGGTGGCTGTATCAGCCCATCCCTTACAGTACCATAGCCATCCTGAGTCTTCCAACCCTCAGTCCTCTCATCCTTGAGCAAGCCATCGGCACCAGCTGGGGGATGCTTCATTAAGCCCCAACCCCTAGATATTTCCACTGATTTTCTCCTTTTCTTATTCTCCCATGCCTCAGACAAGGTCAAGTGTGTGCATGGAGGCACGCATGCATACCTTGTGCCGAGATGACCCACCCCTTGCCTAGTGCCTGGCCCACCTTTGATGCCCGCACCACCACCATGCCTCCATATGCTGGTAGTCAAAGGCCGGGATATTCAACCACCAAATCTGGGAGAGGAGAGCTGCCTGGCAGCCGCTCAATCATCACCCAGCCCCCCCCAAGCCAACCCCCAGCGACCCATGCTCCTCACATAACACGGGTCGCCAGTGTGGCAGGAGGTAAGGTGCAATGCCTCAGCCATCCACGCTATTGGGCCAGCCAATACACATTCATTTAATCATGCTGTAGCTCCACTTGTGTTTTTTTTTTTGCTGTTTAATTTTTTATTGTCATTTTCTTTTTCTTTACAATAATGAGAACACTTAATCCAAAAAGGATAACTGTTATAGAGTTGTTGGTTACATAGACAACTCGACATCAGAGCATATGAAGGATAGCTGTTACCAATTAACAAGTACTTACCCTGATACATACAACTTTTAACTTTTTTACTTGGAGAGGTAAAACTTCCATGCGCCATATTTCTACATCGTGGGGCTCTTTGTGGCTTCGGTTGTTGTCTAGGCTTCTGACACCCTAGCTAAAAAACAAACAAACAAACACAAAGAACCACTATTCTATATACTATTAAGTTCACTTATGTATAGTTATGGGAGGCAGTACAATACAAAGTATTCATACATTCATGGATAAGCGAGTGTGATAAATCCATTTACATAGTCCTGTTACCTAGCAGAAATCCTGGTTATAAAGTCTTTTAACCCACTCCAGTTTTGGGAGTGGCATATCTGGTAAAGGGGGTCCAACATTTTTCATAGATTCCTAGGGAATTATTTATCAGGTGGGAGAGTTTGTCCATACTGGCAATATGAACCATGGAGGTGAGAAGCTCTTGGACACTTGGAATCACTGTAGTTCTCCATCTACATACGAGGAGCCACTTTGGTTGCATGGCCCATAAGGCTAGCCAGCGATATTCTAGCTCTCGAAGATGGGGAGCTTCTGATTTCATACCCAGGAGAAGTAGGGAGAGGGATCGAGGAATGTATTTCTTCAGGACTTTAGCCCCTATCTCACATACATTATCCCATACCTGTTGTATTAGAGGACAGGACCAAAGGATATGGAGCAAGTCTTCAGGTTGGGAGTTACACCTCCAAAATAAATTGGAGCTTAGTACCTATGCCTTATGTAGTACCACCAGTGTACGGTACCATGAAAGGAGAATTTTATTTTGTATTAATCTGCTCCTTGCATCTGTAAAATATTTTTGGGCCCCTTTCCAGCATTCTTTCCACTGTAGGTCCATAAACTCAAGTTGTAAAGCCCCCTCCCACCTCTGCTTAGACTTCTCAGTTTGACTGGGCAATGTGTCCCGGAGGGCAGCATATATTAAGCTAGCCAGCCCCCTCTATTTTGTTAACCAAAAGGGTACAGTCTGGGTGTCCCCTTTTGCTACATGGGTCATATTTTTCTGAGATGTACTACGTATTTGTAGGTATTTCCAGAAATCGGAAGTGGGAATTGACCATCTGGCCTGCAGGTTGGCAAAAGAGTCTATTGCCATAGAGGATGGAGCAAGTATGTCTTCCAACTTGGTGATACCCCTGTCTGCCCACCCTTTCCAATACACAGGTCTTTTGTCTATACACAAGTTCTCGTTCCCAGACAGTGGAGCTAATTTGATTGGTGCCAAGTCCATTTTCAACTTCCTCCTTATTTTTACCCAGCATTGTAAGGAGGCTCCTATAGTGGGATGCACTTTAAGGTTTGTTGGGTGGTTATTATAGACCAGAAGTGACAAGGAGATCTTTTGACTTACAGCCTGTTCTATATCTACCCATTGAGGTTGGGGAATGGTTCCTATACCCAGCCAGCATAGGTATTGCGCCATATGAAAGGCCCACTTGTAACCTTTGAACCAAGGAAGACACCACCCACCTAAGCTCCAATATGCCCTAAGTTTGTTCCTACTATACTTGGGGGGTTTCCCTTCCCATAAAAATCTACCGACTACCTTATCCATCTTCTGGATCCAGCTCTGTGGTAAGGAAAGGGGAATATGTGCCAGGAGATAAAAAATTTTAGGCACTAAGATCATCTTAATCGCAACTATTTTGCCTGCTAGGGTTAAATGGAGTTTAGTCAATCTGGACATATCCTCCTGTAGGTCCAATAGGAGGGGATGGAGATTGTATTCCCAAAATTTAGAGACCTCAGCAGAGAATTGAATACCTAGATATGTGATACTTTCCCCCGCGCATTTCAGACCGGAATTACCCAGTACTGTCGGTTGGCACATAGGGTTAAGAGGGAGGACTTCTGTTTTGGTGGAATTAAGCTGAAGGCCTGACAGTCCTCTAAAGTGGTGTAAGGTGTTAAGTATAGAGGGTAGTGCCTCAGTCACATCTGCTGCAAGGACCAGAAGGTCGTCTGCATAGAGAAGGGTAGTATATTCCCTGAGCTGTAGCTCCACTTGTGTAATTTATATGCTTACTTGCCCCTGTGGACAGAGCTACGTGGGACAAACAAAATGCCTGCTAAAATCAAGGGTTGGGGAGCTTAAGGTGGCTATCAGAAATGAAAATGTTGACTATGCCATGACTAGACATTATGTAGAAGACGTTCATGGCTCAGCACCCTCCCTTAAGTTTGATGGAATTGAAAAAATAGATGTCAGCATCAGGGGAAGAGACCTGACTAAAAAGCTGTTGCAATATGCATCTTTTTGGATCTACACTCTGAACACATTAGCTCCTATGGGCTTAAATGATTAAATCCCTTTTTACTGCTATGCATGAGAGGCAGTATCCTAGTGTGATCTCTGATATGATATGGTGGTACAATGTTTAGGCTCTGTCAGCTATCATTAAGTAGTGTACCAGTTTTCAGTTCAACTCCTTGTATAGCAGCATGACTTTCTGGTTCTGCTGTCTTGTTCTTTGTTGTTGGGTCTCATTTCTGCTAGTGGCAGGACTTACCGGCTCTGCTGCTTATCATGTAAATAGCAACATGACTTTCAGGCTCTGCTGTTTATGGTCTTTATAGGTTTTGCTTGTTTTAAAGGAATGGCATGGCTAGTTGACTCTGCTTTTCTGTATTGTAATAGTAGCATGACTTTAAGGCTCTACTGGCTATTTGTTCCGTACCATTCTGACCCGTGACAGCATTAAAGAGCAGATTAGCTTTTGTCACTATCCTGTTTGACATATGCTGACGTACTCTTGCAGAAATTGTCTGTTCTGTATATGTGACCTTTTGAGCACCCTTGCATTTTGGTCACTGTTCTTACTTTAAAACAGCACGTTATCTATGTCTGTATTTTATGAGTGTCTGAGTATTACGTGTTTATATATGCATGTGAATATATAGCTTGTTTTGCATTCGCATGATGTTGCACTATTGGTGTTTTTAGCAGCATGTCTTTAATGGCATTGCTTTTTAAAGCACGTACAACAGGTATACTATATGTTCTGAGGCTGACATAAGGTCGATACATAACCATGTATAGAGTGGTGCTTAATTGTGTTTCGGCAAGCACAGTGGATGTGTTGGCAATTGTCTTGTTATTTTATGATTTGAGATGACTTTTGCAGTATACCTTTCAGCTCTAACAGCCGGCTTATTGTAAGTTATTTTTGCGAGCTTGGTACTTCTGCCTGGGCATGAAGCTTTAAAGCAGACCTGACAAGATATATGCCTATTTCTTGCTGTCTTTGAAACTGGATATGGGTGAGCGTTGTTTTACACTTTTCTACATGTAAAATAATGTTTCCCATATTTTGTGACCAGTGGGTCTGAGTTTTTCTTGGTGCAGACGCTACCCCCACAAATACTGTTTTCCCCATTTTTTGTTTCACCCCATATTTCTTAACACTACTAATTGTAATCCTTCTTGGGAAATTTCACTAAAATTAATTTGGATATGCACCTCATAACTTGTAGTGAATTCTAGATGTACAAAGGACATTAAATGGTTTCTGGTGTAAGTTAAATTTAAAGTAACAGATAATCAAAAATATAATCCTACTCCATCAATTTTATTGATAAGCAATTTGAGACAATATCTTCTGAGTACAATTGCAACCGTATACAGACAACCTACATGTTACAAGTAAATAAAACCTTTGGTTCAAACATGAGAAAGTTGAAAAATGCAATTTGTTAGTACAAACAAATTACTTAAAATATTCACATCTGTTTAGTTTACACAGTACAATAGTATCTATGATATTTCATGTACCCTAATGATTTAACATATCTTTGTCATAAAATGGGGATTATTCTGACTCCACATAATAAATGTCTGCATTCAATATTAATTGCAAAGTAATACAACAATAATAATACATTTGAAATCATAAGGAATAAAAAAAAATTCTGATTAAGTCTGGAATGCACAATAACATTATAGAGTACTTCATATTAGTTTACAAAGAAAGTATTATTTGAAGTGTAATTACCATGGAAGTTACAGCATTTATTGTAAAATGTTTCCAATATTTTGCACCTGCCTAATACCTGTCTTTATACCCCCACCTGCAACTGACCTCCACTACCCGGCTCCACTACCTTTCCAATTCCTTCCCTACTCCCCCTTACCTCTCATGCATACTTCTACTTTTCCCTGCCCTTCCCCCTTCTACGCTTCTCCAGTACAAACCTGGGCACCAATGATGAGCAGGGGTGCACCCTGTCATGAATGGCCCTTGTGGGGTTTGCATCCCAGAGAGAAATGGTCTGCCTTTCATTCTCCACTACACTTCCTTTCCTCTTTTCCCCCCTACTTCTCATTTTCCTACTACATTTTACACAAGTTCTCTACTCCTCCCCCCTTTCTTCTCTTTCTCCACTTCTACCCTCCTGTAGTGCGGGCCAGGTTAACCTGATCTGAGCTGGGTATGCATTTAGTCATGTCTGACGCTTGTGGGGTTTGCAACCTAGAGGAATGATGGTTTGCCTCTCCATCTCAACTATTCTGCCCCTCATCCTGTTTCCTCCTCTCCTCCCTGCCCATTACTTTCCATACTATTCTCCCCCCATTTTGCATCCTATCACCTATGCCTGCACCTTGTGGGGTCTTCACCCCAGAGGAACAATGGTTTTACCTCTTCTTCTCCTCTATACTCCCCCTCCACCTTTTTCATCCACTCCTCCCTTCCTATTACATTCCATACTTACTTCCCCCATCTGCACCCACTCCCCTACTTCCCCCCTTTCTGCTCTGTCCCTTACTGTCCTCCCATCCTCTATTAATAGAAACATGCCTCCCATACCTTCCATGTGATTATGTTTTACTTTCATACATTTATTGAGAAGGTGGTTGCGTTGCAGCTGGATGACCATCTTATAACCCAGAATGTCTATGATGTTCTCCAACCTGGGTTTAGGAAAAGACATAGCACCGAGACCACCCTTGTTCAGGTTTTAAATGATCTCCTAACTGCGAGAGATTGAAAGGCTTGTTCTATCTTAGTCCTTCTTGATCTCTCAGTGGCATTCGACACTGCGGACCATGGTGTGCTTCTGGAGTGCCTGTGGCTTCTTTGTGAACTGTCTGCAACAGCCCTAAATTGGTTTCGATCATTCCTCATGGGCAGATCACAGAGGGTTGTCACTGGAATGTATTCATCTGATGCTCTCCCCCTGTCCTGTGGGGTGCCACAGGGCTCCATATCGGCACACATTGTTTTTGCAGTGTACATGCTGCCATTAGGAGATATCATTAGGTGATACAGTTTGGGTTTTCACTGCTATGCGGATGATACCCAACTGTTTATGTCCTTTATTCCCGGACAAGATGATGCAATCTCCATGCTTAACAACTGTCTAGCCGAGATCAAGAATTGGATGAGCACTGGCTGGCTGAGGTTGAATCCGGATAAGACTGAGGTGTTGGTTGTGGACCTGGGTCATCCAGAGGTGGGTCTGAGGGCTGGGCACCCTTCAGGCTTATGGCTTGATGGTGTCCAGCTCGTGACCTCAGACCGGGTGCATAACCTGGGTATTATTTTTGACAGCGATTTGACCCTGAAATTACAGGTGACTGTCATTGTCAAATCTTCCTTTTACTATCTAAGAAATATCACCAGGGTGAAACACCTGGTTCCTCCGGCTGACCATTCTACATTGGTCCATGCCTTCATAACCTTCCGCCCTGATTACTGCAATGCCCTCTACCTAAGGCTTCCGGGGGCTGATATCCATCACTTGCAGCTAGTGCAGAATGCGGCAGCCAGGTGTTTGACTGGCACATCTAGGACCAGTCATATTACGCCTGTCCTGCGCAGACTGCACTGGCTGCCAGTACAGTGGCAGATCACCTTTAAGGTTGGGTTACTGACCTATAAAGCCCTACATGAACAGGGACCTCGGTATTTGCAAGATCTCCTTACTCCCTATTGCCCCTCCCACTCACTCCAATCCACCAACAAGGGATTGCTAGAGATTCCTAGGGTCCAGTTAAAAACATCTGGGGTGCGTGCTGTTTCTTATGCTGCCCCTACCCTGTGGAATTCTCTACCTCGGCGGTTAAGGGAATGCCTGACTGTCTCGAGTTTTAAATAAGAGCTCAAAACATATTTATTTTATCAGGATTTTTCTGATGGTTTTTAACTATTTATGGATATTTATTGTTTGATTATATTGTTCGTGTATTTTATTGCACAGCACCTTGGCACTTGAAAGGTGCTTAAGAAATAAATTTTACTTTACTTTACTTACTTTACATTTGGTTAGCCCATATTCCCCAAAATCGCTATATGAAGTTATATTGTTGTGCAGGTTTGTTCTTCTGTAAAAAGATCGATTGTACTTATCCCTCATTCACTTCCCCAGTACGCATCTGGAAATCAGCTATTTCAGCTCAGTATGCCTTTTTGGTGAAACTTTTCAAATAAATAAATACATTTATAGTCAGCTGCTATAAATTTATTCAGTATCTTCTAGTTTTTCCAATATACCTTTGTGAAGCATTTTGTGACACATTTGCGTGAAAGATATGTGCACAGAAGCAAAGAAAAGTGAAGGACAGAAAAAGTCCTGAACAGCCAATCTAGTCTTTCCCAAGATTCCGTACTTGGTCATGCTCTGAGTCTCCATCTTTCCTCTGACCCCCCCCACACACACACACACACACTGCGATGTAAACTGCCTCTTGGGCCTTTCCAGCTTACAGGTCAATTTTGGTCAGGGACTTCTAATACTGTGCCACCACTTGTTATTTACCTGGAATCAGGAAACCAGTCTTTGCCTCCTGCTCAAGATCAGGAAGATAAACACAATAACTATTGGTAGAATGCCCTTCGGAGACAGACTACAATTATTGCCTTTTTAAATATACAGGCAGTCTCTGGTTCTATCAAAAATAAATTCTTTACTAGAGGAACTGCAAGTATTTACAAACAGGATATATTTACAGTAAAACAAAAGGGTTTTCACAATACTAGTACATAGAAAATAAAGCAAGTTACACAGACAGATGATGTTTAGAAAAATCTGAACTTTCCTTACCTACCCCACTCTTTACCTGCCCACTAGCTACAGAACACTGTCCCTAGGCTGTGCTATCCACTCACCAAGCTAGTTTCCTGTGGCAGGGCTCCCCTTTCATCAAATGTTGAGTATTCCAGAGACAGAGAGAGAGAGAAAGAGAAAGAGACAGAGCTGATCCCAGCCCCCTCATTTATTTGCTCAGGACTGTGAGGGAGTGACATCTCCCTTGAGTGACAGTTTCCCCCAACCACGTGTGTGTATGACATCATCTGAGCCAACTGGCCTCCTTCACAACTAGAACATCATTTGTCCAGCTTTATGACCTTGTTTTGCAGGACGTCTCAGGTGTTCGAAATTGCACCATCACTTCTGCCAGGGTCTGTAGCTTAGATGAGATTGTGGGAAATTTACACTGAGCAGTTGGCCAGTATTTCTCATAAGACCTGCCTGGACATGTGATCTGGAAGCCATTTTTGCATCCACTTCCAAACAACAGAACTTGTAAAGGAAACATAACTACACTAACAAAAGAAATAAATAGATCAATATGGTCTTATGTCTGTCTCAAACACACACACACACACACACACACACACACACACACACACACACACACACACAAGCAGCCACACACACACACACACCATCTGAAAACTCCTTCATATGTGTCCCACTTTCTCTTGAGTCTTGCTATTGTCTTCGCCTACACAACCTTGTCAGGAAGATTGTTCCAGCTATCCACTAGCCTTTTGTCAAATAATACTCCATAGAGTCCTTATTGAAATTTCTTCCTCAGGCTTGAGCACATGCCCCCTGGTGGATGCACTGTTTCTTATTTTGAACAGACTTGCTGTGCTGACACTATTGAACCCTTGCAAAAACTTGAAAGTCTCTATTATGTCCCCCTGTCCCATTTATCATCTAGTGAACACATGTTGAAAATGTTCAGTCTCTCACTGAACACCTTGCACTGCACACCATGGCCCATCTCCTCAACCATTCATTGCACTGTCTTTCCTTAAGTGCAGGCCCAAGAACTGGATGTAGTATTCCAGAAGTGGTCTCACCAGTGAGCTCCACAGAAGTAATATCACTTCCCTTCTCTTGCAAGTAATCCCTCTCCCTATACAGCTCAACATTCTGTAACCCCTTCCATGTACCCTATTGCACTGAGCAGCCAGCTTTAGGTTACATAGAAATATATAATTTTATCTTTATTTATTTATTTATTTGAATATTTGGAAACAACCTTTGAGTATACACTCTTTTACCAAGGTTCCACATCAAGATGAAAAACAGCAGAGACATAACAAAAACTTGACAGTTAACACAAAACATAAGATTGCTATGTAATATAGAAAATAGATAAATAATACATTTGAGTAACCTAAACAACTGAAATTAAACAGCAGCAGGAGATTCCCAATTAGCAACGTGCGGCATTGCTGCCTCTGGGGGGCCTGTCAAGGTAGAGTATCGGAAAGGGTAGGAGAAAGAAAGGGAGGAGAGTGTGGACATGGGGTAGATTAGAGAGAGAGAGAGCAAGAGAGGAGGAGGAGAGAGAGAAAGGGATTGGGAGAAGGAGAATATTTAGGGGGAGAGTGGGTGGAAAGGGGAGGTGTTTGGGGAGTATGGAGGGAAGGGAGTTGGAGGGAGCTAGAGAGGGGGGTAGCAATGGATGGCAGGTGGGGGTCCAGGATAGGTAAAACAGGAGGAGAGTTCAGACAGATGAGGGGCGTATCCGGGTTGAGGATATGGACTCAGGTAAGGGAGTCAGAGGTGTTTAAGAGGGGGTATCTAGGTTGAACATACGGATTCAGGTAAGGCAGTCGCAGGCGTTTAAGTTCAGCAGGTATTGCTTCAGTTCTCTTTTAAAGGACCGAACATTTGTTGTATTTAGAGCTGCAGCAGGGATCTCATTTAGCCATAGTGGAGCTTGGTACATGAAGGATCTTTGTCCTAGGGAACTTCTACAAAATGGGATATCAAGCTGTGTTGTCACTGTTCTTCGTGTGTTGTATTTGGAGCTTGCTTCCTTTACCAGGTCTGCAATGCAGGTAGGGGTTAGGGAGAGCATGGCCTTTCTCCCTAGCAGGCAAGTTTGGTATCTGATTCTGGATTGAAGCGGTAGTATGTGAGCCAGACCATACAGGGTACAAGTGTGTGTGAAGCGGTCAGTATTTAGCAATAGTCTGCAAGCCTTGTTAAGGGCAGTGGCAACCCTTTTGAGGACCATATCAGTGGCAGTGCCATAAACTACCAGCCCATAGTCGACATGGGAGAGGACAGAGCTGGAGACTGAGAGTCAGAGGGCTTCAGCAGTTAGGCTTAGAAAGTGACGGCAGAAGGGGGCCACACAGCCCATCTAGTCTGCCCATGATCCTACCCCTTCCCTTAACTGCTTTTCAGTGTTATGGTGCCCTTATATCTATCCCACACCTTCTTGAAAGTTTCCACCATTTTTGCCTCCACTGCCTCCTGTGGAAGGCAGTTCCATGGTTCAACCACTCTCTTGGTGAAGAAGAACTTGCATGTGTTGCCTCTGAATCTGCCCCCCTCTAGCTTCATGTTGTGCCCTCTGGTTCCTGAGTGATTTTTGATATGGAACAGGACCTGGACCTGCACCTTTATTCTTTTTAGGAATCTGAAGGTCTCGATCATGTCTCCTCTGTCCCTCCAGCGCTCCTGGGAGTACATGTTTAATTCACACAGCCTCTCCTCATATGACTTTTCATGCAATCCATAAATCATTTTAGTAGCCCTCCTCTGCACTGTTTCCAGTCTGGTAATATCCTTCTTGAGGTGTGGTCTCCAGAATTGTACACTGTACTCCAGGTGTGGCCTCACCATTGATCTATAGAGTGGAAGGATGACATTCTTTTTCTGCTGGTGATCCCCCTGCTTATGCATCCCAACATACCATTTGCTCTCAGTGCTGTTTTCTCACATTGTGTGGTCATTTTTAGGTTATCTGTTATATTTATTCCCAGATCTCTTTCCCCTTTAGAGGCTTCCAGTTTTTCCCTCTCTAGGTAGTAATCCACTCCTGGGTAAGTCCTTCCAAGGTGCATGATTTTGCATTTTTTAGTACTGAAGTTTAGTTGCCACATTCTTGACCAGTTTTCTAGAGATTCCAGGTCAGCCCTCATCTTCGCCACTCCTCTGGAAGAGTCCACTCTGTTTCCTATCTTTGCGTCATCTGCAAACAAACTCACCTTGCCCTCCAATCCATCAGAAATGTCACTAATGCAGACCGGTGGCACTGAGGGTTGAGGCACTGGATGCCACACCTTGTGCCACACTGGCAACCCAGGTTTGGGAGTGAACTAGGGCACTGGGAGTCGACAGAGAAGGGAAAGGATCGAGCGCCCACAAGGCTGCTCCCCTTTCCTGGGGGGAAGGCACTGGGATGCCTGGTGCTCTGGTGGCCCCTGTTGGAGAAGTGGGGAACAGCAGAGTGCTGGACAGCATGAAGACAGCGTGGCCCGATGCAGGCAGGGTTGCCGTATGCCACACCATAGGGGATGTGCACCACACATGGGGGGGTAGGAAGGACACACAAGGGGAAAAAGGCCCTCCAGCCAGATAGGCAATGGCTTCTCCAGTGTGGCCACCACAAGTCCAATGCTGGTTCCCTGCCACTGCGCTTTGAGCTCTCTGGGGCTGAAGCCCCCATATCCTGAGGAGTCTTAATGACTTTGAAGAAGGCGGCGAACACAGCGGGCGGTACAGTGACGCAGGCGAGCAAGGCAGCCTGAGAGAGTTCTAAGCCTGGAGGTGAAGAAATAGACTTGAAAAAAAAAAAAGAAATGTCACTAATGAAGATGCTGAATAGGATTGGCCAAGCACTGAACCCTGTGGTACTCCACTAGCTACATCTCTTTCCTCTGAGAGTGAGCCATTCACTAATACCCTCTGGGTCCTACCAGTAAGCCAACTCCTTTCCCAGTTTACCACCTGATGACCTACTCCCATGCTGTCTAATTTGTTTAGCAGTCTTCTATGTGGGACCGAGTTGAAGGCTTTGCTGAAATCCAGGTACACTATGTCTATCGCACCTCCCTTGTCTACTATTTTTGATACCCAGTTAAAGAAGTCAAGTAAAGTGGTTTGACATAACTTTCCTGTGGTAAAGCCATGCTGTTTAGTGTTTAATTTGTTGTTGTCCTTGAGAAAGGATATAATCCTCTCCTTGAGAAGAGTTTCCATTGTTTTGCCTACAATTGATGTGAAGCTTACCAGTCTGTAGTTCCTTGCATTCACTCTGCTACCGCTTTTGTGTAGAGGCATAACTGTGGCTATTTTCCAATCTTGTGGGACCTTGCCCAGCTCAAATGATAAGATAAAAAGATCAGCCAGTGGAGCCACCAATTCCTCTCTTAGTAGTCTAGGGTGCATTTCGTCTGGTCCCATGGCTTTGTTTGTATTGAGCTTCTCCAGTTCCTTTAGGACTTCCTCTTTTGTAAATGATCCTGAATATAGTCTGTTGCCACCTTTATTGTCTCCTGTAATGGTGGATCCGCAGCCATCCTGCTCCTTTGCGAATATGGAGCAGAAATATCTGTTTAGGATTTCTGCTTTGTCCTTGTCATCCTACCCACTCACTGTTGCTTTTTATCTCATAACTGAATATGCTTTTTATGTTGCTTGCACGCATGTGCAAGAAACATAGTGCCATCATCGGAGATTTCAGAGGTGTGTCACCTCCTTCTCCAATTCAATCAGTGTGCTGGCAGGCGCGGCCCCTGTAAGCCAATGCATTTTGGAGCTATCTATGACACGCTCCAAAATGCAGTGGCATATCTGAGTTGAAAGGGGAGCTACGCTTCAGTGAGCACCGAGTAAGAAGCGTAGTCCCTGACACGGAGGCGTGGGCTCACCCTCGTGCACGCATCGTATAGCCGGCAGGGTTCCCAATCCCCATCGGGCTGAGAGCTGCGCCCCTCCCCAGTAGTAGTTGCCATGCTGGGAGCCCACCCCAGCGTGGCAAGCAGATCCTTTGCCGATGGGGTGCCCAATCCCCGTCGGGCTGAACGTCTCGTTCTTTTGCCATGCTGGGAGCCCACCCCAGCATGGCAACAAATTCCATGGCCGAAGGGGTGCCCAATCCCTTGTCGGCCTGAACGCCTCTAAAGAGTCCTCGTACAATTCTTGGGAGCCCACCCCAGCGTGGGCAAAGAGTCCAACGTCAGTTTTTTTAAAACCTGAAAACCGAAAATGGTCCCACGGTACATCTCCCAACCCCCTCCCCAACCGCACCCACCCACACTGTGCACCAGCCTCCCCACCCCCCACCCTATACTTACCTCTGGACTCCGGCGCGACGATCTTCGGTGGACCGGGAACACGTCTGCACTCTTCAAAGCTGACCGCGAACTGAGGAAATGCTGGTAAGCTGTATAATGGGCTACAGAGAGGGGTTTCAACTTTGTTGTATATCTCAGGCATTTTTGGGAATTTTTGCACCAAAATTTCAACATGGTTTTTTGGGACCCCTTCTCATGAATGATGTCACTGTCATGGCGTTATTCGGGCCTGAAGGGTGATTTCACACAGTGACTGTGCAGTGACTATGAAATCACCCTTCGGGCCTGAATACTGCCATGACAGTGACATCATTCATGAGAAGGGGTCCCAAAAACCCCATATTGAAAATTTGGTGCCAAAATTCCAAAGAATGACTGTTTTACGAGCGTGCGTTGTGCAGTTAAAATATTTTCACTCCAGATTTACAACATTGCCATTTTACCACACCTTCTTATGAGTAGCACAGCTGTCATTTTTCACATCTCACCCAAAATGTGTTTCCGCCCATGTAGCGCAGAATGGCACAGTCGGTGTGTGAAATCAATGTACAGGACAAATTAAGAAAACCACAGTGACACTTTTCATGAGCAGAGGTCTTAAAATGGCTATGTTGAAAATTTGGTGAAAAAATTCCTAAAAATGACTGTTTTACGAGCGTGCGTTGCGCAGTTCCTATGCATGCTCGTAAGTTTGTGAATTTTCAATATTTTCACTCCAGATTTTCAACATTGGCATTTTATCACACCTCCTCATGAGCAGTACAGCTGTCATTTTTCACATCCTGCCCAAAACATGTTTCCGCCCATGTAGCGCACAATGGCGCAGTCGGTGTGCGAACTCAATGTATGGGACACATTAAGAAAATCACAGTGACACTGATCATGAGCAGAGGTCTTAAAATGTCTGTGTTGAAAATTTGGTGAAAAATTCCTAAAATGACTGTTTTCTGGTGTCTGTTGCACTGTTCCCTCATGCGGTCGTGAGTTTGGTCCTAATATTTCCACTCCAGATTTCAACATTGCCATTTACCACACCTCCTTATGAGCAGTACAGCTGTCATTTTTCACATCCTGCCCAAAACGTGTTTCTGCCCATGTAGCGCACAATGGCGCAGTCGGTGTGCAAACTCAATGTATGGGACACATTAACAAAATCACAGTGACACTGTTGATGAGCAGAGGTCTTAAAATGGCTATGTTGAAAATTTGGTGAAAAAAATCCTAAAAATGACTGTTTTACGACGTGCATTGCGCAGTTCCTAAGCACACTCGTAAGTTCGCAAATTTTCAATATTTGCACTCCAATGACTTCAAAATACCTAAACAGCACATAGAAGCAAGCAACATTCGGCATTGACAAATGCTTGTTTTGCTTGTAATGAACTGGCTTCTATTGGATGTATTTGTCACTTACTGTGCTCTTTATTGTTTGATTTTGTTTGCTTTTCCCCTCTATGTAATCCCCTCCCCCCAGAATGCTTCTGGAAACACACTGTTCACAGCTCATGTTGTCTTTCCTGGTGAAACTTTTCTAAATAAATAAATAACAAATAAAGACAAACACTGGTAAATGTCTTAATGCCTGCCTGCATGTTGTTTAAGAGAAATTGGCATGCTTAGTAAGTAAAGGAGGGTAATTAAAGACACGTTTCATTAATGAAATGGTTGTGCTTAGTTAGTGACTGGGTAAATTCATTCTTTTTTACAATTTGTTTACTAAGAAATGCCCATCTAACATGCAACATCTTAATACCAGTGACATTCTAATGTGTTCACTTTTACAATGTATTTACCCCGGATAGTTCAACTTAGATGTAACATCTCATTTTCAGTAACTTGCTGAGGGTCACACTAAATTTGGATGCAGCAGGGTTTAAACCAGTGATATCCTGGTTCAAAACAGTGCTCTAGTTATTAATCTGTACTTCCTGGGAGTGGGGGCTTTGGGAAAAGTTACTGGCTTTAAGCCATCTTTTGATTTAGTTGTTTAACAATTTATTTACCAAGAATGGCCTGGCTGACGTTCAGCATCTCTTTCCCAATCGGATCCTGCTTTTACTTACTGTATTTTTACAATGTATGTACCGAGGATAGTGCAGCTGAAATGCAACATCCCATTTCTAGTGGGGTCCTGCTTCTACCCATTTTTGCAGCTATGTGAACTCTAGCACTAGGTGATTAAGCAATTTGCCAGAGTTACTTAGTAAATATTTCAAATTTCTTACCAGGAGGGATTACACCTACTATTTCCCAGTTCCTAATAGCGCTATAACCACTATGCCACATGGCTTGTGGGGGTGGGGGTAGAGGGGAGTCCAGAAACAGAAAGCAACTGCTGAGAGTGGAGGGTAGACCAGAAATGGAAGGCAATTGCAGACAACATTTTATGCATCTGTTCTTATGCTGTATTTCCCCAGAATAGCCCAGCTGAGATACATCTCCTCATTTACAGTGGGACCCACTTCCAACCATTCCTGTAGGTAGGTAAGTGGAATGGAGCATTGAGGGGTTCAGTGAGTAGCTAAGGGCCAAACTGTGAGTATGTTTGAATTTGTGATCCCCAATTCTCTACAGTGCTTTAACATTAAAACACATGTTCACCACTGTTGGGTGGGGGATGGGAAAGAGCCCACATGTATGTGTAAGGTTGTTAGGGTTGAGTAGAGTTTTTAATGTTAAACCCCTAACGTTGACCTTAATAGCTTCACTCATATTCAACAGAATTGCAAGAAATTTTGTATGCAGTCTACGAGGCAAGGTCTCTTGACTTTGTGAGTTTCATGCCAGTTGGATGCCAGCATTCTGATAGGGTAAAAAAGAGGAAAAATCTTCTTTTCTGTCTTTTTCATTTCTCCTACAGCCCAGATGGTTTGGAATTTTGTTCTGAAATGTTCAGGGTAAAAAGGGCTTGCCCTAGAATGATGCCTTTTATTAATTTATGAAATAAAAATATAATCTATTTCTGAGTTATAAGGACATAATATTTTGGATCTGAGCATGCTTAGTAGGGTCTTACAGATAGGTGTTGGATATGACGAAAGAATTTCTGGCTCAAGAAAGAAGAATTTTCTTTTGTGAGTCAAATTTCTTCTTTTGTGATGAAAAAGATCATCTGTTGTATGGCAGCCATCTTGTTTCTGTTTTTTTTTTAACAAAAACATTTGAAACCCATAAAAATGATGCCCTGGAGAAAAAACAAACAAATGAATCTAGCTAAACAGGACACATTTAGTTCAATTCTGGAGTTTGTTTTTTTGAAAAATGGGCCCAAAATATGTTTTGGGACATTCCAAAAAATCCTTACCAAAGCTTCTTTTATGAGCCGCATTTCTTGTTTCATGACCATCATAAAATAAGATTTCTGTCCCAGGAAAGAAGAATCTTAGCTCATGAAAGAAGATGATGGGGCTTATTTTTTATAGTTCTTCTATGAGCTGACCTTTTTCTTTTGGGATCCACAGAAGAAATCATTAAAGAAGAATGCCAGCTTAGAAAAGAACTATGAAAAAAAACTAAGTCCCACCATCATCTTTCATGAGCCTAGATTCTTCTTTTGTGAATTCTTTTGTGACTCTTAGAAGAAGAAGATTGGGTTATGAAAGAAGAAGGGGGATTTTCGTGATGTCAAATGAAAGAACCATTGTTCATTTGAATGATCTCATAAATGAACTGTCCATGACTGGGGCATCCATCCATCCATCCATCTTTCTCTCTTCTCTCTCTCTCTCTCTCTCTCTCTCTCTCTCTTTCTTTCTTTCTTTCCCTCTTTCTTTCTTTTCTTGATAGGGATGGGCATCACTTCTTTCTCCCACCTCCCCTTCAGGTCTCCCTCCTTCACATGTTTATACTTGGAGTATGATACAGGCAGAAGGCAATGGCCCATGTTATCTGTCTCCTGCACTAGCAGGGGAAATGATAACCATAATCTGATAGCAGTTGTTTGTCTAGCTTATCCTTAAAGATAGGAAAAGTATTGGCCTTTGCTACCTTGCCTGGTAGATCATTTCACATTGGTGTAATCCTTTGTGTGAAAAAATACCTCCTATTCCTCAAAGGGAATGTTAATTTTAATTGGTACTTTTGATGTCTCAAGGTCCTGTCCCTACTATTAGTGTGTAGGCTCAAACTTTACATCAGGTTGCTGTCCCTGGATATTTTATACATTTGCAGTAGATTGCCTTTAAAACACCTCAGTTCTGAGGGGTATTACATTAGTCTGTGTAGTCTGGACTCAACAATTCATGTATCCCAATCCATCGTGTTTCATTTGTTAAGAATGTAGGTGGACTGGGGTGGCCACAAGTGATACAACTTTTTTTGCCCCTCCCTTCCATGTTTCCCCCCACCTTTCTTTAATATATGTGGCAGCACCAGGGTAAGCACCGCCTATGCTGCCAAACAGTATCCCAACACCAGAGAGCCCAGTCTTGGTGTCGGCTCAGTCTACCATGATAAAGAAAACTGTTGATCTTTTTTTTTTTTTTACACCTGAATAAAAGAAAATGGTGCACTGGTGATCTGCTCCCCAGCACCCCCACCATGACTGCCAATTAAGCACCCCCCACCCTTAGCGAATGTCACACTTCCTCTCACCTGATCATGTCTCATGACACTTTCAGCCACATTCCCAATATGAGAACAGTTGGATTTTCTTGAAATGTGAATCTGCAGCTTGAGTCATGCTGCTGGCTTCAATTGTAGCAGTGAGCAGCCGATCCCCTGGCCTGATTCCATCTGTATCATTCTGTCCATCTGTCTATCTGTCTGTATGTCTGTCTATCTATCTATCTATCTATCTATCTATCTATCTATCTATCTGTCTGTCTGCATGTCTGTCTGTCTATCTACCTATCTGTCTAGCTCCCACTTCTAATTGTTAGACAATAATAGCAAAGCTAGATGCCCACCCCAATACCACTCCATTTCACCTTCCTAGTCTCTAGGTAATCTCCCTGAAAGAAATAAGTGGTGGTAACAGGGTGCCCACTCCCCCGTACCACTGAAGATCATTCTGACACTAGGGTGTCCAATCCCCAGTATTGGCTTGAGTCACCCTAAAATAATGAAAACTGTCCCTCAATGATTTCTTTTTTTTTGGTTATACCTGAAATATAGAAAATGGTCCATTGGCTATCTGTGTTCATGAAGTGCAGCCATAAGAAGGCTATATTGAACATTTGGGGAAAAAGTATTAAAAAACAGCAATGTTATGAGCATATGTTTAAATGTCTCAATGCACACTCATAACTTTGGAAATGTCCACTATTTTAATGCCAAATTTTTAACATTGCCATTTTTCAACCCACATCATTAATGTCACAGCTGACATGTTTCAAATCCTGGCCAAAACATATTGCTTAACTTGTGGTGCAAAATGACATTTCAGCAGAAATGTGAAAATTGTCACCTATTGGGTTCCTGAGGTAGGTTCCTAAGAAGGCAATGTTGAAATTTTGGGGGTCAAATTATTAATAAAACAACAAAGTTGGAGATCACGTGATGCAGAGTGCTGAGTGGAAGCTCCTCCGTTAAGCTCCTGCCTCCTGATCATTAAATCATCTTTTTTAGATGTTTATATATTTCTTCATTTCCTCTGCTTTTGAATTCTACTGCTATCTAAGCATCTTGTGAGCCTGTTTTGTGAGTTTGATTGGCAGATGGAGGCTTATATGAAGAAAGCCCCAAAGAAACACCCCCCCCGCTACTCCCGAAAAGGCCCCAAAGAAATCCTGGACCTCGAGTGGGCCAGATAGGCCTGATCCTTTGAGTCAAGCTGGCGAACAAGAACCTTTAATGCTTAATAGGTTCTTAGAAGAGCTTAAACCCTTTCGTGAAGAGATGAAAGAAATGGCGATCGACCTGAAAACTCTCTCTAGAAAACTGGACGAAGTCTCGTTAACTGTTTCTGATAATACAGCTCTAATAGTCTCGTTGAAGAAAAGGCTAGAGAAACTTGATCCTGAATTAGTGTCTACGCAACAGAAGCTATCTCGTGTGGAGGCAAAACTCGAAGATTTGGAGGGCCATAGCCGCAGAAACAATGTTGTGATACTGGGGCTACCTGAGGGAGAAGAGGGCCAGCATGCTGTAGCATTCACACAGAAGCTGATGGAATGGGTTGCTGGCCCCTCTCCCTTCGGCCCAGTATACATCATAGAGCGAGCTCACAGGTCACTGCGACCGAAGCCTTCTCTGGATGCTCCCCCCATCCTATTATCTGCCGCTTTTTAAATTTCCTAGAGAGGCAGCACTTCTTGCAGAAAGTGAGAGCTTTACAAGAGGTTCGTTTGGAGAATACGAAACTGAGAATTGCACAAGATCTCCCTGGATCAGTTCGTTTGAAATGAAAAGCATTTCATCCCATCATATCTAAGATCATTGCCGAGGGTCTGAAATTCAGAATGGGATACCCGGCCAGGCTACAAGTCTTTGTAAATGGATCCTGGTTAAATTACGATGATCCTGAAGCTTCCCTTTCGAGCCTTAAAACCATGCTACTGGATCTATTCCGAGAGCCCTGAGTGGCCCTGTTCGTATGTTGAGGAGCTGCTTGGAGTTGCCTTATTGGAACTGTTATCTCTCTTCTTTTCTGAGGAGATAGCGTCGATGAGCTGTATTTGGAAGTTCTCGTTTTCTCATCTGGACTGTGTTAATCAGTGCATGGCCTACCTGCTAACAGCCTCTCAAGTCCTAACTTCATAAAGCTATCTCTTGCTCAGGGCAAAGACACTTGGGATCTCGGGGTTGGCTTAACTAGAAAAAGAGCTTTGTGTCCCAGTATACTTAGTTTTGTAAATTGTATAGAGGGGGGAAGTTTGTGTTATTAACTCTAGGACTAACGTTCACTTTACAGTTTGCTGGAAATGGGAGCGGTCTTGGGCTTTCTCAGTAATTCATATTTACCTGTCAGGATCGGGTTGCAGCCACAAGAGGGAGTATCATGCATATGTAATGTAATGTCATGTTGTTCTTAATTCGAGGAGTATCTCCTTTAGTTTTCTCACCAGTCCCGATTTCAGAACAGCAAATTTCCTCAAGGGGAATTCTTGTAACTAAGGGCTGGTATATTTCTGGGAAGAGTTGTTTTTTCAGTTTTATTTCTCTTGGGTTCATGATCTCAATGCTTTTCTCGATTTCTGTTCTCAGTTTGATGGGAAATGGCTATTCCCCTTCATTAGTTTTCCGATCTGGTTCTGGTTTGTGTAAAGATTTCTTATGGGGCAAGGTAACCCCTATTTTTCACTCAGGTTTTTGAAGTTACTTGGCACATTCATGAGTTTGGCAGTTTACTCTGCTCTCTCTTTCATTATCATGTTAATGCATATGCGTGCGCACGCATTGGAAGCCCAAGGCCGCTCTCTAGTTTTTTGGGTAAATTTAATGTCATTTGCATTCTTAAATATTTACTTCTGGATGTAAGTTGTACTGCCATTAGCAGGGGTGCATTATTGGGAGGCGGGAGAAGGAGGAAAGGACCCAGTACTGTGCTAAACATTGCTTGTGGCAGTGTGGGGGTTGGGTGGGGGGGTGGATCTGGGGTTTTGTTAGGTGGAAAGGGACGTTGAGGGGGAAGGGAATGGGTTAATTGTGGAGGGGTTGGGGAGGAGGGAGGGTTTTGCAGCAGTAACTTTTGGAGTATGGTTACATGCATTATGTATCCTGTGTGCGGGGCTGAACATACTAAGTCTAATAACTATTATCAGATGGCCAAAGAGGTGACTTTTGCTACTTGGAATGTTAATGGGATCAGGAAAAAATCCAAACAATATCAGGTTCTTAAACATTTAAGTTTATTACGTTCTCAGATAACTTTCCTACAGGAATCCCATTTATTAGAAGCTAAAGCTCTACAGTTAAGGAGGCAACAGGTGGGGCTGGTTTACGATGCTCAGGGTTCCACTAATAGTTGTGGGGTCATGCTTATTATCAATAGAGGCATTCCCTTTGTCTCTACACAGGTCATCAAAGACCCTGAGGGCAGGTTTATCCTAGTTAAAGGCACTCTCTGGTCAGTTCCACTTTTACTTGGTAGTATACAGTATATGGCCCTAATATGGATGATTCAGGGTTTTTTATGAGACTCATAACCATTATTCTTCCAATGCTTCCCATCAGGATTATTCTGGGAGGGCGACTTCAATCAAGTCATAGATTCTAATCTTGACAGGTCAGGTAGTGGACCGGTAGTGGTCTATCCGGGGCAGAGAGCTTTTAGGGACTTAGTAGACCAGTGCGGGCTCTATGATGTCTGGCGCGTGTTATATCCTGACTCTAGGGAGTTTACTTTCAGGTCAATGGCGTACGGCTCGCAGTCCCGCATTGATTACATATTTCTTTCTCAGGCTGTCTTACCCGGGGTTAAGACCTTCTCGATTCAACCTGGCCCTGTCTCCGATCATTCACTGGTGTTATGCAAATTGGCATTCATTAATTTACCTAATAGGGAAACCAGATGGAAACTTAATGAACAAATTCTTAAAGATGCTAAGTATTGCAACCTCATAAGGGAGCAAATTGAGTTCTTTTTTTTATCTAACCCTTTAGACAGTGCAAAGCCAGATATTTTATGGGGGACCTTCAAGGCTTACATGAGAGGGATCCTCATTAGTATGGCGGTGAGTAGGAAAAGGGCACAGGAGAAGGAACTATTATCATTACTGTCCCAAATTCTGTCACTTGAAGTTAATATTTCAGCTAGTGCCCCAGATGAAGACAAGGGGAAGCTCCTAGTGTTGAAGGACAGATATCTAGAGTTACTATGGGAAAAAGCAGAATTAGCCATTATTTGTACTAGGGCTAGTTACACTGATCAGGAAGAGAAGGCGGGGCACCTATTGGCATTGCGTATTAAACAACAACAATAATCTGCAAGATTCATCCCTTCAATTCAGGCAGTGGCAGACGGGTCTCTGAAAGTATTGCCTACCGAGATAGTACAAGAATTTGCCCTATATTATGAAAGATTGTACAGCGACATGGAGTACCCTCCCTGTCCTGGAAGTACGGAAAATTATCTGAAGGATTCCCATCTGCCCTTCCTTTCAAAGCAACACAAGGGTTTTTTGGTCACCCCTATATCACAGGAGGAAATTGCTGAGGTTATTAGTGGATTACCCATAGACAAAGTCCCAGGCCCTGACAGATTCTTCTCCCTATTTTACAAAGTTTTTTGGGATCTCTTACTACCAGTACTTTATCGCCTATTTCAATATATTTTAACCGGGGCAGAGGCAGATCCTCACCTTTTTGAGGCCTTGATTGTTCTTCTCCCTAAACCAGATAAAGACCCTGAGTTTGTTCAAAGTTAAAGACCTATATCCCCTCTAAACCAAGATATTAAAATTCTCTTGAAGATACTAGCCAATAGGTTAACTGTAGTTCTCCCTGAACTAATAGGTATGAACCAGGTAGGATTTATGAAGGGGTGCTCATCATCTGACCATTTGAGTACTCTATCTCATGTTTTCTCGGCTACCAGGGATGCCGAGTTTCATGCAGGACTGGTTTCCCTGGATGCCGAGAAGGCATTTGATCGTGTGAATTGGAATTTTTTGTTTCGACTTCTGGAAGCTTTCCAATTCCCTTCTGCATTTATATCCTGGATTGCTACATTATATAAAACTCCTACAGCAAGGATCTCTGGGAACGGGGCCTTTTCCAAACCTTTTCCACTCCATTCAGGGACCAGACAGGGTTGCCCCTTATCTCCTCTGTTATTTAATTTATATCTGGAACCTCTCATCCAAAACATTCTCAATAATGCCTCTATACAAGGCATTTGGTTTGGGCTCCATGAAATTAAGGTCACCGCATATGCGGATGACTTGCTGATACACCTGTCCCATCTGGTATCTTCTGTACCAGCTTTGTTGAGTGAAATAGTAAGATTTAGTGCCATGTCCAATTACAAACTGAATGCTAGCAAATCCTCATTCTTTCCATTAAACCATAAGGTATTCAAAAATGACATTAGTCCCTTAGGTCTATATTGGACTCCCAGGTCATTTAAATACTTGGGCATTAAACTATCCCGTAACCCCCTAACATGGTTTAAGGAAAATCTCGAATCTCTCTCACATTTTATAATTCACGACCTTGATAGGTGGTCCAGACTTCCCATTTCACTATGGTGCCGGATCAACATAATTAAGATGACTATATTCCCTAGAATTTTTTAACCTTTATCTCTTCTCAATACTTTTATGCCGTTACTCTGGTTTAAAAAGTTACACGGCATATTTACTAGATTTATTTGGGCCGACAAGTATCCTCGATTGGCCTATTATAAATTGGCAGCTCCAAAACTTGAGGGGGGTTTGCGGATTCCCCATCTGGCTATATATTATTGGGCCAGCCATTTAGCAAAATGTTTGAGATGGGTATCCCCCGGCCCAGAAAAAGAACAGTCCGTTTGGCTTAGGACTGAATTAGATGTATTTAGGTCTAAGAATCTGGACCCCCTAACCTTATTCTATCTTAAAATCTCCAAGGTGCGTATGGCTGAGGAATGCCCTATAGTAGTTACCTCATTAAAGGTATATGTACAATTATGTTCATTTTTGCATTATACCCCTCAGTTGGATTTATTTATTTAAGAGATTTACCAGGAAAGGCATACTGAGCAGAGTACCGCTCGATTCCAGATGCGCCCTGGGGGTAGGGAGTTACAAGAGTGCAGTAGTAAGACAAAAACAGTCGATACATAATGAGAAGATTATAACAGACAGTGGTACAGTAGAATGGGTGCAGTAAATAAGATGAAAAACAGTTCATACATAATGTGAAGATTATAGCAGACAGTGGTGTAGTAGAATGGAAGAATTACAACAATTACATAGTGGAAAAAATTGATTACATAAAATATGGGTAAGGCATGCATATAATACAGCAATGATAGCAGGTTCAGTAGCATATAGTAGCACTATGTGATGAATGCGAAAATGGAGCCCAGACTGGAGCAAGTAGCATGTTAGAATGGGTAGTGGTTGTGCGAGTGGCTGATAGACTGGGTAGGAGTTGTGCAGGGAAGTCAGCGATGGGGAAAGCATGAGCATTTGGTAGCGAAATGTGATTTGAGAAGGGCATTACGTTGGGGAGTACTTGTGGTGTGTCTGATGTCGGCTGCCAGTGAGTTCCATAACTTGGGCAGCCTGAAACTGAAGGCTACCTGACCTGATCGGGTGGATCTGTGAGGAATGTGCAGGAGCCTGGAGTCAGTGTTCCTGAGATCGTAGGTAGGTGGGGAGACGGCGGTTAGTGATGTTGATAGGTAGGAGGGGAGCGTATGAGACCAGAACTTAGCAGTAATTCTAGCACTGTGCAGCAATCGCTGGTTTTGGAGTGGGGGAGGTCAGGGGACTGGTATAGGTCGCAGGGGTGGGTATTGGGAGAACGGTCCAAGGCGAACCGGCAGAAGGAGTTGTATAGGGGGTCGAGCCTGGCTAAGGACATTTGGGGGGCGGCACCATAGATGACATCACCGTAGTCCAAAATTTGGAAGGATCATTTTTTGGACAATAGCTAGTCTGGTCGGTAGAGGGATGCAATACTTGTTACGATGGAGAGCTCCCAGCATGGGATGTAGTTTTTTGTGCAGTGCATCAACGTGCGCTGAGAAGTCAAGGTACTGATCTAGCCAGACGCAGAGATAGCGATATGTGGAGCAGGCCTCAAGCAGAGTTCTGTCCAAGGTATAGAATGTGGGTGCATCAGTAAGCCGGGTTAATTTGGCCTGGGAGCCGAAAGTGAGGGAGACAGTTTTATTTGAGTTTAGGAATAGTTGGTTCTCGAGGAACCAGCATTGGATGGAGTCAAAATCCTTCTGAAGGCATGCTGCCACTGCAGTTCTGGATGGGCCAGAGGCAAACAGCACCGTATCGTCCGCGTACATATGGATGGCAGTTTGTGTGCAGACAGCAGGCAAATCATTGAGGAAGATTGAGAAAAGCAGCGGACCAAGTACAGACCCTTGAGGTACACCAGTGGTGATGGGGAGGGGGTGGATACAGCCTTACTGATGCGGACTGATTGAGACCTATCTGATAGGTATGAGTGGAACCAGTTTTGTGCTTTTGGCCCAGTCTATCTGGATTTCCCCATCTTTCACCATTAACAAGAAGCAGATTCCCCATAAATGGTTGCCCCAATTGAGGGATGGGAAAGTGCTCTCTTTCGTGGATGAAGAGGGGCAATGGTTGTCAGTAGGAGATATTATTAGGAAATTTCTTATCCCGGCTCCCTCTCACTTCAAAGTTGTACAGTTAAAGCACTTACTTACAATAGCTATCGGTAATACCACCCCCAGACTGTCACAGCCCTGATACCTGAGGTTTCTTCACTTCTTGGATCATCAGGTGTCATATCTAAATTAAATCAGGTCTTGTTTTATAAAAGATATGGGGACTCTTTTGGACCCACGAGATTCTGGAACTCTATCCTTCCTCAGCATCATCTGGATTGGCAATCCTTGTGGAGATCCTGTCATCAATATGTTTCTCAAGACAGATTGCGTCTCATGCAATATCACATATTACATAACATGTATTGCACCCCTGTAAAATTAAAGAAATTTTTTTTTTTAATTCTAATATATGTACTAAGTGTTCGCGGGAAGAAGGAACACTTCTTCACATGTTCTGGTCCTGCCCTAAAATTTCCCTTTTATGGGATTCAATCAAGACTTCCCTGGATCCTTTATTGGGCCTTCAGGAGTATTTTACTCCTGATATTTGCCTTTTAAGGGACCTGTCTTCTATCAGAGTTAAAGTAAGAAGGGTTCATATTTCTATGATTGTCTTACCTGTCAAGAAGCTTATTTTACGTCACTGGAAAGACAAGTCCACCCCAACCTTTCAAGAATGGATGAATGAAATTCTTGCCAATCTACGTACAGAAAAAGCGATTGACAGTCTTCACAACAGATTGGCAGCATATACCAAAATATGGGATCCCCTTCACTCTCTAATTTCAATGGTTCAGTCTTAATCATGTCACAGTCTAAAATACCCTGCAGGTTCTCAGGTAATGAGCTTAGTATTTAGGGGATACATGGACTTGTTACTGCTGTAAGGGGAAGGATGGGAGGGTTAGGCAGTCATGTCTTTATAAGTGACTGTATTTACATCTCATTTTCATTGTAACTGCCTTTTATTGTGGAAAATGTACTAATAAAGTTTGAATTATAAAAAAAAAATAAAAAAACAACAAAGTTATAAAGGTATGCTGACATTTTTCTACAAATGTTCATAACTTTGGTAAGTTTTTGACATCCATGGCTGCACAGATGTGCAGGATCTGCAGGGACTTGCAGTTCCATAGGCAGATGGAGTCTTCTTTTGGTGCAGGGCCCAGACAGCCCTGGTATCTGCATCTGTTCATGAATGAGGATATGATTCCACTAATAAATATGTGGAGGATGGGGGTGTGGGGTGTGGGGGGTTTGGGGCTCATCCCTAACATTTCATTTCCTCACTTTTGTTGCATTAAACCTAACTGATGCATTAAATGCATTTTTTTGCCATGAATTTCCTTACTTTTTGAAAAAGTGCACTGTAACTGTGTACTGTAACTAGTAAATAAGTAATGAGAGTGGGGCCGTAGGACCCCACACTCCCACTTACACATAGCTACAGAGCCATACAGCAGCACTATAGGGCTCTTGTAACACTAATTTGCCAATATCTTTGGAACTGTAGCAGCTAGAAAAAAAATTAAAGTGTCATTGTAATTGTGACAAAGCACTGCTCACAGCATAAATTGACTGAATCCTTATCTTGCATTGTTTATGAGCTATGGGCACCGAAAAGTGCAATGGATGTAATAATGTTATCCTATGGGGAAAATCTCAACTTCTGTTATGGTTTGAAAAAATTTATTGTCAATTTGTTAAATGGAGAAAAGGTCCAATCAAGACTGAAATTTAGTTAACAGAAGCAGTCTCACAATACAATCTTTGTATGTGTGCAATCATTGCTCGTCATATATGTAAATGTGTAAGAATAATAAGAACTGTATAATATGGATTGGAGTAAGTATGTGATATTATAGGAAACTAATCAGGTGTTGTGTGTTTCTAGTGATGTTTCACTACTCACTACTCTTTATGTGAGTAAGTAGTTTCTGACATTCGACCTGGAATTCTAATCTTCAGGCTGAAGCTGTGGCGCTTCATTATATATTTACTATTGAATGTGAATACAGTTTGTAAAAAAAATGTAACTTTTTTAAAAATGGTTGTATGTTGTAATTATGTGTAGTGCATTACTTGTGTGGTATGTTAATAAGGAATGTCAGTAGGTTGTGAAGTGTGATTACACACATGATAGACAAGTGTTTTGTTGTAATTGTGTGACTGCTAATGTGGATGTTCCTGGGTGGGCGAAAACCATATGCTCACTGTCTAAGTAATACAATATACAAAAATGTTTGTTTGTGACATTTGATTAGTGTTATTTAATAATATGTCACTGACTAGGCGCAAATGGAAAATTCCCACCCAACCCCTCAATTAAGGCGATCATAAATATTGTCAGGAACAGGTATGCAGTGTGTTGTGATCATTAACAGTGTCTGATTTACAATTGTAAATATTTTTTACATACGTTAGAATTACTTATGTGACAAGTTGAAAAAATAGAATATTTTTACATGAACAAATGACATATTATTAATTCTTACATTGGTTTCTATGTAAATTCTTAACTTGTAAATACTAAAACTGTGCATGGAATGCAATTTTTAACAAACTTATGGTTATTTCAATGTAGTTAGTATACTGCTGAATAATATGTTAAACATTCAGTTGTACTTTAGTGTTACACTAGTATTTTTACTACATGTATCAAAGTAGTTATTAACAATGTGCACCTGAATACAAATCTTTATATTATGTACAAGTAATTGCAAACACATGTAAAAGTCAGTAAATGAGATTATGCAATTGGTTCTTATTTACAGTTGTGTAATTCAGCTTCTTGCATTATCAATAAAGGTAGTTATTTTTACATATGTACAATACTAGTATTACGCATGAAGGCGTGGTAATTCTACACTGTTGCATGGTGAGCGAATGATGTTCTCTATATGTCAAGAGTCAATAGACAAATTGAAGTGTTGATGGACAACTTGTGACAGAGTGGAATGTTTGATGAATGTTAGAAGTGTTGCTCAGTTATTTATGATAATAACTGAGAAGTTCTCTTTGTTTGGAAAGAGTAACAGCTTATAACTCATATAAATTTATTGTTATGTATGAGTTGATACATGGATGATTAAAGATTTGTACAGAGGAGGAGAGTAGTAAGTCCTCAGTTTTTAGATGTACAATCATTGATAGATATGTAATCATGGTTTCTCTAGTGATTGTGAATATTGTTGGCACCGATTGAAGCCACTACAACAATTTTCATGTAGTCACTGATCCACACAAGATCTTACATGTTGCAGTCTATGGAATGTCTCAATCAGAATTGCATTTTGTTGAAATTGTATGGTTTGTTTAGAGTCATTCATTATACAACATCGTAATGAGGTATGAATGTTTTTGGGACAAAGTAGTCATGTTTTAAATGCAACATGTTTTGTCCTATTCTTCTGAAATATGAAGGTTATCATAATTCTTCAATATTAGAAGATCAAATTGAAGTGTTGATAGACAACTTGTGACAGAGTGGAATGTTTGTTCAATGTTAGAAGTGCTGCTCAGTTATTTACGATGATAACTGAGAACTTCTCTTTGTTTGCAAAGAGTAACACTTTATAACTCATATAAATTTGTTGTTATGCATGAGTTGATATATGGATAATTAAAGATATGTAGAATACCATTTTGTTGAAATTGTATGGTTTATTTTGAGTTGTACATTATACAACATTGTAATGAGGCATGAATGTTTTTTGGACAAAGTAGTCATTTTTAAATGCAACATGTTTTGTCCTATTCTTCTGAAATATGAAGGTTGTCATAAATCTTCATTATTAGAAGATATGCATTTTTCAAGTGTCATGGCAGTCTCTGTTTAAAACTGCTTGTAGAGTCGTCACACTCTAACCATCCAGTTCTGCACCTTAGTAAGGAGGTGTAATGCCCAGAATGCATGGATTGACCATGGTGATAGATTATACTGTGAGTGTCAAACACTGATTGGTTGAAGACTCTTCTACTAGCTGTGTAATCTGTGATAGGAGTATCAACTCTGAGCCCGTTGAGGTCAAATCTGTGCAACATAAGCAACAGATATTGAGGTGAACTCCTGAGGCGTATGGACTGAGTGCATCTGCCTCCACACCTTCCACAGGCATGACTACATTCAGCATTGGTGAATAGCTGTCGAAATTTGACACTTTTGGTTTGAGGGACAAAGAGAGTAATCCACAACATGTCTTGTGTGGTTTCACGCTGTGAATTGCCACATGAAACACATACATATTTTGTAACATATGTCACTGTGAAGTACTGACGCATTGGGGTGCCATCTTCATCCAGGTTGTTTATGACAGCCATCATAAACTCAGTAGTGTCTTGCTATGTCTGCAGCAAGCGTACTATCATCATGATATGTAGCTAACACCTGTCATAGTGGTGTTAGTGACTGTACATTGTTAGAGTGGTCGAAGTCATGTTGATAATCTGCTTCCGGCGTTTGATAGGGGATTGTCTTGTGAAGCAGATATTGCCTGCACAAGCTGTGGCTTGTGTAGAAAAACTTGCATAGCTGAGTTAGCATAGCAGTTTACTGTACTGCTGTTGTCAAAGACTGGTACAGCAGCTACACCAACTGATTTCTGACGAATTGCTGGTTGTGAATGTTTACTTGAAGTTGTGGCCTTTGCTGAACTCTTTTTTGTTGAATCACTTTTGGAAGCTTGCTGCTGTTTGTTGCTACCTCTAGCTGTGACTGAATTGTGTGAGACAGACAGATATGTAGGCAGTGGTATTAAAGACATTTGTGGCTGATGTAGAGTATGTAACCTGTTGTACTCAAGAATACATCGCTTGTCAGCTCGTATTTTCTGAGGTGCTATAGTAATGATGTGCAATCCAGAAAGGCTACGTACACGTGAAAGTGCGACATAGCTCATGCCATCCTTGAAAATGTCTGTACCTATGTCTACCATTGCTGAATCCAAACTCAATCCCTGAGATTTGTGAATGGAGACAGCATATGCAACACATAATGGGAACTGTTTCCTGTTTATATAGACATCCTTAAAAACCTGGAATTTAACGCAGGTTCGATCTGTGTGTGTACAGAGTGTTCCATGTTGTCAAAGTGCCTCAATATATGTCTTCTGCACATTGTAGACAACGTCAGTGATGTTTCCCATAGCACCGTTTACCATACCTTGTTCTACATCTAGATTATGTTGCAGCATGATACGTGCATTCTTACAAACTGTGAGAACAGCTTCTAGGCCAGCTGTTCATGAAACATCTGACTTCAGTTCACTTAGTCGTTCAGTCATCTTTGCTACTAGCTTTTGACTAAGAATAGAGCCATCAACTGTATAAACTGCATGCAGAGTTAGAATCTCTTGGTTTTTCTCTCTGCAGCATTAGATTGTTGAATTCAGTGCATTTCTTTAGTCATGGCATAAGACACACTATGTGTCTGCCAGTAGAGTATATATCACTGAAGACATTACATGCTGTTTCTATGCATGCACTATGTACTGTGATTTTTCGATCATTTAACATACAGACATGTTCTGGTGATAGAGAACCTGTATGAGCTTCATCTAAAAGTGATTTGTAAGCTAGATCACCACTTTGGCGTATGTTCTCAGACAACTCAACATAGGTAAATAATTCCCATATGTTATAGCCTGCAATGCAACCGAGGATATTCTTAGCTTGCTTGGCAGTTAGAGTTGTAAATACATGCTCTGCATTGACTGGTGCAAGTTGTAAAAGGTCTCCCAACACAAGTATACTTTTGCCACCAAATGGCACTCCATCGTCAGTACCTAAGATCTGCTGTAGATGTAGATGAATACAGGCAAGCATGACATTGGAGACCATGCTGATTTCGTCAGTGATGAGTAACTGTATCTTTGTGAACATGGAATGGAGCTGAGATGCAACCTCGAATGACAGTTTACGATACTCTTCAGTTCTCCCATGTTCGACTGGCAACATAAAGAGACGGTGTAATGTTACTCCACCAATGTTGTATGCTGCTAGTCCTGTGGGAGCAGTTACAGCAACAGACATCGAAGAGCCTGTCACACTTCGTACTTCTGCAGTGATGGCTTCAATCAGGAAACTCTTTCCTGTGCCAGCTGAACCACTAACAAACATTAGTAGTGACTTGTAGTCAGTGCAGTCACATTGTTTTGTTTCATGTAGTATACCATGTTGGACAGCTTCAACTACTTGAGAGTGAACTGTTTGCTGCAGCTGATTTAGTCTTTCTCTTAAGTCAGCTGGGTTGACCATAGAGTGTGTGCCATGTTCCATGGCTGTCTCAATTTCTGACATTAACACTTCTGGGGCATTTAAGGGCAGAGGGTCACCTAGAACACCTTGTCCTTCTGGATCAAGGTTGTCTTATGAACTAACTCGAGTGTCTTCCTGAAGCTGCTTCTCTGCCTTCTCAAGCTGTTCTTTCTCAGCTTCTAGTGTTTGTATATATGTCTGTGAGTACTCAGTTTGGAAATTCTCATAAGTGAGATTGAACTGCTCTTTGAATGTGTCACAGTCACCTTTTAATTCAGACTCAGTCCTCCAGGGTCTAAATAGGAATAAAAGAGCAAAGTAGTAATGTTCTGTGCTCTCTGATGTGCCTAGATGCAGTTTTCAGTGATCTATAAGCCATGGCTTGTATCTCTTCATGAGACAGCCATCTAGTCCATTGACCTTGTAAATCTGGCGTGTTGAGTCAGGTGCTGCACCTGTCTTGTAGTCATACCACATAGCCACCTCAAAGAGACACATATCATTCATGTCATTGTGTCTACGTGGGTAGTATGTGTCTATCAGGTTATTCTTCAAGATAGGTTTTGAAGAAGGTGTATTGACAGCGAGCTCCTCAATTTCGGCATGAGGAATCAGTACACATTTCCGTTTCTCTTTGTAGTTTACACTGAGAAAACGTACAGCATCAGACTTCCCGTACAGATGTGTACCCATTAACCAGTCACTTGCAAGCTAGTCTGTTCATGTTTGGTTATGTACGAAGTGAAGTACCGAACCAGGGCCAGTGAGTTATCAGCCACAAACTGAACATCTATGTTTGCTTGCCACATTAGGAGAAGAGTTGGGTTGTGGTCATTAATGTACACCTCTTTTTCATCTCTGGGTAACTCGTATACCCTCTTGGTTGATTTTGCCTTCAAGTGGTGTCACATTGCTGAGAAAAGGTCATTCATGGCACCATTCTGACAAACTCATCTAGGAAATCCAAAGCGACATCGTGTGTACCAATTACATTTGTTCTTCACTACTCGTTGGCAATACTTTGCGCAAATATGTCGCTGGAACTTTTGTACCAACTTCCATAGTGTAGGAATGTCATACTTGTCTGGAATGTGACAAGTGATATATTTTTTGATGAATGATAGCACTTCTGCTGCTTCATGTTCACCAATGCGTGGAGCATCCTTGATCCACAATAACATATGGATATGAGGAGCACCTCGTGCTTGATATTCTGTCCTCCAAAAGTAATGTTCCACAATACCTAGAGAAGGATTGTCCTTTGACAAGATGAAAGTCAGAATGTCATGGAACCGCTTGTGAAAATGTCTTGTGACAGACACAGGATCAAGTGAACACATTTCTCCGACAGTCATTGATGAGATGCCTTCGACATCAGAGTTTGCCCACTTCAACAGTTCAATGAGTTCATCCCAGGCATATTCAGCACAACTAAGTGTGACAAACCATGTGGCTGCACCATACTCTCACAGCATTGTCATCACTTCAGAGTGTCTGCGATACCAATATTCTTTGGTGCCACGGAGACTTGAAAGTATGGAAGACAGATTCACTTGCACATTTTCATCTTTCTGCTTTAATTTCTCTAGAAATTGAGCAGCTGTTATTCCATCTAGTGGACTTGTTAGATGAATGGTATGTGCTATAGATGCAGACAGAATGCTAAGTTCACTCTCCCAGAGGAAATGGAACAGGTACTGTATGTTACTTCTGAATTTGCCATCTTTGCTGAGGACATGGCTAGTGCGGTACTCAGCACCCTGTACACGTACTTTTCTTTCATCTAGGCATCTGCCTGACCCTTTTGGAAATAGGTCTGGGAAACAGCGTGCTTCTAGTGTTGCCTCCCAAATGCTGACAGGGTTACCTTCCACCTGCTTCATTTGATAGAGATCAATGTTGTCTCCTAATGGATCTCTGCCATGTAGTGGGTAAATTGTGTACTGTTCATACACATTGTCACTTGTCTGTGTACTAACCTTCTCAATGATTGGCTTACTTTTTTCTAATAGATCATGTTGAACAGAGAGACTGGCCATCTGATCTATGTCAAGGTCTGTATAAAAGGGATTGTTACTCTTTAAATAAGCAAGAGCAAGCTTTACCTTTGCACATTGACAACATCTTGCCAGATGACCTTGGCCTTTGTAGGCACACCATTTACAATAATTACCAAGCTATTTTCAGTTGAGATTGCTTGAACATTTTCCTGTAGAGGAAGTGGTAGATACATCACAGAACCCTTTAGAGATCTAACAAGCTCTTTCTGTGGAATGTTCTGTGTCTTTGTGTTCAGACGTAGAATCGTTTTGAATGGTTTCATTATCTGAATTAGAATGCGTTCAAACATATTCAATGTTGAAATGTCACTTGGTGTAACATCTGTTTCCATGTTATTTAGCATTGACCTTGCTGGCAAAGTATTACACTTCACTTTTGAAAAACAGTGTTTGCATAGCACAATGGTGTCTTGTGAGTTAAAGTCAGATTTCAGCAGCAAGAATGCTGCCAGGCGGAACCACACGTCATTGTATGGTGACAAGGTTTCTAGGTTGACTGTGACTGTTTGTTTTGTGTAGCACAAACGGTTGCATGACACACATACAGAATCAAACTTCTGAGACTTTGCAACCTCAAACTTAGCAATTTCCTTCCCGTACTGTTTCAGAATGTAATTTTCTAACACTGAAACTGATTTTTCTACAGAAGTGTTACACTGAAAATTAGTAGTTTCTGGTACATAAGTAATGTGTTGCAGTTTTTTTAGGAAAGTGATGGCACCTTGCATGTCACCTGATTGCAATAAGTCACTTAAACAAGTGTACTGATGTACAGCTCGCTGTACTTCATATACTCTGTAGACAAAGTTTCGCATGCCTGTTTGATGCACTGCAAGCATGCGCATGTTGTGAAAAATACTATCACAAACACCACTATTGAGACATGCAAGTGAGTGACCCATGAGTCCAGTATGTGGCCGGATTTCACAATGGTCAATTTTTGTAAACAGTTTACGTCTGTCTTTGCGATCTGTTATTACAAATAGGTTTACAAAGTGTTCTACTTTTTCAAATGACAATTGCCTACGGTTGCAGGTATCATCACATGACCATGCCAGACAGTGCCGTTTATTGAAGACTGTGGTTGGATCACAGTGATCATCAGTATCCGATTGATTGTCATCAGAGATACTGAGGACATTTATTAGTTTTCCCGACTCATCAATACTGAACGTGTGTTCTTTTGTTAAGTAATGATAAGACTCTTCCCAGAAATATGCTTCTGAGTGCTGTGTGTGCAGCCACTGTCCTGTGAAAACATGACAGAAGTTGTCAACAGTCAAACAAGGATACTGTTGGAGCCTTTTTTTTATGGCATATACAAGTTTCCTGAATTGTTCAAGCACATGACACATCTTATGCCACAATCGCTGTAGTACAAACAGTGCTCTGTTGACAAATGTTCGTACTTTCAGACATAAATTCATCAGAGAAAAGTGACTCTTGCTCTTTTTGAGGGTGTGCCACAGCACAGCAGCAATAAGTCTTTCGATCTTAGCTTTACTTGCTATTGATGGAAAATACTTTCTCTTTTGAGTTGTAAATCAGAAGTTGTGAGTTTACGGCATTGTTTTGAGCGTTTCTTGATGGTTACACTCAAAATAGTTGTGTTTCATCTCAGAGATCTACACAACATTTGTGATGGCATACATTTTTTCTTTTCTGTTAGGGAATTTCGTTTGGTTGTGCAGTGACTTGATGTAGGGGTCACTGTTGCAGTAAAGGTCTGTCGATGTTCATTTTTTGGTGTGCCTTTACTGTTTTGTTTGTTGCCCTTATACAACAGTGCAGTACTATTATACTGCTCTCGTTTTGAGACACATCTACGTCTGTATTTAGTTGGCATATTTTGCTAGTATGGTTGACAGTGACAGTAAGCAATCTTAAAGAAGTATCAGGCACCTGTATGAGAGACAGAGAAAAAAAAAGTTTTAGAATAGGCTTTGGTAAATTTCTTATAACAGTGTGTATTGATAGAATTGTAAGTTAAGTATGTTTACAATTTGGTAAAACATAACTAAACAATAGTTTTTATGAATGTGCATTGCGCAGGTGCTATGTAATATCAGAAGTTTGTGCATTCTCAATATTTCTAGTCGACATTTGAAAGCTTTTTTTCCCATGTGTACTTATGATTAGGATAGGTGTAATTTGTTACATGTGGACGGAAATGTGTTTTCCACCATGTAGCATGTCATGTCATACTCAGTGTGCTAATTCACTATATGGTAGACCAAAAACTTTAGAGTGATAGTGTTCATTACCAAATCTGTTACAATTAGTATGTTTAGAATTAAAGGGAGAACATGGTACTATTACTGTTGTGTGACTGTGTCTACCACAGTTGCTAAGTATGCTTGTATGTTAACAAAATTCCAATATAGTTGCTGCATATTATCAACATTGTGTTTTAGTACAGCTGTGTATGACTATTGGAGCTGTTATTTTTGACAACATGCAAAAAAAGTTTTTCTGCACATGTACTATGCAATGGTGCAGTTGATTAACGAAATCACTGTATGGGGCACAGTTACAAAATTACAGTGCCAGTGTTTATGAGCAGATGACTTAAAATGAATATGTCGAAAAATTGGTGTGAGAATTCTGAAACATTTCTGATTTACAAGCTTGCACAGTGCAGTTCACATGTACACTTGTAAGTTTGTGTATTGTCATACTTTTCAGTTGAGAATTAACAATTTTGCTTTTAACACACAATCTTATCAATAGTACAGATTGCATTTCTCACATCTTGACAAAATTGTGTTTATGCTTATGTGCTGTGTTTTGGGTCAGTTGATGTGAGAAATGACTATATGGTACAAATGTATAAAAATCAGAGTGACACTGTTATGAGCAGAGGTCTTAAAATGGCTACGTTTACATTTGGGTGTGCAAATTACAACAAATAACTGTTTCACAAGTCTGCGTTGCACAGTTGTTATGCACGCTTGGAACATTTTAAATGTTAAATATCTGAAGTGTACTGAGTTTGAAGCAGCTACGCAGCACATAATGTGTTTATAATTCAAAATTGAGTTATTTTCCCATTAAATCTGAAATTGTGGCAATAAATAGACAGCCTTGGAAAACTGCTTTTGTGAGCACGAAAGTTTTGCAAAAAGTACTTTCGTGCATTCGAAAGTGTCACAAATTTTACTTTCATGCATTCGACAGTATGGCCAAAAATACTGTCGAACTTCGACACTTTCACAAATTTTACTGTCGTGCTATCGAAAGTGTCGCAAATGTACTTTCGTGCATTCGACAGTAAAATTTAGCTAACAGGGAGTGCAAAAACATTCATTATCAAATCAGAAAACAGTGTGTTTGAGTGACAGCTAGGTCTACCAATGTAATTTAAGATTTGTCAGGCCATTTCTGAGAACCAATCAGAGACGGACAACACTGAAGAAGAAGTGAACAGCAGCCATTTTCAATATTTCTGAAAGCAGTTTGAAACTGTAAGTACAGTCTATCTTCAAATGATTTTTATACTATTAAAAACTTATAACAACATGTAAATACTATTAATAAAAACGTTTTTATGTTGAATCTCATAATGTAACTTGTTACTGTTTAGCAGGCTATATTCTTAAGAGAAAATAGTTCAAAGTGAGAAATAATTTTTGTACTAACTTGTACAGATACAGCTGCAAATGGAGGTAGATAGGAAGGTGCATGTGGAGTTCTATGAGAAAATGGAACCAATCAGACTTGTTTCTGATGTTGTAATTGTTTAAAACTGCCTATGAAAAGGATGCATTTTCCCAGTTGTCAGTGGTTGCAGATTTTTGCAGGAACATAGGTTTAGTAATACTGAGTGCATCAGTTACATTGGCTAATGAAGCCAGAGCAGCAGGGAATGTTTTTTATTTGATTTGTGTGTTTTGTCTGAATCCACTGAAGCTAGCTTGAAATAAGGAGGGAAAATATCAATTTGATTTTCAGTGCTGTCTGGGCACTGCATGGTGAACATTGACTTTCTTTGTTGCTCTCTATACAGTTCTGAGTTTTAAAACTTAGAATGGCAGAAAATAAGCAAAAGGATTTTGTGGATAGTTGAAGCAGTTACATAAGATGAGCAGCTGAGTTTGCAGTTCATAGTAATTTGGGAGGACCTGCAGCTCCCCAATTGCTATGTAAGATGGTTTAGTCATGGTGGCACGAGATGGAACATCTTATGCCAACCATGCACAGACTTTGATAACTCACCTCCTCCTGACATACTGCTAATACATCTTGAGGCAATGATTTGGGCTCAAAACGCTGGGTAGATTTAGTTACAGAGGCAAATTGGACCTGCTTCTATTATGTCTATGTTGCCTGATATTATCATGTTTTCAGATATTACAGAGTGTAGAGTCTGCCAAACAGAACATCATATGTATCTGATTGACAGAGCTTGTAGAAAATAAATGTACAGATAACTGCTTTCTCGCATGCACATGGAATACATACTACGTCACCCGAAATAAAATACTGTAATGATTGGCTATTCCTACCAGATGGTGTACATTTCTCACATGCTGGCAATTGCCATTTTCTGGGAGAACTTCAAGATGGAATCCTCAAAGTCCTTTAAGATTGTCAGACTGTTCAAGGAAATATTACAGTATACACAAAGGTTCTTTTCAGAACCATATTAATGTGGTAAAAAAATAGATCAACTGCATGCATCACTCACATACATGCCACATATATGGGTTTGCTATATTAGGATAGTGGAGACACAGTAGTAATTTACCCTGCTGCTGTCAGTTCCAATGTATGATGTTGTTATGTCTCAACATTTAGCGATAAGGTATGACCAAGGTTACATTAACAGTCTGTTAATCACCCCTAGGGGTGTAATGTGGCACAAGGTGCAGGCGAGTGCCATAGCCCCTAGGGGTGCTGACTGTTAATACTACTCATGAGGTGCCTTATTGGGATTATAAAAATGTTTTCCAAAACAAAAGTGTTAAAAGTATCCTTTATGAATGTTTTCCTCATTTAGAGGGAGATTTTTAATAAAATAGTTCTTACAGCAGCAGTTTAAGAATTATGGTTTAAAATCAGAATGCATCGTTCCACACATTCAGCTGTGCTAGAGGATGGAATGCTGACAGGAAGAATCAATGTGCCATGGTGATCAGGCTGTACATGACAGTATAACATGGATTGATGTAAGGTTGTTGGAATCCTAAGAGCCAATCAGATTGCAGGATTTATGAGAGCCTTTTTATAATTGTATATAGTTTGAGTATGTTAAATGAGTGTAGCATTTACAGTGGTCCTACAGTGTTGTAGTTGTCACAGTATGGTATGTGTGAAACAACAATAAAACGCAGTGGTGCTGTTCAATGTATACATTTCTTTACTGGTATGTCATGAAATAGAGTTGTTTTGAATGTAGCAGATATGGGTAGTGATTAGTATATAGGCTACTATGAATGCATAACAGAATTATCATACTATTTAACTTTCAATCGGTTTGTTAGCCATCTTCACATTTATTAATTGTATTTCTAGGTGTGTGCACAGTTCTGCAATGTGTGGTTCATCTGTGTTTAACATCAGTTTAATATGCTGTGTGAACACTTCAGTGTAGTAGACATGGATATGTGGTGGTGTGTCCAATCTCATGTTCGATGCAGTAGCTCCCCCCCTGAGACTACTGGATGACATGGTGGTGGCACACCATAGTGTAGCAGCAGTTGTTGTTACTGTTGAGGTGTGAAACCTTTCTTGGCCCTGTATAATGCTACGAGGTGAGTTTCTGCTATGTTGAAGGACATGTGGTCTTTAATTTAATAAGTATTATATGGAATTCGTTTAAGAAATGATTCATATTGTTAGATGATACTAATGTGGATATTTCTTTCTGTTTGTATTTCAGAACTAGACAATCATAAAATCTAATAATGAGGCAGTGGACCTTGCGAGAGGTGTGTACTGCTTGAGGCAGTCCAGGCTAGAGGTAATGAAGGTGTTGATGAGGAGTATGAACCGGAAACTGGATTTGATGTGGAGGCCATAAATAGCTATTTGCACATAGTTTTAAAGTTAAAAATAAGACTATTGTGCAGCTAAAGTGGAAGTGGAAGCTGTTGCGCCAATGTTTTGTTTAAAGAACAGTGAGGATACCGGACAATGATACGTGCTGGTACTACCTACATATGGGCTTTGGGAAGCTACTGGCAAAACCAGCTGCTGAGGGCACCACTCTCACCATAAGTAAATCAGCACAACTTTTCATAATGGATGTGCATGTATTCAGAATTTAAGAATAATTGTATACTGCATGATTAAGCAATAAGACACGAGCAGGAATTATGTTAATGTTGTGCAAATCACCGTTTAGTGGTGTAATGTGGCATGAGCACAGCCGAGGTGCTACATGCCCCACATGATTAGGTGACCATTAATATAAAAACTGAGACTGCCTTCTAGGTATTATCATACCAATATTTTGTTAATAGTGAAACATTGTTTGCCTGTGATTAGTCTCCAGATATATGTTAATCAAAGATTGACATACAGCTAATAACATGTTTGCTACCAATCAGAAAGCTGTATTTCTCACACCTTTTAAAATACTTAATACTATATGAAGGATTTACTATGAAACATGTACTTGAATTCTTCCATTTATTTACTGTGCTATTGTTCAGTCACAAACCAAAACTTGCTAAGATAGCCATACCAGAAATACTACATTTATAGATATCACTTGCTTATACTATGATATGTTGGTAGAGAACAATTGTAACTTTTAGTTATTGTGATGTATTGGTATTAAACTTATAAAACTCTGTAATACTGTGTATTAGAAAATGGACTGTGAAATTACCTGGCTCTGATTGGTTGATACCCCTGGCAAGGTGGGCATCTATCAGACAACAGAGCCCGGGTAAAAAAAAGTGCCAGTCCATCCGACCTAATTATGTTTGGGTATCACTATACCAATGGAATGTTCAATTTTAAGCAGACACCATTTTCATTCTCTCGCTTAGCGAGAGACGATACACAACTCTGTTCTTCTAACCACCTGCCAGCCCGCATCTGTACAATCCCCAAAAATATGTCTTGTGACTGAGAAGTGCAGCGAGTCAGAGAATGAAGCACATTTTTAAAACATTATGAGTTAGCGCTACACTGAACTTAGTTAATTCTGAGGGCTACTCGATCCCTCCTCATCCACCCTCACAGACTGTTCATTAAATGCTGCAAGCTGGTAGTGTGTCTTGGGAGAAAACAGAAGTAAATAACGGCTGTATAAGTCTGCATTTGCGGTTCTTGTCACAGTGAGACCTCCCCTTACCAGCTCACTTTAAGTGTCAAACTTTGAAGTACAGCTAGTTGCCGCATAAAGAGTATGAAAATTCAAGCTGTCTTCCTTTTTTTTAAACAGCAATGCCACAGTACAAGACACAAAACGCTTGCTTGATCACTGTCCAATGTAGTTGATTCTCTGTTTCTACCCTCCACCTCCATCTCAGTCTGTATTTTTTAGAAAGTACTATTCAACATCTGTCAGCGTAGACTAAAATATTACTGGTTCCTACCAGTCCACAAACGTCTCTGGCAGCTGATCGCTGTGGATGTCCCGCTCTCTCTGACATTCTGGTCTGATTGAATTGGCACTCATTTAGCACTGACTGAGCAAATGCATTAAAAAATGAACAATGAGCTCAACTTTATTTGAAAATTTAAAAAGAAGTCGACGTTCAACGTAAGTGGTGCATGTATGTGGGGGTGGGGAGGATAACCGTGACAACCAGCTAAAAAGGCACATCTACAGTGGCATCAGTAGTACAAAATGAAAGATCACGAGTAAGTAACCATGACGCTATCACTCTACCGTTAAGCTTTCCCTCCCACCTCCAGACAGTGCAACTCACCTGACCATTCTGTGACTAAAACAGCAGCCGGTCTCAAACTGCTTCTTTTACCGGTAGTGGGCTGGAGAGGTAAAAAAAAAAAAAACATTACGAAAGTCAGGTAAACAGGTGGCATTCTCATCATGCCCCCGCTCTGTTTGTGACAGCCATGCAGTCAGAGAGGATTGTACAAAGATCAAGATATATATGAAGGTACATGATATTTTTTAAAACATTGCCATTGTCCAACTCAGAATGAATAATTTTTTTTTACTTTTATTAGGTATACAAATACATCAGGGACTGTCACAATAAAAAACAACACTGTAATTCAGTAGGAGGAACTATTATATTACAAAATAGAGTTTTTACATGTAAACAATTATTTTTAAAACATACTGTACAAATAAAAGTGACCCATTTTCTAAAGCAATAATACCCTTCAGGGTGAAGTGGTGATAGACGATACACCTTCCAGGACCTATAAGGCCCTTCACTTGTGGCGTTAGGCCTCATTACACCCCTGGCTGATGCGGCATAGACCAATACCGCCCACCCTGTCAGGTATTAGTGCTTACATAAACCACCCCTCTCCTCATGAACATATCCCTGGTGGTCCAGTGGACCGAAATGCCCGCTCACAGGCAGTAAGTGTAATAAACCCACCCCTCCTCCCGAGCATATACCTAGTGGTCCAGTGGACCGAAATGCCCGATAAGGCGAAGACATGTACAAATGTACATATCAATACTATTTGCTGCTCCACCATATAGACTATGTGAATAATGGTGTGCTGCCCCCACAACAAAATACAATTGTTATTGGAATATGTGACCGTGTCTTTCGTGGTCTGTATAATCTGAAGCAATGTTGTATATATGTAAATGGCTGATTTACTGTTGTGCAGGATTTTCAAAACTGTACTGTGATTCACATCTAATACTTACATTTTTTTGTGTTTGCTTTATGCTAGAACATTGGAGGTCTCCCCGCTTCTCAGGGTGATACCAGCACAGACTGAAGCTGTGGAGGGTGGTCAGTCGGACACTAAGCGTCATTGTGAGTTCAGCTCCGGCGGTAAAGTTTATTATTACAAATCTGTAATGGTGTTTACAAATAAGAAACAAGGTTTCTTCTGACACAAGGTGGGATATTAAAACTGCGCCATTCATCCAGTGAGCCATGAGCCCGCGTAAAATAGTTGTGCAGTTGTGCAGGAGTTGCTATTGAGCAACTCCTTTGAATATCACCGCAGCCCTTCACTAACGGCGCGGTGGAACTTGCGCGCGGAAGTTGACAGGTGGGCATTCAACGCGGTGGCTGAAATCGCCATATTATAAACTAACATTATTCAAAAGAATGACATGCAAATGGGGCAATATTCATGCAAGGTGCAGAGGCATTTGCATCTGATAATGGCATTGTTGCATGCACGCAGCATGTAGAATTACCGATCCCAGGGACTTGGTACACCAACACAGAAAGGCTGCAGCTGTCAGGAACAATACTCCCTGCACCATGATGGTGGACAAAACAGTGAATACCCCACCAACCCTCACTATGGGCTGAATTGGGCATGGTTCAATTCCCCCACAGCCCGATCGCGGGCAAAGGCAGCACCCCAGACATATCCCTGGTGGTCAGTGAACGAACCCCATCATGGGCGGTAAGTTAAATAACCCTCCCTCCTCCCGAACATATCCTGCTGGTACAGTGGACAAAAGCCCAATCTCAGGTAGTAAGTTTATGCTCCCCATAGAACATAGCCCGGTGGCTGCTGTGCCACCCACCCCACCTGCTAAGTCCCACCCGCTCCACCCGCCAGCGGCCCGGTGAGCAGCATCCCACCCGCCTGCCGCGCGCATGCTGACTGACTGCAGTGGGGCTGCATGCGCATTGGTGTGAGAAGAGCCAATGGGCATACAGCCTACTAATCAAACTGTGTTTTCATACTTTACAATATGATGCTGTGGTTGCTGTGTGAAATCACTTTTGGGTACAGTGTGAGGACATAACAGTGAGACTGTATGTGAGAATGGATGGTAATATGTCTTTTAAAACAATTGTTGTGAGATGAGTATTACATTATATGATTGCAATCAGGTATAGATATTTCCATGCACTGTATTGTAGGTTTGAAAATGTTGTGTGTTTATATACAAAATGTTTAACAGTGTAATATATTTGTTCACCTCTAAAGTACTGTACAGCTGTTTTTCTTCACAGCAGTATGAAAAACATCTTTTTCGGCCCTGCTATATCAACAGCCAGAGGACCGCTAATGTCTGTCAGCTTTTGCAGGCTGCAAGTGCTTTCTCGCATCAGTAATAAACTCATTACTATTACACTATCAATGTTAATGATAGTAAATCAATAATTCTAATTGAGTATTGTTAATTTATATTATAGAATGTTACTGTGTGGACTGCTGTGCTTTACTGGGAGGAGAGGGTAGAAGGAGACAGCAGACACACAATAACATTACAATGGATTGTTTCTCTATTCACTGTGCCTGACCATTGAGAAATCAATTTAAAAAATTTTTAAGACTTTTGTAAAAATGTTTTTTATTACTACCAACAAGATATTGTATAATAGCAATACTGTACTTGGGGTGTGTGTTGTGCTGATAATGTTACTTTTGGGGTGATTAGTTGCACTTGGCCTGTGCCCTCTTGTCTAATTACCCCAGGCGCGATGTTATCCCAGCACAATACTTACCCTGGAGTGCATTATTGCTTAAATGTCAGATACTACATTGAAGAACCTTATTAGTGCTGTGCCACATTGTTTTGAAGATTTTTACCCTGTGGCAGTGCAAAAGCACAGTGATCTAGATATTATGGGCATCCAACGGTACAGCAATGAATAAAATGTGTTTGTTTTGACTAGATTTTCCCATACTGCAGTTTAAGTTTTAGGTTACTTGTCTGAATGTCTTATGGTTATGCTATCTAGAAATCTGTCATTTATGTTCTTTATGTACTTGAAGATCTCTGGCATGCTTGTGGAGTGCATGTCATTTCAGTGACAATTATTTAACTGGTGGCGTGTTGAGGGGCTGAAATACGGCTGAAAAGCTGTTTGCTTTCAAACTATCATTAAAGTGATTATTATCGCACACATAGAAGTATATTATGATAGTGTTAATGTCAAGGTAGTTTTTTTTTATTGCAGAGATGACTAGACATTATAGGCAGACATGGTGAAGTAAAAATTCTCACACTTGATGAGGATCTATTTCAATTCTATGATATAATAGTGTTGATAATGCAAAAGTATGTACATACTGAATATTTATGACTACTGAAAAAATATAAGAGTAGCATTGTAAGACACATCTAACTAAACATTTTTTATGTTGTAAGCTCATTAGATTACAGTATATAGATAATAAAGTATGACAGAGAGAGAAATAACATAGCTAAATAGTTTAGCATCATAGTTAAAACTATTATCATAACTTTGAAATGAATGCATTTATGATATTGCAGTAGCTAAGAAATATTTGAAGTTAAATATTTGAAAGTCATAACTGTTTAATTTGTGTTGTATATTCATCATTACTTTTTTAAATCTTTGTAGGGCGCCGGCGACTTCGAAAATGCACAGCCCACTGCCGCTGCTACAGACGGCTCGCGTGCAAGTTTGACAGTCTGCGTGAGCAAAACACTGTGATCCTTGAGAAGCTGGACAGAATGTAGTCTCTCTTGGATGCGGACTGTCAACCTCGTGCTCGAGCCAGTTGTAGCAGAGGCTGACGGTGCTGTGGCCAGTAGCAGTGCTTCACCTCCACCAGCACCATCTGTTCCTGCAGCTTCCCTGGGCCAAACTGACCACCCTTCATAGTTGTCCAGTATCTCCTCTGGAGGGCGCAACAGCTTCCACTTCCTTTGTGTCTCCATATCGAATCCAGTTTCCAGCCTGGATTGTCTCAAGCAGTGCATACACCTCTCACAAGTGTTGCACAAAACTTAAAAAAAAAATCTACAATTTTTGTATATTTTTTTATTTATGTAAAGAAAAATTTATTTTTAATAAATATTTATTTTGTGTATGAGGCAATACACACTTTAATAAGTGTTTTTTTTTGGGTGTACATATTATGTTTGTAAATATATATTTTTGTATTGTTAATAAAAAGGAAAATATTTTTGTTTCTCATTTTTTATATCTAAAATATTTTTATAGTAAAAAAAAGTGAAATTATACTCTCTTGTGTTTGGTGTGTTATTGTGTACTGGAGATGTTGCTTGAAAATAGTTTTAACAAGATTTATACAACTGTGATTTTCTCATTTGCTGAAAGATCATACCACACTATTGTGGTATTGCAGTTGGGATTCTCCATATAAGTAACTTAGATGTGAGACAATGCTACCTTTCACTATTTATGGCACACTGTTGTTGTTTTATACACCTAGTGCTACAGAATGTGTGTATGTGTAGCATGATGAAGATGAGTATGTACTTGCTAGTACAACAGTGAAATGTCTGTGTTGGCATACTTATAACAAAGTTATGTATTCAGTACCAGCAAACCTCTTCTACCTCTCTTTACATGATTGGTGCTACCACCTCAGTTGGTAGTACAAGCAATGTCTATCAAATGTCAAGCTACTACAGTAACATATCCGTTAGTTTAGTAGCTGTACTAATGGTGTCCATGTCATGTCATATAGTCTTTTACTTATGTACATCTTTTCTTTACATATGTGCTCACAAAGAAAAAGAGTAAGACAGTCTTACATAAAAAATATTACGTGGAATAACAATGACAAATTGCAATTTATAAAGTTATAAAAACAATATGATTCACAGTGAACTGCTGTTACTGTTAATAACTAGTAAATGCAACTACAAGAGTTGAAGTATTCCTGATATTGGAACATTTTTATGTATGTGCAGTATTCTTACAACTATAAATCATGTACTATAGTGAGTAATAGTTCTTAAAAGACAGGATATTCATGGCAAAAACTCTGTTTAATGCATTAGTCTGGTTGTTCCACAGTGACAAAAGTGAGGAAATTCCTGTTAGGGTTGAAAACTCTAACTGAATTCACCCCCAGCACCACACACACACACACATTCAAGTATGGGGAGGACCAAGTCAACACAACCAATGACAGACATCCAGCAGCAGGTGACAGAAATAACAAACAATTGTCTAAATGTACCACGAGACATCCCCACCCACCTGACCAGGTACTGCATCTCAGTGGAGATCAACAGCAAAACTAAGGCCATGTACACCAAACGCACACATCCCTGATTGCAGCTGCACAACGCTACACACTTAGTAGTTGCATGGCTCACTCTAACCGATGCCCACACCACACCACAACTGGTACTGTGCCGTTAGTCAATATAAATGCTGAAGGTGCATGGATGACAGTTGAGAAAGGTTTTAACACTAGTGAGTATACATTAATTAAGAGAAGTACATAAATTAACTACAAGACACTAGCATGCTCAAGATAAAAGTTGTGTTACATTTAGTAGGTGATTTTACATAGTAGTACATTTACTGCAATGGTTTACTCAAGATAGAGGGCTGATGTAAACATATGGAAAAGCATTGCTGTTCAACGCTGTGAAATTCATACTGCCAGTATCAGATGCATTCTTACTGATGAGCGTGTACTGCTGATGTACATACAGACCTTCAGTGTGTTTCAATACTAAAGATGCAGTAAGTATTCTTTGTAAGAAACAGTGTAATTGCATGGATCATGCCAAGTAACTTCTAAATATCATAGCACTACTGAGCCAACAATGATTTACCTGTACTTAGATATGTATATAGATAGATTTTTCTGTAGGCACTTACTGAGTATGTTGTACCTGATAAAGACAATCTCATTGCATCTGTGATGACTAACTTATTCAAATAGTAATACATTTACTATTGTTGCAATGAGTGATCTATGCCACTTATAGACACAGTGTAATTTTTTTTAACAGTTGTTTCATACTCAGGCTGTATGCCTAGTGTTTGGGTTTGCCACACTTCTGTCACTGATGCTAGCAAAGTGAAAACTATGTTAATTGTGGTACAACAGGAATCAAGTAGGTATGGTGTGATATTAACAGAATGTCTTTAATATTGATTTAACTCACAATGGGGTAAATGTACTAGGACAGCAGGGTTATTCTCATCACTGACTCTGTCAGTTATAGTCACACCAAGGTTTCGGCTGACTGTAATGACTGGTTACACTGTTCATCTTCATGAGTTCATTTCACAGCCATTCTCCAGTAACTAGACAGTGTATGGTGTAACTGGGTGGGACACTGTGTTGCAAAGCTGCTGCAGTGCCTAGCAGAGGGACAGTATCTACTCATAAAGAAAATTAAGCAATAAGGCATGACCAACAGTTATGTTAAACAGTCTGTTAATCACCCTGTAGGGGTTTAATGTTGAATGAGGCACATGTGGGGAGTAGTGCAATGTAATGGCTGTGGGGCAGCAGTCGTCTGAGAGTCCTTCTGGAGGCTGAGATGCTGCCTGTTTGCAGACAACTCTCTGCCCTGAGGGAGGAGGTTGCCCATCTTCAGGCCACACTGGGCAGTAGTAAGGGACCCCCCCATCCAGGAAGCACCAGAGCCACCACCACTACCTCAGAGGTTGCGAAGAAAGCACAGCAGTTGGACCACAGTGGGCTCAGAGAGGTGAGGGTGGTGGAACAGAGGCACACCCAGTCAATTGTACCATTCCACAAGCCATACACCATTCTGATGGAGTATAGTTCCCCTATGGATGCATCCACAGAGGAGACTAAGGAGGGTGTGGACAATTGTCACAAGGGAGCCCCACAGGTAGGAGGCAGAGGGTGCCACAGGAAAGGAGGCAGCTCCTGGTGGGGGACTCAATCATTAGGGGATAGAACTGGGGGGAGCAGGGAAAACTGAAGTAAGGCACCTGTCTGGTGCCATGACTTGGAGGGACAGGAAGCGCATCTTCAGGATCATGAGAACAGCTGCACAGGAGACTGATCTGGACATTGTTGTCCACCTAGGGACAAATGACTTGACTCAACATGAGATTAGAGCAGTGCAGGATGAGTTTGTGGAGTTGGGAAGGGGTCTAAGGCAAGTAGCACACACAGTATCCTTCTCAGAGGTGCTGCCTGACTATGGCAAGGGTGAGGTGAGGATACTTCACACCATTCAATTCAATGGATGGTTAAAAAAATGGTGCAGAGCACAGGGGTTTGGTTTCATTGGGGACTGGGGTTCCATCTGGAGGGATACCAGCCTATACTGGCAAGATGGTCTGCATCTGTCCAGGAAGTGAACAAGTCTTCTGAGCAATCAGTTTAAATGCTTCATTGGCAGCTTTTAAACTAGTCAAGGGAGGCACTGATAAGCAAGAATTCCCATCCTTCCCTACAAACAGGGTACTAAATGAGGGAAAGACCAAGGTACAAAGGTCAGTAGGGAGCAGGACAGGGTTAAATGGAGAAATCAAAGTCAATGAGGACAGGGATAGTGCTACAAGAGGTAAAGCCATCAAAAAATGGAGAGCAATGAGTACTAATGCTCATAGTCTGGCTAACAAGCTTCCTGAATTAGTGGCCTTGATTCAGGAGGAACATCTGGATATCATGGCAGTCACAGAAACATGGTACACACAGAATCATGACTGGGATGTAAACATACCAGGATACACTATCTACAGGAGGACATGGAGGGTAAAAGAGGAGGAGGAGGAGGAGGAATAGCTCTTTACATAAGGGAAGAAATCAAAGCTACAGAACAAATGGGTAAACAGGGAGGAGAGGAAGCACTGTGGGTCAATTTGGAGACAGGCATGGCACCTCAATCTGCACAGGGGTTGTATACAGACCTCCATCTCAGGGAAGGACATGGACAAGGAAATGATAGGAAGTATCCTTAGGAATGGCAGAAAAGGAGATATTGCTGATGGGGGATCTGAATATGCCAGATGTTAATTGGATTACACTTGCAGCAGCCACTTCTAAGAGTGGGGTCATTCTAGATGCCCTACAGTAGGCATGCCATAGACAACTAGTATTGGAACCCACTCAAGAGGGAACAATCTTAGATCTGGTACTCTCAAATGGGGATGACGAGAGGATCACAGACTTAGAAGTGGGTAGCCATCTGGGAACTAGCAACCATCAAACAGTATGGTTCACAATAAACACAGCAGTGAGTCAAGTCAACAAAGGCAAATGTACTGACTTCAGGAGGGCTGACTTTGCTAAATGGGTGAGTGCCTAAGGAATGCACTAGCAAATGAGCAGGAAGGAGGGATGGAAGAACAATGGGGAATAATCAAAACTGCCATCACAGAGGCAACAGACCTTTGTGTGAAGCAAATAAACAAAACAAAACGATGTAAGAAACCACTATGATTCTCACAGGAGGTGGCAGGAAAGGTTAGGGAGAAAAAGAAAGCATTCAGGAAGTACAAGGAATCACAGAAGGAGCAGGACAGAGAATTGTATCAGTTAAAGCAAAAGGAAGCTGGAAAGACAGTCAGAACAGCAAAGGCCCAAACCGAGGAAAAGATAGCCAACACAGTTAAGAAGGGGATAAAACTTTTATAGGTACATCAGGGAGTGAAGGAAGACCAAGGGAAGGATAGTGAGGCTTAATAAAGGGAGGGTGGGCAGAGGGTGACTGTGAAAAGGCAGAGATACTAAACAAATATTTTTGCTCAGTATTCACAAATGAAGAGGGGAGTAAATTTAAACCAAACAATAGAAACACTTGGATACAGAAGTTGATATCAGCCCATTTACAGAAGAAAGGGTACTGAAAGAACTCTTAAAACTGAAGGTGGACAAAGCAATGGGGCCTGATGGGATTCATCCCAGAATTCTAAAAGAATGAAGGGTAGAACTAGTGACACCACTGACTACCCTTTTTTAACAAATCATGGGAGGATGGGGTGGTACCTGAGGACTGGAGGAGGGCAGATGTGATTCCCCTTCACAAAAGTGGGAGCAGGGCAGAAGCAGGCAACTACAGACCTGTTAGTTTAACCTCAGTGGTAAGGAAAATGATGGAATCACTTCTGAAGGAAAGAATTGTCGACTACCTAGAGGCCAGAGGGTCACAGGACCCAAGGCAGCATTGATTCACAGTGGGAAGGTCATGTCAGATGAATCTAATTGATTTCTTTGGCTGGGTGACCAAAGTAGTAGATCAGGGAGGGGCGGTGGACATTGCCTACCTAGACTTTAGCAAGGCATTTGACGCAGTCCCACACAAAAGATTAATATACAAGTTAGCCAGCCTGGGAGTGGGTCCCAAGATGGTAACCTGGGTAAAGAATTGGCTGGAGAACAGGACACAGAGGGTAATAGTAAATGGAGTCCACTCTGAAGAAAGGGGAGTTACTAGTGGGGTACCGCATGGTTCAGTACTGGACGGTCATCTTCAATGTCTTTATAAGCGACATTGCAGAGGGACTAGAAGGAAAAGTATGTCTCTTTACAGATGACACAAAGATCTGCAACAGAGTTAATACACAAGGTGGGGTGGAAAGGATGAGAAGGGACTTGGCAAGGTTGGAGGAATGGTCAAATGTATGGCAGCTTAGATTCAATGCTAAGAAGTGCAAGGTAATGCACCTGGGAAACAAAAACCCAGGGGAAGAGTACGCAGTGGGGGTGATTTACAAACAACAACAAAAATGAAAATGGACCTGGGGGTAGTCATATCAGATGACCTAATGGTGGGCAAGTAATGTGAGTGGGCAGTAAGGAGGGCTGGGGGGATACTGGGATGCATAGGGATAGGCATCACCAGAAGAAAACAACAAGTTGTTATCCCTCTGTACAGACAGTTGGTGAGACCCCATCTGAGAGCATTGTATGCAATTCTGGAGACCCAGTCTCCACAAAGACATAAACAGGATGGAGGCAGTCCAGAACAGGGCAACTAAATGGTGCAGGGTATGCACCAGAAGACATATGAAGAGAGACTTAAGGAGCTTAATATGTATAGCCTCGAGGAAAGGGGGGACATGACAGAAACTTTCAAGTACCTCAAGGAAATCAACAAAGTTCAAGAGGGAAACACCTTTCAAAAAAGGTGTGCAAGAACAAGGGGACACAATTTGAAGATAGAGGAGGGGCAGCTCAGAGGTAATGTAAGGATGTATTTTTTCACAGAGAGGGTTGTGGATGCATGGAACAGTCTTCTGGAGGAGGTTGTGGAGTCAAAAACTGGTGGAATTCAGGCATGCATGGGACAGTCATAAGGCAATTCTAGGGGGTTGGGGTAGGAAGAAGTAGGCTGTTGGTTAACTAGGATCTGCAGCTTATCCATTAGATAGGGAAATGGGCAGACTGGATGGGCCAAGCTTTCCTTATCTGCCATCAAATTCTGTTTCTATGTTTATTTTGCACCTTAATAATTTTGCAACCGTTCAAGAGTTTTGCAAGAAATTTGACATGCGATGCCCCATGGGTAGATCTCCTGATGTGCCATGTTTCATTTTGATTGGATGTACGCTTTTTGTGCAGCGTATTGCTGATTTTTGCCCATTGCACTGTGGCCACACAGTTTTGAATTTGGGCTTGAAATTGTCAAGGTAGAAAGAGGTTGCCCAAAGGAAAAAGCCAGCGTTAGTTTGGTGAAAAAATATTAATCTATTCCAAAGATATTCGATTTTGAAACTTTGGGTTCTGAGCATGCTCAGTTCAGTCTTTTGGATATGAGTATTTTTTTGCGAACAAGGATTTGCCTCAGGAATAGAGATTTTGACAACTCACGAATGGGAATTTTGATAGCTCATGAACAAGAATTTTGTTCACTTTCTGTATTAATAACTTCACAGCTGTTCTTGTACTTTACATAAAATTTGGCACATACCCTCATAGACTAGTTTTCTCTTGACATGCCAAGTTTCAGGTTGATTGTATGTGCATATCTGGAGATATGCAGTACCAAAATGAGTGCGTCTGCATGTTCTGCCAAATTTCTAGCTTCAGTTGTTTCACTTTGAACACTAATAACTTCACAGCTGTTCTGGCAGTTTACATGTGATTTAACATGTGCCCTTAGAAACTAGTGTTCCCTTGATGTGCTGATATTGAGTGTGATAGAAGTTGCACATCTGAAGATATGCAGTCCCAAAATGTGTACATCCGCATGTTTTGTCAAATTGTTGCTTCGATTGTTTCACTCTGTGTATGTATAACTTTTCAGTTGTTCCTGCAGTTTACATGATGTTTGGCATGAGCCCTCACAAACTAATTATTACTTGATCTGCAAAGTTTCTTTCAGATAGAATGGACATATCTGGAGATATACAGTTCCAAAATGTGCATATCCATGTTTTGTCAGACTCTTGCTTCAGTTGTTTCACTTTGTGCGTTAATAACCTTGCAGCGCTTCTAGCAGTTTACATGAAGTATTGCACATACTCTCACAAATGGATGGTCTTTTCACCTGGCAAGTTTCAGTTAGATAGGGAGTAGACATCTGGAGACATGCAGTCCCAAAATGTGTACATCCACGTTTGTCAAATTCTTACTTCAGTTGTTTCATTTTGTACATAAATAACGTTGCAGTAGTTAAAGCAGTTTACATGGAATTTGGCACTTACTCTCAAAATTTAATGGTCTTTTGACCTGCCAAGTTTTAGTTAGATAGGGAGTGCAGATCTGGAGATATGTGGTCCCAAAATGTGTACATCTGCTTGTTTTGTCAAATTCTTGCTTCAATTGTTTCACTTTGTGCATTAATAACTTTGCAGTGGCTCTATCAGTTTACAGGAAGTTTGGCATGTGCCCTCACAGATTAATAGTCTCTTGATTTGCCAAGCTTCAGTTTGTTTGAGGATGCACTTCCTGAGATATACAATCCCAAATGTGTACATCCCCATGTTTTGTCAAATTTTTGCTTTGATTGTTTCAGTTTGTGCATTAATAACTTCACAGCTGTTCCTGCAATTTATATGACATTTGGCATGTGCCCTCACAGACTAGTTGTCTTATAATATTCCAAGCTTCAGTTTGCTAGGGAGTGCAGTTCTGCAGATATGCAGTCTCAAAATGTGTATATCACCATTTCTAGTCTAATTCTTTCTTCACTTTTATGTTAAATTTAATAGTTTCTGCTTCAATAACTTTGAAAAGGTTCAGGTGATATGCATGGCATTTTCCATGCCCTATCATGAAGCAGATATCTGATCAAGTTGCAAGTTTCATTTCATTTGCATGTGAGGGCATGGAGATATAGTGTCCCAAAATGTGTAAATCACCTTTTTTTTCCCCTATCAGCTCACTTTCTCACCTGCAGGTTATACTGCTTGATCACTAGTGTTCACAAAAACACTCAGTTTCTCACTTGCTGCTCCCTCCCCTCCACACCATTTGGAATTTTACACTGACATTTTCAGGGTAGAAAGAACTTGCTCACAGAAGGAGCCAACATTGGTTTCATAAAAAAAATATTAATCCGTTACAAAGTTAATTAGTTTTGAAATTTCAGGTTCCAAGCATGCTCAGTTCAGTTTTTGCAAGCTTCACAGTAGTGAAGAGGGATTTATGTACACAAAAAAGGAATTGCAAAAAGGGAATTTTAAATCCATCTTCATGAGAAAAAAAATCTATTTTTGTGAACCGCCATCTTGTTTTTCATTTTTTGGCACAAACAAAATGTTACAATTTGCCCCAAGGATGTCTTCTGTAGACATCCATGAATGGGTTTTGCTCAGGGGGATGTCCTCGACAAACCTATGCCTTTGGTTTAGTTAATTTTCTTCAAAAATGGTACTTTTAAAGTTTAAAAATCCCTTTTCGTGACTCACTTTCAAAGACTTTTCGCAAGCCAATCCCTTTTCATGAGCTGTCAAAAACCTTTTTCCTGAGGGGAGGATCACATTAACCTACATTGCAAAAAGGGATCAGCTCATGAAATGGGATTTTGGCAGCTCGTGAAAAGGGATCAGCTAGCAGAAAGGGATTTTGTCACCTGCAAAAGGTTTTTAAAAGGTCACTGCCAAGAAATCGTTTGATATTTCAGGCTGAAATTTTCAAGGTAGACAGGGCTTGCTCCAAAGATGTGACTGTTTCTGATTGGTGATACAATTTACATTACTTCTATAGTCATAAGATTTTGAAGTCTGGCAATTTCCCTCGGATAACGTGGCAGACGTAATACCTATATCTCAAAAACGGTGTGAGATACAGATTTTTCACTAAATGCAGCTTAGAAGACCTTCAGGTGTATTAAGTTGATAGGTAGGTTGCCAGGGAATGATTACAACTACAGTGGAATTGTTTCCAGTGTTCCTATGGGTGCTGAGATTTTGCACCATTTGCATCACAAGGGTTACTTGGAATGCCTGTAGACCTGCGCTGTACCTATATACTTATTGGTAAATGGGAGTTCAGTGCCCAGAGGGTGAGCACTCCCACATATGGATACTACTATGCAGGTATGAGTCTGCAGGGCCTTTCATTATGCGGTAGTGGGAGTGCAGGGCCCAGATGTTGAAAACCCTAACACTTCCTTTCCTTACTTTTGTTACTTCAACCCTTAACTGATGCATTAATGGAGTTTTTGCAATCTAAATATATACATATATATATATATATATGATATATATATATATATATATATATATATATATATATATATATATATATATATAGCTGCACAGTAGTGCAGCTATAGTTAGGTCCCTCAGCCACTTCTGTGTTTAACCCAAAATTTTGGACTTTAATAACTTTGTCACTATACGATGTATTTACTTGAAATTGTGCATGCATAATGAGGCACCATATGGTAGATCTCAGCATGTAGCAAGTTGTGTTATGGTTGGATGAGTGATTGCAGAGCTGAAGAGCTCAAAAAAATGCACAAAAATTAGGTTTTGTGCATTTCTTTGGTTGGGGCAATAGCCCACACGATTTGTCCATCTGGTCTGAAATTGTTAGGGAGTATGCAGTCTGGGTCCCTGATGTGTCTTTTGAAGATTTGGTGAAAAGATATTAATCTGTTCAAAAGTTATTCAAAAAACAAGTTTCCTTTATAGCCAAAGGGGAAAAAAATATATGTGCCTCTCTAAGGCTGCACTAGTGCCTTTTACATTCAAAAATGCCCTATTTGTAACATTACAGCCACCATCTTGTTTCAGTTAGGTAGCTAAAAAGGGCCCTAATTCAAAAAATAATGGCCCTAGGTAAACACAGATGGTTGTGTTTACCTAATTGGAGTCGGAGGAACACATTGAGGGCATCAGATTTTTAATCAGTTCCCCTGATATGCCATTTTCACAATTGGCCCCCGTACTGTCGCAATTTGCAAAAGACATGGATGCGACACTTTCGCAAATTGCGAAAGCTGCCAGTAGTACTTCAAGCAATATTGTCCATGTGTAAAAAACAAAAAAATCTAAAACATTTGCCTGCCACTTTTTGGCCACACTAATGCTGCCACTGTGTTCCTCGGCCCTCGTCTAGAAAAACACCTGCTGGTGTTCACCTAATAAAGGGAGTTTTTCTCCTTTTTAGGTATGCGAGGTGACTGAGGCTTGTTTTATTATTAAAACATTTACACTGACAACTGGGTGCCCAGTCCTGTGTCGGAGCAGGATCTCTCCATTAATGTGGCATTGGGGCCCACCCCAGTGTACCCAACTGTTTTTTTAAACTTTACTACCTGTTAAATAAAGAAAATGTCCACCAATGTCTTTTATCTTTAATGCAGAATCCTGCATCGAAATGTTGGATGCAGGATCCTGCATCAAACACCTGTTGTCCGCCCCACAAAATTAACTGACATCAGGGGCTCAATCCCCATGTAGGCAAGGAGTGCCAATCCCCTGTCAGCATCATGCCCCCACCAACTCATGTGGCACATTGGTGCCCACCTCTGTGTGCCCAAATGCTATTATTTTTAAACTTGCCAATGGGGGTGCCCAATCCTCCTGTTGGCAGCATGTTTCCCCCCAAACTCATGTGGCACTCTGGGAGCCCACCCCAGTGTGCCACAACGTTTTTTTTATTTCTATTTCTTTACCTGTGAGTAAAGAAAACCACCCTATAATCTTTCTTTTTACCTGTAAAAAGAAACAGTCGTATGTCGTCTCCCAGTCCCCTCCCCATCCCCACCCTCCCACTGAGCACCCACCTCACCGCAACCCTCACTCCACCCGTACTTCTCCAGAGGTCAGAATCATGATCTTCTCTGGACTGGGGACACTTCTGCACTGTTCCGAGCTGAACTGCAATCTGAGGAATCAAGGTAGGCCATATAATGGGAGTCAATGGGGGTTGCAACCTATGTTGCTATCTTGGCCAATTTTAGGAATTTTGGCCCCTAAGCATGTGGAGATTTAGAAGTCATGATTACAACTGCAGTGGAATTTTTTCATAGGTTGTCAGTCACTGAGATATTGACAAATAAGAGTTATTAGGGTTCTTTTGCAGTACTATTAGGCTGCTGTATGGCTCTGTGTATATATGTCCAGTGAGGTGCAGGGCCCAGAGGCCACGCTCCTACACACATACCATTATGCAAAATGGATAACATGAGGAGAACACAGGCCGTGGGCCCGTGCTCCCACAAACTCATATCACTAACTACTTACATTACACATTCTTAAAAATAAGGGAAATTAATTGTAAACATCTCTGTTAATGCATCAGTTAGGCATGATGTCACAGCAACAGAAGTTTGGAAATTCGATGTTAGGGTTACCACCCCTACCACCCCACCTCCCACCCTACAGGCACCAACAGACATTGGGGCATGCCATGGGGTCATCAGACCTAACTCTCACCCTATTCTCCTATTCTGTAGTGTGTCAGCTTGTTTAAACATGGAATGGGGTGAGAGTTGGGCCTGATGACCCCATGGCACAGCGTTATGAAGTTGAGAAATTTCCCATAGGATAACATTGCAGAGTCAGCTGCACCTTTTGGTGCATGTATCTCACAAATGATTCAAGATGCTGATTTTTTGCTACCTGCACTTTAGTCCACCTTTAGAGACTAAGCATGGGTGGAGGTTTTGAAGTCATGATTACAACTGCAGTGAATTTTTTTTCATAGGTTCTACAACTACTGAGATATTGGCAGATTAGTGTTACAGGGGTTCCTTTTCAGGCCTATAGGGTTACTGTATGACTCTGTTGTTATGTGTAAGTGGGAGCACAGGGCCTGGAGGGCCCAAACTCCCACAAACACATATCATTATTCACAAATGGACAGTTTGGTAAGAGCGCAGGGCCTAAACACATACCATTTACTAGTTACATTACACTTTTTCAAAAAGTTTGAAAATTCATTGCAATAAACTTTGTTAATGAATCAGTTAGGGTTGATGTCACAGTGACAAAAGTTTGGAAATTCCATGTTAGGGTTACTACCCCTACCCCCCACCTCACCCTACAGGCACCAACAGGCATTGGGACATGCCAAGGGGTCATCAGATCTAACTCTCACCCCATTCTCCTGTACTGTAGAGTGTCAGCTTGTTTACACATGGAATGGGGTGAGAGGTGGGCCTGACAACCACATGGCATGTCCCAGTGCCTGTTGGTGCTCAGTAGAAGTGGGAGTGATAGAGATAGTAACCCTACAGTGACATAGAATTTCCAAACTTTTGTTGCTGTGACATCAACCCTAACTGATGCATTAACAAAGTTTTTTGCAATGAATATATATATATATATATATATACACACACACACATATATCTATCTATATATATTCTTTTCAAGAAAACAGATTAATACACCAGTTAATCTTCACCATAATGCAACAAAAGTGGAGAAGTGTGGTGTTAGGTTTTCCAACACTAAATCCCCATTCCCAACCCAAACAGAAAAAGGAAAGAAACGTTAGCATTTGGGTCTCTGGAATCTTGGAGAATCACTGGTAGGGTCTTCCTTGGAGTTGTCAACCCTAATGCCCTCCTCCTCCCATTAGCAAACAAAGTCAGATGTGATCTCTTTTCTTCATGCAGGGCTCGGCAAAAGAAAGCTACAATAGAGTCATTTAACACGTGTGGTGAGACATAATTCTCTTCCTTTGAGTGTATCACTATAAGGCACTGATTTGGAGCAGTGCCTTTTGCTTAGGACAAGACGCTATGAACTATTGAGTGGGGTGAGCATTAGGGTTAAGAACCCCAAGGACAACCCTATCATTGATTCACCAAGACTTCAGAGTTCCCTAACCCTAATGTTTTTCCTTTTGCTGCTTGGGGAATGGGGGTTGGGAATTGGCCATGGAAACCGTAATGCCACATTTCCCTGCTTTTGTTGTGTTAAATTGAACATTAACTGTACATTAACAAAGTTTCATGCAAAGAACTTCTTTTCTTTTTGAAAGTGGAATCATTATCCTCATTCACAAAGGTCCCTTGTGACTTGTGTAAATAGATGCAGATATGAAGTGCCTCTGGGTCCTTTGTAATGGGAAAAGTCTGATCTGCCTGTGGAAGTACTGGATCCTTGCAGGACTTGCACTTCCATATGGCAACAAATGCCAAGGGTTTGTGGGGATGTCTGGCAGGCTTCCTTGTGGCTACAGGTACAGACACACCATATACTTCCCCTGCCATGACATTTCTACAGTGACCAGCCACTTCAGCAATGACTGTGCCGAGCACTGTAGTGTTGGTGCTGGACTATGACACTGTTTTTTGGGGGGGTCTTGCACCCACTACCCAAATCGACACTGACTCAGACCTGATTATTTTAAGTGGGGGGAGTGCAGGGGGCACAGTTCCCAGCATGGGGGGGTCAGGGATGAATCCCTCCAAAGAACACACGGTAGACAGTGATCGGCGTTATTCTGACAGCAAATGCCGTCAACATAACAGTATCGCTGTAACAGTGGTCAACATCAAAACTGTTGACATCTGGTCATAGATCCCAGACACACAGGGCAGAGGCTGTCTGACTGCCAAAATACAGAAACCTTTGGCAGCCACAGGCTTAGAGCTGCAGTTACCTAAGCTAAGAGAAGACTTCTCTGTACTACATGGTACTGGAACCAGTGAATAAAACTCTTTACTTTCCCATCCCAGGCTGGTGATGGTGGTGGTGCTGCTGGACAGATGGGTCACTGAGATCACCTCAAACTCTACATGACAGTATGGAATCACAAAGCACTACCCACTGGCATAAAGACAGGCCCAACACATACATTTCTTGATATTTTTATTTTTATTTTTGACTCAAAATATTAAAAACATTAATTTTATGTCTCCACCCTAGAAACATGACATGTGACAGTCATGCAATATTGTCTGAAATGTTATTTAATGCCACAAGTGCAAAAAACACGTTTCAGCCAGAATTTGAAAAAAATGACAACTGTCATATTTTTGAGAATTTTATGTTGAAAGCTTGGATCCAAAATATTGAAAATTAGAGAAGTTGTGAATGAACCCTGACATATTTGATTGTTCACTTGTAACTTGGTCTTTGTACCATATTTTTACACCAACTTTTAAAAAGACTTCTTATGCCACCACCCTGAACAATGTAGAAGGTAATTTTTGGGTGCCCAGAAACAATATTTCAGGCATATTTCCTCAAAACTAACATCTGAATCTAGCTAAACTGTTCCCATTTACCTAGGGTCAGGTGTTGTTTTAATATATCAGTTTTATGTATTTTCATTTTTTTTTAAATTAAAAACAAGATTACGACCATCACTATTTGCATTTTCTCACAAGTAAATCATGAAAAATAAGTCCTCATGACCTTGTTTTCATTTTTATCAGAGAGTTATCCAAATACCCTGTTTTAAATCCTTATAACTCTTGAACTGTTTGATATTTGCTCAGAAGACCTCCAAAGGCATTATCTCAGCACAGACCGTGTGTACCCTGAAAGTTTTGTAAAAAATTATTTACAATTTAGGCTGTGCATGAGAGCAACAAATAATAATATTTAGTATAAGTAAGCAATAAGTCATGATGGGGTGTGCGTGGAACACATTTTACCACATGGCCAGGGGTGTAATAAGGTACGGGCCAAAAGGCCAAGTGACTTTAGCTGCTGGCCCGTGTGGTAAAATGTTACACACATCCCAAAGTCTATTGCACTTATAAAATTAGCTTCTTTTTAAAACTTTTTACAGTTGGTAAAAACATGTTTACAGTATATGTAGAAACAATAGATATACTTGTGTGCATCTACGATAAAATAGTCCTTCCACCACTACAAATGATGTCATTGATGATGCCATTGTATTGTTGCCTACTTTCTTCTTCCTGTTTTTCTTTTCTCTGTTTTTCCCCACATTCAAGATATGGAATGTTTATCATGGAATGTTTACCATGGAATACATGGATTCAAAATTGTGCTCAGTTCCACTGCTAGAAAGTTACTCTCCTAACATACTATACACACACACAACAAAGGCCTCTGCGACTCAATTATCTCACTGACAGGATAAGGAGAAGAGATTTCCCTGATGTGCAGGTAAGGATAGAAGGGGTATTTTTCATTGTCAGCAAAGAAACAGTTGTAATAAAAACTATAAACAATACTTAATGTTTATAGTGTGTTATGTGTGTAAGGAGAATGTGGTGATCAAGGAAACAATATTCAATCTGTTTTACCCTAATGCAAGTAAATGTGATGCTTACAGTTACAGGGCAAAAACAATGGCTGCCAGCTGAATTCTTAACATTCTATTAGCGTAATGATTTCAGTGGTGATCAGTGCACATTTGGCAGCACTTTTATTTCCATCGTGGAACATAATTGCTACATGAACAACAGCCAATCAGATTTCAGGACTTTCCTTATCATTTTATAAGGAAACAATCTTCAGTTTTCCAAAAATCAGTGTTCCAGAGCTTGGAAACTGCAGGAGATACTGGCACAAAACATTTTATGTCTTGAGACTATGCCACCCTGATCATGCATGTACGCAAATGTTTAGGTTATTCCATTAAACACCACCAAAGTTATTTAGGTGCAAGAATTGGGTTAACATTGAGCACTCCACTCAACCTAAGCTATGCTGGTCCCAATAATATATAGATAGATAGATAGATAGATAGATAGATAGATAGATAGATAGATAGATAGATAGATAGATATTTGAGATGATAAAATCTCCAACATGCACTGCAGGCTATTGAATCTCCCACTGTTGCACTGTTGTCTGCTGCTCTGATGTCAGCTGCAGGAATTCTGGGATTTGGTATCTTGGCCATTTTAGACCATAGGACTGAAACATTTAATATGTAACTTCTAAGTGCTAAGGTCTTGTAATTCTTCATATTTCAGGAGGACCACCTATGTGCTTTTGGGCAAAATTACATATGTTTGTTCAATTTGCTAGCTGAATTTTTGAGCTCAGATAACAAAAAGTGGCTTAGACATGAGATATAAAACTTATTGACTTGTAGATATCACAGGAGAATCCTTCTGATGTTTTTGTTTAAAAAAAAAAATTTCTAAATTGCGATTAACCACTGGTGCATGCCTGTTAAAAAAATCACTGAGAAAAGTAATTAAAACTACATGGACACTTTGTTTATGTTAAAGTTCTACACAAATGGAAACTTTAACAAATATAACTTTGTAAAAATGAGAAAATGGAGAGTAAGAGTTGATTATTTTTAGGGGACAGTCACTACAAAGTACCAAATTTGGTTTGTTGTTTAAACAAACAAATTAGAAATTAGTTATAATTGAAATAAAAATAAATAAAAATGTTTGCAAAATAGTATTTTCTGAATGTTTTCTTTTTTTACAAAATGTATTTCAAATACAAATAGTTTTAAAATTGCAGTGCAATAATTTTCATACTTTGTGAGCACTTTGAAAAGTTCTTAACTGTATAAAATGTACTAAGAATTTGCATTTTTAAAAGATTTGCAGTAGGAAGGTTTTCCTACTTTGTATACAGTTGAAAGTGTTTATAATTTACAAAATGTACTCAAAATATAAATATTTTTAAGATTAGCATTAGAATGGTTTTCCTACCTTGTGCACTCTGAAAAGTGTTCATATTTTTATAAAATGTATACAAAATAAGAATATTTTTAAGATCTGCAGTAGAAGGGTTTTCTCACTTTGTGTGCACTTTTGAAAATGTTCATCATTTTACATTTTGCATGCACTTTGAAAAGTGTTCATAATTTTACAAATCTACTCAAAATATGACTAGTTTTCAGTAGGACTTTTTCTATTCTGTGTGCATTTGAAATGTGTTTGTAAGTGCTGCTACAGTGAAGGGTAAGACTGGGGAACAAATGAAGGCTTGTGACAATATATATCAGTCAATCCTACACTTCAGCTATTAATTTATTATAAGGAGGAAGGGAAGGAGGGAGGTTTGGGCTAGTGGGTGTGTGTGTTGGGTTGGGGTTTCATTTCTTATCCAGGGATGGGGACTTGATTATATTGTGCAAAAGTGGGGTTGTAGGATTCTGCTAGGAAAGACAACAGGTTCCAGAGACATGACCTGTATCAATGACTACACTCTTTCTACCATTATTTTATTATTCTTTGCAAAAAGAAAAACTCTGTTCATGCACCAGTTCGGGTAAATTGATACCACAAAAGTAGGGAAGTGTGACATTAGGGTTTCCACCATAACTCTCCACCCCTACAACCTAAGCAGCAAAAGGGAAAAAACATCAGGGTTTTGGGTCTCTGGAGTCATGGTGAATCAGTGGTGGGGTCATCCTTGGTTTCTCAACCCTAATGCTAAACCCATTCCATGAGCAAACATCACACATGATCTCCTTTCTTCAGACCCTGCATAAAGAAACCTACAACAGATTGTATTGGCAGCATACGGTGAGCTGTACTTCTTTACCTTTGAAGAGTGCATCACTATGAGGCAATGACTTGGAGCTGTACCTTGTGCTTTGGATTGGAGGCTGGGTAAGAAGGTTGAACAATAGGGTTGACAACCCAAAGGAAAATTATGGTGCAAAGTTAGGGGTAATTGAAGATAAGGGTTGCTATCTATCAATTTTAATATGTTGATTCAGTGTAAGGCACCAAATCATTGATATATTGACTGGTACCTGTAGACTGTCCTTGGGTCATGAGAGTAAGGGATGTGGTATGGTTGGTAGGAGTTAGACATAAGAATTAGATTTTCAAAGGCCAGAGAATGACGCAAGGGACTGCTTAAAAAAAACTGATGCAAGAATCAGGATGCATCAAAACTTGCATCAGTTCTGATTTTCAAGTGATGGTTGCGTCAAAAATAGGTCTGCATGCACCAAACTGGTTTGCGCCATGCTTGTGCTGAAAAAATGGCTGTGCCATGTTGGAAGGGATGCCTGCATCACTGAAATGATGCACAATCCCCTAATTTGGGATTTTCAAAGAATGTGAGTCCTGTCCTTGTGCTAAAGATGCATGTCACTGACAGATCAGCCAGAGCTGGTCTAATACATGCTAGAGCATATTAAAAAGGTCCATAACAGGGCAGCAGACCTGACTATGGTACTATTAAGGCAAGGCAAGGCACTTTTTATTTAAAAAGACACCCAATCCGGAGGCTCGGCACCATACAAAGTAAATAGACAAATAAAAACACCAAATTAGAATAAATAACAATAAACATCAAGCAATAAATTATGCAATAAAAATAAGATTTCCTAAGAATTTAAAAACATAGGTGGCCAGGAACTGAGATCAGAAAATCAGAGACTATTGCATATGGATCTCTTACAGCTAGGTCGGGGAAGGCCTGGGCTAACAGGAGGGCCTTAAGGCAGGCCTTGAATACCTCCAAAGATGAGGCCTCCCTAACCCCGATGGGTAGCAAATTCCACAGAGCAGGGCTAGCAACACTAAAAGCCCTGTCGCCAGCCACTTTTAATCTCATTCTGGGAATCACCAGGAGGCCACTACTGGAGGAGTGGAGGGGCGTGCCGAGACAGCAGGTGCAGAAGATCCATCAGGTAACCAGGGCCCTGGCCTTGAGAGCTTATAGGTGAAGACCCACCTAAAGAGGATCTCCACCCGATCAGCAGCCAGTGCAGCTCACACAGTATTGGTGTAATATGGCAATATTTAGGTGCCCCGTAAGTAACCTGGCAGCTGCATTCTGCACCTGCAGCAGTCTGCAGAAAGATCCTCCTGTGACCCCAAGGTAGAGCACGTTACAGTAGTCAAGCCTTAATGTCACCGAGGCATATATCAAAGTGGGGAGGTCCAGAGGCGGTACAAGGGGCTTTATCCTGGTGACATTCCTGAAATGGAAAAAACAGAAGTAGACAGTGGAAGATACTTGTGCCTCCATCGTCAAACCCCTGTCCAGGAAGACATCAAGATTCTGCACCTCAGAGGAGGCCTTCAATGGGACAGATCCCAGAACAAATCTGGTCTCTGCACCAGAAGCCATCCACTCCCACAGTCTGTTTGACTACATCACCAATATCTCTGTCTTATCGAGGTTCAGCTGCAACCAGCTGGATGCCATCCAGTTATTGATCTTGGCAAGGCAGCTGTTTAGCAATTCCACTGCATTGGATGTTCCTGGGGCAAAGGACAAGTATAGTTGTGTATCATCAGCATAGCAATGAAACCCCAGATCTTACTTCCTAATGATCACCCCAAGGGGCAGCATGTACACTGTGAACAACATTGAGAACAGGACTGAGCCCTGGGGAACTCCACACAGCTGGAGACTAGAGGTGGAGGAGAAATACCCCATCACAACCCTTTGCCTCCTATTGGTTAAAAATGAATCAAACTAGCAGATGACAGTACTGGTGAGTCTGCAGAATTCCCCAAGGTGGTACAGCAACACACAATGGTCCACAGTGTCAAATGCTGAAGAAAGATTGAGAGAACAAAATTGTCCCTTCCTGTCAACCTCTAGCCCTGAGAATATCATTCTGCACCAGAACAAGCACAGTTTCTGTGCTATGCCTCCCCGAACCCACGACTGGAGGGACTTGTATAATTCATGGGTCATAAGGTGCTTCTCCAATTGAAGTGCCACTACCTTTTCTCTACAAACTTCATCAAAAATGGAAGGTTAGAGATAGGACAGTAATTTGCCCTGATCCACCGGTACAAAGATGGTTTCTTTAGAAGCAGTTTCACCAGCACCTCCTTTAAGGCATCTCAGAAGACCTCCTCTGACAGGAACAACAGATTATCAAGGCAAACACCGAGCCAACAGCGTCAATGCATCTTATCAAGACATTGGCACCAGGTCTGAATTCAAAAAAGTGTACTTCAGATTGGTCGCTATAGGTACCTCAATGACCTCATTTACCGCCACCGGTCTAAACTCTCCCCAACTAGATGGAGCACACTCAGGACACTTTGGGTGACCACTGTCAGCTCTGGACTGGCTAACTGAAGGAATTCCATGCCAGATATTGTGACATATACATGGCCGGCTGTGTGTGCTGTGGCATCTGTACAGTTGTGCGGTATGTGGCTGGGAGGGCATGTAAGATCCGACAGGTACACAGGTGGTGGGCTATTCCCACTACTGGCCCATGTGCACTGCATGATGTGTCCCAGCCTTGTGGCCACACCTGGGCTGTGGTGAGGTCTGGCCACCCGTACACCCTCCCCTCAATTGCCACCATGCCCACAGTGCTGCATGTGTGTGCTGGCATCTGTTGGACACCACAGATGTGTGGTCTGCAGGTGTGTACTGTATGGTGTACTTAGCGCCGGCGCTAGTCACTGAATATCTCATAGCATCTGTATTCATGTTCACTTTTCCCCTTGCATATGATTATGGTTTGCCCAGCACGAATGCAGTTTGAGCATGCTATTTGGCCTTTTGAATATAGCAGACCCGCGCTAATCCCACGCGAACGGTTTGCGCACTGCACAAAGCTTTGAATATCTGGCCCTAGGACTCTTAAATTTGGCATGTATTCTCACAGCCCTAGGATCTACAAATGTGAAATGTATTATAGCAGCTGGTCCATTTCTGAGTTATAGTGCTGTATTTTTATGTTTCTGCTTGTTTGTAGCCCACATTTAGGATAGAGAAAAAATCTGAAAACTGTTAAGTAAGAAAACTTACAGGTTTGTTAGAAGTTATGGATAAATAGGTCCTGTTAGTTCAGTTTAACATCATTAAATATTTATTGTGCACACATGCTCAGTTCACTAGAAAAAGTAAATACCATATTTCATTAAACAGAAGTCACCCTGAGTATAACATACCCTCCATAAAAAGCTAAAGTTCAAACTGAATACTTTTCATAAAAGCCACCCTCAAATACAGTATAAACCATGACTCCTAGTCGGGCTTGAAATCATGTCAGCTAGAAGACTATAGAATGGACTCTCTGAGATTTGCATCTCTGTAAGTATGATCATTATTTTTTTTATTACTGTCTTAGTTCATGTTTGTGATGCCCATCTTGATATGAAGTAGACCAATAAAAATAAACCTGATCAAACTGAGTTTGTGCATTATTTTATCTTTAGCACAAACAAATTTGATTTTGCAACTCAAGATACCTTCATATTACAAGCTGCCTTGAATATAAGTCACAAGTAAAAATGCAAAATTTTAATAGAAGCTGTGCAATGTAGTAATTAGATATCTTTAATTTAAAAAGTTCATACAGGAATACCTCACATTTTTTAAATCTATTTGTTACACAAATATTCTGAACATCTATACAACAGTTTACAAAATATTCATGTTGCGCAGCAGATTTTAAATCTCTGTGCTGCATAATGGTTTTCAAATTCTGCATATTGTGTGAAGATATGTAGTTCATTTTTAAGTTTCATATGAACAAAAACATTAATGTATGACAACTTATTAAATATTTAAATGATAAGGGTGATATTTTAATGTTTGTGATGGAAGTCACACAATGACCCCAATGTTATGAAAGGTCTCTGTGTCATTAACAGGCAGTAGCAACAGGCTGACTGGACATAGCACAACTGGACCAATTGGAACAGTTTAGTTTATTGTTCTAGGAATTACTACCTTTGAGCCAGAGGCTCTTTTACAAAGATTCCACGTCAATTAGGTACAGTACAAAAGGTTACATAGATAACACAACAATTTGTGTTGTGTCAAGAGCAAGAAAACATATACAAATACATATCAAATCACTTGTGCAAAAGGACATGAGATATCAATAATCACATTATTATTACAAGAAAGAGGTCATGCCAGATTAGGAGAAACAAATAGGAAAAAGTCTAGAACAGAGAGGGTAAGTGAATGGTGTGGGGAGCAGACAATAGCAGGAGAAAAGGTTTCCCAAACATGTCTTTGTCAAATAACGGAACAGGGTGGGTAGTGAGAAAATAGGAGGTTTAATCAGGGCAGTCACAGGAGCTGGAGGTGGCAAGGTGAGAGAAAGCCTTGATTTGAAAATACCTAGAGAGGGAGCAGTAATATGAGTGCTGAGGGCATTTAGCCAGCTGGGGCACGATAGGCAAATGATCTTTGTCCCTGAGAAGTCTGGCATCAGGGGGACTTGGAGAGGCTGGTGTTCTGATCTTCTGGTAAAGGGTGCTGGCGGCTCGGGCATAACAGGTCTTGGATACAGGGTGGAGTGAGGCCCAGAGTGGATTTTTTGCCATCAGGCAGGTAAGGTAATTTTATCCGGTTTGACAGTTGCAACCAACCTGAGTCAGCATAGAGGTTCACATGTGTGGGTACATCGATGTGCACCAGTGAGCAGCCAAAGGGCCTTATTTAGGGATGTTGTAATGCGACAGTGCTGTAGTAGTGTGAATCCAATATAACTAAGCCATAGTCAACGACTGAGATGATAGAAGATTGGATGGCAATCCTCAGTGCAGAATAGGTAAGAAAGCTGTTGGTTCCGATACAGAATCCCAATTCAGCTGATTAATAGTTTTTGCTGTATTATCAATGTGAGTTGCAAAGGTTAGGCCTTGATCAAAGTTGATTCCAAGATATTTGAAAATTGGCACTTGTTCAAGGGTATTTCCCAGGTGTGTATTAATGGTGAGTGGGACTTGCTGTTTCTTGTTTTGCGAGTTAGAGAAGAGCATGGATTTAGTTTTTTTGTGGTTTAGAACCAGCTTATGTTCAAGGAACCACATCTCAACTTTGGAAAAAGCATGCTGAAGGTTGAGGCATAAGAGGTTCGGATCTTTATGAGTGGCAAGAATCACGGCATCATCGGCATAGAGGATTATTTGTTCAGGGCAGGATTTGGGGAGGAGTTTAGGAAAAGGCTGAAAAGGAGGGGGCCCAGGATGGATCCCTGGGGAACTCCTGAGCGAACCGGTTTTGAGTCTGAGAGAATTCCAGCTACTTTTACAGATTGAGAGCGCTGAGCAAGGTAATTTTTTACCCAGTCACCAGGACCTCTCGAGAGCCCTAGGGATAGAAGTTGTTTGATAAGTAGGCCATGGTGAACTGTATCAAATGCCTTAGTTAAATCAATATGGACTGCTCCAGTTAGGTTTCCTTTGTCCATGGCATTTGTGGATTGCTCCTGAGAATTCAAGTAGGGCAGTTGATGTGCTGTGCCCTTTCCTAAATCCATGCTGCTGAGTGCATAGGATGTTGTGCTTTTCCATGTAGTCTGAAAGTTGTTCCGCCACCAAGCGTTCAAGGGCCTTAGAAAGAGGTGGTAGTATTGATATCGGGCGATAGTTACCAGGCAGTGACTTATCACCACTTTTGTGCACCGGAGTGACAACTGCAGCCTTCCATTTCCTAGGGAATTGGCTGTAGCAGAGGGAGAGATTGAAAATTGTTGTGAGGGGGAGCAGTACTTCCTCCAGAGTGAGGGACAGAAGTTTAAGGTCAATAGTGTCGCTGCTTGCTCGGGACTTAGAAATGGCCTTCTTTACATATTTATAGACTTCATGTGCCTTTACTAGTTTGAAATGGAAGGGTGGTTTGGTTGGAGAGGCAGTAGTAAAAGTAGAAATTGGAGGGTCAGCATCAGTGAAGAAATCAGATGAGAGGACACCACTAAGGTCCGTGGAAGGTATCATTTAGGGTGTTTGCAATGATCTCTGGGTCTAATGTAGTGGTTCCATCCACATTCATTATTGTAGGAGAGGATTTGGACTGCTGACCCATGATATTCTTTATGTTGTCCCAGAAGGATTTCCCTTCGCCCCAGGAGTTGGAGAGGGCATTCTTGAAGTAGGAGCTCTTCATTAAGCTGATCTGTTTAGTACAGTGGTTGCGAGCCTGTTTATACTTTTGAATGTCTGACAGAGTGCCAGTAGCTCTTGCAGTGGCCCAGAGGTGATCCCTACTTTTGAGTTGTGCCAGTAGCTTTGCCGTGAGCCAGGGATTTGTGAGTGCTTTGATTTTGCGCTTTTTTACTGGTGCATAGGTGTCACAGGCAGTGTTGAAAGTAGTAATAAAGTAATCAAGGGCTAGGTCAACATCTTGAGTTTTGTAAATCAAGGACCAGTCTATCTGCCTAAGACAGGTCTTGAGATGAGTAAGGTTGCCATAAGGTAGGACTCTGCTATAGATGGTTTTGGAGGCTGGCTTCTGAAACTTATTTGTCCAGGTACATATTATTGAGAGTGATCACTGAGCGAGTCAGGAAGAACACTTACATTGGTTATATGGTAGGGTGGCTGGTAAGGATCCAGTCAATGAGGGTGCTGGTCCCTGATTTGTAGTTTTTCCTGGTAGGGGAGTTTACCACTTGTGTTAAATTTGCTGCTAGGATGGCATCTTTGTTTGACCCTGCATCAGGAGCAAGCCAATTTATATTAAAGTCCCCAAGGAGAAGGAGTTCGATGTCAGAAGGTTGTGTACTTACGAACTCGAGGACAGCCTGTAAGCCATAATCAGGATCTTTTGGTGGGATATAGACAGCAGCAATCATGAGGACTTTGTTTTGGGCACCAAGTAGTATCTTGATAGGGAGGAGTTGCACTGAGGTTTCTGTGGTGGGGTAAGAACCAGGGAGACAGGTGAGGTGAGTCCTTTATGTAGATTGCACCCACCACACCCTTCAGAGGTCCTATCCAGCCTGAATATCTTGTAGCCCTGTATAGAGATGGCATGATCTGGAGTATTAGGTGTCAGCCAAGTTTCGATGATGGCAAAGATATCCGGTTGTGTTGGCTGGCAAAGATTTGAAGGAGACCAGTTTTGGAAGGAGACTGCAGATGTTTAAGGTAGCAATTTTGAGCCCTCCATTTTGGCAGGCTTTGTTGTACTGTAGGAGACAGGGCCAGGATTTGATGGACACTTCCTGATATCAAGAAGAGGAGGTAGGAGTTTAAGAGACAGTTGCTGTACTTTGTAGTCAATAGAATTACACTTCTGAGGCTTATGCGGCTTGGACCAGTGCAGGCATCTAGGGACCCAGAGCAAGGAGATTGTTAGTAATAGAGGATGATATGCCCATTTATCCTTGTTGTAGCTTGTCAGTTGCACCCAGTCGCTTGCAGATAGATACCTGGTGGTTAAGTCAAAAGCCAAAAGAATGATCAACAGCTGAGGTCCAGAGTCACTGAAATGTTAAAATTCCTGAAGGTGATTAACTTTGCCTGCACATATGCAGGTTGTGAAATCCCTTTGTCTGTATGCTTCTTTGTCATTCAAACAGGTTGCTGAAAAGTCCACATACAGATCATGGAGCAGGTCAGATGAAAATGTGGATTGCAGCAGGACCCAGAGTCACCAAGTTTGTCAGATGTAGTTGCTTCACTTATGTTTTGCTTGGGATAGCTTCCAAAAAAGTTGATTTTAAAATGAAAATAAAGATACCTGATGATGATTTTTTTGCAGAAATCCAGCCCAGGAGACTTTCACGGATGTAGTGAGCAAGAATGGTATAGTTACCACAAGCAGAAAAACATGTAAATCCACAAAAACTAAGCTACAGACACAGACAAACACAAGCAGCCACCACACAGACCCAGGGGGCGTGGCAAGTATTACAGTTATGTAATACTCAAAGGGTCACTCAACACCACACACAGTGACTACTGCTCACAAACAGAATACTCCACTGTGCCCATGCAAATTAGGGGTGCCCTCTTGCAAACTAGATGCAGTGGTATATTCAATGCATTTCCTAAGCACTAATGGACTGCTGAGGCAGAGCTGATTAATGATTATGAAACCATGCTTTTGTCAATGCCCACAGTGGTGTGGAACACCAGCCCCCAGCAGCACTGTGCCAGCGACACCCACTTCTACCCATCACATCCCCATCTTTACAAAACTATATTGCATATCTTGAACATGGCAGTTTTGCAGACCTCCTGCCTCCCACTGCTGTTGGCACTGTGAAATAGTTTTGCTGTGCAGTTTTGAAGATCCCAACCCTGGCAATCTAGTAGACACCCTGCCTTACCCAATCCCTGTCAATGTCGTGGAACTGTACTAAAGTCCTTGCCTTGCAATCTAGAGTAATCCCTTCCCTTAATTCAACCCTGTCCATATGATGAAGCTAAACTAAAGCCCTTACCTGGCAACCCAGTGATCCCCTCCAATTTCTGTTATGACTGTCAAACTGTACCAAAACTCTACTCTGTCAGTCTAGTGGATACCCTGCCTCACTCAACCTGGTAGTGTGGAAAAGTACAGAAACCCCTACCTGGTATTCTAGTTTTGCCTCCTGCTGAATAACTGCCAAAGACCAGCGCTACCCAGTCCACCCACTGAGTACCCACAACTTCCAACCCTGCTGGCCCCCGTCTCACCCAACCTTCTATAAGTGAGCTGCCATAAGGTTCTCAGATGGTGACTGGCAAAGACCCACTGCTCACCTCATTGACTGGCCAATGTTTGACTGACTGGCAGTGCCTGTTCCTACAGTATGCAGATGCATACTTACTTTCAGTCAGACAGCAGATGGAAGAGGTGGTGAGTGAAGAACCTGTGCCAGTCAATGTCTGAGAACCTTATGGCAGCTTACATATGGATGGATAGATGGATGGATGGATGGATGGATGGATGAAGCAGGGGTGACTGGTGGTGGAAATGGTGTGCTCCATGAATGGGCTGGGGAGGGTGCTTTGACAGCCATTGGGTGGGGAAGGGTAATGTTAAACTGAGAGTGGAGGGTTCCAGTACATTTCCACAACAGTGGATCTGGAGGTGGGTCACTAGACACATAATCAAAAAAGAGTGCAGTGCAGGCTTACTGTACTTTGAATTTTGAGTGCTTTATTTGGAGCAAAGTTTAAGAAAATAGTTTGCCCATATAATTAAATCTGTAGCAGGTTCACTAGACTGCCATGGAATGCTTTAGTACAGTTCCGCAACACCAACAGGGACTGAATGAGGATGGGGTGTGGGTCCATTAGTCTGAAAGGGCTTTAGTACAGTTCCACAATACTAATAGGTATCTGGTGAGGAGGGAGTTCTGTTAGACTGCATGGGATGGCAAAGGTAGGTAATTACATTTCTGTTCACAGCCGTGTGGTGTGCATATTTATGGAACACATACATACAGAGGAGAGAAAGAAGTCATTGTCTCTGCTGAGACATGAACCCATGCCACCAGGAATACCATTCCAGTTGCTCTATCAGCTATGCCACCAAGGCACCTGGAAACTGTAGTGTGCTTTGGAATAGATCAGTTTCCAGTTGCCTTGATGATGCAGCTAGCAGCACAACCAAAACGGTATTCTGGGAAGCCCAGGGTCAAGTCCCAGCTAAGCCACTTACTTCTTTTTCTCTTCTATTTGTATGTGTTCCATAGGTAGGTAAGACACTGGTGGCAGAGGCTCTGCACAATGCATCTGTGCATGTATGCATGCAGAGCTACTAATATTAAGTGGTGAAGTGGGTCAATCTGTCGCCAAGTGATTCGTGGAGCAAAGGCGGATTCGCAGAGTGCTCCGCAAAGTGAAGCGGAGTACTTTGCGTTATGATGAGGAATGCGAAGTCCATTACAAACACTGACTTCACATTACTCCACCTCCCCGGGCCACTACTCTTCCAATTTTAAGGTGGAGTGCATTGCTGGCAGTTCACTTCACCTCACTTCTCCTTGTTTTTGAGCTTCAAAGGCAAATTTTTCAGTGATTCATGGGATTTCAGGTCACATGGGCTATATATTGATCTGCACAGCCTCAGTTCAGGGTAGTATGATTCGGAACAAGTAGGAGACAGTGTACTCTGATAGCTGTCTGTAGTAGGAATCTTGTAAAAGCTCTTCAAAAGGCATTTTTGTTTTTTTAGGGGGTATCCAAATTTAGTTCATCGATTGTAAGAAACCCTCCTGTGCTCATATCATTGAGCGTTTTTGTTTGTGTGTGGATTTTGAATGTTAATTTACAACATTGAGTGTGTATGGTGAAAGACAGTGAAAGTGTGTTGTGGGGGAGGGGCATATCTGTGGTGTAGGTAGATTTAAATTGGAGAAATAGTGATTTCTTTGTTTTTTGGTTATATTTTTGTTATATAATTGACTGTATTAATGTACACATAGTAATATTGTCACTAATAGTACACATTTTCTTGCTGTTTGTTTTGTGGATGTGGTGCAGCAGTTCATAAGGTCAGGTTGTTTAAATTACAAATTTACATTAACGTGGCATAGTACACTGAATATTTGAATTTGCGTCGCATTCCTCATTCAGCACTATACACAAACTGTTCTGTGTTGTGTGAGTGTGTGTGCAGTGTTGCGTGAATCAAATAATTCACCTTTTATTGTGACACAGACTGGTGTAATAGCAACTAAGTGCAGCAGTGTGAACCTGCAAGCCACTGCAGCTGCCTGATTTTGTACTGCGATCGTGTTCTCTGTTCTTAGTTTTGCTGCTTGTAGTGCCGTAAAAATCAGCACTGTCTATACTCAGTGTCCCCCCCCACACCCATGTTCAAAAGGAATTTTTTACCAGACTGTATTGTTTTTGTGACCCCATCAGCACCACTGGTTACTGAAGTTGTTTTAATTCCATGACAGTCTCAGAGTAGTTTATCTGTTGCTGAAGCCACAGTTGTTTATTTGGCTTCACATCCAGCCAGCGTTCCTCCAATCAGAAAGTGAACATATCAAAATCTGAATTTGGTAATAATATGTGTGGTTGATCCCCCAAAATGCCTGTAAAGAGACATGCAAGCAAAGCTGTTCTCACCATGGCAATGTTGGCAGTAAGGTGGTCTGTGGGTGTGGTAGTAGTACGCAGACGCAGAAGTCCATTGCTGATGTGAGGAAAGGTATTTCTCCTGCAATGTTTTTTACAGCCAAATCAGTAGCTTCACTCATAGTTGGAGGAAATTATGTTTTCCCAGCCGGTGGTGTTAGTGTTACTGGTGTTAGTGGTGGTGGAGGTAGTATTAGTACTGTTGAGTCAAGTTCTAATTCCGACCGGTGTACCGTATTGAAACATATTGGAGTGAAGCAGTGCAAGTGAGTGGCAGCGCCGATGATGTCATACTTCCCAGTAACATCCCAGTAACTGAACCTGAGGATTCTGATGATCAATGTCAACAGTACATAATGTGATATTCCGCCCACCGTGGACTTAACGTCATGCATTTTCCATGCAGTGATTCACAATGTGGTGAAAAAATATCAGGTGATGGTGGTGTAGATGCAGCTGATGATGATGATGATGTTGCTGTTGTTGCAACATGTAGTCCACATGCTGGCACCCAAGCAGAAGATGTGGATGTGTGTGATGTTGATGAATATGATGATGATGTAATTGACACTGGTTGGGAACCGAGAAAAGAAATTAAAAGTGGCTGTGTCTGAGTCTGTTTGCAGGAATCACCCCCTGTAAAAACTTGTGATCTACCACTTTTAGTTGATGGTGATGATGATGACCCAGTAATCAATATGATAGGTAGTAGTGGTGGTCAGTTGCAGTCGGTGTGCAGTGCCAGAAACATCATGTCCCCCCACTTCAGTGCTTAAAATAACAGACTTAAATAAGCCACATCATCATGGACATGTTAAAAGCAAAGCATCACACTCCCTTGTTTGGGATTTTTTTGTTCAAGATGCAAATGATGATTCAGTTGCAATCTGCCAGGTTTGCCATGTGTGTGTGAGTCGAAGTAAAAAGGGGATCCATCTGGGGAAAGGAGGACAGCATACACATTTTAAGAATAGGCACTTGGCTCTGTGGACCCAGCACAAGCTGGCAGCTAACACCACAGTGAGGCGTTCACCCATGTCACCAGCAACTATAGCCAGCATGTTATCGCCGTCCATGACTGTTAAGCCCAGTAGGAAATTAAATTGTGCAGTAGTGCAGTAATAAGAGCAGAGGATTACTACAGGCATGATGAGGTGGACGACCATAATGACTTTGACATGTTGTCCTGTGCTGGTGAGAGTAGCAGTTTTTGTGGTGGTGGTGGTGGTGGTGAATGCAGAATGTCTAGTGCAAGTGGTACATCAACCCCGGTTGGCAAATCAGGCAAAATAACATCATTTCTGGGTTTGTCATCATCAGCTGTGCAACCATCTTCATCAAATGTCCACACCCACCCCTTCAAATGCCATTCATCACAGAGCACAACCATTTGTGACCAACAATACACCACGTATAATGTTTAAGTCAGCCACGTTAAGAATGTTTTTGCGCATGAGCTGAAGAACCCCCAATCATACAGTGTCACGTGAACGTAATGCTGCTGTAACGGAAATGCTGGCAATTGATCTTTTGCACTTCTCCTTTGTGGAGAATTCTGGGTTCCAGCAGTTTGTTGCACATGCCTGTCCAAAATGGAAAGTCCCACCCAGGACATACTTTTCTACCCGTGCTGTCCCAGAGTTGTTCCGCACTGTGCCTTACTCAGTAAGACATGCCCTTTAACATTCCTCCTCTTCATTCATCCATTTAAGTATGGATATGTGGAGAAGTTGCAAAACAGCGGGGAGTTCATAGCTGTGTGTAACTGCACACTAAGTGCAGGTGCTGGGGGTTGTTTGTGATGTTGGTAGTGCGAATAATCAGTGCAGTAAGGTGGATTGTCGCGGTAGCAATCTTCTTGGAATTCGCCAGCATGCAACAATTGCTATGCACAGTGTGACCTGTTCACACACTGATGAGAACATGTTGGACATGGTACTGACTGAAATTGACAGATGGCTAAACCCTCTGTCCCTGAGAGCTGGGTTCATAGCAAGGTACAATGGGCCAAATGTTGGTGAAATGCATCACGAATGGTGTATTTTCATGTTCCATGCATGCCCACTGTTTAAATCTTGTGGTTCAGGAGTTTCTGCAGCATCCTGATATAAAGGAAATACTGACCATTGCACAACGTATCTGCTCTCACTTTTCAAGATCTGAAAAGGCCCATGACCAACTGCGGCAGTTGCAGATGCAAAACAGCCTGCCTCAGCACTGCTTGAAGCTGGAAGTTGTCTCGCGATGGAACTTCATGTTATACATGGCAGAGAGGTTGTATGAACAATACAAAGCCATCTCAGAATATCTTGTTATGCACACTAGCCGTGACAGTTCCGGGGCCTCCATGCATATGACGACTGAACAGTGGTGTCTCATGGACTCTGTAATAACAATTTTGCAGCCTTTTGAACATGCCACACAGGCAGTGAGTGGTGAGTCTGCCTCCATTAGCCAATCAGTTCCACTGCTGCAGATGCTGAGGCAGACATTGGTGAATGTACAACATAGCCTTGATGTTGCCAGAGACAGTGGTAGCAGTATGTTGTTGCAACACATGCTGACAGTATTCGACCATAATCGTCACATTGTGAGCATTCAGTGTAGTAGCAACTTTGCCATGTAACAATGCTGGACCCACGATACAAACGTGGAATTGCATCAGTACTAGAGGGGGGCCTGAACAGGTAAAAATATCAGTGGTCAACTGGTGCGCTTGGTTCATGGGCACAGAAGTCACATGCTAGGTCAGCAAACCTCAGTAGCAAAATCCAGCTGAAGGTGTACCTGGAGGACCATCAGCATATCCTGCAAGGGAAGGGGACTGTAGTTCCAGGTGGTCTGTCATCCAAAGTGGTGGAGGCCAACCCACTTTGGGAGGCTTTGTCCCAAGTGGGTATTTGTGAAATAAATGATTTGGGAGAACAGGATGATGTATCAACAGTTGGACTTAGTGCGGCACAGAGAATGGTTGAGTCATATTTGTCTGAAAACAGGCATCTGACAATAAGTGAAGTTCTTTTGTACTGCAGTGGAAAGGTCAGTAAATGGCCAGAGCTGACTGCAGTGGCACTGAAGTACCTCACATGCCCAGCCTCCAGTGTAAGTGTTGAGAGGGTATTCAGCTCAGCAGGTGCAATAGTCAGGGATTGTCAGACAAACCTGTCTCCTGCAAATGTTAGTTTGCTAACATTCATTAAAATGAATGAGAGGCACATAGCAGCACAGACTGCAACCTTGGTATTCGTACCAAGGCCTAGTCATGGTGGTCTTGCTGATGTAGAAATGTAGCATCCTGGTGGAACTGGCAGTGGCTGCCTGAAACAGCCCACCACTGACGTAGATGATGACACAATGGAGAAAGAATTTCCCAGTGATCAGACTTCAGACATCAATGACTGTGAGGGCAGTTTTCTTTATGAGGATGATGATGTGGTTAATGTTGGCAGGTTTTAACTGCAGCATTTAAAAGGCAGTGTGCACCCCTGGACCACAACCACTGGGACTGATGTTATCTACTGCCACCACTGCCACCATGAGTCTGCCCCCCCCGGACCACCACCACCGGGACTGATGTTATCCAAGTCTGCCACCATGAGTCTGCCCCCCCGGACCACCACCGGGACTGATGTTATCCAAGTCTTCCACCATGAGTCTGCCCACCAGACCACCACCACCGGGACTGATGTTATCCAAGTCTGCCACCATGAGTTTGTCTGCCCCCCCCGGACCACCATCACCACCACTGGGACTGATGTTATCCACTGCCACCACTGCCATCATGAGTCTGCCCCCCTGAACCACCACCACCGGGACTGATGTTATCCAAGTCTGACACCATGAGTCTGTCTGCCCTCTGGATCATCTTCACCACCACCAGAACTGATGCTATCCACTGTCACCATGAGTCTGTCTGCCCCCGGACCACACCACCACTGGGACTGATGTTATCAAGTCTGCCACCATGAGTTTGTCTGTCCCTGGACCACCTTCACCACCACGGACTGATGTTATCCACTGCCACAACTGCCATCATAGTCTGCCCCCTGAACCACCACCACTGGGACTGATGTTATCCAACTCTGCCACCATGGGTCTGTCTGCCCCCGACCACCACCACGGGACTGATGTTATCCAACTCTGCCCCATGAGTCTGTCTACCCTCCACAGACCACCACCACCAGCTTCTAATATTTAAATCATAAAGTGAGTATGTGTACTTATGTATGTTATGCTGATTCACTTCCTTTAGTTGTATGTTTTCTTTTCTGTAGCTTTTCAGAGCCGCAATGGTAAAACACATACAGTACAATTCTTTTATTTTTTTACAGGGGTAACAAAAAAGGCTCCATCACTAAAACTTGTTGGGAATGATGCTGTAGCTGTACCATACAGAGAGGAACCAATGTAATATCCATGTGAAATCCATTCGAGAAAGTAAAGATTTTATTTCATCCTTTTCATTGTTTTGTGAAGACTGCAGCAAATATTGCACACAACAGGTTGTGTTAGTTGACTAGATGTGTCTTTGAAATGTAACTTGACTTTAGGGATTGAGATTTGAGAACCAGGGAGGGACACATAACAATTAAGTTGTAAGAAGTCATTCATTTCTTTTTTTAGGAAACTTCCAGATGCTTTGTTGTTCTGACAAAGTGGCCTTATCCAAACAAGTTCTTCAACATCAGCCACCCCCCCCCGGGCTGGGGCACACATGCAACATGTAGTAGTCATTTCAGTAGATGACCATGACCATCACACCAGACTCGAAAAGGATGCAGATAAAATCTGTGAAGAAGTAAGAAAATAAGAAACCATTACAGACAAACCTGCAAATATGCTCCCCCCACCCAAAAAAAAAAAAAAAATACTTACCTTCATGTGCTTGACAGTTATCCATTGCAAATTTCTACGCAAAAAGTTCTAATCGAGCACTGGAATGTGCACACCAACAGTATCTGTGACCTGTGATACAGAACAATAGCATGAATACATGTCCATGTCAACCCCCTCACCTACAAACTACAGAAATATGTATCTATATATATCAACTCACCAATTAGTGTACAGACAAAGGGCACCCTTCCATCCAGTTAGAGATGATCACATTGCATTTAATCGAATGCAGCACATTGGACCAGCAACAGTTCTTTCACGGGGTCATCATTTTACAGGGGCACTGCCACGGCGTGACTGAGTCGCCATTAATTCATAAGGGGTGTTATGTGCTGAAACAATCCCATTTTTCTTCGATTACCACTTGTCAATTTTCTGCACATAAGGAGGATGCATTCTGGGCCTGCAGAAAAAATCTGGTGACTCTGTGCTGCTTTTATGCGCATGACTGAGTGCGCCAGTAATTCTGGGGGACTTTGTATGTGCTGAAACAATCCCATTTCACCTTGTTACCACTTGTCAATTTTCTGCAGACAAGCAGGATGCATTTTGGGCCTGCAGAAAAATCTGAGGACTCTGTGCCACTTTTGTGTGTTCTGTGATTGTTGCTGTGAGCTCGTGATGTCATACTGACATTTTTCAATTAAAGATGCATTGCAAGAATGTCCTCACGGTTCAGAACTGTACTTTTTCTGATACTTTACATTGCCACAGCACCACTACTTACCTCTGAGTCGTGACTTGAATGATATGATTCTTTTCACAATTTATGTCTGCTGTACTTATTTGACTACTTTTTATGTATGAAACAAATAAGCATGTCTCCAATGTTGTTCAGACCAGCTTTGTATTTAATTGCAGCTGCTTTCAATAACTATTGTTCCGTGGTGTCATAAAACACTGCCTGATGCAAAACTGTTAATTAACAACAAGTGATATATATAACAACTACTTGATGTGATGGAGAAAACAGAGGAAAATAATGACAAAGACCTGGTCAGCACCAGTTTAAAATGAATCCTTTCATTATTTCACACATGAAAAAGTAGTACAGCAGACTCAACTACTGCAAATTCTTGTATCATTCCAGTCAGTCAGGAAGTAAGTAAAGGAAGTTGTAACATAGCATAAAAAATATAGGTCAGAGTTACAACAGATTGTTGCGCTGCTGCTTTTACAGACATTCACCACATTACATACAGTAGTTATGGTGATGCACATAAACTAATATGTAAGGGCATTACTACCATTTCGAATATGTCTTGTTTTCACAGAGTGCAATATATGTCGTTAAAACCACCCTTTTTCATTACAGTGAGTCAAGTGACAGAGGAATTACCAATCAGAGAACCACCCACATTCTGCCACCCTTTCTCAACAACGTCAGGACATGATGCCAGGGGGAGCATGCTCCACTATAGTGAATGTCCAGCAGCTAGCCCATCCAATGTTTACTTATGTTATGAGGTTCACTTTGTAGTGAAATGTGGGATGTTTCCACTAACAAGGCTCTTCTTACTGGAAACACGGCCACACATTTCACCACAAACTGACCATTCTAACATAAAGAAACATTCGGAAACCTGCTGGACAATCGATATTCACTGTAAGGAGCACGCACACGCCGCTTTCCCTGTCATCATGTCCAACGCTGCTAAGAAGGGAGGCAGAATGTGGGCAGATTTTCAGAACAGGAATTCCTCTGTCATCATGGACACACTGTAATGAAATTATGGCTGGTTTTCACAAAATGTATTAAAACTATGTAGGTAAAAAGATTCCCTGGAAGGAAAATGTGTATCATTAAACAATAACAATCAAAAACACACAAAAAAGTACAACACAGTAGTGTGGTGGGTTCAGGGTGGGGTGGGGGTGGGTGTGGGGGGCAGAAAACAATCCCCTGACTTATTATGGCCGTGGGATGCTGTGGTGGTCAAGCAGCAGGTGCAGCATTGAAAGTATTTGCTGCTGCTGTGCTTCCACTCTGTTAACCTGCTGCTCCAAAGCACTGAAACACTCATTATTTTCCTTGAGTGCTGCCGACACCAGGCCGATGTCAGACTGGCTTGAAGGGACTGTAGCGGGGTCCACTGCAGTGGGGAATCCAGGTAGTGGGGCTGGTGGTGGACAGGGTGGTGCTGGTGGCTGTGGTGGTGGTGGAGCAGCTGATGTAGTAGCCCTCCTCCTCCTGCTGTGGTGGTGACTGCTGTGAGGCACATCTCCCACACCAGCAGCACCCTCAGCCACTGCCACAGAAGGGCCAGCAGGTGGATGCCTGGCCTCTTCCGTGGCAGCCTACCACTCTGCCCTGTGGTGGTTTAGCATGTGGGTGCGCTGGCCTCCGGTCCCCAAATGTGTCCCAGGGGGGCCACGGTGCACCAGCACACCACACACAATGCACTCCACCACTGTGCTGTCTCCCCCCACACAATTAAAAATCTCCCATACTGGGGAGCTGCGGGGGGGACCAGACACAGTCCTCACATGTCGGGCATGAGTCCCACCACCTACAATTGGCGGGACCACCTCCTGTGGCTGTGGAGGTGGTGGAGGGGGTGCTGCTGGAGCCCCAACAGCTGCTGCTAGTGGTGGTAGTGGTAGTTGTGGTAGTGGCAGAGAAGGTGGACATGCAGCAGTCACCAGTGGCACTGGTGCTCCTGCTCCTGCTGCTTCTGCAGGGGAAGCAACACCAGCCAGGAGTCTGGAGCTGTCCAACATCACACGACCGCCCCGGCCCCCACTGGTCTGCACTCCTCCCCTCCTAATGCGCAAATGGGCCAGTGTCTCACCTTCTCCTATGTGACCCTCCATCCTCCTGAGTCCACGGGACGACACACACACACACAGACAGTGGACACACACACACACAAAACAAAACAAAACTTGTGCAAAAAAATTCACTAACAAAAAAACACTAAGACAATACAAAAACTAAATAAAATAGCTTTTAAAAAGCTGTTTTTATTGTTCTGTGTTCTAACACTAAAAGAAACAAAAGCCAAGCAAACTCCTCTCCTCTCACAACTTTGCTTTCACCCTCTACAAATGCAAAGGAGAAAGTGAAACTGTTTCTCTGACTCACTTCCTTCCTGCCTGGCTAAAGCATGTGACTTACAGTACTGCAAGCCATGTAATGTACTTCTTTTCTTCTCACTTTGCCTTACTTTGTTAAAGGCATAATAGAACACTAAGTGTTAATAATAATACGGCCAAGTGAGCACTTTACACGGCCCACTTCACGTTGTGCTCTGGCGGACGCCAAGTGCCCACTCGAAAAGTGGATTATCAATTTGCTTCATCTCTAGCTACTAATTGCCATATAGTGTCACACAAACAGCTCCCTTAGCACCATTGCTGGCCCTCTTGCCTCCCACTGATGCACCTCTGCCACTGGTACCATAGGAGGTTCCTGCACTAACCCTAGTCTGATCAATCCCATATGGCATTCTACTTTCCTCTTCACCCCTCCCTTACCTCTCCCCCTCCTGAACATTACTCAACAGTTTTTTCCTCCTTTCAATTACCAAGCACTTACACACACCTCCTCCTCTGGGACTCTCACTCATTCCTTGTCTGTCCTCATCACCTTCTTTTACAGAAACAGCCTGACAATGCCTACCCAACTTGCTGCTCTTTGAAAACTACCAGATTGTAACCCTAACTCTTGGGATAATATTGTAACTACCTCATTCTTGTGATTGTTATTGTCATTGATGTGTAAGGTTAATCTCTGTTTGTTCATGTTCTTTGATGTGGAACCTTTGTAAATGAGCATCTTGCTCAAAGGTTGTTTCTGAAGCATGAAATAAATAAATAAAATAAAATAAAAAAATGCATGTCATACAGTCTGTGGTTATTAACATGCCAGCCACTATATAGTCTCATATGTAATGGCACCATACTATTTAGGACACTATCTACCTTGCTACTTGAATCCTGTTGCTCGTGGGGACTATGGCAATGATGCACATACTGGATGTCGTATGCATGAGCACTTGTAATGGTTAGATCTTGACTACATTAAAAGAAAAAACTCTGCTCCCATCTCACATACTCCTGTGTGGCCCTCTGCTTGCCAGGGAGATCTGCTGGTGATTCCCAGTGCTAGTTTTGATTCTTGAGAGAAAGAGCCTTTTGTGGCTGCCCTGGGCATGTGGAAGGCCATCCCAAGTCAGATTTGAAAGATCTTACCTGTTGAAGTTTTTTAAAAGATTCTTCTTACCCATCTTTTTCCCTTGGCATTTGAGCACTTCTTTTAAATATGTTTTTTTTATAGGAGGGATTCCTCTGTACTTGCTATTTGATTTTATATATGTTTTTAAATATTTTAAGGAGGTAAATTAAATTGTATGTACAGTGTTTCAAGCCCTCAGGATGAGGTGCTATTCAAATAAAATTGAAGACTTGCTTGCTTCTTATCACAGCCCAATATTCCGACAACCAGGATAGACAGGATGCACTTTCTGTCTGATTATTGCTCACTAGCAGCCAACAACTTTTAGTGAAGAACTTGGGGAGCAGAGCAGCAAGATGGCCACACTGCTACTCTGCTCCATGCTCTGTTTCATGTTTGCTGTTTACTATTTTTGAGGTGGTGTTTCTCCGTTGCTACTGTCTCATATCTGACAGTATCTTTGAGCAGAGCATTTGTGCATGCAACCAACTGGAGTGAATCAGACTGAGAATATTTGGAAGGAGAGACAAAAGCTGACAGAGACTGCTACTTCTTGAATAGAGTACATTATGTAATAATAAATAATAATAACTATTTATATAGCTGCTGATATACTTATTTACATTCTACTACAGGTATGCTGTTGTTGCCTGGGGAAGGGGGTATCTCCTTTACCTAAGAAATGACAAATGATATTATGCTCAGACAAGTGATTTTTTCTATTTGTCTTTGCAGGTTCAAGTGGACAAGATAAGATAAGGAGAACTAAGAAGGGCGATAGCCCCGAGGAACTACTAATGGTGGTCATTTTTGGAGTCCTATGGATGGGATGTTAATGCCCTTGTGACCACATGCCCCTGAATTTTTTAGACCCCTACAACTATAAAGAACTCCCTGAACGGGCCTGAAGCCAAGTTGACTAAGTTTCTGTCACAAGATTTTATAACATGCCTCGGAAGACATAATCGGGGGTAAAAGGTATTCTTTAAATTATATTTTATTGTTTGTGACAGAGATTTATTTCATACCCTTCCTGATGGTCTAACTAATAATACTGGAAGGCTGCCCTAGACTCTAGTAATCTGGAGCAGATGGGAGCACAAGGTGAACCTCAGGATTTATACTACTTGCTGCTCGGCATTGACTAAGAGGAGCAGAGGTTATGTGCTGAGTATGAGTAATACTGACATTTTACAAGTAGGAAAGTTGGAAAATGTCATTTTGAGTCCTGAGTAAAGAGAACTCTGAAAATGGTAAGTGCAGGTTTAAATGTATTAAATGGTTCACTTGCATAACACTGTGCACCAAGCATGAGTTTAAAGAAAATAGCCATAGCTACTTCATAGATCTCATGTACAGAATGTGTGTTTTTAATGAAGCTCATCTATAATCAATTAGCTTAAAAGTTTGCTTGCATCTGGAACTGCTCTGTTTTTTTGTCTTTTTGGTTTTGAGGATAAAATGCTAAGCTAGGAGAATGACTCCTTTGCTCAGAAGGGAGCCTCTAAAAATGATGCCAGCACTTAAAATGGAGCTCTTAACATACGGACATACAAACACTTGCCAGCAGAAGCTGGCCTTTCTGTCTATCAAGTCTGCTCATATGTGTAGCTAGCAACCCTATTTTGCAGCTGCCCCACCTCCCACACCCCCACTCACCTCCTGGAACTGCTCAGTGTCCTTTACCCAGCCCCCCCTTCCATGCCCTGTCCCATGCCCTTTTGAAACTACCCACCTACCTGCATGCCACCACCCCCTCCGACAGAGCGTTCCATTTTGACGTGATCAACTCCATGAAATAATACCTTCTCATCTCCCTCCTGAACCTGCCCCCTCTAGTCTCAGCCCATGCATCCTCATGTTCCTTTCTGTCCTCTGCTTAAACAGTCCCTCTGCACCAGATTTGTTGATCTCCCTCAAGTATTTGAAGGTCTCAATCCTGTCCCCCATCCCTTCTCTCCCCCAGGATGAACAAATTCAAGTGTCCTCCATCCTCCATGTCATTGCCCTGTGCTGCTCCCCCTTGAGAAGCTTGATGTCCATCCTCAGGAATGGATGCCAATATTGCACACAGTACTCCAACTGCGGCCTAGCCAATGACCTGTAAAGTGACAAAATCACCTCCTTGTGCCTTGATGAGAATCCCCACATGATGCATCCCAACATCCTATTTGCCCTAGCTGCCACACTCCTGCATTGAGTAGAGTTATTCGTGCTACCAGTTACAATACCCCCCAGGTCCTTCTCCTCCTTGGTAACCCCTAACCACAGCCCACCCAGCCAATATTCCCTCCTCTGGTTCCTCGCCCCGAAGTGCATAACTTTGCACTTCTTTTCATTAAATCCCAACTGCCACCTCGCTGACCACTCCTCAAGTCTGGTGAGGTCACCCTGTAGCCTCTGTCACCCGTCTATGTCATCCACTACAGCTTCGATCTTGGTGTCGTCCGCAAACAGACTGATCCTGCTCTCTATCCCTTGTGCTATATCCAATATGGACAGTCCAAACAACACCGGTCATAGCACAGAGCCCTGTGGCACACCACTTATCACTGCCTTGGGAGATGAGAGTTCTCCCCCCACCACCACCCATTGCACTCTATCCCCAAGCCAATTTCTGATTCAGCCAGCCATCTTAGCCCCCACCCCTATGTGTTTCAGCTTTGCCCCAGTTGCCCATGCTATAACAAGTAAAAGGCCTTGCTGAAGTCCAAATATAGGACATCCACTGCATGGCCCTTGTCCAGTACCCTTGTCACCCAGTCATAGTATTCTATCAGGTTGGTCTGGCATGATCTCCCCAAAATGAATCTATGCTGCCACCCATCCTGGAGATCATTGAGCTCCAGGAAGATTACCAGTCTCTCCTTCAAGATGGATTACATTAGATGGAAGTGAGACTGACAGCTCTGTAATTGCCTGGCTCATCCCTTGGTCCTCTTTTGTGAATAGGCACCACATGAGCCAACCTCCAGTCCTTTGGTATGCATCCCATGTCCAGGGAGGTGTTGAAAAGGTCAGTCAGTGGCTCAGCCAGCACCTCCGGCATCTCCCTCAACACCCTAGGGTGAATGCCATCAGGACCTGGTGCCTTATCCATCTTAAGTGCCTTCAGACCATCCAATACCCTGCTTACTTGAATCACTTCATCAGTCACCTCCCCCCCCTTGTCCCCACCTCTCCAGTCCACCGAGGTAGCAGACTTCCTACCTTCCTTGTGAACACAGAGCAGAAGTATTCATTCAGTACCTCTGCCTGTTCCCCCGCCCTCTCCTCCCACCCCTAGCTCTTACTAATGCAAACTATCCAGTCCTTACACTTCATTTTCTTCCTCATCTACTTAAAGAATTCCTTCTCCCCTCCCTTATGCCTGAGCAAGCCTCACTTCCGTGGTGGCCTTTGGCCCCTTACTCAATAGTCACTTCCCTTGCCATCTTGCATAACCTTGTCCTCCCATCCCAGTTCTCTCGTTCACCTAAATGCAGCTTTTTGGCTCTCACCCCTCCAACACCCTCCTGGTCATTCAGCATGACACCCTGGCCCTGGACTTCTTGCTCAGAGTTCTGGTGCATGCTTCAGTGGCCACTCTCAGGTCAGATTTTATGACTTCCCACTTCTGGTGCAGGTCCATCTCTGACCTAATTCCCTCAAGTCTCCCCCTCAGTATTTCCCTCATCCTTCCAATGTCTGCCCATCTGAAGCCCACTACCTTTGTTGCGGACCCCACTGCCTCCTGCTCATGCTTAGCCTGAACCACACCAAAAGGTGATCACTTCCGCTAGTGGATCTTTCACCATGAGCCTCTCATGATCTCCCATTTGTTAGTACCAGATCCAGTAAGTTGCCCAGTCTGGCTTGTTCACCAACCAACTGCACCAGATGGCTCTCCTGGAATGAAGTCAGTAGCATGGGTTCCCAGTCCACCTAAGGTAAACTGAGGTCCCCAACAATCACCGTGGTCCCCTTGCTACACACCCATCGAATTTGTTTAATCTGCCAACTCTCTATCCATCTCCTCACACTGTGCTGGTGGTCTATGTATCACCCCTAGCCTTAGTTTCCTACTCTTCTGGTCCAGGAACTGCATCCACAGTGCCTCCGTCCTCCCCGCCTCCCTCTCGTCCATTGTACATCTGATCCCATACTTAACATAAATCACCAACCCTCCTCCCTTCCCCACACCCCTGTCCTTTGTATACACCTTGTACCTAGGAATTATCAGATCCCAATCCTGTTTTTGGTTGACCCACGTCTCTGTGATGGCTGCTATATCCACTTTTGCTATGCTTCAGACAGCCTGTAGCTCAGCTACCTTATTATCCAGGCTCCATGCATTTAGGGAGACTACCCTCCAACCAGCTCCTGCCTCTCTTCTTCTCTCCTTGGCATGTGCCCTCAGCCCAATTCCCCCCAGTCCACCCCTCCTTACAAACCCTACTGTCTTGGGGGATAGCTCATACTGCTCCCCACCTGAGGCCTTGCATACTAGCTGTACACTTGCCACCCCACCTTCCTATTTTAAAACTCCTGGAAGCTATGTACCTCTAGTTTCTGTTTCAAGGCCCTCTGCCCAGCTCTACTCATGTGCAACCTGTCCTCTGCATACAGGTCACAGTTGTCCCATGTGTTCCCCCAGTCCCCCACCAGTCCATATCCTTGTGAGTGACACCACTCCACCAGCCAGGAATTGAACTCCACAATCCTGTCCTTCCTTGCTCTGCTCACCCTGGGTATTGGAAGCACTTCTGAGATGGCCACTGAAGCACCCAATCTCCTTGCACAAATTCCCTAGCTCTTCAAATCTCTCCCTAACCACCTCCACCTGGCACTCCACTAGGTCATTAGTGTCTACATGCGCCACCACATGAATTTTTTTCCCTCCTGACACATTCAGCATGGCATGCCCTGCTTTCCCTTCTGTTAAGCCCGGCATGGATTCTACCCATATCTGACTGTGTCATTCACCCCTCCCACCACCTCATCATCTTAAGTATAGAGTCCCTAACACCCCTACTCCACCCTCCTCCTCCCCTTCTTTTGCCTGTATCTGCTTGTCACACCCTTCCTCTCTTGAGCATATCTTTCTCTGCCCAGCACCACCCAGATCCCCTATATGTTCCTCTTCCCTTTCCAACTTACACCTTGCCTACTGCCCCTACCTCTTGACTGACGGGCCTTTGCCCTTCTCCCCAAGTCCGATGCACCATCTTTGATCCCCCTGTCCTGCCAAGTGCCCTCCAGTTCTCTTTGCTTCCCCACTGTTCCCCTGCCCTATCTTCCCTCCCCTACCCCTATCTCTTGAGCCCATCCCCCCCCCATCAGGACTCCTGACCACAGTATTCTCCCTGCCCTGACTGTCGCCTGCCTCACTCCTGGTAGTACCATCCTCTCCCTCTGGTACCGACATCAGCACCTTGTACCTGTTACTTAACCCTGTCCCCCTCCTTGCTGCAGTATCATTCCTGCACCCCCAGAGTGGCATGCTACCCGTATTATGCCCCGTGCTCCGTTTCACATTCCTTCCCCCCCGTCACCTCAAACTCTGACCCTCTGTATGCCCATGGTGGTGCACCTCCTACCCCCCGCTCCACTCATCCCCACTCTAACCATCTTATCTCTCCTGACAACCAGCTGTCCTCTGCCTGCAGTGCTCTCAGTCTGCAGCATATGGGACATTCCCACAACCTTCACAGTGTACTCATCCATAAGGCTGCCCCTGCATCTACTGCATCCCACCACCCTGTCTCCCTGGACATTTGTACATACATAAAAGCCATCTTCTTTGCTGGTTTTGGCTGGACTGGCAAATTGTTTATTTGGCTTTGTTGAGTTACTAATGTTATCTGACGACACACTGTTATTCTGTTCAAGTAAGAATTTGACGAAGAAGCTGGTGTCATCTGGCATTTACTTATACTTATTTGCCTTTGTATATAATTTGAAGATTTTCTGACTATGAATGGTGGCCTTTAGCCCTGTATATTAATACATGGATTCCAGAATTATTGGACCTTTTGAACACCAGGGCTTTTGAATGTAAGGAAGCCCTTGCTTAGTTGAAATAGGTTCAAATACTACAGATATTTTGAGTTAGACCTGCATGGCTAGCATGATTTGCCAAAATACCTATATCTATATGCTGCTTTAATGACCTTTACCGTGCTTCCTGGCTATTTTTAAAGTTCTAATTTATTAACTTCAGATCAGCAATTATTATCTTTGAACTCAATTGTCATGCAAGTACTTGTAGAATTGAATAACTGTACTTTTATGCTATTGAGCAATCGATAGTGATCTAATATGTCCTGAATGAAATAGATTCTGGGAGTCACCCTAGGTTTGAGGTTTGCTCTGTGAGGCATTGTCTATTTAGAAGTGTGCTCTGTGAAGGAATTCTCATGGACCTCGTGGGTATTCCTGAATTATCTTTTCTTGGATAGTTTATTCATAATACAACTGAATGGAGAGATTTAAAACTGAACTTTGACTGATCATGCAATGGAATCAGTTTAACGATTAACATCAAAAGTAGCTTATTTATTGAAACATAGAAACATAAAAGTTGAAGGCAGATAAGGACTGCAAGACCCATCCAGTCTGCCCATTTCTTTTTCTACCTTATGAATGTGCCATAGGCCTTTGCTCTGTCAATGGCCTATCTATTCATATTCATCTGTATTTCTCCCGTATGCCTGTCCCATGCCTGTCTGAAGCCATGCACTGTATTCATATTCACCACTTCCTGAGGTAGGCCATTCCATGCATCCACCGCCCTTTCTGTGAAAAATAACTTCCTCACATTACCCCTTAATTGGCCTCCTTCTAATCTTATGCTGTATCCCCTTGTCCTGTATTTTCTTATATTGAAACATGTTAGACTCTTTCACCTTGTTAATGCCCTTAAGGTGTTTTGAATGTTTCAATCATATCCTCTCTCCTCCTTTGCTCTAGGGTAATACATATTGAGTTCAGTTAATCTGTCCTCATATGTTTTCTGATGCAGACCCTGCACCATTTTGGTTGCCCTCTCTGGACTGCCTCAATTTGGTTAATGTCCTTGTGAAGGTGTGGCCTTCAGTACTGCACAGAGTACTCAGATGGGGCCTAATCAGTGTCTTGTAAAGAGGATTATTACTCCTCTTCCGAATGCAGTGATAATTCTACTAATATACCCCTACTAATACACCCCAACATCCTCTAACCTTACCTACTGCTTTAGATGTCTGCTTGGATGATTTCAGGTCATCGGTGATGATGACACCCAAGTCTCTTTCTTCCCTTGTGACTGCCAGCAACATCAACTGCTCCCCACTTGGTCTACCACTCTGGTTACCCAGTCAAAGAAATCTATGAGATTAGTTTGACAGGACATTCCTTTTGTAAACCCATGCTGTCTTGGATCCTGTGCTCCTATGGATTCCAGGTGTTGATCTATCCTTTCCTTAAGGAGTGTCTCCATAATCTTGCCCACTACTGAGGTAAAACTGACTGGTCTGTAGTTCCCTGCCTCCTCCCTGCTACCAGTCTTATGGTGGGATCACATGAGCCCTTCTCCAGTCTTCTGGGACCTCTCCTGTGCTCAGGAACTCACTAAACAGTTCGGATAATGGCTCTGTTAGTTTCCACCCTTAGCTCCTTTAGTACCCTGGGATATATGTGAAGCCACAGAAGCTGATTCTAGTTCAGGGGTGATGTAGTTTTATGTACTTTCTGCAATTTTAATTATGTAATGTTGTAATGGTTTTAACCAATCAACAACAAACAAACTTTGAACTTTTTAACTTTAGTGAAGAACTGGGTTGATGCGGCACAAATGCCTGCAGCTGAATGTGGTGACCAATGTGTTTCTTAAATTAATTATTTAGTAATTAGATATCTTTAATGAGGGAACAAAACATTTGCACAGGAACTCATCACAAATGTTCTAAAACTCTACTGCTGCATGAATTGCTTTAAAATTAAATGTGACTTTCTCTCTTCCTGGACTACATACTATGTAGATCAAGTATTCTACTCTCACTGAGGCTGCTGTCAGTGTTTTTCAACTCTGGTCTGATGCCACTTGATAGCCATCTCTCTTGGCAGCAGGCAGAGACTAGGAGTGGGCATCGCAACAGGAGTGCCTCAATGTCTAGGGGCAGATTGTAACTACTCCTTAGAGGCTTCCATTATTTCAATCAAATAAACTCAGTCTCTAACTACAGTATTACAGTTCCTTTCATTTCCATTCACTCCCTGGTGAACGTTGGTTAGTGCTTCTCCTGTCAAGTCAGAAATAAATAATTCTGCTAAATGATGGGTAGTTGTCATGTTTACTTATATACTGTACTAACTGAACTAACAGAACTTCTGTGAGCAGATCTTAGTTGGCAGTATCTCTGGGCAAGATTGTGTGAGAAGAGGACTGGCTGACACCCACCTGCCACACTGACACAGGTAATTGTGTGGGGATTTTCAAAGCTTTAGGGAAAGAGACTTCTGTTTAAGCTCATTTTGACATCACAGCTGACACAGACTACTGAACAGTCTTCATTTCTTTTCCTTGTGCTGTATAAGGCTGGACCATTAGCACACCTAGAGTGTTCATGCCCCAGGGCTTGAGTGTAACAGTACAGCAGTGTGGCACTGACCAGGGTACTTCTGTAGGATATCCACAGGTAAGTCCACAGTGCCGCAATGGGCTCTGCCACTGAAAGTATCAGGTAGGCTCAGGTGTCATAACTGGCAAACCAGTAACTATATAACTCCCTATTTAAGGTGCCTCTACTTTGCAACTGTAGTCTTACCTTGTATATGTGTTATTATACCAAATGCTAGGTAGAACAGCCAAGTAAACTAGGTAAGACAGAACTGTAACAGAACTCCATATATAAGGTTGGCCTTTTTGGTTCTAGTCTAAGGGTTTTTAGTTTAGGCAAGTTATTAACAAAAGTCTAGGGGTTATCATAGGATCAGTTTGGAGGTGAGGTACAGTGTGTGGTAGTCAGTTGTGTGGACTGTGGGACACTGTTCTCTATGGTTACACTCTGGGCATTGCCCAATCTGAAGGACCTTTGCAGATCTTCATGTTCAGCTGGTCACAGCAAGAAATGAGCTATTTCAGCTGTGGCATTGACTCAGCTAGGGTCCACCCTGCACCACCCCCAGAAGCCCACTAGCCCAGGAGTACAGAGAGTGGTGGGGAAGATGGGGAAGGGCATAAATGTCAGCCACAAGGGTGTCAACCAATCCCACACCATCCAAACAGAAAATTGCTCCCCCTTCCCCGAGGAGGCTTAGGTACTAGACTTTGATGGGCGAGGAGACTCTGAGTCAGTTAGGGGAAATGGGCTGAATGATTTGGTGGCACCAGGAGGTGAGCAGGAGGAAGTCAGCAAGGAGAATCTTCTTGATTGAGAACTCAGTGATTAGGAGAGTTGAGATGGTGGTGCACAGAAGGGCAGGGGAGAAGGATGGTCAGATGTCTACCTGCAACAACAGCCATCTGGGATATAGATAGGATAGCCAGAATGGCAGAGAACTGGGAGGAGGAGCCGGGGTGCTGGTATACATGTGTACCAATAATCTGGTGAACCAGCCTGTGGTGGTAGTGAAGTGAAACTTTAAGAGGCTGGAAGGTGATTGAAGATATATACCTGTATATATATATATATATATATATATATATATATACCAGTGCAAAAAACTGTGTTAATGCGCATGAGTTAGGGTTCAGCTTACAGTTGCAGTCAAAGACATGGCAAGACATTTCCTGAAATTTCTGTGATATCTCTGCAGATATTTCCTGCCTGCCTTTAGTACCACTATGGGCCACCAGAAAGAAACTTTTTAGAAATGTTCAGTATCTGGAAATATCTGATGTCTACTCGGGACAAAGCGAAGAAAAAGTTCAGGAAATCTAAGTTTCCAGTGGACTTTGCTAGCTACAGGGCCCTCAGAAACCAATGCAAACTGGCCATAAAGAAAGCCAAGAAGGAATATATCACCAATCTCCAAAAAGCTAACCTGGGAAACCCTAGATACTTCTGGTCACACATTAACGAACTCAAAAAGGAGGTACAAAATCAACAACCGGCCCTATCCTGGTGAGCGGGCAAGTACTCGAAGAGTGCTCTCTCTCATACTAGAGGCCCTAAGCAGTTTCTTCACAAACCTGGATGCGCATAAGTTGGGTCCCTTAGATAACAAGAACGAACCTAATAGGCACCTGCCCCTTGAACTAGACCGCCCTCTGTTTCATATGTGGCTGGTTAGCGAAAGGGAGGTTCTGCTCATCCTTAAATCCCTGTGGGTGAGAGGCACCAGGGGCCCTGTTGGGATCCAGACTCGAATCCTCAAGGAGGGCGCCCCATCTTTAGCCAAGCCCCTAACCTGGCTGATAAACAGGTCCTTTATGGAGGGGTCTGTCCCTGAGCCATGGAAGCGGGTCCTAGTGATCCCCATTCACAAGGGAAGGTCCACCGAGCCTATTGGGAACTACAGGCCTATCTTCCTGTTGTCTGCAATAGCGAAATTACAAGAGAAGCTTGTATACTCTCAACTGCGTGAATATCTGGAAACACACCAGATAATCTCTTCATCGAAGCACGGCTTCAGAGCCAAGCATGGGACGGACACTGCACTAACCAAATTTTCGGCTGATATCTTGGGCAATAATGACTCAGGGGTCAGCACAGGCGCGGTCTTCATGGGCCTGTCTAAAGCATTTGACCTGGTAAACCACAACCTCCTTTTACAAAAATGTGCGCTCTTGGCATGGGCGCACATGCCCTAGGATGGTTGCTAATTACTTACGGGCCGGACCCAGAGGTCAGTGGAAGGACTATGTCTCCCAGTCTGCACCGCTCAAAGTAGGAGTACCTCAGGGGTCAATACTTGGTCCCCTTCTCTTCACTTTGTTTATAAACGATCTGCACTTACATTGCGGGAGCAGCAGCATCATCCAATATGCGGACGATGCTGTCATTTTCCGAGCCTCCCCTAACTTAGGAGAACTGGGGAATGCCCTCCAAGAGGACATTCTTCAGATGGAGGACTGGCTCACTCGGAATAAAATGGTATTAAATACCAGTAAAACTAAAGTGATGTTCAGGCCCAGATCCTTGGGAACCGAGAGGTCGCTGATCCTTCAGCTGCAGTCCAGAGGGGGTGATAAACTTGAGGTGGTTACCTCCACTAAATACCTAGGGCTAACCTTGGACCAAGGCTTCACCCTAAAAAATCATGTTGACCAACTCACCAAAGCCATACATGGAAAACTGCGGATCCTCTACAGAATAAAGGACCAGATTATCCCTGAAGCCAGAGTTGCCATCGCAACTAGCGTCCTTCTCCCAAGCTCACTTGTCGGCACCTGTTCTTCAAGGCGTGGCCTCAACGGAACTTGGCAGGCTCCAGACCTTATACAATAAGATTGTCCGATTTGCAACATTGTCACACCCTAGGACACACCACTGCGAGGCTCAATCCAAGCTCAGCTGGCTGTCATTGGAAGCCCACCTCATCTACCCCACACTATGTCTCGCTTTTAAGCTTCTGGGGCCCTTACCTCCCCCTAGTCTCAAAGGACTAGTTAGTGTCAAAACCAACCTGGGGAGTCTCCATTCCTCAGGGCAAACCTCCTTGTGGTCCCCAAAACAAAGACTAAAGCTGGGTCCAGGTCCTTTGCTTTTACTGCACCTTCCCACTGGAACAAACTCCCACTGATGTGGAGGCAGGGTCGAGCTCTGCTTCGATCTAAGCTCAAAGCACACCTGCTCGCCAGGAGCACTTGCCAATGCATAAGAACTGACCTTATGCCACGGCCCCTCCTCCCTCCACCTTCCGTATTGTAATGCCATTAAGTCTTTCACAGGTTATACAGTATGGAATTTGCCTTGTGTGTGTTATCACTGTTAAACCATTTGGTATTTACGCAATTTACAGCTCTGCTTACCTACTTGTACTGTCTGTTTACATGTATGTTATTTTTACAGCTCTGCTTACCTGCTTTTACTGTTCTGTTTACCTGTATGTTATTTTTTAACCCCGGGTCGCCCCTGAAAAAGGGACCTCCGGGGCCCAGTGGGCCTACCCGGTCAACAAAATTCAATAAATAAATAAATAAATAAATCTATCTATATCTATGGCTGCAACTGTAGCCCAACAAAAGTACAGAAATGTAGCATTCAGCTTTCCAACCATAACTTCCCACCTCCCAAGCAGCATAAAGACAAGCCCACACAAGCAACCACAGACAACCATCATCAGGTAAGACAAGCAACATGCAACTGTTTTCGGATGACACCAATGCAGTAGCACTGATGTGATACATTTGTGGATTTCTATCTGTGAGATGCACATTGCAAGATGTACACATTCACTTCTGGCTGCAGATAGAAATCCATGTACTCAAATCACAACACTGCTCCTATAGTCACAGGTACAAATCCACATATATCCAAATTACAACAGTTCTGTTTGCAGACATACAGGCCCCTATAGGGCCAGAGCTTCTGTAGCCACAGGTGCTAATGCACAGTGAGTCATACACACACATCTGGCTGCCCTTCTGCAGATACAGGCATGACATACACATACTGACTTTTGACTGCAGAAGCACAGGCCTATGTAAGGCCTGCACTTCTGTGGCCACATATTCAAATCTATGATACCTAAACTGCAACACTACAGTACTTCAGTGTGCAGAGGAGCCTGTGCTTCAGTAGCCACATGTACTCATGCACATTGTAAGACATATACACACTTCTGGCTGCAGAAGCACAGGTGACTGAGAGGCATTCACTTCTGCAGCTGAAGATAGAAATCCATGATACCCATATGGCAACACTATCTCTGTGGCGCCGGTGTTGCAGCCACAGATACACACACACACTGTTAGATATACTCACACTTCTCGCTAAAGAAGGACAGACCCCTGTGGGGCCTGTGCTTCTGCAGCTGCAGATACAAAGGTAGCACACCATTACTACTGCATTTTGTGTCATCTGGAAACAGTTTTATGTTGTCCGTCTTATCTGATGATGGCTGTCTGTGGTTGCTTGTGTGATCTTGTCCTTTTGCTGCTTGTGAGGGTGAGCAGTTAGGGCTGCAAACTCTAATGCCACATTTCCCTACTTCTGTGGGGTTAAGCTGATCCCTAAATGTACTCTGTACTCTTGTACTTTGTATATCCCTTTCCCCAGGATGTACCGTGAGATGAGCATTAAGTTGCTCAGTGTATCTTTCTTGGTGAAACAATTCAATAAATAAATGATGTATTAACGCACCTTTTTGCTATTAATTTCCTTTCTTTCTGAGATAGTGGAATTGTATACTCATTCATGTAGGTCCCTTCAGGTACAGCCTGTATAATTATGGTGGAGTAAGCACTTTAAAGTTAAACCACAATTTTTTCAACTTAATAACTCCATGAATTCAACTAATTCAGTTGAAATTTGGCAGGTGTTAACTAGGTGTCTGTATCTCTTGATCAAAAAATTTCATGGCAATCAGTTCATTGGGGGCAACATTACAGAGGTGCAAAAAAATTTCAAATTGGCCAAAATTAAGATCTTTTTTGCTCACCTGTAACTAAAAAATTAGAAGGACTTCAATCCTAAAACTTGCAGGTGTGATAGAGTTTGCCCTAATATGTGTGCTTTTGTACTTTTAAAGTCCCTAATTTGACCCATTTTTGAAAAACTAAGGAAAAACATGCAAACGCTCAGCTTAAAAGCAGAACAGGTTGTTGACACACTAGACTTTTTAAAACATTTTAAGTGGTTTAGAACATTTTTAAAAGCGGAAACAAGGTTTGCATCCACACCTAACACAGTTTGAAACCGTGTTTAAAAACGGTGTTCAAACCCTGCAAGGGACCTAGGCTTAAAACCAGTTTTAAACACGGTTTCAAACCAAGCATGATTTACCCTGCAGCGTGGACAGGAGATCAATCCATGTTTCCACTGATCCCTGCTACAAACCTGGCTAGCTTACATCTTTACAGGGCTGCAATATGGATGCGATGCAAGCTGTGCGACCTTACTTAAACATGGTCACAAAGCCTGAAGCAACAAGTGTGGACAGACTGTGGTGAATTTAAAACCATTTTAAAAAATGGTTGTAAATCCAGACTGCAAGTGTGTACATAGCATTAAAGGTTAACTGATTATTTTTTTTTACAACGACACTTCTAAATGCAATTGCTTAGTGAAAATGCATGCATGTCTTTGATTACAGGGCTAGCTTGATGCTGTGTACAGCATCTATATTCTTTTCAACCGATTTCTTTCAACGGGGGCTGGGCTACTTATTAGTGTGTAGCCAGGCCCCCACTGAACACATGGCCTAGTGCAGTCATTAGCTGCATCTGTCACCACAGTTCTTTACACTAGACACTGGGGTGCCCAATCCCCTATGACAGCTAAGTGATGAAATATTTTGACATGGGGGTTCACACCCCAGTGCTGGTAAAGTCCAATCCCATCCATTGTTCTTCAATTTCCCCCTCCTGCCCTTAAGTCTAGATTTCAACACTGGGGCACCCAGTCCTGGGTGCCAGCTCAGACCAGCCACTTCCTCAACCCAACAGTGTGTGACATTGGGCTGCCTACACCCAGTATGCAAAACATCAAGCAATCACTGGGCTGCCCAACTCTCAGTGTTGGTACCTGCAAAATAAAAACAGTCACTTGTTGTCTTAATTTTTTTAACATGTAATAATAAAAAAGTCCATCAGTGTCTCTTACACCATTCCCTTCTGATCCTGCTGTCCTTTTCACCACCCAACACACCCACCCCTGACCTCAGCACCCACTACCACTCAACCCCCACACACCCATCACTCACCTGAAAAGGTCCACCATGATAGATCCAGTCCCAAAGAAGAAAGACGTTCTCTTCCTGCAAATGTGACTGTAAACCTGAGGAAAAAAGGTAAGTTTTGTTAATGTATTCACAATACATTTTGAACTTTTACCCATAACTTGGCTGTTTTTTAGTATGTTTGCACAACATTTTCAACAAGACCTTTTGGGCACCCCCATCTCAGAACGAGGTAGGTGAAATTTTTCAAATCCAGCCGAAAGGTGATTTTGTAGATTTGAAAATGTTTCCAGACAGGTTCATGAGGTGGGGTTATAGAAGAAAATATTGAAAATGTGGGGTCAAAATATTAAAAATCAATATTATGAAGGCACAATGAAATGTTTCAGTGCTCACTCATAACTTTGGTAATTTTTAATATTTTGATCCCAAATTTATTTTCAACATAGCCATTTCACCCCACCTGATAAACCTATGCACCCGACCAAAATGGGTTGTGACTCAACACCACTAACACCTGGCTAATGAGCTCTGGCCAGAGATAGCCAGGTCCTGTCTTAGTCTGCTGGGTCCTGTCTTAGTATCAGAGCTATTCTGCAGGTGCCTACAAGTGTGTATTGTCTCTTATATTTCTCCTAGATGGACTGCTCCAGCTACTGTACTTTATATCCTGTGTTTTTCCTTACCACTTTGAATTACTGTATTATACATGCTATTAGTATGTTGTGTATTATGTTGATGTTTTGTACTTTGACCAGAAGCCTTTATAAATGAGTCTTTGACTCAAAGGTTGTAAATCCGACTTACTCAATAAATAAATAAATGAAATAAATAAATAAAGAGTTTTTTAAAATCATGTTCAAAACTTGTTTCACACTTGTGGTGTGAAAGCATGTTTCAGCCAGTATTTTATAAATGACACCTGTCATGTTCAGAAGGGATCATAAAAGACTATGTTGAAATTTTGAGTAAAATGTCAAAAAAGCTATGAAGAAATGTTGTGTGCAGGGGCAGGTGTTGGCCAGCAGGGGAGTGGGCTGAGTTCCCATGCGGCCACTCAAGTTTGGGATGAGCTTGGGGATCCTACTGGGAAACACAGGGATGGGGCCACTGTTGTTGCACACCACTACTTCTATTCTGTGAAGGGATTATGCAGTGTTTTGCCACACAGATGATACCTTTTTACAGGCTGAGGAGCCTTCTCTCACAAAGGATTGACATGTGTGTCAAGGCCTGACAGGGCCACATACGACATTAATGAAGTGGATTGACATAGAAAAATAGGTCATAGAACAACTCTGCAAGTCTTGGCCATGGTCTCTTGAACATAAAACTTTTTTGTCTATCTGTTCAGAGGGGACAAAGCTACAGATGTGCAAAGAGTAAAATTCTCCCAAAATTAAGATATTTTTTTGTTGCTTACCTGTAACCAAAAAAATGTGTTTTTTAACCCAAAAATTACAGGTACATGCTTCTGTAAGTTTGAAGTTTTTAACTTGCATCATTTTTTAAATGAGTTAAAACTGCTATTTTCTGACTACGCTAAGTTCTGAAAATGAATTTCCTTAGTACAGTTTTTTTTTTGTATTAGCAGTTTGACTGAAAGTGATTTCTTTGAAACTGCTTTTGTCAGCCAGCTGGCGAAAGCAGTTTGAATGAAATTGAAAGTAATTTCACTGCATATGATCCCTTCATACTGCTTTTCTCAGCCAGCAGACAAAAGAAGTTTGAAGGAATTCAGTTTCAGTCACACGGCAAACCCACCAGACCCCTATATTATGAATCTTTCCCTCAATCCTGACCCATGTTAAATTCTATTAGATGACTGGTGCCCAGTCCAGCTGTTGGTATCCCCCTCCATCCCAACCCACATTTCATATTACCATACTGCAGGTGCCAAATTCCACCACTAATCTGCCACCTTCCTTTCAACCCATATTTGGCTGAACTAAAAATGGCCAGCAGGTGCCTAATCCCTCTTGCCATTACCCAGTTGCTAAAACTAACATTGGGGTGCCCCCCATGCTGAGTGAAAAAACTCCCATCTCCAAATAAGAAGCAGACTTAGTTACCCACACCAGGTACTGCTGTATGTAATGGCCACCTCCCATCTCCTCCTGTTTGGCCCGCCATCCCCTATGCACATAGTTGGCAAAACTGGGGTGCCCATACTGTGACAGGGTTGAATAAGGCCTTGACCCATTTGTTATGCAGAAAGAGTTTAAATGCAAGATTCTGTTCTAGCCTCTCCTGTTCTGTCTCTTCTCTGTCTGGTTGAGCAACCAAATTTTCTTGTGAGACCGAGGAACTGATCACTCTGATGGTTTCAAAATTCTCTGTATGTCACTATCTGCCTTCCCTTGCTATTTCTGTCTTTTCTCCCTCTTGCATATGAGTATGAAAATATATGTGAATCTTTATGTGGAAATGTCACTGATTCTGGGATCCCTTTGTTTAAAACTGTATATAGTTATACTGTTGAAATGATTGCAAAAAGCTATCTGGAACTCAAGGGCTTAACCTGAGATGCAGTTTTTAAGCTTTCTGTAGAGCTGTACACAAGAGGTCAGTTCTGAGTCACTATGTTCTTATTGCTGCACCTGCACCAAAACTGACAAGAACATTGTGTAAACTTACAAGAACATTCTGTGAGAAAAGACTTTCTTAACAAGTTCCCAAAGACTTATAAAAGAGCAGCAATGCTTTTGTTAGAGAGAAAAGTGTGAGAGGACAAGACTGAAACTTGGAATTAAGAGATATCCTTAGAAGAAGGATTTTTCTCTGTTTGTACTGCCTTTGTAAATAGTTATAATGAATAATTTTTATTTTCTATTTTGCTGTTGTTGAGAAAAACAAAAGCTATTTTCAAATTTTTAAACTGCTGCTGGTTTCATATGCTTTCTGACCTGTGCCACACACCCTCTGCCTTTGAAGGGCTGCAAACACTAGAACCCAATCCCCAGGACTGGTACTCCTGAAAAAAACTATCCCACAAATATCTTTTTAACAACCTGAAAATAAGAAAATGGCCCATGTCAATCTCTGTCCCCAACCCCTTACTCAGCACCCACAACCCTACACCCCAACACCTCTCACTCACTACAGAAGGTTCTTCAGCATAGATACACTCTCAGCAAAAAGACATCCTCCTCTTTAAAGCACAAACTGAGGAAACAAGGTAAGTTCTGTCAATGTATTTTCAATGTGTTTTGAACTTTTACTCATAACGTTGTCATCTTTAAATATGTTTGTACCAGATTTTCAACATTGCCTTTTTGGGAACTCTCATCATAAAAAAGGTAGGTGACATTTTTTCAAATTTTGCCTGAAAGGTGATTTTGCAATCACTTTGTGAAATCACCTGTTGGGTGAGATATGAAAACTTGCACATACTAGGTTCATGTGCAGGGGTCATAATAAGATTATAATGAAAATTTGGTGAAAAATATTGTAAAATACCAACTTGTGCATGAACATTGAAATATTTTAACATTCACTCATAACTTTATTAATTTTCAATATTTTTCACCAAACTTTCAACATGGCCTTTTTTCACACCAATGAACATAACGGGTGTTGTTTTTCAAATCCTGCTCAAAACATATGTGTGTACTTGTGGCCCAAAATGACTTTCTGGACAATATTTTATGAATAACACCTGTCATGTTCAGAAAGGGGTCATAAAAACACTAAAGTGTGTTGGAAATTTGGAGTCAAAATATCAGAAAAAAGTTATGAAGGAATATTGCGTGAAGGGCTGGCTGTACACCCAGCAGGTAGTACATTGCAATACCATACTGGAGGCGACGTTCAGAGGTGAGCTCAGTGAGAGAGATAGATGGTCTGAGGCTGGGGGGGGGGAACATCACTGACATGTAGCACAGCTGCCAGCCTGGGGAGGGATGGTGTAGTGTTGACCACATGGGCACAGCCCTTTCCAAAAAAGGTAAGAACTTTGTAAGCATTTTGTCTGGTAAGCATACAAAGTTACACGTAAAAACATAAAAACATAGAAGTTGACAGCAGTTAAGGACCACAAGGCCCATCTAGTCTGCTCATTTTTTTCTACCTCACGAATGTGCCATAGGCCTGTACTCTGTCAAAGGCCTATCTAGTCATGCACATCTTTATTGCTCCCGTATGCCTATCCCATGCCTGTTTGAAGCTCTGCACTGTATTCATATCAACCACTTCCTGAGGTAGGCCGTTCCATGCATCCACCACCCTTTCTGTGAAAAAGAACTTCCTCACATTCCCCCTTAATCAGCCTCCCTCTAATCTCATGCTGTGTCCTCATGTGCTGCTATTTTTCTTATATTGAAACATGTTAGACTCTTTCACTTTGTTAATACCCTTAAGATGTTTGAATGTTTCGATCATATCACCTCTCTCCCTCCTTTGCTCTAGAGTATACATATTGAGCTCCATTAATCTGTCCTCATATGTTTTCTGATGCAGTCCCTGCACCATTTTGGTTGCCCTTCTCTGGACTGCCTCCATTTTGTTAATGTCCTTGTGCAGGTGCGGCCTCCAGTACTACACACAGTACTCCAGATGGGGCCTAACCCGTGTCTTGTAAAGAGGGGATTATTACCTCCCTCTGACGACTTGCAAAACCCCAACTAATACACCCCAAAATCCTCTAGCCTTACCTGCTGCTTTAGTGGTCTGCTTGGATGATTTCAGGTCATCTGTGATGATGATGCCCAAGTCTCTTTCTTCCCTTGTGATTGCCAGCAACTCCCCTCCCATCCTATAAGTGGCTTCAGGGTTTCTCTTCCCTATGTGCATGATCTTGCGCTTCTTTGTATTAAACCCCATTTGCCACTCTTCTGACCATGTTGCCAGTTTATCCAGATCTCTTTTCATTCTGCCCACATCATCTGGATCATCTACTCTGTTGCAGATCTTGGTGTCATCTGCAGACAGACAAACCTTACCCCTCCAGTCCATCTGCAATGTCACTGATGAAGATATTGAAGAGTACTGGCCCCAGGACTGATCCCTGAGGCACCCCACTAGTGACTTGCATCTCTTCTGACTGTATATCATTTACCACCACTCTCTGTTTTCTGCCCGCCAACCAATCTGCCACCTAGTTGACCAACTTCTGACCCACCTGAGCCTACCCAGCTTATTAATCAATCTTCTATGTGGAACAGTATCAAAAGCTTTGCTGAAGTCAAGGTAGATGACATCAACTGCTCCTTTTGCTTTTTTTGGTTTTGTCCTGTTTTGGGTGAGTTTTTTTGTGCTAGCTCCTGTGCTGCAGTGTCCATCTCTGCAGTGTCCTCTGCCCCTTTGTTTGATTTCAGAGATAGGGGCAGATACCTGTTTGTAGTTTTTATATGGTTTGTGGAGGTGATATGTTGGAGAGCACTGAGTGATGGGGCACCCAATTTGCCCCTCCTAACCACCTGCCAACCTCCCGGACCAACTACCCTCTGCAGTTGAGGTGCTTCTGTTGGATGTTGGAGAAATGGCGGGCAGTTCTTATAATATATTTCCTCCTGAATATGCAATTTGAGGCCCACAATCTCTGCCCATGCTGCCTGGAGCTGAGCCTTTAGATCTGCAATGGTCCAGCATGTAGAACAGTGTCCTAAATCCTGTATAACTGCCCTTTAGAAAGTGTCCCACAGTACCTGTAGTTAATAATATCCATTCCAGATGAGTTGCTTGGTTTATAACCTAGTCAGAGTAATTAGAAGGAGAAAATGAAAGCAAATATTTGATTTTGGGTTTTGTTTATTTGTTTTTGTATATCTTGTTAAATAAAGTTGAATTACTTGTGCCCTTGTAAATGAGGTCTCTGTTTGGATACCCTTCTGATCCTTCCCTTCCCTTTCTGCTTTGCTACAGGAAATGTCACGACTGTGCTACCCTATAAAAAGAGTGTAGCATGGGGTGGTTGGGGATGGGGGTGGGTGGCTGGGCCCTTCCCCTGCTGAAAAAGAACCACGGACAAAAGAAAGAAGGATATAAGAGCAGAAACAATCAACCAACAACAAAAGTAGTAGCCCTGAAAGCTTAGCCTAATGATAGATAAAACTGTAAAACCTGCAAAGCACCACCTATACTAATTTCACAGAAGATATACCCTGTAAAAACCATTTGTTGCAGAGAAAAATAAAGCAGTAAAAGAAAATATACCTTGCAAAAGACAGTCTGAATCAGAGAAGATAACATCAGTAATCTGTAAACACAAACCTGTAGGCACACCTGTAATAATGCAGAGAAGTCTACCCTGCAACAACAATTTGAATCAGAGACAAATAAAGCAGTAAAATGTTAACAACAAACAGTAACAACCCTTGTGAGTACAAAAAAAATAATAACACACAGTAAATCTGCCTAGCCAAAAGAAGCCTTAATCTTTTTCCTTGCTCTGATAAGGTTCCTTGCTCTGTCCTTACAAGCAACCTAGAAGAAAAGAGCTCAGGTGAAGCAAGGTGCCTTTGCTAGCAAACCTAGTCTACACCATATATACCTGTGTATAAGTCAGTCCACATATAAGTTGGGGGCTATTTTCTTTAGTTGCAGGAAAAGATTTTGTCTTTGACCCGTGTATAAGTCGGATCTATTAACTATATGATTTGCCATCACCAGCTGACATACATAAAGGAGAGAAGTAAAAGGAGAGTTGACTGAGTGTACAGAGTTAATAAAATGAAAACACATTGTATTGCTCATGAATTATTTCCAGTTTTTTAATCTATTTATTGTATTTATCATAATGAATTCCTTTAATTTATTTCACTGTACGTAACCTAAAAAAATGTAAACAGAAAGTCAAGCAGTATTTAAAACAAAGGAGTTGCACTATGGACTCTGCTTTGAGTTAAAGAAGCAATAGTGTTATTAGTGTCAGCTTCTCTTTTACTGATTTGACCAACATTAAATTCAGAGCCAGATGCAGAAGTAATGTTAAGCTATTTATTAACACACTGTTTGCTCAGTTGCATACAAATGTGGTCGCTGAGATACAGTACATAGACAAGGGGACAAGCACAGAAGCTGTCAATTAGCTGGCAATTAGGTGTTGAGAAACACTCATGAAGTAATCAGTCTTCCCTATTGTAACTAGTAGTAGGCAATCAACACTTTTTTTTATTTGCAGTCCCTCATGGTAGCCCGTAATTTTATACAATCACAACAGTGACTCGCAAACATAAATTTAGCCATCCTCCCATTGTAACTAGTAGTAGGCAATCCACATGTTTTGTTTTATTTCAGTTCCCTAATGGTAGCCCGCAATTTTATATGATCACATAGCCATAGTGCAGGTTAAAAACAGAACCAATAGACCAATACTGGCAATGCTGGTTTAGAGGGGAGAAGGGATTCAGTTACTGTAAGAGCCATGCTGCGGCTAAACAACAGTACCAGTGCAGTGATTCGGTATGAGGTAGTGGCCAGTTATTTTCTCTAAGCCTAATGGTAGAACACATAAACAAGGTTTACTTTATTTTCGCTTCTCTCCTGGACGTATTATTCTCTTATAGTAACAGTAACTCATGTATAAGTCAGAACCCTTTACTACAAATTGTGTTTTTGTACCAATAATCTAATTTATACATGAATATATACGGTACTGTATGTTGGCATATACAAACTACATACAAGTTTTACTTAATTTTATGTAAAATGATATGCAAAGGAATATGTAAGGATTGTGACATTTTCCTTGCATGGAAAACTTAATGCAAAAAGCCCCTTGCTTCATGCAAGAAAAATCACTGTCAATATCGTGAGATGCAAGAACAATTGTGTGAGGGGTTACTGCACTGCAACATTGATTTTACATTTTGAGATGGGGCTAGAACTAACAATGTCTGGCTATACAGGAGGTGTGCAACCTACTGTACTGAGCCACTGTATCCGTGCTGTTCAAGTATATCACAAAAAAAAAGATGTGGACCGGCCAGGATGGGGGATAAACAATGTATAAACAAAACAAAGAGCATATAAACAGATAGGAAAACCATAATCTTGGTAAATACTTACATTTCTTGCATTTTTTAAAGGACATGTCTTCATTCTCCTCCCAGTATTTTAGGTTTATATGAACAAGTCATCTCTTACAACTTTTAACATGGTCTGCACATCAGTATTAAAGTGCACCTGAGGTCATATGCTACTTGTGTCATCTAAAGCTTGAAGTCCTTTACAGGAACTGTAGTTGCATCCCTCCTGCGGCCCAACGAGAACTTGTCCAGAATATGATCCTCCCTATTTTTGACTACTGTGACGTAGTCTATAGTGCCGCTCCCATATCTTCCCTTACCAGATTGGACTCTCTTTTCAACTCCTTCTGTCAGTTTGTTCTTGATGTCCCATCTCAAACCCATCATTGTGACCCTTACCATGCCCTGTCCTCCCCCCAACATTTCCTAACATATGCCTGGCTCACTGTGCTAAGCTAACCTCCAAACTTTGGCTTGGTATACTTCCTTCCTACCTCTCAAGCTCCCTTCCTCCACCCCCTGCCTTCCTCCCACTCCCTCAGATCATCCAACACTCGCACCCTGCTAGTATCCCATCATACCACCCTCATCAGCCAATCAGGCTTCTCCCATCACTTCCCCAAAATCTGGAACTCCATCCCACCTCAAATATGACACTCCTCCTCTTCCCACTCCCTTGCCTCTGCCTTACATAACTTTATCTCTGCTAGCTACTCCTGCTACAATCTGCCTTAACTTGTTCCTCTATGAGCCTGCTTCAACTTGCCCACCTCTTTCCTGCAAAACCCTCCCCTACATCCTTCCAGGCATCCTTCCTTTCCACCTTACTCCCCACCCCTCCATTCCCTCCTCTGTACACCAACTACCCTCACTACCCACTTGCCGTTGCTTGGCCTAGACCCCTGGCAGGGTTCTCTGCATTCTGGAGGGGTCCAGATCCTAGGCAAACACCTTTCTAACCTCCTATTCTCACTCCATTCTTTTCTGAAAGAGCTGGGTCTCGGACCCTCTTCTCTCTTACCTCCCTCTCTCTTAGTCCTTCTGAAGCATACTCCCCATTGCTGCTTACTTCCCTCCTGTCATACTCTAACTCTGCTGCCTACAACCTGCTTCCCTCCTGTCATGCTCTACCTCTGCCTTGCCCTGGTAGGGTCCACAGCATACTAGAGGGACCAGGCCCCGGCAGACCTTTCTTTTCTCCCTCTCTTCCTTCCTGACATGCTCTAACTCCTACTGCCTACAACCTGCTTCCCTTCTGTTCATGCTTGACCTCTGTCTGGTGAAGGCAGGGTCCCCAGCATTCTTTAGGGGTCAGGCCATGGCAGACCCTTTTCCTCTACCCCTTGTCTTCCCCTCCTCCAAATCCTCCCCTTTCCACCCACCTGTTCTCTGCCTATATGCCTGCCACCCATCCACCTCCCCCCCACCTTCCTAGCCAAAGGTATTGGCTAACCCCTAATCTCTAATGCACTTATAGTCAACCTTGCACATTTGTTACACCTTGAAAATTTTGTTCTATCTGTGTCTCTCCTCGTAATCTTGTCCTAGTTCAATCTCCTTGTATTCTATCCAGCCATTTTCTAATTACAAAGCTATATCCCACCAAGTGTTTGCCAAAGATATTTGTGCTATCATATCTGTCTATCTAGTTCAAGACTAACATTGTATTCCACCTAGTTCATACCTGTTAGCATTCCTCCTTTTCAGTACTTCTGTATAGTCTGCTCACTTTATTGAATGTAATCAAATTGTCTATCTATATTGTGTACCAAATCTCTGTATACTATCCTCATGTTCCTTACCCCCCTAGGCTGCACCATGAGATGAGCAACTTTTTGCTCAGCATGCCTTCCTGGTGAAACATGTCAATAAATAAATAAATAAGTTATCATCATGATTAATTATGATGTGGCTATAGAGGTATATTAATTCAAGTACAGAATAGGAAACATGAATAGATGAACTGTAAAGGATTAAGACCCTGTTTTCATACATATTTCTTCAGTAATGACAGGGAGGAGAAATATAAGAAAAATACTTTACATGTAATACTAGCTGAAGAGAACCTAAATAGTACATTTCTTACAAAAAAAAAACAATTTACGGAGGTGCATGCAGATTTTTTACAGCTCAGATTATACCTGAAGACTTTTACTAGCGCTGTAAAGACATGCATTCTTACTTATATGTATACTGAGTAGAGCAATGTTCCTTGCACAGTTCTTTCAAGGTTTCATTCATCCTTAAACACTATGGGCCAGATTTTCCAACCATGGTGCAGGGCTTGTGTCTAGCCCTGCACCACCACACTTAGGTTTTGGCGCTGCACCAAACCCTTTGCCATAACTAAATCCAATTTTACAATCTCGGGTGCAGTCGTGACAGTTTCCATGGATTACGGCAGCTTGGGCCAAATATCTGCTGCAAGCTCTGTAGTAACAGCCCTCAGGATTGCTGCAAGTGAGACCAGAAAACGTTGGTCTAACTTGCAGCAATTATCGCATGGGATGGAAAATCCTGTTAGATCACCAAAAGCCCTGTGCACTGTATTGTCGGCATACCAGGGCTTGCAGTGATCTAATACTTTTGAAAATCCTGCCCTTCATTGTTACATAGTAGTTGTCAGCAGAAAGCGACCTCCTGGTCCATCTAGTTTGCCCTATTTTTAGATTGCCTCCTACTATTTTAGTCTAGGTGCTGCAAGACCTACAGTATGTCTGGGGACCTAGGAACAAATGGCCTGGCTAAGAAAGGGATCAGAGCAGTGCAGGAAGAGTTTGTGGAGTTGGGGAGGGGCCTTAGACAAGTAGCACGCACGGTAACCTTCTCAGAGGTGCTGCCTGTCTATGGTGTAGGTGAGGCTAGGTTGCTCCACATCATGGGATTTGATCAGTGATTGAAAAACTGGCGCAGAGCTCAGGGATTTGGCTTCATTGGGGACTGGGGGTCCACTTGGAGTGATGCAGGCCTATACTGGCATGATGGGCTGCATCTGTCCAGGAGGGGAACCAGGATCCTAGGTGACAGGTTTAAATGCTTCATTAGCAAGCATTTAAACTAGCAAAGAGGAGGCACTGGAAGGAGCAGGAAATCCTAGCGCCCCAAAAAGTCAGGGTAGTAAGTGAGGTAAACACCAAGATAGAGATGTCAATAGGGAGAAGAGCAGGGGTAAATGGAGAAAGTGACAAAGGCAAAAAGGACAGGGATGGAGCAAAAAGGAGTAAGACCATCAGGAAATGGAGGGTAATGAGTACCGATGCCCGTAGTCTGGGCAACAAACTCCCTGAACTGGTGGCCTTGATGGAAGAGGGATGCCTGGATATCGTAGCAGACACAGAAACATGGTACACAGAGAAGCATGACTGGGATGTTAACATACCAGGGTACATAACCTACAGGATAGACAGGGAGTGGAGAAGAGGGGGAGGAGTAGCTCTCTATGTAAAGGAAGGGATAAAAGCAACTGAACAAAAGAGTAAACAGGGAGGAGAGGAGGCACTGTGGGTCACCTTAGAGACTGGAAATGGCACCACAATCCGCACAGGGATTGTATACAGACCCCCATGTCAGGGGGAGGGAATGGACAAGGATATGATAGAAGGCATTCTTAGGATGGTAGAGAAAGGGGAGATACTGTTGATGGGAGGCCTGAATATGCCAGATGTTAACTGGAGCACATTGGCTGCAGCCACATCCAAGAGCAGGGCCATTTTCAATGCCCTACAGGTGGCATGACTCAGACAGCTAGTTTCAGAACCCACTCATGAGGGAGCAATCTTACACCTCGTACTCTCAAATGAGGACAGTGAGATGATCTCAGATCTAGAAGTGGGTTGCCATCTGGGAACAAGTGACCATCAAACAGTGTGGTTCATGATAAACTCAGCTACAGAGTCAAGCCATACAAAAGTGAGGGTACTGAACTTCAGGAGGGCTGACTTTGGCAAGAAAAGCACTAGCAGACAGACTAGAAGGAGGGGTTGAGCAACAATGGGGAAACATCAAAACTGCCATCACAGAGGCAATAAGCCTTTGCGTGAAGCAAATAAACAAATCAAAATGAAAGAAAAAGTCACTATGGCTCTCAAAAGAGGTGGTGGGGAAAGTCAGGGAGAAAAATATAGCATTGAGGAAGTATAAGGAAACAGAAGGAGCAGGACAGAAAGCTGTACCAGTTAAGGCAGAAGGAAGCAAGGAGGGAAATCAGAATAGCAAAGGCAAAAACTGCGGAAAAGATAGCCAACTCAGTTAAGAAGGGGAATAAAACCTCTTATAGGTACGTCAGGGAGCATAGAAAGACAAAGGGAGGGATAGTGAGGCTGAATAGAATGGACGGTGGGTGGGCAGAGAGGGACAGTGAAAAAGCAGAGATACTGAACAAATATTTCTCTTCAATATTCACAAAATAGGATGAGGAGGAGGTGCCTAATCCAATTAATAGAAGCACTCTTGATAGGGTTGTCGACCCCAGTCCTTTCACAGAAGAAAGGGTTCTGAAAGAACTCCTAAAACTGAAGGTGGACAAAGCAATGGGGCCTGATGGAATTCACCCCAGAATTCTAAAAGAATTATGGGGAGAACTAGTGAAACCACTAACTACCCTTTTTTAACAAATCATGGGAGGATGGTGTAGTACCTGAGGACTGGAGGAAGGCAGATGTGATTCCTCTTCACAAAAGTGGGACCAAAACAGAGGCAGGAAACTACAGACCTGTCAGTTTGTCCTCTGTGGTACAGAAAGCGATGGAATCACTTCTGAAGGAAAGAACTGTTGAGTATGTAGAGGCCAGTGGGGCACAGGACCCAATGCAGCATGGGTTAACAATGGGAAGGTCATGTCAGATGAATCTAATTGATTTCTTTGACTAGGTGACCCAAGTAGTAGACCAAGGAGGAGCTGTGGACATGACCTACCTAGAATTTAGCAAGGCATTTGACACAGTCCCACACAAAAGATTAATAGTCAAATTAACCAGCCTGGGAGTGGGTCCCAGGGGTGGTAACCTGGGTAAAACATTGGCTGGACATCAGGACACAGAAGGTAATTGTAAATGGAGTCCACTGTGAAGAAAGGGTGGTTACTAGTGGGGTACTGCAGGGTTCAGTACTGGGTCCAGTCCTTTTTAATGTCTTTATAAGTGACATTGCAGAGGGACTGGAAGGAAAAGTATGCCTCTTTGCAGATGACACAAAGATCTGCAACAGGGTTGATACTCAAGGTGGCATGGAAAGGATGAGAAGGAACTTGGCAAGGTTGGAGGAATGGGAAGAAGTATGGCAGCTTTGATTCAATCCAAAGAAGTGCAAAATAATGCAACTGAGAACCAAAAACCCAGGGAAGATTACACAATGGAGGGGAGGTAGTAACAACAACAATGGAAAGGGATCTGGGGGTAATCATATCTGATGACCTTAAGGTTAGCAAGCAATGTGAGAAGGCAGCAGGGAGGGCTGGGGGTATACTGGGATGTCTAGGGAGAGGCATCACCAGCAGAAAACAGGAAGTTGTTATCCCTCTGTACAGACAGTTGGTGAGACCCCATCTGGAGTACTGCATCCAGTTCTGTAGACCCAATCTCCATAAGGACATGGACTGGATAGAGGCAGTCCAGAGGAGGGCAACTAAAATGGTGCAGAGTCTGCAAGAGAAGCATATGAGGAGAGACTAAAGGAGCTTAATATGTATACCCTTGAGGAAAGGAGGGAAGGGGGGACATGATAGAAACTTTTAAGTACCTCACTGGAATCAACAAAGTCCAAGAGGGTAGCATCTTTCAGAAAAAGAGATGTGCAAGAACAAGGGGACACAATTTAAAGATGGGGGTGGTTCAGGGGCAATGTGAGGAAGTATTTTTTCACAGAGAGGGTGGAGGACACATGGAAGAGCCTTCCTGAGGAGGTTGTGGGGTCTAAAACTGTGGGAGAATTCAAGAATACATGGGGCAGACATAAGGCAATTATTGTGGGGGGTAAGAAGAAATAGGCTTTTGGTTAACTTGGATCTGCAGCTTAACCTGTAGGTAGGGAAATGGGCAGACTAGGTGGGCCAAGTGGTCCTTATCTGCTGTCAAAGTCTATGTTTCTATGTTCAGGACTTCCCCCTGTCTTAATCTCACTATTCCTTTGTGTCTATCCCATGTATGCTTGAATGCCTCCACAGTGCCTGCACCCACCACTTCCTCTGGCCGCATGTTCCAGGGTTCAACCACTCTTTCCATGAACAAGCACTTCCTTATGTTGCCTCTGAGCTCCCCCCTTCCAGCCTCATTTTATGGCCCCTTATCCTGGTGGTCTTCCTTTTCTGCAGAAGGCTGCTTTCCCCCTCGGTACCCATTTGTGATGCCGAAATGCATCGCGCCGATGCTCACTCTCCCAACCCCTGGTACCCGAAACATGGTTGCCCAATATCGGGATATTACCCACAGTGGAGTAGGAATCCTAAAGTACAGGGGGTGTGGGGGAAAAGCCCCCAGAAACATTCACTGGGGGTAAAATCCTAATGTCAGGCAAACCATGTTTTGAGCGCCTGGGGTCGGAGAGTGAGGCAATGCAGATTTTGGCATTGTATATTACATTTCCCCACCTTATTAATCCTTTTGACATATTTGAATGTCTCTATCATGCCCCCCATCTTACAGTACCTCCAGTGAGTACATGTTTAGCTCCCTGAGCATTTCGTCACAGTTTTTCTGATGCATACCCTGGACCATTCTGGGAGCCCTTCTCTGCACTATCTCCACCTGGTTGATGTCCTTTCTGAGATTGGGCCTCCAGAATTTGACACAGTAATGGAGGTGGGGCCTCACCATTGATCTATAGAAGGGAAAGATTACCTCCCTCTTTCTACTTGCTATTCCTCTCCCAATGTAACCCAGCACTCTGCTTACCTTACCCACTGCCTTCTCACACTGACTTGCCACTTAGAGGTCATCTGTTAAGATGTCTCCTAGGTCCCTTTCCTGGTTTGATTTTGCTACCTTCTCATATGTTACATTTTATACTTGCATGTTTCCTGATTAGTGTAAGCACTGGATTTTCTTCTTGCACTATTCTTACAAACATATTAGACAAATAGTGAACCATGGGCAGACTAAATGGACCATCAGTCTTTTTCTGCCTGCTTTGTCCACATTTCTGTGTATATTGGAGGAGAGTACAGACAGAGGGGACATGATTGAGGTCTTCAAGTACCTCAATGGAATAAATAGGGTAAACATGGAGGGGATCTTTAGACTAAAGCAGAGGGGTATCACCAGGGGGCATGGTTTGAAGTTGGAAGGTGGAAGGGTGAGGGGGGAAAAGAGGAGGAGGGTTTTTCACTGTGAGGGTGGTGGACCCTTGGAATGCGCTGCTTGTCGAGCTGGTTCAGAGATCCACAGTGGAGGGCTTCAAGAGAGGGTGGGACAGACACAGAAAGTGGATGTATCAGATGATGGCCTGGTCCAGGGGGGTGGGGATGGATGACAGGGGTTTCTGGAACACAAGGGGGGGGAGGGCCTTGGCACCCAACTGGGGATCTGAGGTTCGAGCAGACTTGATAGACTGTAAGGCCTAATCTGCTGGTAATTAGTATGTTAGTATGTATTCATAATGATAGTGCAAGAATAAAATGATGTGCTTACATTAGTCAAGAAACATGCAAGTATAATTATTTCGTACCACACTATATTTTAAGCTTGCAGATGTTTTGACCAGTGTTAAAACTTGTATGGTGATCTTGCAAAAACCTTGTGTGTACTTGCAAGAAACTTGTACTTATTCATACAAGAAAAAATTGTTGCACAGTCATGCAAATAATGCAAGGTCAGTTATAAACTTTACATTTTTCAGTAAGGTAAGTACTGTAACCATATAGAAACATTTTAAGAAAAGTGGCAACCCTCAATTGGCAGAGCTCAGACAACTTTATAATTTATGTAAGAGCAAACTCTGTAGTGCAAAACAAAGTAATATAGCTCATTGCAGACTGAATGTCTCAGTAACCTAAGGCATTCTGGAAACAAGTCAATACTTTAATTAAAGGTAACGCCCTGGTCTTCCTTAGCACCATAATAACTTGAGGCACCACACTATCTGACCCCCTTTCTATTGCAAATTGTTTAAACTGCTTATTCACTGGTCTTGATAGCTATACTTTGCACTTTGAACCCTCTCTAAATTGTGACCCATCCTCTCTCCCACACGGGCAGCTTCCTTCTTGTCCTGAATTTCACTTCTAATTAGCTACATGCAAAGAAGTATTGCAGCTATTATTAAAGTTAAAGGAAGGTAATTCCCCTGGTTTTGACTCCTTAGAACCTCATTTTCTTAAACTAGGCACTTCAATCTGGCTGTTCCTATCTGTGATTTGATAAATAAGACTCTTTCTACTAGAAGGATGCCAGCAAAATGGAAAGTCACAATAGCCGTTCCACTGCATATGGGTGGCGCACACGCAGTTGAAAACTTCAGACCCATATCAATCCTCTGCCCAATATCGAAGATTCAAGAACGACTTATTTTCAACCAACTTTAATCCTACTTAGAATGTCATCTCCTCCAATCAAATTGTCAGCATGGTTTCAGAAAGAATTATAGCACCCTCACTGCTCTTACCAAAGTAACCTCAGACATCCTTGGCCCACTTGACAAAGGACTTTACACCGGGGCCATATTTGTAGATCTAACTAAAGCCTTTGATTTGGTAAACCATAACCTTCTACTACACAAGCTACACTCTTTGGGTCTGGACCATATCTCACTCTCCTGGTTCCAGAATTACCTAGCCATCTGCTCCCAAGGAGTAAAATGGTCAGAAGCTGTCTCTTCATCTAATACTATAACCCACGGTGTACCACAAGGCTTTGTCTTGGGGCCTCTTCTGTTATCTCTGCTTATAAAGAACTTATCCCTGAACTGTGGAGGTTCCCTAGTGCAACTTTATGCTGATGACACTATTTCATACCGGTCTTCTTGTGATACCCAATGGCTTAATCACAACCTGGAATCAGATTTCCACACTAGAGAAATGGTTCTTTAAGAATCACTTAGGCCTCAACACCAAAAAAGAAACCAGATCAATGCTATTGTTTAATCCCTGTGGAAAAGTGAAACCCCATGGCACACTTCATATACAGTCTTCTTCAAGGAAATACCCTTGAATCTTTGCAATCATTCAAATACTTAGGTACCCTGCTAGACCTCTCACTCTCTTTCGAGCAGCATGTGACACAAACAACTAAAAAACTGAGTCAGAAACTAGGATTGCTCTACCATCTTCATCCTCTCCTCTCCTCTCTCATGCCTCCTGTCAAAAGATTGCCACCTCCTCCCTCCCATCAATACTTTTCTATGGTGCCCCTATATTGCTATCTGCCAAGGTGACCACACTTTCCTGGCTGAGAATGCTATACTACAGGGTGGGTCGATTTGCTCTCAGAACCAGCTCACGCCACCACCACTGTGTGGTTCAAGCATCACTAGGCTGGCCTGACTATAATCAAAGATTTCAGTTCTCCTCCCTCTGTCTCATCTATAAGCTCACCTTCCTCTTTTCTCCCCCTGCCTTAGCGACCTTCTGACATGTAAATCCTCTCCACATTTACTCAGGTCATCCTCAGTCCCCCCTGCTTACAGTAACATTCCTTATCCCTGCCTAGCAATATGCAAGCTGTCTTTTGCCTACTCTGCACTGACCATTTAGAAATCCTCCCTCATCCTCACTGTCTGTTCTTTCTCTGTGCATCTACTGTGGCCTAAGCCATGCACCTACTTTGGCTAATTCCTCACAGTACCCAACTGAATTTTAAGAGTATCTGCCTTTGTAGTCTTTTCCTGTCTTACTCTGCTATTTGATTCACTACCTTTCAATTCTTGGATTACCTTGATAAGATCCACGGTACATATGTAGTCTATTTGATTGTGGATCTGGATGTGTTTATGTGTTGGTTCTCTGGATACTGTACTACAGTGAGAGTATTGTGCTGCTACTTTGAGACTCTCCATATGGTTATACTTGTTTGCACTGTTCACTATGCCATGTTTGCACTGTTCACTATGCCATGTTTACTATACTTGTTTGCACTGCTGACTATGCCATGATGCACAAATGTATTTACTAACATACTAACATACTAAAATGCCAGCAGAATAGGCCTAACGGTCTTTCGTGTCTGCTCGTTTGGTCAGCCCCCACCCTGGGTGCTGACCTTGCTGCCCACCTCACCTTCTCTGGCTTTTCCCTTCCCAGTTCTGGATATTCTTGCTGCATTAGATTTTGCTTCCAGAACCCTTCCCCTGTACCTGTCCCAACCCCTCTTGAACCCCTCCACTGTTTCTGCCTCCACCAGCCCCCTAGGCAGCGCATTCCCTGGCTCCACCACCCTCTCAGTGAAGTAGCACCTCCTCCTTTCTCCCCTGAATCTTCCCTCCAGCTTCCACCCATGCCTCTAGTGGCCCCTCCTCCTTCCTTCAAGCACCCTGACTGTTCCTCCTATTTACCCTCTTCATGTACCTGAAGACCTCTATCATGTCCCCCCGGTCCCTTCTCTCTTCCAATGTGTACATATTTAGCTCTTCAAGCCTCTCCTCATAGGTCCTGTCCCCCAAGCCCCAAATCATTTTGGTTGCCCTCCTCTGGACCCTTTCTAGGAGGTTAATGTCCCTCTTTAAGTGTGGCCTCCAAAACTGCACGCAGTACTCAAGGTGCGGCCTCACCAAGCAGTTATACAGAGGAAGTATCACTTCCCTCCTTCTGGAGGTGATCCCCCTAGCGATGCATCCCAGCATCCTGTTGGCCTTGGCTGCTGCCCTCCTACAAGTCTCAGAGTTGTTCATCTTGACATCCACCACCACCCCTAGGTCCATCTCAGCCATCGAGACTTGTAGCATTTCCCTCCCTCCCTTTGCACTGTGTATATTTTGCTTTCTTGCATCGTATTAATTATGTTTTATTTGTTATATATTTTACTGTTCTCACTAGCGTTGGCTACTTTTGTTACATGTTTTATCTCATTATACCCTGTCCTGGGTCACCCTGAAAAAGGGATTGTATTGTTTCAGTGGGCTGCACGGTTACCAAAATTCAAATAAATAAATATATTGATGAGACTCCTCTCTTGGCATACTACCCAGAGATCCCTGTACCTGTGCATCTGTAGCTTCTGCAATGAAATGGACTCTTGGCCCTGCATGTCTGCATCTTTAGCCATATGAAAATGAGAAACACAGGAGGGTCCTACTCCTCTGCAGGTCTGAGACAGCCTCAACAGATTCTTTAAACTCTTCCCTTGGTGCAGGGCCTGTCTGCATCTGTTCATACAAGTCTCATAAGGATCCTGTGTCATTGGTATACAATTCCACTATCACAGAAAGAAGGAAATTCACTGCAAACAATTATGTTGTCTGCACATTAGGGCTAAAGGATGAAAAGTGGACAAAGTAACTAAATGAAAAAAATTAGGGTTTAAACAAAGTCTGCAGTACTCAAAGGGAACTGCTGTGCGGGGGGAGGGGGGGCAGGGGCAGTGTTGGATTGTACTACTAACTGGCTGTTCAGACTTGTTTCACTGCCTCCTGTATTGTGGAAATTTTGTGAATAAAGTGCGAATCGAAAAAAAAATAAAGAAAAAGCCTTAACAGGCTATGTTTCAAAGTAAAAGTTCCTCCTAGGCTATTTTGTTAAAATGAAGTCTAACTGGGGCTTTCTGCGGCACACCTGCTCCTCAGATGTCTCTGATCTCTGCTCTCTCCTTCCCTGCAGCAGTGTTTGAGGCATTGCTTACATTTTAGCCCACAAGAGTCACTTTAAAAATGTAAAGGCATGCATATATGCAAAACAAAAAGGGAGCAAACCAAAACAAAGAAAAGGAAAATGAGAAAGTAAAAAAGGGAACACACAAAGTCAACGTAAAATGATTTGAAGAAAGAGAAAAGTATGTTTGCTTTTTCTCTGTCTTCTCCTGCTGAGGTGATAGTGAAGCAAGGAGAAGACTGCATGGAAAAGGAAGCAGACTCCATTATCACATGGTGTATCTCTTCCTGTAGCAAGTTCAGACAACTAAACACTGCACTTGCTGCTAAGGAACTGTGTTTTTTCAATAAAAAACAGCTTAGATAACAAATCTACTTTCAGTGGACTAGTATTACAACTGAAAAAATATAATTTAATGTTACACAAGCAATACCCCAAATACACTATTGAAATGTGAAAGTACCTGTAAAAAGAAAAAGAAAGGAGAGTTACAGAAAGATAGTGAATATAAGCAAATAAGATAACAACAAGCCAAACTTCTACCACCCCGGACCGTAGCCTCCAGTCTGAAGCCTATGGTGCAACTCCAAGCCAGTTCCTGATAGTAATACGCTATTCAAAGTGTACCCCCCCCCAAGGATGGGGCATTCCTGGTTTGCCTCACAGCCATCTGATCTCTCCAGTCCTGGTCCAGTGGTGCCCCTTTTCAATGCTCCTGCTGGCCCTTGTGTACCTGCTTTGCTGTGTGAGACTGAAGAAGTGTGGTATTAAATGTTAAAACTGGCAGTTCAGCAGTGCAGCGCCATTAGTCCTCGGCAAGCCAATAAAGAGATGCACAGCTCTGTGTGCACACATTCAAGCTGACTCCTGCTTGACTGTGTGAGCTGGCGGCTCTGCTTGGACTATCCTATTAGTACTATGGTGCTTAACGTAAAAGCTGCTCAGGAGGCTTAGCCACTGTATCCTTTGTGTACTTTGTGTACTCAACCTCTGGGACCCCAAGACATAAGTGGGGTCAGAAGGCATGCTGGGAGAAAAGAAATTAAACTTTATGCAAGCACTTAAAGTGCTATAATTTTAAGAGCAGCCAATGCTGCAATTCAAATGAATGCTTTGCCTCCCATCTAGGGGACAGTGCTACAGTGCTAGTAAGAAGCAGGGGAGACTTTATTTATTTATTAGAAAAGTTTCAACAGGAAAGGCATACTGAGCCAAAACAGCCCATTTCCAGATGTGTTCTGTGGGGAAAGAGAACATAAGAAATACAATTGGTGCATACATAAAACCAAGATACACAGAAAAATAGAAAAATATAATGATATAGCACTGAACACATTACAGCTATGAAAACTAATGAGTAGCTAAGATGAGTGTATGATAAATAAGTAGAAATACAATATTGCACATTTAAAACATTTGCCACACCTCTGCCATCAGACAACAGGGCAGAGGGGCAACTACCAGACCATGGAGGCAGGCAGCTAATGTTAATGTTTTACAGTTTGCCTTCAAAATAACACTTAAAATTGGGACTGTGTTTAAAACAAAAATGTCATATTATTTAGTAGTTATCTTCTTTGCCTTTGACTTGCTCTGCAGCCAGTGGAAATGCAAGGAGCCCAAAAAGACTACAAAAAGGGGGTTCTTGGAAGAAGGTGAGGATTGTGTATTGGCACCTTTCCCCCAGCCAATCAGGTGTCAAATGAACATTCTACATATTAATTTGATGGGCTGACAGCCTGATTGACTAATTGGGACTCTGATCTGATCCCCTGAGACCTAGGTGGCAGATCCAGCTGGGAACAGTCTTCTGGGAGCTTCCAGAGTGTGAGAAGGCTCAGACTATGAGTGCTGAAGAATGTTTGGAGTAGTGCTGTGTGGAATGTGGAATTCTGCCAGCAGAATTAGTGCAAATGACCATTCCGCCAGTGGAATTTCCACCAGAATTTCTCTTGTTTGCCTGCAGAATTCTGCCTACTGTGATCCATGAGAATAACATTCTACTGGAACAGTGATTTTTTCATGAAAATCATTCTGCAACTATTTCATATTGCAGAATTCCGTCATTTATTTTCAGCAGAATTTTGAATATTCCGTGAATTTAGTTCACTGAATTTGAAAATTCCACACAGCACTAGTTTGGAGGCCTGCCTGGGGCTTTCACAGCCAACAACCCAGGCAGTATCTTTCTGCTGTCTCCAATATCTGGAAGAAAATGCCAGTGAATTAAGATGTGTTTTATTGAACTGAGTTTGGATTCAGCCAGACCAGAGACTTGCCAGCAGAGATTTTGATGTTTGTTGGACATTTGGTGCCACAGCTGCCAGCTGACAGTATGTCTGAAACTGTAGAGCCTGTGTTCTGAGAACCAGGAGGTGGTCAGCCAGTGGACAGTCCAGGGATTGAACAGGCAGTGTCACAGCCAGGAACTGCCTATCACTTCACCCTGAGGGCTGGGTGCCCGGGACAGGTGGGTGAAGTGTGTGGCCCTGGCCCTTAGACTGTCCATCTAGAGAGCTGCAAGAGTTTCCAGAGAGCTGCAAGAGACTGAAAGAGTTGGAAGAGACCCAAATAGCTGCAGAGAAGCAAAGAGACTGACCCAACCAACATCCAAGTTGAGAACCCCCAGAGCTGCAGACAGAAAGAATCACACAGCCTGAAAAGAACTCAGAGACTGGTATTCCAGAACAGTGAGTAATCCAGGGCTTGCCCTGTGTCAGGGGTTGTTGTATATAGTTTCCACCATAGTATTTGTTTTAAAAAGTACACTAACACCGGGCCAACCAGTTGTACCTCATTGGGCATACACCGACTCACCAGCTGGGTATAGAGATAGGACATTTGGGAAAATGCATGCACAAGAGCTACAAGACTCACAAAATCAGAACACTTCTCATCTTCCTTTCATTCTAATATCAACCACCCTTCCAAATTTTGGAAGGCAGTTCAAGCCTGTTTCTCACCACTTTCTCAGACTCTCATGCCAGTCCTTAGGGTTGGGGACATCCCCTCTCTGACCCACTCTTTCTGGCTAATAAATTTAACTCCTTCTTCACCTCCTGCCTCTCCTCCCTCCTCTCCCCCCCAACCCCACTAAGCTCCCCCACCTCCGATTCTACCATTGGTGCCTCACCTTAGGGCACCTCTTTCAATGTCTTGCCTGTCTCCCCATTGGATGTTCTCAAGGCCATCCTATTCCTAAACTCTTGCTAGGGTAAGAGCCCAGATGGGCTCGATGCCAAACTCCTTCATCTTTCCACCCCTGCTATTGCCTCCCCACTTGCTTCTCTCCCAAACCTCTCATTCTTTCATGCTTCTCTCTCTGCAGACAGGAAACATGCTACAATCATCCCTTGACCCAAGGGTGGCTACCCTCTAACCCAGGTAACTACTGCCCAATCTCCTTACTCCCATCCTTGCTAAACTTCAAGAACACATTGTACTTTCCCAGCTTTCTCCCTTCTCGACTCTTCCTCCTTCTTCACCCTTTTTCCAGTCTGGATTCTGGAAATTGCACTCAACCACTACCTCCCTACTGCATATCACTGACTCTATACTCTCTGTATAGACCAGGGCATTATCACTTCTGTGATATTTGTCGACCTGGCCAAGGCAATTGACACAGTAGCCCACCCCCTTCTCCTCATCAAACTAACTGACGTAGGACTCTCGGCTCCGTACTCAGACTGGTTCCATCCCTACCTGGATGGAAGGTCTCGGTCAGTCAAGATAGGTGACTCCCTTCCCCCATCAGTACTGGTGTCCCACAGGTCTCTGTACTTTCCTTGCTCATATTCTTGGTCTTCTTAAATGACTTTCCTGATGTACGCACCTTGTCCTCCATCCACATGTACATGGATGACACTGTACTGTACAGCTCTGGTTCTTTCCCCGATGATGTGGTGTCCAGACTCCAGCAGGACTTCAACCACGTTTCACTCTGGTTCCACTCCAGTCAGTTCTTAAACATCAAGTAGACAGTCTCCATGACCTTCGGCACAAGGCAAAGACTCTCAGTGCTCAACACCCCACCCTTCCACACCTTGGAAGGGATGACTTTGTAGGATGTTACCTCCTTTAGGTACCTTGGGGCTTCAGCTCAAGCAGCACCTGGACTTTTCTGCATACATGAATGCCATCGACAAGAAGCTGTACACCAAGCTTGGTGCACTATACAGAAACCATGAGTGCATTCCCCCACTGGCTCGCAGAGTGTTTGTACAGAAAATGATCCTCCCCCACCTTTGACTATGGAGATATAGTCTACAGTGCCACTCCCAAGTCCACCCTAGCCAGACTGGATATCCTCTTTCACTCTTTCTGCCACTTAGCCCTATCCTTCCTTCCGGAACCATCACTGTGACCTCTAAAACTCCCTCTGCTTCTTCTCTTAACAATAGGCACCTAACCTACTGTACTAGCTTTGTAGCAAAATATTGGTTTGGTTCTCATCCTCTTACCTCTCTCTATTCTTCCATCACCCCTCCATCCTCCTACTCCCTTTGTAATATCGGCCCCAGAATCCTTGCCCTCCATCCCTGATCCACCTACAGGCCAGCCTGACTTCTTATAGAAGCCCCAAAATATGGAACACCCTCCCTCCATTCGCAATGCCCCCACCCCAATCCCTCTCATCCCTACTCTGTGATTACATTGCCCCAAGCTGAAACTGCTCATAATCATTCACCCCACACACCTTCCCTATCGGATCCATTCAACTACACCGGCTCCTTCTATTTTTGCCACTCACCCTACTAGAACTGAGCCATAAGCAAAATGCATATCATGTATTAGCTGTTAATGGAAGCAATCCAGCCATACTATTATCACACATGTTACAGCAATTCCTGTACTCAATCAGTTCAGATCTGCTGCTGCCCTGTTATATATGCACTACCTGTTTGTTACTTTTGGAATTCAATGCACTTTGACTGTATCACTGTATGTCCTGCTACATTCTGGTCACTCTGCCATGACATGTCTGTATCCTTGCATCACTGTAAAATGTGTATATTTGTAAAAACATGTATTTTCCAATTGCACTTGACTGCATTACTGTCTGCTCCCCACCCCTTTCCCCCAGGATGCATCTGGAAATGAGCAGTTCTGCTTAGTATGCCTCTCCTGGTGCAACTTTTAAATAAAATAAATAAATAAAACTGGGAGGTGGGTTTAAGGGTTTATGTTGCTGCTGGGGGTGGACACAGTTATTATTATTGTTACTTCATTTTTCAAAACAGTTATTTTATTTTGCATCCATTTTCCATTACCATGGTTAATAAATTGCTTACTGTTAATGTTAATCTGTCTCATGAGCATAACTTGCTTGAGTATACTATTAGCTGAAGTCAATAATTGTAAACACAGTGAAATAGCTATATGGTTTCTGGTTTTACATGTGTCAGGTGACTGCAAGGGGAGGTGGGTAGGTACAGCATCCCAGGGGGTTGTACCAGTCAGACATCTGAACCTCTGTATTTCATCTCTTGGTGGAGGCACCACACTAATTATTTTCTATTGGGAAAAAAAAACCTTTGCAGTAAGAACAGAGACAAGACCCTCAACCTTGCATGAGCACAAGGCAGGGGTTGTAATAGTTGTATACACAACAACCCAGTTACATCTTTGGAGGCACCACTGCAATCTCCTGCTTACCAGTCGGGTCCCACATGGAGGCATTTGCTCAAGAGGACAGTGTTCTAGCCCCCAAAGTATAGCACAGGAGGCAGTATAGTGCAGTGGGTTAAGGCTCTGAGCTGCAGATCTGGAGACCTGGGTTTGAATCCACAGTTGCCTAGGTGCATACTGTGTGATCCTGAGCAAGTCACTTAACTTCCTTGTGCTCCCAGGTCACATCTGGAAGCAAGCTTTGGCTTAGTGTGCTACTCCTGGTTAAACAATGTTCCCCTTCCTTTCACCTTCCCAAAAACCAAATTCTTGCTGATGCTATGGCTTGCAATAGGCTGATTGGTTGGTGTGAAGGTGAGGACCAGGATCCTCAGAAAGCCATCTTGCTCCTAGGAGTCCTGCACAGGACAGATAAGGAGAAGAAAGAAGAAAGTCTGCTCGTAGTCAAATGCCTCTGCCCAGTTGCTGTACGAGGATAGGTGATGGACCTTACTACTCAGACCTTAACTGTGTTAGTAGAAATTCCCAATGTTGTAGATGCCACTAGAGTGCCTGATGTACTAAGCCATGAAGGCTTCAGTGCTGCCCGGGCTATAGTGATGAATGCTAGTGTGATTCCAAAAAGGGAAGCCTCACCAGAGTCTGAGGGATTTAAATAGAAGCTCAGCCAGTTATTGCAGACTGAAGGAAAGTCTACTGAGGAAGCTGACCAAGCACTGGATGCTAAAGGGGGTACCACATCCCAGATCCCAGGAGAAGGGCTTGTCTATGTGACATCTACTAGTAATGATTCCTACCAGGGGTTAAGAATCTTCTCAGTGGTGAAACCTACCCTCACAAGAGAAGATGATCAAGAGACATGGATGGACTATGCTACTTCATTAGTGCAGGATTGGCAATGCTCTGAAGCCAAGAAAAGAAAACACCTGGGAGAAAGCCTTCAAGGACTCACTTTGGAAACCATTCAGTCTCTGAGGGCCATGGAACCAGATGCTCCTGCTCATGAGTATCTGCTCACCTTGGACAGTGTGTTTGGAAACACTGAATTGAGTGATGACCTTATGCGGAAGTTGAAAGCAATCAAACAATGAAAGGGAGAACCAGTGCCCACTTATTTTATTCCCTGGAGAGGCGTTGCAGAAAGTCTTTCAAAAGGATGCATATCCTCAAGTGAATTAAATTAAGTAAGGCTGGATCAGTTACTCAAGTCTGCTTGGTATGCTGGTTTGTTGTTGCTTAAGTTATGTCTACAGAACTGAAGAGATAATCCTCCTTCCACAGAGTGCTGATGAAAGAGATGTGAGAGGCTGAGGATGAAGAAGAACAATTGGGCCCTGTGAAGCTGTGGCAACTGCAACTCCCATCTCCAAGAAAAGATTTGCCAGTGATGGTCCTTGACTACAAGAGCTACTTAATGAAATCTGAGAACTGAGAGTCAGCTCAACTACTAACCCCACTCCAGGTGAAGATAAAGATGCTCACCAAAACATGTCTGCTGTGTTGACCACAAATCTGTGTGCCTTGGGCATAAAAGTGGAAGCCCAGGCACAACCTGTAAATGTTTACCTTGAGACTCGAATCAATAAGTTGTGTAGTATGGTAAGCGAACTTAAGAGATGTGGTATACAACCCCAGGTTTGGCATAGCGAGAGAGAGCCAGAGTGAGCAGTAGCTGCTGCTACTGCCCCTGCCAGGGTTTCAAGCATGTATTCTCCCTAGCCCTACGACTGAGACTGGAGACCACCTCCCAATGTACAGTATCAACCCAATCCAGGTGGGACCAAGACAACATGGTCTGTTACAACTGCTGGAAGGACGGACATATGAAAGGAAGCATCAGTCGCAGGAGGATTCTGTAGAGGGTCATTACATGACTGCATGAAGAACTTCAGAAGACAGGGGAACTTAAGCATGGCTCAGTGAAGGAGTGCACTGGAACCACTGCTAAACCAAACTCCACCTCATTTGTAGCCTGGTCTTCAGTCAAAGCACCTGAAATTGCACCATTTGATTTGAACAAACTTGTTGGACCTTCCACTGAAACTACAGTCACTATTGAAGGAGTGCCTGTTCGTGTTGTCCTGGACAGTGATTCCAAGTTACAATTATAATCAAAAACTGCTATGACCAACACCTGTCTCATCACAAGCTACTGCCCTTGGAAGGTTTGAATGTGTGGAGCTGAGTGATAAATCCTATCCATACCTAGGATACCTCAAAGAATGGATTGCTTTCATCCAACATAACTGGAATGGGAGATCCTGTGGAAATGCTAGCATTAGTGTGTCCAGAATATTGAATGTATAACAAAGTACCCATACTTTTGGCACTAATGCTCACATGTTTGGTCAACGGCTCACCTTTGTCAGGAGGGAAGCCAACCAAAAGGGAAAAGTGTTGCATGTGCATGCCATAATTCAGAATGCCTACCAGAGACAGGCACAGATCACAACTGAAGCTCAAGATAACTCTGTGGGTATAGTTTGGCGATCGTGGCACTGAAGAACTTATACTGCCACCTACTGCTGAGTACAGTATCAGTGACGTGGTGTGCCTGAAGAAATACATCAAACATCAGATACTGATGCTGGATGCTCCAGAGGAAAATGGCCTGCCAGAAGGACTATTGGTAAAGCATAGTGTGTTGCCAGTGAGAGCTTATGCTTATGCTAAATGAGTCACTGTCCAGGTGAAAATGTTATAGACAGAGACACTGTTGTGAGGAAAAGATGCACGTTGACTCATGTGTACTACACAGCTACAGCAGTGCAACCAACCCCAGCTACAGATGGCACCCAGCCTGGCATTGTCCCCGAACTTTTTGGTTTTTGAGATTCGCCCATACCAGAGAGGTGAAAGACCTGTGTCAGCAAAAAATTAGCTGAAAGAACAAAAATTTTTCACTCCACGAGTAGGATGTGGGATGTGTAGCCAAACAAGTGTACCATATCCAACTTCATGATAAATGCCATTTCTGAGAGAGGTCTCTGCATATACTAATAATATGAGAAGGCACTTGAAGAACTGTTAGCTGCAGGTATTATTCAAGAATCAAGAAGTCCTTATGCTTCTCCAATAGTAGTTGTGCACAAGAAAAATGGATCAAACTCTTAACAAACAGACTATCCCAGATCAGTATACTATGCCCAGGATTCAAGATGCTTTTGATCGCTAAATAAAAGTTCTGGGATGGATGATTTTATGTCAGAATTTTTTCAAGCATTCATGAAGAAGTAAGCGCATGGTGACTGTTGATGATACAAGAAGTTCAGTAGGCAAGATTCCCCCTTCCCAGATTCTATGAGTAATGCTAAGGTCATATTAATACATAAATAGGGTAAACCAAGGATTTACCAGAAGGATACAGACCTATAGCACTTAACGCCAATTGCAAAAGTATCAGTAAATTAATTGCAAATAGAATAATTAAGGAGATTCCAGACATTATCCAAACCAATATGAGTTTATTACTGGTAGAAAAACTAGTAGTGCACTCAAAAGAATACAGCTTTTGTTTCAATATACAGTATTCAAGATTTCCCAGAAACTTATTTTGTACTTGCACTAGATGCAAGCAAGGCATTTGATTTAGTAAAGAGAAACTATATGTTCCATATATTAGAGAAATGAAGTTTTTCTAGAGACTATATTATTTTTATTAGACAGTTATATAGAGACACACAGTCTCAGTTCAGTATTAATGTGACTTTGACTGATAAACTTAAAATGTTGACTGGAGTTATAGACAGGGCTGCCCCCTCTCTTCATTGTTGTTTATATTAAGCATTGAACCATTTCTAGAAACATTCAGAGTAAATCCACTGATTAACATGATACCCCTGGACAATGAGGATATCAAATTAAGTGTTTTTGCTGATGATACTTTGTTACTATATAAAGATCTCACTATTTCTATTCCAGCAATTCTAGGAGAAACTGAGACTTTTGCAACATGTTCAGGCTACAAACTTAATTAAGATATACCTCTTCTCTTCCAAATATCACAAGGCTATAAAGATCCTGGTTATTTAAATTGCCTCATCTTTGCTAAAAAATGAGCAATTTAAGTACTTAGGATTAATTTTACTAATAATAATGAAAGTAATATAAAGATTAAATATGCAAAAGCAAACAGGAACATTTCCAATAGTTTCATGCCGTCACAAAATATCAATCTCTCTGTGGGAGAGAACAGAAGTGATTAAAATAATGGTATTAGCTCATTTGATTTATGTCTTACATGCTGTTACTGGCTCTCCCAATAAGAAATGGTTCTCAGAAATTAAACAGATTTTTTAGGAAATTCTTATGGAGAGAGGGCAAACCCAGAATTGTCAGGGAATATCTTATTACAGCAAGGAATCAGGGAGGTTTTGGTTGCCCAGACCCCCCAATTGTGTAATTTGAGTAACATCATGGTTGCATTATGGGAATGAGCTTTTTGCCATCTCAATATTACAAAAAATAATGAATAAATATAATCTGCAGATTGAAGCATCAGATCTGTTATATAGAATGAGTTATAAAAAGATTATATGAATCCCAATATTAAACTCATGAGCTCTTTAATTTGCAAATGTTAAAATAAGATTGGGGTCGGATAAATATCCTTTGGGTATATGATAACATTTATTTACAGAGAAGCAAACTTCATGTAGAAAATTCTGCCATTGGATATATGAATAATTGCCAAGTGGAATTTTGGAAAGACCTCTTTGAAGATGATGGGTTTTTGTATTTGAGCTATATGTCCTTTAGAGAAAGAATTAATAGTAGCCCTAAAGGGACTTATTTATTATATGGTGCATTGATATACACATTTAATAGAATTAAAAATATATGAAAATAACTCAGTTAATTGCAATCATAAAATTAAATTGCATTAACACTAAGAAATTAGATGGTAATAATACTAAGAAATTACTATCTGAAATGCACTAAAATAATAAATGATATAAAAACCACACATCTCAAACTTAATAAAGAGCACAAAAAGAGATGGGGATCAATTTAACTATGAATGAATGGCAAAACTTTTGTATTAATGCTAATAAATTTTTCCACAAAGAATAGATCCATTCAACATAAATCAATAATCAAGCATATATTACTCCTAAAGTAGTTAATAAAATAGATCCAAATTATGATGTTATATGTTGGCAGAAATGTGGCAGTGTGGCAAATTTATATCAGTGCTTATGGGACAGCCCTAAAATTCAGTATATGGATCCAAACAAATCATTTGATTTAAAGTTTTCTAGAGGTAATAATACCATGTGACCCGTTAGTTTTACTGTTTCGTTGTCTAAAGAAATAAAGTTATCTAAAAATCAGAATAAAATTCCTTTTTTTTAGTGACAATGGCAATTGAGAGAATTGTATTGGAGCATCAGAACAACCAGACCCTCCCTGAGAACTTTGTAAACAATGGGTGGAGTACATTAAAAGTATCTATCTCATTTGAAAAAATGTGGCACAATTGTGAAAATGAAAATGTATTTATTTATTTATTCTATTTAGTTTTTGTTGGCCAGGTGAGTGCACTAGACAAATTCTGCCTATTTTCAGGCATGACCCATGGGAAGGGGTTACAGATGAATGCCAACTGACCTTCAACCAGATTATGCTGTTGGTGGTATTTTCAGTGAATGAGGGAAATTTGGCCAGGACACCAGGGAAGCTTCCCCTACTCTGCTTCCTGTGAGCAGAGGGGACCCTTTTGCTGGTAACTCCAAGATGGCTGCTGTTCCAGATGGAGACTCGGTGGAACTGATAAGTATGGATGTATCAGCAGAGGTATCCGGGAATACAGAAGCAGCAGCTGGGGAGCACCTGAGGGGTGGCCAGCTTATCGCCCAAGATATTACTTTGCATGAATCACAGAGAAATGCTTAATTTGGAACAAAAAACAGTGTCTTGAGGAAGAATTTGGGAGAATCAATCAGCATCTTGATACTGTGCTGGTACAGCGTGAGGAAGACCGAAAAAGAAAACGTCCAGCAGTTTCCCCTATGTCAGACACCTCTTTGGTCCTACGAAGGTTCTGGCTTCTGCAGAGCCTGTCACTCTACTTCCTGGTCAGGAAGAAAGGCCCCCACGATGCGACTGGAGTGAGGGAGATGACGTTGTTTGGTCACCGGAGAAAGCGCTCCTTTCAGCAGGATGGACGTCCCCCTCCAGTGGAGTATGGCAACCAGAACTGGTTTGTTTACCAGTTGCAGCAGCAAATTCATCAGTTTCTCCTGTTTTGGCTTCAGGACGGTCTATAGTTCTTTCAGGTACTGTTTGCACAGGGGACTCAACACTGCAGCAAGGGGAGGGTGTAGAAATGGAACTTCCACAACCTGAACAGGTGGTTTCTTCTCCAGATGGAAGGGCAGTTTCAGATACAGGACCCTCCCCCCAACCTATGCGAGTCACTTTCATAAAACCATTGATCTAGCAAAACTTAGGAATGCAGTGAAATTACGATATGTGGGTCATAAGGAGCTGGCAACAGATCGCTTTCATGTGAGGAAAGTTTTACTTAAACAGTCTTTGGGTTTTTCCCCTTCAGAGGTCTATGCTTTGATTCATGCACCAGGAGAAAGTACTTTTGACATTAGTTTCCGGACTCCAGCTATACTGGAAAAATTCTGGTGTAGATTTTCTAATTTAAAAACCAACCCACTATGGGTAGACTTTATTGTAATACCCTTAACTAAACAACCTTTTCGGATTATTACTATTCTTTTTCGTAATGAAGGGGTAAATATAACTGACGTGGTATACTGGCTGGAAAAACGGTGTACTATTCAGGGGAATCCTTCCCCCATTATGGATGATGAAGGATTTTGGACTGGGGGTTGGAAGTTTAAAATTAAGTTACACCAAACTGATCAGGATGTTATCCATTTGCCTAACTGTTTTTTCATAGGTCGTGATAAAGGTTTTTTGTTTTACCCTGGGCAACCTAGGATGTGTTTTAAATGTGGGTCTACCAGATGCATTAGCACAACATGTGAGGTGTTGAAATGTACTTATTGTGGGGAATTGAGTCATGTCAGTGCACATGGTTTCCAAGACCCTAAATGTAATCTTTGCGATGAGGTAGGTCACGTTTTTACTGATTGTCCTTGGGTGGCCAGAAATACAGAAGATGCAAATTTTGGGGTCCAAGATTATTATATTAAAGAAGCTATCTCCCCTACAGTCTTTTCTGGGCCGAAAACCCCTGGTAGTAGACAAATGCGGCAAGTACCTGGAGATGGCCCCCCCCATTTCATCAGATACCTTGCCTGTTTTTTTTTAGCTCAATCCACTTCCCAGATAGGTATAGATTGGCCTCTCCTTCCAGTAGATCCTTTACCTAGTTCCCAAGAATTTGTAGTGGTTCGTCTCAAGAGAAGAAAGGGTTCTAGGCCAAAGGTTCAGAAAAAACAACAGAACCCTTGGAGGATATAAATAATTATGAGGTTTTATGGGATGTCTCCTCTGATCAGGACACAAAAATGCTATAGTGGAAGGGAGTCAGCCTCTGGGTGGAGATTTGTCAGATTCCGGTGGATTGTTGGTTGGTACTCCAGGGCCTAAAGCTAGTGGCAGGGTTACTCGAGCCTCTAGCAAAGTAAAGTGAAGTACATCCATCCCTGGGTTTAGATTTTTATGACTGCTTCTCGGTATCAGTTTCAAATTGCATCATTGAATGTGAATAGCATCCAGTCTGAATTTAAAAGACTTGCTACATATGGGCTTTTTTTAAGATCTGAGTTGGATTGTGTTTTTTTTCAGGACATTCGTTTGCATTCCCCATGTCTTCTGGAGGCAGCCTCTGGAAGTTGGTTATGGGGGGATAGTTATTGGTCTCAGGGGTCTGAGCAGTGTTCTGAGGTGGAGATTTGTTTTTTTTCCCTGGTTAAAATAATTCGGCATTTAGAAATTTTGGAAGGGCAGGCCTTATTGTTAGACATTGTATGGAAGAATTTACCCATAAGGCTAGTGAACATTTATGCACCCCAATTAAAGTATGACACGGTAAGGCTTTTTCATACTATACAACCTTTTTTTTATTTACAAGTATGCTGGTCATTTTTGGGGGGGATTTCAATTGTACCTTCCCGCAGATTGGAAGTAATGTGTTGGGGAAAAAACAATATTGTGATGTCTCCTGTTTATTGAAGGTTATTTCAGATGTAGGTCGATTGGAAGTAATGTGTTGGGGAAAAAACAATATTGTGATGTCTCCCGTTTATTGAAGGTTATTTCAGATGTAGGTCTCATTGACGTATTTGGGTATGGTGGTGCAGGGGCTCCCCATACATATGCCTGTGGTCCTCGTACATCACGGATTGATTATTTTTTTTTATTTCAGCCTGCTTTTGTATTCAAAAGGCCGTAGTACTCGATGTAGCAACTTCTGATCATCAAATGTTGGTTTTAACGATAGGAAATATACCTGAACAAAGAAGGGGTTCAGGGCTCTGCAAGCTAAATATTTCTTTATTAGATTTACCTATGGTACAGGAAGGGTTTCAACATGTTATGAAAGCACGGAAATCTGTGTTTTTTCTTTATGATGATAAAAATCAATGGTGGGAGGATTCTAAACATGATTTTCGTTTTTATTTTCAGTCTGTAGGGAGGCTTAATGGGTCCTTTAAATGGCATACCTTGTGGAATTTAAGGGCACAACTGAGGATTCTAGTTGCTCAACACTATGAGAATGGCGCTGGGGATATTGGCGCTATTAAGATTCTTAAAAATAGAGTAACAGTCTTACAAAAATAAATGATGCAGGGGGTGGTCATACTACAATGGTATCGGGTTTTTGGGAAAAAATCTGATACCATTCCTTTTGATACCCTGGCCCAGGTTCGGGAGCAGAGAATTATGGATACCTTATGGTTACCTAATGGTACTTTAATAACAGATAACTCTGCCACATTGACCGAAATTGGTAGATATTTTATGAATGTTGTCACCAGTGCTAATTTACCAGAGGATGTAATGACCTCTTGGTTAAAGGGCTGTGACCTCCCTCATATTTCAGGAATGTGGGCATAGTTTAGTTACACCTATTTCTGGAGTAAAACTTAAGCAGGTTATTTGGTCCATTTCTAAAGGGACGTCCCAGGGTCTGATGGCTTATCACATGCCATCTATAAAGTAATCTGGGAAGTACTAGGGGATGAATTGGTGGTGGTACTGAATAATGCTCTCCTTACAGGAAGTTTACCAATTAGTATGTATGAAGGAGTTCTAATTCTATTATTTAAGGACAGGAATAAGGAAGATTTAAAGAACTGGTGACCTATCACCTTGTTAAACACTGATAGTAAAATTCTGATGAAGATAATAGGGAACAGATTGGTCACCCCACACAGTTTAGTGGGGTACCCTCGTGGAAGATACAAGATGCTCTAATTCTTATTAGAGAAATTTTGAACAAAGGTACTACCCATGAATTATTAGGGCATTTGGTTAGTCTAGATCAATCCAAGGCTTTTGATAGGGTTGAATATACCTATATGTGGGCAGTTCTCTCCAGTTATTGGTTTCCGGGAAAGTTTATTTCTTGGTTAAAAATTTGCTATAATAGCATTTGTTTATTACCTAGTATGAACGGATGGATGGGGGGTAAGATTTTAGTTGGTAGAGGGGTGTGGCAGGGATGTTCTCTGAGCCATCTCTTATATATATTATCTCTGGATCCCTTGCTATACAGATTGCAAAAACAGGATGATATTATGGGTCTCTCTGTGAGTAGCATAGACCCACAGATAAAAACAGTTGCTTATGTAGATGATCTTTGTCTATTATTAGCAGATAGAATGTCAGCAATTTTGGCCCAGGGAGAACTGAGACAGTTCTCGGACGTAACTGGTTCTATTATTAACTACCAGAAATGTAGTATTTTACCCATAGGTTGTGAGGGTGCAGTATGGACTTCGATATGGCACTTCCCAGTAGTTACCTCTTATATTAGAATTTTGGGCATCTTTTTTGGTAATCCTAACCCCCAGTTTTATAATTGGGAAGAGAAACTTTGTGCTGCACAAGGGTTGGTAATGAAGTGGAATACCTGGCGTATGTCCAAACGCTAAAGGATATATATGATAAAATCACACTTGTTGACACTGTTTTTCTTTTTATTGTCAGTGTTCCCCATTCCAAAAGCACTGGAAACCTCTGTTTAGTGTTTTTTTCCAGTGTCTCTGGGGGAGTCATTTAAATCCTATCAAGAGAGGTATTACCTATTTACCTATAATCCAGGGGGACCTAGGAATGATTAATCCGATAGTTTTTTCCATGTTACCTTTCTTTTTCATAATGTTGTCCTGTTGATTCATAATAAATTAAGAATTTGGAGCCCATGGGTACTGGACGAATTTGGACCCCTACTAACACAATGGGCCCTTCTAGGCTATCTATCTAAACAAGTGAAAATGTCCTTTTTGGCACATTATTGGAAGGATGTGGTAGGTAAAATTAAATTATAGGAACTGCCTTATCATTACTTAACCATTGGTTCTCAGAAAACAGTGTATGAATGGTTGCTGACAACCTGGTTTCACGAGGACCCTTGGTTTGTGGTACTCTCCTCAGTTGAAATAAAGTATATGATGGGGTTTCTACGTTGTTCTCAGATCCCAGCCTTTATGTGGGATTTTATATGGCTTGTACTCATCAAAATTAGGGGTCAAAGGAATATGAAGCATAAAGGTGTAGTGGAACGAACATGTTCTAGAATTAATACTTGTTCTGGGACAATTGAGACTATGCAACATTTGTTTATAGACTGTCCTTATGCTGTACAATTTTGGTTCCATTTTCATCAATATTGGGCCTCCGGGCCTTTTCAGGTGGTGGATCCTGATGTGTGGGTTAGAAATATTTTACCTGGTGCATGGGTTCATTTTGATTCTGGGACGCTACTATTATTTATGGGATATGTTAAGTTCCAGTTATGGCAAGCTCGCTGTGCATTGACGTTACGACAGCAGTTAGTATCTAGCCTCACGTGTTCTCTGTAGTTCAGAGAGAGATCTTTAGATGGAGGGATTATGAGCACAATACAGCCTCTTCTGACCTTTATAAGTTATGGTGGAGACATATGTCTTGGTTGGATACAGGTTGATTCTGGTACTCCTTTTATATAAGCTTTTTGAAGGAGGGGATGTATGGCATGAGTTGTTTTTAGTTTAGTAGAATTAAAATGATCTACTGCTCATATAGGGCTAGGTTTTATGCCTTTGTATGATACAAATATTTCTGCTTGTTTTCCCTTGCAGGTGTTCTACTCCATTAGTACGGCGAAGGGACACATACTGGAAAGTATTTATAATCATGGGTTTCTTTATTATAATGTTGTCTTCTGTTATGATTTTGTGATGACTTTATTCATAAACACAAAGAGAGGAAGTAGGGGATGGGGAGACAGAGTTATATCTGACTATTTATCTTTACTCTTAGGAATAAGATATAGTTTTGACATATCTTTCTTTGGTTCTGGGTTTTTCTTTACATTGTTTATGTATTCACTTATATACCTATTGTATGGTTTGCTTGGTTGTTAATCAATTTTCTGTGCTCTTTTTTGATGGGAATGGAATGAGGTTTTCTTGTAAAATTTTCCTTTGTATACTGTAATATTTTTTTTCTTCCCTTTTTTTTCTGATTTATTTCATTATGTTTCTGTATGAAGTAATATTTTTTTTTGTTTTCATGTGTTTGAAGTTCTCAGTAAAAAAATTCCCCTACTCTTTTGAGGGGTCACTGCTGCGATTGGTCATGGCAGCAGTCGGTGACGACCAGTGAAGGAGATGGATGGTGGAGGCGGCAGGGTTCATTTCGCCTCCCGCTGCCTCTCAGTTGCCTGGAACGGAGCTAGCGAATGGCCTGCTTGGTGAGATTTGTACTGGAACTGGAGTGCATTTAAAAATGGCTCAAGATTTAGAGGATGATGAATTTCTTGCTCTAGAATGTCGGAAATGCCAACTACTAGAAGTTATCACTCAGCAAAAGGCTCTTTTGGCAAAGCGAGCTGCTTCTATAGAAACTCAGCATTCAGCTGGTGTATCGACAGTTCGGACTTGGGTGGAGGAGGAAATTTCAGATGATGATTTACTTTCTTCTGTACAACAGAATCAGCCTACCAGAATGGATACTCCTCTTATCAGCCCAAAATGTGTGGCAGTAGATCCCTCTGAAGTATCAAATTTACTGCTGTCAAGTCGGACAACTCAGCTGATTCCGAACACTGACGTGGCAACATCAAAGGCCTTGCTAGATGAGTCAGCCAGTGATGCCACCTGCCAGATTTTGTTCTCTACTGACACGCCACCCTCTGTTGCAATAATTAAGCAGCCTGACAGTAAGGAGCCATGGCCTGTGAACACTGCTTTGTCTGCTGCAGGGTGGGAGAAATCAACTGATGGTAAAGGCTGGGTCTCAGGTATGTCTCCCATTTCTATTCCCACATCTGTGGAACAGACTTCACTACATGTTTCAAATATTGTCTCCCCATCAAGTTTACCCCCATCTGTATCGAGTGAAAATACTGTAAACCAGCCTGAAACTATTATTCCTGATGCACCTTTGAATACTAAATCTGACAAACCGAAGAAATCCTTTGCTTCATTATTTCATTTACCTATGTCCCTACTAAACACCACAATGCTGTATGCTTACTTTATAAAGGTGGCTTAGATTGTGTTCCAGACCTGCCTATGTGGGGAAACATTGATTAAAGAGTCTCTACGTTTTTAGACAGAAATGTATGCCCTCATCCATGTGTCTGGTGAGCACACCTTGATATAAGCTTTAGGACTGCAGCTGGTTTAGAACATTTTGAAAAATATATAATGCTCTTCGAAATTCGCCCCTATGGACCCCTTTTGAAGCTATTCCTTTAACAAAGCCTCCAATAAAATTTGTATCTGTACTATTTCAAATGAAGGGGTTAGTGTAACTGACCTCACTTATTGGATGAAACAGCGCTGTACTGTTCTGGATGGACCTACTCACGACAGCTTGAATTACTGGACTGGGGCTGGAAATTTAAAGTTTTATTATCTTCCACTAGTGATGGTTTCATACATTTGCCTAATTCCTTTTTCTTGGCCGTGATAGGGGGGTCTTGTTTTACTCAGGCCAACCTAAGGCCTGTTATAAATGTGGCTCTGAAGGCCATATGAATAGTGTCTGCAATAAAGTACGTTGCTCTCTATTTAATGAATTAGGACATGTCAGTAATAATTGTCTGAATGAAATGATTTGTAGTCTATGTGATGAAGCAGGACATTCTTATCAGAGTTGTTCCTGGGCTGCACATAACACCAATCCTGGAGGAGATTGCGAGGAGCAACGATTTATTGCAGTTGCCCAAAGGCAACAGTCTGGCCTCTGCTTTCCTCCCCTTCCTTTCCTCCACCCCCCCACTTCCCCACTTGAAGTGATTTCTCCAGCAGGGGTTGTAGAATCATGCAAAGACTCCCCAGTGGACTTGATTTCTATCCCTACCAATCCTCAGACACAGGTCTGTCAAACTGATTTGGAAGTAGAACTCCTGATAATGGTAGAAGCAATTAAGGAGCCATGCCCTCCCCATGGCTTATGCTACTAGAAAGGTACTTTGGCTCATAAAAGAACTATAGACCCTACCCCAGCCTCTAAATTAGCCAAAATGCAGACTATTCCCCTTCAAAACAGGTACCAGGTGCTCCCTGATGCAGATAGTGACTCTGAAATGTTTTCGGATTCCTCTTCTATGGTAGGAGATGGAGAGGTAGATCAGACTGATACACCTCCAAACACCTCTCCTACTATATCTGTGGGAAAAAAGAAATCAGCTCATGTGAAACTAAAAACTAGATTAGGTACTAGAAGTAGGGTTAAGAAAAAATGAAAATGATTTCATATTTCTTTTATTTCTTTATGTTTCTTTTTTTCACCTCAGTAAATGTCAATAGTATTAAAAGCCTGAGGAAAAGAGGTGCTGTTTTTTCTGCTTTGAATCTACAAAAATCAGGTGTTTATTTCCTATAAGACAAAAGGTTACACACTGCGGTAGATATTCACAATGCTACTGCTGCTTGGCATGCCCGGCCTTCCTTTTGGTCAATAGGTACAGACCATTGCTCAGGGGTAGGAATTTTGTTTAAAGATCTAGCGTTTACATGTCTTAGATTGCTGGATTTGTTTCCAGGAAGAGCTTTACTTCTATATATATGTGTCCAGGGGACTCTGTTTCAACTTATCAATATTTATGCCATGCAATCTAAATCTGATAGGGTATCACTTTTTAAATTGATACAACCATATTTGCATACTGCACAACAGGTGGTTTGGGGGGGGAGATTTCAACTGTGAATTGGAGAAAAGGGGGTAGGGGGCAACAGATTACAACCATGAAATCATATTGTGATTCAAACTGTTTGAAGGACATACTGCAAAAAGCAGATTTAGTTGATGTTATGTTTCATACCAAAAAAAAAATTGTGCCAACTTTTGTAAAGGTACATCATCCACTAGAATCGATTTTTCTTTACTTCCCATCATTCTGATATTTCTGCAACTGGAACTCAGGCTGTGGAGTATTCTGATCATTTCTTACTCTTTCTTGAACTTGGACAAGGTTTTCAGGTGGGCCGGGGCTTGTGGAAATGTAATTCTTCATTATTAAGTAAAGAATATTGTCACACACAGTTGCAGTATTTTTTGTCTGCAAAAAACAGTATTTTTTTATATGATTCCCCGGTACAATGATGGGAAGATTTAAAAAGGAATTGATTACTTTGCTTAAAACTTTGAGTAGGAAAGATAAAGATATACACTATTTAAAATATCTCAGTGATAGACAACAATTGCAATACTTAATTTCTCCATCATATACCTCTACACATGACTATGTCACATGGCTGCTGATATGTAATTTTTACTATGTATCATATTGTTCCTGTACTTTGCACTATGTATCATTGTTCTCGTAAGTTTGTCTCTGTACTCTCTCGGGTCATGCCTGAAAATAGTCTCTCTGGCTAGTGCACCTACCCGGTAAACAAAAACTAAATAAAAATAAAATCAAATCATACCCAGATTTTACATTTTAAAGCACGCATATTAAAATTTCACCAACAAAAGGCTGCTGTCTTAGCTTTTCAGCGATGTTTTGACTTAAAAGAAGCATTTTCTAATATTTGTCCATAGGCTACGTGTTTAAAGGATTCAGTGGGACATATGCATAACACATTCTGAAATTATCAATATTGTCTATAATCATACAAAATCCTCTCTTCTCAAAAAGATATAGATTCGGATTGTATCCACACATTTTGGAACATATTACGATTCCTGACTTTCCGGCTTCTTTAATTCAGGACTTACTAGCTGATATTCATTTTTCTGAAATTCAACAGGCCATCAAATCCATGCCCATAGATAAATCTCTAGGGAAAGATGGCTTAACTACTGAAATTTATCAACTCATTATGGATGTCTTAGCTCAGGAATTGGCCCAGGTTTTTTTTCTAGTCTGTTACAGTCTGCATTGCCTTTTGATATGTCACAGAGTACCCTGATTTATATTTGCTAAGCTGGAGATAGGCATCTCTTGACTAACTAGAGACCAATTTGTCTTTTAAATACAGATTTTAAGATACTGGCAAAAATGTTGACCCTAAGGCTGCAAAAAGTGGCAAATTATGTAATTTGTCCAGCACAAGCATGTTCGGTAAAGCATTCTAATATTCAGAAACATCTCATTTTATTGAGGGAAATAACTACTAGAAGGCAAAGAAGGAGACTGAGGGTGCCTTGTGTTCTTTAGATCAAAGTAAGGCTTTTGATTCTATTAGTCATTGTTATATGTGGGAGGTTTTAAGGTTTTATAATGTCCCGGGTAAATTTATACAGTGGACAAAAGTACTGTATGAATAAGCTACTGTTGTTCCTTTAGTTAATGGCTATGTTGGGCCTTTAGTCCTTGTCCATAGGGGTGTCCAGCAAGGTTGTCCCCTTAGCCCACTTCTTTATGTCTTTTATATTGACCCTCTATTAAGGTACATAAATGCTCATCCTGGAATCAGATCTATGTAGGTCAGGACTTTAAAAAGTCCTGCAAGGTGTATCGCATATGCAGATAACTTATGCCTTCTGTTACCAGGTGTACAATCCATTTCTTTAGTGATCGATGTTTGTAGAGCTTACTCTTTTGTTTCAGGAGCAAGTTTAAATATGTCTAAGTGTCAAAGGGTGGGAAATTCAGACTGTGCCAGGCTGTGGCGCAAGCCTGGGCGCAGCACAACTTGGCTGTGCAGGGGCATTGACAGGGTGATATTCAACAGAGCTGCGCCATGGCACAGCATTGTTGAATATCGCACCTTGGCTACTCGCAGTGTGCATGGCGCAGTGGCACTGTGCCAGCGCAAGTGGCCAAAGTGGAGCTGGGGAATGTGCTAGTGCAAGTTTTGTTGTGCTAGGCACAACAGCAGTGATATTCAAAAGTGCACATGCAAATGAGGCCATAATGTATGCAAGGCACAGATGGGGCCATTTGCATGTCATTATGGCCCCATTTGCATACAGGTGCACCGATCCCCGGCGACTTGCACCTGGCGCCTGACCAGGTTGCAGCTGTCAGGGACTGACACCCCCAGCACAAGCGGCAAAGGGCCCCACTGCCCGATTGCGGGCATATGTTGCATTATAAAAGTCCTATATCTCCTGGTGGTCCAATGGACTGCTCACCGCCCATCATGGGCATTTGTGAAAGATAATCGTTCTATATCCCTGGTGGTCCAGTGGACTGCTCGCAGCCCGATTGCAGGCATTTGTGAAAGATAATTGTCCGATATCCCTGGTGGTCCAGTGGACCATGCAGCCTGATCGCAGGCATAAGTACATGTCAGACAGTTAACTGTATCCTGGTGGTCCAGTGGACTGCTTGCAGCCTGATCGGCGGGCATATGTAATAACAAAGAGTTCCAAAATTGCTGGTGGTCCAGTGGATCATGTCCAGCCCGATCACGACATCGTTTCACAATAGAACCACCAAGCCATCCCCTGATGGTCCAGGTACCCCCCTCCCATACCGCCCACTGAGCCCCAGCACCCCCCCCCTCAGTCAGCAGCGGGCGGCAGCTCCCCATCCGCCAACCGCCCGCTGCCCGCCGACTGACTGCATATGGTAGAGCTGTACACCCATTGATCCACAGTGTGGGCCAATCGGTGTACAGACTGTACCGTACTACACAGTCCAGATATGTGAATGATCCATTCACAAATCTGGACTGTGTGGAACGGTACGGTCTGTACGCCCATTGGCCCACGCTCTGGACCAATGGGCATACAGCTCTACCATACACAGTCAGTCGGCGGGTGGTGAGGTGGCTGCTGGGTGGGGAGCTGCCGTCCGCCGCTGATGGGGGGGAGCGGGGTGCTGAGGCTCAGTGTGTGGGTGGGGAGAGGGGTACCGCTTGACCACCAGGGATGGCTTGGTGTGTTCTATTGTGAAACATATGTCAGCGATCAGGCTGGACTTGGTCCACTGGACCGCCAGGGATTTTGGACCTCTTTTGTTATTACATATGCCCATGATCAGGCTGCAAGCAGTCCACTGGACCACCAGGGATATAGTACTATTTTTTTATCTACAAATGCCCGCGATTGGGCTGCAACCGGTCCACTGGACCACCAGAGATACAGCAAACTGATTTTAAATATACTTATGCCCGCGATGGCTGAAGCAGTCCACTGGACCCCAGGGATATAGGACTGTTAATTGTACTACATATGCCTGCGATTAGGCTGTGAGTGGTCCACTGGACCACCAGGGATATAGGACTGTTAATTGTACTACATATGCCAACGATCGGGCTGTGAGCAGTCCACTGGACCACCAGGGATATTGGACTATTGATTTGTCTACTTATGCCCACAATCGGGCATGGGGGGTGCCACCATGAAGATGCAGCCGGAGCTCAGGTGGCCACCCACAGGTGGCAGCTGCCGTGTTGCACCCTGTAATATGGCAGCTCACCTGTGGGTGGCCAGCTGTTGCCCTTTTTTGGGCTCACCAGGTGCAGAGCAGGTAGGGGTTGGGCATGCATGGGCTCAGCACATCCCGGGCTGAATATAGGGATGTGCGGAGTCTGCATGGGCACGCCCCCCCACCTGCGCCACATACATTACTGATGCACTCTGGTGCATCGGGATTTGTGCCAGGCACAATCCCCCATTGAATATTGCGCCGTGGTGCATCAGTGGGTTGTGCATGGTGCAACTGTGTTGTGCCATGCGCAACCCTTCTGAATATCCCGCCCAATGTATATCTTTAAGAACACAACTACAAATAGGCCCTCAGATTTCTGGTATTCCTTTTCTTCCCATCCTATTAACATTTTAGGATTATTATGGAGCCCAGGTAGTTTAGATCTTTTGAACTTGACTTCTAGACTAGACCTTGGGAATAGAATGGTGTCACAATGGAATACATGGAAAATGGACAAAAAGAAACGTGTGATGCTGATAAAAACAAAGCTGTTGCCTCAATTTCTTTATGTTTGTAAAATATTTCCTCCCCCAAAACAAATGGAAGCAAGTCTACTGAGTTTATTCTTTCAAGCAGTCTGGGGTAGTAGGCTGAATCCTATAAAAAATATCACCTACTTACCTTACTCACAGGAGGTTTAAATATGGTTAACCCATTAGTCTTTTTTATTGTATGTTTTTCTATGCAACTCTTCGGCCTATATTGGTTAATGAGTATAAGGTTTGGGCTCCATATTTTTATGATGCTATAAATCAATGGTTTTGGATTTGGGAAGGGTCCAAAAATACCCATTTGAGACAAGATTCTGCACTCCCTAGTTACTATAGGGAAATATTTGTAAAATTACGATTATGGGGAGTCTCTAGTCGAATGCTACTGGGAACTACCAGGAAACAATTATTTCACAATGTTATTTCAACCCATTTTTTTGAGAAAATAACATTTCCCATTGACCTTTACATATGCAGCATACTCATTTGTCTTTATTAACAGAATAAAAAGAGTTCCAAGGCACCTGTGGGATTTCCATTGGCTTAGTTGCCATGGTAAGATAAATGTAAAGTAATCAAAAGTACAAACAACATGCTGAAAGGGGTTGCATTAGGCCTGAGTGTATGTTGGCTGAAGAAACTATTGAACACTTATTCTTTTTGTACTCTTTTATACAACCATTTTGGTCATTATTAGCGAGCTCTTGGTCTGTACCTATATTTTCTTGTATATCGACTGAAGAATTAATGTATGGTATTTACCACTCTGGTTGGAAGAAATGTCATAATGGTACATTGAATATTGTTTGTTCAGTTTTGAAATGGCACATATGGATAGCCAGATTTGGTTTTATGCTGCAGCAAAGAAATACTCCTCTTGGAATCATTATTCAAACGATACCACAGAACTGGTTAATATTTTCGGAATTAATTTACTATATTCCACCACATGTTTTGATAGCACATTGGTGCAATATGCTTTGGAATACTACTTCAGATTTTCCTGTAACATGAAGTTTGATTTTTTGATTTGTCTTGATTGTTTGTATATTTCTTTTGTTTGATTTGTTATTTCAATAAATTCCCCTACTCTTCTCGATAAGTGCCATGTGATATTTAACATCCACCTGAACTACCACTAATCCAGGCAGATGGGACCTCGGTTTAACGTCTCATCCAAAGCAGCACCTCAAAGTGCAGCACCCGTCTCATGCTGCACTACAGTGTCAATACTGGGATATTAACCCAAGTGCCAGATGTGGGAACTGATCCACAGTCCTCTGATCTCCCGGCCTCAGAGGCGAGTGTGCTACCTACTGAGCCACTGACACAAAATGATTTATTAGATACATCATGGAAGGAACTGAGACTCCTCTTACCATCACTTATTAATGCCGATGTATACAGGGAGAGGGGGAGGGGATTTATGAATTATAATGTAAAATAATGTAATTTTGTACTTTGAACAAGGATGTATCGATTAAATGTAGGATTCCTATTAATATATATCAATAAAAATATATTTAAAAAGATGCCTTAGATTGCCTTAATGGAAGTAAATGGTTTCCATTCTTGACCTAAGATGTGGCTACTATCAGATACAAATGGCTCCACAAGACAGGGTGAAGACTGCCTTCATATGCCCTCTTCACGTTTATGAATTTCTCAGAATGCCTAATGGGATATCTGGCAGCCCAGCAACCTTCCAGCACCTAATTGAAAGAGCTGTCAGATGCATAAATCTTTTGGAATGTTTGGTCCACCTTATGATGTCATAGTATTTGGGAACACCCTGGAGGAACATGAGGCAAGAACGCTAAAGATTCTAGATTGACTGGTAGAGCTTGGGCTCAAACTCTGCATTGACAAGTGCCAGTTCTTTCAAAGGTTAGTTAAGTTCATGGGGCATATTGCATCAGCTCAGTGCATCCAAACTGATACAAGCAAAGTCAAAACCTTAACTACTTGGCCCACACCCAAAAACCTGAAAGACTTGCAATGCTTCCTCAGTTTCTGTGGGTATTAGAGATGATTCATTACAGAATATACTCGAGTGGTGAAACCACTACTGGACCTGACACAAGGCTATCCACCTACCAACAAAAGCAAAAGCAAAATGACCTCTGCCATTAGGTGTGCCAAAGCCACAATAAAACATTTACAGCAAAGGTACATTACAGCAACAAATTGACCATGTCACTGTAATATACCTGCGGGACCCTGGCATTGCTTCTTCAGTACTTGCACTCCTCCCTGAATCAACTCAACTCAGAGTTGATTATAATATTATACGGGGGTGCGGGGGGGAGCCCCCCAAAGAAAAAGACTCCTTTCTGAGATGGCTATCTACCGAATGTCAGCATAATGCCTGTCACTGTACTTGCAGTCGATAAGTTTTCTGTCAAACTGTAGTGGTGGAACCCTGTCACTACTGCCAAATCCACAGTATATTTTAAACCTTCTGAACCTTTTGGACAGAGAAAGAATGCTGAATGTGACAAGGCCTTTGAAGAAATAATTTACTGCCTGACTCAAACCCCAGTGTTAGTGTATGCAGACCTCTAATAGCCTTACATTTTGCATACAGACACTAGTTGCAGTGGTCTTGGAGCAGTCCTCTACCATAGTTATCCAGAAGGACTGCACCTGGTTGTCTTTGCAAGTGAAGTCTAAAAAGTGCTGAGTGAAAGTATCCCATGAACAAGTCAAAGTTCCTCCCTCTCAAGTGGGCTATGGTGAACCAATTCCACAAATATCTTTATGTGGTGCACATTACAGTCAAGACTGACAACAATCCACTGACATATGTGCAAACTACTGCAATGCTTGATGCAGCTGGACACAGGTTGCTTTCAGCATTGTCAACCAATGATTACTGTGGAGTGTATAGGCCTGGACTGAATCATATAGATGCTGATGCACACTCTTGATGTCCAGTAACACCAAATACAGACAGACAAGCCTGGGTACATATTCCAGAAGAGACAGTAAAGCCTTATGCAAAAGTTTGACCAGACAACCAACCTTCTTCAGAAAATGACATTTGTCTTATGGACAGCCCTAGTGCTTCTGGTGATTTTAACTAATTACCTATTGCAACTTGGCTTTTAAGATTTCAACACATTGCCACAACTGACTCCCCAAGACTTGTAACAAGAGCAAAGACTAGATCCCAGTATTAAAGACATTGTCAGTACCCTGCTGAAAGGGGTGATGCCAACCAAGTAGACACAAATGAACTAGATGTGAAATTGCTGTTGCGAGAAGTGGCCAAAGCTTAAATTAAAGGACAATTTGTTGTACAGAGAAATCCAAAGTTCACAAGGTTCCCTTATCTGTAACTGATCCTGCCTGCAAAGTTCAAATTAGTGGTGCTTCATGCATTGCATAATGACATGGGACATTAGGGGCGAGTGCACATTGGACTTGTCTCATGCTTATTTCTATTAGTTACATATGAGGAGTGATGTGGAACAGTACTGCAAAACCTGCAGCAGATACATCAAGTAAAAAGCCTTATCACAGAGGGCCACCCCTCTGATCAACATTGTGACAAGTGCACCTATGGAATTAGTGTGCATACACTTTCTCTGTTTGGAATCTGACTCCAAGAACATTTCAAATATTCTGGTTGTCACTGATCATTTTCCAGATATGCCCAGGCGTTCCTGATCAGAAAGCCTCCACGGTGGCCAAGGTCCTTGTAGAAATTCTTTGTGCATTACAGAGCCCCAAAAGAATGCTCTCAGACCAAGAGAGGGACTACGAAAGCCGTCTGGTAAAAGAGCTGTTGTCCTTATGGGGATCAGCAAGTCTCGTACAACCCCCTATCACCCACAAGGTGATCCAGAGCCTGAGAGATTCAATCAGATGCTTCTTAATATGTTAGGCACTTCAGACCCTAAAAGCAAAAGCAAATGGAGTCAGCAGGTAAATGCATTAATTCATGCTTACAGCTTCACCAAAGATGATACTACAGAATTTTCTCCTTATAGCCTAATGTTTGACAAGGAAGACAGACTCACTGTAGATCTGTGGTTTGGTGTCTCTACTGATGGAACTAGGCCAAAGATCTTTTTGCAATATGTTCAAAAATTAAAAGACCAATTGAATTCCACCTACATGTTGGCCACATATGCTGTAGCCAAACAGAACAAAGTAAACAAGGAAAGGTATAACAAAAGGGTAAAGGCACACACATTGTTGCCAGGAGACTGTACATTGTTAAGGAACTTAGGAACACCTGGGAATGCAAATTGCTGACATATGGGGCAGTACCTCTATGTTGTGAACGAGGCAGTGTATGACATGCCTATATACACAAATTCATCCAGAAGGACAGACAAGTGGATACCGGACCATCCACCACAACCACTTGCTGCCCATTGAACAGATGGTCACTAGTAATGGAAAAGAAATATCAGAACCTCCTAAACCTCCTGTTACCAGATCTGCTACATGCAAATGCCATGGTAAACAAAGGCAAAAGCAATCTGGGGTGTTCCTGGCAAACTTTGATGAGCAAAAAGAACAAGAGAGTCCAGATTCTGGAGCAGAGGAAGAAGTAATATATCGTACAGCATACTATCCCACAGCAGACCTTGTTTAACTGTTTCAAAGGGCACCAGAAACAAAAAGTAATGTGATAGATATGCCTGCTGCAGAGTTTCCACCACCAACTCAAAGCTTAATTCAAACAGTGGACTCTGGGTCAATTGAAGATGTACCCTTGGATGACAGGCCTGAATTGGAGGAAGTGCCAGAGGAAGACAGAGGAGACTTTATAGAACCTGAACCAGTAGAGACAAAGGAAACAAATGGCCTGCCAGATGAGGTAGTGGCATCCACTTTGACTAAGGATGCTTCATTGCTGGTCAATGAATGGGAAATGCAGACCGAATGCCATAGAAAAGTGTCAGTTTCAGTCGTTGCTCTGAAAGAACCATTAAAATCCTATTATGGCTCACCTATGACTCTCCAGGAGCTCCAGCTGACTTGTCCATGCACACAATACACAAGAACATCTATGTCACCCAAAGATTTTACCCAGAATTGTTGTGTGCCCACCCAAAAGCCAAACCACATAATGTGGCGAAAGCAATAAAAGAAAAAGAGGAGGTTTTAAAATTGTCAAAATGCTTTGTCTATAGCTGTAGATTTCTAGAGTTATAAATGACAGCCATCAATAAATATGAAAGATCTTTTAGTATGTTGTTCTGCCAATATCTAGATAGCTCACAATTGTCTAGAATAAGAAGTGTTGATTGCCTGAGCTAGCTAGAAATCAATTGTCTACTTGGACTCTGCATGCTAAATGTTGGCTGATGTTTATTGGTGCCAGGTCCCTGGTAAGGACTTGGTGCGGATGCCAAGTGTTTAAGTGGAGCGTGGGTAGCTACAGCATCCCAGGGGGTGTACCAGTCAGACATCTGACCCATAGTATTTTATCTCTGAGTGGAGGCACTGCACTTATTAAATTCTATTGGGAAAGAACCCCCCTTTCAAATAATAACAGAGCCTAGGCCCCTCAACCTTGCTTGAGCCCACAGGGAAGTGGTTGTAACTGTTGCATACACTGTGACCTGGTTACAAAAGGTAGTGAAATATGTCTTGTTACAGTACATGTTGCCAAAACAGTTTGTTGTAGCTTTCTTCACACAGATCCCTCAAGACAAGATATTATGTGTAATGATGTTTGCTCAGGAATGGCGAGGCATTAGGGTTGACAACCCCTGTGAAGATCCCACCACTGATTTGCCAAGACTCCAGAGACCCAAAAGTGATTTTTTCCTTTTTCTGCTGGGAGGGGGGGAATGAAGAGTTAGGGATGGAAACCCCTAACACTACATTTCCCTACTTTTGTAGCATTACGTTAACCTAACTGGTGTGTTAACGAAGTTTTTTGCAAAGAATTTCTTTGCTTTTTGAAACAGTGGAATTGTATAGTCATTCATTCACGTAGGTGCTTTCAGGCAAAAACGGATGTCAAGAGTTCATGGGGCTGTCTGGTGCACTGCACTTCCATGAGGCCAAGATACAGATAAACAGGGCACAGAGTCCATTTGTCAGCTGATGCACAAGGCCTCTGCCACCCATGGGTGCAAAGGGTAGGCCTTATGCCAAGAAGGACGGTTGTCTTCCCTATATTGTACCTGGGCCCATGAAGACAACCTACAGCTTTCATTCCCTGGCTGGGGTGGTGTTGCATAACAATACCAACCCTCCATCTTCACCCCCTTTGAGCTGGGTCAGTGAGTTCGGCCCTGAATTCAGCTCACCACCAATGGATCACAAAGCATACCCACTGGGGAGAAGACTGGCATGATAGATAGATAGATAGATAGATAGATAGATAGATAGATAGACAGACAGACAGAGAGAGAGAGAGAGACAGACAGACAGACAGATAGACAGACAGACAGACAGTGAGACAGACAGACAGACAGATAGATAGATAGATAGATAGATAGATAGATAGATAGATAGATAGATAGATAGATAGATGAATGTAGCATTTATAGATATTGGCTGAAATGTCATTTCACACCAGAAGTGAGAAACACATCTCCAGGATTATAAAAATGACACCAGTCATGTTTATGAGGTGGTGTGGAAAAATGGCTATGTTGAAAGTTTGAAGTCAAAATATCGAAAATTTGCAAAGTTATGGGTGAACATTGAAATACAGTAGAAGCCGCTTAATTGGGACACCCTGGTGGTGGGTATTTTGTCCCAATTAAGAGGCTGTCGCCATTAACAGAAGTACATATTTTTTACATTTTGTCACTCGGTTAGTGATGCCATATCTCCATTTATCCCCTTTAGTAGCAGCAACAGTAAGCATGTACAGTAAAATGCAATACAATTCTGTTCTGTACCTGTACATGTATCAAGACTCATTAGGTCATAAGGAAAGGCAGAGCAGTAGTGTAGCGGGCAGTTCAAAACACCTGCAGTTCTTTTTTTCTTTTCTGCATGCCCCTCTCAGTTCAAAGGACTCACTTTGGCATTCTGGCAGTAATGGGGCAAACTGTAAAACAATTGCTGGCATGGGCAACCTGGTTCTTTATTTCTTCTATAGCAACATGTCCCCCTTTAGTGATCTGCTCACTGCAGCATCCTGTCCCCCTTTAGTGATCGGTTCACTGCAGCATTCTGTCCCCTTTAGTGATTGGCTTACTGCAGCGTTCTGTTCCCCTTTAGTGATCTGCTCAGTGCGGCATTCTGGCAGTAGCGGTAGTGTTGTGCGAAATTGAAATATTTCACCTGGTGAAATATTTCACGTAATTCAGCAATTATATGAAATTTTTCGCCTATGTGAAACTAAATTTAGCCTGTTTTCTTGATTTCACGTAATAGCGAAATTTTGCTTATCATGACAATTTCGTCAATTGATGCTCCAAATTTCACCTTGTGGCGGAATTTCACGGAGTAACTTTTGATTTCACTGGTGAAATTTTGTTACAAAGGTGAAATTTGCAATGCATTTGGGTAAATAGGTCAAAAGTCACATATAGCTTGTTTCCAGCTCATTCTGCTGCATGTTGAGTCAAAGAGCAATCTGTTGTGGTGCATCAGAGCCAATAAAGCCTTTGAAAATATAGCTAAAACTTGTTTTGAGAGCTAATAGCTGCAAAATATTATGTTTTTTCCTAGTGCTACTGTGCTGCTAGGGAACATTTTCTAATTTTGTGGATTTTTGTATAATACTTAGTTTAAATTAAGTTTTACTTGTCTGTCTTCAGAAGAGTTGTGTGGTGTAGGGTAGACATGTAAAGCAGTGCAGGCTAGTAATAGTCAAGCAGACTGGTATTTACTAACAATCGTGAGTTATTTATTTAGTGGTATTTCTTATTAATTATGTTATATCTTGCTATTTATTTTCTCTGAAAAGTTTATCCATCCTGTTTGAGAGAGTTTTGCCATTCTTAGCTGTGATATAATAATAATAATAAAGCTTTATTTATTTAGCGCCTTTCAAGCACCAAGGCACTGTACAGATGAATCATAAAATCAAAATATACATATAAAATCAGCATTCACAGCAGCATCAATCCACAAAAGCCTTGCTCCACAAAAAAGTCTTAAAATCCCGCTTAAAGGATTCCACTGTCGTGCATTCTCTAGGCTGGCGAGGCAGAGAGTTCCAGAGGATTGGGGCCACGAACACAAAGGCCCTAGCCCCAGGAGACTTCAATATAACCCTCGGAACCTCTAGCAACCCCTTGTCGGCTAAATGGAGCTGTCGCAGGGGGCGGTAAGGAGTCAGAAGCTCTTTCAAGTAGTCAGGGCTGAGTCCGTGCAGGGCTTTGAAGGTCAAAAGACCTACTTTAAAGGTGATCCGCCACTGTATAGGCAGCCAGTGCAGATCGCGCAGCACAGGGGTAATATGTGTCCTTCTAGTCACCCCTGTCATTAACCTTGCAGCAGCATTCTGCACTAGCTACAAGCGGTGGATATCAACCCCAGGAAGCCCCAAGTAAAGGGATTTGCTATAGTCAAGGCGAGATGTCACGAAAGCATGGACCAACACAGGTAAATCGCTGGATGGAACAAGGTGTTTCACCCTGGCAATGTTCCTAAGATGGTAAAATGTGGACTTAATGACTGCCGATACCTGATGACGAAGAGTCAGCCCGTCGTCAAGTACCACTCCCAGGTTACACACCCGTTCAGAAGTGAGGATCAGATCCCCCCCCCCAGCAATACGCCAGAGGGCTGACCAGACCCCAATCACCCTGTCCCATGACCCGGGTCCACAACCATAACCTCAGTCTTACCAGCGTTCAACTTTAACCAGCTTGCATTCATCCAGTCCTGGATTTCAGCGAGGCAGCTATTAAATACCGAGAGAGCACTAACCTGGTCGGGGGCCAAAGACAGGTAGAGCTGGGTATCATCAGCATAGCAGTGAAACCTCAGCCCATACCTTCTTACAATGTCTCCGAGGGGCAGCATGTACACTGCAAACAACATGGGGGAAAGCACCGAGCCCTGGGGGACACCACACTGCAGAGGAAAAGGGTCAGAAGAAAAAATTCCCGACACAACTCTCTGCGTTCTCCCAGATAGAAAAGATGAAAACCATCTGAGCACTATACAAGACAGTCCACAGATGGACTCCAGACGCTTGAGCAGAACCCCATGGTCTACAGTGTCAAAAGCTGAAGAGAGATCAAGGAGGACCAAGACAGAGTGGTTCCTCTGATCTCTCGCCATCAAGAGATCATTGAGCACCTGAACCAGAGCAGTCTCGCTACTATGCCTCTTACAAAAACCATACTGGAGAGGTTCATAGATATTATGGATGGTCAAATGGTTCCCCAGCTGGTTTGCCACTACCTTCTCAATAACCTTCCCAATAAAGGGAAGGTTAGAGATCGGTCTGTAGTTGGAAAAAATATCTGGGTCCAAAGAAGCCTTCTTTAAAAGGGGAGTCACCACAGCTTCCTTTAGGGAGCTAGGAAACTCACCCAATTCTAGGGAGCATCAGATTATTTGAACCAGAAACAGGCCAACGATCTCAACACAACCCAAAATCAGGAGGTAGGACCCAGATCTAAACTACAGCACGTAGGGTGCATCCCCTGGATGATCCGCATAATATCACTGAATGTCGGCAGGTCAAAGGAACACCAGGAGGCAGAGGATTCCGTGACCAAATGCCAACCAACAGCTTCCCCCTTAGAGTGTGTTGGACGGATCTCGGATCTGATGTATGCAACCTTATTCGCAAAGAATTGAGAGATCTCATCACACTCCTTTTGTGAAAAGGCTCGATGGAGCTGGAGACAGGCTGGGTTGCACAGCCTGTCCACAGTTCTGAAGAGCTGAGCCAGTTGATTCTGAGCAACAGAGATCTCCCTGGTCAGGAATTCTGCCTTCTTATGGGAGATCTCTGATTGGTAGAGCCGATAATGCTCCTCCAAACTAAGGCAGTCGGCATCCAGAGCAGATTTCCTCCAATGGCACTCTAACTGTCGTCCCACATGTCGCAGCTCCCTCAAGGACCCATCGAACCATGGGGCCCAAGGGCGGAGAGAGAGGGGACGAACACGGACAAGAGCAATTGAGTCAACAGCCAAGGAGATGGCCTGGTTATAAGCCAAGACCATGGCCTCTGGACCCAAGCCGGCAGTTGGAAACTCTGAGAGGTTCAACACTGCCATCACGTCTTCAGGGCGCACATGCCGTAAAGGACGGTATTGAACCATCTCCACAGGGGCAGACCTACGAAGGGGAGCACAAAAATTGAAGCTCACAGTGTAGTGATCAGACCAACTGACAGGTTCCACCACCAAATCAAAGGCCTCAATCCCCAGGAGAAAAACTAAATCCAAAGAGTGACCGTGATTATGTGTGGCCAAGGAAACAATCTGTGTAAGGCCCAGTGATGTCATCAACTGGAGGAAGTGCTGACCAAAGGCAGAAAGTTCGTTGTCGACCCAGGCATTGAAGTTGCCCAGAACCATCAGTCTGGGCGACTCCAACACCATATCGGCGACAAAGTCTGCCACTTCCTGCAGGAATCGTCTCTCGTCTCCTGGTGGACAGTAGATGAGGGCTATCCTGCAACCCACACCAGCCACAACGGTACACTCAAAGGATTCGGCTTCCTCAACTGGTACACCTGTGAGCCCCAACCTGGTCTTGAAACAGACCGCTACTCCCCCCTCCACGATCCAATCTCGGGCGGTGAATCACCGCGTACCCAGCTGGAACAGTCACCTCTAAAATGGGCCGGCAATTCCATCCAGCCAGGTCTTAGTGATGCAAGCCAGATCTGCTGTCCCAACAAAATCAGAAATAACAACTGATTTGTTTTTAACAGATCTGGCATTGCACAACACCGCCCGAGTTGGACAGGGCTCCGATGCCGTCCCGACTACTTGCCCATCCAAGTAGGTGGAGCCCTTGGGTATGGAGACTAGACATGGATGACCACGTTCCAGGATCCATTTCGCCCCAGGGCATCTTCTGGCTTAACCACCCCTATCGAAGGTCCGTTCATTCGCCTACCACGTCCACCACCCCGCGCACACCCACCCTCCCATCCCATTGAGCAATACCAAGCACCGACAGTGCTGGTAGGTAAAAAATGGGAGGGGAAGAGGGCCAAAAGGGCGGAGGGCATGGAGGTCGGAAGACGAATAATGCACGACCGGGTTAACTAAACAACACATAACAAAAGCGGGAAACAAACTAGCTGCAAACAAATAAATAAAAATCCTGAGTACCTCTTAAATGAAATACCCACAATACCCACAATTACACTTAAGCTAAAAGCCCACCCGATAACATAATCCAAAACCTACAAACTACACAACCATAAATAATCTGTAAGCAATTATTAAAGAATCCAAATATATAAGGACAGGGAGGCCCTCTCACTGCACCCACTGTCTTTCATATGATGAAACAGGATCCAAAAAAGAAATTGCAGTTATTTTTAGGCACTCTCACTGCCAATGAGTATGATGTTAAGATCGCTCCAAACATGTAAGGACAGTGAGGCCCTCTCACTCGCACACTGTCCATCCAATAAAAAATCAGTAATGTTGAAATAAACCAAAACAAAATCCAAAGTATTCTAAATATACATTCAAAAAGCAACAATATGCAGACTCAGTGCAAACTCGTGAATGGAAGAAGAAAATGTCTCTTGTAAAGTTGAAGATAGTTATCGACTTAGCTGTGAGGCACAGGAGGCTCCCACCACCACACCCCCAAACTGCCTAATAAGGCCCAGTTATACCACTGAGACCCACTGCTTCAGATACCCCCAGACCAGACAAATAAGGCCGCCCTAGGTAACTTAGAAACCCCCAATAACTCCCAACTCCTTGAAGGAACAGGAGAGCTACTGCTTGGTCCCAGACAGCACAACACCAAATGCCCAGGCAAAGAGAAAAAAGAGGGGATAATCTCCCAAAACCAAAACCAACAGTGTGGCAATATTCCCCAAGAAACCTTGGACACAGCTTAAAGTCAAATTTAAAGTCCCAGAGAAACAGAGGACAACGATGAAGAATCAAGTCCTAGTACTCACGATACATCTAAGATAAACAAGTTATTCTTTCGTGTCCAAAGTCATAAGGCAGTCACAGCAAGCGACACCAACTAATCCAAGTCTTCGCCAAATACAACACTGTAGAAATCTTCACAGTATATCCAGCGTCAAAAGGTAGAGTACATCCTGTATCGAATGGAACCATTAATCCCTGGGACTGGGGCCAGCGAAAACTCCCACACACAGAAAACGCTAAGGGAGCAGCTGCAAAGCAGTAGGCTAGTAACAGAATCTGATTCCCGGCAGAAGTTCACTCTCTCATTCCCCCGAAGCTCCCACACACAGAGACGCCAAGGGAGCAGCTGCAAAGGCGATGAAAAGGCCACGGAATCTGGATCCCAGCAGGAATTTACTCGCTCATATCCCCAAAACTCTTACACACAGTAACACCGAGAGAGCAGCTGCAAAAACGATAGGGTGGCAGCCAAATCAAAATCCCAACAAAAATTTGCTTGCAAATTCTCAGAAGCAGGGCGAAAAATATTTAAATTAAGCTGCTGTAGAAAAAGCGAAACAGCAGTCAACTAATGAAGGGGAACAATTCCCCCGCTAGAATGTCCTTCAACCGCGACCATGCCAAGACGAGCGTAGCAAACATAAATGCGGCAACACAACACTGCTAAAACAAACGTAAAAACTCAAAAATGAAAGTAAACATGTAAAGCGTATTAAAACAGATGAAAGCAAATTAAAACAAAAGTGAGGTAAAGACGAAATGAAGGCTAGTCCAGCATGACCGCCATATTGATACACCAGAAAGCCATCTATATATACAGTATATATATATATATATATATATATATATATATATACACACACACACCATTCTTCTGCTTTTAGTTGTGAATTGATTGTGAATTCTAAAGTTTTAAACACACAGAGCTGATCCTTTGTTTTATTTGTTTTATGGTTAGTTCTGTTAGCTGGAGTGTTAACTTGTGTTACTAAAACTGTGAAAATCAACAGTTGTATTAAGTACTTCTACTTGATCACTTGAACGTGTCCATTTACAGTCGCACTGCATTGTTGAATTGTTCCCTTGTATGTTATTGCTGGAGCTTGACTCGCAGTGTTCCTATTTTAGTTAACACATTACCCTTTCTCTGTTACAGCATTGATTGTGTCACACCTGACATGTGCATTATAAAACATTATATTAAAATAATAATTTTCAAGAAATTTCTTCTTAATCCCACCCATCAGACCACTACCATATTGTGTGGTACTACTTTCTTTTTTGTGGTTTTATGTTGTCTCTGCCTGCATATAAAATACAAAATTGTGGTACTGAGTAATAAACATTACAGTACTTTATTTGTCCAGAGCACTAGGTGATCTTGTATTTAAAGTCAGCCACTTTTGCCCTTTTCCTTGTGTGTGTTTCTTTAATTCCTTCCTGTTTGGTGAAAAAAAAGTTACCTTTTGTTTTTTACTAGAATAGGCTACCTACCATGTATGGTATTAGTTGTACTCTAAGTGCTGGTACCTGTCCTGATTGTGTTTTGGACTTGTAAGGAAGCCAGTACAGTAGATGTGTGACATCATCATTCATGTGTGAGGTGACAGTGTTATTCACACAGTTAGTAGTAATACATCCTTTCTTTAAATACTCCCAGAGAAAGGCAAAGCTTTGAAGCAGCAGTCAGTAAAAAAGCTTGGTAAGAAGTGGTCAAGTACAGGAAACCTGGCGGGGGGCTGAGGGGCTAAAGTCTGCTGAAAAAGTGCAATTTCAGTTTCCATTCCCCATAGCAGTGAAAGCATATGTATGTCTGCATCAACATCTTCTGATGTGGGCCCTGGTGGTGCAGCAGAAACCAGCAAAGGAGATGGTAGCCGAATTGGGACAGGTATACTGGTGTCTTACTTTTTTAAAGCTCAAACTGTTGCAGCCATGCTAGTGGGGGATGCTGACAGTGAGAAGAAGGGAGGCACTGACACCAGCACAGGAACAGTGGTCCAGGACTCGGAGGAGGGTGATAAGTATGTCAGTTCCTGTAGGAGTTGGTGATAATAGTGGTCAACAAGAGTCTGATAGTCCTGAAGATAAGGATAGTCAGCCCCTGAGGTAGTTGTAGAGAAAGAAAAAGGTGTCATCCTCCAAGAAGACAGTGATAGGGGAGAGGAGGAGAAGGAGGAAGGCATGGACATCATCGCTATTGGTGGTGATGGTGACAACTGGGGTGATCCCACATGGAAGCCTGAGTTAAAAAAGGCCAAGGGTGATGTAGGCCATTTACATGTACAGCCCGTGGCGGGTCAGTCTGTCACCAAGCCTATAAGCAAACCTCCAAGCAGTCAAGTAACCCCTCCCCTCCCAAAAGTAGTCTTATGGAAGCCATGAGAGTAGCCCAAAAAACACACACTTCTCCACTTATTTCTGAATTATCCCAGTCCCAGAAGCATCTGAAGTCCAGAGGATAAAAGTCCCTATTTTGGGACTTTTATGTGCTAGATCCTCCTGATGAGACCACAGCAATATGCCAACTTTGTCAAGCCCATGCTAGTCGGAGGGAAAAAGGAAGCCACATAAGCACTGGTGGCCAACACGCCCACCTGAAAAACAAGCACCCGCTGAGATGGCAGCAACACCAGAAGTATGCCAGAGCTGTTGGTAGCACATTACATGTAGTAGAGCAAGAGCAGGAGGACAGGGAGCAGAGTGAGTCAGTGGTGGTGGTGGAGGAGGAGAGTGAGCAATCTTTGATCGCTCTAGTAGTGGCATAGCAGTGGTGGTGCAAGTCCCAGTCCCGTGAGTCTGAAAAGTACACCAGCCACACACCCACAAGCAACCAGAATAATTGGTTTCATGCAGTCTACACAGCCCCAAGAGTCAAGTGTTACTCCTTAAAGAAAATCATTGCTGCTGCAAATACAGCGTTCTGGTCGGACAGCCCCAAAGATGCAGCCCACTCTGAAGACCATCCTTGAGCGGCAGACAAAGTACCCTTCCAATCATGCTGCTGCATGAGAGTTAAATGCTGCCACTGCTGAAATGCTGGCCATCGATCTGTTGCCATTCTCATTCATAGAGAATGCTGATTTCTGCAGGTTGATGGCCCGTGCCTGTCCCAAGTGGCAAGTTCCGTCATGAAACTATTTTAGTAAACGTGCCATGCCAGAGCTGAACAGTAAAGTTGCTGATTACATTAGACATGCATTGCAGCATAGTGCATCACACTATATCCGTCTTAGCATGGATATGTAGACCAGTGGACAAACAGCAGCAATCTCGTATCTGTGCATAACAGCACAATGGACACAGTTGTCTGGTGTGGTACTTGATTTTGGGCCTGGCAAAACACGCATGAAGCAAAACTGTGGTAGTAGCAACACACCTGGTATTTGGTACCATGCAAACCTGACTAGGACAAGTGTCACAGGTTCACACATGGCTGCAAAATGCTTAATGTTCTGCTGGATGAGATTGATGGGTGGCTACACACACAGTCACTCACAGCAAGATTCATAATAGATGATAATGGCTCCAATGTAGTGAAGTGCTTTAGCAATGGTGTTTTTTCAGAGTGCCCTGCCTGGCCACACTGCCGTAATCTTGTTGTTCAGCAGTTTCTCAACCATGAGGACATTAAAGAAATGATTACTTTTGCCCGTCACATCTGTGTCCACTTTGCCTGTTCTGCAAAGGCCTGTGACCATCTACATGAGCTACAGTGCAATAACCATCTGCCTCAGCACTGGATGAAGCTTGATGTTGTCTTGTATGAACAGTATAAGGCTGTGTCAGAATACCTGCTGCTGCACACCAGGCGTGACAGTGCTGGAGTGTTCATCACTCTAACAACAGAGCAGTAGCACCAAATTGATGGGCTAATATGCATTCTCCATCCATTCAAGCATGCTACGCAGGGCAGTGAGTGGGGACACTGCTTGTATGGAGTCAGTCCATACCCTCATATGTGTGCTGAGACAGACACTAGGAGATATGCGACACCAGACAAAGGCAAGTGGGGATCATGGCACTTGTGATCTAATGGATTACATGCTCCATGTGCTGGACACAAATACCCATGTATTTGGCATTTTATAGTCAGCTAACTTTGCAATTGGCACCATGCTGGATCCACACTACAAAAATGGCCTTCCCTCTATAATTGATGGAGGTCGTTGGTGAGTACAACAGTTGACAGAGAACCTCATTAGATTGGTACATGCTGCACAAATGAAAAATGCACACACTGCATCGAAAACGGGTGTTGCTACCACTACCAGCAGCTCACAGGGAACCCAATCAGATAAAATGGGCAAGGCAGAGCAGAAAACAGCAAGCAATCCTATTTGGGATGTTCTCTTTCAGGTAGGAGTGGAAGATATGGAGGAAAAGGAGGAGGAGGAGGAGACAGATGAGGCAGCTGGACTCTGGGCAGCAGAACGAATGGTGGAGGCCTACATGGGGGACCCAAAGCACCTTGCAATTGATGATGAGCCACTGCTGTACTGGAGCAGTAAAATGACTGACTGGCCAGCACTAACATTGGTTGCTGTGAAATACCTGAGCTGCCCACCATCCGGTGTCACTGTGGAACGAGTGTTTAGTGCAGCTGGGGCAACTGTGAGTGACAGTAGGACCAATTTGTCACCCAAGAATGTATCCATGCTAACATTCATCAAAATAAATGAAAGGCACATTCCACACAACACAGTGATGTCAGTGGTGTTGCCACAGGAACTGTGTCTTGATGACGAGGATGATGACAATCCCTTGACTAAGGCATCCACCGGCAGTGAGGTGGATGAGGCTGCAATGTTGAGAGAATTCCCACCTGATGAGAACTCCAGTCTTGAAGACTGTGAGGGATGCTTCTTGGATGATATGGAATTGGAAGTTGAAAAAGGCTGAGTTTACTCCAAGCCCCCCCCCACAACGACTTTCAACTCAGTATTGTGGCTGGGGTGTGTATGTTATACCTTATTTTTAGCTATGCGACACAGGATTGGTTATGGAAATCTGTTGTTATGTGCCGCAGTGTGTAAAAGTTTAATTTGATCACCCTTTGCCATAACCCGTTGATTGGTCACCTCACCACCAGCCCCCCAAGCCTATATAGAGCAGCAGCAATGTAATTACCATAACTGTAAATATTTTGCAATTACATGATTACAGTTATAATGTTTTTCTTCCAAAAATATCTTGCTTTTCATGTTGGCTATATCAACACCATCATTGACAGCAAGATATGTTTTCTGGATGTCCTTAAAAGTGCCCAGGATGGCAATTTCCACACTGCCCCACCACTCCTCTCATCATCTGATCTGACCTGACACACCCATGCACTCCATGCGACTGAAAAAATGTTTCTGCCACTTGGTATTGGTGACATGTACAAGAACCTTGGCTCCTAGACAAGTACTTACTTACTACTTGGCATTACTTGGTATGAAAGAACAGAAGAAGGCCAAAGCCTCCGAGACTGTTCCCACACTATGTGGGACATTATTTATCTATTATCCTGCAACCAAACATCTAATTTGTTTTTAAAGACAGTGGCACTAGTTGCCTCTACCAATTTTGTGGCAAGGTGTTCCATACAATGGGTGCTCTTATTGGAACAAAGTTTCCCCTTTTGCTGGTTCTATAAGTTTTTACTTCAAGCTGTTTATTATGCAGTCTCAGAACATGTCTCCTTTTGGAGAGTGTTAGACCACATTTTTCCATTAGATCTGGTGAATTTATTAAATTAAAAACCATAAGCATATCACCTCTTAATCTTCTAGTTTGAAGTATGAATGTAAGATGCTAATTCAACAGTTAACACCACAAGTTGAACACATTTTGAGAAATGGTGAATGGTGGCCATCTTTAATGATGCGAGTCATTAATTACAAAGTAATCATGAAGAGGTTTAACAACACAACATCAAATCCCCCAAAATGTTACTTATGCTGCAGTACCAGGTTAAGGTACACCAAGACGCAATGTTTCGGGGTGTCAGGGCAGGGGCAGTGTCCTGCTGTCCTCACTTTGGAATGGATTGAAAATGTTCATGATCACTGCAGCTATGCAATCTCTATTGATCAGACAAGACATTAACCCCCTCCACCTAATTATTTACTAAACACCATCTCAACCATCTGTTTTCACATATATTTCCTCCCTGTATGTGGGTGGCAGTGGTAATTACTCATTAATGGTAATGGTATGGACACCAGTCAGGTGGCCAGAATCACAGTTCAAGCAACACCCCTGTCTTACACAGACACAACACAGCTCCTGCATGGCCTGGATTGATCATGTAGTCATCAAGATACATCATACTGAAACGATGAAACTTCAACAAAGAAAAATGACCTAAGCAAGACCAAAGATGAGAAAAAATGTTGGATACTCATCAATCTGCATACCTGCTTTTACCAAACAAGTTGAAAGAAGAAGCAGAGAAAAAAATAAGTATACTTACCATACCCGTGATGTCATTCAACTGAGGACATTCCCCACAGGAACATGCTGTGTGGTGCACATGATTCCAATCCAGATCAAGGTCCTACAAAGCACAGTAGCACTAGCAGGCATTCCCCCTCCCCTATCAGCACTGCATACCTTGAAATAAGAAAAAAATGAAGAACAAATTTTGAGGATTGTTGAAAAGTCCCCCCCAACACCCATTACTGCCCACCCCCAACAGAAGACCGTAAAAAATGAAGAAATACTTACCTCAAGGACTGAAAGTGGAACCATCGCACAATTAAATAAATCCCTAGACCTGGTTCAGCAGCCAGCAGCAGCAGCAGGATGGAATGATACTTAACTTTGCCGGAATTCTTGATGTTGACAAAAGCAAAAATAATACAATTACTATCAAGCTCAGACACCAGATGGCAGTAACAGACATACCACACTTGTATGACAATTCCAATAGTTACCATCTGCATTGGAAATTGGAAAATCCATAGATCTCCCCTCCCTCACGGCCCGACATGATGATGTCATCCACAGCACACCAAAAATAATGTAAGAGCAGTACAAGCATATTAGAACTCAAGATGTCATAAAACCAACCCACTAACACCCTTACCTTGCACAGGAAGCAAGCATTTGTCAATGTTGAATGTTTGCTTGCTGGCATTGCGATGATTAGTGTAGGAGTTACAGAGCTGCATAATAGGAATGGCAGTGACGTATTCAACTGAACCCAACCCCACCACCACCGCGCAGAGACTGACAGGCATTGGGGTGTGCCTTTGGGTCGTCAGGCATAATGGCCACACCGTTTCATCACACCCTACCCTGCAGACACTGACAAGTGTTACGGTGTGCCTTGGGGTCTTTGGCCCTTATGTGCACCCCATTCCATCAGGAAATATGGTGAGATGGGTGCAGTATAGGAGAATGTGGTGAACTTTGGGGCAGAAGAGTCCAAGGCATACCTCAATGCCTCTCACTGGCTGCAGGGTATGGAATGCTATGAGCATTATAGGTGAGAATCCCAAGTCATACCCCTGATGCCTGTCATTCTCTACAGGGTAGGGCGTTATGGTTGGAAACCCTAACGCCTCAGACATTCGTTGGTATTTTCACTCCAAATTTTTAACATGTTTTTTTTGTGATCCCACCTCATGAACAGTGGCAATATCAGTTTGTTAGCCGAAAGCTGATTTTGCACAGCGACTATGGCATTTAGCACCACAGGTTCAAAAACACATTCCAAACAGGATGTGAAAAATGACAACTGTACTGTTCATGGGGAGGTGTAAAAAATGGCAATGTTGAAAATCTGCAGTGAAAATATTAAAAAAACTGGTGAAGTCATGAGCGTGCATAGAAACTGTGCAATGCACACCTGTAATGTAATTAGTTTGGGGATTGTTTTACAGCAGATTGTCAACACAGGCATTTTGGGACCTCCGAACATGAACAGTGTCACTGTAATTTTCTTTATTTGTCTCGAACAATGATTTCCCACAGCGACCACGCATTTCTGCGCTGAAAGTGTGAAAACACATTTCAGCCATGTTGTAAAAATGGCAGCTGTACTGTTCATAAGGAAGTGTGGAAAAATGTCACTGGTGAAAATCTGGACTGAAAATATTACAAAGTCATGAACTTACGGTGCGTGGAAACTGCGCAATGCTCACTCGTAACACAGTCATTTTATGGACTTTGGTCACCAAATTTTCAACATAGCCATTTAAGACCTCTGCTCATGAACAGTGTCACTGTGATTTTCTTAATCTGTCCCAAACATTGATTGCACACACCGACTTCGTCATTGTGACTACGCATGCTGTGAAACACATTTTAGGTAACGTGAAAATGACAGTTGTACTGCTCAAAGGAGGTATGGTAAAATGGCAATATTGAAAATCTGGAGTGCAAATATTAAAAATTTGCAAACTTACGGTGCGTAGGAACTGCACAACACACACGTAAAACAGTCATTTTAGGATTTTTTCACCAAATTTTCAGCATAGCTATTTTAAGACCTCTGCTCATGAACAGTGTCACTGTGATTTTCTTAATGTGTCCCATTCATTGATTTTGCACACTGGCTGTGCCATTATAGCTACATCATGCGGAAACACATTTTGGTAGCGTGAAAATGACAGTTGTACTGCTCATAAGGAGGTATAGTAAAATGGCAATATTGAAATTCTGGAGTGCAAATATTAAAAATTTGCAAACTTACGAGAGTGCGCAGGAACTGCACAGCACACACACGTAAAACAGTCATTTTTAGGATTTTTTTTCACCAAATTTTCAGCATTGCTATTTTAAGACCTCTGCTCATGAACAGTGTCACTGTGATTTTCTTAATGTGTCCCATACATTGATTTCGCACACTGACTGCGCCATTGTGCGCTACATGCTCAGAAACATATTTTTGGGTGAGATGTGAAAAATGACAGCTGTACTGCTCATAAGGAGGTGTGGCAAAATGGAAATGTTGAAAATCTGGAGTGCAAATATTAAAAATTCGCGAACTTACAAGCGTGCGTAGGAACTGCACAATGCTCACTTGTAAAACAGTCATTGTTAGGAATTTTTTCCCCAAATTTGCAACATAAGCTTTTTGAGAGCCCACCTTATGAACACTGACACTGTCATTTTGTTAATCAGTCCTGAAAGGTGATTTCACGCTGTGACTGCGAAATCACCCTTCCGGCCTGATTAACGCCATAAACAGTTCAAGAATTCATGAGGAGGGTCCCAAAAACCCATGTTGATTTGGCAACAAAATTCAAAAAGTGCCTGAGATATGCATTAAAGTTGAAAAAACCCTATTTATTACATTATACAGCTTACCGGCATACAGTTTACGGCATTTCCTCAGTTTGCGGTTGGCTTTGAAGAGTGCAGACATGTTCCCGGTCCATGGAAGATCGTTGCGCGGACTCAGATAAGTATGGGGTGGGGGGTGTGGGGAGGCAGAGTGCGCAGTGGGTGGGCCTGGGTGGGCCCCGAGGGAATGTTTTCTTGTTTACAGGGTTTTTCTTTTTTAAAGAAGACGATGCGGGATGTTTGCCACACTGGGGTGGGCTCCCAGTGTGGTGGCTTGAAGGATGTTCGGGGGTGGGCCTGTTGCCGATGGGGGATTCAGCACCCCTGTCAGCCATATGGACTTGTGCCACGCTGGGGTGGGCTCCCAGCATGGCAGCTGTAAGGCTGTTTGGGGGGGCCTGTAGCCGATGGGGGATTGGGCACCCACATCGGACATATGGACTTGTGCCACGCTGGGGTGGGCAGGAAGCTGCTCCTGCTGGCAGTGCTGTGGACCATTGGTGGGGGGAACCTGCTGGTTCAGGGCCAATGACCAGTGCCTGCTGCTGCTGGGGGGCAGAGGCCGGGGCCTACTGCTCCTGCTGTTGGGAGAGGCTCATTTCTAAATGCGCGCCTGTTAAGGTGAATGTATCGTCCTCCCCTTCCACTCTGTCCAGCTCCAGAGTCAGACCCACTCCTTTGCATCATTATTTCAAAAATAAGTTGTATTAAACTCATAAAGAAAAAATGAAAAAAGGGGGAAGCGAAGCACACACATGCACACACAGACACAGACACACACTCTCACATACACACACACACACACACACACACACTCACACAAGATAAAGAGAGAAAATAGAACACAAGAGAAAGATAAACTTTGTTAAATAAAGAAAGAGGGATGAACAGAAGTTCAACACACACACACACACACACACACACACACACACACTCAACACAAACTCTACTTCTCACTCACAATTCACCAAACCATATGTTTTTTTACTCACTCTCTCTCTCTCTCTCTCTCTCTCTCACAGTCTCTTCTACTGTCTCTATCCTAAACTGCAGAAAATGAATGTAGATTCAGTGGCTTCCTGTCTGAGTACAGGCACACATGTGACCTGCAGTCTGCTTCAGACAGCAAGTCATGTGACATGCTTTTCTTCCTAATTTCACCTTAGTTAAATGCTAAGGTGAAACTTACCAGTGGAAGCGAAATTTACAGGCAAAATTTTGCTGCACAACATAGGCAAAATTTCACCCCACTATACAGGTGAAATTCTGCCCCAAGGTTGTAATTTTGCAAAATGTTCCTTGGGGCAAAATTGGTGATTTATGCTGGAATTTCACTGGTGAAATTAAATTTTGCTGCATCCCTAGGTAGCGTACAACAAAAAAAAGCCTTCGGGAACCTGTTCTCCATTTCAGTCCTCGGGCAACAATAAGAAAATTACATCAGAACATCAGCATTTCCTCTCTACCTAACTCAGTCTTATAAGGAGAAAACAAAGAAGACCTGAGCAGAGCTCTCTATAACTGGGCAGTAAGTCAGTGGTGGAGCAGAGAGAGCTGTGAACAACTACAATTTGCACCTAATCAGGTGTGACAAAAGGTGTCAGTAGGGGATTACTGCATCTGTGTTTGGGACTACGCTGCCCAAAGCCAGCCCAGAGCATCCCAATTAGGCAATGAGGGCATACTGTTTAAACATGTATTGGTTCCATAGGATAACATGGCCACTTAATCGGTTGCTGGAGAGACATCCTAATAAAGCAGACATCCCATTTATCCATGTACCAGTCAAATAGCTTCAACTGTACCACAATGCTCACTTATAACCTGGGCAATTTACTACATTTGTACACCAAAGTTTCTGCATAGTCTTCTTATGACCCCATTTCATGAATCCAGTATGTGAAAATGTCAAATCCTTGCCTAAATGTCATTTTGCACCAAAGGTACAAAAACACTATTAGGCCAGGATTTGAAAAATGACAGCTTTCACATTCATAAGGCGGTGTGAAAAAATGGCTATATTGAAAATTTGGGATCAACATATTTAAAATTATCAAAGTTATGAGCAAGCATAGAAAAATTTCAATATACGCTCATAGCATTGTCATTTTTACATATTTTAACCCCAAAACTTCAACATAGCCTTCTTATGGCCCTTGTGACACGGTTGCATAAAATCCAGTCCCAACTGTATTTCTTATGCAGAGAGAGTTGAAAGCAAAGATGTGCTCTGTTTTCTCCTTTTCTGCTATTTGTCTGCCTTTTGCCTGTCTGATTGCACAATCAAGTATTCCTGGGCATTGAAGTAATTGGCTACTCAGATGGACCCACTGTTCCCCCTGGCATCTATCTCCTTGTCTTCACTTGCAGTTTTTGTCTTTTTTTCCCCTTGCTTCTCTGTGGTTAAAAAATATGTGAAACTGTTTACCTGGAACTGCAATTCCTTGATTTGCAAATGTTACCTTATATACTCGTGGATAAGCCGCTCCGCATATAAGCTGACCCTCCCTAACTCGTGGGTTTATTTTCAGTAGAAATCAGTGACTTGTGTATAAGCCAAGAACATATTTTTTTATTACACATACAAATTCGACACAATATTCTGTATCAATTCAAAAGAAAACTAAACAGACCAGTGCTGCATAAACATAAGATCCACCAGGGCAGATGTAGTGCAAAATGTCTGAAAAAAGTCTCAAATGTGTTACCAGGCATTCAGTCTACTGCTGCGTGTTTTTGCTGTTGCCCCCAGAACACATCCAGCAAGTCAGCCATCTGTTTCCTCATCCTCATCCTCGCCCTGCTCAGAAAACGAAATCCGAAGTGCTTGCAGATTGTCCGACAGTAACTGCTCAGTTAGCAGTTCATTGGTGTAGTCATCCACTTCCTCTGCCTGTTGCACTGACTCAGTGCCCCCCTCATCCCCATCTTCCTCCTCGAAAAGGGTGTCATCTTCGGTTCATCCATGTGATTACTGATACCACACTTAAAAAAAGAGTGTGTGACCATTTCTTGAGGGATAGACTCCCATGCATCAAGGACCCACTGACAGATAACATCAAGGTCAGGTCATTTAAAGTTGCCTGCTTTTGATAATGCTCCTTCACCTGAACACATCCTCTCTCTCCACTTGTGCCTGTCGCAGTTCTTAAAAGGTTTATTACGGCACACATCAAGTGGTTGAAGAAAGGATGTGATTCCTCCAGGGATCACACAGAGGTCGATCTTAGATTTCTTTGCTGTTTTTTTACAGCTTCTGTCAAGTGTGCCCAGAACATGTCCCACACTAATAAAGACCTCTTTGAGTGCAATGCACCTGGCTGAGTGCCCCAAACTCTTTGGAGCCAAATTTGAGCAAGCCCTCATCCATCCATCCATCCATCCTTTGGGTGAGGTACACCAGACTCCTGGTGGGAATGTCAGTGTTTTTGCGCAACGTTTTCTTTTAAACACAATGAGAGGCTTCAACTTAGTGCCATCTGCTAGGCATGATAAGACCGCAGTAAAGCTTTTGCCACCCCACACCTGCTTCTCACTGACAGAGAAGTGCCTTGCAGCAGCAGAGTTGTTTGAGGTCTCAGCGTAATCCACCACTCGGAGCTTGAAAGCTGCATCATAAGCACTGCGCTTCACTTACCAGCAGTGCCAGCACTCATTGTGATGACATAGTGCATTGGGATGTATTCTGATGCAATATGCTAACAGCAACCATGGCAGTAATCTTGGCAGGCTCATTCCAGTTACCACTACAATTGATGTGTGAAAAGTGACTCGCATATAAGTCGAGACCCCTAATTACGAAATCATTTTAGGTACACAATTCTTGGCTTATACATGAGTATATACAGTATAAAGTTAATGTTATTTAAAATGTATTGTAGAAGGCTATGTGTGGATTATTAGAAAAGGCTGAAATCGTAAACAGAGATTTGACCTGAAGAAACCTTTTGACCTTAAGCTTGTTAACAGAACTGGCTATTGGGGGGGGGGGCACTTCAAGACATTCTGTTCTATACTGTTACACCTGTGGAGCCTGAATGTATTATAATCAGGAAAGAAATGGACAAATTTGTTACATTTTATGATAAACATGATGTAGAGTTAGAACCTGCTAGAATGAGATCTTGTATAAAGACAGCAGTGTTTTTGTTTTTTCAGTTTTTAGTTTTAGATTTGGAGATGCACCATGAAAGACTTTTGTTTGGACTGCCTGTGTTAAAAGCCATCCTATATGAATGTCATTATTTGTTATTTTATTGTTTGTATATTAATAATAATAACGTTCTACTTGTAATTTTATAATTGCTGCTGGACTGCATATGCATTCTGGCCAGTTGCCTCTACAGTTAGTGTTAGAAGTGGGATTTATACCGTACATACTCTGAGCCAGGAGTTTTGTATGTAGGGACTAGAACTGGTATCAGTGAAGCACAGAAGAAAGATACGGATCCTGTAACAGCAAGCCCAGGAGTGTTAATGAGAAAAATGACAGCCAAGCTAAAAGCAGGGGGAAAAAAGTCCAGACTGAGACTGTATAGCCAGCACAAATGAAGGAAGAAGAAGAAGAACAGACAGGAGCAGTACCTAAGCGTGTCTGCCTTCTTCAAATGGTGAGCTATGCAACAAAGAGAGACTGAGAAACAGAGAGAAAAAGAGATTCAGTGTTTAGAAGCACAGAGAAAGACATGCAACATCTAGAGGTGCAGAGAGAAGAAGAGATGCAGTGACAGGAACAGTAATGGCTGGATGCCTTGCAAGCTATCAAAGCTGGAGGATCTGGTATAGGTCCAGCAGATCAACAAAATACAAACAACTTAAGGACATTAAACATACAAAGCTGTGTCCCTTGGATGAGATCAAGGAATATCTGACCACTTTTGAAAGGGTTGCCACAGCCTGCCAATGGCCAAGGCAGCAATGGGCAATCAGGCTGGTACCTTACTTGACAGGTAAGGCCCAATTTGCCTACAAGCAGAATGGACACTGTGTAGACAGAAAACTATGATCTTGTGAAAGAGAAATCTTGAAAAGTTATGATATCTCAGATGAGACATACAGAGATTACATTTTTTATTTTTAATTTTTATACTTGTAAACCAAATGAGCAAATTGCCCGTTTTCACAGGTGGGAAGTTTTACACAAAGACAAGACATAAGAATTTAAAAAACACAGTATAGGAACACGCAGCTTCTTTCCAATCAAGTGCAAGTACATTCATTTTGAGTAAAAAGCCACTGTTTTAAATGAATTTTAAAACATCTGATAGAATTGCTGTCAACAATTTCTGTGGGTATCGTATTAAAAAAGGCAGGCACCCTAAACAATAATAATCTTTGCCCAAATGTGTTTTGGAAAAAAGGCAGTTTAAAAGTGAATCTAAACTGAGATATAGTGGAAAAGGTATTAAGGGACCTGGAGAACAAGGAAACAATAAAGTGAGGATAGAGTCCGGTCTTCACTTTATAAAGAAAAGTGCCAATTTTATGTAAAACCATATTATCAAATGATAATGTAGGGGATTGTTCATGTGAATCACAACGGTGAGAGCGAAAGGGAAAATTTAATCAAAATCTAAGTGCAGAATTATATGCAACCCTTAAACAATTTAGGGCACTACTACTAGAGGAAGAATAAATTAATAGATCATAGTCCAGGACACCAAACATGAAACTATGTGTGGGAGTTTTCTAGACTCAAGAGTTAGGAAAGACTTTATCTGATATTGAAGTCCCAACCTTTGATGTAAGGTCTTTCTTAGAAACAGTATGTGAGGTGCAAAGTAATCTGACTCTCTAATAAAATTCCCAAATACTTGAAGACCGAATGAATTCTTACGTTGCCCTTCTTATCAGTGATGGGAGGTTTATGGGTCATCACACCCCTCGGGTGTGTAAAAAAAATCCATAACACACAGTTGCTTATTTTTTATTTTTTATAATTACTGGCGCAGAGTTTGCTCAGTGTCTCAGTCTGTCCCCTATTTACACACACACACACACACACACACACACACACACACACACACACACACACTCACTCACACTCACTGACTCACACTCCCTGTGCACTAGGGAAACTTTATTTTTTTTGTGAAGAAAAATAATACTGCTGACAGCGAGGAACCAGTGACATTTGAGAGTGCATGGGGTTAGGCAGAAGCCCCAATGGAAGCACAACTACAGATGTTTCAGAGCGTGCTGGAACAGGAGAAGCCTTGACCAAAGCGCGACAATGGCAGGATCAACCAGATAGCTTTTTTTAAATTGTTTTCCCCGAAAGGCTGGATTAACCAGATACAGTAATTGATAAAAATTACTTACTGCAGCTGGTCTAGGATTACTTCAAGGACTAGTCTGTCCATCATGAAGGGAAATTTTAGCCGCCATGTTTTTTGATCATTTCGGCCCACCCACAGAGGGAGTAAGGGCCAATAATGTGGCACACTACACAGAATGACACTGCGAGTGAGAGGAAGTTTTTAAGAAATGCCGTAATAACAAATTTTGAGTTATAATTTCATTTGGAGAAACTGAAACAGGTTGATAAAGGGGTCACCAGTAATTGCATATTGTTTACAAGAGATCACCATCACTTCTGTTTTAGTCAAATTGAGAACCATGTGGTTAGAATGTAACCAATCCTGAAAGTGATCAAAATCAGTCTGAAGACTATGAAGAGCAATTTCAGTGTTGGGACTATGACTGTATAAGAAGGCATCATCTGCATAGAGAGTCATTATTGTCCGTGTACAAGTACTGGGGGTGGAATCCTTGTATAGGGAGAAGATTAGTGGCCCCAGGATTGAGCCTTGGGAAACACCACAGTGGGAAGATATGGGCTGAGAAATGGAAGTGCTAATAATGGTTCTCTGGTACCTATTATACAGGTAATTTTGGTACCATCCTGTGACCTCCTTGAAAATGGAATCCTCAAAGGACACTAAGAAGAAGGCCATGTTTGACCAAGTTGAAGGCATTGGTGAGGTTCACAAACAAAGTCACACCAGGGTGACTGCTGTCAAGAACTTTCTGAATGCTGCCTGTGAACTCCACCAAGGCCATCTCAGTATTATGTTTTGCTTAAAGCCGTGTTGGTGACTAGACAAAGAGAATATTTTCCAAGAAAATCCAGGGTTTGGTCCAAAACAAGTTTTTGCAAGGATTTTTGAAATAGGTGACATAGGTCGATAATTCAGTATAGAGGAAGGGTTACCATTTTTTAACACTAGCTTTATGGTAGCAGGTTTCCAGCTGCTGAGGACTACATTATAGCTGAGAAAGAAATTGACAATATATGACAAAGAATGAGCAAAACAGTTAACACCCAGTTTAATAATCCTGTAATCCACTCAGTCATGACCTTGGGAGGATTTGAGGTTGTTTTTTAGGAAATATTGTTTTACAAGATCAGGACTGATGTACTTAAAATACAATTTTGGATTGATATAAGTGGATTCCTCCTCAGGCACAGTATTTATATCCCGGTCAAAGGATTCTATACAATCAAGATTCCCAAAATGTCTATTAAAGACATCTGAGGACCTGGAGAGGCTCATTGATACTTTGCCCATTATTGAAAATGGTAAGGTTAGATCTTTTTCCTTTCCCATTAGTTTATTAAGGGCATGCAAGGTTTTTGGGGTTACCTTTAGAAGTCCTTTGTTTAGTTAAGCAATAGTCAGCCTTAGCTTTCCTAATCTCAGATTTGCACTTATTTCTAAATGTCTTATAATTCTGAAGACAGATCTAAGGCTTTGAATTACAACTCAGTCCACAATCTTTGAGAAGCCTTCATCTGACTCAGAGAACTTCTCATTAAATGGATCTGGCCAGAGCTCAAAACAGTCACACAGATTATTGACACACTTGAAATTGAACAATTCATCAACATCCTCCCAACAGATGTGTAGTTTTAATTAAAAGAACACCAACCAGAAAACAGAGATTAGGACTTTTCTTTGGCTAAAGATGATTTATCTCCAGATCAGATAAGAACTCTGGTACACAGATGTACATCTTTGGTAAAAGAACACAGACCAGAAAATGGGAATATGGATGTTTCTTTGGCTGAAGATGATTTAACTCCAGATCACATAAGAACTCTGCTGGGGGTAACAAATCTGCACCCAAATACTTTATTTCCTATAACTGTAAAAACCCAGGCCATATTGCTAGAAACTGCTATAAAAATAAGGAGGGAAACACTGAGGCAGATTTGACCTTAACAAGTTGGGGCAAGTATTTCACAGATCAATCAATCAATCTCTCAATCAATCAATCAAAATATTTATTTAGCCAGGTGAATGCCATTGAGCAAACTCATTTTCGAGATGGAACTAGGCAAGATGCATGAACAATACATAAAGAGGAATACAAAGTTACAGAGCCATTACATAGAATTGGAATTACACACAAGAGGTTTATAACAGCACGGGAGTACATTTTTAAAATAAGACAGAAAACTAAACACCATGTGGAATGTATAGAAAAGCAGCAGTACCTGTATTACATTATTACAAAATATTCCTATACAACCATATTTAGAGTATTCATGGAGCAGGTTTGAATGCAAATATTGAGTGCATTCTACATGGAGGATCACAGGTGGGGTGGGGAGGGGGGGAAGTACTAGGGTATGTATGTATAAGTGCAGGGGTGCCTGAGGGGCTTTTGATTGCCAGGGATGGGTGGCAATGGTTAGAATGCTAGGTGCAATGCACCAAGAACAGGTGGCCAAAGGGGGGCATGCCAGGAAGTGGAGTATAAGTGGATGCCAGGATGAGACTCCAATATCAGGATATATAGAACAGTCATGTAGGGTACATGTAGGCTCAGACAATACTGAAAAAGGGAGCAGGAGTACCAGGAAAGGAATGCTTCTGGAGGGGCTAGAAACTGAAGGCGGGGGCATGGGGCACTGTAACATCAGGGGAAGCAGTTACAGGATTCCTTGAATGAATGAGAATATAGTGCTTTGAAGGCTGATAATTTTATTGGGTATGCCAATTGCAAGTTTTTTTGCAGGTTGTTCCAGAGTGTGGGTAGAGTGTGATTAATGTCAGACCAACCAAAGCATGACTTGAACTTAGGTACTGCAAGACAGATGTAAGAAGAACTCCTTAGGGCAAACTTACCTACTGCACTTAGTAGAAGACAGTCCGAGATATATTGAGGCAACAATTTAGTAATAGCCCTGTGGGTCAAGAGGGCTGAATTTCTTTGTCTTCTGCAAATGAGGAAGACCAACCTACTGCAGCTTAGAGGGAGCAGTGATGTGTGGAATAAGGGAGTCCAGTAATAAACTTCAGGACTCTATGGTAGAGCATGTCAGGTTTGGTCAGAGCAGTGGCAGCACTTTGGCTATAAAGGCAGTCTGCATAATTCAATAAGGTAAGGAAAGTGGTTTGGACCAATCTCTTTTTAGCCTTCGGTGTTAGTAAGTATTTGATCCTGTAAAAGAGGCCAAGCCTCTGCCTAAGCTTCTTTATCAGCTCATCAATATCATCATTAAAGGAAAGCTTTTGATCTATCCAAACCCCCAGGTATTTGAATTCTGTTACATAGTCCAGTGGTTTGCCAAGGAGTGTATGAATCTGGGATATGAAATCTTAAATTGCAACGTTATTCGCATTTGCAAAGGGAGAAAAAAGCATCATCTTTGTTCTGTTAGTTTTTTTGCATTCAGGAGCAGTTTCTGTTGCAATAGTTGTCATTGTAACTGGTTAAATTCCTGTTGCAGATCCCTGCAAGCTGCTTCTGGGGAGGATCTTTCAATGTAGAGTACTGTGTCATCAGCAAAGAGGTGAATGTTAGCAGATTTGATGTCAACGCCAATTCTGTTGATGTATGTTGCAAAGAGCAATGGACCCAATAACAGATGTTAAATTGGGGACAAGACTGTGAAGGGACTTAATGATTTGGAAAGCAAACAGACTCAGGTGCATGTTGAAGTTCTGAGAAGAACTGTGCAAAATGACTAGGTACTGGGGTCATCTGCATCCACAGGGACACTCGATACTATCCCATCACTCAAGTGACTGTGAGCATTAATAGGGTGTCACACCAAATGAAAGTGGGAGTAGTACCAAAGTTACCTGTACCTCTGATTATTGGAAACACATTTCTAGGATTTGCTAAATTAATCACAGAGAGAGCAAATCTGCAGTTTCAGCAGCTGTGATGACAAGAGTACAGGCAAAAAAAGTCTTAGATGGTGGAGACACATTTCCTTTTGCTGACTGTGTTTCAGACTTGTTTGAGCCCAGCTCCAAGATCCAGACATCCAGGAAAGAAAGAAAGAAGACACCTGATGAAAAAGTGGCTACAAAAGACTGATGTACGTAAGGGATTAATGCATGAAAATGCTGAAACTAAACTGATAACTGATTTTGATTTTGCTTCAGAGTAACTAAAAATGTTTCTGTCCAAGGTTATTTTAAGCATGTGGGGGTGAAACAAAAAGAGGGTGAACCAATGTTTAAAAAATGTAATGGACACTATACAGAATTTGTGTTAATCCCCAGATACAGGAACAGCTAGAACAATAGGTTGTACCAAAAGTACATAACTGGATTCTACAGATAACATATGTACTCTTATAGCTGGTCACTCAGGGAGGGAATGCACCCTTAACACATTGCTATACAGATTTTACTGGTGTGGGATTCACAGGATGTTGTTTCCTATTACAGTTCTGTACCAGGTGAATCATGCGTTTCAAGAATAGCATTAGTAAAAACACGCTCTGCAACAATAAATGAAAATCAATGACGCTACAGGGACAGCATAGCGAGAGGTAGTTACCACAAGCCCTGTAGCTGTTGTCTCATATGAGAAGAGGACAAAGAAGTGGGTTGCATAGTGTCTCACTGAGCTGCTCCTGTAGTGAAGTGAGCTGAGACCATGAGCAGCTTCAGTGGCACACCCTGGAAACCAGGGTTCCATTCCCGGTCTCCTGACTGTGGTGCTTTTTTTCTTCACCCTCCCCCAGCATGTTTGTATTTTTGTTGTTGTGTTCCCCCCACCCTGCACTGTCGCAATCCCTCCCAATTTTCTCCCCATCACTGAGTTCACCCCCTGCAGAGTTGATTATAAATAGTTGGGGGGGTGCGGGGGTGTGGCCCCCTGCTAACTTTCATTGTAGCTGCTGTTTTCCTGTTGGCATGGTAGTGCTCACTGTTTTTACTGAGCCGGGAGGCAGTATAGCGTCGTGGTTTAAGACTCTGAGCTGCAAGTCTGGAGACATGGGTTTGAATCCCACAGCCCCCCGCTTGCATATACTGTGTGGCCCTGAGCAAGTCACTTAACTTCCCTGTGCTCCCAGGTTGCACCTGTAAAAAAGCTTTCAGCTTAGTGTGTCTCACCTATTTAAACAATTGGAAAAAAAAATACCATTGCTGTTGCTGTGTTTATGGGCACGGTTTTTGTCAGTGCTATTTTTGTAATGGCATTGTGACCTAGTGCCTTACAGTTCTTGTGCTGAATGTCAGAAAGTAGCCCCAGTAATTAATAAAGACAAAGTGCCCCTGGTGTCTCTACCTTTGATACAGTAGATGCACCTTTTGGGAGAATTTGCAATGGATGTGATTGGTCCCTTAGACAAAAGTAAACAGGGTAATGGATTCCTTTTGGTAGAATGTGACCATGCTTCCTGACCTGTTGCATCTACCACAACCCTACCTCATGAACAAGGGTTGTTAAAATGTTAAAATCTCGTCTGAAAGGTGATTTTGTAAAGTGACTATGAAATCGCTTTTCAGGCCAGATTTGCATGATTCCACTGCCACTGGTCATGAGGTGGGGTCCCAAAAAGGGCATATTGAAAATTTGGGGTCACAATATGTAAAAATAGCAAAGGTATGAATATAGGTTTAAACCCCCATTGAAATACATTAAGCTGCACTTCTCTGATTTTCTCATATTGCAGTTGCCTGATCCAACAACAAGAAGTGTCTTCCATTGGAAAGTGGATTTATATTGTGGGACATATTCTGGGATTCTGAAGGTGTATGGGGGACGTGTGGTGCTGTGTGGGGTGGTGGATGCTGAGTGGGAGGTCAGAGTGGGTGGGTGAGAACTGTGAAGGACCATTTTCATTTTTTACAGGTTTTAAAAACATTGAAATATGGTTCTTTTTATTCAGGGGGCCATTCCAACACTGGGGATTGGGCACTCCAGTGTTGACCTAGTGTTCAGCATCAGGGGTGGGCACTACCACCATGTATATATTGTGAAGGGGTGGCAGATGACCAGGAGGGGAAGGGAGGTCAAGAAGAGCAGTACTGGGATGGGCACCCTAGTCCACTTATATATGTTAAAAAATAAATTTAAACATTGAGAAAGGTGGACAGGCAATAGGGCTGTGTGAAATTTAAATTCTGTTGGCAAAATTCTTGTGAAATGTGAAACTCACTTCCACAAAATTCCAGGAAAAAGAGAGGAAAATTTTGCAAAATTCCACCTTAAACTGCAGAATTTTCCTGTGTATTGTGGAATAATGTGATGAACTGCAGAAAATATTTCCGTGGAACTGATTGCCTTTCTTTTTTAGTATGTAAAAAGAGACTGGTGTAACTGGGACCCTGGGAAAAACTGGGAAGTGAAGGTGTTGATGTAACTGGGAGGAGAAATTGAATAACTGGGAGGTGGCACTGCTGCAACTGATACTGGTGGAACTGGAAGTAGAAACTGGTGTAAGTGGGATGAGACACATATAATAAGCTATGGTGAAACATGTAGTTTTGATTACTGTGGGATGCAGTAACAGAACTGGGAGGAGACACAATTTCAACTGGGAGGAGACACTGCCAGGGTACAACATTCTTATACTTTGGGTGCCCCAAGGCAAGTACTTTCGTTTAAAGACATCTACAGTTCCACAGTACCTGCCAACTGGGGCAACGGAGGCATTAGTGCTACTGTATCTTCATTTTTTCTCCTGTACTCTTACCTTTTTTTTTCATTTCCCAGGCCCACCCCCTCCCCAAGTGCCTGTGCCATCTGTGATGGTGCAGCATTAGCGCAGCATGTCTAAGTTCATGAGATCAGTTACCGCTAGGTGTAGTGGAGAAACCAGGACCAGGAAGGAGTAGTGCAGTGGAAAGCTTGTCATGTGACCACAAAATCTGTGCACTGAGAATTGTGCTGTCTCAGTCACACAGCTGGTGTCACATAACATGTTCTTTTCACTAGGCATCAGGATCACAGTCTGGAGTGGAGGCATTAATTGGTTGCTCCTGGCACCTGATCCTTCCCCCAACCAGTGTTGATGGTGAGTGCTATTAAGCCCAACAGAACATTTTGTGGTGCAGAGTTGATTTGGTTGTCAGAGCAGCAGGCAACACACAAAAAAACATCTCTTTTAGGGCTTTAAATCAATACTCACAAACCCTTCTTTTAAGGGCTACTGATATGGAGTTTTAGGGTCCCTCACCAGTGCAGCATAATATATAGTTAAAAGCCATTTTAAGGACTTGGAGATAGTGCTATGTGGAATTTTCAAATTCTAGCAGAATGAAATTCTGTGTAATATTCAAAATTCTGCTGAAATTCCACCAAATTCCACAGGAAACGGAATGGCAGAGTTCTGCAGCAGAAAATACTGTAGTTGCAGAATGATTTTCCATGGGGAAAAAAAATGACTGTTCTGCTGAATATTATTTCACAGATCTCAATATTTTCTGCAGAAATTGTTGTGGAATAATTTTGCATGAATAAATATACTGTTCAGAGGAAAATTATTCAGCGGATCACAGCAGGTGGAATTCCTCAGGCGAACAAGTGAAATTCTGGTGGAAATTCTGCCAGTGGAATGGTCATTCCACATTAATTCCATTGGTGGAATTCTGCATTCTGCACAGCACTACTTGGAGATAAATAATTATAAGGATATACTGTGTCAGGGCAAGCAAGCATCAAATTCATTTAAAAATGCCCTTTGCATGGCTTGGGAGCTAACAAGAGTCCTTTTAAGGACTAGAGGCATGCAGGCAGGCAGGTGAAAAACAAACAAACAAAAAATTTCCGGGATTAGGGCATGCAGGCTGCTATTACATCCATTTTCAGGGCTTGTGGACTAGTGAGTCCATTAAAGAACTGTATACATGCAGGTAGGAAGGAGAAAAATCATTTCAAAAATTATAAAAAAAAAACTATATAAACATAAGATTATCCTGCAAACTATGGATTCCTCTTTCATTGTTCAAGTAATAACTCATATATTAATTTGCTGCTTCAACTGCATTCACCTCCGTAATTACCCAACATCTTCGGTGCCCAGCATTAGTGCTGTCACATTTGTCACAGGTTTGCCTGAATTATGTTTGTTCTTGAAACATAGAAACATAGAAACATAGAAGTTGATGGCAGATAAGGCCCGCAAAGCCTATCCAGTCTGCCTATTCCTTTCTCTGCCTTATGAATGTGCCATCGGCCTTTGATCTGTCAATGGCCTATCTATTCATACTCAACTGTTTTGCTCCCCTTATGCCTATCCCATGCCTGTTTGAAGTCCTGCACTGTATTCATATCCACCACTTCCTGAAGTAGGCCATTCCATGCATCCACCACCCTTTCTGTGAAAAAGAACTTCCTCATATTACCCCTTAATCGGCCTCCTTCTAATCCCATGCTGTATCCTCTTGTCCTGCTATTTTTCTTATATTGAAACATGTTAGACATTTTCACCTTGTTAATGCCCTTAAGGTGTTTGAATGTTTCGATCGTATCACCTCTCTCCCCTCCTTTGCTCTAGGGTATACATATTGAGCTCCATTAATCTGTCCTCATATGTTTTCTGATGCAGTCCCTGCGCCATTTTGGTTGCCCTTCTCCGGACTGCCTCAATTTGGTTAATGTCCTTGTGAAGGTTTGGCCTCCAGTACTGCATGCAGTACTCCAGATGGGGCCTAACCAGTGTTTGTAAAGAGGGATTATTTCCTTCCTCTTCCTACTTGTGATACCCCTACTAATACACCCCAACATCCCCCCTAGCTTTACCTAATGCTTTAGTGGTCTGCTTAGATGATTTCAGGTCACTGGTGATGATACCGCCCAAGTCTCTTTCTTCCCTTGTGATTGCCAGTAACTCCCTTCCCAGTCTATAGGTGGCTTCAGGGTTTCTCTTCCCTATGTGCATGATCTTGCACTTCTTTGCGTTAACACTCATGCTCTTCTTTTGTATGTACCCTGCTTTCTGTATTATCTGTATTATCTACCATTGTTGACAAGGTACCTTTGGAAATGAGCCCCTGGCTCAAAGGTTGTAAACTGATTGCAATATAAATAAAAAATAAACTCCAGTTGTCACTCTTCTGACCATTTTGCTAGTTTATCCAGATCTCTTCTCATTCTGCCTACCCCATCTGGATCATCTACTCTGTTGCAGATCTTGGTGTCATCTGAAAACAGACAAACCTGACCCTCCAGTTCTTCTGCAATGTCACTGATGAAGATATTGAAGAGGACTGGCCCCAGGACTGATCCCTGAGGTACCTCACTAGTGACTCACATCTCTTCTGACTGTATACCGTTTACCACCACTCTCTGTTTTCTGCCCCTCAACCAGTTTGCCACCCAGTTGACCAACTTCTGACCCACCCTGAGCCAACCCAGCTTATTAATCAATCTTCTATGTGGAACAGTATCGAAAGCTTTGCTGAAGTCAAGGTAGGTGACATCAACTGCTCCCCCCCTTGGTCCACCACTCTGGTTACCCAGTCAAAGAAATCTATGAGATTTGTTTGACAGGGCATTCCTTTTGTAAACCCATGCTGCCTTGGATCATGTGCTCCTATGGATTCCAGGTGTTGCACTATCCTTTATTTAAGGAGTGCCTCCATAATCTGCCCACTACTGAGGTAAGACTGACTGGTCTGTAGTTCCTGCCTCCTCCCTGCTACCATTCCTGTGGGCGAGATCACATGAGCTCTTCTCCAGTCTTCTGGGACCTCTCCTGTGCTCAGACACTCACTAAACAATTCTGATAATAGCTGTGCTAGTTCCACCCTCAGTTCCTTTAGTACCTGGGATGTATGCCATCAGGTCCCATTGCCTTGTCCAACCTGAGCTTATTGAGCTGTTGTAGGACCCTTTCTTTTGTGAAGGGACTAGTGGATACCTCCTCCCCGTGTCCATGGTGCTGAGCTGTGGGCCCCTACCCTTCTTCTCAGTAAATACTGAGCAGAAGTATCTATTTAGGATAGATGCTTTTCCTTGGTCCTCTCACTCCCCTTATCCCTTTGATCTTAGCAATACCCCCTCTAGACTTTCTCCTTTCACTAATGTATCTATAGAAAGTCTTGTAACCTTCTTTTACTGTTTGTGCTAGTGTTTCCTCGGTTTGGGCCTTTGCCTGCCTTACTGCCTTCCCTACTTCCTTTAGGGAAGTTTGGCATGCCTCCCTATCTTCATCCTGCTGCGTTCCCTTATATTTGCTGAAGGCCAGCCTTTTGGCTCTGACCTTTTCTGCTACTGTTTCTGAGAACCAAAGTGGTTTCCTTCTTCTTTTGCACTTCCTCTTCTCTCTAACACAGTGGGATGTTGCTTCAAGTATTGCATCTTTAATGCTTGCCCATTTAGCCTGTACCCCCTCACCTGTATTTCTTTTTGCCACAGTTAGCTTAACTCTGTTGGCCATCTTATCAAAGTCGGCTCCTCTGAAGTCCCATATTTTTGCATTGGAATGGGATGATTTAGTTCTAGTGGCCAAATTGAATCATACCATGTGATGGTCACTGGCCCCCCAGGTGACCTTCTACCTGGAGATCTGTGATCTTTTCCCCATTAGTCAGTACTAGATCTAGGATAGCCCTGTCTTTTTCAGGTTCTTGTACCATAGTTGTATGTTGATATAGACATTACTGCCTTTTGCATTAGACTTACATCCTGTCCCACAAAAAAATAACAATACTGATACTGCCCCAGTTGATTGACCCCCCCTGAAATTATGGGAACATTGACACTAAGCAGAGGGTACCAGCACCACCTCCATGCCCAATAACACCTCTGCTTGATGATGAACACATCTTTGTCCCCACTTTTTTGCTACCACAAGTTTCATTTTTCTCTCATCGTCCACCAGTGTGCAAACAAATAAGTATCTCAGAACATCTAAAATCAATGAGTTAGCAATTATATTGCAGAAACACACTGCAAAACTCATCAGATTTCTCAAATTCACAAACAAATGTCACAAAGTGCATTGAAATATAGCTTTTTGATTTACAAAAGTAAGTTGCAAAGAGCTGCAGACCTTTCTTCTTCAGCACCTGCTGTTAAACTGCCCAGTAGAGTAGGAGGAGCAGTCATTTGGGGGGGAGCAAGAGAGAGAGAGAGACAGAGAGAAAGAAAGAGAGGGTTGCTATAGCAACTCACACTTTGACCCATAGATTCCCGCATAATCAAAAAAAGATCAGGTGACAGCATTGCTTGCTGAATTTTTTTTGTGTGTTCTGCTGAAAATGTTAGTGAACTACGGACTTTTGGGACGTACTGCAGAATTTTTTATGAAATTACGGTAAACTATGGTTTTCAATTATACCATATAAAATTTAACTTTGGACAAGAGGGACAGTATTACTAAAGAAAGAGACCGAAATGGTAAGAAACAGTGCCTTGCCAATTTAATTCCCAACTAAATTAATAAAATCACATGACTACATACCTTCGGAATACATTTCCAAAATTACACCCTGAACGGTGTTTTTTTCTGTTATAAATATTTCCACAGTTCATTGCATATTTTCTGCAGTACACTTAATTATTCCACAAGTCAGGTGAAAATTCCATGTGTGAATTTCAGCCAGTTATGACCTCTGGCAAAATTCTCCTGAAATTGAATTTTTCACAGAAGCGGAATCAGCCATTTTCACACAGCCCTAGTGAGCAGCCTGAAGAGGAGGGGGAAAAAGAAGTAGTACCTGTTGTATGCACCCCAGTCTGGTTAACAAATAAGACAGATAGATGGAGAGATAGATAGATAGATAGATAGATAGATAGATAGATAGATAGACAGACAGACAGACAGACAGACAGACAGACAAATGAAAAATGTGACTGTGGGATCTTTGGCTCACTGCTGGCACTGCAGATGGCAGCACACATCCATCTGCTGCTGTAGATGTCAGAAAAGTCCTACTGTTCTCATACAAAGAACACAGGTGAATGTCTCCTCTCACTAAGCCGGGCACCCTGCATTTTTGGGTGCCCAGAAAAGATATTTCTGTTTTTTTTCTTCAAAAAAACAAACACCAGAATCTAGCTAAATGGAGTTCCATTTAGCTGGGTTGAATGTGTCTGTGTGTGTGTGTGTGTGTGTGTGTGTGTGTGCACACAGTGTTCAATTATAATTTTATGTATTTTGAATGTTTGTGAGTCTATTTTTAACTTTCTATATATGCCAATTTCATTGCCACAGCCAACCTTCCTTCTGAGTCTCCCTAAGACATCCTACAGCTCTGCCCAGTCCCAGCTACCCATTGCCCAAACCCCCATATTGTCATGGTTTACCCCACCAGGTGGGGAAGGAGATACCAAGCCCCCATCTCTCTCCCAATGCTAACCGTGTTGGGTAGGTGTCCATGGATCCTGGGTTGGGTCCTTGCTAAGGCGCAAGGGGCTTATCATCTGGGCTGGCTGTGGAGTCATATTTTTTTTCTGTAAGCCTTCCCAGACATCAGCCCACAAGGAACTCAAGGAAGCATGGGCATGCAGAGGCATGACCAAGCTGCTACTGAGCCCACCAGATGTCACTTCTTAGTTTCAGCTCTCCAAAGTACACCTCCACCCATGGTCAACGAGGTAGTGGTCTAGCAGCAGGGATGATGACCCTCCCCCCCAGAGGAGGAATACATTCCCTGGAACCCTCAATCATCCTCCCCCTGCCAGCCCTGATGACCCAAGTCCATTACCAAACCTGGATTGCCAGTGTCATGAGAGGTAGCACCACAGCTGAGTTGACATACTGACCAGTGTTTATAAGTTTAAAAGAAAAAACATGGTGGCCAGCATGACCAGACAGGTAAATCATGATTTTTTATTACTGTTCATTTCTCAACTAAAAATAACTTAGAACTCTGGAACCCTGTAGTATTGTTTCACAAAACCTTCCAAACGCATACCCTTGGCATGGTCCTTTCAACCCCGAAAACATTATAAAAAAAAAGCCACACTATATAGGTTGTAAGTGAGAACAAATAAATATGCAATGTTAAGTACAGGGAAAAAAACATTTTTTTTTTCAAATTTTTGGCACGCTGTCTTGAAACCTGAACAAGATGCTGTCATGAAACTTTTCATGTTTTGAGACACTGGGCATGCCAAATTTTGGGCTATTTCATCAAATGATGCCAAAGTTATTAAGGTGCAAAAATTTAGATTTAACATGAAACAGCCTACTCAGTCCTAACTATAGGGGAGCTATCATGCCCCTATAAAATGTATTATATAATTTATCAAAAAAAAACTGATCAGCAAGCAAGTCTTTTTTTTTAAATCCAAAATTAGTAAATATATAAGATCTTTAAACGTAAACGTTCTGCAGCAGCATAAGGCATACATACAAATGCACAAAACTCTGGTGCCCCCAAAAAATACGAATAAAGCTGGATAGCAAATAAGAGGCCTCTGAATGTGTCCCCCAGGAGCAAAGGTGCTGTTCTGTTTGGGATGGATTGTTACCCTTTGCTCGTGGGTGTCTGTTCCCCTACCAAACCGAAGTACCTTATATTATTTTCGGTTCCTTTTGAGTACACGCTCCATAGTTACTGCATGACTCCAAAACGACTGCAGACACAAGGTTGAATTTCATCTTACCTCAAGATTACCAGAGTGAATCATATATTGTACCTCTAATATACTACACAAATTTAAACAATTGTGATTCAGTTTTCCTTTTACCTCAGTATTACTCCTAAAACTTAACCATTTTGTTCATGTAGCTTAAATATACTCTTAAACCTTTTGAGTACTATTTATAATGTACCTCAAAATTACTCTAAAAACATTGCTATTTGAGGTGTTTAAATATGCTTTATGATCCCCCAGCCCCAATCATATTTTTTCAGCAGAACTTAAGACTTTTTTCTCCATCAAATTAATGTTTCTATATTATATTCTTTAATAAGAAGTATGTTTACATCAAAACAGTGCTTCTCTTGTACCCATTTCCATTTACTCTTATTTTCAGTCTGGAATATTTTCCCTGTGCCTGCCCTTCATTTGCATCAGGTGGCCACTCAGCCCCCATCGCCCCAGCCTGCAGTCATCATTACCGCTCTTCAGTTACCTCCTCTTGTGTTGTCGTCATCCTATACAGAAAAAGAAGGGTACATTTTCAGTTATTTTATTCTCAAAGTCCCTTCATTTCTCAGTATTTATACCATTCAACCATTAATATTCCATTTTTTATTTTTACCCTTCATTTCTTTGCTCCCAATGGGCCGAATGCACCAATGGGGTGTAAGGCACATGTCAAAGGTGCATACCCTGTCCACGTAGCTCTGCAGCCTGGACTGGCACAGGATGCATGGTATTCATGACTGCAAGCACCTGCAGGGCACCTGTCTATGGCCCCGCCCCCTCCAGCATGCAGGTAAATGGGGCTGGACAGGTGTGGAGCAGTGGACCCAGGCAGGCATCCAATGGGATGGCCGTCCTGGATCAAAAAAGTGGATCCCTCACACCGCAGGGGCAGGGGACTGTGGGAAGGTGTGGGTCCAGGGTTTCCAAAAGTATGGCACTCACCTGAATGGCTGCCCTAGTCCTCCATGTGTGCCCACTGGGCCTTAGCAACTTGGCGGATTGACTCATGGTCCCACTGCGGCTGGTGGGTGTCATCAGTGGGGGTGCATAATGGGTTTTGGCAAGGTCCCCACAGCCATATCCTGTGCCCCCCTGTGCCCTGCACTAAGGTGCAAGTGTGAATGGTGCAGAGTGTGCACACCACCGATACACCTCCTGAGCCACCCATGGCATGTAGCTGCTCACCCAGCCATGGATTCAACTGCACAGCTGGCTGGCACACAGTTTGTGAATGCCAGTGGGGGTCCGCGAGACCCCTGCTGTGTGTATTCACTAACGTTGCCTACATGTCTCAGATACATGGCATATAGGCATGCCTTTTTAGTGCATAAGGCCCATTATTCCTTCAAATGATTCATCTTATGAAGCAATTATTTTGGGGCTGTTCAGTTTTTCTGCTACTCCGTTTTCTCATTCACTGTTAAAAAAGGTACAGTACACAACATGAGCAGTAGTGAATTTTTTAAATTTCAGTGGCTTATTATTAAAAATATATTATGTTTTATGGCGTGCTGTGCACCAATAGAAGAGTACATACATGAATAAAATAAATACATATTCAACCAAAAACTTAATTCACTTTCAATCATTTCAATGTGAACCATAACGTATTCTTATTTGTTGTCATAAACATTTTCTCAATAGCATATACTGTTCCTATACATAGTAATAATACATTTTTAAGTGAAATTAGTACATTAACATTTTTCTTTGCTTTCTTGTGGTAAATTAATATACCAAAAATCCTTGCAGACACGGGGCCCGATATTCAAATAGGTGTGAAGTGCAGAGCAAAAAGTTGCACTGTGCCTTTTGCTTGCCAGGGTGCCCAAAGATGCTATATTCATTAGTACACTAGTGCTATTTGGCTGAATATAGGGACATGTCATCCCAACACTACGCCACTTAGCAGTAGGCATACATGGTTCCTGAAATAGTATGTCACAATGGCTTGTGCCCACACTAAATGTCCAGTATTCAAATGGACATACAAATGAGCCCATTTGGCATGCAAGGTGCTAAGGAGCCATTTGCATGTCCATTATGGGCTCATTTGCATGGGGGTGAGGCTAAATTGCATGGCACCACCCCCCAATTGCCTGGTCCCAGAGAGCTATCCCTGGTGCTAGTAGTCCCCCCCCACCTGCTGATCACCGGCCCAATGCTAAAAAAACAATTCCTCTGGTGCTAGTGCCCCCTCTTGCTAATTGCCAGCCTGATGGTAAACATAAATTGTTCCCTTGCATCCACACCCATGCCTGATTAGTTATATCATAGTCCCTGGTGTCCAGTGGTCCTGCCCCCCATATGGAGTGCCTGTATAATAATAAAACTTCATTCCCTGATGTCCAGTGTATCCCCATCCCAGTCCCCTGTCTAATCAGTGCATCCATTACCTGTTGTGTAGCAGACCCTACATCCCTATCAAGTACAGAAAAACATTTGCTAGTATTTAGCATAACCCTTCCTATCTCCAATCCCTGTCCAATAAAGTAAAGCCAGTCCCTGGTGTCTAGCGGACTCCTCCCTAGCCCTGATCCCCTGTCTAATACAGTAAAACCATTCCCTAATGTCTAGCATACCTCTCTATCCCCAATCACCTGTCTAATTAAGCAATAAGATGCGACCAAAGGGTTATGTTAATGATTAATCACTGGGGGCGCACGTGGCACTGCAGGCACAGCAGCCGAGTGCTATATTGACCCTAGGGGTGATAAACTTGAACGTTAACATAATCCCTGGTCGTACTTTTATGCTATTATAAAAATATTTTTTTAAATGTGTTCTATATGAACTGTTTAACATACTCTCCAAGCAGAGATTTTTTTTGTAAAATAATCCTTCTGCCAAGATGTGCTGCTCATTCCTGAGATGTCACTGTAAACTAGTTCATTAGTGTACTAGAATACCTTCTCTCCATGATAACAGCATCAGAGTTTGCTTGCTCAGCTTGCTTGCTCTCAAGCCAGTGGAAGAGGCAAAGAAGAGCAATAAAGTAAGCTGCTGAATGTACATACATAAAAAATCTAAACAAGAAAGCAGTCATTTGAAAATGTACAATAACTAGAATAAAAAATGTTGGCAATAACCTTTTCTATCCCTTACCAATATCCTCCCATTGAAAGCCAGATGTGATGTGCTGTTATGGGGTGGGGGTTCTTTATTAGACTTCAACAATTAATGCTCAGTTTAAAACAGGCTTCATAGCAGAAAAAAATAATACACACAGGAAAGCAAAACCGTTGACCAGCCAGATTAAATTAACGACATTTCAAAGTACCTGTCTGGCAGTTGCCACATGCACAACATAGCCACGAAGTGTGTGGATACGGAAAGAGATGGCTTCGGAGTCAGCTCCTCCCATCTTCTAAAATCACATACTTATGGTGGAACAGAAAGCATGACAATCAGACAGGCTGACGGACATTTGGGTGGGCATGTGACTATCAGAAGGGCTCACAGAGTATTGGGTGGGCATGTTTCGTGAGTGAATCTCATGCTAGGCATTAAATCATGCTCAACAGCAGAGCAAAATGAGACTGAAGGTGGCATTTCAGTGAGGAGAGTGGTTTGAATGAGAATTCATTGATTAAATAAATGCAAAGCTGCACTCTGAAAGTGCTTCCCACTACAGGCAGATGTATCCCCCCCTTCAATTCTTTACTTTCTTTACCTTAGTTGCCTTCTTGACTTTACCCTCTCCCAACGTCCTGCCTAGCCATGTGGGGACCGGATCTTGGTTTCGTGGATCAGACTGAGATGTTATCACTGTATCCTCATATTCCCTTCTTTCCTACCTCTCTCCCTATAAAAAAAAAAAATTCACTCACAAGTGAACAAACTAGGTTGTCATCTGAGGAAGGTGGCACTTTCTATATCACAGTTGGGGAAATGAAATTTCTTTTTATGATTTTTATCTTCAGGGTTGAGACAGTGTGTGAGAAGCATGAAGACAATACAGCTGTTATGAAATTATCTCACCCCAAAGTGTACCGCAGATGAAAGAAAGATGGACAACAAAGTTACAAAAATCAGGTAGATGTTTTAAGTTACCCCAAAGAGGTTGTTTTAAATTCATAATTTTCTTTACCATCTGTCACTAGGATTACTGGTGGATCTAATGGTGGCTGTTAATTCTTTTTAAGAATCATAAATAATGTAGGGCCTGTTAGATTAATGCTCCTGTGATTAGGCTCTACAAGTATATTAATAAAAGATTAACATGAGGCTGTTGGAATGTAATCAGCCAATCACAAGGCTCTATTTGATATGCCATTTTATAATACAGTATAACCACTTCCTAATGTCTATCGGACCTCCTTCCTATCCCAATCCTCTGTACAATACAGTAAAGCTGTTCCCTGGTGTCTAGCGGACTCCCACTCTGGCAGGTAGTGCCTCACCACCCTGCTCTCCCCATCCCAACCTCGAGCCAGTGACCAGCACAGTCCTCCACTCTCCACTATGGCTGGCCACAGACTGAGCTGTCAATGAACGCGTACTGTATACAGTATGTACCTTGCTACACGGGGACCCTGAGGTTTGTTCTCCCTCCCACAGGTATTTACGTGGGTTAAAAGAGCTTAACAGGGAGATTATCTTATTGGCTGAGGGTAATCTGGCTAGCCTACATGCTAGGGATCCCACACTGACTGTCCCTCCTTGTCTTAGGGGGCTACAATCAGTTACTCAGGTTACTAACCCTTGGCTAGTGCTATGGTAACTATGCTGCTGGGGTGGCTAACTGGCTGGTCCACTCTGTTCTCCTTGGTCCTGGCTTGAGCTGACACCCTAGTGCACTTTAAATCAGCAGAATATTACAATCTGAAAGTACTAGCCTTATCTTGGCTATTGGTGGCCACTTGTCTGCTGGCCACCCTTATCACCCTGAGGCACTCTCCCTTTATGACGTGGGGCTTGCTTCCCCTAACTGGCCCACCTAGTGATATTTCTAAATAATAAAAAAAAAAAGAAATTGGGCTAGCTAACCCTTATTTACTAACCCAACTGGCTAGTGTGGCTATAACATTATCTGTAGGCATGACTTGCCCTGACTGACTCACCAATTTTTTATTTCAAAAAAATTAAGCATTGGGTTTACTAGCCGTTGTTCAGTAGCCCACCCTGCTAATTTAGCTTGAACATGGAGCTTTGCCCTGCCCTTGTCTGTGTGTCAGGCTGGAGTTTCCTTGTTTGTTAATACTATTTTATACAATTCAGGGCCTGTCTGCCCTAGGCTCCACCTTTGGGAGCTACTTAACTTAAATGCAGCCCACACCTGCCCAATGCTACTGGCTGGAGCGATTTAAATAAATTTCAATAAATTTACTTAGGGTCGGCTCTGCCCTAGGCTCCCCTGCTGGAGTCTGATTTTTTATAAATTTGAATGATACCACCCTCAGGTGGTCCCTTGCTCTGGGGCCTTGCCCTGACCCCTCAAATGGCTGCAGCTGTCCTTTGTTACACCTTCAGCATGGGAAAAACCTTTTTTTTAATTAAACAAATAGTCCATTTTAGGCAGACAACACCTGCCAAATGGCACTGCCACTGATTTACCTTCCCAGCCCAGGGAGAATGTAGAAGGAGGAGGAGGCAGGAAAGTATATTGGCTGCTTTGCTGTCTACAGTCAGGCGGAGGTCTCTCCTTTGGGGCCTTGATATGCCTGATGCTACTCCCAACAATCGCTCTCTTAAAAGATGCTGACCCACTTGTGGGCACAGCCATCACCAAGGGACCAGGAATTATTATTTTGTATTTATAAAACAATAAATGGGGCTAAACGGAGCCCACAATGCAACTGACTGACTATTCTAACTGCCGACCACTGGGAATGCTGCAAAACCAGATGGACCGCTGGCATATGATGCCTCCCCGACTTTATTTTTGTTGCAGGAGTGGCTTTATTCCATGGTGGCTCCTGCTGCCTCTCCACTCACTTCCTGGCTTCAGCAATGCCATGGGAGCGGCGTCACTTAATGGCAGCTCCTGACACCCCCTACTCATGGCTGTGATTGCTGTAATCAGCAGCAGGTGTCTCTCTTCCATGGCTTTCTCCTTGCTGCTGCTTCAACCCCTTAAGCCATAACAAACTCTGCTGCTGGAGTGGTGTTTCGGGAAGGTGGGGGAGGTGCTTCCACTATTGCCTCCTCCACCTCCCGCTGGCTCCTTTTTCTCTCACTCCCACCCATACAGAGTAGGCTGTAGCCTGCAGTCCATATGGGCTGGGAGTTACAAGTGCCTGCAGGCACTTTCACTTAAGCACGGTCATGCTACGCTTCTGGCTGCACCTTTTCCTCCTCTTATCACTATTCCACATAACGCCCAACACAACTCTGCATCTCTGGGAGCCCCCACTAGCCCCCGAGGGAAGGGTACTAGTTTTATTCACAAAGGAATTGGACACAGCCACAGGGTACTAGCCCCCAAGATCACCAGGGCTATCATTTTTCTTAATGGCCCACCCATGGCATTCTTACCCCAAAAGACCATCAATGCCTTTCTTTTATTTACCCATAGGCCTTCTATCCCCCCCAAGAGCCTCCACTAGCCCACCTTGGCTACCAAGTGCAATACTGGCAACTCGGCCATCTATAAGAGCACAGGGGGGTTTGGCTGAGCCCCCCCCCCAAACCACACTTACTTCCCACTCCTCGCTGCTTCTCATCAAAGTCAAATACTAAATTTAGCATTAAAACTATCATTAATGTGTATTTAAAGAGTAAGTATAGTCATTTTAATCATCTTTAGTCAACTGAAGAATATAACCTCTAAGAATACTAAATTCTTAGAAGTTTTCTATAAACTATTTGTTTAAGAGTAAACTATTACTAAATGAAGATTAGAAATAGATTTGCAATGCTCTTCAAAGTAAATTTTTTTTGAATACTCACTGAACCATAACTGAAGACTACAATCAGTTGCCCCTTCCAGTTCCCCTATGAGAAATTGAAAATGCCTCAGTTTGTCCTTCCTGGGTAAATAAATGGTTAAATAAGTGGTTCTCTGAGAGGGCCCCCAATATCGATCCTTTGACACCCCCCTTCCCATTTATTTGCTGTGATGTATAAGGCAATTTTCACAACTGACCTATTAATATGTTTCTTCTACTGTAAATATCTACTCATAAGAGTAACTACAGCTCCCAAAATCCTTTGAGGGCATATCCCAAGATGCATGTGAACTCTCAAAACCCTTTGGGCATTTTTTGAGAGTAGCTGGTTGAATTTCCTCTGTGTTTTGAATTCAGAGGGCTTGGAGAGTTTCTGCATGGAGCTGGTATTCACAAGTTTCAGGTATGTAAAAATAAAGGTCTTTACAAACTGAATCTGTTATGTAGAGTCTCTCATCTTGAATGCTTGAAGTTTTTTTTTTGTTTGTTTGTTTACAGTGTGTTAATTTCCTAACTGCTGGAGTTCAAGTTCAAGTTCAAGTTTATTGCAGGAAAACTCCATTGAGCAAGCTCATTCACAAGGAGGTCCTATGACATAAACACTTAAAGTACAAACACAGATAGGTAATAACAGTATATACATGAAATACACGTTACATGATACAGGCTGGATATACATACAAGGGTACCACATGGGTGACCGCGGGTGGTAAACATTGATATGAGACAGGAGGCGACTTATAGGTCGCATACTGATAAATGAAACATGATGACTGGTGTGATTTGATTTAATCAAATCAAATCAAATCAAATATACAGTATTTTGGCAGCTAGAACAAACAACAGTCTACAACTGATATGGGAGGGAGAGATTTGATAGAGTAGCAGTGGAGCATAAGCAAAGATAAAGCCAGGAGTAGAAGGAAGGAAAGCAGTTAATATGACAAATCAATTATACCTTACCAGTGGATAAATATGGCACACATGGGAAGGAAGAGACTTAATGACAGTTACAGGTGTCTTTTATTTTGGCTGAACTTAGCGATTTGTAGAAGTTTATTGAAACTGTGCTAGTTAGTTTCAGTCACGGTTTGTAATTGGTTCCAAATGGAGGAAGGGCATGTATACAACTTACGTTTACAAAGGAAGTCCACGGCCTTGGTATGTCAAGCATAATAAAGTCAGATTTTCTTAACGAGTATGCACTATGTGAGATACTAATAAGGGAAGAGAGATAACTTGGCAATTTCTGCAGGAGCAGTTTAAGAGTCCATAGCCAGCATGGAGCAGGCGTCTAGTAGTAAGGATGTCCAACCAACAGCTGCATATAAGTCACAGTGGTGCTAACGGTAAGGGAGTTGGTAATGAACGCTACGCATGGTGATAAAGGATGTCCAGTTTACTTAGATTTGCAAGAGTGGTGGAGGAATAGATTACATCGCCACAGTCGAGTAGGGGAGAAAAGTGGCCTGTACAAGCTTGTTTCGAGTTTCAAGGGGGAAAAGGGGCCTATTTCTGTAGAAGAAACCTAACCTTGCTTTTAACCTTCTAGAGACATCTTCGATGTGGTCACTGAAAGATAATTTATTGTCGATCCAGATACCTAGATATTTAAATTTGGTTACAAATTTGGTAACTGCTGGAGTGTTTGAACATGTGTGTGTGTGTGTGTGTGTGGTCCGGGTCTGTACTTTTTGTATTTGATTTGATTAAAGCATTTGCATGTGTAAATCCATTACATTAAATAATATAAAAAGTCTGGGATCAAGTACTTTTTTATTGTTTTGTTGATCATGAAAATATCGCTTTTGCATATACTTGTGGAGGAATCTCTGTCTCCCTTTGCTTGGTATATTCATTTTTTTGAAAAGCTTGTGATTCTGAATCCATCTGGCTATTTATATAAAAGGTGCTTTGCTCAGTTTAAATTTTGGAGTATATTCCAAATCCAACTGATGTATGCTTTCTGACCGCTGAAAGTGCAATAGAAAAAAATCTGTTAGTTGTACTGTTTTGCTGGTCACTTATGCTGCTTGCTTAATTGTGTGTATTCTGCCTCATACTGTATGTTCAGTCTGCAATATGCATTTTTGGTTTAGAGTCTCATTTTATTATTATTAATTGGTTCATAACCTGTGTCCTGCTCTTTTTAAACTGCAACTCTGCACTTCAGCATGTGCTTTATAAAAAAGATCTTTCAGATGTTACAATTTACTAGACAATACATTTTTTTCATTTTAATGTTCCTTTCCAAGATTAAATACTTTTTTTTAACAATTTATACTTCATGTTCCCCCACAGCTTCACCCCATCTTGCTCATCCAACACCAGAACACACCCTGCCATTATATAGCAACCCCACAAACTTACCCCCTTGTGGTGGGGCTGTCTGTGGGGTCAGTAGTACCATGGCATTCTCGCAGCAGCAATGCCTGGGGCTGGTGACTGAGCCAGGTGGTCCTGAGGCATGGTAGATTTTCTCCTTAGTTTCCCCTTGGGAGATGCAGTGTGCAATGATGGCATGACGCTGCCCCATGCACCCACAGGGAGATGATTGTATCTGCCCACCCCTCCACCCCATCATAATAGGCTCTGGTGATCCCTCCCCCAGCTCACCACTAGGGGGTAGACATGCACCAAGCACTGTAACCCTCCCCCCCAGAGGAGAACTGTCCCTGGGATGCAATCACCCCCCCGGTTGGCCCTACAGCAGCCTGAGTTCACTTTTGAATCTGGGTCACAGACGTTGTGGAGTAGTTACAAAACCACAAAGCAGCTGGACCAGCCCAAGATTAAATACTTGCAGCCTTCAAAGTGCCCTAGACCACATAATTATGGATGGTCACCACAAAAAAAAATAAACAGCTTTTGCTTTGCAACTTTATTTTCTTTGTTTATTTTCTTCTCCCCAGATTCATGACTTGAACAAGCAGGACTACCATATGGTAGTGCAGTGTGCTGCTCTTTGTACCACCAGTATATCTGCTGTCTTTTTTAAACTGGTTTCCCCAGAAAATCTTATTTAGTATCTCTTATTTTACAGGTCTTGGAGGACATTGTACCATACCTATCAGATGAGTACACACATATATATATATATATATATATATATATATATATATATATTTTTATCTAATTTACATGTAGTTTTAGATCCTCCTTGGTCCTTTTTGTCCTGTAATTTATTATTTTAATTTTAATCCATTCCTCAGGATCAGCTTTGAGAAAGCTCACCAGCTTGGATCGGTAAGGTAAGACTTTACCCTTTGTAAAGGAATTTTAAATATTTGTTTTTATTTTGCAATTTTTTATGTACAGTGGCATCACTCAGGATGAAACCCACTTTTAAAGCACTCTGCAGTATGCTGCAGCAGACCTACTGAGTAAAGCAATGTAATTTCAATGGCGATTAATCCCTTTTGTCATGCTGGAAACTGTGGCATTCACTTCATCCTGGCAGTGTCACATTTTCCTGAATGACAAAAGGGACTAATTGCCATTGAAATTACATTGCTTTATTCAGTAGGTCTGCTGCAGCATTCTGCAGAGTTCTGCTAAATGCTGCAGAATTGGGTTTCATCCTGGGAGATGCCACTGTAGGCGAACCCTGCTTAACAGCAATATCTAATTTCTTCCAGAGGGTTCCTGTTGCTACCTATTCCCATAGCTGGGTGGATTAGAGCACTGGTCAAGTAATGAGTACTTGCCTTTAGCAAGTTTTGAATCATAAATACTTAGACAGTGATGGCAAAAAAAGGCCTGTCTGCCCACCCTACCTAGTTACTCTGCACTGACCCTAGTGGCCATCCCTCACCTTTTTTTTGTCCCCCCATATCTAACTAACCCCATGCCTGTCCCATACCTGCTTGAACCTGTTCACTGATCTGACCCATACCATTTCCTCCAGTAACTTGTCCACCACTCTGTAAGTGAAAAAGTGCTTATGGATGCCCATTTTGACCCCTCCCTGTGAGTCTGAGTTCCCTCTTCTTGTCCCTGAAGTTGAGATCAAGGAGAGAAGTTCCTTGGCATCCACCCTATTTGTCCCATGCAAGAATTTGTATGTCTTGATCATGTTGCCTCTTTCCTTCCTTTTCTCAAGGGTGACCATGTTCAAGTCCTGTTGCCGCTCCTCGTATGTCTTGCCCCCTAGTCCAAACACTATCTTGGTTGCCCGGCACTGTACTGCTTCAACTTTGGCAGAGTCTCTCCTAAGGTGTGGATTTCAATGCCTTGCACAGCATTCCAGCTGTGATCACACTAGTGACCAGTACAATGGAAGAATCACCTCAGCATCCTCTTTGCCTTGCCCACTGCTCCAATGCAATGCACTGTTTTTAGGCTCTCCTGTATAAATACCCCTAGGCTCTTTTCCTCTGTGGTGCTTTCCAGCACTACTCTGCACATTTCATATTGCAATCTCGGGTTTCTCTTCCCAATGTGCAACACTTTAAACTGAGCTACTGGTCCCAAGCTTGCACTCTAACCAGTAAGAATTCTGAGGTAGTGTGGTAAGAGAGAGAATTAGGAGCCTGTAATGCAATATGGCCTAGTGGTTTGAGCACTGATATGGGAACCAGGGGCTCTCAGATCCAACTGTTCAGCTAGAGTCAAATACTCACTCTGTATTTTTGGACAGTTTTCTTAACCTTCCAGTGGTGTGGTCCACCCAGCTGTGGAAATGTGTAGAAGCAGGACCCCACTGGAAATGAGAAGCTGCATCTCAGTTTGGCTATCCATATAGATAGAAGGATATATATGTATACCATGTAAGCATCAAATGTGTGGTGCCCGGTGGGATAATTTAATGAACTGGGAATGTGAAGCTCTGCAGGGTTAAAATATCTTTCTTTTTTTTTTTAATTAATAAAAAAAGGCAAAAAAACTGCAGTCTTCCCCACCAGTAACTCACCCCCCACCCCTGACCTTAACAAATTAGGCACATACCACTGGTTATGTTCTATTGTACCTGCAGCCTGCCCCACAGTGCCCCACATACTTATTTTTTTAATCTGTTCTTCATTTGCCCCATGCTGACCCCCCCACCACCCCACCCCAACTACCCATGGCAACCACCAACCCTGCCATCCCTTATACAGTCAGTACAGATCCATATAGGGAAGTCTTGGTGTGCTAGTTGTTGTGATTCTGAAGGCAATAGGGGATCTCCAATTTTCCCTGTTTCTCCATCAGAGCCCTTCAACCAACTGAGCTAAGGCTTGCAAGACCCCATGAAGCCACCTCTTGCACTTTCTGCTATCATCCTAATGGAGGCCCAAACACCTTGGCCCACTGAAGTGGGTCAAAAAAAGCTGCCACCAGCCCCCCGTTGAGGCACATTGTTGGGACAACTTGTTGGGACACATTACAGTTGGCAATATTTCTAGCACATGATCCTACTAATGGCGTAGCAAGCTCCATGGCCTACTGCTGGAAGTTATTGTGGCTGCAGAATGTAAACCAGACCATCCCATGCTGGCATACATTGCATTGCCAAGGGAACAGAGGTGGCCTGGGGGACATAGTGGACCAGGACAGCCTTGAACTAGGGCTAGGGGCTGCTAGTGTGGTCCAGGGGTAGGGCCAGGGGAAGCATGGTGGCCTGTGGAGACAGCATGGACTAGGACAGCCAAGAGCTGGGTTGGAACGGGGCAGGGCGATGGGAACTGGGGTGCCAGAAGAGTACAGAGCAGGGAGAGCCAGGGTGATCCATGGAAATAGAGAAGGCTAGGGTAACCCAGACTTGGGTTGTCCTGGGGCAGGACTGAAGAAGCTGGGAGACAGGGGGCAAGGTGGGCCAGGGAAGACCAATGCAGGGGGAGCAGGGGTGGACTAGGGATAGAGTCAGGGCAGATGGTGGCTGGGGCAAAGGGGATGTGATGGACTAAGAGGAGGGCCATGGGAAATTGGGGGCCAACAAGGACCAGGGCTGTGTCATGGTGGAGCTGGGATCTTAGAGGCCATGGGGTGAATATGCAGCCTGGAACAGAGAGATGGTATGGCACAGGCATGGCAGAGTAAATAGGGTGGTCCACAGGTAGGACCAAAGGAACAGGGGTGGCCCATGGAGATAGCATGGACCAGAAGAGACTGGTGCTTGCTTTGAACTCTAGAGCGGAGCTACTGTGGGTCACTCTGGAGAAAAGGAAAAGAGCAGTTATAAACATATGAACATATGAAGAAGCCAGCAGAAGAAGGCCAATTTGTCTATCCAGTCTGTTTTGTATTGCAGAGTCCACAGCTTGAGCTAATGTCCCTGCCCTCCCTCCTCCCACTCCCATCCTCCCTACCCATAATCCTTACTTTCCCTATGGCTATCCCAGCCTCTCTTAAAGCTGCCCACTGTCTTCAATGAGATGACCTCTTCTGGCATTGCATTCCAATTGTACACCATCCTCTCTGTGAAGAAGTACTTCCTGATGTCTGTCCTAAACCTCCCACCCTCCAGCTTGAGACTGTGCCCCCTTGTGTTATCTATATGAGAGTGATATACAGCCCTTCAGCACAAATAGAAGAAGTGGATGGGGAATTGCTACCAGAAATCCAAAGGATGACTCATAAGTCAGAGTTGTTACTAGCAGGAGACTTCAACCTACTAGACATGACTTGGAGATTCCAAGCTGTGGCAAGTCCCAGGAGCAGGGAAATCCTAAATTCCTTGCAGGTGGTGTTTCATAGTCAATTGGTAGTGGAACCAACTTGTAGGGAGGCAGTAAAGACCAGGTGCTGACAAAAAGGGACAGTGTTGCTGACATCACAGTGGTGGACCACCTGGAGACCAGTGACCATCATATAGTTTGGTGTGGTTTAGTGTAAAAACTGGGTTTAAATCAAACTGCACATGGACAAGGGTCATGGACTTCAGGAGGGCTGATTTCAAAACAATGGGAACATGCCTCAAGAATGCCCTGACAGGGATAGGGATGCTAAGAGGAGTCGAGGACCACTGGGTAAAAATAAGAGGGCATTGAAAGGGCTACTAATCTCTATGTCAGGCAGGCTTGCAAGGGAAAGAGGAAAAGGAGACCACTTCAGTTCTCTATGGAGCTGTCGGAAACATTGAGAGTGAAAAGGCTAGCTTTTAGGAAATACAAAAAGTCACAGAAGGTGGAGGATAGGATAACTTACAAGGCGAAAAAAGGGAGACAGGGAAGGCAGTGAGGGCGGCAGGGAAGGCAGTGAGGGTGGCAAAGGCACAAATGGAGGAGAATATTATCCAGTCAGTGATAAAAAGGGGTAGAACCTTCTTCACATATATTAGTGAGAAGAGGAAGTCTAAAGGGGGATAATAGGGATTAAAGGTGAGGGTTGGGGTCTGTGAGGAAGGGGATCAAGGAAAGGCTGACATATTAAACAGATACTTTTGTTCAGTCTTTACAATGGAAGGGGAGGAGGGGGATGGTCCAAGGATAAAGGGCAAAAGAGAAATGGAGGTGGACACTGGTTCTTTTATGGAGGTGGAAGTCCTCATTGTACTTGCAAAATTAAAAGCTGACAAGCCAATGGGGCCAGATGGGGTTCACCTTAGGATACTCAAGGAGCTTAGAGAGATGCTGGTGGCACCCTTGACAGCGTCGTTCACAACTTATCACTGGAAACAGGGATGGTTCTGATAGACTGTAAAAGGGCAGATGTGGTTCCACTTCACAAAGGTGGGAATAGGGAGGAAGCAGGAAATTACAGACCTGTCAGCCTGTCTTCGGTGATGGGCAGGTTATTGAGTCACTTTTGAAGGAAGGGATAGTGGAATACCTTGAAACAAATGGATTGCAGTACCTAAAGGCAACATGAGCTCACAGGGGGGGGAGATGTTGCCAGACAAACGTGATTGAATTTTTCAACTGGGTGAACAGAGAGGTGAATCAGGGGAGCAGTGGATATGGCCTATCTGGATTCCAGGAAGGTCTTCAACACCATTCCTCATTAAAGACTAGTGAACAAGCTAGCCAGCCTAGGAGTGGGACAAAAAGTAGTGACATGGGTAGGAAGTTGGTTGGGTAACAAGAATCAGACGGTGGTGGCGGTGAATGAAGTCCACTCAGGAGAAAGTAGAGTGACTAGTAGGGTGCCTCAAGGGTCAGTACTAGGCCCAGTCTTCAACAGTGTTTATCAGTAACATTGTGGGGGGGGCTAGTAGGAAAAGTCTGCCTGTTAACAGAGAACACGAAAGTCTGCAACAGGGTGGACATACCAGAGGGGGTGGAAAAAATGAGGAAAGATTTGCAGAAGCTAGAAGAAATGGTCAAGTGTTTGGCAGCTGGGTTTCAATGCTAAAAAGTGTAAAATAAAACACTTGGGGCACAGAAAACTGGGAGCTATGTATCAATTGCCAGGGGATGTACTGGAAACCACCAAACAGGAAAGGGATCTGGAAGTAGTCATTTCTGTTGACCTGAAGGTAGCCAAGCACAGTGGGAAGACAGTAGGAAAGACTTGTAGAATGCTGGGGTGCATATGGAGGGGTATTACCAGTAGGAGGAAGGAGGTAATATTACCCCTGTATAGGACACTAGTAAGACCACACCTCAAGTACTGTGTCCATTTCTGGGGGCCCCACCTGCAGAAGGACGATAAAGTGGAGATAGTACAGAGGAGGGGCAACAAAAATAGTGCAGGGGCTGCATCAAAAGCCCCATGAGGAGAGAGTGAAAGAACTAAATATGTACTCATTGGAGGAAAGAAGGGAAAGAGGGGCTATGATAGAAACATTCAAGTACATAGCAAGCTTAAATAAGGTACTGGAAGGCAGCATTTTCTCCAGAAAGGCAGGCTCAAGGACAAGAGGGAATGCTATCTAACTGGAGGGGGGAGCTCAGAGGTAATGTAAGAAAATACTTCTTCACAGACAGGGTGGTGGAAGAGTGGAATTGCCTACCAGCAGAGATGGCAGATGCCAAAAAGGTCAAGGGATTCAAGCATACATGGGACAGATACAAGGGGACCTTGAAAGTAACACAAAGAGTAGGGATGACTTGGGACAGGTTAGGGTTGGAGGTGGAACAGTAGTCAGGGAAACTGGGCAGAGTGGATGGGTCAAAAGGTCTTTATCTGCCAACAGCTTCTGTTTCTATGAACAAGGATGGGGCCATATGAGTTGGGAGTGTTGGGTAAGTCTGGGACATGGGGAGATGGCACGGTCCATATAAAGATCTGTGGGAACTAAGAGAGCCAGGATGGTCTAGGGCAGTCAAGGATGAAGGCTGGGGAGCTTGGGTTGTCCTGGGGTAGGGTTATTTGGGGTGGGCAGGGTAGGCTGGGGAGCTGATACCTTTGGTGGTGACTGGAGGTGGGGAGGTGGGGATAATATCAACCCACAGGGTGGTTGCACATATTTACAGATGCCTTTGGCAGTGATTGCGGGGGAGAGGGGGCATATACCACCTAGTCTACTTCTGTCCTTACTTTCTATGTTAGAAACCAAGGCCCACATAGGCATTTGTCTTGGTTGTGATGTTTGCTTTGAGAAAAGTGGAGAGGTTACTCCTCACCTGGGCTCCCAATAAGCAACTCACTGGCTTGCAAGTCATATCTTGAGCAATTTTCCTCTTTTTATTTTGTGCAGTTTGTGAGGCTATCCTTGTGCCTTACTTGATTATCTATTTTTAGCCAGCACCTCCCGTTTTTCTTGAGCACAGTGTCTTTGTGTTGATTGTACTTTCAAATAGATCCAGCAATAATGTGCTTACTGACCAGTAACTGTAGTGGGTGGAGAGCATCTATTTTAATGTTAATGAGTTGAGCAGCCCTTTAATTGCCAGCTTTAAAGGGGAACTGTTAGCATTTCACAGATAAAAACATGGGCTGTATAGGTCCCAATTAGCTAAAATGCATTAGCTGTAATTTTATTTAAGTATCCAAGGCTGCTAAAATCTGTAAGTTTATCTGGCTGATCCTGTCACACACACACAGACACACACACAGAGCCCAGTGATGTGACTGATGGGCTAAGCCATGGGGGACTTCTATCAGGAAAACTTGGTCGATTGGTATGAACGTTAGAAGAGTAAACATGTGCTTCTTATGTGTTAATATTTTACAGCAACTATAGTGGCAGACAGGATTCCCCCATGGCTCAGCCAGTCAGTTAAGTTAACAGAGGGCTGGCTGCGGGGGACTCTGGGATAATAATGGCTGTTGGGTAGGGCTGGGCAGACTGTTCCGCCCAAGATCCAAACTCCGGGATTGAACCCATAATCCATGGACCTGGATAAATACAGACTTTGCTGCAAAAGTTTGGTTCTGTGTCCATGGAGTGCTATTTAGTGTACTATGTACAGGCAGTTGGTGACATTCAATTAGGCAACAGCATAGGACAGTCAGTCATGTGATGCACTCATGGTATATAACCATGATGAGTGCATAACGTGGGTCTGGAGCAAGTTGGAGGACATCCAGAGCAGTTTGTGCTGCTGCAAAACAGAGCGGCAGAAGTTGTGCACCACAGAGAGAGAGAGAAAAGAAAGAAAGAAACTAAAGAGTGGCCCTAGGGATGAGCCAGGAAATTATTGGCCTGTCAGTCTCACTTTCATAGTTGGTAAACTTATAGAGTCGATACTGAAAGAGAGGCTGGTGTTGTTCCTTGAGGGTAATGACCCCCAGGATGGGAGACAGCACAGGTTCATCATGGGGAGGTCTTGTCAGACCAATCTAACGTGGGGGGAAGGGGCCACAAGAAATTTAACAATCCCAGAAATCCCAAATAACAGTTTGGTTTATTTTGTCCTGACTTCAGCAAGGCTGTGTGTACAGGGCAAGGGCAGGCTGGCAAAATAAATCTTTGACTTGTGCTGTCCAGAGAAGAGAGAGGAAGAGAGAGAGATTGCACGGGGGGCACAAGAAATTTAACAGTCCCAGAAATCCCAAATAAAAGTTTATTTTTTTCCCCGGCTTCAGTGTGGCTATGTGTACAGGGCAAGGGCAGGCTGGCAAAATAAATCTTTGACTTATGCCTTGTGCTGTCCAGAGGGGAGAGAGTGAGAGAGAGTGAGAGTTTACGAGGGGGCACAAAAAAGTTAACAGTCCCAGAAATCCAAAATAAAAATGCAAGTGCAGGCTGGCAAAATAAATATTTGACTTGTGCCATCCAGAGGAGAGAGAGACTGCTGGGGGCCCAAGAGAAATTTAACAGTCCCAGAAATCCAAAATACAGTGTTTTTTTTTCTGGCTTTGGTGTGGCTGTGCGTACAGGGCAAGGGCAGGCTGGCAAAATATATCTTTGACTTGTGCTGTCCAGAGGAGAGTGGGGGGAGGGCACGATAAATTTAACAGTCCCAGAAATCCCAAATTATTTTTTTTCCTGGCTTCACTGTGGCTGTGTGTACAGGGCAAGGGCAGGCTGGCAAAATAAATCTTTGACTTTTGCCATCCAATTACAATCACTTGTTAACATTCATTCACAATTTCATGCATTAAAAGAAAAAATACTATTTGGACAAACAACATACAAGTTGATGCACCTGTGCTGCTGGTTGTGAGTGGCCCAGGGGATAATCTGACTTTGCGACTTGTAGCAGTCTGTTTACACTACAACTCAAGTAAAGTACAACTACTGTACACACAAGTGTCATCATCGTCATCATCAATTCCCCATTATTCCTCCTTATCATTAGTTTTACAGTATATCGCATTACAGTACGTATAAGCATTATCCAACCCCAGTGTGGGACTGTGTTGCATGTGACTATGCACCATATGTGTCTGCAACCCCAATTCAAATTCTGAGGCACACTTAACAGTTGCTGAATTTGGTCACTGAACAGTAACTGTAGGAGTCAGTCAAGTAATATTGGAAGGAAGTGGTGGTGGACTACTGTGCTGTCGGTGTGCTGTGTATAGTCATGAGTCATGACAGTAAATGTGTCTCTGATCTGTGGGTGTGGGTGGGAGTCATGATGAAGGACATCACGTTAGTTAGAGGGATCTCTTTTTACTGGTTAGAATACTAAAAACATTGGATCAAAGTGTTGATGAAGTGCATTCTATTTCTCAGGTGGGCAGTGGCACTGCAAAAGACAGCAAGCAGCCTGAAAAGGGAAAACAAAATCAAACCCCAAAAAGTGATTTTTTTTCATGTCTAAGGTTTTGTCTTCCAAGCAAATGCCTGAATCCAAAAAAGGTGACTGTTTTGGATCATCATCAGTCACAAGTAAAAAAAAACGTAATGTAGTTAAAAAATAAATAAATAAATACTTGATGGGTACCACCCGCAGAAGCACCTAAAAGTATGGAACAATTGCATATAATGCTACTACCAATCTCTCATCTGATTCTCCTGAGGCTGAAATTGATCAGGGTAATGAAGAAAATGATCAGACAGCACAAGGTTTACTGGTGGGGAATGAAACTGCAGATGAAGAAGAAACAGACAGAAATGTTTCGGTTGAGGGGGGGCATTGGGAATAAAAAAGGGCTGGGCGGACTGTTCCACCTGAAATCCAGACCTCCGGATCAAACCCTAAATCCATGGACCCGGATAAATACAGACTTCACTGCAGAAGTCTGGTTCTGGGTCTGTGGAAAGCAGGACAATTTTTCTACATGCCTGGCACCCCACGGAGGGGAGTAAGGAGGAACAGATAGCACCAGGCAGACCACAAAGACTGAGGAGAGGAGTGAAGCTGAGCCCAGGAGCAGGAGGACCACACATTACAGTCACATGTAGTGTGGTGGAGGTCTGAGCATGGGCTACAGCTGCTGTGGTTGTTTGGTCAGTTGGTGACTCTCGGGTCAGCTGTCGGTCTTGTTCTCGGAATGAAGATTGTTAGTAGCACTCACAAACTGTCTAGTCCTGTAGACTATCCTATGAGGGTTTGGAACATATTGAATACAGGAAAGAGGGGAAGGGAGAGTTGTGTGTACAGGCCCAGGGCAAGGGCAGGCTGGAAAAATAAACTGTTGACTTGTGCCAGAGGAGAAAGTGAGAGAGAGAGACTAGTGGGGGCCAAAGAAAAAATAAAGTTTATTCTTCACCCTAGTGTGGCTGTGTGTGTGTGTGTGTGTGTGTGTGTGTGTGTGTGTGTGCGCATGTGCACAGGGCAAGAGCAGGCTGGCAAAATAAAAATAAATCTTTGACTTGTGCCACCATCCAGAGAAGAAAAAGAGAAAGAGCCTATTAGGGGCCAAAGAGAATTGTTGTAGTCAAAGAAATCACAAATAAAGTTTATTCTTGGCCCCAGTGTGGCTGTGTGTGTGTGTGCGTGCAAAGGAAAGAGCAGGCAGGCAAAATAAATCTTTGACTTGTGCCACCATCCAGAGGAGAAAGAGAGAGACAATTGGGGGTCAAAGAGAAATATTATAGTCACAGAAATCACAAACAAAGTTTATTCTTAGCCCAGTATGGCTGTGTGTGTACACAAGGCAACAGCAGGCTGGCAAAGTAAGTCTTTGACTTTTGCCACCATCCAGAGGAGAAAAAGAGAAAGAGATTATTGGGGGCCAAAGAGACATGTTATAGTTACAGAAATCACAAATCACATTTATTCTTGGCCCCAGTGTGGATGTGCGTGTACACAGGGCAAGAACAGGCTGCCAAAATAAATCTTTGACTTGTGCCATCCAGAGGAGAAAGACAGAGAAAGAGACTACTGGGGGCCAAAGAGAAATTTTACAATCACAGAAATCACAAATAAAGAAATTATTCTTGGCCTCAGTGTGGCTGTGCAGTGTGTGTGCACATCGGAACAGGGCATGCAGGCAGGCAGGCAAAATAGTGCTTGCATCTGTCGGTCTGTTTGTCTCTCTTTCTCCCTCCTTCTCTCTCTCTCTCTCTCTCTCTCTCTCTCTCTCTCTCCTCTCTCCCCCAGCACACTCACATCATGGGCCCAAACAGGATATGCCACCAGTATAACCTAGTCATTAAGCAGCTAGCAGTTATTGCTTTTCTTTAGTAGTTGTACAGTAATTTTGTGTACAAATCATCTATTAAAGTATTTCCTTTTGGCTCCTGTGTTGAATATGACCAACTTTGGCAACTTTTATGCATTTTATCATATTTTGTTTAAATATTTATAAATAAGCATAACTAATCAGAACAAATCAGAACTCTACAGTGTTCCAGTTCTTATTTAATAAGGGTCAGAACTTCACTGAATTCTTCCAGCCCTAGAATAAACCACAATAGGAACAGGCCCAATAAAAATCTGGGGGGAGACCCTGAAAAGGTGACTGAGGTGTTGTGCCTTCCTGGGAAAAAAAAATAAAAAAATATCATCTTTAGTTTGGTCATACATCTTCATTAGTGCTTCCAATGAGTCGGTGGCAACATGCGCTATTTGTAAACGGTCAATCAGCAGGGTTGAAAAGAAAGGAGCATTGGGAACTTCAGCACTGAAAAGGCACCTAGACAGATGTCATACCATTACTGAGAACTCCAGTTGTGAGTCTCAAATAGAAAGCGAAAGTGATAGCTCACTACACTCAGGAGTAACTCTGATAGATGAAAGCAGTGGCAGACCTCGCAACACTACTGAAACACTTCCACCACCACTTCCTCCCATTCGAAGGACTCCTCCTACTGTTATTGAAAGTAACCATGTGTTCAAAAGCCCTCCTCCTTCAAGGAGATAGCTTACCATTTCAGAAACATATGAGTGCAAAGCCAAATAGGCCTTGACTCCCCCTATTGCTGTTACAATAACCAAAACATTTCAGAAATGATAGCTGTTGATATGCTACCATATAATGTGGCTGACATATAGGATTTAGTCAGCTGCTTGAGTACCTCAAACCTCAATATAGTATACCATTGTGGAAATACTTCTCGACAACAGGGATTCCAGATCTTTACAATGTTGTATGTAAAAAATTAAGACGCATCTTGTGCAATGCTGTGGGGAGGGTGGTGCATCTCACAACAGATATTTGGACAAGCTGTTGGCCTGAACCCTTCATGTCTGTCACGACACATTGGGCATGTTTCAATAATTCACGTGGGACTGAGGATAGTGAATCATCACAGTTTGCTGTTCTAAGAATGTTTTATTTTCCATCTGAGCATACCTCATACAACATCAATGAAGAGCTCGAAAAACCAATACAGTTATGGCTCACTTCACAGGGACTGTCAGTTGGCTTTATAGTTGCAGATAAGGGGTCCAACATAAGGAAGACCTTGGAGGAGGGGGGCCTTTTTCACATCCGCTGCTTTATGCATTGCTTAAATTTAATAGTTTATGGTTTTCTCAATGATGACGGGGAGATTAAGGCTCTTGTTAGCACTGCTAAAAGAATATGCACTCATTTCAGTCACTCAAGCAAAGCCTGTCACTTGTTTGAAAAAATACAGCAGGAGCACAGTTTAACTTTTGCACAGACTGATCCAAGACATTTCTGCTCAATGAAATTCAACTTTTTATATGTTCCAAAGGCTGCTGGAACAAAAGACAGCTGTCAGTAAATACACCTTGGAAAATAAAATTGGTGATGCAGACGTCTATATTACTCCACCACAGTGGCCATGCTGGAGATTCTCATTGTACTACTCCATCCATTTGAGGAAATCACCAAGGAGGTTAGTGCAAACACAGCCAGTTGATGCCCCTAATGAAAAATGTTAAAATTCAGATTGAATCTGATTAGGGAAAAGTTAGAGAAGCAAGCCAGTTCCATGATCACACAGGCTGCCAGTGGTGCTGCTAAAACATGCAGGTTGTCCCCCCAGAATACAACAAGATCTAACAAGACATATGATCAAAAAAGTTGAAGAAGATGACAAACTATGTAAAATGCTTCATTCTGAGTACTACATTAAAGCAACAATCTTGGACCCACGATACAAATCGAAGCAACTACTGACTGATGATGATGACACTTGTTTCAAGATAAATAAACAAGAAATAATTGACCAGGTGTGTGTGCTGTCATGGAACAGAGTACAACAGCAACACCACATTCAGAATCTTCTTCATGACACAGCAGAGCATCAGGTGGCCCATCCTGTGGTGTTGCGGCAATTTCTCCCTCTTCCTCCTTAGCCACTGCAACTGAATCTTCTTCTTCACCACCAGCCAAGCACATCACTGTCCCACAGTCACCCAGTTCAGCTTTATGCCTCTGGAGTCACTTACGAGATGTAATTATAACATCTTCTTCATCTGCTTCTTGTAACACAGCCTCAGGACTGACCATTTTGAAATGTACCTGGCAGAGCCCAATATCAGCTATAATGCTGATCCTTTGCAATACTGGAAAGCCAAACAAAATATGTGGACTACTTTAGTAAACATTGCAATAAAGTACATGAATTGCCCTCCGACTAGATTCTGTTCAGAACGAGTGATTAGTTCAGCTGGTAACATCATTACTGACACATGATCCTGTTTGACACCAGAAAATGCTGAGCACCTGACATTTCTCAAAGTCAACATTCCTCACTTTAATTTCAAACAGAATACCTGAATAAAATGTACACTGTCTGCTCTGAGCAGGCCCTAGCAACAAAACACTTTCAAGAATTCGTGCCTGAGGTGAAAAGTTTTTGTGAATAGGGTCTACTACATGAGGTAGCAAATAGCAATTAATTGCAACAAGTCAGGTCAGGATGGACTAGGCCAGGCCACTATTACTTGAATGATCACATAAGGAGTACAGAAGAGAAAAAATAATAATAATAACATCAGTGGGTTCAGAGTCCAAATACAGCAAGCAACTGCATTTCATGACACAGACCTATTTGGTGGCATTAGGTACCACTGTCTAATCTGGAAGGTAGGGTACTGCTGTCTACTACTACTACTATTTATTTTTGTCCTCACGAGTCACGACCACTATTTGTCACTTTTTGTCCTTACTCCAGTCCTTACAACTACTACTTGTCACTTTTTTTACCCTCGGCAACTGATCCTTTCTTGACTGTACTGTTTTAATTTTCATACAGTGCATGGATTAGCAGATGCCTGAAACCCAGAAACTGAATGCTCTTTGTATATTTCTCATGGCCCTCATATTTGACTGTGATTACTTCACAGAAAAAAGTGCTACTAAATTCACGTCATTTCTTTATTGTTTGTGTGTGTGGTATGCTAGGTTAGCCTGGTTACATCTCATTTACAGTAACTGGGTTGATACTTAAATTACTTGACAGTGGCTAGCAGCAATTGTAGAACTAGGAAGGATGTAATTGTGTTGTGTGTCATCAGGTCTTCAGGTGGCAGTGGCAAACTTTTTTTATGACTGCTTTGTACTTGACTGATGCGATGCGTGACTGGCGGCCTGCTTGGGTGGCGATCACTATGTCTTTCATTTTTCTTATTTAAGGATTAAGCAAGTTGATCAGATTCAGTAGAAGTAGTCATAGTACTAGAAAACTTTACCACCTGTTGGACCAGGTAGTATACCACATATCACAGTAAACCAGGACATGTGAAGCAGTTTCATCATTCATATGGGTAGGGTGGGTGGGCTCTCTTAGATTCTGCTCATATGATCATTCATATCCATTTCTTTGGACTGTTTGGCTCTGACTGGAACATCCATCAAAATAACACGGCACCATTAATAAAAAAAAATAAAATCTTAGCTGCCTGGCAGTGCCTGCAGTGCTTGGTGGTGCTATGATATAAGTATGTGCATCTGTCTGTCTCTCTCACTCTCTTCATCTCTCTCTGTCTCTCCCAGCAAACTCATGTCAAATACCCATTTAGGATTTGCCACCATTACAGACCAGCCATGAAGGGGCTAGTAGTGAGTGTTTGCTTTTTTATTTAGCAGTTTTACATAAATTTTTATACAAATAATAACTAAATTATTTCCTTTGGGCCTCTGTGTCAAATGTAACCAACTTTGGCCACCTTCGTGCATTTTTTTGCATTTTTTCAAATATTTGTTAATAAATCAGAACTAATCAGAACATATCAGAACTTCACCATGTTCTGGTTCTTATTTAATAAGGGTCAGAACTTCACAGAGTTCTCCCAGCCCTACTGGGGAGGTGGGGGGGGCTGTCACAGGATCAACCAGATAAATTTACCGATTTCAGCAGCCTCAGGTATTTCAAAAAAAATTAAAAAAATTACAGCTACTGCGTTTTACTTAATTGGGACCTATAGGTCCCATATTTTTTAACTGTGGAATGCTAACCATTCCCTTTTAAGGTAAGATGTAAGCCCAGACATGAAACATTAAATGTGAAATGCAGTCTTAAGGACAGTGTCTATCACTTGATTTACATTTTGGGATATCACATGGATTGTGAGGCCTAGAAGTCGGCATGAAAGAAATGTAACTTAACAGTTTCATTTGGTAATCTCTGACATGGGCAAAAAACTACTAAAGGCATTGATTTACAGTAGCTTGTATTTAGAAAAGTGTAAATTTATTGCATTTTTTCCCAATAAAGATGAACAAAGAAAGATATAATACACTACTGTGTTTTATTGTTCAGTATATTCATCACTCATTTTGTCATAAAGCTATGTGTCCATAAAGCTATGTGCCTGTGTAGTTTCAATAATTATTTTTTTTCAATTTAGGTGGATGTACACAGTGAAACATCTGGACCCTCCACTTGGTGTAATCTTTAAATCGATTGAATGTTAACAAAGGTAAGTCCTTTTTTATTTATAAAGTCTTTCATTGTGGTGGTTAGGGATACTGGACAAACATCTTTTTATGTGCCATAAAATGGTATGTCAGCCTGCCTGTTGCCTCTCTCTCTACATGTGTGTAGGAGCTTGGTGGAAACAGGGAGTGGGATGCAAGAGGAGTGAAACACCAGTGAGCATCCAACTGGATTCCCACCCTGCTGTCAGACTGGATCCCCTGTACAATGTGAATCTGGGCATAGTGGATATTGGTGTACCATGGTACATTAAGGGTCCTCTGCACTATGGGCAGATGCCATCCAATAAGCTTTGGCTCTTGTTACACATTATAGGGGGTCAGCAGTTGAAAAATAAGGGGCATTTGAAAGCCCTCCAGATGCCATCCACTGCTTGGAGGTGGCATGTAGTGGCTACAGCAGGGTACCTGCGGGTGTAGCCTGTACCATCTCAAGAGGCACTATGCACCATCGTGCATAGCACGTACTCAAGCCCTGCCCCAGGTATCCCTCCCCCCCATGGCCCAGGACCCAGCACTGCCTATGGCTGGGCAGTGCTGCCTATGCACTGCATAAATGCAGCACGTAGGTATAGTGCATAGGGTCCTGTATGAATGCTACATTTAATACTACTTTATTACTATTGAAAATATTGAACTAGTATTCATTGGTCTTCATTGGTATTCAATTATACAATTCAGAAGTAATTATTTGATCTTCAGAATGTACTACCCTCAATCTCATAAAGACTAGCTGAATACTGAATGAATACTGACTTATAACTATGTTAGTCTTCAAATATTTAGCTCTTTTAAATATTTCAGTTTATGAGCAGACTGCCTTACTACTAGTGAATACTATGCTAAAATGACAAAAAAGTAATTCAATACTAGTGATGAAGACACAATGAAGACTAAAAGTGGTATTCAGACTTCGGTGAAGAGTTCTGCTACTGTTTTTGTTTTCCCCTAGCTAAATTATTTTATTTTATTTTGCAGGTCTGACAGGGCACGGACTCCTTCAGCATCAGATAAGTATACTTATATGGCTAACCTGTCCTTTCCACCCTACTGTACTCAGTAAGAGCTATAGATTCTTTGTGACCCCCTCTTTTCTATTTTTTACAGGTGCAGTGGACAACATCCCTTCTGAAACTCCTACCTCTGTCTCTCTCTCTCTCTAGTGCTCAGGTAAGGCCTTCTACTTAGTCTATTCTGGGTGGGTTGACCGTAACAGTGTGCCCATGCCCATTACAGCATAGGTGATGGATTCTAGTGTGTGGGTCCCCTGGGAAGTCCAGGTGGGGAAGAGGGGGGCCATAACTGGGGAAGCCTGGTCTGGAGAGTCCCTTTGATGATTCAGATGGATAAATAAGCTCTGGGGGTTCCTGTGGGTGGTCTATGGGAGGCAGAGTATGGTGGCTGTTGAATTCTGGTTCTGGCGTTCCAGAAATGGTCTAGTTGGGAGAAGAGGGCGAAGGTGGGTCTCAGAATCCTGATATGGTGGCTCTAATGGTAGTCAGAGTGGGAGATGAAGGTGCATGTGGGTATCTGAGCCCTGTTTGAGTGTCCAAAGGATGATATGAGTGAGAGAAGTGGGTGCAAGTGGGTTTCAGATCCAAGTTTCATGGTCCTAGGGGTGCTCCAGGTGGGAGAAGAGGGTGGAAGTGAGTGTGGGCCCTTGTATATGAGTCCTATGGCTGGTCTGTGTAGAAAATAAGGGAAGAGGTGGGTGTTGGACACCCATCCATGAGTCCCTTGTCTGGTCCTGCTTGGAGCAGAGGGTAGAGTTTCAGACACCTGCCTGGGAGTTCAAGGGATGGACAGCGTGGGAGATGAGTGTGGAGGTTGGTGTCAGATACTCATCTAGGGCTTGCAGGGCATATCCTGTTGGGCAGAACAAAGGACAAACAGTAGGTGGGAAATGCCAGTCTAGGATCCCAGAGCACTGGTCTGTGGGAAAGGAGGGACTTAAATGGCAGAAGCCAGAACAATTTTGTCTCAGGGCTGGTCCAGGTGGAGGGACATGGGGACATAGGTGGGAAAAGCTGATCCTGGGGTCCCAGGGCAGGGCTTTGTGGGCAGACAGGGGAGTCGTAGATGTGGAAGGCTAGTCTGGTGGTCCAAGGGATTACCTGGGTGAAGCAACATGGTGACATAGGTGGTGACAGCCACTATGAGTTCCCAGGGACAGTCTTGGTGGGCAAAAAGGATAGATGTTGCTAGGGGAAAGCTAGTGCTTGGATTGCAACACTGATCTGGATTGAGGGACATGGAGGACATAGGTGGTGGAGGCAAATCTAGTGCTGCCAGGTCTGGTCAGAGTGGGCAGACAATAGAAAGGTAGACATGGGAGGCCATTCCAGTAATCCCAGGGCTGTCTGTGTAGGGATACCAAGGGGACATAGGTGAGTCAGGCCAGCCCAGCAGTCCCAGGGGTGGTTCAGGGTGGGGAACAGGAAGGATGTAGGTGGGGAAGGCTGGTCTGGGTTCCAGTTGCTGGTCAGGATGGGCAGAGAGGGGAGATGAATGTAGGGGATGCTAGTCAGGTGTCCCTGGGCTGGTCCAAGTGGAAGAAAATGGGGCACTCAGGTGGGAGAGACATATCTGGGGGTCCCAGGACTGGTCTGGTGGGCACTGCAGACAGGTGAGACACTGCTAGGGAAGGTTAATGTGTGGAACCCGGGGCTGGTCCAGGTGGGTGGACAATGGGAATGTTGGTAGGGGGCTGTTTCGGCATCTCAAGGCTGGTCCAGGGGCTGAAAGTGTTGTCCAGGTGCTGGCATGTAGGTCAGCTAGGGGTGAAAGGCTGGTTTGGGGACAGAAGAATCATCCAGTGGGAGGGCAGGTGGTCAGCTGGGAAGGGAAGAGTGATCCAGGGGCTGGAAAAGTAGTCCAGGATCAAGGATAGTAGTTGCCTAAAATGATGAGATTAGTACAGTTTCTGGAAGTGTGGCCCAGGTGCTGGGAGAAAGTTCAGCTAGGGGGTGAAAGACTGGTCTGGGAAGGCAGGAAGGATGGTTTGCTGCTGGGTGGCTGGAAAGGAGAGGCACATCCAGGCCCTTGAAAGTTGGTCCAGGTGCAAAGAGGCTGGATGGCTGGGGAGAAGAGGCTGGTCACAGGGATGAAAGAGTTGTCCAGCTGCTGGGAGTTCTGGTAGGTTGTGGCCACTTTCTGTGGATAAGTGCATCCATTGTAGTGGGTTAGGGGCCATTATTGTGGGTCAATCATGTCATGGGTTAGGGCATCAGTTCTGGCAGCTTGCGGGTCTGTTCTGGCCAGGGTGGGACAAATTAGTTTGTGGGCTGGTGTTGGCCAGTAGCTTTCAAAATTAGGTAGCTAAATTAATTTTTAGCATTTATATTCATATCTCGTCATATATGGGTACATTTTGCAGTATCTGTAAGCACAGGATTTCCTTTTAGAAACTATAGGCCACATTGTGGATGTTTAGGGAATAACAGAAAAACCATAGTTGCAAGCAGTCATTATTTTCAGATCAGCCCTATTCCAGCTGTGCCTCCACTAAATACTGTAATTGACAGTTTTAGGCATGCACACAAGATTCAAATGCCTTTTTTTTTTGAGAAGCCAGAACGAATAGATACAGTTTTTGCTTACAAATAAAACCTTTTTTTTAAGGTGCTCCTGATTACATGGACAGCTGCAGAGACTCTTTATTTGATAACTGAGAGGGCTTTGGGGCAATAACTACCAATTTACAAAAAAAAATACTGGGGAAGAAATTGTCACAAAAACTAGATGACTGGACCTACATCTACACATGTGGATATGCAGACCAATTACATTTCACAGATCTTAAATGTTAGTCGACCCACCACTGCAGCGGTAGTGCTACTGCTTGCGATGTCGATGACCCAAGTTTGAGGGTGAGCTTGGGAGTTGGAGGGTTAGTAACAGGGAGGAGGATTGAGTGCCTGCTGGACTGCTCATCTCAGGGTGGGGGGTGGAGCTTGGAACTTGCCTGATCCTAGCAGTGGCTGGGTAAGAGCAGGCCAAGACCGCCAGAGTTGGGAAGAGGAGGGTCAGATGCCAGGTGTGCAGTGCATGGGTGCATGCATTGCACTGCCATTGACTTTAGTGCTTGCTGCACTTTAGGGAGAGAACAAGGAAAATATGTGATCCGGCTGCCCACAAGCCCAGTACTTGATGACCCAGGCCATGTTGCCTCTGAGAAATAATAAGTCCTAGGGGATGTTGGGGGTGATGGGGCTTGAGTGGCTGGCATGATGGGAGCTGCTAGTGCACAGGGGAAAAATAAAACTAACTGGAAAAAAATGTTATCTACAGTAAAATTACTTTTAAAAAGTTTTGTTCTTTGACCATAACATACACATTTTGGTACAGTGTTAGAGGTATTAACTCCATGATAGAAAAATGTGATCTAAGATCGTCTTCAATTTAATTTTGAAACTGTCTATACTAAGTGACCTTTACCTTTGTTTTCTCAACACATATGGGATTTAAGTCTCAGGACATTATGAGAAATTGTTTAATGTTTCAGAAAGATGAAGCCTTCCCTGTCTTTAATTCAGTGGCTTCCTGAAGAAAGCCCCACCACCAGTAAGTAAATGTCCTATGAAATGGGGGAGGGGCAGTGTAGTATAATGGTTAGTTGGACCCTCCCTTCCATCATAATACTATGACTCAGAACTGTGAAGCAGGATATCCATGATCAAGCCCCACTACAGCCTCTAACTTACTGTGTGACCCTGAGAAAGTGATTTTGATCTCCATTGTGCTTCTGCTCCTAGTTATACAATAATAATATTATATAGAAACATAGAATTTGATGGCAGATAAGGGCCGCTTGGCCCACCCAGTCTGCCCATTTCTCTACCTACTGGATAAGCTGCAGATCCTAGTTAACCAGCAGCCTACTTCTTTCCTACCCCCAGCCCTAGAATGGCCTTATGACTGTCTCATGCATGCTTGAATTCCACCACTGTTTTTGACTCCACAACCTCCTCTGGAAGGCGTTCCATGCATTCTACAACCCTCTCTGAAAAAAATAGCACAACAAATTACCTCTGAGCACGCCCCCCCATCTTCAAATTGTGCCCCCTTGTTCTTGCACCCTTTTTTGAAAGATGCTACCCTCTTGGACTTTGTTGATTCCCTTGAGGTACTTGAAAGTTTCTATCAGGTCCCCCCTCTCCCTCCTTTCCTCGAGGCTATACATATTAAGCTCCTTTAGTCTCTCTTCATATGCCTTCCGGTGCAGACCCTGCACCATTTTAGTTGCCCTCCTCTGAGCAGCTTCCATCCTGTCTATGTCTTTGCGGAGACTGGGTCTCCAGAACTGCACACAGTACTCCAGATGGGGTCTCACCAGCTGTCTGTACAGAGGGATAATAACTTCCTGTTTTCTACTGGTGATGCCTCTCCCTATGCATCTCGGTATCCCCCCAGCGCTCCTTGCTGCCTTCTCACATTGCTTACCCACCTTTAGATCATCTGATATGACTACCCCCAGGTCCCTTTCCATTTTTGTTGTTGTTAGTATCTCACCCCCCATTGATTACTCTTCCCCAGGGTTTTTGTTTCCCAGGTGCATTACCTTGCACTTCTTAGCATTGAATCTAAGCTTCCATACATTTGACCATTCTTCTAACCTTGCCAAGTCCCTTCTCATCCTTTCCACCCCACCTTGTGCATCAACTCTGTTGCAGATCTTTGTGTCATCTGCAAAGAGACATACTTTTCCTTCCAGTCCCTCTGCAATGTCACTTATAAAGACATTGAAGAGGACCGGTCCTAATACTGAACCCTGCGGTACCCCACTAGTAACCCCCCTTTCTTCAGAGTGGACTCCATTTACTATTACTCTCTGTGTCCTATTCTCCAGCCAATTCTTTGCCCAGGCTGTCATCTTGGGACCCATCCCAGGCTGGCTAACTGTATATTAATCTTTTGTGTGGGACTGTGTCAAATGCCTTGCTAAAGTCTAGGTAGCCATGTCCACAGCCCCTCCCTGATCTACTACTTTGGTCACCCAGTCAAAGAAATCTATCAGATTCGTCTGGCATGACCTTCCCACTGTGAATCCATGCTGCCTTGGGTCCTGTGTCCCTCTGGCCTCTAGATACGCGACAATTCTTTCCTTCAGAAGTGATTCCATCATCTTCCCTATCACTGAGGTTAAACTAACAGGTCTGTAGTTTCCTGCTTCTGCCTTGTTACCACTTTTGTGAAGGGGAATCACATCTGCCCTCCTCCAGTCCTCGGGTACCACCTCATCCTCCCATGATTTGTTAAACAGGGTAGTCAGTGGTGTCACTAGTTCTACCCTTAGTTCTTTTAGAATTCTGGGATGAATTCCATCAGGCCCCATTGCTTTGTCCACTTTCAGTTTTAAGAGTTCTTTCATAACCCTTTCTTCTGTAAATGGGCTAGTATCAACTTCTGTATCCAGAGTGTTTCTACTGTTTGTTTTAGGTACCTCCCCCTCTTCATTTGTAAATACTGAGCAAAAATATTTGTTTAGTATCTCTGCCTTTTCACAGTTTCCCTATGCCCACCCTCACTCCCCTTTATTAAGCCTCACTATCCCTCCCTCCCTTGGTCTTCCTTCACTCCCTGATGTACCTATAAAAGGTTTTATCCCCCTTCTTAACTGAGTTGGCTATCTTTTCCTCGGTTTGGGCCTTTGCTGTTCTGACTGCCTTCCCAGCTTCCTTTTGCTTTAACTGATACAGTTCTCTGTCCTGCTCCTTCTGTGATTCCTTGTACTTCCTGAATGCTTTCTTTTTCTCTTGAACCTTCACTGCCACTTCCTTTGAGAACCATAGTGGTTTCTTACATCGTTTTGTTTTGTTTATTTGCTTAACACAAAGGCTCGTTACCTCTGTGATGGCAGTTTTTATTATTCTCCATTGTTCTTCCACCCCTCCTTCCTGCCCATTTATAGTGCATTCCTTAGGCACTCACCCATTTTGGCAAAGTCAGCCCTCCTAAAGTCTAGTACTTTTGCCTTTGTATGGCTTGACTCTATTGCTGTGTTTATTGTGAACCATACTATTCGATGGTCGCTATTTTGCAGATGGCTACCCACTTCTACATCTGTGATCCTCTCTCCATCTCCATTTGAGAGAACCAGGTCTAAGATTGCTCCCTCTCGAGTGGGCTCCAATACTAGTTGTCTAAGGCTGCCCTCTGTAGGGCATCTAGAATAACCCCACTCTTCGAAGTGGCTGCTGCAACTGCACTCCAATTAACATCTGGCATATTCAGATCACCCATCAGCAATATCTCCCCTTTTTCTGCCATTCTAAGTATACTTTCTATCATTTCCTTGTCCATTTCCTCCCCCTGAGAAAGGGTCTGTATACAACCCCTGTGCGGATTGTGGTGCCATTGCCTGTCTCCAAATTTACCCACAGTGCTTCTTCTCATCCCTGTTTACCCTTTTGTTCTGTTGCTTTGATTCTTTCCCTTATGTAAAGAGTTACTCCTCCTCCTCTTTTACCCTCCCTGTTCCTCCTGTAGATAGTGTATCCTGGTATGTTTACGTCCCAGTCATGGTTTTGTGTGTACCATGAAGATGGGCTGGGGTATTCTTGGTCATTATGTGGTAAAACACTATGTGTCATAATGTTGCTTACTGAAGGTGGGATCAGCTTGAACTTAATATGAACATCTGACTTTCTTGGGTGTAGAAGTACTCACGAATGAAAATTTGAAAAAGGGTACTTGCAAGCCCCTATGTGGTGCTTCCAGGACTCCCTCACCCTCATTAAATAAAAAAAAAAGTGTACATCCCATTGCCTTTCCTAATCCTGCTCTGCCTGAAGATAAGTATGAGTAGTCAGGTCAGTGGGTGAGAAACTGGCATGAGGGCAAGAGCATGCTCCGTGAAGTCCTGAGTACCATGTATGCCTAGTTTAGTCCTCCTGGAAAGCATGGAGGCTATATGAGGAGGGGCACAGGAGTAAATACCCCACCACACTGTGGCACACAATCTCTTCCAGAAGTTTTAGTTTACAAGTGTGCCCAACTATGAGGATATTTTAAGCAGAAAAATTGAAGTTGTAAGAGCGTATTCCAAAGAAGGTACTTAATTAGCATTTTAGGTGCATTTGCAGAGTACCATAGGAGTCCATTAAAAGGTACACAATTTGAAGTGTATATACAGTAATCCCAAGGCACTTCATTAGCATTTTTGGAAATACTCTAATAGTGCTTGGTCAGAGTAACACTGGAGTACCCATGATGGTACTCCATTGAAGGCACTTAATTAGAATTTTTGAAACACACTCTTAATTGTGCTTGGTTAGAGTAACACTGGAATACCTGTGATGGTGTTCCATTGAAGGCACTTAATTAGCATATTTGGATGACACTCCAACAGTGCTTGGACATAGTGATACTGGAGTACTCATGATGGTACTCCATCGAAGCACATTAAAAGTAACTCAAGGCACTTGATTACCAATTTTGGAACACACTCTAAGGGTGCTTTTCTGGAGTAATGCAGGAGTGTGTCAACTGAGAAAGTACTCCATTGGAGGTGTATCAGAAGAAGTAACTATAAGGCACTTAATTAGTATTTTTGGAACACGCTCCCAATGTACTCCACTGTTATCAGTTGATTGCTTGGTAGTTTCCAAGAAGTTGCTGGAATTTTCAGTGGCACATTTGGAGCACATTCCCAGCCTATGTACCAGTAGGTGACTACAGAATTATAACAAGTGACTCCAGTTGGGTGAGGGTTGCCAGCAGGGAGCTGTGGTGCATCACACATGTTTTTTGTATGGTTCTGCCATGGCTCAATATCAGTACTGTACTTGCTGCCTCATGAATATGTCTCCCTGATAACTACAAGCTATTTCATGCAGCTTCATTGGCCTTGTCTGAATATGGGGACCTCAACCTCTAGTCCATGTTTAATGTGAGTTTGAGTTTTTCGGCTAGTGTGATTAGAAATGTAAAATACTGTGTTATTCAAAAACAAGATAGCATACTTAATAAAAGATGACATGTATTCTGTGACCTGGGCTAACCACAAGTGGGTGTCTACAAAGCGACCCACCTGCAGCGACTTCCCCGATAGTGAGGGCATGAGGAGAGTGACTGGATGGGGAGATTTGTGAAAGGCGACAGGATGTTGCATGCTTATATGCATGCGGGGGGAGCGAGCATGCTGAGCGAGGGGTGGGAGGGTTTTCGAGGGGTGGTGCTATGGATTGCTGCCAAGCTGGTGCTGTGGCAAGGTGGGGTGGGTGCTGGCCTGGGGTGGCCAGGATGCAGGGTTCAGGACCGGCGCTGGCATATTTTGCTGTGCCCGCCCGAGACACAGTTTTTTATTTACATGCATGCACCACCCTCCTCTGACATGCACCCACCTAGAGTTGAGAATCTAAAATTAGGGAGTGTGGGTCACTAAGCTCCCAGAGGGGTGCGGGGGACAGCCCACTGCATAAGAGAAAAAACAAGTTTTGTGTCAGCTTAATTGGCGCCTGGAGTTGCACATTGCTGAAATTGAATTTCCGTGATGACATCACTATAAGGACGATCGCTGTTCAGCAATCACCCTTATGACATACAACCAAGATGACTAAACATTGACTCTAAAATGAAACCCAGGCACTGAGGTGATCAGTAAACATGATCCTGCTGTTCAGATGTATTAGTTATCTAACTTCACATTCTTTTTATCGCTGTTTGCTCCAATGTGGTCACATTTCCCTTTGAAATCGATGTTGAGTTGGAAAACAATGCAGAATAAACAGTTAAAGAGCTCCAGAGAAGTCTCCTAGATTATTAAGAGCATTGAACTGTAACTCATTAGGGTTCCAAAACCACTCAACTTTGCTTCTTTGTTCTAAAACCATAAGATGTCATGAGGAGACACTCTCGGTTAGCCAAGAGACACCTCTGGAGTCCCATTTACTTACTGTATATTATAAAGCAAGTCACAAATATTTATATAATACAGATTACTTCTTTAGGACCTATCAGTACCTTTGATACTTTATGTTAATTTGGTCAAGATTAATGTCATTTTTTGTGTGAATTGTCTGTGCATCAGTTGTGTGGTCTATGTAGTTGTACAGTCTCTGGACTGTAGTACTGTTTAAAACTTTTGCCTATACAGTTGCACAGCAGGACACCAGCAGCACACATGTTTAAAACTCACCTGGGAGTACTTGAAAGGAACATCCTCATCTCACTCTCAGCTGCTTATGATGCTGCTCATACTCAATTTCTCCATTGCTCCTGTTGCCAGTGTAACTTTCGTGGATGGTGTTTTACCAGCCAAGAAAACACACTGACAACTGAGACCATACCATATACTTTTTTTTTTTTGGGGGGGGGGGTAGTTCTGATAGCTGCCAAGACAGTGGCATTCCTGCAGCTGGTGGTGACATTAATAAGGGATCTCTGTGGCCAGAAGCAATTGCTACTGGTGCCAATATGAAGAAAGCCCTCTCAGAGGACGGGTGTCCACTACATAATATAACATCTATAAAGCCCTGCTGGTGCAAGTCTGCCACTGCAGGCTGCAATATGCGTATCTGTAGTGTGTGTGTGTTTTTGTGTTTGGACATACTGTAATTCAAACCTTGGTACCACACAGTACCATTGGTACTTTGATTACATTCTTCAGTTCCTTGAATACCCATTCCCTAAGTATTCTTCCCATCTTACGTATGTCCCCGGTAATCTCCTTGAATTTCTCCTGCTGTTAGAAGTGGGTCTGCCTACCTGACCATGAACACCCAAAAAAGTATTTGTTTAGTATATCTGCTTGTCCACATAATCCCCTGTTCTCATGCTATTCTTCCTTATCCTTTCTACGTTATCCCTTGTCAACTTCTCTCTTCACTAATATAGCTAAAGAAACATTTTCATTCTGTATTAACCTTTCAGCTTGCCTGAGTTTTGCATTTGCCTATCTGATGAGCACATACCCAGTTTGTCTTTCTACTTTTATCTCTGCCTCACTCTGCTCCTTCTTGTAAATCCTTTATGCCTCCCTTTTGTCCCTGATAGCCTGCCTTATCAGTGCTTCTAACCTCATGGGCATCCTTATTTTTTGGACTTTTTATGGTCTTACACAGACTTAGCTGGCCTCTGTAATAGCCTTCTTTAATGCTGTGTTCTCCTCCTCCACCACTCGATCTTATTGACATCACCAAGTCTTTCCTGCTTTTTCCCCATTGTCCTAAACTCCTGTTTACTAAAGTCCTGTACCTATGCATCAATATTCATCAGTGTCAGTGGCTCAGTTGGTAGCACACTCGCCTCTGAGGCCAGGAGATCAGAGGGCTGTGGGTTCAGTTCCCACATCTGGCACTTGGGTTAATATCCCAATACTGACACTGTAGTGCAGCATGAGAGGGGTGCTGCACTTCCGAGGTGCAGCTCTTCGATGAGACATTAAACCGAGGGTCCCATCTGCCTGGATTGGTGGGTAGTTCAGGTGGATGTTAAAGATCCCATGGCACTTATCGAAAAGAGCGGGAATTTCCTTGGTGTCCTGGCAAAATTTCCCTCATTCACTAAAAATACCACCAACAGCTTAATCTTGTTCATGGTCAGTTGGCATTCATCTGTATCCCTCCCTTACCACCACCCCTTCCCTGGGTCATGCCTGAAAATAGGCAGGATTTGTCTAGTGCACTTACCCGGTCAACAAAAACTAAATAAATAGCTACTATTTGCAGCTTCAGCTTCATGTTGAATTTCACCATGCAATGTTCACTCTTGCATAGTGTAGTCTCCACTTAAATGTCCATAATAATGTCCTGATTTGTCATCACCAGGTCATGTATTGCCTCTTCCCCTTGTAGCCTCACTCACCTACTGTACTGTGAAGAAGCAGTCCTGAGTGACATCAACAAATATTTGCCTTTTCTGACTTGATGCCACTGCTGTCCCTATTCTTATGTCCAGAAGGTTAAAGTCACACATTAACAGTCTCTCCCAATCCTGCTGCTTTCCTTGTCTCCCTCTACAGAGGTCCATCCATTTTCTCTTTCCATCACCTGTATCCACTGTGACTCTACCCCACCTCCTCCTTAACTGCTGTATCTTCAGACACACTAAAATCTTCCTTCATGTACACTGCCACCCCTTTCTCCTCCTGTTGCCCCTGTCCTCCTGAAGAGCTGGTGCTATGGAACATTTTGGTCCCAGCCATTGTTTAGAATAGCCCATGTTTTGGTAGTGACCACTATGTCTATTTTCTCTGTAGCCATCACAACCTGCACTTCATCCATATTGTTACCCAGCTTTCTGGTGTTTGTGTAACACATTCCATTTGTTCTTCCTCCCAATCTATGAACCTTTTTTCCTCATCTGCTTTATTCATTGCCTTTTCCAATGTTCCCCATTTCCCCTAGTAGTCCATACTTTCCTGCCTGCTTGTGGGGAAGCTAGGCCCCGACATTTATTTATTTATTTATTTATTTAGCTTTTGTTTACCGGGTAAGTACACTAGACAAGTATTATGCCTATTTTCAGGAACGACCTGGGAGAGTACAACATAATGGTACAGAGACAACACATCAAATACAAGTTGACAGTATGGGCATAATGGTACAAAGACAACATGTCAAATACAAGTTGACATCATAGGCAATATAAGAGGGAAATACTAGGGACACACAGCCGCATAATAACAACAAGGCAAGGAGAGGGAATACAGTTGGCACAATTTTACAGAGAAGTAGGAAGCAAAGGTACAATAGGCACATATTACAAAGAAGTAGAAAGCAGTGGTACAACTTATAGTCATTAGGTTAAAGAGCATGATGAGTCAATAACATATGATAGGGATTTAAGTTTGACAGGGCCAGGGGACACCAGGCCAATGGTTCTATCCAGGTCAGGTGGTGGTAGTGGAGTGGGGCAGGTGGCAGTAGAGTTCAGGCAGCACTGAAAGAGACTAAGAGACCCTGGGGAGGCTGGAACAGTCACAGGCTAAGGCTTGTTTCAAGTAATCCCACATGGATTTTCAGAGGTACTGATGGGAGGAGGCCAGGCGAACAGACTCAGGAAGGGAGTTCCAGAGTTTAGATGTGCACACAATGAAATCCCTAGCTCCCATGAGGGTTCTTGTGGCAGGGACTTTGAGCAACCCCTGGGCTTGAGACCTAAGCGAGTAGGGGGGAAAAATCAGCTGGAGGAAGGAGCTGGGCCAGTCCCGATGGGATACCCGTGCTGATCACCTTGCCTGTAAGGCAACCTATCCTAAAGTCCAGGTATCTGGCTGGGGAGAGCCACCTGAGTTTATTATAGAGCTCACAGAGATGGGTGAGACGAGGAGCCACTAAGGCGAAATGACAGATATTGTTGTATGCAGTATGCCACCTGGTGAGATGGGCCTTCGTGGAGAAAGCGAAGATATGCAGTCCATAGCCAAGGGAGGGAAGAAGAACACCTCTAGCTAGGGCAAGCCTGGCCGCAGGGGTAAGGTTGTACTTGGCCCTGTAGGCCAGTCCCAACTTGCAGTTTACTGTTTTGCAGGCTTTAGCGATGTGACTTCCCATATCAAGTTGGGGGTCTAAGGTGACCCCTAGGTACTTGACTGAGTTTACCACAGGGAGGGAAGAGCCATCCAGATTAATTATGTTCAGGGGGGATGTTGAGGCTTTGATTCTGGCAGTAGAGCCAAAAAGCATAGCCTGGGTTTTTTTTAGGTTCAAGACCAATTTATGATCTGTCACCCAGGTCAGGACCTTATTGAAGTCCTCGGACAGGCTCTTGGTGAGAGTGGCCGTGTCACTGGAGTGAGCCAGTATCACCAGGTCATCTGCATATAGGACAGTTCTGCAATTTGTTGTCACTGTAGGCAGTTGGTTGATGTAGAGAGAGAAGAGAAGGGGACCAAGGACCGAGCCCTGGGGGACACCTGATGTGACCGGTAGGGATATGGACAGGACTTTATTGAAGCAGGTCCGTTGTATACTGCCATGCAGGTAGCCTGAAAACCATTTCATGGCAGGAGGGGAAAAAACAAGTGACCCCAGCTGTTGACAGAGCAGTGCATGGTCAACAAGGTCGAAGGCTTTGGATAGATCGATAAATATAGCTCCAGAGAGCTTGCCCTGGTCCATGGCTGATCTGATGCCGGTGGCCTTTGATCAGAGCTGTAGAGGTGTTTTATGCCTCTACGGAAGCTGTTGGGATGGGGATAGCAGCTCATGATGCTGGACATACTCTGAGAGCTGTTCAGCCACTACTTTTCAAGGAGCTTGCTATGGGATGAAAGGATAGCAATTGAACGATAGTTGTCCGGTAATTTAGGGTCACCCTGCTTCCAGGACAGGACTATCTTGCTTCCTTCATATATCTGGATGGACCCCAGTGACAGTGATAGATTAAAGATATGAGCTACTGGGAAGGCAATGAGAGGGGCCCCAAGTTTTGAAGCTTGGGCTCCATATTATCTAGGCCGGCTAGTATACTGGGAGAGTCCAGCTAGGAGTCTCGTGTGCAGAGATTGTCACTGCCCTGATGTGAAAAGATTGATGTAGGGAGTGATCCTCCCCCCCGGTTAGGGAGGGAAATGAGCAGTAAGGGCCGAGAGGTCGGAGAAGTGCATATTTAGAGAGTTGGTAATGGTGAAGGGATTGCTGCAGAAGGCGCCATTTAAGATCATGTCAGTTACCCCTGGGTGGGAGGAGCCGCTGACTAGTGTTTTTATATTTCTCCAAAACCTCCTAGGATCATTAGCAGAGTTGGTGAGAGCAGACTTGCAGAAGTCACTTTTTGCACTCCTGATAGCCTTTTTGCATTCATTTCTGAGGCGTCTGTATCGTTGCAACATAGCAGGGTCACGAGTCAATCTAGAGTTATCCCATCACTTGTCTCTGACCCGCATTTGGGCTAGGAGACTCCCGTGTAACCAGTGGGTGGCTGTCCCCCTCACCCTATGGGTGATCATTGGATCCAATCCAGGAGGGAGCTGGAGGAACCATTTGCCGCATGCCTGGTTGGCTTCTGAATGAGCTGAGTCAGGGCGAAATTAGCAAGAAGGGGCTCAGCCTGCCTTCCATTCTAACCAGTCCAGTTTAGGTTGATGTCTCCCATGATTATAAGTTCATTGTCACCAATGCTGGAGTCAACTGAATCCAGAAGGTAGGTCAACCCTGGGAGCCCACCTCTAGGGGGATTATACGTACAGACCAGATGAAGTTTCTTGGCATCCCCTAATAGGAGTAGCGCATGTAGCACCTCACAGGAGGACACATTTGATTGCCGGAGGACTACTGGGGAGATCTTGAGGTGGCATCAGTAGTAGATCAGGATGCCCCCCCCTTTGTCCCTATGCGGTCCTGTCGAATAAAGTCATAGCCTGGGAGAGCACATGCGGAGTCAGGGATCTTGGGTTTAAGCCAGGTCTCTGTCACGCCAAGGATATCAGGTTTATAGAGAGCCATCCATGAGACAAGCTCATCCCGGTTGGGTATCAGGCTCCTAACATTTAGATGGGTCACTTTTAGACCCTTGGCCATCTCCCAACCTGCGGGAATTGAAGGGGCCAGGGTATTTGGTCCAGGATTAATTTCAATGTCCCCCGAGAGTAGTAGAAGCATAAGGAGAAGCCAGAGCGGACACCATCTCATAAAAGATAGGCCATTGGCCAGGGTACAGGCACGAAGTCATTTTACCCTGACAGTGTGTATTAGTCTCCTAAGGTTTAGGCAGTAGGAGGGCAGAGGGGGTGCGGGGTCACAAGGATGTTGGAGAAGGTGAAGTCGGACACCCCAGGGGAAGGAGAATTCTCCCGGTACCCCCCCCCGAGGTGGGTAGGGGAGTGGTGGCCACATAGAGCAGGGTGAGCCATAGTACCAGTCCCACTAGGGCCAACACCCTAAGGATGATGGGCAGAACACCCTGGAGCATCTCACAGAAGGTACGCTCACCCTCCCAGAGTGTGAAGGAGGGAAGCCTGAACCACATCTGGGCAGGTGACGTTTGTCAGGCTTGGTTGTTTAGCCTAGTGGCAGTGATGAGTGAGGAGCAGCTGATGGAGGGGGAATGGAGTAGCTCCTGAGGACTGGTGGGATATTAGGTTATCAGTAATAGGCCCAGGAGGATTACTAGAGAAGCCTAATTAGTCCGTTGAGTAGTACACATATGGTATACACAATGATTTACCAGGTTTAATCCCTCTGTGAACAGCAAGCTACAGTAGGGATCAGGTAGACAAAATAATGTTAGCCTACTATTAGGAATTAAACGTTAGTCTCACGTAATCAATACAGGTTATACTCAGTAGACACTATATCTAGTAAGAATATATAGGAGTATATAACAGCAACAGTAATGACACCCGTAGCCAAACTGGCTACACACAATTCAAATTACAGTCTTGAGCTAGAGTCCAACAGCAAGGACCAGAGATTTAGAGTGCAGACTAACAGCGATAAGTTTATCCATAACTTTGCACAGGAGGTTAGCCTAACCACTGCAATGTCAGGCACAGTCAATAGCTGGGACAGAGAAGAGATCGCTGGAAGGGAATTAAGACTATGCTGAGCCAAGTTGCACTGTCAGACCCGCCCCCACACCGCTGATAGGGCAGGGTGGATCCAGAGGCGGAGCTAACAGGGATTTAATGGCAGCAAGGAACAGGGCGGGCGGGTGGGCCAAAAATCAGATGGAAACTTGAACTGTGTTCCCCCACGGCCGCCGAGGAGCCCCGCCAGGGCTGCAGACGACCCGCACCCGGGACTCAGTTTTGCTTCCGATGGAGGTGCCCGGGGGGACCTTCCTGGAACAGGTCACCCTCGCCTCCCCTCTCACACACAAGTCAGGGTTACGAATAAGTCTTGGTGGGACTAGGTTCTCCCTATGTAGAGGACACAGGGAGCGTCACCACCTGTGGTGCAGCCAATCAGCAGGGGCTCTTTCGGCGCCAAGAGATTCAAATTAAGGGAGACCCTTTTGTTCATTGTTATCCGCCATGAAGAAAGAAAAAATGTCCCTCAGCCACCCTCCCGTGGAGAAGCTCAGCAGCACGATGTCGTCCTTGCGGTGAGTACAGGTCACAGAAGTGGAGGTCCGACAGTAGTGGGAAGAATCCTACATCTGTGCAAGGGCCAGGAAACTTGAACTGTGTTCCTGCATGGCCACCGAGGAGGCCCGCCAGGGCTGCAGACGCACCCGGCACCTCGGGACTCAGCTTTGCTGTTTGATGGAGGTGCCCGAGGGGGGGGGACCTTTCTGGAACAGGTCACCCTTGCCTCCCCTCTCACACACAAGTCAGGGTGATGAAATGAGTCTTGGTGGGACGTGCTGTCCAGTGAGAGGACACAGGGAGCGCCACCACTGCAGTGCAGCCAATCAGCAGAGACGCTATGCCAAGAGATTCAAATTAAGGGAGACCCTTTGTTCATTGTTATCCACCATGAAGAAAGAAAAAATGTCCCTCAGCCACCCTCCCGTGGAGAAGCTCAGTAGCACGATGTCGTCCTTGCAGTGAGTACAGGTCACAGAAGTGGAGGTCTGACGGTAGTGGGAAGAATCCTGCATCTGTGCAAGGGCCGGGAAACTTGAACTGCATTCCCGCATGGCTGCTGAGGAGGCCCGCCAGGGCTGTAGATGCAGCCAGCACCTTGGGACTCGGCTTTGCTTCCGATGGAGGTGCCCGAGGGGGGGGATCTTCCTGGAACAGGTCACCCTTGCCTGCCCTCTAGCACACAAGTCAGGGTTATGAATCCTTTTCTGGTCCCTGTGCCCTAATACAGTCCTCCCTCTCCTCTATTTTACTTTAACTAAAAGTTTGTTGACCAGAAAAGGCACACTGAGCTGAGGATCATTTCCAGGTGTGGCCCAGGGGAGAGGGGTATGGGGAGGGAGTAGGCAGGCAGGCAGTTACAAACATAAGAAGTGCAATAGCAGCAGTTACAAGTCTGAAAGCTCAGTTGATAATCTAGCAATTTAAAACAGTGGCCATACACAGCTTGCTCACAATTATACAAGAGCAGGCAGCACAAGATTTAGAAGCTGAGTTAGGGTGAGATGAGCCTTCCCATGAGAGAGGGCTGAGGGGCAGGAATGTGAAGATGCCAGGAAAATAGGACCCTCTGCTAAGATGGGAGATTGGAAGCAGAGGAAGGAAAGGGAGCTGAGGAGTCAGCGGGGGAGATGGGAACATGGAGGTGAAGAAATGAACCTTAGTTGGTGTTTTAGGAATAGTAGAGAGAGGGCTAAACTGAGTGGAGAGGGGAGCAGGTTCCAAAGGGTAGGAGCGAGTAGGAGAAATCAGCTTAACCGGAGTGTGAGTGGGAATGAGGACTAGAGGAGGTGCAGGTGTCCCTTAAGCATAAGGAGAAAGAGGAGGGGTGGAGGGGGAGAGCAGAGAAGATAGGTAGGAGGGAAGGGAGTCAAACCAGTATTTGCCAATAAAGGTAGAGTAGTGGGACTGGGGACATAAGGGTAGGGGGGAGAAGGAAAGGGAGGAATAGAGGGAAAAGTGGTGGGTGCAGTGATGAGTGCTGGAGGCAATAACAGAAGGCATTGCAGAGAGTATGGAGTCTGGACAAGGGAGGTGGGAGGTGCCATGCTATATACCATGTCTGCATTGTCAAAAACAGGGAGAATCATTTTGGTTAGCAGGTCCCTACAGACTTCAGTGGGGATGCAGTCCTTATTAAGGTATGGGATGGCAACCTTGGGGCAAAGTTTGGAGTGTATGGTGTCAATGTGGACTGAGAAATCTAATTTACTATCAAGCCACACACCAAGTATTTGAATGCAGGGACAACCTCCAGCTGAGTGCCATCCAGGGTGGAAAAGACTGGGGAAGGCAAGAACCTTGTTAGCTTTTGGCTGGTGCCAAAGTTCATGGACACAGTCTTTTTGGTGTTAACTTTGAGCTGGTTAGCATGGAACCAGTGTAGCACATTGTGGAAATCACTCTGGAGTGAGGATTTCACAGCAGATGTAGAGGGACCTGATGAGTAAATGACCATGTCACCCGCATACCTGTGTATATGCAAGGAGACACAGGTGGAGGGGAGATTATTAAGGAAAATGGAAAACAGTATGGGGTCCAGGATGGAACCCTGGGGGACACCTGCCAGTATGGGGAAGGGGATAGCACACTACATAGAAGTTGTTGGCAGATAATGGCCTCTTGGCCCACCTAGTCTGCCCTATATTCCCTACCTACTGTGCCACCACAGAACCTAGTCAGTCTCCGGTCTTCTCCCCCTTTCCTTACTTTTAAGGTCCTCTTGTGTTTATCCAATGCATGTCTGAATCCTGTTACCATTTTAGCACACTCCACCTCTGCTGGGAGGCTGTTCTTGGTGTCCATCATCCTCTCTGTGAAAAAGAGATTCCTCACATCTCCTCTAAGCCTCCCCCCTCCAGTTTCATAGTGTGATCTCTTGTCCTGAAGCATATTTTTCTATGGAAAATGCTACCTTCCTGTACCTTAATAACACCAGTGAGTTATTTGAACATTTCTATCATACCCCCCCTTTCTCCTAGAGAGTACACTTTTAGTTCCTCAAGTCTTTCCTCATATGGTTTTTGATGCAGTCCCTGCACCATTTTGGTAGCCCTCCTTTTTACCACCTCCACCCTATCTATGTCCTTCCAGAGATGGGGCCTTCAGAACTGGACACAGCACTTGTGGTAGGGTCTTGCCAGTGATCAATTCAGGGGTACTACTACCTCCCTTTTTCTGCTGGTGATGCCTCTCCCTATACACCCAAGCATCCTGCTATCCTTCCCTACTGCCTTATCACACTGCTTGGTTACCTTCAGGTCATCAGAAATGACTATCCCAGGTCCCTTTCCTGTTTTGTGGTTGCTAATACCTTCCTGCACAATTGGTACAATTCCCCCAGGTTTCTGTGCCCCAAGTGCATGATTTTGCACTTTTTTGCATTGAAACTTAGCTGCCATTCCCTTGACCATTTTTCCAGCTTTTTCAGATCATCCTTCATCCCCCTGTGTCCACTCTGTTGCAGATTTTTGCATGACCCGTGAACAGGCATACTTTCCCTTCCAGCCCTTCTGCAATGTCACTAATAAAGGCATTGAAGAGGACCGTGCCTAATACTGACCCCAGTGGCATGCTGCTGGTCACCTTGCCTTCTCCAGACTGAACCCCATTTACTACCACCCTCTGACTCTTATTGCTTGGCCAACTTCTTATCCATTTTACTACTTTTGGACCCACTCCTAGGTTGCCCAGTTTGCTCACCAGTATACTATGTGGAATGGTGTCAAATGCCACCCACTTGAAATGACTGCTGATGGTCTGTAAGATAAGAGTGGAACCATCCAACTGCAGGAGCAGAGAGGCCAGTTGAGGCCAGTTTCAGGAGAAGTGGGTGGGATACCGAGTCAAAAGCTTTTGCAAGATCAGTGAATATGGCTACTGTAATAGGTCCCTGATCCATCCCAGTAAGGATGGAGTCAGTTACACATAGTAGGGAAGAGACGGTAGAATGTTTTTTTTCTAAAGTCAGACTGGAAAGAAGAGAGGAATGAAGAGAAGTTTAGAAGGTTGACAAGTCTTAAGTAAACTAGTGACTCTTGGAGTTTAGCAAGGGAGGGAAAGAGTGAGATTGGCCTATAATTTACAGGGCAGGAGGGATTGCCACCACCTTGTGTAGAGTATTTTGGACATTTTCCAGTCCTGCAGGACCACACAGCGAGAGAAGAATAGGTTCACAAGGTGAGTGAGCGGGTTAATAATAGCAGAAGCAGATATATGAAGACGTTTAGGGTCCAGGCCATCAGGGCTGTATTCTGAAGGGTTAAAGGACATAAGGGCAAGGAAAACTTCCTGTGGGGAGTGTCGTCAAGGCACAGGTAAGGAATCATAGGGAAAATCCAGGAACAGTTGTAAAAATCACCAAAACTTTATTTATTGTAGCAGTAACATAAAATAAAATAAACCTGTTCAGAATAACTATGTACAGAAGCAAAAATTAAATCTTTCCTGTAAATAAAATCTCCCTTGCAGCTCAGCTTAGCTGTTTTTATAAGTATTTTTCAACCCCCATCCTTTGCAAGCATCCTGTTCTTTGTAAATTTCAGGAGCTGCTAGAACATTGAGAACTTCCTGAGGTCCCCACAGCAACTACAAAAGGCTCGGGTATTTGCACCCAAGTATCCTCTAGCTTTTTACAGTTATCTCAAATTATAAATATATATACATTTCAACAGTAACACCATATTTTCTAAACAAAAATGATCCCATTATCAGTTTCATTTACACATATTGATTTGCACATCATTTTTATATTACCAGATCTAGATATGCAAAGGAGGAAAAACATAAAGTGAGAGAAAACAGAGAGACAGTGAGAGGCAAAGGATTGTGAGACTGTTCAGGTTGATCAAGTCCGAAGTCTCACAGGAAAATTTGGTTGTGCAACCAGACAAAAGAGACAGAAAAGGAAAGAATACAGATCCTCGCATTTATGCACTTTCTTCATAACAAATGGGACAGGGTCCTATTCTACCCTGTCTCATATACCCCTCTTTAAGAGGGAACCTGTTTTATTAAACAGGTTTCCAAAACTTTCTATTCTCTACTAACATTTTCTACTTTCAGAGATTAAGTACATTTGCATCCATTTTTTACTTGAACAGCAAAAATTACAGTTCAAACCCATACATTTTTCCTTTTTTTAAACCATCAGAACCCTCAATTCCTGATCCATAACTTGACAGAAAATCAGCATTACTGTTCTCTTTACCAGATTTGTGAATCACAGAGAATTTAAATGGCTGCAGTGCCAGGTACCACCATGTGATTCTGTAATTTTTATCTTTCATCTGGTTAAGCCAACAGAGAGGACTGTGATCAGTTACAAGAACAAAATCAGTTACTAGCAAATAAAATTTGAAGGACTTCATGGACCACTTTGCTGCTAAACACTCCTTTTCAACAGTGGAGTACCTTTTCTCTGTCATGCAATTTCCTACTTATATACAGAATAGGATGTTCTTTCCCATCTATATTTTGGCTTAGGACAGCACCTAGGCCTATCTCGGATGCATCTGTTTGTAGCAGAAATGGTTTCTCAAAGTCTGGGCTTCTTAAAACAGGCACTGAACATAATGTAGCCTTTATGGCTTGAAAAGCTTCAACACACTCTGAAGCCCATTTCACATTATTTGGGTACCATTTCTTTGTGAGTTCAGTGAGGGGAGTAGCTAACTGGCAAAGCTGGGAACAAATCTCTGATAATAACCAGCCAGCCCTAAAAATGACCTGACATGTTTCTTTGTTTTAGGTACAGGGCTGTTAGCTACAGCTTCTATTTTAGAAATCTCTGGGTTGACTTCTCCATTTCCCAGCACATAGCCTAAATATCTGGTTTCCTGTATGCCCAATGCACATTTGGTAGGATTAATTGTCAGACTTGCATTTTTGATAGCTTGGATAACTGCTTGTAGGTGTTCTAGGTGGCTGTCCCAGTCAGGACTGTACACCACAACACCATCCAGGTACACAGCACAATAACCAGTGTGAGGGGATAAAATTACATCCATGTACCGCTGTAATGTAGCTGGCACACCATGTAAACCAAAGGGTATTGTGGTGAACTGATGAAATCCTATAGGGGTGGCAAATGCAGTTTTATCTCTGGATTCTTTAGTTAAAGGTATTTGTTAGTAACCTTTGGTGAGATTGAGGGTACTGACATACTGTGCACTCCCCAATCTGTCCACCAAATCATCTATTCTGGGCATAGGGTAACTGTCAAATTCTGACACTTGATTAAGTTTCCTGAAATCAAGGCAGATTCTAACACCCCCTTCTTTTTTGTTTACAATTACCATGGGAGATGACCAAGCACTCCTCGACTCCTTAATGATACCCAATTATTTCATTTTTTGTATTTCCTTAACCACATCAGCTTTTAACTGTTCTGGCAACTTGTATGAGTTTTGTCTAATAAGATGAGCATTCTTTGTCACTATTATGTGCTCAACCCCTTTTGCTCAGCCTGGTACCATGGTAAAAGTACTGTTAAATGTCTTTAGTACATTACGAATGTCTGCAGTTTGTTCTGAGGTTAAGGAAACGTTCACCTTTACAGCATCAGCATTTACAGTTTGTTCTAGTCTATCATAAACTACATCAATATCTTCCTTATCAGTTTCTGGTAAAACTAGCAAGGCAGCTTTTGGCATTTTTTCAACCCATTTCTTGAGGAGGTTAGCATGATATATCTTAGAAGGATTTTTCTTGTCAGGGGTCTCACTGTCATAGTTAACAGTGCCAGTACATCTAAAACCCTTATATGGCCCTTGCCACTTCATTAACAACTTGTTTCCTGTTGTGGGTAACAGTAGCAAAACCTTTTCACCTGGCTCGAACCTTTTTCTTTTACCCCATGGTCATAATATACCTTCTGCTGGTTTTGAGCCTCTTCCTGATTACTATGGGCAATTTCAACATATTTTGCCAGCTTCTTTCTTAGGGCACTCATATAAGAAAATATAGATTGTTTCTGAGTGGAGTTATCTTCCCACGTTTCCTTTATCACATCCAGTGGCCTTCTTGACTGTCTACCATACAGCATTTCAAATGGCGAAAACCCTGTTGATGTCTGTGGCACTTCTCTGTAAGCAAAAAGTAGGAAAGTCAAGTAATGGTCCCAATCTTTCCCTTCCCATTTTACAAACCTTTTTAACATGCATTTTAAGGTTTGGTTAAAATGCTTAACAAGTCTGAGGATGATAGGGGGAGGTTCTTATAACAGTGATACCTAACAGTCTGTACAGCTGCTTAAGCAGTGCAGCACCAAAATTACTACCCTGATCAGCAATCATTTCTTTAGGCATACCCACTCTGTTGAAAATTTTGGCTAGCTCTGCTGCAACTTTTGGGGCTGTAACAATACGCATTGGAACTGCTTCTGGGTATCGAGTAGCATAGGCACCATGCAGTTCTGCTTAAAGTTGGACCAGCATAACATTCTGTGGTGATTTGCATATGCAGCCCATGATACTTTGCATTGTGTGGGCATGTGTGATTTTGTATTTTCTTGAAACTTGGCTTCCCAGCCAAATGCCCTTTGGGGTAACCCTTGCCTCAGTGTTTGAGCACAGAGGTTCATAGTCACATACTACCAGGATAAAATCTATTACCCTTTTACTTTTGTCTGAAGGACCAACCACATCCATTGCAATTCTCTCAAAAGGCACATCTATTAAGGGTAGGGTACCAGGGCACCTTGTCTTTCTAGTGACTGGGGCTACTTTCTGACACTCAGCACATGAATTACAACAGGTAGCAACATCTTCATGAATTCCCGGCCAGTAAAATCTATACAGCAATCTGGCAAGGGTGCTATCTCTCCCTGAGTGACCAGCCATAGGATTATCATGTGCTGTCTGTAAAAATTCTGTTCTATACTTCTGTGGTATAACAAATTCTGTCTGTTCCTATGTCTGAGGTTTAACCCAAACTCTGCACAGTAATCTATTACATTTTTTAAACATTGGTCCACCCTGTTTTGGTTTTACCCCTAGCTGCTTGAAATAACCCTGGAGAGAAACATTGATAGCTTGCTCTGAAAGAAAATCACAATCAGTTATCAATTTAGTTTCAACATTTTCATATTTTAACCCTTCATGTCCATCAGTCATTTGTTGCCACAGTTTCTTCAGGTTTTGTCTTTCTTTCCTGGATTTGCGGATCTTGGAGTTGTGCTCAAACAAGGCAGAATCAAAATCACTGAAAGGAAAAGTGTCCCCATCATCTGAAATTTTCTTTGCCTAAGCTTTTGTCACCACAGCTGCTGAAACATCAGGACTTACGCCCTCTTTGATCAATTCAGTAAATCCTGGAAAGTCATTTCCAATAATCACAGGTAAAGGTAACTTTGATACTACCCACACTTTCATTTGGTGCTACACATCCTTAACAGTCAGAGTCACTTGGGTAGTGGGATAGTATCGAGTGTCCCCATGGATGCAGATGACACCAGTACCTGGTCCCTTTGCACTGTGTTTTCACAGCATTTTAACACACACTAGAATCTGTCTGCTTCCTGAATCAATGAGTCCCTTTACAGTATTATTCCCCACCTTCACATCTGTTGGGTACTTGCCCCAGTTTGCCAAGGACAAATCTATTCCAGTGCCACTCTCTTTATTATGGCAGTTTCTTGCAAAATGGCCTGGCTTATTACAGTTATAGCAGATAACATCTTTTGGCACAGATTTGTTACCCCCACCAGAGTTCTTAGCAGGCTTGGAGTTTAAATTGGAAAAAGAGTTTCTTACCAGTGCTTGGCTGTTACCTTGCTGCTGTGGTCTCTGTCTGGCCAGTTGGTAGTCCTCAGTCAAAGAAACAGCTTTTTCCACATTCTCTGGTTGGTGTTCCTTTACCCACAGCTGCACATCTGTAGGCAAGATGTTGATGAACTGCTCCATGGCAACCGTGTCGATGATCTGTGGGACTATTTTGCTCTCTGGTTGGATCCACTTCATCAGAAGTTATCTGAGTTAGATGAAGGCTTCTTTAGGATTGTCAACTGAGTTGTACCTCAGAGATTGAAATCTCTGCCTGTAGGTGTCTCTGGAGATGTCGTACCTTTTCAGGATTTTGCTTTTTGCCAGGTCATAGTTTTCTGACTGTGCAGTGTCCATACTGCTGTAGGCAAGCTGGGCTTTCCCTGTCAGGTAGGATGCCAGTCTGATTGCCCATTGCTGCTTTGGCCATTGGCAGGCTGAGGCAACTCTTTCAAAGGTTGTCAGGTATGCTTCAATATCATCTGAGGGACACAACTTAGTAAGTTTATTGGCCTTTAAGTTGCTTGCATTTTGTTGCTCCTCTGGATCTGTGCTGGATCCTCTGCCTTCGATAGCTTGCAAGGCATCCAGCCATAGCTGCTCCCATTGCTGCATCTCTTCTGTCATCTGCTGCTCCTGTCACTGCGTCTCTTCTCTCCTCTGTGCTTCTAAACTCTGAATCTCCTTTTCTTTCTGCATCTCAGTCTCTTTTTGTTGTATAGTCCACCATTTGAAAAAGTCCATCAGGCTTTCATGTTCTGCTACTGCCTGTTCTTTTTGCATAACTTGTGCTGGCCGTACAACCTCAGACTGGACTTCTGTTGCTGCTAGTTTGGCTGCCATTCTCCTGATAACCACTCTTGGACTTGCTGCTGCAGAATGCATACCTTCCTCTGTGCTTCCCTGGTACTAGATCCAGTACCAATGCACAAATCTCCTATCTTAGGGTAATTACGACTTAAATCCCACTTCTCACACCATATGTAATTGAGGCACAGGTCAGAAAGCATAGGGGAAACCCAGGAGCAATTGTAAAAATCACAAAACTTTATTTATTGTAGCAGTAACATAAAGCAAAATAAACCTGTTCAGAATAACTATGTACAGAAGCAAAAATAAATTTTTTCTTGTAAAAAGAATCTCCCTTGCAGCTGAGGTTAGCTGTTTTTATAAGCATTTTTCAACCCCCATCCTTTGCAAGCATCCTGTTCTTTGTAAATGTCAGGAGCTGCTAGAACATTGAGAACTTCCTGAGGTCCCAACAGCAACTGCAAAAGGCTCAGATGTTTGCACCCAAGTAACCTCTAGCTTTTTACAGTTATCTCAACTTATAAATATATATACATTTCAACTGTAACACCATATTTTCTAAACAAAAGTGATCCCACTATCAGTTTCATTTCCATATATTGATTTGCACATAATTTTTATGCTACCAGATCTAGATATGTAAGGGAGGAAAAACAGAAAGCAAGAGAAAACAGAGAGACAGTGAGACAGTGAGAGGCAAAGGCTTGTGAGACTTTTCAGGTTGATTGAGTCCAAAGTCTCACAGGAAAATTTGGTTGCACAACTAGACAGAAGAGACAGAAAAGGAAAGAATACAGATCCTTGCATTTACACACTTTCATCATAACAAATGGGACAGGGACCTATTCTACCCTGTCACAGGGAGACAGGAGGGAAGCAAAAGCTTTTAGATGAGATAGAGGAGGGAAGTTGAGAGGGATCATTTGAGGACAGACAGAGCAGCACACAGGTTGTGAAGAATTTGTTTAAAATGAAAGTTACAGCAAGGTGGTCGGAGATCAGTGAGTTATCTGCTTGGGGGGCAGGCTGGGGCAGTGGGTCAAATAAGGAGTGGATCAATTTCCAGAAATTGCAATGAGGATTTAGGTTGGACTGAAGGTTGGACTTGAAGTAGTGGGCCTTAGCTGTCTGAAGTGCCTTAGTACAGGGGTTCCTGAGGTACCCTTGCTTCATCCGCCCTCAGCACCACTCCTACTCTTACCATTGTGCACTTGATCTGCTTTCTATCTAATGCCTTGCACTTAATCCTCCCCCTGCCTGTCTACTTGTCTCTCCTCCCACCTTGATGTGCTTCTCCTCTTTGGCTTGTTATCTCAAACCCCTTGCCCTGTCCTACTGTAACTAATTCTCAACTCCTTAGATTTTTGTAATCTTTGCCAAAAAGCTCTCACCTGCAATACTCTGTGCCCTATCTCCCAAACTGTGTGAATGTTTCTCCCCTAAGGATCTGCCTACTGTATGTTATTTTGAAATTTTCCCTGCTCATTATACCTGATAGTTCTTTGCAAGCATGAGGTTGTTTGTTTTCAATGAACCTCTTGCCGAACTTTGCATCATAATAATCCCTTGCAAATGTGTGAGCTATGTCCAGCACATACCAACAAATTGCCTTATCACATGTTTTGTCATGAATCACACTGCGTTGTACCTTGCTCTCATCATCTTGCTTGTATTTTTACTGTAAAACCTTGTTTTGTTTCTGTGTCTTATGTATTTCCACTCTGTAACCTCCTGGGTAGTGCCTGAAAATAGCCATTTCTCTGGCTAGCACACCTACCCGTTAAACAAAAACTAAATAAAAATAAACTATTACAATGTTGGTGGTCAGTTGCAGAGTGAAAGGTCTTGAAGCTAACTCATACAAGGTCCCGAGACTTGTACATCTCTATGAAGTCAGATGTGATCCAGGGGTGGTGGGAATGTTTCACTCTGGTCTTTCTCAGGGGGGCATGTGTGTTCCAGGTGTTGGTTAGGATGGCAGTGAAAAGTGAAAGGGCAGTGTCAATGTCCATGGCTGAGTATATAGGGGACCAGTCTGAGGAGGCAATGTCCCTTAAGAGGGCATCAGTGTTAAGTGATCTTAGAGGCCTGTACCAGATGTATTTGGGGGTGGATTATTTAAACAACTGCTAATGAAAATATCTCATTTCTGCCCAAGTGCACTGGTGCCTTTCTTCCCAGATGCAAGTGGTCTCTTTCAAAAAGTGTATTTTCATCACAGAAGGAACCTCAAGTCTTCCACAAACCTGAACCCCACCTCTCCATAAAAAACTTTTATTTATGCATTAGACCCCTGAATCTTGGCCTTTCTGCTTTGTTCAATTCAAAAGGCCATGGTCCTGGACCTTAGAAAGTCAGGCTTCAGGAGCAAAATGGAGATGATCTAGGACAAGCTAGAGAGGTGGAAGATGCAGTGGGAATAGAAGATAATTGGGGAATTGTAACAGGTGCCATATATGAGGTCAAGAACTGATGCATAAGGAGCATAATCAAGAGGAAACACTAGATAACAGTTTACTTTTTCAAAGGGTGGTGGAGACTGTGAGAGTCAAAAGATGGATGGTGAAGATGTATCAAGGGAATGAAGTGAAGTAGAGTGGAAGGATTATAAAATTAAACTGAAAGAGACAAGGAGAAAGATAAAGACATCAAAAGCAGAAACATTCTTATGAATAGCAGAAGGAATACATGGGGTACAAAGAGTTTTTCAGGTACATTAGGAAAAAGATGTCAAATGGAGATTATCAGGTTGAAGGAGGGGTTGGTGAAGCATAAGGGGCAAACTGCAGATGTACTAAACAACTACTTTTGCTCAGTATTCACAGTTAAGTATCTGAGACCACTACCAGAAAATAGTGTAGTCTTCCTGAAAAGGGGTGATTGGATTGGAGCCAGCAAACATCAAGGAAGACTGAGTGAGGAATAGACATGCAGCCTGAAGGTTAGACAACACAACCAGGTCCTTAAGGTTTACATCCAAGGGTGCTGATGGAATCGGGTCCAGAACTGGCAGCACCCCTGTCAGATCTGTTAAAGTGTACCCTGGAAACAGCTTAGGTTCTAGTGGACTGGAGGTCTGCTGATATTTTCCAATTGCACAAGGGTGGAGACTGGGAGCTACACAACTACACAGGCGACTACAGGCCAGTCTTGCCTCAATTGATGGAAAACATTTCTAGACATTGATGAAATAAAAAACAGCATAACATCTGGGGCCACATATTCAAAATGTTTTCAATCACAAGAATGTGGTGTACATATTTGTGGAATACATACAAAGAGAAGAGAGAAAGAAGTGCCTTAGCTGGGACTTGAACCCAGGCCACCTGGAATACCATTCCAGTTGCACTACCAGCTGCACCACCAAGGCACCTGGAAACTGGGCCATCCCAGAGCACATTACTCTTTCTCCAAAGTACAACCTGGTGCTGCACAGATTATTACATTTTCAATCTCAAAAGTGCAGTATGCATATTTATGGAACACATACAAACAGGAGAGAGAAAGAAGTAAGTGCCTCAGCTGGGGCTTGAATCCAGGCCACCCATAATACTGTTCTAGTGGCACTACCAGCTGTGCCACCAAGGCATCAGCTCCAAACAATTAGACCGTGAACGCTCTGAGCGGTGGGTACAAATGAAAGGGTAGTCAACCCTACACAATGACCAGTCTGCAACTAGTTTGCACTCCAGAAGCACAAAGAAATCACACTCTCTCCAAATCAGTGAATAAGTAACAGCTTTATCGCTGAAGTTTAGAGTGTGTTAAACACGTAAGCCACCTTTGCCACCAAGGCAACTGGAAACTGGGGCCATCCTGAAGCACATTACTCTTTCTCCAGTTCACAACCTAGTGCTGCACAGATAATTACATATTCAATCACAAGAGTGTGATGGGCATATTTATTCTCTTTCATATCTCTTTTCCTTTTTTACCTCCTATGCCCACTCCCTAATTTCCTCTGTCTCCCCATTTTCTCATTCCTTAACTGTAGCATGTTATGTCATCCTATAATCCTCTCCCTGAGCAGGCACAGGAATAGGGACATGTTCAGGAGCAAGCAACTTAAGCAGCTATGTGGACAGAGTGTACCGCTCACTCTGGTGCACAGTGAGCAGAAGGGTGGTTAAGAAATAAGGGCAGGGTCTGAGACAGGGTTGTCGCCCACCTGAAGAATCGTGTAGGGGGCCTCATTAGAGGGGAGAGGAGGGCATGAATGACTTTCCAGAACTTAGAAGGGTGGGTAAGTTGGTCTGGAGAGTGGTTGCAAAGTAACTGGCCTGGTACAGGCATTACAGAGGGCCTGTAACTAGTAAGGTTAGGAGGGGAGTGAGCAGACTTGTAGGTCTGGAATGTGTGTGAAGTAATGTACACCATTTGGGTGATAACATAGCATCCTTATCTGATCTAGGTTCTAAATAAACCTGTTCTGTAACTGGACAGTCTCCTGTGTCACAGTTTTTTTGCAAGGATTGTATGTCTGCCAGGCAAGGTGACATGCTCTGTGACAAGCCTGTAATTCCCTCCAGATTAAAGGGAGATGCAAACCTTGGACCCTAGTTTTCTTCAGGGATGCATGGTAGTATGAGACAGATATAAGCTGTGTTAGTCCAGCTTGTGTCATGATTTAAGTTTAATACAAGTTTTCTACTTTTGGATTGCCTAATGTGTGCCAGCTTTTCCTCTCTCTGACATGAACTTGGAGTTAAAGAACTCAAGGGTGGCACTGATGTTGCTAGAAGCTGAAATGAAGAATCAGTCAGTAGTCACCAGATCAGAATGATGGGAGGACACGTCCTGAGATTGGAAAGATTTGATCTGGATGAATTTAGAGGGAGATGAAGAGTGATATAACTTGCATGCACAGTAGACAATATGGTGGTCACTGAGGGGATTAAGAAGGGAGCCAATATCCACAATACAGTGTTGGAGAGAAACGAGGACCCAGTCCAGAAAGGAATGGTTAAGGGACTTGTGATTGAGACATATGTGGTCAGAGATCACTTAGTATAGCAGTAGGAACTACATTTTGGCAACATTTTTGTTGGGTAGCCCATGACATGGGTGTTGGTGATTGGGTGCCTACAGTGACTGCGGCTCAATCCCCGACGCATGTCATCAGGTTTACCATAGGGTAGGGTGGCCAGATGGATGGGGGTTGGTGAATATAGCGATGGGATGTCACTATATGTACTCGCACGGGGGGAAGCGAGCATGCACAGCGAGGGGCGGGAGGGGTTGTGAATAGTGGTGCCACGGTGGGTTGCTGAGCTGACCCCGTGGTGTGGTATGGTGGGTGGGTTGGTGGCATTGGTGAGCAGGGTACTGCATTCAGGTCTGGGCGCTGATGTGTATTTGTTGCACTCTGCCCGAACCTTTTTTTTTAATGTTTTTCACACCTCCCCCAACATGCACCCCTTGGAGTTGAGAATCCTTATGGGGGCAAGGGCAAAGCCTCCCGCATAAAACATTAAAAAGTAAGTCCCGGTGCCATTTTGTTAGGCGGCTAGGTGTCGAGTGCCAAAACAAATTTTCAGCACTCTGACTTTGAGATAACGGCAATTGTTTTTAGGCTTTCACCATATCACATAAACCCTTTTGATGGGATGGGAGAGCTAATTGAGGCTGCAGTTTCCACAGATTAGTACCTCACCAGAAGAGGCATGAGTTGATATCATGGAGAGGAGTTCAGTGACTAAAGATGGAGATACACCAAGGCAGCACTATACTCCAGCAATGAAAAGGGGGATTGAGAAGGGGAGGGAAGATACTGTATAGCAGTTAATATTAGTGCTTCATTTAATTTAGCTATATTAGCTGAATGCTCTTATCTGCTAATATTATCGAACCGCTAATATTATGTGCTACACAGTAGCTTGCTACACAAATAATCACCTTTTCATTTGCAACTACACAATCCCATTCACAGCTTGCAATGTGCGATTTGCTGCTCTTTTAAAACAATGCGCGGTAACTGCCTCAGATGTGGTGGTTAAATCTTTAGTAACACTTAAACACAAGTGATTAAAATAGCAACCAACAAAATAAAGGCAAGCAAAATACAGTAACAAAGAAGCAGGTCTGCCTCAGCAGTTCAGACGGCAGTAGACGTTATCTTCTTCTGCTTCATTATGGCACCTGTGATGCAGAGAATATAATCAGTGTACAGTGCTTGAAGCAACTGTTGCTGTAATGTTCAAATCCACCCCAGAACATTCAGCAATGTCAGTCACTGGTAGAGAGAAGATTCTGCTGATGGGAGGACTGGATCCATTTTAAGGAGAGACATCCTTCAGCATTCTGTGATAACAGAAAACTTTTCAGAGCACTGCAGACACATTCTGAAAATGAGCAGCACATCCGTACAAGTGCGGCTGGAGCCTGTATGCACTGCTGTAATTACAGGGGGAGCTACCCAAGGACAATCAGGCAATTACAGCACTGTAACTGCTGTAATTACAGGGGGCACTAGTGCTAAATATATCGGGCGCTAATGTGTGGTACATAGGTGGCAGCGCTAAATATATCGGGCGCCAATATTTCCTGCTATACAGTATGAGGAGGAGCATTTCATAGACAGAAAGGGATGTGACTAGCAGCACAGGTTCATAATGGATGTGAGGTGAAAAGTGAATAGCTGCTCAACCACCCCTCTTTGTATTATCCTGTCTTATGACAGAGAAATCTGTGATGGCAACAATAGTATCCCTTATACCATCAGCACAATAAAAATACTACAATGAAGTCCATCACAGTGACAAATTTCACTAGGTCACTGTGGTCGTCCGCTCTACAACTGTACCATGACTCCAGGTGTTTCGCCCCTTCCCGAACCAACTCCGACTCCGAGTTGGATATTTAGAGATGGGGAGTGCGGGGGGGGCACAGCCCCCTGTAAAAAAAAAAAAAGAGATTACCAGCACATCCGGTTTAAGTTTAACCATGAGTGGTTGCAGAAGACCAGTTTTGGGGAGCAGACTGTGGAGTCTGGCATGAGCCACCCTCAATCCTTTGGGAAGATGAGAGGAGGACTGCAGAGCTGGGCCCAGATTAGCTCAATGTCTCCAGCTACTAGCAGCAGCAAGGAGACAAAGAGTTTAATGGAGCCTATGAGATTCTTGTGTCAAAGAAATGGAGAGAAGGAGGTGACAGGGTGGGATAGAAGCCCTTGAGTGCTTCAAGTTGTATCCAAGGGAAGGAAGGAGGCTGCATCCAGGAAGCCAGGAGGAGTGGGAGAGTGAGGAAAGATAGGAGGAAGGGTGTGTGTGAGAGGGAGGGTCAAGGAGGTGGAAGGTAAGGCAAGGGTACATAGAGAGGGGGAGAGGGAGGAAAGAGACTGTAATAAGCAGCACCATCAGGGTGTGCAGAGCCCAAATCTTTATACTGTATATCAGGCCCTCAAGTTTTTACATCTTGAAAGAAAGGCTTGATTTCCAAAACTTGCCAATAGTGAAGATGTAGCATGACCTCATAATAAATAACATATATTTACTGGTTCAAAAGGCATTTTACAACATTAAAATTCTGTCAGTGACTTTGTAAACTGCCACTGGAAAATTACAAGTGAAATTAAATAGGATGCTGACAGCAACTGGAAGCAGTGATGGATAACCTGCCATCTTAAAGACAGCTAGCTTTGCACTAAGGTCAATTCTCACCCACAGAAAGGACAAACCAAAACAAGTGCAAAATGAGAAGTGTTGCAGTTGGTAACAATCAGAAGACCCTGTCTGATGTGGAACATAGTCGTATTTTTTTTTTGCCTTTGCAAGAATCAATTTCCTGAGTACTGTATGCCCTTGAAGTGTCATTATGAGCAAAATTATTTTCATGTTCAGTATCAGGCCTTATTGAGTTCAGTTTTTTAGCAACATAAGTCTCACCTCTAAACCAAATTTGAGAAGTACCATTAACAAAAACAGCTAAATCAAGGTTGGCAGACCACACAGTAGGACCTGAAGGAAACTAGGGATAAATCTTTCCATATGTGTCCAAAACCACAGGGGTGGCAATCAGTGCTGTCTGTCTGCCTGCCTGGCTCAGCTTAGCTGCAGCTGCCAACCAGTAGTCATTAGAAATATATGGTTACCATGGTTACCGCATGTAGGCTACAGGTGGAAGTATAATAGGATCTCTCATACACCATAAAATCCTCTTTTGTAGATTTCTGTTTGCATTGCCTAATTAGTTTTTACACTATGAATTAGCATTCAAATTACTTTTAAAAGCATACTTTTGCAGCCATTTCGTGCTCTTGCTGTGGATGTAAAATGCCATATTTTCTTGGCAAATGTGATTAAGTCAAAATAAAAGTCTTAAAATCTTAGATTTATTTTGAACATCTTTGAAAAAGTTGGTGCCTCTTTTAAAAAACTCTAATACATTTCCTCTAAGTGAAGTACAATTTATGTCCCAAACAATAGGAACTAATAGTTTTGTAATAATACAGTGGATCACTTGCCATAAAAGATATCAGTGGTGATACTGGTACAGGTTCAGGAAAAAAGTTGCCACAGTATTTTGTTAGAGTGATGCTAAAGAAGGTTACAGTGCTGACTCCCCTACCTCTGCCCATGGGATGAAGATCAGAATAAGTTTCAAGCAGTGATATCTTGGAGGATACTGCAGGAATCAGTGTAATGCAATGGTCCTGTAAGCGATAGCTAATTACAAAGTGCTCCGTCTTTGAGTTTGGGACCATACCTTGGATACCATTTAACAAGAACCTGTGGCTAGCACTATTCTATAATCCCCACCATCTGTTATTATAAATGAGCTGAAGAGTTGCAAACTGGATCATACCTGTAATATACAGAAGTGTACTTGCTTGTCATGTAGGGGCTACTATAGTAAAAAAAAAAAAACAAGATCTGGCAGAGCCACTATGGCTGTAAATGCATTAACTAGATAAGGGTGTTTCATGGGCTTAAACATAAACATGAATTGCCATTGCATACACTAACTGAATCAAAGTATGGTACATTGAGAAAGGAAGATATAAAAATAATCGACTGTCTGTATTACAGTTACCTATATGTTTCATTTTATTCTATGCACTATTACAAGGGTACTATGGAGGGTGCACACAGAGGAGATACTGTGAATAGAAGAATAGAGGGAAGAGAGGAAGGTCAGATTCTAGGTGGTGGGTGGTGTCTCTGGATGCATGGAGTCTTGGAAACAAGATGGAAGACCTGCAGGCACTATTAGCGGAAAGGAGGGTGGACAAAGCTGCAGTAACCGAGAGTTGGGCAACATCACACCATGACTGGGACCTTGCTATCCCTGGATATAAACTATACAGGAGGGACAGGGTAGGCAGGAAGGGGTGGCAGTTTATATCAGGGAGGGAATAACTTGCACGAGGGAGGAATCAGTGGAAGGGGAGGTGGAAGCATTATGGATTCAGCTAAGGTCTAATAGAGGGAGAAAGGTGAGGTTGGGGTGGTTTATAGACCACCCAGTCAGTATGAGGAGAGGGACAGGGAACTGAGCTCACAAATATCAGAAGCTGTGGGGAAAGGAGAGGAGGTAATTGTGGGGGACTTCAACCTGCCCAGGGTGGACTGGTGCATACCATCCATGACATGTGCCAGGAGTCAGGTGATCCTGGAAGGAATGCAGAGTGGGTCCTGACTCACAATGTCACTGAACCAAGAAGAGCTGAGGCAATTCTTGATCTGGTGCTCACAAATGGGGAGCATGTACAGCAAATAATGGTCAGGGAGCCACTGGGAGGAAGTGAACATTGCACGGTGTGGTTCCAGTTGGATATGGGCAGGGAAAGCATCCCAACTAAGACCAAAATCTTGGATTTCAGGAGGGTAGACTTCAGGAAAATGGGCAAAGTGCTAAGGAGCCATTTGTTGGGCATCAGAGCAGATATGGGGGTGGACCAGAGGTGGTCCATCATTAAGGAAGGAATACTGGTTGCCACAGATGAGTGCATTAGGCTCAAGGGTAAGAACACAATGGCCAAAGCACCCAGCTGGTTCAGTTCTGGGGAAGGGAAAAGAGGCTGGCCTATAGAAAATTCAGGAAGACCAAGAGAGAAGTGGATAGGGAAAATTACCTAAGGTTAACTAGTGAGGCAAGTAAGAAAGTCAGCCGAGCAAAGGCACAGAAGGAGCTGCAGATAGCTGAAGGAATTAAGAAGGGGAGAAGGCATTCTTTCACTATGTAAGTGAGAAAAGGGATAAGAAGAAAGGGATTGCTAGGCTTAAGAAAGGGGTGCAGTGGGTGGAGGATAATGGGGGAAAAGCAGAGATACTAATTGAATACTTCTGTCCCATCTTCACCAGGGAGAAGGATAGACCAGTGCCTTCAGGATGGAAAAGAGGAGTAGGTGGGGAGGGGAACACAGGTGTAGTGATACAGGAGGATAGAATGAGGGAGGGGCTGATGGCATTGAAGCTGGACAAATCACCCAGCCCGGATGGAGTACATCCAAAGGTACTAAAGGAACTGGCTGAGAGTTGTCAGGGCCTGGCAGACCTATTTAATAGTTCACTAGAAACAGGCATAGTGCCACAGAACTGGAGAACACACATGTAGTGCCCTCCACAAAAGCAGTCCCAAGAATGACCCAGGAATTACAGACCAGTCAGTCCAACCTCCATTGTGGGCAAGCTCATGAAGACCATACTAAAGGAAAGGTTGGTGGAATATCTAGAGAAGCATGGTCTCCAGGATGCAAGGCAGCATGGGTTAATGGGGGGGGGGGTTGTGTCAAAAAAATCTGATTGACTTCTTTAACTGTGTCACAAAGACAGTAGACAGGGGCCAAGCAGTAGACATCCTCTATCTTGAGTTCAGCAAGGCCTCTGACTCTGTGCCCCACAAAAGGTTGATCAGGAAGTTAGTGGATCTTGGGGTTGGGTAAAAGATGGATAGATGTGTGGAAAACTGTCTGAAGGACAGAACCCAGAGGGTGGTTGTGGAGAGAGAGTTATCTGGCACAAGACAGGTAAACAGTGGGTCCCACAGGGCTCGGTGCTGGGGCTGGTGTTGTTCAATGTTTTCATCAATGAAATTGGGGATGGCATTAAGGGCAAATGTGCCTATTCATGAATGACACAAAGCTCTGTGGGAGAGTGGGACACAGCTGAAGGGATACAGGACCTACAGGAAGATCTGGAAAAGCTAGGGGAAGTGGTCCAGGAACTGGCAGCTTGGCTTCAATGCCAAGAAATGCAAAGTTATGCATATTGAAGCCAAGAATCCTAGGACAGAGTACTACCTGGGTGAAGTCTGAGTACCTGCATCAGAGGAGGAGAAGAACCTGGGAGTGATAATCACTAGTGACCTGAAGCACTCCACATAGTACAAGAAAGCAGCAGAAAAGGCAAACAAGATGCTGGGATGCATATCTAGGGGGGATCAGTAGTAGGGGAGAGAAGGTTATACTGCCCTTGTACAGGTCACTGGTAAGGCCACATCTAGAGTATGGAGTTCAGTACTGGTGTCCATATCTCAAAAAAGGATATCAACCTGCTGAAGAAAGTCCAGAGGAGGGCTACGAAGATGATAACTGGTCAGCAGGGTAAGGCATATGAAGAGAGGTTGAGGGCACTGAACAAGAACTCCCTGGAAGACAGAAGAGAGAGAAGGGACATTATTGGGACCTTCAAGTACTTGAAAGGGATAAATAAGGTTGATAAGGAGAGTCTCTTTAAGCTGAGTGGCAACCATACATGAGGGGGCACAGTCTTAAGCTGGAGGGTGGGAGGTTTAGGAGGGAGGTCACGGAGCACTTCTTCACAGAGAGGGTGGGGAACACTTGGAATGTGCTACCAGAAGAGGTAATCTCGTTGAAGACAGTGGACAGCTTTAAGAGAGGCTGTAACAGGTATGGGGATGAGTAAGGGTCATGGGTAGGGAGGATGGGAGGAGTGGGAAGAAGGGGGCAGGGACAGTAGCTCAAGCTGTGGACCCTGCAACATGAGCAGACTTGATAGACCAAATGGACTTCTTCTGCTGGCTTCTTCGTATGTTCATATGTTATCAATCAGCTCAACAGCACCGAGCCATCTTATACAGTACATGTAGGTACTGTACCTTAATTGCAAACACTGCTGTGACAACTATATGTTGCGACAAGGTGGAAGATAAACACAATGTTGAGATATGTTTAGGAAGACATTTGATGTGTTTAACTGATTTTTTTAGAGATTGCTATTTAGTACACACACACATACTTAGTATAATGTAAAAGTGCATATACACAAATTTCAATGTAAATCTTATGCATTTCATTACAAGTTGTTCTCTTAAAGGAAGATCTTACTGTACAAGGCCTAGAAATGGTCATTAGGTAAAAGTAAACTGGGGTAGGTGTGTTATTGAGGATATTGCATAGATTATCTTTTATTGCTGCTCCACCCCAGGCACACACAATATGAAGATCAACAATCCCTTGATATGAAGTAACAGGAATTAGTTAGTACAAGGGCAGAAACAAGTAGCAGACTGAACAAGTGGGTAGACAAGCATGAGTATGGTAAGTCAAATAACATCTCAAAAAGTCTCACTATTACAATTCATTTTTTACAAATGTGTCTGCACAGTTGACAACTGTTGTAAAAAAATAATAACAATGGGAGTTATTCACATATGTCCACAGGTGCCACGCATGCAGGTGGAGGATATGAGGCCTAGATGCCCAGTCTGCTCTGCTCCAGAGTCAGAAGATCATGGTGGAGAGGCAGAGATACTGGGGGTTCCATCGATAGCTGTTGAAGCAGAAGGAACCAAATCTGATGAGGCCAAAGAGGGGCCATTAGAATCATGGAAGCCCCTTCCACCTGTAGCTTCAGGAGAACCCTCTGAAGCACTGGGAAGGGAGGAAAGCCATACAAGAACCTCCCTGTCCAGCAAAGAGACAGCACGTCTCAGCAGAAAATACCACGCCAGGGAACGAGCGAGCAAAAATTGGGTAGATTTGAGTTGGATGGGGAGACGAATATCTATCTCCAGCCAACCCCACGGGTCAAATAAGCTTTTGACCACCTCTTGATTTAGCTCCAACTCATGAGCGCTGACAGTGGTGTGGCTGAGATTGTCAGCCAGGGCATTGCTGATGGCCAGCACATGGACAGCAATCAGGCAGAGGTTGTGCTGGACTGCCCAGTACCACACTCGTAATCACCTCCAGCATAGAGGGTCACGAACGAGTGCCTCCCTGTTTTTCAGGTACTAGACCACAGACATATTGTCAGTCTGAACCAGAAGTGTCCGCAGACATAGAAGAGACTGGAGGGCCTGGAGGTCATGCAGCACTGCCTTCATTTCTAACACATTGATGTGTAGAGACACTTCCAACTGAGACCATGTTCCATGGGTCTGATGGTCTCTTAGGTGGGCTCCCCAGCCTTGACACGTAGCATCCATTGTAAGGATCATGGTAGGAGCAGGGGGTTGAAAGGGGAACACCCATGGAGAGATAGGACAACTCCTGTCACCAAAGAAGATCCTTCTTCATGTACCTGGACACTTGAACCCTGTGGTCCAGGTTGTCCAGCCACTGATCCCATTGGACTTGAAGAGCCCATTGGGTAACCCTCATATGCAGTCTGGCTAGAGGAACTGTAGGGATTGCAGCTGCCATCAGCCAGAGAAAACAGAAGATCGAGTAGGCTGTGCTCCAACGTGAGTTGGCCACTAATCTGGCCTGTTCCTGCAGGGTCTCTGCTCTGTCCAATAGGAGGAAGGCCTTTCCCTAGACCATATACAGCACAGCCCCAAATGAACTGTAGGCCCTGGGAGGGGAGAAGTGGGACTTGGGATAGTTAACTGTTATTCCAAGTCTGGAAAAGAGATCCAGGATGAAGGAGAGGGACTCCCTCAGACTGCTGTGTGATGGGGCTGACAAAAGCCAGTCATCCAGATACAGGCACAATTAGGACCCTCTGCAGCATAGGGCTGCAGCCACCACTGCTAGGCACTTGGTAAAAACCCAAGGTGCTGAGGATAGGCCAAAAGGGAAAGCCTTGAACTGGTAATGTTCCCCTGGAAGGCAAACCAAAAAAAGTGGCAGTGGGCCTGGAAGACAGGGATGTGCAGGTAAGCATCCTGCATGTCCAGTGCACAAAGCCAATGGCCCTTGTGGAGCAGGGGTAGAAGTTCCTGGATGGTGAGCATGTGGAACCTCTTGTACTCGATGTACAGGTTGACCATGCTGAGGTCCAAGATGGGTCTTAGGTAGCCCATCTTTTTGAGCACTAGGAAGAAATGGAAATAGTATCCTCTTCCTGTCTGTGCCAGAGCCACTGCCTCTATGGCTGACTTTTGCAGAAGAGCCTGGATTTTGTCCCCTATCAGAGACAGGTGCCTTGGAGGATAATGGGAGAGGTCTGGGAGTTGTCTAGAGGCCTGTCTAGGAACTCTATGGTGTGACATCTTGCTAATAACTGAAGGACCCAAAAGTCCATGGTTATGTTCTGTGACCCTGAAAGGTGGACAGCAAGTTCCCCCCCACTGGTTCCCCAGAGGATCTGGAGGAGGCAGGGGGGTCCCCCATGAGTCAAGAGGTGAAGGGGAGGGAGCCGGCAGCTCCTCCTGGGGAAGTCTGGGACTTGGCAGGAGGAGTAGGGGCTCCTGATGCTGGATATCAGCATTTGGCCTGCTGTTTGGCAGGGGCATCTTTGATCTGACATCTCTGTTGTTGATGAAAAGGCTGTTTGCCTTTGTAACCTCCTCGGCACATGCAGCGGACATCACGGATGTATTTACCGTGGTCCTGCAATTCACTGGTAATATTCTTGGCATCACCTCCGAATAACACAGATCCCCTGAACAGGGCATCCAGGATGGAGGTCTGATGTCTTGTGCCAGGCCAGCAAGTCACACTTTTATGTGCTCACCTATACTGTCAAACTGTGTTTCATACTTTACAATATGATGCTGTGGTTGCTGTGAAATTACTTTTGGGTACAGTGTGAGGACATAACAGTGAGACTGTATGTGAGGAATGGGTGGTAATATGTCTATTTAAAACAATTGTTGTGAGATGAGTATTACATTATATGATTGCAATCAGGTGATTAGATATTTCCCATGCACATGTAGTAGGTTTGAAAATGTTGTGTGTTTATATACAAAATGTTTAACAGTGTAATATATTTGTTCACCTCTAAGTACTGTATAGCTGTTTTTTCTCACAGCAGTATGAAAAAACATCTTTTTTCGGCCCTGCTATATCTAGCAGCCAGAGGGACACGCTAATGTCTGTCAGCTATTGCAGGCTGCAAGTGCTTTCTCGCATCAGTAATAAACTCATTACTATTACACTATCAATGTTAATGATAGTAAATCAATAATTCTAATTGAGTATTGTTAATTTTATATTATAGAATGTTACTGTGTGGACTGCTGTGCTTTACTGGGAGGAGAGGTGTAGAAGGAGACAGCAGACACACAATAACATTACAATGGATTGTTTCTCTTCACTGTGCCTGACCATTGAGAAATCAAATTTGAAAATACTTTAAGACTTTTGTAAAAATGTTTTTTATTACTACCAACAAGATATTAGTATAATAGCAATACTGTACTTGGGGTGTGTGTTGTGCTGATAATGTTACTTTTGGGGTGATTAGTTGCACTTGGCCTGTGCCCTCTTGTCTAATTACCCAGGCGCCGATGTTATCAGCACAATACTACCCTGAGTGCATTATTGCTTAAATGTCAGATACTACATTGAAGAACCTTATTAGTGCTGTGCCACATTGTTTTGAAGATTTTTACCCTGTGGCAGTGCAAAAGCACAGTAATCTAGATATTATGGCATCCAACGGTACAGCAATGAATAAATGTGTTTGTTTTGACTAGATTTTCCCATACTGCAGTTTAAGTTTTAGGTTACTTGTCTGAATGTCTTATGGTTATGCTATCTAGAAATCTGTCATTTATGTTCTTATGTACTTGAAGATCTCTGGCATGCTTGTGGAGTGCATGTCTTTCAGTGACAATTATTTACTGGTGGCGTGTTGAGGGGCTGAAATACTGCTGAAAAAGCTGTTTGCTTTCAAACTATCATTAAAGTGATTATTATCGTACACATGAAAGTATATTATGATAGTGTTAATGTCAAGGTAGTTTTTTTTTATTGCAGAGATGACTAGACATTATAGGCAGACATGGTGAAGTAAAATTCTCACACTTGATGAGGATCTATTTCAGTTCTATGATAATAATTGTTGATAATGCAAAAGTATGTACATACTGAATATTTATGACTACTGAAAAATATAAGAGTAGCATTGTAAGACACATCTAACTAAACATTTTTTATGTTGTAAGCTCATTAGATTACAGTATATAGATAATAAAGTATGACAGAGAGAAAATAACATAGCTAAATAGTTTAGCATCATAGTTAAAACTATTATCATAACTTTGGAAATGAATGCATTTATGATATTGCAGTAGCTAAGAAATATTTGAAGTTAAATATTTGAAAGTCATAACTGTTTAATTTGTGTTTGTATATTCATCATTACTTTTTAAATCTTTGTAGGTGCGCGATCTGCGAAAATGCACAGCCCACTGCGCTGCTACAGGACGGCTCATGCAGCAAGTTTGACAGTCTCGCGTGAGCAACACTGTGATCCTTGAGAAGCTGGACAGAATGTAGTCTCTCTTGATGCGGACTGTCAACTCGGGTGGTTTGAGCCAGTTGTAGCAGAGGCTGACGGGTGCGCCGGCCAGTAGCAGTGCTTCACCTCCACCAGCACCATCTGTTCCTGCAGCTTCCCCTGGCCAAACTGACCACCCTTCATGAGTTGTCCAGTATTCCTCTTGGAGGGCGCAATCAGCTTCCTTTGTGTTCATATCGAATCAGTTTCCAGCCTGGATTGCCTCAAGCAGTGCATACACCTCTCACAAGTGTTGCATAAAACTTAAAAAAATCTACAATTTTTGTATATTTTTTTATTTATGTAAAAAAAATTTATTTTTAATAAATATTTATTTTGTGTATGAGGCAATACACACTTTAATAAGTGTTTTTTTTGGATTGTACATATTATGTTTGTAAATATATATTTTGTATTGTTAATAAAAGAAAATATTTTTGTTTCTCATTTTTATATCTAAAATATTTTTATAGTAAAAAGTGAAATTATACATTTCTTGTGTTTGGTGTGTTATTGTGTACTGGAGATGTTGCTTGAAAAATAGTTTTAACAAGATTTATACAACTGTGATTTTCTCATTTGTTGAAAGATCATACCACACTATTGTGGTATTGCAGTTGGGATTCTCCATATAAGTAACTTAGATGTGAGACAATGCTACCTTTCACTATTTATGGCACACTGTTGTTGTTTTACACCTAGTGCTACAGAATGTGTGTATGTGTAGCATGATGAAGATGAGTATGTACTTGCTAGTACAACAGTGAAATGTCTTGTGTTGCATACTTATAACAAAGTTATGTATTCAGTACCAGCAAACCTCTTCTACCTCTCTTTACATGATTGGTGCCACCACCTCAGTTGGTAGTACAAGCAATGTCTATCAAATGTCAAGCTACCGACAGTAACATATCCGTTAGTTTAGTAGCTGTACTAATCGGTGTCCATGTCATGTCATATAGTCTTTTACTTATGTACATCTTTTCTTTACATATGTGCTCACAAAGAAAAGAGTAAGACAGTCTTACATAAAAATATTACGTGGAATAACAATGACAAATTGCAATTTATAAAGTTATAAACAATATGATTCACAGTGAACTGCTGTTACTGTAATAATAGTAAATGCAACTACAAGAGTTGAAGTATTCCTGATATTGGAACATTTTTTATGTGCAGTATTCTTACAACTATAAATCATGACTATAGTGAGTAATAGTTCTTAAAAGACAGGATATTCATGGCAAAAACTCTGTTTAATGCATTAGTCTCGGTTGTTCCACAGTGACAAAAGTGAGGAAATTGCTGTTAGGGTTGAAAACTCTAACTCGAATTAACCCCCAGCACCACACACACACACACATTCAAGTATGGGGAGGACCCAGTCAACACAACCAATGACAGACATCCAGCAGCAGGTGACAGAAATAACAAACAATTGTCTAAATGTACCACGAGACATCCCCACCCACCTGACCAGGTACTGCATGCCTGTGGAGATCAACAGCAAAACTAAGGCCATGTACACCAAACGTACACATCCCTGATTGCAGCTGCACAACGTACCACACTTAGTAGTTGCATGGCTCACTTTACCGATGCCCACACCACACCACAACTGGTACTGTGCCGTTAGTCAATATAAATGCTGAAGGTGCATGATGACAGTTGAGAAAGGTTTTAACACTAGTGAGTATACATTAATTAAGAGAAGTACATAAATTAACTACAAGACACTAGCATGCTCAAGATAAAAGTTGTGTTACATTTAGTAGGTGATTTACATAGTAGTACATTTACTGCAATGGTTTACTCAAGATAGAGAGGCTGATGTAAACATATGGAAAAGCATTGCCTGTTCAACGCTGTGAAATTCATACTGCCAGTATCAGATGCATTCTTACTGATGAGCGTGTTACTGCTGATGTACATACATACCTTCAGTGTGTTTCAATACTAAAGATGCAGTAAGTATTCTTTGTAAGAAACAGTGTAATTGCATGGATCATGCCAAGTAACTTCTAAATATCATAGCACTACTGAGCCAACAATGACTTACCTGTACTTAGATATGTATATAGATAGATTTTTCTGTAGGCACTTACTGAGTATAAGTTGTACCTGATAAAGACAATCTCATTGCATCTGTGATGACTAACTTATTCAAATAGTAATACATTTACTATTGTTGCAATGAGGATCTATGCCACTTATAGACACAGTGTAATTTTTTTTAACAGTTGTTTCATACTCAGGCTGTATGCCTAGTGTTTGGGTTTGCCACACTTCTGTCACTGATGCTAGCAAAGTGAAAACTATATTATTGTGGTACAACAGGAATCAAGTAGGTATGGTGTGATATTAACAGAATGTCTTTAGATTGATTTAACTCACAATGGGGTAAATGTACTAGGACAGCGGGGTTATTCTCTATCACTGACTCTGTCAGTTATAGTCACACCAAGGTTTCGGCTGACTGTAATGTACAGTTACACTGTTCATCTTCATGAGTTCATTTCACAGCCATTCTCCAGTAACTAGACAGTGTATGGTGTAACTGGGTGGGACTGCAATGTTACCAGCTGCTGCAGTGCCTAGCAGAGGGACAGTATCTACTCATAAAGAAAATTAAGCAATAAGGCACGACCAACAGTTATGTTAAACAGTCTGTTAATCACCCTGTAGGGGTTTAATGTTGAATGAGGCACATGTGGGGAGTAGTGCAATGTAATGGCTGTGGGGCAGCAGTCGTCTGAGAGTCCTTCTGGAGGCTGAGATGCTGCCTGTTTGCAGACAACTCTCTGCCCTGAGGGAGGAGGTTGCCCATCTTCAGGCCACACTGGGCAGTAGTAAGGGACCCCCCCATCCAGGAAGCACCAGAGCCACCACCACTACCTCAGAGGTTGGTGAAGAAAGCACAGCAGTTGGACCACAGTGGGCTCAGAGAGGTGAGGGTGGTGGAACAGAGGCACACCCAGTCAATTGTGCCATTCCACAAGCCATACACCATTCTGATGGAGTATAGTTCCCCATGGATGCATCCACAGAGGAGACTAAGGAGGTGTGGACAATTGTCACAAGGGAGCCCTACAGGTAGGAGGCAGAGGGTGCCACGGGAAAGGAGGCAGCCCTGGTGGGACTCAATCATTAGGGATAGAACTGGGGGAGCAGGGAAAACTGAAGTAAGGCACCTGTCTGGTGCCATGACTTGAGGACAGGAAGCGATCTTCAGGATCATGAGAGAACAGCTGCACAGGAGACTGATCTGGACATTGTTGTCCACCTAGGGACAAATGACTTGACTCAACATGAGATTAGAGCAGTGCAGGATGAGTTTGTGGAGTTGGGAAGGGTCTAAGCAAGTAGCACACACAGTATCCTTCTCAGAGGTGCTGCCTGACTATGGCAAGGGTGAGGTGAGGATACTTCACACCATTCAATTCAATGGATGGTTAAAAAAATGGTGCAGAGCACAGGGGTTTGGTTTCATTGGGGACTGGGGTTCCATCTGGAGGGATACCAGCCTATACTGGCAAGATGGTCTGCATCTGTCCAGGAAGTGAACAAGTCTTCTGAGCAATCAGTTTAAATGCTTCATTGGCAAGCTTTTAAACTAGTCAAGGGGGGAGGCACTGATAAGCAGCAGGGAATTCCCATCCTTCCCCTACAAAACAGGGTACTAAATGAGGGAAAGACCAAGGTACAAAGGTCAGTAGGGAGCAGGACAGGGTTAAATGGAGAAATCAAAGTCAATGAGGACAGGGATAGTGCTACAAGAGGTAAAGCCATCAAAAAATGGAGAGCAATGAGTACTAATGCTCATAGTCTGGCTAACAAGCTTCCTGAATTAGTGGCCTTGATTCAGGAGGAACATCTGGATATCATGGCAGTCACAGAAACATGGTACACACAGAATCATGACTGGGATGTAAACATACCAGGATACACTATCTACAGGAGGACATGGAGGGTAAAAGAGGAGGAGGAGGAGGAGGAATAGCTCTTTACATAAGGGAAGAAATCAAAGCTACAGAACAAAAGGGTAAACAGGGAGGAGAGGAAGCACTGTGGGTCAATTTGGAGACAGGCAATGGCACCTCAATCTGCACAGGGGTTGTATACAGACCTCCATCTCAGGGGAAGGACATGGACAAGGAAATGATAGGAAGTATCCTTAGAATGGCAGAAAAAGGGGAGATATTGCTGATGGGGGATCTGAATATGCCAGATGTTAATTGGATTACACTTGCAGCAGCCACTTCTAAGAGTGGGGTCATTCTAGATGCCCTACAGTAGGCATGCCATAGACAACTAGTATTGGAACCCACTCAAGAGGGAACAATCTTAGATCTGGTACTCTCAAATGGGGATGACGAGAGGATCACAGACTTAGAAGTGGGTAGCCATCTGGGAACTAGCAACCATCAAACAGTATGGTTCACAATAAACACAGCAGTGGAGTCAAGTCATACAAAGGCAAATGTACTGGACTTCAGGAGGGCTGACTTTGCCAAAATGGGTGAGTGCCTAAGGAATGCACTAGCAAATGAGCAGGAAGGAGGGATGGAAGAACAATGGGGAATAATCAAAACTGCCATCACAGAGGCAACAGACCTTTGTGTGAAGCAAATAAACAAAACAAAACGATGTAAGAAACCACTATGATTCTCCAGGAGGTGGCAGGAAAGGTTAGGGAGAAAAGAAAGCATTCAGGAAGTACAAGGAATCACAGAAGGAGCAGGACAGAGAATTGTATCAGTTAAAGCAAAAGGAAGCTGGAAAGACAGTCAGAACAGCAAAGGCCCAAACCGAGGAAAAGATAGCCACACAGTTAAGAAGGGGATAAAACTTTTATAGGTACATCAGGGAGTGAAGGAAGACCAAGGGAAGGATAGTGAGGCTTAATAAAGGGAGGTGGGCAGAGGGTGACTGTGAAAGGCAGAGATACTAAACAAATATTTTTGCTCAGTATTCACAAATGAAGAGGGGAGGTACCTAAACCAAACAATAGAAACACTCTGGATACAGAAGTTGATATCAGCCCATTTACAGAAGAAAGGGTACTGAAAGAACTCTTAAAACTGAAGGTGGACAAAGCAATGGGGCCTGATGGGATTCATCCCAGAATTCTAAAAGAATGAAGGGTAGAACTAGTGACACCACTGACTACCCTTTTTTAACAAATCATGGGAGGATGGGGTGGTACCTGAGGACTGGAGGAGGGCAGATGTGATTCCCCTTCACAAAAGTGGGAGCAGGGCAGAAGCAGGCAACTACAGACCTGTTAGTTTAACCTCAGTGGTAAGGAAAATGATGGAATCACTTCTGAAGGAAAGAATTGTCGACTACCTAGAGGCCAGAGGGTCACAGGACCCAAGGCAGCATTGATTCACAGTGGGAAGGTCATGTCAGATGAATCTAATTGATTTCTTTGGCTGGGTGACCAAAGTAGTAGATCAGGGAGGGGCGGTGGACATTGCCTACCTAGACTTTAGCAAGGCATTTGACGCAGTCCCACACAAAAGATTAATATACAAGTTAGCCAGCCTGGGAGTGGGTCCCAAGATGGTAACTCTGGGTAAAGAATTGGCTGGAGAACAGGACACAGAGGGTAATAGTAAATGGAGTCCACTCTGAAGAAAGGGGAGTTACTAGTGGGGTACCGCAAGGTTCAGTACTAGGACTAGTCTTCTTCAATGTCTTTATAGCTGACATTGCAGAGGGACTGGAAGGAAAAGTATGTCTCTTTGCAGATGACACAAAGATCTGCAACAGAGTTAATACACAAGGTGGGGTGGAAAGGATGAGAAGGGACTTGGCAAGGTTGGAGGAATGGTCAAATGTATGGCAGCTTAGATTCAATGCTAAGAAGTGCAAGTAATGCACCTGGGAAACAAAAACCCAGGGAAGAGTACGCAGTGGGGGTGATTTACAAACAACAACAAAAATGAAAATGGACCTGGGGGTAGTCATATCAGATGACCTAATGGTGGGCAAGTAATGTGAGTGGGCAGTAAGGAGGGCTGGGGGGATACTGGGATGCATAGGGATAGGCATCACCAGAAGAAAACAACAAGTTGTTATCCCTCTGTACAGACAGTTGGTGAGACCCCATCTGAAGTACTGTATGCAATTCTGGAGACCCAGTCTCCACAAAGACATAAACAGGATGGAGGCAGTCCAGAACAGGGCAACTAAAATGGTGCAGGGTATGCACCAGAAGACATATGAAGAGAGACTTAAGGAGCTTAATATGTATAGCCTCGAGGAAAGGGGGGGGGACATGACAGAAACTTTCAAGTACCTCAAGGAAATCAACAAAGTTCAAGAGGGAAACACCTTTCAAAAAAAGGTGTGCAAGAACAAGGGGACACAATTTGAAGATAGAGGAGGGGCAGCTCAGAGGTAATGTAAGGATGTATTTTTTCACAGAGAGGGTTGTGGATGCATGGAACAGTCTTCTGGAGGAGGTTGTGGAGTCAAAAACTGGTGGAATTCAGGCATGCATGGGACAGTCATAAGGCAATTCTAGGGGTGGGGTAGGAAAAGTAGGCTGTTGGTTAACTAGGATCTGCAGCTTATCCATTAGATAGGGAAATGGGCAGACTGGATGGGCCAAGCTTTCCTTATCTGCCATCAAATTCTGTTTCTATGTTTATTTTGCACCTTAATAATTTTGCAACCGTTCAAGAGTTTTGCAAGAAATTTGACATGCGATGCCCCATGGGTAGATCTCCTGATGTGCCATGTTTCATTTTGATTGGATGTACGCTTTTTGTGCAGCGCATTGCTGATTTTTGCCCATTGCACTGTGGCCACACAGTTTTGAATTTGGGCTTGAAATTGTCAAGGTAGAAAGAGGTTGCCCAAAGGAAAAAGCCAGCGTTAGTTTGGTGAAAAATATTAATCTATTCCAAAGATATTCGATTTTGAAACTTTGGGTTCTGAGCATGCTCAGTTCAGTCTTTTGTATGAGTATTTTTTTAAACAAGGATTTGCCTCAGGAATAGAGATTTTGACAACTCACGAATGGGAATTTTGATAGCTCATGAACAAGAATTTTGTTCACTTTCTGTATTAATAACTTCACAGCTGTTCTTGTACTTTACATAAAATTTGGCACATACCCTCATAGACTAGTTTTCTCTTGACATGCCAAGTTTCAGGTTGATTGTATGTGCATATCTGGAGATATGCAGTACCAAAATGAGTGCGTCTGCATGTTCTGCCAAATTTCTAGCTTCAGTTGTTTCACTTTGAACACTAATAACTTCACAGCTGTTCTGGCAGTTTACATGTGATTCACGTGTGCCCTTAGAAACTAGTGTTCCTTGATGTGCTGATATTGAGTTTGATAGAAGGGTCATCTGAAGATATGCAGTCCCAAAATGTGTACATCCGCATGTTTTGTCAAATTGTTCTTGATTGTTTCACTGTGTATGTATAACTTTTCAGTTGTTCCTGCAGTTTACATGATGTTTGGCATGAGCCCTCACAAACTAATTATTACTTGATCTGCAAAGTTTCTTTCAGATAGAATGGACATATCTGGAGATATACAGTTCAAAATGTGCATATCCATGTTTTGTCAGACTCTTGCTTCAGTTGTTTCACTTTGTGCGTTAATAACCTTGCAGCGCTTCTAGCAGTTTACATGAAGTATTGCACATACTCTCACAAATGGATGGTCTTTTCACCTGGCAAGTTTCAGTTAGATAGGGAGTAGACATCTGGAGACATGCAGTCCCAAAATGTGTACATCCACGTTTTGTCAAATTCTTACTTCAGTTGTTTCATTTTGTACATAAATAACGTTGCAGTAGTTAAAGCAGTTTACATGGAATTTGGCACTTACTCTCAAAATTTAATGGTCTTTTGACCTGCCAAGTTTTAGTTAGATAGGGAGTGCAGATCTGGAGATATGTGGTCCCAAAATGTGTACATCTGCTTGTTTTGTCAAATTCTTGCTTCAATTGTTTCACTTTGTGCATTAATAACTTTGCAGTGGCTCTATCAGTTTACAGGAAGTTTGGCATGTGCCCTCACAGATTAATGGTCTCTTGATTTGCCAAGCTTCAGTTTGTTTGAGGATGCACTTCCTGAGATATACAATCCCAAAATGTGTACATCCCCATGTTTTGTCAAATTTTTGCTTTGATTGTTTCAGTTTGTGCATTAATAACTTCACAGCTGTTCCTGCAATTTATATGACATTTGGCATGTGCCCTCACAGACTAGTTGTCTTATAATATTCCAAGCTTCAGTTTGCTAGGGAGTGCAGTTCTGCAGATATGCAGTCTCAAAATGTGTATATCACCATTTCTAGTCTAATTCTTTCTTCACTTTTATGTTAAATTTAATAGTTTCTGCTTCAATAACTTTGAAAAGGTTCAGGTGATATGCATGGCATTTTCCATGCCCTATCATGAAGCAGATATCTGATCAAGTTGCAAGTTTCATTTCATTTGCATGTGAGGGCATGGAGATATAGTGTCCCAAAATGTGCAAATCACCTTTTTTTCCATCACTCACTTTCACCTGCAGGTTATACTGTTTGATCACTAGTGTTACAAAACACTCAGATTCTCACTGCTGCTCCCTCCCTCCACACCATTTGGAATTTTACACTGACATTTTCAGGGTAGAAAGAACTTGCTCACAGAAGGAGCCAACATTGGTTTCATAAAAAAAATATTAATCCGTTACAAAGTTAATTAGTTTTGAAATTTCAGGTTCCAAGCATGCTCAGTTCAGTTTTTTGCAAAGCTTCACAGTAGTGAAGAGGGATTTGTGTACACAAAAAAGGAATTGCAAAAAGGGATTTTTAAATCCATCTTCATGAGAAAAAAAATCTATTTTTGTGAACCGCCATCTTGTTTTTCATTTTTTGGCACAAACAAAATGTTACAATTTGCCCCAAGGATGTCTTCTGTAGACATCCATGAATGGGTTTTGCTCAGGGGATGTCCTCGACAAACCTATGCCTTTTGGTTTAGTTAATTTTCTTCAAAAATGGTACTTTTAAAGTTTAAAATCCCTTTTCATGACTCACTTTCAAAGACTTTTCATAAGCCAATCCTTTTCATGAGCTGTCAAAACCTTTTTCCTGAGGGGAGGATCACATTAACCTACATTGCAAAAAGGGATCAGCTCATGAAATGGGATTTTGGCAGCTCGTGAAAAGGGATCAGCTAGCAGAAAGGGATTTTGTCACCTCGCAAAAAGGTTTTTTAAAAGGTCACTGCCAAGAAATCGTTTGATATTTCAGGCTGAAATTTTCAAGGTAGACAGGGCTTGCTCCAAAGATGTGACTGTTTCTGATTGGTGATACAATTTACATTACTTCTATAGTCATAAGATTTTGAAGTCTGGCAATTTCCCTTCGGATAACGTGGCAGACGTAATACCTATATCTCAAAAACGGTGTGAGATACAGATTTTTCACTAAATGCAGCTTAGAAGACCTTCAGGTGTATTAAGTTGATAGGTAGGTTGCCAGGAATGATTACAACTACAGTGGAATTGTTTCCAGTGTTCCTATGGGTGCTGAGATTTTGCACTATTTGCATCACAAGGTTACTTGGAATGCCTGTAGACCTGCATGTACCTATATACTTATTGGTAAATGGGAGTTCAGTGCCCAGAGGGTGAGCACTCCACATATGGATACTACTATGCAGGATGAGTCTGCAGGGCCTTTCATTATGCGGTAGTGGGAGTGCAGGGCCAGATGTTGAAAAACCCTAATACTTCCTTTCCTTACTTTTGTTACTTCAACCCTTAACTGATGCATTAATGGAGTTTTGCAATCTCATATATATATATATATATATATATAGATATATATATATATATATATATATATATATATATATATATATATATATATTATAGCTGCACAGTAGTGCAGCTATAGTTAAGGTCCCTCAGCCACTTCTGTGTTTAACCCCAAAATTTTGGACTTTAATAACTTTGTCACTATACTATGTATTTACTTGAAATTGTGCATGCATAATGAGGCTATATGGTAGATCTCAGCATGTAGCAAGTTGTGTTATGGTTGGATGAGTGATTGCAGAGCTGAAGAGCTCAAAAAAATGCACAAAAATTAGGTTTTGTGCATTTCTTGGCTTGGGGCAATAGCCCACACGATTTGTCCATCTGGTCTGAAATTGTTAGGGAGTATGCAGTCTGGGTCCCTGATGTGTCTTTTGAAGATTTGGTGAAAAGATATTAATCTGTTCAAAAGTTATTCAAAAAACAAGTTTCCCTTTATAGCCAAGGGGAAAAAAATATATGTGCCTCTCTAAGGCTGCCGCCAGTGCCTTTTTACATTCAAAAATGCCCTATTTGTAACATTACAGCCACCATCTTGTTTCAGTTAGGTAGCTAAAAAGGGCCCTAATTCAAAAAATAATGGCCCTAGGTAAACACAGATGGTTGTGTTTACCTAATTGGAGTCGGAGGAACACATTGAGGGCATCAGATTTTTAATCAGTTCCCCTGATATGCCATTTTCACAATTGGCCCCGTGCTGTCGCACTTGCAAAGACATGGATGAACACTTCAAGAAATTAAGTAAAGCTGCCAGTAGTACTTCGGGCAATATTGTCCATGTGTAAAAAACAAAAAAATCTAAAACATTTGCCTGCCACTTTTTGGCCACACTAATGCTGCCACTGTGTTCCTCGGCCCTCGTCTAGAAAAACACCTGCTGGTGTTCACCTAATAAAGGGAGTTTTTCTCCTTTTTAGGTATGCGAGGTGACTGAGGCTTGTTTTATTATTAAAACATTTTACACTGACAACTGGGTGCCCAGTCCCTGTGTCGGCAGCAGGATCTCTCCCCCCCATTAATGTGGCACATTGGGAGCCCACCCCAGTGTACCCAACTGTTTTTTTTTTAAACTTTACTACCTGTTAAATAAAGAAAACGTCCACCAATGTCTTTTATCTTTAATGCAGAATCCTGCATCGAAATGTTGGATGCAGGATCCTGCATCAAACACCTGTTGTCCGCCCCACAAAATTAACTGACATCAGGGGCTCAATCCCCATGTAGGCAAGGAGTGCCAATCCCCTGTCAGCATCATGCCCCCACCAACTCATGTGGCACATTGGTGCCCACCTCTGTGTGCCCAAATGCTATTATTTTTAAACTTGCCAATGGGGGTGCCCAATCCTCCTGTTGGCAGCATGTTTCCCCCCAAACTCATGTGGCACTCTGGGAGCCCACCCCAGTGTGCCACAACGTTTTTTTTATTTCTATTTCTTTACCTGTGAGTAAAGAAAACCACCCTATAATCTTTCTTTTTACCTGTAAAAGAAACAGTCGCATGTCGCTCCCAGTCCCCTCCCCATCCCCACCCTCCCACTGAGCACCCACCTCACCGCAACCCTCACCCGTTCGTACCCTCCAGAGGTCAGAATCATGATCTTCTCTGGACTGGGGACACTTCTGCACTGTTCCGAGCTGAACTGCAATCTGAGGAATCAAGGTAGGCCATATAATGGGAGTCAATGGGGGGTTGCAACCTATGTTGCTATCTTGGCCAATTTTAGGAATTTTGGCCCCTAAGCATGTGTGGAGATTTAGAAGTCATGATTACAACTGCAGTGGAATTTTTTTCATAGGTTGTACGGTCACTGAGATATTGACAAATAAGAGTTATTAGGGTTCTTTTGCAGTACTATTAGGCTGCTGTATGGCTCTGTATATATGTCCAAGTGGGAGTGCAGGGCCCAGAGGGCCCACGCTCCCACATACACATACCATTATGCAAAAAATGGACAACATGAAGGGAACACAGGGCCCGGTGGGCCCGTGCTCCCACAAACTCATATCACTAACTACTTACATTACACATTCTTAAAAATAAGGGAAATTAATTGTAAACATCTCTGTTAATGCATCAGTTAGGCATGATGTCACAGCAACAGAAGTTTGGAATTGATGTTAGGGTTACCACCCTACCACCCCACCTCCCACCCTACAGGCACCAACAGACATTGGGGCATGCCATGGGAATCATCAGACCTAACTCCACCCTATTCTCCTATTCTGTAGTGTGTCAGCTTGTTTAAACATGGAATGGGGTGAGAGTTGGGCCTGATGACCCCATGGCACAGTGAAGTTGAGAAATTTCCCATAGGATAACATTGCAGAGTCAGCTGCACCTTTTGGTGCATGTATCTCACAAATGATTCAAGATGCTGATTTTTGCTACCTGCACTTTAGTCCACCTTTAGAGACTAAGCATGGGTGGAGGTTTTGAAGTCATGATTACAACTGCAGTGAATTTTTTCATAGGTTCTACAACTACTGAGATATTGGCAGATTAGTGTTACAGGGGTTCCTTTTCAGGCCTATAGGGTTACTGTATGACTCTGTTGTTATGTTGTAAGTGGGAGCACAGGGCCTGGAGGGCTAACTCCCACAAACACATATCATTATTCACAAATGGACAGTTTGGTAAGAGCGCAGGGCCTAAACACAGCCATTTACTAGTTACATTACACTTTTTCAAAAGTTTGAAAATTCATTGCAATAAACTTTGTTAATGAATCAGTTAGGGTTGATGTCACAGTGACAAAAGTTTGGAAATTCCATGTTAGGGTTACTACCCCTACCCCCACCTCACCTACAGGCACCAACAGGCATTGGGACATGCCAAGGGGTCATCAGATCTAACTCTCACCCCATTCTCCTGTACTGTAGAGTGTCAGCTTGTTTACACATGGAATGGGGTGAGAGGTGAACCTGTTTAACCACATGGCATGTCCCGAGTGCCAGTGGGTGGGGGTGATAGTGATAGGTAACCCTACAGTGACATAGAATTTCCAAACTTTTGTTGCTGTGACATCAACCCTAACTGATGCATTAACAAAGTTTTTTTGCAATGAATATATATATATATATATATACACACACACACATATATCTATCTATATATATTCTTTTCAAGAAAACAGTATTAATACACCAGTTAATCTTCACCATAATGCAACAAAAGTGGAGAAGTGTGGTGTTAGGTTTTCCAACACTAAATCCCCATTCCCAACCCCCAAACAGAAAAAGGAAAGAAACGTTAGCATTTGGGTCTCTGGAATCTTGGAGAATCACTGGTAGGGTCTTCCTTGGAGTTGTCAACCCTAATGCCCTCCTCCTCCCATTAGCAAACAAAGTCAGATGTGATCTCTTTTCTTCATGCAGGGCTCGGCAAAAAGAAAGCTACAATAGAGTCATTTAACAACGTGTGGTGAGACATAATTCTCTTCCTTTGAGAGTGTATCACTATAAGGCACTGATTTGGAGCAGTGCCTTTTGCTTAGGACAAGACGCTATGAACTATTGAGTGGGGTGAGCATTAGGGTTAAGAACCCCAAGGACAACCCTATCATTGATTCACCAAGACTTCAGAGTTCCCTAACCCTAATGTTTTTCCTTTTGCTGCTTGGGGAATGGGGGTGGGGAATTGGCCATGGAAACCGTAATGCCACATTTCCCTGCTTTTGTTGTGTTAAATTGAACATTAACTGTACATTAACAAAGTTTCATGCAAAGAACTTCTTTTCTTTTTGAAAGTGGAATCATTATCCTCATTCACAAAGGTCCCTTTGTGACTTGTGTAAATAGATGCAGATATGAAGTGCTCTCTGGGTCCTTTGTAATGGGAAAAGTCTGTCTGCCTGTGGAAGTACTGGATCCTTGCAGGACTTGCACTTCCATATGGCAACAAATGCCAAGGGTTTGTGGGGATGTCTGGCAGGCTTCCTTGTGGCTACAGGTACAGACACACCATATACTTCCCCTGCCATGACATTTCTACAGTGACCAACACTTCAGCAATGACTGTGCCCGAGCACTGTAGTGTTGGTGCTGGACTATGACACTGTTTTTTGGGGGGGTCTTGCACCCACTACCCAAATCGACACTGACTCAGACCTGATTATTTTAAGTGGGGGGAGTGCAGGGGGCACAGTTCCCAGCATGGGGGGGTCAGGGATGAATCCCTCCAAAAGAACACCACGGTAGACGGTATGCGTTATTCTGACAGCAAATGCCGTCAACATAACAGTATCGCTCTGTAACAGTGGTCAACATCAAAACTGTTGACATCTGGTCATAGATCCCAGACACACAGGGCAGAGGCTGTCTGACTGCCAAAATACAGAAACCTTTGGCAGCCACAGGCTTAGAGCTGCAGTTACCTAAGCTAAGAGAAGACTTCTCTGTACTACATGGTACTGGAACCAGTGAATAAAACTCTTTACTTTCCCATCCCAGGCTGGTGATGGTGGTGGTGCTGCTGGACAGATGGGTCACTGAGATCACCCTCAAACTCTACATGACAGTATGGAATCACAAAGCACTACCCACTGGCATAAAGACAGGCCCAACACATACATTTCTTGATATTTTTATTTTTATTTTTGACTCAAAATATTAAAAACATTAATTTTATGTCTCCACCCTAGAAACATGACATGTGACAGTCATGCAATATTGTCTGAAATGTTATTTAATGCCACAAGTGCAAAAAACACGTTTCAGCCAGAATTTGAAAAAAATGACAACTGTCATATTTTTGAGAATTTTATGTTGAAAGCTTGGATCCAAAATATTGAAAATTAGAGAAGTTGTGAATGAACCCTGACATATTTGATTGTTCACTTGTAACTTGGTCTTTGTACCATATTTTTACACCAACTTTTTAAAAAAGACTTCTTATGCCACCACCCCTGAACAATGTAGAAGGTAAATTTTTTTGGGTGCCCAGAAACAATATTTCCAGGCATATTTCCTCAAAACTAACATCTGAATCTAGCTAAACTGTTCCCATTTACCTAGGGTCAGGTGTTGTTTTAATATATCAGTTTTATGTATTTTCATTTTTTTTTAAATTAAAAAAACAAGATTGCGACCATCACTATTTGCATTTTTCTCACAAGTAAATCATGAAAAATAAGTCCTCATGACCTTGTTTTTCATTTTTATCAGAGAGTTATCCAAATACCCTGTTTTAAATCCTTATAACTCTTGAACTGTTTGATATTTGCTCAGAAGACCTCCAAAAGGCATTATCTCAGCACAGACCGTGTGTACCCTGAAAGTTTTGTAAAAAAATTATTTACAATTTAGGCTGTGCATGAGAGCAACAAATAATAATATTTAGTATAAGTAAGCAATAAGTCATGATGGGGTGTGCGTGGAACACATTTTACCACATGGCCAGGGGTGTAATAAGGTACGAGGCCAAAGGCCAAGTGACTTTAGCTGCTGGCCGTGTGGTAAAATGTTTTACACACACATCCCAGAGTGCCTTATTGCACTTATAAAATTAGCTTCTTTTTTTAAAACTTTTTACAGTTGGTAAAAACATGTTTACAGTATATGTAGAAACAATAGATATACTTGTGTGCATCTACGATAAAATAGTCCTTCCACCCACTACAAATGATGTCATTGATGATGCCATTGTATTGTTGCCTACTTTCTTCTTCCTGTTTTTCTTTTCTCTGTTTTTCCCCACATTCAAGATATGGAATGTTTATCATGGAATGTTTACCATGGAATACATGGATTCAAAATTGTGCTCAGTTCCACTGCTAGAAAGTTACTCTCCTAACATACTATACACACACACAACAAAGGCCTCTACGACTCAATTATCTCACTGACAGGATAAGGAGAAGAGATTTCCCTGATGTGCAGGTAAGGATAGAAGGGGTATTTTTCATTGTCAGCAAAGAAACAGTTGTAATAAAAAACTATAAACAATACTTAATGTTTATAGTGTGTTATGTGTGTAAGGAGAATGTGGTGATCAAGGAAACAACATTCAATCTGTTTTACCCCAATGCAAGTAAATGTGATGCTTACAGTTACAGGGCAAAAAACAATGGCTGCCAGCTGAATTCTTAACATTCTATTAGCGTAATGATTTCAGTGGTGATCAGTGCACATTTGGCAGCACTTTTTATTTTCCATGCGTGGAACATAATTGCTACATGAACAACAGCCAATCAGATTTCAGGACTTTCCCTTATCATTTTATAAGGAAACAATCTTCAGTTTTCCAAAAATCAGTGTTCCAGAGCTTGGAAACTGCAGGAGATACTGGCACAAAACATTTTATGTCTTGAGACTATGCCACCCTGATCATGCATGTACGCAAATGTTTAGGTTATTCCATTAAACACCACCAAAGTTATTTAGGTGCAAGAATTGGGTTAACATTGAGCACTCCACTCAACCTAAGCTATGCTGGTCCCAATAATATATAGATAGATAGATAGATAGATAGATAGATAGATAGATAGATAGATAGATATTGGAGATGATAAAATCTCCAACATGCACTGCAGGCTATTGAATCTCCCACTGTTGCACTGTTGTCTGCTGCTCTGATGTCAGCTGCAGGAATTCTGGGATTTGGTATCTTGGCCATTTTAGACCATAGGACTGAAACATTTAATATGTAACTTCTAAGTGCTAAGGTCTTGTAATTCTTCATATTTCAGGAGGACCACCTATGTGCTTTTGGGCAAAATTACATATGTTTGTTCAATTTGCTAGCTGAATTTTTGAGCTCAGATAACAAAAGTGGCTTAGACATGAGATATAAAACTTATTGACTTGTAGATATCTCGGGAGATCCTTCTGATGTTTTTGTTTAAAAAGAATTTCCTAAGTGCGATTAACCACTGGTGCATGCCTGTTAAAAAATCACTGAGAAAAGTAATTAAAACTACATGGACACTTTGTTTATGTTAAAGTTCTACACAAATGGAAACTTTAACAAATATAACTGTAAAAATGAGAAAATGGAGTAAGAGTTGATTATTTTTAGGGACAGTCACTACAAAGTACCAAATTTGGTTTGTTGTTTAAACAAACAAATTAGAAATTAGTTATAATTGAAATAAAAATAAATAAAAATGTTTGCAAAATAGTATTTTCTGAATGTTTTCTTTTTTTACAAAATGTATTTCAAATACAAATAGTTTTAAAAATTGCAGTGCAATAATTTTCATACTTTGTGAGCACTTTGAAAAGTTCTTAACTGTATAAAATGTACTAAGAATTTGCATTTTTTTAAAGATTTGCAGTAGGAAGGTTTTCCTACTTTGTATGCAGTTTGAAAGTGTTTATAATTTACAAAATGTACTCAAAATATAAATATTTTTAAGATTAGCATTAGAATGGTTTTCCTACCTTGTGTGCACTCTGAAAAGTGTTCATATTTTTATAAAATGTATGCAAAATAAGAATATTTTTAAGATCTGCAGTAGAAGGGTTTTTCTCACTTTGTGTGCACTTTTGAAAATGTTCATCATTTTACACATTTTGCATGCACTTTGAAAAGTGTTCATAATTTTACAAAATCTACTCAAAATATGACTAGTTTTCAGTAGGACTTTTTTTCTATTCTGTGTGCATTTTGAAATGTGTTTGTAAGTGCTGCTACAGTGAAGGGTAAGACTGGGGAACAAATGAAGGCTTGTGACAATATATATCAGTCAATCACTACACTTCAGCTATTAATTTATTATAAGGAGGAAGGGAAGGAGGGAGGTTTGGGCTAGTGGGTGTGTTGGGTTGGGGGTTTCATTCTTATCCAGGGATGGGGGACTTGATTATATTGTGCAAAAGTGGGGGTTGTAGGATTCTGCTAGGAAAGACAACAGGTTCCAGAGACATGACCTGTATCAATGACTACACTCTTTCTACCATTATTTTATTATTCTTTGCAAAAAGAAAAACTCTGTTCATGCACCAGTTCGGGTAAATTGATACCACAAAAGTAGGGAAGTGTGACATTAGGGTTTCCACCATAACTCTCCACCCCTACAACCTAAGCAGCAAAAGGGAAAAAACATCAGGGTTTTGGGTCTCTGGAGTCATGGTGAATCAGTGGTGGGGTCATCCTTGGTTTCTCAACCCTAATGCTAAACCCATTCCATGAGCAAACATCACACATGATCTCCTTTCTTCAGACCCTGCATAAAGAAACCTACAACAGATTGTATTGGCAGCATACGGTGAGCTGTACTTCTTTACCTTTGAAGAGTGCATCACTATGAGGCAATGACTTGGAGCTGTACCTTGTGCTTTGGATTGGAGGCTGGGTAAGAAGGTTGAACAATAGGGTTGACAACCCAAAGGAAAATTATGGTGCAAAGTTAGGGGTAATTGAAGATAAGGGCTGCTATCTATCAATTTTAATATGTTGATTCAGTGTAAGGCACCAAATCATTGATATATTGACTGGTACCTGTAGACTGTCCTTGGGTCATGAGAGTAAGGGATGTGGTATGGTTGGTGGGAGTTAGACATAAGGGGTGGATTTTCAAAGGCCAGAGAATGACGCAAGGGACTGCTTAAAAAAAAACTGATGCAAGAATCAGGATGCATCAAAACTTGCATCAGTTCTGATTTTCAAGTGATGGTTGCGTCAAAAATAGGTCTGCATGCACCAAACTGGTTTGCGCCATGCTTGTGCTGAAAAAATGGCTGTGCCATGTTGGAAGGGATGCCTGCATCACTGAAATGATGCACAATCCCCTAATTTGGGATTTTCAAAGAATGTGAGTCCTGTCCTTGTGCTAAAGATGCATGTCACTGACAGATCAGCCAGAGCTGGTCTAATACATGCTAGAGCATATTAAAAAGGTCCATAACAGGGCAGCAGACCTGACTATGGTACTATTAAGGCAAGGCAAGGCACTTTTTATTTAAAAAGACACCCAATCCGGAGGCTCTAGGCACCATACAAAGTAAATAGACAAATAAAAAAACACCAAATTAGAATAAATAACAATAAACATCAAGCAATAAATTATGCAATAAAAAATAAGATTTCCTAAGAAATTTAAAAACATAGGTGGCCAGGAACTGAGATCAGAAAATCAGAGACTATTGCATATGGATCTCTTACAGCTAGGTCGGGGAAGGCCTGGGCTAACAGGAGGGCCTTAAGGCAGGCCTTGAATACCTCCAAAGATGAGGCCTCCCTAACCCCGATGGGTAGCAAATTCCACAGAGCAGGGCTAGCAACACTAAAAGCCCTGTCGCCAGCCACTTTTAATCTCATTCTGGGAATCACCAGGAGGCCACTACTGGAGGAGTGGAGGGGACGTACCGAGACAGCAGGTGCAAGAAGATCCATCAGGTAACCAGGGCCCTGGCCTTGTAGGGCCTTATAGGTGAGAAGACCCACCTTAAAGAGGATCCTCCACCCGATCAGCAGCCAGTGCAGCTCACACAGTATTGGTGTAATATGGCAATATTTAGGGTGCCCCGTAAGTAACCTGGCAGCTGCATTCTGCACCTGCAGCAGTCTGCAGAAAGATCCTCCTGTGACCCCAAGGTAGAGCACGTTACAGTAGTCAAGCCTTAATGTCACCGAGGCATATATCAAAGTGGGGAGGTCCAGAGGCGGTACAAGGGGCTTTATCCTGGTGACATTCCTGAAATGGAAAAACAGAAGTAGACAGTGGAAGATACTTGTGCCTCCATCGTCAAACCCCTGTCCAGGAAGACATCAAGATTCTGCACCTCAGAGGAGGCCTTCAATGGGACAGATCCCAGAACAAATCTGGTCTCTGCACCAGAAGCCATCCACTCCCACAGTCTGTTTGACTACATCACCAATATCTCTGTCTTATCGAGGTTCAGCTGCAACCAGCTGGATGCCATCCAGTTATTGATCTTGGCAAGGCAGCTGTTTAGCAATTCCACTGCATTGGATGTTCCTGGGGCAAAGGACAAGTATAGTTGTGTATCATCAGCATAGCAATGAAACCCCAGATCTTACTTCCTAATGATCACCCCAAGGGGCAGCATGTACACTGTGAACAACATTGAGAACAGGACTGAGCCCTGGGAACTCCACACAGCTGGAGACTAGAGGGAGGAGAAATACCCCATCACAACCCTTTGCCTCCTATTGGTTAAAAATGAATCAAACTAGCAGATGACAGTACTGGTGAGTCTGCAGAATTCCCCAAGGTGGTACAGCAACACACAATGGTCCACAGTGTCAAATGCTGAAGAAAGATTGAGGAGAACAAGAATTGTCCCTTCCTGTCAACCTCTAGCCCTGAGAATATCATTCTGCACCAGAACAAGCACAGTTTCTGTGCTATGCCTCACCCGAACCCACGACTGGAGGGACTTGTATAATTCATGGGTCACAAGGTGCTTCTCCAATTGAAGTGCCACTACCTTTTCTCTACAAACTTCATCAAAAATGGAAGGTTAGAGATAGGACAGTAATTTGCCCTGATCCACCGGTACAAAGATGGTTTCTTTAGAAGCAGTTTCACCAGCACCTCCTTTAAGGCATCTCAGAAGACCTCCTCTGACAGGGAACAACAGATTATCAAGGCAAACACCGAGCCAACAGCGTCAATGCATCTTATCAAGAAACGCATTGGCACCAGGTCTAGTTCACAAAAAGTGTACTTCAGATTGGTCGCTATAGGTACCTCAATGACCTCATTTACCGCCACCGGTCTAAACTCTCCCCAACTAGATGGAGCACACTCAGGACACTTTGGGTGACCACTGTCAGCTCTGGACTGGCTAACTGGAAGGAATTCCATGCCAGATATTGTGACATATACATGGCCGGCTTGTGTGCTGTGGCATCTGTACAGTTGTCGTATGTGGCTGGGAGGGCACATGTAAGATCCGACAGGTACACAGGTGGTGGGCTATTCCACTACTGGCCCATGTGCACTGCATGATGTGTCCCAACCTTGTGGCCCACACCTGGGCTGTGGTGAGGTCTGGCCACCCGCACCTCCCCTCAATTGCCACCATGCCCACAGTGCTGCATGTGTGTGCTGGCATCTGTTGGACACCACAGATGGGTCTGCAGGTGTGTACCAGATGGTGTACTTAGCTACCGGCGCTAGTCACTGAATATCTCATAGCATCTGTATTCATGTTCACTTTTCCCCTTGCATATGATTATGGTTTGCCCAGCACGAATGCAGTTTGAGCATGCTATTTGGCCTTTTGAATAGGCAGACCTGAAGGCTTAATCCTATCGCTGCAACTAAGCCTATGACTGCACAAAGCTTTGAATATCTGGCCCTAGGACTCTTAAATTTGGCATGTATTCTCACAGCCCTAGGATCTACAAATGTGAAATGTATTATAGCAGCTGGTCCATTTCTGAGTTATAGTGCTGTATTTTATGTTTCTGCTTGTTTGTAGCCCACATTTAGGATAGAGAAAAAATCTGAAAACTGTTAAGTAAGAAAACTTACAGGTTTGTTAGAAGTTATGGATAAATAGGTCCTGTTAGTTCAGTTTAACATCATTAAATATTTATTGTGCACACATGCTCAGTTCACTAGAAAAAGTAAATACCATATTTCATTAAACAGAAGTCACCCCTGAGTATAACATACCCTCCATAAAAAGCTAAAGTTCAAACTGAATACTTTTCATAAAAGCCACCCTCAAATACAGTATAAACCATGACTCCTAGTCGGGCTTGAAATCATGTCAGCTAGAAGACTATAGAATGGACTCTCTGAGATTTGCATCTCTGTAAGTATGATCATTATTTTTTTTATTACTGTCTTAGTTCATGTTTGTGATGCCCATCTTGATATGAAGTAGACCAATAAAAATAAACCTGATCAAACTGAGTTTGTGCATTATTTTATCTTTAGCACAAACAAATTTGATTTTGCAACTCAAGATACCTTCATATTACAAGCTGCCTTGAATATAAGTCACAAGTAAAAATGCAAAATTTTAATAGAAGCTGTGCAATGTAGTAATTAGATATCTTTAATTTAAAAAGTTCATACAGGAATACCTCACATTTTTTAAATCTATTTGTTACACAAATATTCTGAACATCTATACAACAGTTTACAAAATATTCATGTTGCGCAGCAGATTTTAAATCTCTGTGCTGCATAATGGTTTTCAAATTCTGCATATTGTGTGAAGATATGTAGTTCATTTTTAAGTTTCATATGAACAAAAACATTAATGTATGACAACTTATTAAATATTTAAATGATAAGGGTGATATTTTAATGTTTGTGATGGAGAGTCACACAATGACCCCAATGTTATGAAGGTCTCTGTGTCATTAACAGGCAGTAGCAACAGGCTGACTGGACATAGCACAACTGGACCAATTGGAACAGTTTAGTTTATTGTTCTAGGAATTACTACCTTTGAGCCAGAGGCTCTTTTACAAAGATTCCACGTCAATTAGGTACAGTACAAAAGGTTACATAGATAACACAACAATTTGTGTTGTGTCAAAACAAGAAAACATATACAAATACATATCAAATCACTTGTGCAAAAGGACATGAGATATCAATAATCACATTATTATTACAAGAAAGAGGTCATGCCAGATTAGGAGAAACAAATAGGGAAAAGTCTAGAACAGAGAGGGTAAGTGAATGGTGTGGGAGCAGACAATAGCAGGAGAAAAGGTTTCCAAACATGTCTTTGTCAAATAACGGAACAGGGTGGGTAGTGAGAAAATAGGAGGTTTAATCAGGGCAGTCACAGGAGCTGGAGGTGGCAAGGTGAGAGAAAAGCCTTGATTTGAAAATACCTAGAGAGGTGGAGGCAGTAATATGAGTGCTGAGGGCATTTAGCCAGCTGGGGCACGATAGGCAAATGATCTTTGTCCCTGAGAAGTCTGGCATCAGGGGGACTTGGAGAGGCTGGTGTTCTGATCTTCTGGTAAAGGGTGCTGGCGGCGGACATAACAGGTCTTGGATACAGGGTGGAGTGAGGCCCAGAGTGGATTTTTTGCCATCAGGCAGGTAAGGTACTTTTATCCGGTTTGACAGTTGCAACCAACCTGAGTCAGCATAGAGTTCACATGTGTGGGTACATCGATGTGCACCAGTGAGCAGCCAAAAGGCCTTATTTAGGGATGTTGTAATGCGACTAAGTGCTGTAGTAGTGGCAGATCCATATATAACTAAGCCATAGTCAACGACTGAGATGATAGAAGATTGGATGGCAATCCTCAGTGCAGAATAGGTAAGAAGCTGTTGGTTCCGATACAGAATCCCAATTCGCTGATTAATAGTTTTTGCTGTATTATCAATGTGAGTTGCAAAGGTTAGGCCTTGATCAAAGTTGATTCCAAGATATTTGAAAATTGGCACTTGTTCAAGGGTATTTCCCAGGTGTGTATTAATGGTGAGTGGGACTTGCTGTTTCTTGTTTTGCGAGTTAGAGAAGAGCATGGATTTAGTTTTTTTGTGGTTTAGAACCAGCTTATGTTCAAGGAACCACATCTCAACTTTGGAAAAAGCATGCTGAAGGTTGAGGCATAAGAGGTTCGGATCTTTATGAGTGGCAAGAATCACGGCATCATCGGCATAGAGGATTATTTGTTCAGGGCAGGATTTGGGGAGGGAGTTTAGGAAAAGGCTGAAAAGGAGGGGGCCCAGGATGGATCCCTGGGGAACTCCTGAGCGAACGGTTTGAGTCTGAGAGAACTCCAGCTACTTTTACAGATTGAGAGCGCTGAGCAAGGTAATTTTTTACCCAGTCACCAGGACCCTGCGAGAGCCCTAGGGATAGAAGTTGTTTGATAAGTAGGCCATGGTGAACTGTATCAAATGCCTTAGTTAAGTCAATGTAGACTGCTCCAGTTAGGTTTCCTTTGTCCATGGCATTGTGGATTGCTCCTGAGAATTCAAGTAGGGCAGTTGATGTGCTGTGCCCTTTCCTAAATCCATGCTGCTGAGTGCATAGGATGTTGTGCTTTTCCATGTAGTCTGAAAGTTGTTCCGCCACCAAGCGTTCAAGGGCCTTAGAAAGAGGTGGTAGTATTGATATCCGGCGATAGTTACCAGGCAGTGACTTATCACCACTTTTGTGCACCGGAGGACAACTGCAGCCTTCCATTTCCTAGGGAATTGGCTGTAGCAGAGGGAGAGATTGAAAATTGTTGTGAGGGGGAGCAGTACTTCCTCCAGAGTGAGGGACAGAAGTTTAAGGTCAATAGTGTCGCTGCTTGCTCGGGACTTAGAAATGGCCTTCTTTACATATTTATAGACTTCATGTGCCTTTACTAGTTTGAAATGGAAGGGTGGTTTGGTTGGAGAGGCAGTAGTAAAAGTAGAAATTGGAGGGTCAGCATCAGTGAAGAAATCAGATGAGAGGACACCACTAAGGTCCGTGAAGGTATCATTTAGGGTGTTTGCAATGATCTCTGGGTCTAATGTAGTGGTTCCATCCACATTCATTATTGTAGGAGAGGATTTGGACTGCTGACCCATGATATTCTTTATGTTGTCCCAGAAGGATTTCCCTTCGCCCCAGGAGTTGGAGAGGGCATTCTTGAAGTAGGAGCTCTTCATTAAGCTGATCTGTTTAGTACAGTGGTTAGCGAGCCTGTTTATACTTTTGAATGTCTGACAGAGTGCCAGTAGCTCTTGCAGTGGCCCAGAGGTGATCCTACTTTTGAGTTGTGCCAGTAGCTTTGCCGTGAGCCAGGGATTGAGTGCTTTTGATTTTGTGCTTTTTACTGGTGCATAGGTGTCACAGGCAGTGTTGAAAGTAGTACAAGTAATCAAGGGCTAGGTCAACATCTTGAGTTTTGTAAATCAAGGACCAGTCTATCTGCCTAAGACAGGTCTTGAGATGAGTAAGGTTGCCATAAGGTGGGACTCTGCTATAGATGGTTTTGGAGGCTGCTTACTGAAACTTATTTGTCCAGGTACATATTATTGGAGTGATCACTGAGCGAGTCAGGAAGAACACTTACATTGGTTATAGGGTAGGGTGGCTGGTAAGGATCCAGTCAATGAGGGTGCTGGTCCCTGATTTGTAGTTTTTCCTGGTAGGAGTTTACCACTTGTGTTAAATTTGCTGCTAGGATGGCATCTTTGTTTGACCCTGCATCAGGAGCAAGCCAATTTATATTAAAGTCCCCAGGGAGAAGGAGTTCGATGTCAGAAGGTTGTGTACTTACGAACTCGGAGGACAGCCTGTAAGCCATAATCAGGATCTTTTGTGGGATATAGACAGCAGCAATCATGAGGACTTTGTTTTGGGCACCAAGTAGTATCTTGATAGGGAGGAGTTGCACTGAGGTTTCTGTGGTGGGGTAAGAACCAGGGAGACAGGTGAGGGTAGTCCTTTATGTAGATTGCACACCACCACTCCCTTGAGGTCCTATCCAGCCTGAATATCTTGTAGCCCTGTATAGAGATGGCATGATCTGAGTATTAGGTGTCAGCCAAGTTTCGAAGGATGGCAAAGATATCCGGGTGTGTTGGCTGGCAAAGATTTGAAGGAGACCAGTTTTGGAAGGAGACTGCAGATGTTTAAGGTAGCAATTTTGAGCCCCTCCATTTTGGCAGGCTTTGTTGTACTGTAGGAGACAGGGCCAGGATTTGATGGACACTTCCTGATATCAAGAAGAGGAGGAGTAGGAGTTTAAGAGACAGTTGCTGTACTTTGTAGTCAATAGAATTACACTTCTGAGGCTTATGCGGCTTGGACCAGTGCAGGCATCTAGGGACCCAGAGCAAGGAGATTGTTAGTAATAGAGGATGATATGCCCATTTATCCTTGTTGTAGCTTGTCAGTTGCACCCAGTTGCTTGCAGATAGATACCTGGTGGTTAAGTCAAAAGCCAAAAGAATGATCAACAGCTGAGGTCCAGAGTCACTGAAATGTTAAAATTCCTGAAGGTGATTAACTTTGCCTGCACATATGCAGGTTGTGAAATCCCTTGTCTGTATGCTTTTGTCATTCAAACAGGTTGCTGAAAAGTCCACATACAGATCATGGAGCAGGTCAGATGAAAATGTGGATTGCAGCAGGACCCAGAGTCACCAAGTTTGTCAGATGTAGTTGCTTCACTTATGTTTTGCTTGGGATAGCTTCCAAAAAGTTGATTTTAAAATGAAAATAAAGATACCTGATGATGATTTTTTTGCAGAAATCCAGCCCAGGAGACTTTCACGGATGTAGTGAGCAAGAATGGTATAGTTACCACAAGCAGAAAAACATGTAAATCCACAAAAACTAAGCTACAGACACAGACAAACACAAGCAGCCACCACACAGACCCAGGGGGCGTGGCAAGTATTACAGTTATGTAATACTCAAAGGGTCACTCAACACCACACACAGTGACTACTGCTCACAAACAGAATACTCCATCTGCCCATGCAAATTAGGTGCCTCTTGCAAACTAGATGCAGTGGTATATTCAATGCATTTCCTAAGCACTAATGGACTGCTGAGGCAGAGCTGATTAATGATTATGAAACCATGCTTTTGTCAATGCCCACAGTGGTGTGGAACACCAGCCCCCAGCAGCACTGTGCCAGCGACACCCACTTCTACCCATCACATCCCCATCTTTACAAAACTATATTGCATATCTTGAACATGGCAGTTTTGCAGACCTCCTGCCTCCCACTGCTGTTGGCACTGTGAAATAGTTTTGCTGTGCAGTTTTGAAGATCCCAACCCTGGCAATCTAGTAGACACCCTGCCTTACCCAATCCCTGTCAATGTCGTGGAACTGTACTAAAGTCCTTGCCTTGCAATCTAGAGTAATCCCTTCCCTTAATTCAACCCTGTCCATATGATGAAGCTAAACTAAAGCCCTTACCTGGCAACCCAGTGATCCCCTCCAATTTCTGTTATGACTGTCAAACTGTACCAAAACTCTACTCTGTCAGTCTAGTGGATACCCTGCCTCACTCAACCTGGTAGTGTGGAAAAGTACAGAAACCCCTACCTGGTATTCTAGTTTTGCCTCCTGCTGAATAACTGCCAAAGACCAGCGCTACCCAGTCCACCCACTGAGTACCCACAACTTCCAACCCTGCTGGCCCCCGTCTCACCCAACCTTCTATAAGTGAGCTGCCATAAGGTTCTCAGATGGTGACTGGCAAAGACCCACTGCTCACCTCATTGACTGGCCAATGTTTGACTGACTGGCAGTGCCTGTTCCTACAGTATGCAGATGCATACTTACTTTCAGTCAGACAGCAGATGGAAGAGGTGGTGAGTGAAGAACCTGTGCCAGTCAATGTCTGAGAACCTTATGGCAGCTTACATATGGATGGATAGATGGATGGATGGATGGATGGATGGATGGATGAAGCAGGGGTGACTGGTGGTGGAAATGGTGTGCTCCATGAATGGGCTGGGGAGGGTGCTTTGACAGCCATTGGGTGGGGAGGGGTAATGTTAAACTGAGAGTGGAGGGTTCCAGTACATTTCCACAACAGTGGATCTGGAGGTGGGTCACTAGACACATAATCAAAAAAGAGTGCAGTGCAGGCTTACTGTACTTTGAATTTTGAGTGCTTTATTTGGAGCAAAGTTTAAGAAAATAGTTTGCCCATATAATTAAATCTGTAGCAGGTTCACTAGACTGCCATGGAATGCTTTAGTACAGTTCCGCAACACCAACAGGGACTGAATGAGGATGGGGTGGTCCATTAGTCTGAAAGGGCTTTAGTACAGTTCCACAATACTAATAGGTATCTGGTGAGGAGGGAGTTCTGTTAGACTGCATGGGATGGCAAAGGTAGGTAATTACATTTCTGTTCACAGCCGTGTGGTGTGCATATTTATGGAACACATACATACAGAGGAGAGAAAGAAGTCATTGTCTCTGCTGAGACATGAACCCATGCCACCAGGAATACCATTCCAGTTGCTCTATCAGCTATGCCACCAAGGCACCTGGAAACTGTAGTGTGCTTTGGAATAGATCAGTTTCCAGTTGCCTTGATGATGCAGCTAGCAGCACAACCAAAACGGTATTCTGGGAAGCCCAGGGTCAAGTCCCAGCTAAGCCACTTACTTCTTTTTCTCTTCTATTTGTATGTGTTCCATAGGTAGGTAAGACACTGGTGGCAGAGGCTCTGCACAATGCATCTGTGCATGTATGCATTGTGCAGAGCTACTAATAGTGGTGGGTGAAGTGGGCTCAATCTGCTCCGCGAAGTGATTCGCGGAGCAAAGGCGGATTCGCAGAGTGCTCCGCAAAGTGAAGCGGAGTACTTTGCGTTATGATGAGGAATGCGAAGTCCATTACAAACACTGACTTCACATTACTCCACCTCCCCGGGCCACTACTCTTCCAATTTTAAGGTGGAGTGCATTGCTGGCAGTTCACTTCACCTCACTTCTCCTTGTTTTTGAGCTTCAAAGGCAAATTTTTCAGTGATTCATGGGATTTCAGGTCACATGGGCTATATATTGATCTGCACAGCCTCAGTTCAGGGTAGTATGATTCGGAACAAGTAGGAGACAGTGTACTCTGATAGCTGTCTGTAGTAGGAATCTTGTAAAAGCTCTTCAAAAGGCATTTTTGTTTTTTTAGGGGGTATCCAAATTTAGTTCATCGATTGTAAGAAACCCTCCTGTGCTCATATCATTGAGCGTTTTTGTTTGTGTGTGGATTTTGAATGTTAATTTACAACATTGAGTGTGTATGGTGAAAGACAGTGAAAGTGTGTTGTGGGGGAGGGGCATATCTGTGGTGTAGGTAGATTTAAATTGGAGAAATAGTGATTTCTTTTGTTTTTGGTTATATTTTTGTTATATAATTGACTGTATTAATGTACATAGTAATATTGTCACTAATAGTACACATTTTCTTGCTGTTTGTTTTGTGGATGTGGTGCAGCAGTTCATAAGGTCAGGTTGTTTAAATTACAAATTTACATTAACGTGGCATAGTACACTGAATATTTGAATTTGCGCCGATTCCTCATTCAGCACTATACACAAACTGTTCTGTGTTGTGTGAGTGTGTGTGCAGTGTGGCGTGAATCAAATAATTCACCTTTTATTGTGACACAGACTGGTGTAATAGCAACTAAGTGCAGCAGTGTGAACCTGTGCTCTACTGCAGCTGCCTGATTTTGTACTGCGATCGTGTTCTCTGTTCTTAGTTTGCTGCTTGTAGTGCCGTAAAATCAGCACTGTCTATACTCAGTGTCCCCCCACACCCATGTTCAAAAGGAATTTTTACCAGACTGTATTGTTTTTGTGACCCCATCAGCACCACTGGTTACTGAAGTTGTTTTAATTCCATGACAGTCTCAGAGTAGTTTATCTGTTGCTGAAGCCACAGTTGTTTATTTGGCTTCACATCCAGCCAGCGTCCTCAATCAGAAAGTGAACATATCAAAATCTGAATTTGGTAATAATATGTGTGGTTGATCCCCAAAATGCCTGTAAAGAGACATGCAAGCAAAGCTGTTCTCACCATGGCAATGTTGGCGGTAAGGTGGTCTGTGGGTGTGGTAGTAGTACGAGACGCAGGAAGTCCATTGCTGATGTGAGGAAAGGTATTTCTCCTGCAATGTTTTTACAGCCAAATCAGTAGCTTCACTCATAGTTGGAGGAAATTATGTTTTCCCAGCCGGTGGTGTTAGTGTTACTGGTGTTAGTGGTGGTGGAGGTAGTATTAGTACTGTTGAGTCAAGTTCTAATTCCGACCGGTGTACCGTATTGAAACATATTGAGTGTGAAGCAGTGCAAGTGAGTGGCAGCGTCGATGATGTCATACTTCCCAGTAACATCCCAGTAACTGAACCTGAGGATTCTGATGATCATGTCAATGACAGCATACAATGTGATATTCCGTCCACCGTGGCACTTAACGTCATGCATTTTCCATGCAGTGATTCACAATGTGGTGAAAAAATATCAGGTGATGGTGGTGTAGATGCAGCTGATGATGATGATGATGTTGCTGTTGTTGCAACATGTAGTCCACATGCTGGCACCCAAGCAGAAGATGTGGATGTGTGTGATGTTGATGAATATGATGATGATGTAATTGACACTGGTTGGGAACCGGAGAAAAAGAAATTAAAAGTGGCTGTGTCTGAGTCTGTTTGCAGGAATCACCCCCCCTGTAAAAACTTGTGATCTACCACTTTTAGTTGATGGTGATGATGATGACCCAGTAATCAATATGATAGGTAGTAGTGGTGGTCAGTTGCAGTCCCGGTGTGCAGTGCCAGAAACATCATGTGCCCCCCCCACTTCAGTGCTTAAAATAACAGACTTAAATAAGCCACATCATCATGGACATGTTAAAAGCAAAGCATCACACTCCCTTGTTTGGGATTTTTTTGTTCAAGATGCAAATGATGATTCAGTTGCAATCTGCCAGGTTTGCCATGTGTGTGTGAGTCGAAGTAAAAGGGGATCCATCTGGGAAAGGAGGAGCATACACATTTTAAGAATAGGGCACTTGGTTCTGTGGACCCAGCACAAGCTGGCAGCTAACACCACAGTGAGGCGTTCACCCATGTCACCAGCAACTATAGCCAGCATGTTATCGCCGTCCATGACTGTTAAGCCCAGTAGGAAATTAAATTGTGCAGTAGTGCAGTAATAAGAGCAGAGGATTACTACAGGCATGATGAGGTGGACTGACATAATGACTTTGACATGTTGTCCTGTGCTGGTGAGAGTAGCAGTTTTTGTGGTGGTGGTGGTGGTGGTAATGCAGAATGTCTAGTGCAAGTGGTACATCAACCCCGGTTGGCAAATCAGGCAAAATAACATCATTTCTGGGTTTGTCATCATCAGCTGTGCAACCATCTTCATCAAATGTCCACACTCCACCCCCTTCAAATGCCATTCATCACAGAGCACAACCATTTGTGACCAACAATACACCACGTGTATAATGTTTAAGTCAGCCCACGTTACAGAATGTTTTTGCGCATGAGCTGAAGAACCCCCCCAATCATACAGTGTCACGTGAACGTAATGCTGCTGTAACGGAAATGCTGGCAATTGATCTTTTGCACTTCTCCTTTGTGGAGAATTCTGGGTTCCAGCAGTTTGTTGCACATGCCTGTCCAAAATGGAAAGTCCCACCCAGGACATACTTTTCTACCCGTGCTGTCCCAGAGTTGTTCCGCACTGTGCCTTACTCAGTAAGACATGCCCTTTAACATTCCTCCTCTTCATTCATCCATTTAAGTATGGATATGTGGAGTTGCAAAACAGCGGGAGTTCATAGCTGTGTGTAACTGCACACAAGTGCAGGTGCTGGGGTTGTTTGTGATGTTGGTAGTGCAATAATCAGTGCAGTAAGGTGGATTGTCGCGGTAGCAATCTTCTTGGAATTCGCCAGCATGCAACAATTGCTATGCACAGTGTGACCTGTTCACACACTGATGAGAACATGTTGGACATGGTACTGACTGAAATTGACAGATGGCTAAACCCTCTGTCCCTGAGAGCTGGGTTCATAGCAAGGTACAATGGGCCAAATGTGGTGAAATGCATCACGAATGGTGTATTTTTTCATGTTCCATGCATGGCCCACTGTTTAAATCTTGTGGTTCAGGAGTTTCTGCAGCATCCTGATATAAAGGAAATACTGACCATTGCACAACGTATCTGCTCTCACTTTTCAAGATCTGAAAAGGCCCATGACCAACTGCGGCAGTTGCAGATGCAAAACAGCCTGCCTCAGCACTGCTTGAAGCTGGAAGTTGTCTCGCGATGGAACTTCATGTTATACATGGCAGAGAGGTTGTATGAACAATACAAAGCCATCTCAGAATATCTTGTTATGCACACTAGCCGTGACAGTTCCGGGCCTCCATGCCTATGACGACTGAACAGTGGTGTTCTCATGGACTCTGAATAACAATTTTGCAGCCTTTTTGAACATGCCACAGGCAGTGAGGGTGAGTCTGCCCCATTAGCCAATCAGTTCCACTGCTGCAGATGCTGAGGCAGACATTGGTGAATGTACAACATAGCCTTGATGTTGCCAGAGACAGTGGTAGCAGTATGTTGTTGCAACACATGCTGACAGTATTCGACCATAATCGTCACATTGTGAGCATTCAGTGTAGTGGCAACTTTGCCATAGCAACAATGCTGGACCCACGATACAAACGTGGAATTGCATCAGTACTAGAGGGAGGGCCTGAACAGGTAAAAAATATCAGTGGTCAACTGGTGCGCTTGGTTCATGGGGCACAGAAGTCACATGCTAAGGTCAGCAAACCTCAGTAGCAAAATCCAGCTGAAGGTGTACCTGGAGGACCATCAAGCATATCCTGCAAGGGGAAGGGGACTGTAGTTCCAGGTGGTCTGTCATCCAAAGTGGGTGGTGTCAACCCACTTTGGGAGGCTTTGTCCCAAGTGGGTATTTGTGAAATAAATGATTTGGGAGAACAGGATGATGTATCAACAGTTGGACTTAGTGCGGCACAGAGAATGGTTGAGTCATATTTGTCTGAAAACAGGCATCTGACAATAAGTGAAGTTCTTTTGTACTGCAGTGGAAAGGTCAGTAAATGGCCAGAGCTGACTGCAGTGGCACTGAAGTACCTCACATGCCCAGCCTCCAGTGTAAGTGTTGAGAGGGTATTCAGCTCAGCAGGTGCAATAGTCAGGGATTGTCAGACAAACCTGTCTCCTGCAAATGTTAGTTTGCTAACATTCATTAAAATGAATGAGAGGCACATAGCAGCACAGACTGCAACCTTGGTATTCGTACCAAGGCCTAGTCATGGTGGTCTTGCTGATGTAGAAATGTAGCATCCTGGTGGAACTGGCAGTGGCTGCCTGAAACAGCCCACCACTGACGTAGATGATGACACAATGGAGAAAGAATTTCCCAGTGATCAGACTTCAGACATCAATGACTGTGAGGGCAGTTTTCTTTATGAGGATGATGATGTGGTTAATGTTGGCAGGTTTTAACTGCAGCATTTAAAAGGCAGTGTGCACCCCTGGACCACAACCACTGGGACTGATGTTATCTACTGCCACCACTGCCACCATGAGTCTGCCCCCCCCGGACCACCACCACCGGGACTGATGTTATCCAAGTCTGCCACCATGAGTCTGCCCCCCCGGACCACCACCGGGACTGATGTTATCCAAGTCTTCCACCATGAGTCTGCCCACCAGACCACCACCACCGGGACTGATGTTATCCAAGTCTGCCACCATGAGTTTGTCTGCCCCCCCCGGACCACCATCACCACCACTGGGACTGATGTTATCCACTGCCACCACTGCCATCATGAGTCTGCCCCCCTGAACCACCACCACCGGGACTGATGTTATCCAAGTCTGACACCATGAGTCTGTCTGCCCTCTGGATCATCTTCACCACCACCAGAACTGATGCTATCCACTGTCACCATGAGTCTGTCTGCCCCCGGACCACACCACCACTGGGACTGATGTTATCCAAGTCTGCCACCATGAGTTTGTCTGTCCCCTGGACCACCTTCACCACCACCGGGACTGATGTTATCCACTGCCACAACTGCCATCATAAGTCTGCCCCCCTGAACCACCACCACTGGGACTGATGTTATCCAACTCTGCCACCATGAGTCTGTCTGCCCCCCCGACCACCACCACCGGGACTGATGTTATCCAACTCTGCCCCATGAGTCTGTCTACCCTCCACAGACCACCACCACCAGCTTCTTAATATTTAAATCATAAAGTGAGTATGTGTACTTATGTATGTTATGCTGATTCACTTCCTTTAGTTGTATGTTTTCTTTTCTGTAGCTTTTCAGAGCCGCAATGGTAAAACACATACAGTACAATTCTTTTATTTTTTTTACAGGGTAACAAAAAAAGGCTCCATCACTAAAACTTGTTGGGAATGATGCTGTAGCTGTACCATACAGAGAGGAACCAATGTAATATCCATGTGAAATCCATTCGAGAAAGTATGAAGATTTTATTTCATCCTTTTCATTGTTTTGTGAAGACTGCAGCAAATATTGCACACAACAGGTTGTGTTAGTTGACTAGATGTGTCTTTGAAATGTAACTTGACTTTAGGGATTGAGATTTGAGAACCAGGGAGGGACACATAACAATTAAGTTGTAAGAAGTCATTCATTTCTTTTTTTAGGAAACTTCCAGATGCTTTGTTGTTCTGACAAAGTGGCCTTATCCAAACAAGTTCTTCAACATCAGCCACCCCCCGGCTGGGGCACATGCAACATGTAGTTCATTTCAGTAGATGACCATGACCATCACACCAGACTCGAAAGGATGCAGATAAAATCTGTGAAGAAGTAAGAAATAAGAAACCATTACAGACAAACCTGCAAATATGCTCCCCACACAAAAAAAAAAATACTTACCTTCATGTGTTTGACAGTTATCCATTGCAAATTTCTACGCAAAAAGTTCTAATCGAGCACTGGAATGTGCACACCAACAGTATCTGTGACCTGTGATACAGAACAATAGCATGAATACATGTCCATGTCAACCCCCTCACCTACAAACTACAGAAATATGTATCTATATATATCAACTCACCAATTAGTGTACAGACAAAGGGCACCCTTCCATCCAGTTGAGATGATCACATTGCATTTAATCGAATCGCAGCACACATTGGACCAGCAACAGTTCTTTCACGGTCATCATTTTAGGGGCACTGCACGCGTGACTGAGTGCGCCATTAATTCTGGGGGAATTCGTATGTGCTGAAACAATCCCATTTTTCTTCGTTACCACTTGTCAATTTTCTGCACATAAGGAGGATGCATTCTGGGCCTGCAGAAAAAATCTGGTGACTCTGTGCTGCTTTTATGCACATGACTGAGTGCGCCAGTAATTCTGGGGGACTTTGTATGTGCTGAAACAATCCCATTTCACCTTGTTACCACTTGTCAATTTTCTGCAGACAAGCAGGATGCATTTTGGGCCTGCAGAAAAATCTGAGGACTCTGTGCCACTTTTGTGTGTTCTGTGATTGTTGCTGTGAGCTCGTGATGTCATACTGACATTTTTTCAATTAAAGATGCATTGCAAGAATGTCCTCACGGTTCAGAACTGTACTTTTTTCTGATACTTTACATTGCCACAGCCACCACTACTTACCTCTGAGTCGTGACTTGAATGATATGATTCTTTTCACAATTTATGTCTGCTGTACTTATTTGACTACTTTTTTTATGTATGAAACAAATAAGCATGTCTTCCAATGTTGTTCAGACCAGCTTTGTATTTAATTGCAGCTGCTTTCAATAACTATTGTTCCGTGGTGTCATAAAACACTGCCTGATGCAAAACTGTTAATTAACAACAGAAGTGATATATAACAACTACTTGATGTGATGGAGAAAAACAGAGGAAAATAATGACAAAGACCTGGTCAGCACCAGTTTAAAAGGAATGCTCCTTTCATTATTTCACACATGAAAAAAGGTAGTACAGCAGACTCAACTACTGCAAATTCTTGTATCATTCCAGTCAGTCAGGAAGTAAGTAAAGGAAGTTGTAACATAGCATTAAAAAATATAGGTCAGAGTTATCAACAGATTGTTGCGCTGCTGCTTTACAGACATTCACCACATTACATACAGTAGTTATGGTGATGCACATAAACTAATATGTGGGGGCATTACTACCACTGGAATATGTCTTGCTTCACAGAGTGCAATATATTTCTGTGAAAACCACCCATAATTTCATTACAGTGAGTCAAGTGACAGAGGAATTACCAATCAGAAACCCTCCCACATTCTGCCACTTTTTTCACACGCAGGACATGATGCCAGGGGAGCATGCTGCCCACTATAGTGGAATGTCCAGCAGCTAGCCCATCCAATGTTTACTTATGTTATGAGGTTCACTTTGTAGTGAAATGTGGGATGTTTCCACTAACAAGGCTCTTCTTACTGGAAACACGGCCACACATTTCACCACAAACTGACCATTCTAACATAAAGAAACATTCGGAAACCTGCTGGACAATCGGATATTCACTGTAAGGAGCACGCACACGCGCTTTCCCTGTCATCATGTCCTAACGTTGCTAAGAAGGGAGGCAGAATGTGGGCAGATTTTCAGAACAGGAATTCCTCTGTCACGTGACACACTGTAATGAAATTATGGCTGGTTTTCACAAAAATGTATTGCACTATGTGGTGCAAGAAAGATTCCCCTGGAAGGAAAATGTGTATCATTAAACAATAACAATCAAAAAACACAAAAAAGTACAACACAGTAGTGTGGTGGGTTCAGGGTGGGGTGGGGTGGGTGTGGGGGCAGAAAACAATTCCTGACTTATTATGGCCGTGGATGCTGTGGTGGTCAAAGCAGGTGCAGCATTGAAGTATTTGCTGCTGCTGTGCTTCCACTCTGTTAACCTGCTGCTCCAAAGCACTGAAACACTCATTATTTTCCTTGAGTGCTGCCGCATACCAGGCCATGTCAGACTGGCTTGAAGGGACTGTAGCGGGTCCACTGCAGTGGGGAATCCAGGTAGTGGGGCTGGTGGTGGACAGGGTGGTGCTGGTGGCTGTGGTGGTGGTGGAGCAGCTGATGTAGTAGCCCTCCTCCTCCTGCTGTGGTGGTGACTGCTGTGAGGCACATCTCCCACACCAGCAGCACCCTCAGCCACTGCCACAGAAGGGCCAGCAGGTGGATGCCTGGCCTCTTCCGTGGCAGCCTACCACTCTGCCCTGTGGTGGTTTAGCATGTGGGTGCGCTGGCCTCCGGTCCCCAAATGTGTCCCAGGGGGGCCACGGTGCACCAGCACACCACACACAATGCACTCCACCACTGTGCTGTCTCCCCCCACACAATTAAAAATCTCCCATACTGGGGAGCTGCGGGGGGGACCAGACACAGTCCTCACATGTCGGGCATGAGTCCCACCACCTACAATTGCCGGGACCACCTCCTGTGGCTGTGGAGGTGGTGGAGGGGGTGCTGCTGGAGCCCCAACAGCTGCTGCTAGTGGTGGTAGTGGTAGTTGTGGTAGTGGCAGAGAAGGTGGACATGCAGCAGTCACCAGTGGCACTGGTGCTCCTGCTCCTGCTGCTTCTGCAGGGGAAGCAACACCAGCCAGGAGTCTGGAGCTGTCCAACATCACACGCACCGCCCGCCCCCACTGGTCTGCACCCTCCCTCCTAATGCTGAAATGGGCCAGTGTCTCACCTTCTCCATGTGACCCTCCATCCTCCTGAGTCCACGGGCGACACACACACACACACAGACAGTGGACACACACACACACAAAACAAAACAAAACTTGTGCAAAAAAATTCACTAACAAAAAAACACTAAGACAATACAAAAACTAAATAAAATAGCTTTTAAAAAAGCTGTTTTTATTGTTCTGTGTTCTAACACTAAAAAGAAACAAAAGCCAAGCAAACTCCTCTCCTCTCACAACTTTGCTTTCACCCTCTACAAATGCAAAGGAGAAAGTGAAACTGTTTCTCTGACTCACTTCCTTCCTGCCTGGCTAAAGCATGTGACTTACAGTACTGCAAGCCATGTGATGTGCTTCTTTTCTTCTCACTTTGCCTTACTTTGTGTTAAGGCATAATGAGAACACTAAGTGGTAATAATAACGCGAAGTGAGCACTTTACACGGCCCACTTCACGTTGTGCTCTGCGGACGCGAAGTGCCCACTTCGAGTGCGGATTAATAATTTGCTTCATCTCTAGCTACTAATTGCCATATAGTGTCACACAAACAGCTCCCTAGCACCATTGCTGGCTCCTCTTGCCTCCCACTGATGCACCTCTGCCACTGGTACCATAGGAGGTTCCTGCACTAACCCTAGTCTGATCAATCCCATATGGCATTCTACCTTTCCTCTTCACCCCTCCCCCTTACCCTCTCCCCCTCCTGAACATTACTCAACAGTTTTTTCCTCCTTTCAATTACCAAGCACTTACACACCCCTCCTCCTCTGGGACTCTCACTCATTCCCTTGTCTGTCCTCATCACCTTCTTTTACAGAAACAGCCTGACTGACAATGCCTACCCAACTTGGCTGCTCTTTGAAAACTACCAGATTGTAACCCTAACTCTTGGGATAATATTGTAACTACCTCATTCTTGTGATTGTTATTGTCATTGATGTGTAAGGTTAATCTCTGTTTGTTCATGTTCTTTGATGTGGAACCTTTGTAAATGAGCATCTTGCTCAAAGGTTGTTTCTGAAGCATGAAATAAATAAATAAAATAAAATAAAAAAATGCATGTCATACAGTCTGTGGTTATTAGCATGCCAGCCACTTTATATGGCTCTCATATGTAATGGCACCATACTATTTGGGACACACTATCTACCTTTGCTACTTGAATCCTGTTGCTCGTGGGGGACTATGGCAATGATGCACATACTGGATGTCGTATGCATGAGCACTTGTAATGGTTAGATCTTGACTACATTAAAAGAAAAAACTCTGCTCCCATCTCACATACTCCTGTGTGGCCACTCTGCTTGCCAGGGGAGATCTGCTGGTGATTCCCAGTGCTAGTTTGAAATTCTTGAGAGAAAGAGCCTTTTTTGTGGCTGCCCTGGGCATGTGGAAGGCCATCCCAAGTCAGATTTGAAAGATCTTACCTGTTGAAGTTTTTTAAAAGATTCTTCTTACCCATCTTTTTCCCTTGGCATTTGAGCACTTCTTTTAAATATGTTTTTTTTATAGGAGGGATTCCTCTGTACTTGCTATTTGATTTTATATATGTTTTTAAATATTTTAAGGAGGTAAATTAAATTGTATGTACATGTGTTTCAAGCCCTCAGATGAGGTGCTATTCAAATAAAATTGAAGACTTGCTTGCTTTCTTATCACAGCCCAATATTCCGACAACCAGGATAGACAGGATGCACTTTCTGTCTGATTATTGCTCACTAGCAGCCAACAACTTTTAGTGAAGAACTTGGGGAGCAGAGCAGCAAGATGGCCACACTGCTACTCTGCTCCATGCTCTGTTTCATGTTTGCTGTTTACTATTTTTGAGGTGGTGTTTCCTCCGTTGCTACTGTCTCATATCTGAACAGTATCTTTGAGCAGAGCATTTTGTGCATGCAACCAACTGGAGTGAATCAGACTGGAGAATATTTGGAAGGAGAGACAAAAGCTGACAGAGACTGCTACTTCTTGAATAGAGTACATTATGTAATAATAAATAATAATAACTATTTATATAGCTGCTGATATACTTATTTACATTCTACTACAGGTATGCTGTTGTTGCCTGGGGAAGGGGGTATCTCCTTTACCTAAGAAATGACAAATGATATTATGCTCAGACAAGTGATTTTTTCTATTTGTCTTTGCAGGTTCAAGTGGACAAGATAAGATAAGGAGAACTAAGAAGGGCGATAGCCCCGAGGAACTACTAATGGTGGTCATTTTTGGAGTCCTATGGATGGGATGTTAATGCCCTTGTGACCACATGCCCCTGAATTTTTTAGACCCCTACAACTATAAAGAACTCCCTGAACAGGGGCCTGAAGCCAAGTTGACTAAGTCTCTGTCAGCGCATTTTATAAGCATGCCTCTGGAAGACATAATCGGGGGGTAAAAGGTACTCCTTAAATTATATTTTATTGTTTGTGGACAGAGATTTATTTCATACCCTTCCTGATGGTCTAACTAATAATACTGGAAGGCTGCCCTAGACTCTAGTAATCTGGAGCAGATGGGAGCACAAGGTGAACCTCAGGATTTATACTACTTGCTGCTCGGCATTGACTAAGAGGAGCAGAGGTTGTGTGCTGAGTATGAGTAATACTGACATTTTACAAGTAGGAAAGTTGAAAACGTCATTTGAGTCCTGAGTAAAGAGAACTCTGAAAATGGTAAGTGCAGGTTTAAATGTATTAAATGGTTCTACTTGCATAACACTGTGCACCAAGCATGAGTTTAAAGAAAATAGCCATAGCTACTTCATAGATCTCATGTACAGAATGTGTGTTTTAATGAAGCTCATCTATAATCAATTAGCTTAAAAGTTTGCTTGCATCTGGAACTGCTCTGTTTTTTTGTCTTTTTGGTTTTGAGGATAAAATGCTAAGCTAGGAGAATGACTCCTTTGCTCAGAGGGAGCCTCTAAAGCCAGATGTCACACTTAAATGGAGCTCTTAACATGTCTGGACATATAAACACTTGCCAGCAGAAGCTGGCCTCTTCTGTCTATCAAGTCTGCTCATGTGTAGCTAGCAACCCTATTTTGCAGCTGCCCCACCTCCCACACCCCCACTCACCTCCTGGAACTGCTCAGTGTCCTTTACCCAGCCCCTTCCATGCCCTGTCCCATGCCCCTTTGAAACTACCCACCTACCTGCATGCCACCCTCCCGACAGAGCTGCTCCATTTTGACGTGATCAACCCATGAAATAATACCTTCTCATCTCCTCCTGAACCCTGCCTCTAGTCTCAGCCCATGCATCCTCATGTTCCTTTCTGTCCTCTGCTTAAACAGTCCCTCTGCACCAGATTTGTTGATCTCCTCAAGTATTTGAAGGTCTCAATCCTGTCCCCATCCTTCTCTCCCCAGGATGAACAAATTCAAGTGTCCTCCATCCTCCATGTCATTGCCCTGTGCTGCTCCCCCTTGAGAAGCTTGATGTCCATCCTCAGGAATGGATGCCAATATTGCACACAGTACTCCAACTGCGGCCTAGCCAATGACCTGTAAAGTGACAAAATCACCTCCTTGTGCCTTGATGAGAATCCCCACATGATGCATCCCAACATCCTATTTGCCCTAGCTGCCACACTCCTGCATTGAGTAGAGTTATTCGTACTACCAGTTACAATACCCCCAGGTCCTTCTCCTCCTTGGTAACCCCTAACCACAGCCCACCCAGCCATAATATTCCCTCCTCTGGTTCTCGCTCAAGTGCATAACTTTGCACTCTTTTCATTAAAATCCCAACTGCCACCTCGCTGACCACTCCTCAAGTCTGGTGAGGTCACCCTGTAGCCTCTGTCACCCGTCTATGTCATCCACTACAGCTTCGATCTTGGTGTCGTCCGCAAACAGACTGATCCTGCTCTCTATCCCTTGTGCTATATCCAATATGGACAGTCCAAACAACACCGGGTCATAGCACAGAGCCCTGTGGACACCACTTATCACTGCCTTGGGAGATGAGAGTTCCCCCACCACCACCCATTGCACCTCATCCCCAAGCCAATTTCTTGATTCAGCCAGCCATCTTGCCCCCACCCTATGTGTTTCAGCTGCCCCAGTTGCCCATGCTATAACAAGTAAAAGGCCTTGCTGAAGTCCAAATATAGGACATCCACTGCATGGCCCTTGTCCAGTACCCTTGTCACCCAGTCATAGTATTCTATCAGGTTGGTCTGGCATGATCTCCCCAAAATGAATCTATGCTGCCACCCATCCTGGAGATCATTGAGCTCCAGGAAGATTACCAGTCTCTCCTTCAAGATGGATTACATTAGATGGAAGTGAGACTGACAGCTCTGTAATTGCCTGGCTCATCCCTTGGTCCTCTTTTGTGAATAGGCACCACATGAGCCAACCTCCAGTCCTTTGGTATGCATCCCATGTCCAGGGAGGTGTTGAAAGGTCAGTCAGTGGCTCAGCCAGCACCTCCGCATCTCCCTCAACACCTAGGGTGAATGCCATCAGGACCTGGTGCCTTATCCATCTTAAGTGCCTTCAGACCATCCAATACCCTGCTTGCTTGAATCACTTCATCAGTCACTCCCCCTTGTCCCCACCTCCAGTCCACCGAGGTAGCAGACTTCCTACCTTCCTTGTGAACACAGAGCAGAAGTATTCATTCAGTACCTCTGCCTGTTCCCCGCCCTCTCCTCCCACCCCTAGCTCTTACTAATGCAAACTATCCAGTCCTTACACTTCATTTTCTTCCTCATCTACTTAAAGAATTCCTTCTCCCCCTCCCTTATGCCTGAGCAAGCCTCACTTCCGTGGTGGCCTTGGCCTCCCTTACTAACATAGTCACTTCCCTTGCCATCTTTGCATACAACTCCTTGTCCTCCCCATCCCAGTTCTCTTCGTTCACCTAAATGCAGCTTTCTTGGCTCTCACCCCCTCCAACACCCTCCTGGTCATTCAGCATGACACCCTGGCCCTGGACTTCTTGCTCAGAGTTCTGGTGCATGCTTCAGTGGCCACTCTCAGGTCAGATTTTATGACTTCCCACTTCTGGTGCAGGTCCATCTCTGACCTAATTCCCTCAAGTCTCCCCCTCAGTATTTCCCTCATCCTTCCAATGTCTGCCCATCTGAAGCCCACTACCTTTGTTGCGGACCCCACTGCCTCCTTGCTCATGCTTAGCCTGAACCACACCAAAAGGTGATCACTTCCGGCTAGTGGATCTTTCACCATGAGCTCTCTCATGATCTCCCCATTTGTTAGTACCAGATCCAGTAAGTTGCCCAGTCTGGTTTGTTCACCAACCAACTGCACCAGATGGCTCTCCTGGAATGCAGTCAGTAGCATGGGTTCCCAGTCCACCTAAGGTAAACTGAGGTCCCCAACAATCACCGTGGTCCCCTTGCTACACACCCATCGAATTTGTTTAATCTGCCAACTCTCTATCCATCTCCTCACACTGTGCTGGTGGTCTATGTATCACCCCTAGCCTTAGTTTCCTACCTTCTGGTCCAGGAACTGCATCCACAGTGCCTGTCCTCCCCGCCTCCCTCTCGTCCATTGTACATCTGATCCCATACTAACATAAATCACCAACCCTCCTCCCTTCCCCACACCCCTGTCCTTTGTATACACCTTGTACCTAGGAATTATCAGATCCCAATCCTGTTTTTGGTTGACCCACGTCTCTGTGATGGCTGCTATATCCACTTTTGCTATGCTTCAGACAGCCTGTAGCTCAGCTACCTTATTATCCAGGCTCCATGCATTTAGGGAGACTACCCTCCAACCAGCTCCTGCCTTCTCCTTCTTCTCCTTGGCATGTGCCCCCTCAGCCCAATTCCCCCCCCCTTAGTCCACCCTCCTTACAAACCCTACTGTCTTGGGGGGGATAGCTCATACTGCTCCCCTACCTGGTGGCCCTGCATACTAGCTGTACACTTGCCACCTCACCTTCCTATTTTAAAATCCCCCTGGAAGCTATGTACCCCTCTAGTTTCTGTTTCAAGGCCCTCTGCCCAGCCCTACTCATGTGCAACCTGTCCTCTGCATACAGGTCACAGTTGTCCCATGTGTTCCCCCAGTCCCCCACCAGTCCATATCCTTGTGAGTGACACCACTCCACCAGCCAGGAATTGAACTCCACAATCCTGTCCTTCCTTGCTCTGCTCACCCTGGGTATTGGAAGCACTTCTGAGATGGCCACTGAGCACCCAATCTCCTTGCACAAATTCCCTAGCTCTTCAAATCTCTCCCTAACCACCTCCACCTGGCACTCCACTAGGTCATTAGTGTCTACATGCGCCACCACATGAATTTTTTTCTTCCCCTCCTGACACATCTCAGCATGGCATGCCCTGCTTTCCCTTCTGTTAAGCCCGGCATGGATTCTACCCATATCTGACTGTGTCATTCACCCCTCCCCACCACCTCATCATCTTAAGTATAGAGTCCCCTAACACCCCTACTCCACCCTCCTCCTCCCCTTCTTTTGCCTGTATCTGCTTGTCACACCCTTCCTCTCTTGAGCATATGCCTTTCTCTGCCCAGCACCACCCAGATCCCCTATATGTTCCTCTTCCCTTTCCAACTTACACCCTTGCCTACTGCCCCACTCCTCTTGACTGACGTGGCCTTTGCCCTTCTCCCCAAGTCCGATGCACCATCTTTGATCCCCCCTGTCCTGCCAAGTGCCCCTCCAGTTCTCTTTGCTTCCCCCACTGTTCCCCTGCCTCATCTTCCCTCCCCTACCCCTATCTCTTGAGCCCATCCCTCCCCATCAGGACTCCTGACCACAGTATTCTCCCTGCCCTGACTGTCGCCTGCCTCACTCCTGGTAGTACCATCCTCTCCCTCTGGTACCGACATCAGCACCTTGTACCTGTTACTTAACCCTGTCCCCTCCTTGCTGCAGTATCATTCCTGCACCCCCAGAGTGGCATGCTACCCGTATTATGCCCCGTGCTCCGCTTCACATTCCTTCCCCGCCGTCACCTCAAACTCTGACCCTCTGTATGCCCATGGTGGTGCACCTCCTACCCCCCGCTCCACTCATCCCCACTCTTAACCATCTTATCTCTCCTGACAACCAGCTGTCCTCTGCCTGCAGTGCTCTCAGTCTGCAGCATATGGGACATTCCCACAACCTTCACAGTGTACTCATCCATAAGGCTGCCCTGCATCTACTGCATCCCACCACCCTGTCTCCCCTGGACATTTGTACATACATAAAAGCCATCTTCTTTTGCTGGTTTTGGCTGGACTGGCAAATTGTTTATTTGGCTTTGTTGAGTTACTAATGTTATCTGACCGACACACTGTTATTCTGTTCAAGTAAGAATTTGACGAAAGAAGCTGGTGTCATCTGGCATTTACTTATACTTATTTGCCTTTGTATATAATTTGAAGATTTTCTGACTATGAATGGTGGCCTTTAGCCCTGTATATTAATACATGGATTCCAGAATTATTGGACCTTTTGAACACCAGGGCTTTTGAATGTAAGGAAGCCCTTGCTTAGTTGAAATAGGTTCAAATACTACAGATATTTTGAGTTAGACCTGCATGGCTAGCATGATTTGCCAAAATACCTATATCTATATGCTGCTTTAATGACCTTTACCCGTGCTTCCTGGCTATTTTTAAAGTTCTAATTTATTAACTTCAGATCAGCAATTATTATCTTTGAACTCAATTGTCATGCAAGTACTTGTGAATTGAATAACTGTACTTTTATGCTATTGAGCAATCGATAGTGATCTAATATGTCCTGAATGAAATAGATTCTGGGAGTCACCCTAGGTTTGAGGGTTTGCTCTAGCAGGGCATTGTCTATTTAGAAGTGTGCTCTGTGAAGGAATTCTCTCATGGACTCCAGGGTATTCCTGAATTATCTTTTCTTGGATAGTTTATTCATAATACAACTGAATGGAGAGATTTAAAACTGAACTTTGACTGATCATGCAATGGAATCAGTTTAACGATTAACATCAAAAGTAGCTTATTTATTGAAACATAGAAACATAAAAGTTGAAGGCAGATAAGGACTGCAAGACCCATCCAGTCTGCCCATTTCTTTTTCTACCTTATGAATGTGCCATAGGCCTTTGCTCTGTCAATGGCCTATCTATTCATATTCATCTGTATTTCTCCCGTATGCCTGTCCCATGCCTGTCTGAAGCCATGCACTGTATTCATATTCACCACTTCCTGAGGTAGGCCATTCCATGCATCCACCGCCCTTTCTGTGAAAAATAACTTCCTCACATTACCCCTTAATTGGCCTCCTTCTAATCTTATGCTGTATCCCCTTGTCCTGCTATTTTTCTTATATTGAAACATGTTAGACTCTTTCACCTTGTTAATGCCCTTAAGGTGTTTGAATGTTTCAATCATATCACCTCTCTCCCTCCTTTGCTCTAGGGTATACATATTGAGTTCAGTTAATCTGTCCTCATATGTTTTCTGATGCAGACCCTGCACCATTTTGGTTGCCCTTCTCTGGACTGCCTCAATTTGGTTAATGTCCTTTGTGAAGGTGTGGCCTTCAGTACTGCACAGAGTACTCCAGATGGGGCCTAATCAGTGTCTTGTAAAGAGGGATTATTACTTCCCTCTTCCGACTTGTGATACCCCTACTAATATACCCCTACTAATACACCCCAACATCCCTCTAACCTTACCTACTGCTTTAGATGTCTGCTTGGATGATTTCAGGTCATCGGTGATGATGACACCCAAGTCTCTTTCTTCCCTTGTGACTGCCAGCAACATCAACTGCTCCCCACTTGGTCTACCACTCTGGTTACCCAGTCAAAGAAATCTATGAGATTAGTTTGACAGGACATTCCTTTTGTAAACCCATGCTGTCTTGGATCCTGTGCTCCTATGGATTCCAGGTGTTGATCTATCCTTTCCTTAAGGAGTGTCTCCATAATCTTGCCCACTACTGAGGTAAAACTGACTGGTCTGTAGTTCCCTGCCTCCTCCCTGCTACCAGTCTTATGGAGTGGGATCACATGAGCCCTTCTCCAGTCTTCTGGGACCTCTCCTGTGCTCAGGAACTCACTAAACAGTTCGGATAATGGCTCTGTTAGTTCCACCCTTAGCTCCTTTAGTACCCTGGGATATATGTTGAAGCCACAGAAGCTGATTCTAGTTCAGGGGTGATGTAGTTTTTATGTACTTTCTGCAATTTTAATTATGTAATGTTGTAATGGTTTTTAACCAATCAACAACAAACAAACTTTGAACTTTTTAACTTTAGTGAAGAACTGGGTTGATGCGGCACAAATGCCTGCAGCTGAATGTGGTGACCAATGTGTTTCTTAAATTAATTATTTAGTAATTAGATATCTTTAATGAGGGAACAAAACATTTGCACAGGAACTCATCACAAATGTTCTAAAACTCTACATGCTGCACGACCGTTTTTAAAATGAATGTGACTCCCTCTCTTCCTGGACTACATACTATGTAGATCAAGTATTCTACTCTACTGAGGCTGCTGTCAGTGTTTTTTCAACTCTGGTCTGATGCCACTTGATAGCCATCTCTCTTGGCAGCAGGCAGAGACTAGGAGTGGGCATCGCAACAGGAGTGCCTCAATGTCTAGGGGCAGATTGTAACTACTCCTTAGAGGCTTCCATTATTTCAATCAAATAAACTCAGTCTCTAACTACAGTATTACAGTTCCTTTCATTTCCATTCACTCCTGGTGAACGTTGGTTAGTGCTTCTCCTGTCAAGTCAGAAATAAATAATTCTGCTAAATGATGGGTAGTTGTCATGTTTACTTATATACTGTACTAACTGAACTAACAGAACTTCTGTGAGCAGATCTTAGTTGGCAGTATCTCTGGGCAAGATTGTGTGAGAAGAGGACTGGCTGACACCCACCTGCCACACTGACACAGGTAATTGTGTGATTTTCAAAGCTTTAGGAAAGAGACTTCTGTTTAGCTCATTTTGACATCACAGCTGACACAGACTACTGAACAGTCTTCATTTCTTTTCCTTGTGCTGTATAAGGCTGGACCATTAGCACACCTAGAGTGTTCATGCCCCAGGGCTTGAGTGCAACAGTACAGCAGTGTGGCACTGACCAGGGTACTTCTGTAGGATATCCACAGGTAAGTCCACAGTGCCGCAATGGGCTCTGCCACTGAAAGTATCAGGTAGGCTCAGGTGTCATAACTGGCAAACCAGTAACTATATAACTCCCTATTTAAGGTGCCTCTATTTTGCAACTGTAGTCTTACCTTGTATATGTGTTATTATACCAAATGCTAGGTAGAACAGCCAAGTAAACTAGGTAAGACAGAACTGTAACAGAACTCCATATATAAGGTTGGCCTTTTGGTTTCTAGTCTAAGGGTTTTTAGTTTAGGCAAGTTATTAACAAAAGTCTAGGGGTTATCATAGGATCAGTTTGGAGGTGAGTACAGTGTGTGTAGCCAGTTGTGTGGACTGTGGGACACTGTTCTATGGTTACACTCTGGGCATTGCCCAATCTGAAGGACCTTGCAGATCTTCATGTTCAGCTGGTCACAGCAAGAAATGAGCTATTTCAGCTGTGGCATTGACTCAGCTAGGGTCCACCCTGCACCACCCCCAGAAGCCCACTAGCCCAGGAGTACAGAGAGTGGTGGGGAAGATGGGGAAGGGCATAAATGTCAGCCACAAGGGTGTCAACCAATCCCACACCATCCAAACAGAAAATTGCTCCCCCTCCCCCGAGGAGGCTTAGGTACTAGACTTTGATGGGCGAGGAGACTCTGAGTCAGTTAGGGGAAATGGGCTGAATGATTTGGTGGCACCAGGAGGTGAGCAGGAGGAAGTCAGCAAGGAGAATCTTCTTGATTGAGAACTCAGTGATTAGGAGAGTTGAGATGGTGGTGCACAGAAGGGCAGGGGAGAAGGATGGTCAGAGGCCCTAAACGGTTTCTTCACAAACCTGGATGCGTACAAGTTGGGTCCCTTAGATAACAAGAACGAACCTAATAGGCACCTGCCCCTTGAACTAGACCGCCCTCTGTTTCATATGTGGCTGGTTAGCGAAAGGGAGGTTCTGCTCATCCTTAAATCCCTGTGGGTGAGAGGCACCAGGGGCCCTGTTGGGATCCAGACTCGAATCCTCAAGGAGGGCGCCCCATCTTTAGCCAAGCCCCTAACCTGGCTGATAAACAGGTCCTTTATGGAGGGGTCTGTCCCTGAGCCATGGAAGCGGGTCCTAGTGATCCCCATTCACAAGGGAAGGTCCACCGAGCCTATTGGGAACTACAGGCCTATCTTCCTGTTGTCTGCAATAGCGAAATTACAAGAGAAGCTTGTATACTCTCAACTGCGTGAATATCTGGAAACACACCAGATAATCTCTTCATCGCAGCACGGCTTCAGAGCCAAGCATGGGACGGACACTGCACTAACCAAATTTTCCTTCTGATCCTGCTGTCCTTTTCACCACCCAACACACCCACCCCTGACCTCAGCACCCACTACCACTCAACCCCCACACACCCATCACTCACCTGAAAAGGTCCACCATGATAGATCCAGTCCCAAAGAAGAAAGACGTCTCTTCCTGCAAATGTGACTGTAAACCTGAGGAAAAAAGGTAAGTTTTGTTAATGTATTCACAATACATTTTGAACTTTTACCCATAACTTGGCTGTTTTTTAGTATGTTTGCACAACATTTTCAACAAGACCTTTTGGGCACCCCCATCTCAGAACGAGGTAGGTGAAATTTTTCAAATCCAGCCCGAAAGGTGATTTTGTAGATTTGAAAATGTTCCCCAGACAGGTTCATGAGGTGGGGTTATAAGAAGAAAATGTTGAAAATGTGGGGTCAAAATATTAAAAATCAATATTATGAAGGCACAATGAAATGTTTCAGTGCTCACTCATAACTTTGGTAATTTTTAATATTTTGATCCCAAATTTATTTTCAACATAGCCATTTTCACCCCACCTGATAAACCTATGCACCGGCCAAAATGGGTTGTGACTCAACACCACTAACACCTGGCTAATGAGCTCTGGCCAGGATGGCCAGGTCCTGTCTTAGTCTGCTGGGTCCTGTCTTAGTATCAGAGCTATTCTGCAGGTGCCTACAAGTGTGTATTGTCTCTTATATTTCTCCTAGATGGACCTGCTCCAGCTACTGTACTTTTATATCCTGTGTTTTTTCCTTACCACTTTGAATTACTGTATTATACATGCTATTAGTATGTTGTGTATTATGTTGATGTTTTGTACTTTGACCAGAAGCCTTTATAAATGAGTCTTTGACTCAAAGGTTGTAAATCCGACTTACTCAATAAATAAATAAATGAAATAAATAAATAAAAGAGTTTTTTTTAAAAAATCATGTTCAAAACTTGTTTACACACTTGTGGTGTGAAAGCATGTTTCAGCCAGTATTTTATAAATGACACCTGTCGTGTTCAGAAGGGGATCATAAAAAGACTATGTTGAAATTTTGAGAGTAAAATGTCAAAAAAAGAAAGCTATGAAGAAATGTTGTGTGCAGGGGCAGGTGTTGGCCAGCAGGGTAGTGGGCTGAGTTCCCATGCGGCGACTCAAGTTTGGGGATGAGCTTGGGGATCCTACTGGGAAACACAGGGATGGGGCCACTGTTGTTGCACACCACTACTTCTATTCTGTGAAGGGATTATGCAGTGTTTTGCCACACAGATGATACCTTTTTACAGGCTGAGGAGCCTTCTCTCACAAAGGATTGACATGTGTGTCAAGGCCTGACAGAGCCACATACGACATTAATGAAGTGGATTGACATAGAAAAATAGGTCATAGAACAACTCTGCAAGTCTTGGCCATGGTCTCTTGAACATAAAACTTTTTTGTCTATCTGTTCAGAGGGGACAAAGCTACAGATGTGCAAAGAGTAAAATTCTCCCAAAATTAAGATATTTTTTTGTTGCTTACCTGTAACCAAAAAAATGTGTTTTTTAACCCAAAAATTACAGGTACATGCTTCTGTAAGTTTGAAGTTTTTAACTTGCATCATTTTTTAAATGAGTTAAAACTGCTATTTTCTGACTACGCTAAGTTCTGAAAATGAATTTCCTTAGTACAGTTTTTTTTGTATTAGCAGTTTGACTGAAAGTGATTTCTTTGAAACTGCTTTTGTCAGCCAGCTAAGTAAAAGCAGTTTGAATGAAATTGAAAGTAATTTCACTCAGATATGATCCTTCATACTGCTTTTCTCAGCCAGCAGACAAAAGAAGTTTGAAGGAATTCAGTTTCAGTCACACGGCAAACCCACCAGACCCCTATATTATGAATCTTTCCCTCAATCCTGACCCATGTTAAATTCTATTAGATGGCTGGTGCCCAGTCCAGCTGTTGGTATCCCCCTCCATCCCAACCCACATTTCATATTACCATACTGCAGGTGCCAAATTCCACCACTAATCTGCCACCTTCCTTTCAACCCATATTTGGCTGAACTAAAAATGGCCAGCAGGTGCCTAATCCCTCTTGCCATTACCCAGTTGCTAAAACTAACATTGGGGTGCCCCCCATGCTGAGTGAAAAAACTCCCATCTCCAAATAAGAAGCAGACTTAGTTACCCACACCAGGTACTGCTGTATGTAATGGCCACCTCCCATCTCCTCCTGTTTGGCCCGCCATCCCCTATGCACATAGTTGGCAAACTGGGGTGCCATACTGTGACAGGGTTGAATAAGGCCTTGACCCATTTGTTATGCAGAAAGAGTTTAAATGCAAGATTCTGTTCTAGCCTCTCCTGTTCTGTCTCTTCTCTGTCTGGTTAGCAACCAAATTTTCTTGTGAGACCGAGAACTGATCACTCTGATGGTTTCAAAATTTCTGTATGTCACTATCTGCCTTCCCTGCTATTTCTGTCTTTTCTCCCTCTTGCATATGAGTAGTGAAAATATATGTGAATCTTTATGTGGAAATGTCACTGATTCTGGGATCCCTTTGTTTAAAACTGTATATAGTTATACTGTTGAAATGATTGCAAAAGCTATCTGGAACTCAAGGGCTTAACCTGAGATGCAGTTTTTAAGCTTTCTGTAGAGCTGTACACAAGAGGTCAGTTCTGAGTCACTATGTTCTTATTGCTGCACCTGCACCAAAACTGACAAGAACATTGTGTAAACTTACAAGAACATTCTGTGAGAAAAAGACTTTCTTAACAAGTTCCCAAAGACTTATAAAAAGAGCAGCAATGCTTTTGTTAGAGAGACAAGGAGTGTGAGAGGACAAGACTGAAACTTGGAATTAAGAGATATCCTTAGAAGAAGGATTTTTCTCTGTTTGTACTGCCTTTGTAAATAGTTATAATGAATAATTTTTATTTTCTATTTTGCTGTTGTTGAGAAAAACAAAAAGCTATTTTCAAATTTTTAAACTGCTGCTGGTTTTCATATGCTTTCTGACCTGTGCCACACACCCTCTGCCTTTGAAGAGGCTGCAAACACTGGGAACCCAATCCCCAGGACTGGTACTCCTGAAAAAAAAACTATCCCACAAATATCTTTTTTTAACAACCTGAAAATAAGAAAATGGCCCCATGTCAATCTCTGTCCCCCAACCCCTTACTCAGCACCCACAACCCTACACCCCAACACCTCTCACTCACTACAGAAGGTTCTTCAGCATAGATACACTCTCAGCAAAAGGACATCCTCCTCTTTAAAGCACAAACTGAGGAAACAAGGTAAGTTCTGTCAATGTATTTTCAATGTGTTTTGAACTTTTACTCATAACGTTGTCATCTTTAAATATGTTTGTACCAGATTTTCAACATTGCCTTTTTGGGAACTCTCATCATAAAAAAGGTAGGTGACATTTTTTCAAATTTTGCCTGAAAGGTGATTTTGCAATCACTTTGTGAAATCACCTGTTGGGTGAGATATGAAAACTTGCACATACTAGGTTCATGTGCAGGGGTCATAATAAGATTATAATGAAAATTTGGTGAAAAATATTGTAAAATACCAACTTGTGCATGAACATTGAAATATTTTAACATTCACTCATAACTTTATTAATTTTCAATATTTTTCACCAAACTTTCAACATGGCCTTTTTTCACACCAATGAACATAACGGGTGTTGTTTTTCAAATCCTGCTCAAAACATATGTGTGTACTTGTGGCCCAAAATGACTTTCTGGACAATATTTTATGAATAACACCTGTCATGTTCAGAAGGGGTCATAAAAACACTAAAGTGTGTTGGAAATTTGGAGTCAAAATATCAGAAAAAAGTTATGAAGGAATATTGCGTGAAGGGCTGGCTGTACACCCAGCAGGTAGTACATTGCAATACCATACTGGAGGCGACGTTCAGAGGTGAGCTCAGTGAGAGAGATAGATGGTCTGAGGCTGGGGGGGGGAACATCACTGACATGTAGCACAGCTGCCAGCCTGGGGAGGGATGGTGTAGTGTTGGCCACATGGGCACAGCCCTTTCCAAAAAAGGTAAGAACTTTGTAAGCATTTTGTCTGGTAAGCATACAAAGTTACACGTAAAAACATAAAAACATAGAAGTTGACAGCAGTTAAGGACCACAAGGCCCATCTAGTCTGCTCATTTTTTTCACCTCACGAATGTGCCATAGGCTCTGTACTTTGTCAAAGGCCATCTAGTCATGCACATCTTTATTGCTCCCTGATGCCTATCCCATGCCTGTTTGAAGCTCTGCACTGTATTCATATCAACCACTTCCTGAGGTAGGCCGCTCCATGCATCCACCACCCTTTCTGTGAAAAAGAACTTCCTCACATTCCCCCTTAATCAGCCTCCCTCTAATCTCATGCTGTGTCCTCATGTGCTGCTATTTTTCTTATATTGAAACATGTTAGACTCTTTCACTTTGTTAATACCCTTAAGATGTTTGAATGTTTCGATCATATCACCTCTCTCCCTCCTTTGCTCTAGAGTATACATATTGAGCTCCATTAATCTGTCCTCATATGTTTTCTGATGCAGTCCCTGCACCATTTTGGTTGCCCTTCTCTGGACTGCCTCCATTTTGTTAATGTCCTTGTGCAGGTGCGGCCTCCAGTACTACACACAGTACTCCAGATGGGGCCTAACCCGTGTCTTGTAAAGAGGGATTATTACCTCCCTCTGACGACTTGCAAAACCCCAACTAATACACCCCAAAATCCTCTAGCCTTACCTGCTGCTTTAGTGGTCTGCTTGGATGATTTCAGGTCATCTGTGATGATGATGCCCAAGTCTCTTTCTTCCCTTGTGATTGCCAGCAACTCCCCTCCCATCCTATAAGTGGCTTCAGGGTTTCTCTTCCCTATGTGCATGATCTTGCGCTTCTTTGTATTAAACCCCATTTGCCACTCTTCTGACCATGTTGCCAGTTTATCCAGATCTCTTTTCATTCTGCCCACATCATCTGGATCATCTACTCTGTTGCAGATCTTGGTGTCATCTGCAGACAGACAAACCTTACCCTCCAGTCCATCTGCAATGTCACTGATGAAGATATTGAAGAGTACTGGCCCCAGGACTGATCCTAGAGGCCACCCACTAGTGACTTGCATCTCTTCTGACTGTATATCATTTACCACCACTCTCTGTTTCTGCCTGCCAACCAATCTGCCACCTAGTTGGACCAAACTGACCCACCTGAGCCTACCCAGCTTATTAATCAATCTTCTATGTGAACAGTATCAAAAGCTTTGCTGAAGTCAAGGTAGATGACATCAACTGCTCCTTTTTGCTTTTTTGGTTTTTGTCCTGTTTTGGGTGAGTTTTTTTGTGCTAGCTCCTGTGCTGCAGTGTCCATCTCTGCAGTGTCCTCTGCCCCTTTGTTTGATTTCAGAGATAGGGGCAGATACCTGTTTGTAGTTTTTATATGGTTTGTGGAGGTGATATGTTGGAGAGCACTGAGTGATGGGGCACCCAATTTGCCCCTCCTAACCACCTGCCAACCTCCCGGACCAACTACCCTCTGCAGTTGAGGTGCTTCTGTTGGATGTTGGAGAAATGGCGGGCAGTTCTTATAATATATTTCCTCCTGAATATGCAATTTGAGGCCCACAATCTCTGCCCATGCTGCCTGGAGCTGAGCCTTTAGATCTGCAATGGTCCAGCATGTAGAACAGTGTCCTAAATCCTGTATAACTGCCCTTTAGAAAAGTGTCCCACAGTACCTGTAGTTAATAATATCCATTCCAGATGAGTTGCTTGGTTTATAACCTAGTCAGAGTAATTAGAAGGAGAAAAATGAAAGCAAATATTTGATTTTGGGTTTTGTTTATTTGTTTTTGTATATCTTGTTAAATAAAGTTGAATTACTTGTGCCCTTGTAAATGAGGTCTCTGTTTGGATACCCTTCTGATCCTTCCCTTCCCTTTCTGCTTTGCTACAGGAAATGTCACACTGTGCTACTATAAAGTGTAGCATGGGGTGGTTGGGGATGGGGTGGGTGGCTGGGCCCTTCCCTGCTGAAAAGAACCACGGACAAAGAAAGAAGGATATAAGAGCAGAAACAATCAACCAACAACAAAAGTAGTAGCCCTGAAAGCTTAGCCTAATGATAGATAAAACTGTAAAACCTGCAAAGCACCACCTATACTAATTTCACAGAAGATATACCCTGTAAAAACCATTTGTTGCAGAGAAAAATAAAGCAGTAAAAGAAAATATACCTTGCAAAAGACAGTCTGAATCAGAGAAGATAACATCAGTAATCTGTAAGCACAAACCTGTAGGCACACCCTGTAATAATGCAGTAGAAAGTCTACCCTGCAACAACAATTTGAATCAGAGACAAATAAAGCAGTAAAATGTTAACAACAAACAGTAACAACCCTTGTGAGTACAAAAAAAATAATAACACACAGTAAATCTGCCTAGCCAAAAGAAGCCTTAATCTTTTTCCTTGCTCTGATAAGGTTCCTTGCTCTGTCCTTACAAGCAACCTAGAAGAAAAGAGCTCAGGTGAAGCATGCTCTTTGCTAGCAAACCTAGTCTACACCATATATACCTGTGTATAAGTCAGTCCACATATAAGTTGGGGGTTATTTTCTTTAGTTGCAGGAAAAGATTTTGTCTTTGACCCGTGTATAAGTCGGATCTATTAACTATATGATTTGCCATCACCAGCTGACATACATAAAGGAGAGAAGTAAAAGGAGAGTTGACTGAGTGTACAGAGTTAATAAAATGAAAACACATTGTATTGCTCATGAATTATTTCCAGTTTTTTAATCTATTTATTGTATTTATCATAATGAATTCCTTTAATTTATTTCACTGTACGTAACCTAAAAAAATGTAAACAGAAAGTCAAGCAGTATTTAAAACAAAGGAGTTGCACTATGGACTCTGCTTTGAGTTAAAGAAGCAATAGTGTTATTAGTGTCAGCTTCTCTTTTACTGATTTGAGCCAACATTAAATTCAGAGCCAGATGCAGAAGTAATGTTAAGCTATTTATTAACACACTGTTTGCTCAGTTGCATACAAATGTGGTCGCTGAGATACAGTACATAGACAAGGGGACAAGCACAGAAGCTGTCAATTAGCTGGCAATTAGGTGTTGAGAAACACTCATGAAGTAATCAGTCTTCCCTATTGTAACTAGTAGTAGGCAATCAACACTTTTTTTTATTTGCAGTCCCTCATGGTAGCCCGTAATTTTATACAATCACAACAGTGACTCGCAAACATAAATTTAGCCATCCTCCCATTGTAACTAGTAGTAGGCAATCCACATGTTTTGTTTTATTTCAGTTCCCTAATGGTAGCCCGCAATTTTATATGATCACATAGCCATAGTGCAGGTTAAAAACAGAACCAATAGACCAATACTGGCAATGCTGGTTTAGAGGGGAGAAGGGATTCAGTTACTGTAAGAGCCATGCTGCGGCTAAACAGCAGTACCAGTGCAAGTGGTGTCGGTATGAGAGTGGCCAGTTATTTTCTCTTAGCCTAATGGTAGAACACATAAACAAGGTTTACTTTATTTTCGCTTCTCTCCTGGCACGTATTTTTCTCTTATAGTAACAGTAACTCATGTATAAGTCAGAACCCTTTACTACAAATTGTGTTTTTTGTACCAATAATCTAATTTATACATGAATATATACGGTACTGTATGTTGGCATATGCAAGCTACATGCAAGTTTTTACTTAATTTTTATGTAAAAATGATATGCAAGGAATATGTAAGGATTGTGACATTTTCCTTGCATGGAAAACTTTAATGCAAAAAAAGCCCCTTGCTTCATGCAAGAAAAATCACTGTCAATATCGTGAGATGCAAGAACAATTGTGTGAGGGGTTACTGCACTGCAACATTGATTTTACATTTTGAGATGGGGCTAGAACTAACAATGTCTGGCTATACAGGAGGTGTGCAACCTACTGTACTGAGCCACTGTATCCGTGCTGTTCAAGTATATCACAAAAAAGATGTGGACCGCCAGGATGGGGGATAAACAATGTATAAACAAAACAAAGAGCATATAAACAGATAGGAAAACCATAATCTTGGTAAATACTTACATTTCTTGCATTTTTAAAGGACATGTCTTCATTCTCCTCCCAGTATTTTAGGTTTATATGAACAAGTCATCTCTTACAACTTTTAACATGGTCTGCATCAGTATTAAAGTGCACCTGAGGTCATATACTACTTGTGTCATCTAAGCTTGAAGTCCTTTACAGGAACTGTGTGCATCCCTCCTCCATTAGCGAACTTGTCCAGAATATGATCCTCCTATTTTTGACTACTGTGACGTAGTCTATAGTGCAGCTCCCATATCTTCCCTTACCAGATTGGACTCTCTTTCAACTCCTTCTGTCAGTTTGTTCTTGATGTCCATCTCAAACCCATCATTGTGACCCTTACCATGCCCTGTCCTCCCAACATTTCCTAACATATGCCTGGCTCACTGTGCTAAGCTAACCTCAAACTTTGGCTTGGTATACTTCCTTCCTACCTCTCAAGCTCCTTCCTCCACCCCTGCCTTCCTCCCACTCCCTCAGATCATCCAACACTCGCACCCTGCTAGTATCCCATCATACCACCCTCATCAGCCAATCAGGCTTCTCCCATCACTTCCCCAAAATCTGGAACTCCATCCCACCTCAAATATGACACTCCTCCTCTTCCCACTCCCTTGCCTCTGCCTTACATAACTTTATCTCTGCTAGCTACTCCTGCTACAATCTGCCTTAACTTGTTCCTCTATGAGCCTGCTTCAGCTTCATGCCCACCTCTTTCCTGCAAAACCCTCCCCCTACATCCTTCCCGAGCATCCCTTCCTTTCCACCTTACTCCCACCCACCCCTCCATTCCCTCCTCTGTACACCAACTTACCCTCACTACCCACTTGCCGTTGCTTGGCCTAGACCCCTGGCAGGGTTCTCTGCATTCTGAAGGGGTCCAGATCCTAGGCAAACACCTTTCTAACCTCCTATTCTCACTCCATTCTTTTCTGAAAGAGCTGGGTCTCGACCCTCTTCTCTCTTACCTCCCTCTCTCTTAGTCCTTCTGAAGCATACTCCCCATTGCTGCTTACTTCCTCCTGTCATACTCTAACTCTGCTGCCTACAACCTGCTTCCTCCTGTCATGCTCACCTCTGCCTTGCCCTGGTAGGGTCCACAGCATACTAGAGGGACCAGGCCCCTGCAGACCTTTCTTTTTCCCTCCCTTCCTTCCTGACATGCTCTAACTCCTACTGCCTACAACCTGCTTCCCTTCTGTTCATGCTTGACCTCTGTCTGGTGAAGGCAGGGTCCCAGCATTCTTTAGGGTCAGGCCATGGCAGACCCTTTTCCCTACCCTTGTCTTCCCTCCTCCAAATCCTCCCTTTCCACCCACCTGTTCTCTGCCTATATGCCTGCCACCCATCCACCTCCCCCCACCTTCCTAGCCAAAGGTATTGGCTAACCCCTAATCTCTAATGCACTTATAGTCAACCTTGCACATTTGTTACACCTTGAAAATTTTGTTCTATCTGTGTCTCTCCGTAATCTTGTCCTAGTTCAATCTCCTTGTATTCTATCCAGCCATTTTCTAATTACAAAGCTATATCCCACCAAGTGTTTGCAAAGATATTTGTGCTATCATATCTGTCTATCTAGTTCAAGACTAACATTGTATTCCACCTAGTTCATACCTGTTAGCATTCCTCCTTTTCAGTACTTCTGTATAGTCTGCTCACTTTATTGAATGTAATCAAATTGTCTATCTATATTGTGTACCAAATCTCTGTATACTATCCTCATGTTCCTTACCCCTAGGCTGCACCATGAGATGAGCAACTTTTGCTCAGCATGCCTTCCTGGTGAAACATGTCAATAAATAAATAAATAAGTTATCATCATGATTAATTATGATGTGGCTATAGAGGTATATTAATTCAAGTACAGAATAGGAAACATGAATAGATGAACTGTAAAGGATTAAGACCCTGTTTTCATACATATTTCTTCAGTAATGACAGGGAGGAGAAATATAAGAAAAATACTTTACATGTAATACTAGCTGAAGAGAACCTAAATAGTACATTTCTTACAAAAAAAAAACAATTTACGGAGGTGCATGCAGATTTTTACAGCTCAGATTATACCTGAAGACTTTTACTAGCGCTGTAAAGACATGCATTCTTACTTATATGTATACTGAGTAGAGCAATGTTCCTTGCACAGTTCTTTCAAGGTTTCATTCATCCTTAAACACTATGGGCCAGATTTTCCAACCATGGTGCAGGGCTTGTGTCTAGCCCTGCACCACCACACTTAGGTTTTGGCGCTGCACCAAACCCTTTGCCATAACTAAATCCAATTTACAATCTCGTGCAGTCGTGACAGTTTCCATGGATTACGGCAGCTTGGGCAAATATCTGCTGCAAGCTCTGTAGTAACAGCCTTCAGATTGCTGCAAGTGAGACCAGAAAACGTTGGTCTAACTTGCAGCAATTATCACATGGATGGAAAATCCTGTTAGATCTACCAAAGCCCTGCACTGTATTGTCGGCATACCAGGGCTTGCAGTGATCTAATACTTTTGAAAATCCTGCCCTTCATTGTTACATAGTAGTTGTCAGCAGAAAGCGACCTCCTGGTCCATCTAGTTTGCCCTATTTTTAGATTGCCTCCTACTATTTTAGTCTAGGCGCTGCAAGACCTACAGTATGTCTGGGGACCTAGGAACAAATGGCCTGGCTAAGAAAGGGATCAGAGCAGTGCAGGAAGAGTTTGTGGAGTTGGGGAGGGGCCTTAGACAAGTAGCACGCACGGTAACCTTCTCAGAGGTGCTGCCTGTCTATGGTGTAGGTGAGGCTAGGTTGCTCCACATCATGGATTTGATCAGTGATTGAAAACTGGCGCAGAGCTCAGGATTTGGCTTCATTGGGGACTGGGGTCCACTTGGAGTGATGCAGGCCTATACTGGCATGATGGGCTGCATCTGTCCAGGAGGCGAACCAGGATCCTAGGTGATAGGTTTAAATGCTTCATTGGCAAGCATTTAAACTAGCAAAGGAGGGAGGCACTGGAAAGGAGCAGGGAAATCCTAGCCGCCCCCAAAAAAGTCAGGGTAGTAAGTGAGGTAAACACCAAGATAGAGATGTCAATAGGGAGAAGAGCAGGGGTAAATGGAGAAAGTGACAAAGGCAAAAAGGACAGGGATGGAGCAAAAAGGAGTAAGACCATCAGGAAATGGAGGGTAATGAGTACCGATGCCCGTAGTCTGGGCAACAAACTCCCTGAACTGGTGGCCTTGATGGAAGAGGGATGCCTGGATATCGTAGAGACACAGAAACATGGTACACAGAGAAGCATGACTGGGATGTTAACATACCAGGGTACATAACCTACAGGATAGACAGGGAGTGGAGAAGAGGGAGGAGTAGTCTCATGTAAAGGAAGGGATAAAGCAACTGAACAAAAGAGTAAACAGGGAGGAGAGGAGGCACTGTGGGTCACCTTAGAGACTGAATGGCACCACAATCCGCACAGGATTGTATACAGACCCCATGTCAGGGGAGGGAATGGACAAGGATATGATAGAGGCATTCTTAGGATGGTAGAGAAAGGGGAGATACTGTTGATGGGAGGCCTGAATATGCCAGATGTTAACTGGAGCACATTGGCTGCAGCCACATCCAAGAGCAGGGCCATTTTCAATGCCCTACAGGTGGCATGACTCAGACAGCTAGTTTCAGAACCCACCATGAGGGAGCAATCTTACACCCGTATTTCAAATGAGGACAGTGAGATGATCTCAGATCTAGAAGTGGGTTGCCATCTGGGAACAAGTGACCATCAAACAGTGTGGTTCATGATAAACTCAGCTACAGAGTCAAGCCATACAAAAGTGAGGGTACTGAACTCAGGAGGGCTGACTTTGGCAAGAAAAGCACTAGCAGACAGACTAGAAGGAGGGTTGAGCAACAATGGGGAAACATCAAAACTGCCATCACAGAGGCACTAAGCCTTTGCGTGAAGCAAATAAACAAATCAAAATGAAAGAAAAAGTCACTATGGCTCTCAAAAGAGGTGGTGGGGAAAGTCAGGGAGAAAAATATAGCATTGAGGAAGTATAAGGAAACAGAAGGAGCAGGACAGAAGCTGTACCAGTTAAGGCAGAAGGAAGCAAGGAGGGAAATCAGAATAGCAAAGGCAAAAACTGCGGAAAAGATAGCCAACTCAGTTAAGAAGGGGAATAAAACCTCTTATAGGTACGTCAGGGAGCATAGAAAGACAAAGGGAGGGATAGTGAGGCTGAATAGAATGGACGGTGGTGGGCAGAGAGGGACAGTGAAAAAGCAGAGATACTGAACAAATATTTCTCTCAATATTCACAAAATAGGATGAGGAGGAGGTGCCTAATCCAATTAATAGAAGCACTCTTGATAGGGGGGTCGATCCCAGTCCTTTCACAGAAGAAAGGGTTCTGAAAGAACTCCTAAAACTGAAGGTGGACAAAGCAATGGGGCCTGATGGAATTCACACCAGAATTCTAAAAGAATTATGGGGAGAACTAGTGAAACCACTAACTACCCTTTTTAACAAATCATGGGAGGATGGTGTGGTACCTGAGGACTGGAGGAAGGCAGATGTGATTCCTCTTCACAAAGTGGGACCAAGACAGAGGCAGGAAACTACAGACCTGTCAGTTTGTCCTCTGTGGTACAGAAAGCGATGGAATCACTTCTGAAGGAAAGAACTGTTGAGTATGTAGAGGCCAGTGGGGCACAGGACCCAATGCAGCATGGGTTAACAATGGGAAGGTCATGTCAGATGAATCTAATTGATTTCTTTGACTAGGTGACCCAAGTAGTAGACCAAGGAGGAGCTGTGGACATGACCTACCTAGAATTTAGCAAGGCATTTGACACAGTCCCACACAAAAGATTAATAGTCAAATTAACCAGCCTGGGAGTGGGTCCCAGGGTGGTAACCTGGGTAAAACATTGGCTGGACATCAGGACACAGAAGGTAATTGTAAATGGAGTCCACTGTGAAGAAAGGGTGGTTACTAGTGGGTACTGCAGGGTTCAGTACTGGGTCCAGTCCTTTTTAATGTCTTTATAAGTGACATTGCAGAGGGACTGAAGGAAAAGTATGCCTCTTTGCAGATGACACAAAGATCTGCAACAGGGTTGATACTCAAGGTGGCATGGAAAGGATGAGAAGGAACTTGGCAAGGTTGAGGAATGGGAAGAAGTATGGCAGCTTTGATTCAATCCAAAGAAGTGCAAAATAATGCAACTGAGAACCAAAACCCAGGGAAGATTACACAATGGAGGGGGTAGTAACAACAATGGAAAGGGATCTGGGGTAATCATATCTGATGACCTTAAGGTTAGCAAGCAATGTGAGAAGGCAGCAGGGAGGCTGGGGTATACTGGGATGTCTAGGGAGATCACCAGCAGAAAACAGGAAGTTGTTATCCCTCTGTACAGACAGTTGGTGAGACCCCATCTGAGTACTGCATCCAGTTCTGTAGACCCAATCTCCATAAGGACATGGACTGGATAGAGGCAGTCCAGAGGAGGGCAACTAAAATGGTGCAGAGTCTGCAAGAGAAGCATATGAGGAGAGACTAAAGGAGCTTAATATGTATACCCTTGAGGAAAGGAGGGAGGGGGGGACATGATAGAAACTTTTAAGTACCTCACTGGAATCAACAAAGTCCAAGAGGGTAGCATCTTTCAGAAAAAGAGATGTGCAAGAACAAGGGACCAAATTTAAAGATGGGGGGTGGTTCAGGGGCAATGTGAGGAAGTATTTTTCACAGAGAGGGTGGTGGACACATGGAAGAGCCTTCCTGAGGAGGTTGTGGGGTCTAAAACTGTGGGAGAATTCAAGAATACATGGGGCAGACATAAGGCAATTATTGTGGGGGGTAAGAAGAAATAGGCTTTGGTTAACTTGGATCTGCAGCTTAACCTGTAGGTAGGGAAATGGGCAGACTAGGTGGGCCAAGTGGTCCTTATCTGCTGTCAAAGTCTATGTTTCTATGTTCAGGACTTCCCCCTGTCTTAATCTCACTATTCCTTTGTGTCTATCCCATGTATGCTTGAATGCCTCCACAGTGCCTGCACCCACCACTTCCTCTGGCCGCATGTTCCAGGGTTCAACCACCCTTTCCATGAACAAGCACTTCCTTATGTTGCCTCTGGAGCTCCCCCTTCCAGCCTCATTTTATGGCCCCTTATCCTGGTGGTCTTCCTTTCTGCAGAAGGCTGCTTTCCCCTCGGTACCCATTTGTGATGCCGAAATGCATCGCCCGATGCTCACTCCCAACCCTGGTATTTCAAAACATGAGTTGCCTAATATCGATATTACCACAGTGGAGTAGGAACTTAAAGTACAGGGGTGGGGAAAAGCCCTCAGAAACATTCACTGGGGGTAAAATCCTAATGTCAGGCAAACCATGTTTTGAGCGCCTGGGGTCGGGAGAGTGAGTGCAATGCAGTTTTGCATTGTATATTATATTTCCCCACCTTATTAATCCTTTTGACATATTTGAATGTCTCTATCATGCCCCCCATCTTACAGTACCTCCAGTGAGTACATGTTTAGCCCCTGAGCATTTCGTCACAGTTTTTTCTGATGCATACCCTGGACCATTCTGGGAGCCCTTCTCTGCACTATCTCCACCTGGTTGATGTCCTTTCTGAGATTGGGCCTCCAGAATTTGACACAGTAATGGAGGTGGGGCCTCACCATTGATCTATAGAAGGAAAGATTACCCCTCTTTCTACTTGCTATTCCTCTCCCAATGTAACCCAGCACTCTGCTTACCTTACCCACTGCCTTCTCACACTGACTTGCCACTTAGAGGTCATCTGTTAAGATGTCTCCTAGGTCCCTTTCCTGGTTTGATTTTGCTACCTTCTCATATGTTACATTTTATACTTGCATGTTTCCTGATTAGTGTAAGCACTGGATTTTCTTCTTGCACTATTCTTACAAACATATTAGACAAATAGTGAACCATGGGCAGACTAAATGGACCATCAGTCTTTTCTGCCTGCTTTGTCCACATTTCTGTGTATATTGGAGGAGAGACAGACAGGGGACATGATTGAGGTCTTCAAGTACCTCAATGGAATAAATAGGGTAAACATGGAGGGATCTTTAGACTAAAGCAGAGGGTATCACCAGGGGCATGGTTTGAAGTTGGAAGGTGGAAGGGTGAGGGGAAAAGAGGAGGAGGGTTTTCACTGTGGGTGGTGGACCCTTGGAATGCGCTGCTTGTCGAGCTGGTTCAGAGATCCACAGTGGAGGGCTTCAAGAGAGGGTGGGACAGACACAGAAAGTGGATGTATCAGATGATGGCCTGGTCCAGGGGGGTGGGGATGGATGACAGGGGTTTCTGGAACACAAGGGGGGGGAGGGCCTTGGCACCCAACTGGGGATCTGAGGTTCGAGCAGACTTGATAGACTGTAAGGCCTAATCTGCTGGTAATTAGTATGTTAGTATGTATTCATAATGATAGTGCAAGAATAAAATGATGTGCTTACATTAGTCAAGAAACATGCAAGTATAATTATTTCGCACCACACTATATTTAAACTTGCAGATGTTTTGACCAGTGTTAAAACTTGTATGGTGATCTTGCAAAAACCTTGTGTGTACTTGCAAGAAACTTGTACTTATTCATACAAGAAAAAATTGTTGCACAGTCATGCAAATAATGCAAGGTCAGTTATAAACTTTACATTTTTCAGTAAGGTAAGTACTGTAACCATATAGAAACATTTTAAGAAAAGTGGCAACCCCTCCAATTGGCAGAGCTCCAGACAACTTTATAATTTATGTAAGAGCAAACTCTGTAGTGCAAAACGCAAGTAATATAGCTCATTGCAGACTGAATGTCTCAGTAACCCTAAGGCATTCTGGAAACAAGTCAATACTTTAATTAAAGGTAACGCCCTGGTCTTCCTTAGCACCATAATAACTTGAGGCACCACACTATCTGACCCCCTTTCTATTGCAAATTGTTTAAACTGCTTATTCACTGGTCTTGATAGCTATACTTTGCACTTTGAACCCTCTCTAAATTGTGACCCATCCTCTCTCCCACACGGGCAGCTTCCTTCTTGTCCTGAATTTCACTTCTAATTAGCTACATGCAAAGAAGTATTGCAGCTATTATTAAAGTTAAAGGAAGGTAATTCCTAGTTTTGACTCCTTAGAACCTCATTTTCTTAAACTAGGCAACTTCAATCTGGCTGTTCCTATCTGTGATTTGATAAATAAGACTCTTTCTACTAGAAGGATGCCAGCAAAATGGAAAGTCACAATAGCTGCTCCACTGCATATGGGCTGCATACGCAGTTGAAAACTTCAGACCCATATCAATCCTCTGCCCAATATCAAGATTCAAGAACACTTATTTTCAACCAACTTAATCCTACTTTAGAATGTCATCTCTCCAATCAAATTGTCAGCATGGTTTCAGAAAGAATTATAGCACCCTCACTGCTCTTACTAAAGTAACCTCAGACATCCTTGGCCCACTTGACAAGGACTTTACACGGGGCCATATTTGTAGATCTAACTAAAGCCTTTGATTTGGTAAACCATAACCTTCTACTACACAAGCTACACTTTGGGTCTGACCTATCTACTCTCCTGGTTCCAGAATTACCTAGCCATCTGCTCCCAAGGAGTAAAATGGTCAGAAGCTGTCTCTTCATCTAATACTATAACCCACGGTGTACCACAAGGCTTTGTCTTGGGGCCTCTTCTGTTATCTCTGCTTATAAAGAACTTATCCCTGAACTGTGGAGGTTCCCTAGTGCAACTTTATGCTGATGACACTATTTCATACCGGTCTTCTTGTGATACCCAATGGCTTAATCACAACCTGGAATCAGATTTCCACACACTAGAGAAATGGTTCTTTAAGAATCACTTAGGCCTCAACACCAAAAAAGAAACCAGATCAATGCTATTGTTTAATCCCTGTGGAAAAGTGAAACCCATGGCACACTTCATATACAGTCTTCTTCAAGGAAATACCCTTGAATCTTTGCAATCATTCAAATACTTAGGTACCCTGCTAGACCTCTCACTCTCTTTTCGAGCAGCATGTGACACAAACAACTAAAAACTGAGTCAGAAACTAGGATTGCTCTACCATCTTCATCCTCTCTCTCCTCTCTCATGCCTCCTGTCAAAGATTGCCACCTCCTCCCTCCCATCAATACTTTTCTATGGTGCCCCTATATTGCTATCTGCCAAGGTGACCACACTTTCCTGGCTGAGAATGCTATACTACAGGGTGGGTCGATTTGCTCTCAGAACCAGCTCACGCCACCACCACTGTGTGGTTCAAGCATCACTAGGCTGGCCTGACTATAATCAAAGATTTCAGTTCTCCTCCCTCTGTCTCATCTATAAGCTCACCTTCCTCTTTTCTCCCCCTGCCTTAGCGACCTTCTGACATGTAAATCCTCTCCACATTTACTCAGGTCATCCTCAGTCCCCCCTGCTTACAGTAACATTCCTTATCCCTGCCTAGCAATATGCAAGCTGTCTTTTGCCTACTCTGCACTGACCATTTAGAAATCACTCCCCTCATCCTCACTGTCTGTTCTTTCTCTGTGCATCTACTGTGGCCTAAGCCATGCACCTACTTTGGCTAATTCCTCACAGTACCCAACTGAATTTTAAGAGTATCTGCCTTTGTAGTCTTTTCCTGTCTTACTCTGCTATTTGATTCACTACCTTTCAATTCTTGGATTACCTTGATAAGATCCACGGTACATATGTAGTCTATTTGATTGTGGATCTGGATGTGTTTATGTGTTGGTTCTCTGGATACTGTACTACAGTGAGAGTATTGTGCTGCTACTTTGAGACTCTCCATATGGTTATACTTGTTTGCACTGTTCACTATGCCATGTTTGCACTGTTCACTATGCCATGTTTACTATACTTGTTTGCACTGCTGACTATGCCATGATGCACAAATGTATTTACTAACATACTAACATACTAACATACTAAAATGCCAGCAGAATAGGCCTAACGGTCTTTCGTGTCTGCTTTCGTTTGGTCAGCCCCCACCCTGGGTGCTGACCTTGCTGCCCACCTCACCTTCTCTGGCTTTTCCCTTCCCAGTTCTGGATATTCTTGCTGCATTAGATTTTGCTTCCAGAACCCTTCCCCTGTACCTGTCCCAACCCCTCTTGAACCCCTCCACTGTTTCTGCCTCCACCAGCCCCTAGGCAGCGCATTCCTGGCTCCACCACCCTCTCAGTGAAGTAGCACCTCCTCCTTTCTCCCTGAATCTTCCCTCCAGCTTCCACCCATGCCTCTAGTGGCCCCTCCTCCTTCCTTCAAGCACCCTGACTGTTCCTCCCTATTTACCCTCTTCATGTACCTGAAGACCTCTATCATGTCCCCCCGGTCCCTTCTCTCTTCCAATGTGTACATATTTAGCTCTTCAAGCCTCTCCTCATAGGTCCTGTCCCCAAGCCCCAAATCATTTGGTTGCCCTCCTCTGGACCCTTTCTAGGAGGTTAATGTCCCTCTTTAAGTGTGGCCTCCAAAACTGCCGCGAGTACTCAAGGTGCGGCCTCACCAAGCAGTTATACAGAGGAAGTATCACTTCCCTCCTTCTGGAGGTGATCCCCCTAGCGATGCATCCCAGCATCCTGTTGGCCTTGGCTGCTGCCCTCCTACAAGTCTCAGAGTTGTTCATCTTGACATCCACCACCACCCCTAGGTCCATCTCAGCCATCGAGACTTGTAGCATTTCCCTCCCTCCCCTTTGCACTGTGTATATTTTGCTTTCTTGCATCGTATTAATTATGTTTTATTTGTTATATATTTTACTGTTCTCACTAGCGTTGGCTACTTTTGTTACATGTTTTATCTCATTATACCCTGTCCTGGGTCACCCTGAAAAAGGGATTGTATTGTTTCAGTGGGCTGCACGGTTACCAAAATTCAAATAAATAAATATATTGATGAGAACTCCTCTCTTGGCATACTGCCCAGAGATCCCTGTACCTGTGCATCTGTAGCTTCTGCAATGAAATGGACTCTTGGCCCTGCATGTCTGCATCTTTAGCCATATGAAAATGAGAAACACAGGAGGGTCCTACTCCTCTGCAGGTCACAGACAGCCTCAACAGATTCTTTAAACTCTTCCCTTGGTGCAGGGCCTGTCTGCATCTGTTCATACAGGTCCTTAAGGATCCTGTGTCATTGAGTATACAATTCCACTATCACAGAAAGAAAGGAAATTCACTGCAAACAATTATGTTAATGCGCACATTAGGGCTAAAGGATGAAAAGTGGACAAAGTAACTAAATGAAAAAAAATTAGGGTTTAAACAAAGTCTGCAGTACTCAAAGGGAACTGCTGTGCAGGGGGAGTGGGGGGGCAGGGGCAGTGTTGGATTGTACTACTAACTGGCTGTTCAGACTTGTTTCACTGCCTCCTGTATTGTGGAAATTTTGTGAATAAAGTGCGAATCGAAAAAAAATAAAGAAAAAGCCTTAACAGGCTATGTTTCAAAGTAAAAGTTCCTCCTAGGCTATTTTGTTAAAATGAAGTCTAACTGGGGCTTTCTGCGGCACACCTGCTCCTCAGATGTCTCTGATCTCTGCTCTCTCCTTCCCTGCAGCAGTGTTTGAGGCATTGCTTACATTTTAGCCCACAAGAGTCACTTTAAAAATGTAAAGGCATGCACTATATGCAAAACAAAAAGGGAGCAAACCAAAACAAAGAAAAGGAAAATGAGAAAGTAAAAAAGGGAACACACAAAGTCAACGTAAAATGATTTGAAGAAAGAGAAAAGTATGTTTGCTTTTTCTCTGTCTTCTCCTGCTGAGGTGATAGTGAAGCAAGGAGAAGACTGCATGGAAAAGGAAGCAGACTCCATTATCACATGGTGTATCTCTTCCTGTAGCAAGTTCAGACAACTAAACACTGCACTTGCTGTAAGGAACTGTGTTTTCAATAAAAACAGCTTAGATAACAAATCTACTTTCAGTGGACTAGTATTACAACTGAAAAATATAATTTAATGTTACACAAGCAATACCCCAAATACACTATTGAAATGTGAAAGTACCTGTAAAAGAAAAGAAAGGAGTTACAGAAAGATAGTGAATATAAGCAAATAAGATAACAACAAGCCAAACTTCTACCACCCGGACCGTAGCCTCCAGTCTGAAGCCTATGGTGCAACTCCAAGCCAGTTCTGATAGTATTACGCTATTCAAGTGTACCCCCAGGATGGGGCATTCCTGGTTTGCCTCACAGCCATCTGATCTCTCCAGTCCTGGTCCAGTGGTGCCCTTTTCAATGCTCCTGCTGGCCCTTGTGTACCTGCTTTGCTGTGTGAGACTGAAGAAGTGTGGTATTAAATGTTAAAACTGGCAGTTCAGCAGTGCAGCGCCATTAGTCCTCGGCAAGCCAATAAAGAGATGCACAGCTCTGTGTGCACACATTCAAGCTGACTCCTGCTTGACTGTGTGAGCTGGCGGCTCTGCTTGGACTATCCTATTAGTACTATGGTGCTTAACGTTAAAGCTGCTCAGGAGGCTTAGCCACTGTATCCTTTGTGTACTTTGTGTACTCCAACCTCTGGGACCCCAAGACATAAGTGGGGGTCAGAAGGCATGCTGGGGGGAGAAAGAAATTAAACTTTATGCAAGCACTTAAAAGTGCTATAATTTTAAGAGCAGCCAATGCTGCAATTCAAATGAATGCTTTGCCTCCCATCTAGGGGGACAGTGCTACAGTGCTAGTAAGAAGCAGGGGGAGACTTTATTTATTTATTAGAAAAGTTTCAACAGGAAAGGCATACTGAGCCAAAACAGCCCATTTCCAGATGTGTTCTGTGGGGAAAGAGAACATAAGAAATACAATTGGTGCATACATAAAACCAAGATACACAGAAAAATAGAAAAATATAATGATATAGCACTGAACACATTACAGCTATGAAAAACTAATGAGTAGCTAAGATGAGTGTATGATAAATAAGTAGAAATACAATATTGCACATTTAAAACATTTGCCATGCCCCACTCTGCCATCAGACAACAGGGCAGAGGGGCAACTACCAGACCATGGAGGCAGGCAGCTAATGTTAATGTTTTACAGTTTGCCTTCAAAATAACACTTAAAATTGGGACTGTGTTTAAAACAAAATGTCATATTATTTAGTAGTTATCTTCTTTGCCTTTGACTTGCTCTGCAGCCAGTGGAAATGCAAGGAGCCCAAAAGACTACAAAAGGGGTTCTTGGAAGAAGGTGAGGATTGTGTATTGGCACCTTTCCCCCAGCCAATCAGGTGTCAAATGAACATTCTACATATTAATTTGATGGGCTGACAGCCTGATTGACTAATTGGGACTCTGATCTGATCCCCTGAGACCTAGGTGGCAGATCCAGCTGGGAACAGTCTTCTGGGAGCTTCCAGAGTGTGAGAAGGCTCAGACTATGAGTGCTGAAGAATGTTTGGAGTAGTGCTGTGTGGAATGTGGAATTCTGCCAGCAGAATTAGTGCAGAATGACCATTCCGCCAGTGGAATTTCCACCAGAATTTCTCTTGTTTGCCTGCAGAATTCTGCCTACTGTGATCCGCAGAATAACATTCTGCGGAACAGTGATTTTTTCCGCAGAAAATCATTCTGCAACTATTTCATATTGCAGAATTCCGTCATTTATTTTCCAGCAGAATTTTGAATATTCCGTGGAATTTAGTTCCGCTGGAATTTGAAAATTCCACACAGCACTAGTTTGGAGGCCTGCCTGGGGCTTTCACAGCCAACAACCCAGGCAGTATCTTTCTGCTGTCTCCAATATCTGGAAGAAAATGCCAGTGAATTAAGATGTGTTTTATTGAACTGAGTTTGTGGATTCAGCCAGACCAGAGACTTGCCAGCAGAGATTTTGATGTTTGTTGGACATTTGGTGCCACAGCTGCCAGCTGACAGTATGTCTGAAACTGTAGAGCCTGTGTTCCTGAGAACCAGGAGGTGGTCAGCCAGTGGACAGTCCAGGGATTGAACAGGCAGTGTCACAGCCAGGAACTGCCTATCACTTCACCCTGAGGGCTGGGTGCCGGGACAGGTGGGTGAAGTGTGTGGCCCTGGCCCTTAGACTGTCCATCTAGAGAGCTGCAAGAGTTTCCAGAGAGCTGCAAGAGACTGAAAGAGTTGGAAGAGACCCAAATAGCTGCAGAGAAGCAAAGAGACGGCCCAACCAACATCCAAGTTGAGAACCCCAGAGCTGCAGACAGAAAGAATCACACAGCCTGAAAAGAACTCAGAGACTGGTATTCCAGAACAGTGAGTAATCCAGGGCTTGCCCTGTGTCAGAGGTTGTTGTATATAGTTTCCACCATAGTATTTGTTTAAAAAGTACACTAACACGGCCAACCAGTTGTACCTCATTGGGCATACACCGACTCACCAGCTGGGTATAGAGATAGGACATTTGGGAAAATGCATGCACAAGAGCTACAAGACTCACAAAATCAGAACACTTCTCATCTTCCTTTCATTCTAATATCAACCACCCTTCCAAATTTTGGAAGGCAGTTCAAGCCTGTTTCTCACCACTTTCTCAGACTCTCATGCCAGTCCTTAGGGTTGAGGACATCCCTCTCTGACCCACTCTTTCTGGCTAATAAATTTAACTCCTTCTTCACCTCCTGCCTCTCCTCCTCCTCTCCCCCACCCCACTAAGCTCCCCCCTCCGATTCTACCATTGGTGCCTCACCTTAGGGCACCTCTTTCCAATGTCTTGCCTGTCTCCCCATTGGATGTTCTCAGGCCATCCCTATTTCCTAAACTCTTTGGGGTAAGAGCCCAGATGGGCTCGATGCCAAACTCCTTCATCTTTCCACCCCTGCTATTGCCTCCCCACTTGCTTCTCTCCCAAACCTCTCATTCTTTCATGCTTCTCTCTCTGCAGACAGGAAACATGCTACAATCATCCCTTGACCCAAGGGTGGCTACCCCTCTAACCCAGGTAACTACTGCCCAATCTCCTTACTCCCCATCCTTGCTAAACTTCAAGAACACATTGTACTTTCCCAGCTTTCTCCCTTCCTCGACTCTTCCTCCTTCTTCACCCTTTTTCCAGTCTGGATTCTGGAAATTGCACTCAACCACTACCTCCCTACTGCATATCACTGACTCTATACTCTCTGTATAGACCAGGGCATTATCACTTCTGTGATATTTGTCGACCTGGCCAAGGCAATTGACACAGTAGCACCTACTCTCCTCATCAAACTAACTGGCGTGGGACTCTCGGCTCCAGTACTCAGACTGGTTCCATCCCTACCTGGATGGAAGGTCTCGTCAGTCAAGATAGGTGACTCCTCCCCATCAGTACTGGTGTCCCACAGGTCTCTGTACTTTCCTTGCTCATATTCTTGGTCTTCTTAATGACTTTCCTGATGTACGCACCTTGTCCTCCATCCACATGTACATGGATGACACTGTACTGTACAGCTCTGGTTCTTTCCCCGATGATGTGGTGTCCAGACTCCAGCAGGACTTCAACCCACGTTTCACTCTGGTTCCACTCCAGTCAGTTCTTAAACATCAAGTAGACAGTCTCCATGACCTTCGGCACAAGGCAAAGACTCTCAGTGCTCAACACCCACCTTCCACACCTTGGAAGGGATGACTTTGTAGGATGTTACCTCCTTTAGGTACCTTGGGGCTTCAGCTCAAGCAGCACCTGGACTTTTCGGCATACATGAATGCCATCGACAAGAAGCTGTACACCAAGCTTGGTGCACTATACAGAAACCATGAGTGCATTCCCCCACTGGCTCGTAGAGTGTTTGTACAGAAAATGATCCTCCCCACCTTTGACTATGGAGATATAGTCTACAGTGCCACTCCCAAGTCCACCCTAGCCAGACTGGATATCCTCTTTCACTCTTTCTGCCACTTAGCCCTATCCTTCCCTTCCGGGAACCATCACTGTGACCTCTAAAACTCCCTCTGCTTCCCTTCTCTTAACAATAGGCACCTAACCTACTGTACTAGCTTTGTAGCAAAATATTGGTTTGGTTCTCTATCCTCTTACCTCTCCTCTATTCTTTCCATCACCCCTCCATCCTCCTACTCCCTTTGTAATATCGGCCCCAGAATCCTTGCCCTCCATCCCTGATCCACCTCTACAGGCCAGCCTGACTTCTCTTATAGAAGCCCTAAAATATGGAACACCCTCCCCTCCATTCGCAATGCCCCCACCCCCAATCCCTCTCATCCCTACTCTGTGATTACATTGCCCCAAGCTGAAACTGCTCATAATCATTCACCCCACACACCTTCCCCTATCGGATCCATTCAACTACACCGGCTCCTTCTATTTTTGCCACTCACCCTACTAGAACTGAGCCATAAGCAAAATGCATATCATGTATTAGCTGTTAATGGAAGCAATCCAGCCATACTATTATCACACATGTTACAGCAATTCCTGTACTCAATCAGTTCAGATCTGCTGCTGCCCTGTTATATATGCACTACCTGTTTGTTACTTTTGGAATTCAATGCACTTTGACTGTATCACTGTATGTCCTGCTACATTCTGGTCACTCTGCCATGACATGTCTGTATCCTTGCATCACTGTAAAATGTGTATATTTGTAAAAACATGTATTTTCCAATTGCACTTGACTGCATTACTGTCTGCTCCCCACCCCTTTCCCCCAGGATGCATCTGGAAATGAGCAGTTCTGCTTAGTATGCCTCTCCTGGTGCAACTTTTAAATAAAATAAATAAATAAAACTGGGGAGGTGGGTTTAAGGGTTGTGTTGCTGCTGGGGGGGTGGGCACAGTTATTATTATTGTTACTTCATTTTTCAAAACAGTTATTTTATTTTGCATCCATTTTCCATTACCATGGTTAATAAATTGCTTACTGTTAATGTTAATCTGTCTCATGAGCATAACTTGCTTGAGTATACTATTAGCTGAAGTCAATAATTGTAAACACAGTGAAATAGCTATATGGTTTCTGGTTTTACATGTGTCAGGTGACTGCAAGGGGAGGTGGGTAGGTACAGCATCCCAGGGGTTGTACCAGTCAGACATCTGAACCTCTGTATTTCATCTCTTGGTGGAGGCACCACACTAATTATTTTCTATTGGGAAAAAAAAACCTTTGCAGTAAGAACAGAGACAAGACCCCTCAACCTTGCATGAGCACAAGGCAGGGGTTGTAATAGTTGTATACACAACAACCCAGTTACATCTTTGGAGGCACCACTGCAATCTCCTGCTTACCAGTCGGGTCCCACATGGAGGCATTTGCTCAAGAGGACAGTGTTCTAGCCCCCAAAGTATAGCACAGGAGGCAGTATAGTGCAGTGGGTTAAGGCTCTGAGCTGCAGATCTGGAGACCTGGGTTTGAATCCCACAGTTGCCTAGGTGCATACTGTGTGATCCTGAGCAAGTCACTTAACTTCCTTGTGCTCCCAGGTCACATCTGGAAGCAAGCTTTGGCTTAGTGTGCTACTCCTGGTTAAACAATGTTCCCCTTCCTTTCACCTTCCCAAAAAACAAATTCTTGCTGATGCTATGGCTTGCAATAGACTGATTGGTTGGTGTGAAGGTGAGGACCAGGATCCTCAGAAAGCCATCTTGCTCCTAGGAGTCCTGCACAGGACAGATAAGGAGAAGAAAGAAGAAAGTCTGCTCGTAGTCAAATGCCTCTGCCCAGTTGCTGTACGAGGATAGGTGATGGACCTTACTACTCAGACCTTAACTGTGTTAGTAGAAATTCCCAATGTTGTAGATGCCACTAGAGTGCCTGATGTACTAAGCCATGAAGGCTTCAGTGCTGCCCGGGCTATAGTGATGAATGCTAGTGTGATTCCAAAAAGGGAAGCCTCACCAGAGTCTGAGGGATTTAAATAGAAGCTCAGCCAGTTATTGCAGACTGAAGGAAAGTCTACTGAGGAAGCTGACCAAGCACTGGATGCTAAAGGGGGTACCACATCCCAGATCCCAGGAGAAGGGCTTGTCTATGTGACATCTACTAGTAATGATTCCTACCAGGGGTTAAGAATCTTCTCAGTGGTGAAACCTACCCTCACAAGAGAAGATGATCAAGAGACATGGATGGACTATGCTACTTCATTAGTGCAGGATTGGCAATGCTCTGAAGCCAAGAAAAGAAAACACCTGGGAGAAAGCCTTCAAGGACTCACTTTGGAAACCATTCAGTCTCTGAGGGCCATGGAACCAGATGCTCCTGCTCATGAGTATCTGCTCACCTTGGACAGTGTGTTTGGAAACACTGAATTGAGTGATGACCTTATGCGGAAGTTGAAAGCAATCAAACAATGAAAGGGAGAACCAGTGCCCACTTATTTTATTCCCCTGGAGAGGGCGTTGCAGAAAGTCTTTCAAAAAGGATGCATATCCTCAAGTGAATTAAATTAAGTAAGGCTGGATCAGTTACTCAAGTCTGCTTGGTATGCTGGTTTGTTGTTGCTTAAGTTATGTCTACAGAACTGAAGAGATAATCCTCCTTCCCACAGAGTGCTGATGAAAGAGATGTGAGAGGCTGAGGATGAAGAAGAACAATTGGGCCCCTGTGAAGCTGTGGCAACTGCAACTCCCATCTCCAAGAAAAGATTTGCCAGTGATGGTCCTTGACTACAAGAGCTACTTAATGAAATCTGAGAACTGAGAGTCAGCTCAACTACTAACCCCACTCCAGGTGAAGATAAAGATGCTCACCAAAACATGTCTGCTGTGTTGACCACACCAAATCTGTGTGCCTTGGGCATAAAAGTGGAAGCCCAGGCACAACCTGTAAATGTTTACCTTGAGACTCGAATCAATAAGTTGTGTAGTATGGTAAGCGAACTTAAGAGATGTGGTATACAACCCCAGGTTTGGCATAGCGAGAGAGAGCCAGAGTGAGCAGTAGCTGCTGCTACTGCCCCTGCCAGGGTTTCAAGCATGTATTCTCCCTAGCCCTACGACTGAGACTGGAGACCACCTCCCAATGTACAGTATCAACCCAATCCAGGTGGGACCAAGACAACATGGTCTGTTACAACTGCTGGAAGGACGGACATATGAAAAGGAAGCATCAGTCGCAGGAGGATCTGTAGAGGGTCATTACATGACTGCATGAAGAACTTCAGAAGACAGGGGAACTTAAGCATGGCTCAGTGAAGGAGTGCACTGGAACCACTGCTAAACCAAACTCCACCTGATTTGTAGCCTGGTCTTCAGTCAAAGCACCTGAAATTGCACCATTTGATTTGAACAAACTTGTTGGACCTTCCACTGAAACTACAGTCACTATTGAAGGAGTGCCTGTTCGTGTTGTCCTGGACAGTGATTCCAAGTTACAATTATAATCAAAAACTGCTATGACCAACACCTGTCTCATCACAAGCTACTGCCCTTGGAAGGTTTGAATGTGTGGAGCTGAGTGATAAATCCTATCCATACCTAGGATACCTCAAAGAATGGATTGCTTTCACATCCAACATAACTGGAATGGGAGATCCTGTGGAAATGCTAGCATTAGTGTGTCCAGAATATTGAATGTATAACAAAGTACCCATACTTTTTGGCACTAATGCTCACATGTTTGGTCAACCGGCTCACCTTTGTCAGGAGAGGGAAGCCAACCAAAAGGGAAAAGTGTTGCATGTGCATGCCATAATTCAGAATGCCTACCAGAGACAGGCACAGATCACAACTGAAGCTCAAGATAACTCTGTGGGTATAGTTTGGCGTCGTGGCACTGAAGAACTTATACTGCCACCTACTGCTGAGTACAGTATCAGTGACGTGGTGTGCCTGAAGAAATACATCAAACATCAGATACTGATGCTGGATGCTCCAGAGGAAAATGGCCTGCCAGAAGGACTATTGGTAAAGCATAGTGTGTTGCCAGTGAGAGCTTATGCTTATGCTAAATGAGTCACTGTCCAGGTGAAAATGTTATAGACAGAGACACTGTTGTGAGGAAAAGATGCACGTTGACTCATGTGTACTACACAGCTACAGCAGTGCAACCAACCCCAGCTACAGATGGCACCCAGCCTGGCATTGTCCCCGAACTTTTTGGTTTTTGAGATTCGCCCATACCAGAGAGGTGAAAGACCTGTGTCAGCAAAAAATTAGCTGAAAGAACAAAAATTTTTCACTCCACGAGTAGGATGTGGGATGTGTAGCCAAACAAGTGTACCATATCCAACTTCATGATAAATGCCATTTCTGAGAGAGGTCTCTGCATATACTAATAATATGAGAAGGCACTTGAAGAACTGTTAGCTGCAGGTATTATTCAAGAATCAAGAAGTCCTTATGCTTCTCCAATAGTAGTTGTGCACAAGAAAAATGGATCAAACTCTTAACAAACAGACTATCCCAGATCAGTATACTATGCCCAGGATTCAAGATGCTTTTGATCGCTAAATAAAAGTTCTGGGATGGATGATTTTATGTCAGAATTTTTTCAAGCATTCATGAAGAAGTAAGCGCATGGTGACTGTTGATGATACAAGAAGTTCAGTAGGCAAGATTCCCCCTTCCCAGATTCTATGAGTAATGCTAAGGTCATATTAATACATAAATAGGGTAAACCCAAGGATTTACCAGAAGGATACAGACCTATAGCACTCCTTAACGCCAATTGCAAAAGTATCAGTAAATTAATTGCAAATAGAATAATTAAGGAGATTCCAGACATTATCCAAACCAATATGAGTTTATTACTGGTAGAAAAACTAGTAGTGCACTCAAAAGAATACAGCTTTTGTTTCAATATACAGTATTCAAGATTTCCCAGAAACTTATTTTGTACTTGCACTAGATGCAAGCAAGGCATTTGATTTAGTAAAGAGAAACTATATGTTCCATATATTAGAGAAATGAAGTTTTTCTAGAGACTATATTATTTTTATTAGACAGTTATATAGAGACACACAGTCTCAGTTCAGTATTAATGTGACTTTGACTGATAAACTTAAAATGTTGACTGGAGTTATAGACAGGGCTGCCCCCTCTCTTCATTGTTGTTTATATTAAGCATTGAACCATTTCTAGAAACATTCAGAGTAAATCCACTGATTAACATGATACCCCTGGACAATGAGGATATCAAATTAAGTGTTTTGCTGATGATACTTTGTTACTATATAAAGATCTCACTATTTCTATTCCAGCAATTCTAGGAGAAACTGAGACTTTTGCAACATGTTCAGGCTACAAACTTAATTAAGATATACCTCTTCTCTTCCAAATATCACAAGGCTATAAAGATCCTGGTTATTTAAATTGCCTCATCTTTGCTAAAAAATGAGCAATTTAAGTACTTGGGATTAATTTTTACTAATAATAATGAAAGTAATATAAAGATTAAATATGCAAAAGCAAACAGGAACATTTCCAATAGTTTCATGCCGTCACAAAATATCAATCTCTCTGTGGGAGAGAACAGAAGTGATTAAAATAATGGTATTAGCTCATTTGATTTATGTCTTACATGCTGTTACTGGCTCTCCCAATAAGAAATGGTTCTCAGAAATTAAACAGATTTTTTAGGAAATTCTTATGGAGAGAGGCAAACCCAGAATTGTCAGGAATATCTTATTACAGCAAGGAATCAGGGAGGTTTTGGTTGCCCAGACCCCAATTGTGTAATTTGAGTAACATCATGGTTGCATTATGGGAATGAGCTTTTGCCATCTCAATATTACAAAAATAATGAATAAATATAATCTGCAGATTGAAGCATCAGATCTGTTATATAGAATGAGTTATAAAAGATTATATGAATCCCAATATTAAACTCATGAGCTCTTTAATTTGCAAATGTTAAAATAAGATTGGTCGGATAAATATCCTTTGGGTATATGATAACATTTATTTACAGAGAAGCAAACTTCATGTAGAAAATTCTGCCATTGGATATATGAATAATTGCCAAGTGGAATTTTGGAAAGACCTCTTTGAAGATGATGGGTTTTTGTATTTGAGCTATATGTCCTTTAGAGAAAGAATTAATAGTAGCCCTAAAGGGACTTATTTATTATATGGTGCATTGATATACACATTTAATAGAATTAAAAATATATGAAAATAACTCAGTTAATTGCAATCATAAAATTAAATTGCATTAACACTAAGAAATTAGATGGTAATAATACTAAGAAATTACTATCTGAAATGCACTTAAAATAATAAATGATATAAAAGCCACACATCTCAAACTTAATAAAGAGCACAAAAAAGAGATGGGGATCAATTTAACTATGAATGAATGGCAAAACTTTTGTATTAATGCTAATAAATTTTTCCACAAAGAATAGATCCATTCAACATGAAATCAATAATCAAGCATATATTACTCCTAAAGTAGTTAATAAAATAGATCCAAATTATGATGTTATATGTTGGCAGAAATGTGGCAGTGTGGCAAATTTATATCAGTGCTTATGGGACAGCCCTAAAATTCAGTATATGGATCCAAACAAATCATTTGATTTAAAGTTTTCTAGAGGTAATAATACCATGTGACCCGTTAGTTTTACTGTTCGTTGTCTAAAGAAATAAAGTTATCTAAAAATCAGAATAAAATTCCTTTTTTTTAGTGACAATGGCAATTGAGAGAATTGTATTGGAGCATCAGAACAACCAGACCCTCCCTGAGAACTTTGTAAACAATGGGTGGAGTACATTAAAAGTATCTATCTCATTTGAAAAAATGTGGCACAATTGTGAAAATGAAAATGTATTTATTTATTTATTCTATTTAGTTTTTGTTGGCCAGGTGAGTGCACTAGACAAATTCTGCCTATTTTCAGGCATGACCCATGGGAAGGGGTTACAGATGAATGCCAACTGACCTTCAACCAGATTATGCTGTTGGTGGTATTTTCAGTGAATGAGGGAAATTTGGCCAGGACACCAGGGAAGCTTCCCCTACTCTGCTTCCTGTGAGCAGAGGGGACCCTTTTGCTGGTAACTCCAAGATGGCTGCTGTTCCAGATGGAGACTCGGTGGAACTGATAAGTATGGATGTATCAGCAGAGGTATCCGGGAATACAGAAGCAGCAGCTGGGGAGCACCTGAGGGGTGGCCAGCTTATCGCTCGCGAAGATATTACTTGCATGAATCACAGAGAAATGCTTAATTTGGAACAAAAAAAACAGTGTCTTGAGGAAGAATTTGGGAGAATCAATCAGCATCTTGATACTGTGCTGGTACAGCGTGAGGAAGACCGAAAAAGAAAACGTCCAGCAGTTTCCCCTATGTCAGACACCTCTTTTGGTCCTACGAAGGTTCTGGCTTCTGCAGAGTCTGTCACTCTACTTCCTGGTCAGGAAGAAAGGCCCCCACGATGCGACTGGAGTGAGGGAGATGACGTTGTTTGGTCACCGGAGAAAGCGCTCCTTTCAGCAGGATGGACGTCCCCCTCCAGTGGAGTATGGCAACCAGAACTGGTTTGTTTACCAGTTGCAGCAGCAAATTCATCAGTTTCTCCTGTTTTGGCTTCAGGACGGTCTATAGTTCTTTCAGGTACTGTTTGCACAGGGGACTCAACACTGCAGCAAGGGGAGGGTGTAGAAATGGAACTTCCACAACCTGAACAGGTGGTTTCTTCTCCAGATGGAAGGGCAGTTTCAGATACAGGACCCTCCCCCAACCTACTTGAGTCACTTTCTATAAAACCATTGATCTAGCAAAACTTAAGAATGCAGTGAAATTACGATATGTGGGTCATAAGGAGCTGGCAACAGATCGCTTTCATGTGAGGAAAGTTTTACTTAAACAGTCTTTGGGTTTTCCCTTCAGAGGTCTATGCTTTGATTCATGCACCAGGAGAAAGTACTTTGACATTAGTTTCGGACTCCAGCTATACTGGAAAAATTCTGGTGTAGATTTTCTAATTTAAAACCAACCCACTATGGGTAGACTTTATTGTAATACCCTTAACTAAACAACCTTTTCGGATTATTACTATTCTTTTCGTAATGAAGGGGTAAATATAACTGGCGTGGTATACTGGCTGGAAAAGCGATTGTACTATTCAGGAATCCTTCCCCATTATGGATGATGAAGGATTTTGGACTGGGGTTGGAAGTTTAAAATTAAGTTACACCAAACTGATCAGGATGTTATCCATTTGCCTAACTGTTTTTCATAGGTCGTGATAAAGGTTTTTGTTTTACCCTGGGCAACCTAGGATGTGTTTTAAATGTGTCTACCAGATGCATTAGCACAACATGTGAGGTGTTGAAATGTACTTATTGTGGGGAATTGAGTCATGTCAGTGCACATGGTTTCCAAGACCCTAAATGTAATCTTTGCGATGAGGTAGGTCACGTTTTACTGATTGTCCTTGGGTGGCCAGAAATACAGAAGATGCAAATTTTGGGGTCCAAGATTATTATATTAAAGAAGCTATCTCCCTACAGTCTTTTCTGGGCGAAAACCCTGGTAGTAGACAAATCGGCAAGTACCTGGAGATGGCCCCCCATTTCATCAGATACCTTGCCTGTTTTTTTTTAGCTCAATCCACTTCCCAGATAGGTATAGATTGGCCTCTCCTTCCAGTAGATCCTTTACCTAGTTCCCAAGAATTTGTAGTGGTTCGTCTCAAGAGAAGAAAGGGTTCTAGGCCAAAGGTTCAGAAAAAACAACAGAACCCTTGGAGGATATAAATAATTATGAGGTTTTATGGGATGTCTCCTCTGATCAGGACACAAAAAATGCTATAGTGGAAGGGAGTCAGCCTCTGGGTGGAGATTTGTCGGATTCCGGTGGATTGTTGGTTGGTACTCCAGGGCCTAAAGCTAGTGGCAGGGTTACTCGAGCCTCTAGCAAAGTAAAGTGAAGTACATCCATCCCTGGGTTTAGATTTTTATGACTGCTTCTCGGTATCAGTTTCAAATTGCATCATTGAATGTGAATAGCATCCAGTCTGAATTTAAAAGACTTGCTACATATGGGCTTTTTTTAAGATCTGAGTTGGATTGTGTTTTTTTTCAGGACATTCGTTTGCATTCCCCATGTCTTCTGGAGGCAGCCTCTGGAGGTTGGTTATGGGGGGATAGTTATTGGTCTCAGGGGTCTGAGCAGTGTTCTGAGGTGGAGATTTGTTTTTTTTCCCTGGTTAAAATAATTCGGCATTTAGAAATTTTGGAAGGGCAGGCCTTATTGTTAGACATTGTATGGAAGAATTTACCCATAAGGCTAGTGAACATTTATGCACCCCAATTAAAGTATGACATGCAGTAAGGCTTTTTCATACTATACAACCTTTTATTTACAAGTATGCTGGTCATTTTGAGGATTTCAATTGTACCTTCCATAGATTGAAGTAATGTGTTGGGGAAAAACAATATTGTGATGTCTCCTGTTTATTAAGGTTATTTCAGATGTAGGTCGATTGGAAGTAATGTGTTGGGGAAAAAACAATATTGTGATGTCTCCCGTTTATTGAAGGTTATTTCAGATGTAGGTCTCATTGGCGTATTTGGGTATGGTGGTGCAGGGCTCCCCATACATATGCCTGTGGTCCTCGTGACATCACGGATTGATTATTTTTTTATTTCAGCCTGCTTTTGTATTCAAAGGCCGTAGTACTCGATGTAGCAACTTCTGATCATCAAATGTTGGTTTTAACGATGGAAATATACCTGAACAAAGAAGGGTTCAGGGCTCTGCAAGCTAAATATTTCTTTATTAGATTTACCTATGGTACAGGAAGGGTTTCAACATGTTATGAAAGCACGGAAATCTGTGTTTTTCTTTATGATGATAAAAATCAATGGTGGGAGGATTCTAAACATGATTTTCGTTTTTATTTTCAGTCTGTAGGGAGGCTTAATGGGTCCTTTAAATGGCATACCTTGTGGAATTTAAGGGCACAACTGAGGATTCTAGTTGCTCAACACTATGAGAATGGCGCTGGGGATATTGGCTATTAAGATTCTTAAAAATAGAGTAACAGTCTTACAAAAATAAATGATGCAGGGGTGGTCATACTACAATGGTATCGGGTTTTGGGAAAAATCTGATACCATTCCTTTTGATACCCTGGCCCAGGTTCGGGAGCAGAGAATTATGGATACCTTATGGTTACCTAATGGTACTTTAATAACAGATAACTCTGCCACATTGACCGAAATTGGTAGATATTTTATGAATGTTGTCACCAGTGCTAATTTACCAGAGGATGTAATGACCTCTTGGTTAAAGGGCTGTGACCTCCCTCATATTTCGGAGGAATGTGGGCATAGTTTAGTTACACCTATTTCTGGAGTAAAACTTAAGCAGGTTATTTGGTCCATTTCTAAAGGGACGTCCCCAGGGTCTGATGGCTTATCACATGCCATCTATAAAGTAATCTGGGAAGTACTAGGGGATGAATTGGTGGTGGTACTGAATAATGCTCTCCTTACAGGAAGTTTACCAATTAGTATGTATGAAGGAGTTCTAATTCTATTATTTAAGGACAGGAATAAGGAAGATTTAAAGAACTGGTGACCTATCACCTTGTTAAACACTGATAGTAAAATTCTGATGAAGATAATAGGAACAGATTGGTCACCCACACAGTTTAGTGGGTACCCTCGTGGAAGATACAAGATGCTCTAATTTATTAGAGAAATTTTGAACAAAAGTACTACCCATGAATTATTAGGCATTTGGTTAGTCTAGATCAATCCAAGGCTTTTGATAGGGTTGAATATACCTATATGTGGGCAGTTCTCTCCAGTTATTGGTTTCCGGGAAAGTTTATTTCTTGGTTAAAAATTTGCTATAATAGCATTTGTTTATTACCTAGTATGAACGGATGGATGGGGGGTAAGATTTTAGTTGGTAGAGGGGTGTGGCAGGGATGTTCTCTGAGCCATCTCTTATATATATTATCTCTGGATCCCTTGCTATACAGATTGCAAAAACAGGATGATATTATGGGTCTCTCTGTGAGTAGCATAGACCCACAGATAAAAACAGTTGCTTATGTAGATGATCTTTGTCTATTATTAGCAGATAGAATGTCAGCAATTTTGGCCCAGGGAGAACTGAGACAGTTCTCGGACGTAACTGGTTCTATTATTAACTACCAGAAATGTAGTATTTTACCCATAGGTTGTGAGGGTGCAGTATGGACTTCGATATGGCACTTCCCAGTAGTTACCTCTTATATTAGAATTTTGGGCATCTTTTTTGGTAATCCTAACCCCCAGTTTTATAATTGGGAAGAGAAACTTTGTGCTGCACAAGGGTTGGTAATGAAGTGGAATACCTGGCGTATGTCCAAACGCAAAAGGATATATATGATAAAATCACACTTGTTGACACTGTTTTTCTTTTTATTGTCAGTGTTCCCCATTCCAAAAGCACTGGAAACCTCTGTTTAGTGTTTTTTCCAGTGTCTCTAGGGAGTCATTTAAATCCTATCAAGAGAGGTATTACCTATTTACCTATAATCCAGGGGGACCTAGGAATGATTAATCCGATAGTTTTTTTCCATGTTACCTTTCTTTTTCATAATGTTGTCCCGTTGATTCATAATAAATTAAGAATTTGGAGCCCATGGGTACTGGACGAATTTGGACCCCTACTAACACAATGGGCCCTTCTAGGCTATCTATCTAAACAAGTGAAAATTTCCTTTTTGGCACATTATTGGAAGGATGTGGTAGGTAAAATTAAATTATGGTAACTGCCTTATCATTACTTAACCATTGGTTCTCAGAAAACAGTGTATGAATGGTTGCTGACAACCTGGTTTCACGAGGACCCTTGGTTTGTGGTACTCTCCTCAGTTGAAATAAAGTATATGATGGGGTTTCTACGTTGTTCTCAGATCCCAGCCTTTATGTGGGATTTTATATGGCTTTGTACTCATCAAAAATTAGGGGTCAAAGGGAATATGAAGCATAAAGGTGTAGTGGAACGAACATGTTCTAGAATTAATACTTGTTCTGGGACAATTGAGACTATGCAACATTTGTTTATAGACTGTCCTTATGCTGTACAATTTTGGTTCCATTTTCATCAATATTGGGCCTCCGGGCCTTTTCAGGTGGTGGATCCTGATGTGTGGGTTAGAAATATTTTACCTGGTGCATGGGTTCATTTTGATTCTGGGACGCTACTATTATTTATGGGATATGTTAAGTTCCAGTTATGGCAAGCTCGCTGTGCATTGACGTTACGACAGCAGTTAGTATCTAGCGCTCACGTGTTCTCTGTAGTTCAGAGAGAGATCTTTAGATGGAGGGATTATGAGCACAATACAGCCTCTTCTGACCTTTATAAGTTATGGTGGAGACATATGTCTTGGTTGGATACCGGTTGATTCTGGTACTCCTTTTATATAAGCTTTTTGAAGGAGGGGGATGTATGGCATGAGTTGTTTTTTAGTTTTAGTAGAATTAAAATGATCTACTGCTCATATAGGGGCTAGGTTTTTTATGCCTTTGTATGATACAATATATTTCTGCTTGTTTTTCCCTTGCAGGTGTTCTACTCCATTAGTACGGCGAAGGGACACATACTGGAAAGTATTTATAATCATGGGTTTCTTTATTATAATGTTGTCTTCTGTTATGATTTTGTGATGACTTTATTCATAAACACAAAGAGAGGAAGTAGGGGGGATGGGGAGACAGAGTTATATCTGACTATTTATCTTTACTCTTAGGAATAAGATATAGTTTTGACATATCTTTCTTTGGTTCTGGGTTTTTCTTTACATTGTTTATGTATTCACTTATATACCTATTGTATGGTTTGCTTGGTTGTTAATCAATTTTCTGTGCTCTTTTTTGATGGGAATGGAATGAGGTTTTCTTGTAAAATTTTCCTTTGTATACTGTAATATTTTTTTTCTTCCCTTTTTTTTCTGATTTATTTCATTATGTTTCTGTATGAAGTAATATTTTTTTTTGTTTTCATGTGTTTGAAGTTCTCAGTAAAAAAATTCCCCTACTCTTTTGTGGGGTCACTGCTGCGATTGGTCATGGCAGCAGTCGGTGACGACTCGGTGAAGGAGATGGATGTGGTGGAGGCGGCAGGGTTCATTTCGCCTCCCGTCTCTCAGTTGCCTGGAACGGAGCTAGCGAATGGCCTGCTTGGTGAGATTTGTACTGGAACTGGAGTGCATTTAAAAATGGCTCAAGATTTAGAGGATGATGAATTTCTTGCTCTAGAATGTCGGAAATGCCAACTACTAGAAGTTATCACTCAGCAAAAGGCTCTTTTGGCAAGCGAGCTGCTTCTATAGAAACTCAGCATTCAGCTGGTGTATCGACAGTTCGGACTTGGGTGGAGGAGGAAATTTCAGATGATGATTTACTTTCTTCTGTACAACAGAATCAGCCTACCAGAATGGATACTCCTCTTATCAGCCCAAAATGTGTGGCAGTAGATCCCTCTGAAGTATCAAATTTACTGCTGTCAAGTCGGACAACTCAGCTGATTCCGAACACTGGCATGGGCAACATCAAAGGCCTTGCTAGATGAGTCAGCCAGTGATGCCACCTGCCAGATTTTGTTCTCTACTGACACGCCACCCTCTGTTGCAATAATTAAGCAGCCTGACAGTAAGGAGCCATGGCCTGTGAACACTGCTTTGTCTGCTGCAGGGTGGGAGAAATCAACTGATGGTAAAGGCTGGGTCTCAGGTATGTCTCCCATTTCTATTCCCACATCTGTGGAACAGACTTCACTACATGTTTCAAATATTGTCTCCCCATCAAGTTTACCCCCATCTGTATCGAGTGAAAATACTGTAAACCAGCCTGAAACTATTATTCCTGATGCACCTTTGAATACTAAATCTGACAAACCGAAGAAATCCTTTGCTTCATTATTTCATTTACCTATGTCCCCTGCTAAACACCACAATGCTGTATGCTTACTTTATAAAGGTGGCTTAGATTGTGTTCCAGACCGCGTCTATGTGGGGAAAACATTGATTAAAGAGTCTCTACGTTTTTTTGTGACAGAAATGTATGCCCTCATCCATGTGTCTGGTGAGCACACCTTTGATATAAGCTTTAGGACTGCAGCTGGTTTAGAACATTTTTGGAAAAATATATAATGCTCTTCGAAATTAGCCCCTATGGACCCCTTTTGAAGCTATTCCTTTAACAAAGCCTCCAATAAAATTTGTATCTGTACTATTTCAAATGAAGGGGTTAGTGTAACTGACCTCACTTATTGGATGAAACAGCGCTGTACTGTTCTGGATGGACCTACTGCGACAGCTTGAATTACTGGACTGGGGGCTGGAAATTTAAAGTTTTATTATCTTCCACTAGTGATGGTTTCATACATTTGCCTAATTCCTTTTTCTTGGCCGTGATAGGGGGGTCTTGTTTTACTCAGGCCAACCTAAGGCCTGTTATAAATGTGGCTCTGAAGGCCATATGAATAGTGTCTGCAATAAAGTACGTTGCTCTCTATTTAATGAATTAGGACATGTCAGTAATAATTGTCTGAATGAAATGATTTGTAGTCTATGTGATGAAGCAGGACATTCTTATCAGAGTTGTTCCTGGGCTGCACATAACACCAATCCTGGAGGAGATTGCGAGGAGCAACGACTGCTTATTGCAGTTGCCCAAAGGCAACAGTCTGGGCCTCTGCTTTCCTCCCTTCCTTTCCCTCCCACCCCCACTTCCCCACTTGAAGTGATTTCTCCAGCAGGGGTTGTAGAATCATGCAAAGACTCCCAGTGGACTTGATTTCTATCCCTACCAATCCTCAGACACAGGTCTGTCAAACTGATTTGGAAGTAGAACTCCTGATAATGGTAGAAGCAATTAAGGAAGCCATGCCCTTCCCCCATGGCTTATGCTACTAGAAAAGGTACTTTGGCTCATAAAAGAACTATAGACCCTACCCCAGCCTCTAAATTAGCCAAAATGCAGACTATTCCCCTTCAAAACAGGTACCAGGTGCTCCCTGATGCAGATAGTGACTCTGAAATGTTTTCGGATTCCTCTTCTATGGTAGGAGATGGAGAGGTAGATCAGACTGATACACCTCCAAACACCTCTCCTACTATATCTGTGGGAAAAAGAAATCAGCTCATGTGAAACTAAAACTAGATTAGGTACTAGAAGTAGGGTTAAGAAAAATGAAAATGATTTCATATTTCTTTTATTTCTTTATGTTTCTTTTTCACCTCAGTAAATGTCAATAGTATTAAAAGCCTGAGGAAAAGAGGTGCTGTTTTTTCTGCTTTGAATCTACAAAAATCAGGTGTTTATTTCCTATAAGACAAAAGGTTACACACTGCGGTAGATATTCACAATGCTACTGCTGCTTGGCATGCCCGGCCTTCCTTTTGGTCAATAGGTACAGACCATTGCTCAGGGGTAGGAATTTTGTTTAAAGATCTAGCGTTTACATGTCTTAGATTGCTGGATTTGTTTCCAGGAAGAGCTTTACTTATATATATGTGTCCAGGGACTCTGTTTCAACTTATCAATATTTATGCCATGCAATCTAAATCTGATAGGGTATCACTTTTTAAATTGATACAACCATATTTGCATACTGCACAACAGGTGGTTTGGGGGGGGAGATTTCAACTGTGAATTGGAGAAAAGGGGGTAGGGGGCAACAGATTACAACCATGAAATCATATTGTGATTCAAACTGTTTGAAGGACATACTGCAAAAAGCAGATTTAGTTGATGTTATGTTTTCATACCAAAAAAAAAAAATTGTGCCAACTTTTTGTAAAGGTACATCATCCACTAGAATCGATTTTTTCTTTACTTCCCATCATTCTGATATTTCTGCAACTGGAACTCAGGCTGTGGAGTATTCTGATCATTTCTTACTCTTTCTTGAACTTGGACAAGGTTTTCAGGTGGGCCGGGGCTTGTGGAAATGTAATTCTTCATTATTAAGTAAAGAATATTGTCACACACAGTTGCAGTATTTTTTGTCTGCAAAAAACAGTATTTTTTTATATGATTCCCCGGTACAATGATGGGAAGATTTAAAAAAGGAATTGATTACTTTGCTTAAAACTTTGAGTAGGAAAGATAAAGATATACACTATTTAAAATATCTCAGTGATAGACAACAATTGCAATACTTAATTTCTCCATCATATACCTCTACACATGACTATGTCACATGGCTGCTGATATGTAATTTTTACTATGTATCATATTGTTCCTGTACTTTTGCACTATGTATCATTGTTCTCAGTAAGTTTGTCTCTGTACTCTCTCGGGTCATGCCTGAAAATAGTCTTTCTGGCTAGTGCACCTACCCGGTAAACAAAAACTAAATAAAAATAAAATCAAATCATACCCAGATTTTACATTTTAAAGCACGCATATTAAAATTTCACCAACAAAAGGCTGCTGTCTTAGCTTTTCAGCGATGTTTTGACTTAAAAGAAGCATTTTCTAATATTTGTCCATAGGCTACGTGTTTAAAGGATTCAGTGGGACATATGCATAACACACATTCTGAAATTATCAATATTGTCTATAATCATACAAAATCCCTCTCTTCTCAAAAAGATATAGATTCGGATTGTATCCACACATTTTTGGAACATATTACGATTCCTGACTTTCCGGCTTCTTTAATTCAGGACTTACTAGCTGATATTCATTTTTCTGAAATTCAACAGGCCATCAAATCCATGCCCATAGATAAATCTCTAGGGAAAGATGGCTTAACTACTGAAATTTATCAACTCATTATGGATGTCTTAGCTCAGGAATTGGCCCAGGTTTTTTCTAGTCTGTTACAGTCTGCATTGCCTTTTGATATGTCACAGAGTACCTGATTTATATTTGCTAAGCTGGAGATAGGCATCTCTTGACTAACTAGAGACCAATTTGTCTTTTAAATACAGATTTTAAGATACTGGCAAAAATGTTGACCCTAAGGCTGCAAAAGTGGCAAATTATGTAATTTGTCCAGCACAAGCATGTTCGTAAAGCATTCTAATATTCAGAAACATCTCATTTTATTGAGGAAATAACTACTAGAAGGCAAAGAAGGAGACTGAGGGTGCCTTGTGTTCTTTAGATCAAAGTAAGGCTTTTGATTCTATTAGTCATTGTTATATGTGGGGAGGTTTTAAGGTTTTATAATGTCCCGGTAAATTTATACAGTGGACAAAAGTACTGTATGAATAAGCTACTGTTGTTCCTTTAGTTAATGGCTATGTTGGGCCTTTAGTCCTTGTCCATAGGGGTGTCCAGCAAGGTTGTCCCTTAGCCCACTTCTTTATGTCTTTTATATTGACCTCTATTAAGGTACATAAATGCTCATCCTGGAATCAGATCTATGTAGGTCAGGACTTTAAAAAGTCCTGCAAGGTGTATCGCATATGCAGATAACTTATGCCTTCTGTTACCAGGTGTACAATCCATTTCTTTAGTGATCGATGTTTGTAGAGCTTACTCTTTTGTTTCAGGAGCAAGTTTAAATATGTCTAAGTGTCAAAGGGTGGGAAATTCAGACTGTGCCAGGCTGTGGCGCAAGCCTGGGCGCAGCACAACTTGGCTGTGCAGGGCATTGACAGGGTGATTATTCAACAGAGCTGCGCCATGGCACAGCATTGTTGAATATCGCACTTGGCTACTCGCAGTGTGCATGTATGCAGGGCACTGTGCCAGCGCAAGTGGCCAAAGTGGAGCTGGGGAATGTGTTATGTAAGTTTTGTTGTGCTAGGCACAACAGCAGTGATATTCAAAAGTGCACATGCAATGAGGCCATAATGTATGCAAAGGCTACAGATGGGGCCATTTGCATGTCATTATGGCCCCATTTGCATACAGGTGCACCGATCCCCGGCGACTTGCACCTGGCGCCTGACCAGGTTGCAGCTGTCAGGGACTGACACCCCCAGCACAAGCGCCAAAGTGCCCCACTGCCCGATTGCGGGCATATGTTGCATTATAAAAGTCCTATATCTCCTGGTGGTCCAATGGACTGCTCACCGCCCGATCATGGGCATTTGTGAAAGATAATCGTTCTATATCCCTGGTGGTCCAGTGGACTGCTCGCAGCCCGATTGCAGGCATTTGTGAAAGATAATTGTCCGATATCCCTGGTGGTCCAGTGGACCACATGCAGCCTGATCGCAGGCATAAGTACATGTCAGACAGTTAACTGTATCCCTGGTGGTCCAGTGGACTGCTTGCAGCCTGATCGCGGGCATATGTAATAACAAAAGAGTTCCAAAATTGCTGGTGGTCCAGTGGATCATGTCCAGCCCGATCACGAGCATACGTTTCACAATAGAACACACCAAGCCATCCCTGATGGTCCAGGGTACCCCCCTCCCCATACCGCCCACTGAGCCCCAGCACCCCGCTCCCCCCTCAGTCAGCAGCGGGCGGCAGCTCCCCATCCGCCAACCGCCCGCTGCCCGCCGACTGACTGCATATGGTAGAGCTGTACACCCATTGATCCACAGTGGCGGGCCAATCGGTGTACAGACTGTACCGTACTACACAGTCCAGATATGTAGATAGTCCATTTTACAAATCTGGACTGTAATAATCTGACTAGAGTCTATGCGCCATTGTGCCGCTGTGAACCAATGGGCATACGCTCTCGCCTAACATCGATCGGCGAATGGTGAGGTAACTGCTGGGTGGGAGCTGCCGTCCGCGCTGATGGGGGGGCGGGGTGCTGAAGGCTCAGTGTGTGGTGGGAGGGTACGCTTGACCGACCAGGAGATGGCTGGTGTGTTAATGTGAAACTGTCACAGGCTGGACTTGATCACTGGACCGCCAGGCCTGGACCTCTTGTTATTACCTATGCCCATGATCGACTGCAAGACTCCACTGACCCCAGAATATATTACTATTTTTATCTACAAATGCCCGCGATTGGGCTGCAACCGTCCACTGGACCACCAGAGATACAGCAAACTGATTTTAAACATACTTATGCCCGCGACTGGGCTGCGAGCAGTCCACTGGACCCCCAGGGATATAGGACTGTTAATTGTACTACATATGCCCGCGATTAGGCTGTGAGTGGTCCACTGGACCACCAGGGATATAGGACTGTTAATTGTACTACATATGCCAACGATCGGGCTGTGAGCAGTCCACTGGACCACCAGGGATATTGGACTATTGATTTGTCTACTTATGCCCACAATCGGGCATGGGGGGTGCCACCATGAAGATGCAGCCGGAGCTCAGGTGGCCACCCACAGGTGGCAGCTGCCGTGTTGCACCCTGCAATATGGCAGCTCACCTGTGGGTGGCCAGCTGTTGCTCCTTTTTTTTGGGCTCACCTGTGTGCAGAGCAGGTAGGGGTTGGGCATGCATGGGCTCAGCACATCCCGGCTGAATATAGGGATGTGCGGAGTCTGCATGGGCACGCCCCCCCACCTGCGCCACATACATTACTGATGCACTCTGGTGCATCGGGATTTGTGCCAGGCACAATCCCCCATTGAATATTGCGCCGGGGTGCATCAGTGGGTTGTGCATGGTGCAACTGTGTTGTGCCATGCGCAACCCTTCTGAATATCCCGCCCAATGTATATCTTTAGGAACACAACTACAAATAGGCCCTCAGATTTCTGGTATTCCTTTTTCTTCCCATCCTATTAACATTTTAGGATTATTATGGAGCCCAGGTAGTTTAGATCTTTTGAACTTGACTTCTAGACTAGACCTTGGGAATAGAATGGTGTCACAATGGAATACATGGAAAATGGACAAAAAGAAACGTGTGATGCTGATAAAAACAAAGCTGTTGCCTCAATTTCTTTATGTTTGTAAAATATTTCCTCCCCCAAAACAAATGGAAGCAAGTCTACTGAGTTTATTCTTTCAAGCAGTCTGGGGTAGTAGGCTGAATCCTATAAAAAGAAATATCACCTACTTACCTTACTCACAGGGAGGTTTAAATATGGTTAACCCATTAGTCTTTTTTATTGTATGTTTTTCTATGCAACTCTTCGGCCTATATTGGTTAATGAGTATAAGGTTTGGGCTCCATATTTTTATGATGCTATAAATCAATGGTTTTGGATTTGGGAAGGGTCCAAAAATACCCATTTGAGACAAGATTCTGCACTCCCTAGTTACTATAGGGAAATATTTGTAAAATTACGATTATGGGGAGTCTCTAGTCGAATGCTACTGGGAACTACCAGGAAACAATTATTTCACAATGTTATTTCAACCCATTTTTTTGAGAAAATAACATTTCCCCATTGACCTTTACATATGCAGCATACTCATTTGTCTTTATTAACAGAATAAAAGAGTTCCAAGGCACCTGTGGGATTTCCATTGGCTTAGTTGCCATGGTAAGATAAATGTAAAAAGTAATCAAAAGTACAAACAACATGCTGAAAGGGGTTGCATTAGGCCTGAGTGTATGTTGGCTGAAGAAACTATTGAACACTTATTCTTTTTGTACTCTTTTATACAACCATTTTGGTCATTATTAGCGAGCTCTTGGTCTGTACCTATATTTTCTTGTATATCGACTGAAGAATTAATGTATGGTATTTACCACTCTGGTTGGAAGAAATGTCATAATGGTACATTGAATATTGTTTGTTCAGTTTTGAAATGGCACATATGGATAGCCAGATTTGGTTTTATGCTGCAGCAAAGAAATACTCCTCTTGGAATCATTATTCAAAACGATACCACAGAACTGGTTAATATTTTCCGGAATTAATTTACTATATTCCCACCACATGTTTTGATAGCACATTGGTGCAATATGCTTTGGAATACTACTTCAGATTTTCCTGTAACATGAAGTTTGATTTTTTGATTTGTCTTGATTGTTTGTATATTTCTTTTGTTTGATTTGTTATTTCAATAAATTCCCCTACTCTTCTCGATAAGTGCCATGTGATATTTAACATCCACCTGAACTACCACTAATCCAGGCAGATGGGACCTCGGTTTTAACGTCTCATCCAAAGGACGGCACCTCAGAAGTGCAGCACCCGTCTCATGCTGCACTACAGTGTCAGTACTGGGATATTAACCCAAGTGCCAGATGTGGGAACTGATCCCACAGTCCTCTGATCTCCCGGCCTCAGAGGCGAGTGTGCTACCTACTGAGCCACTGACACAAAATGATTTATTAGATACATCATGGAAGGAACTGAGACTCCTCTTACCATCACTTATTAATGCCGATGTATACAGGGAGAGGGGGAGGGGATTTATGAATTATAATGTAAAATAATGTAATTTTGTACTTTGAACAAGGATGTATCGATTAAATGTAGGATTCCTATTAATATATATCAATAAAAATATATTTAAAAAAAGATGCCTTAGATTGCCTTAATGGAAGTAAATGGTTTTCCATTCTTGACCTAAGATGTGGCTACTATCAGATACAAATGGCTCCACAAGACAGGGTGAAGACTGCCTTCATATGCCCTCTTCACGTTTATGAATTTCTCAGAATGCCTAATGGGATATCTGGCAGCCCAGCAACCTTCCAGCACCTAATTGAAAGAGCTGTCAGATGCATAAATCTTTTGGAATGTTTGGTCCACCTTATGATGTCATAGTATTTGGGAACACCCTGGAGGAACATGAGGCAAGAAACGCTAAAGATTCTAGATTGACTGGTAGAGCTTGGGCTCAAACTCTGCATTGACAAGTGCCAGTTCTTTCAAAGGTTAGTTAAGTTCATGGGGCATATTGCATCAGCTCAGTGCATCCAAACTGATACAAGCAAAGTCAAAACCTTAACTACTTGGCCCACACCCAAAAACCTGAAAGACTTGCAATGCTTCCTCAGTTTCTGTGGGTATTAGAGATGATTCATTACAGAATATACTCGAGTGGTGAAACCACTACTGGACCTGACACAAGGCTATCCACCTACCAACAAAAGCAAAAGCAAAATGACCTCTGCCATTAGGTGTGCCAAAGCCACAATAAAACATTTACAGCAAAGGTACATTACAGCAACAAATTGACCATGTCACTGTAATATACCTGCGGGACCCTGGCATTGCTTCTTCAGTACTTGCACTCCTCCCTGAATCAACTCAACTCAGAGTTGATTATAATATTATACGGGGGTCCGGGGGGGAGCCCCCCAAAGAAAAAGACTCCTTTCTGAGATGGCTATCTACCGAATGTCAGCATAATGCCTGTCACTGTACTTGCAGTCGATAAGTTTTCTGTCAAACTGTAGTGGTGGAACCCTGTCACTACTGCCAAATCCACAGTATATTTTAAACCTTCTGAACCTTTTGGACAGAGAAAGAATGCTGAATGTGACAAGGCCTTTGAAGAAATAATTTACTGCCTGACTCAAACCCCAGTGTTAGTGTATGCAGACCTCTAATAGCCTTACATTTTGCATACAGACACTAGTTGCAGTGGTCTTGGAGCAGTCCTCTACCATAGTTATCCAGAAGGACTGCACCTGGTTGTCTTTGCAAGTGAAGTCTAAAAAGTGCTGAGTGAAAGTATCCCATGAACAAGTCAAAGTTCCTCCCTCTCAAGTGGGCTATGGTGAACCAATTCCACAAATATCTTTATGTGGTGCACATTACAGTCAAGACTGACAACAATCCACTGACATATGTGCAAACTACTGCAATGCTTGATGCAGCTGGACACAGGTTGCTTTCAGCATTGTCAACCAATGATTACTGTGGAGTGTATAGGCCTGGACTGAATCATATAGATGCTGATGCACACTCTTGATGTCCAGTAACACCAAATACAGACAGACAAGCCTGGGTACATATTCCAGAAGAGACAGTAAAAGCCTTATGCAAAAAGTTTGACACAGACAACCAACCTTCTTCAGAAAATGACATTTGTCTTATGGACAGCCCTAGTGCTTCTGGTGATTTTAACTAATTACCTATTGCAACTTGGCTTTTAAGATTTCAACACATTGCCACAACTGACTCCCCAAGACTTGTAACAAGAGCAAAGACTAGATCCCAGTATTAAAGACATTGTCAGTACCCTGCTGAAAGGGGGTGATGCCAACCAAGTAGACACAAATGAACTAGATGTGAAATTGCTGTTGCGAGAGTGGCCAAAGCTTAAATTAAAGGACAATTTGTTGTACAGAGAAATCCAAAGTTCACAAGGTTCCCTTATCTGTAACTGATCCTGCCTGCAAAGTTCAAATTAGTGGTGCTTCATGCATTGCATAATGACATGGGACATTAGGGAGCGAGTGCACATTGGACTTGTCTCATGCTTATTTCTATTAGTTACATATGAGGAGTGATGTGGAACAGTACTGCAAAACCTGCAGCAGATACATCAAGTAAAAAGCCTTATCACAGAGGGCCACCCCTCTGATCAACATTGTGACAAGTGCACCTATGGAATTAGTGTGCATACACTTTCTCTGTTTGGAATCTGACTCCAAGAACATTTCAAATATTCTGGTTGTCACTGATCATTTTTCCAGATATGCCCAGGCGTTCCTGATCAGAAAGCCTCCACGGTGGCCAAGGTCCTTGTAGAGAAATTCTTTGTGCATTACAGAGCCCCAAAAAGAATGCTCTCAGACCAAGAGAGGGACTACGAAAGCCGTCTGGTAAAAGAGCTGTTGTCCTTATGGGGGATCAGCAAGTCTCGTACAACCCCCTATCACCCACAAGGTGATCCAGAGCCTGAGAGATTCAATCAGATGCTTCTTAATATGTTAGGCACTTCAGACCCTAAAAGCAAAAGCAAATGGAGTCAGCAGGTAAATGCATTAATTCATGCTTACAGCTTCACCAAAGATGATACTACAGAATTTTCTCCTTATAGCCTAATGTTTGACAAGGAAGACAGACTCACTGTAGATCTGTGGTTTGGTGTCTCTACTGATGGAACTAGGCCAAAGATCTTTTTGCAATATGTTCAAAAATTAAAAGACCAATTGAATTCCACCTACATGTTGGCCACATATGCTGTAGCCAAACAGAACAAAGTAAACAAGGAAAGGTATAACAAAAGGGTAAAGGCACACACATTGTTGCCAGGAGACTGTACATTGTTAAGGAACTTAGGAACACCTGGGAAATGCAAAATTGCTGACATATGGGGCAGTACCCCCTATGTTGTGAACGAGGCAGTGTATGACATGCCTATATACACAAATTCATCCAGAAGGACAGACAAGTGGATACCGGACCATCCACCACAACCACTTGCTGCCCATTGAACAGATGGTCACTAGTAATGGAAAAGAAATATCAGAACCTCCTAAACCTCCTGTTACCAGATCTGCTACATGCAAATGCCATGGTAAACAAAGGGCAAAGCAATCTGGGGTGTTCCTGGCAAACTTTGATGAGCAAAAAGAACAAGAGAGTCCAGATTCTGGAGCAGAGGAAGAAGTAATATATCGTACAGCATACTATCCCACAGCAGACCTTGTTTAACTGTTTCAAAGGGCACCAGAAACAAAAGTAATGTGATAGATATGCCTGCTGCAGAGTTTCCACCACCAACTCAAAGCTTAATTCAAACAGTGGACTCTGGGTCAATTGAAGATGTACCCTTGGATGACAGGCCTGAATTGGAGGAAGTGCCAGAGGAAGACAGAGGAGACTTTATAGAACCTGAACCAGTAGAGACAAAGGAAACAAATGGCCTGCCAGATGAGGTAGTGGCATCCACTTTGACTAAGGATGCTTCATTGCTGGTCAATGAATCGGGAAATGCAGACCCGAATGCCATAGAAAAAGTGTCAGTTTCAGTGCGTTGCTCTGAAAGAACCATTAAAATCCTATTATGGCTCACCTATGACTCTCCAGGAGCTCCAGCTGACTTGTCCATGCACACAATACACAAGAACATCTATGTCACCCAAAGATTTTTACCCAGAATTGTTGTGTGCCCACCCAAAGCCAAACCACATAATGCGGTTAAAGCAATAAAAAGAAAAAGAGGAGGTTTTAAAAATTGTCAAAAATGCTTTGTCTATAGCTGTAGATTTCTAGAGTTATAAATGACAGCCATCAATAAATATGAAAGATCTTTTAGTATGTTGTTCTGCCAATATCTAGATAGCTCACAATTGTCTAGAATAAGAAGTGTTGATTGCCTGAGCTAGCTAGAAATCAATTGTCTACTTGGACTCTGCATGCTAAATGTTGGCTGATGTTTATTGGTGCCAGGTCCCTGGTAAGGACTTGGTGCGGATGCCAAGTGTTTAAGTGGAGAGTGGGTAGCTACAGCATCCCAGGGGGTGTACCAGTCAGACATCTGACCCATAGTATTTTATCTCTGAGTGGAGGCACTGCACTTATTAAATTCTATTGGGAAAGAACCCCCCTTTCAAATAATAACAGAGCCTAGGCCCCTCAACCTTGCTTGAGCCCACAGGGAAGTGGTTGTAACTGTTGCATACACTGTGACCTGGTTACAAAAGGTAGTGAAATATGTCTTGTTACAGTACATGTTGCCAAAACAGTTTGTTGTAGCTTTCTTCACACAGATCCCTCAAGACAAGATATTATGTGTAATGATGTTTGCTCAGGGAATGGGCAGGCATTAGGGTTGACAACCCCTGTGAAGATCCCACCACTGATTTGCCAAGACTCCAGAGACCCAAAAGTGATTTTTTCCTTTTTCTGCTGGGAGGGGGGGAATGAAGAGTTAGGGATGGAAACCCCTAACACTACATTTCCCTACTTTTGTAGCATTACGTTAACCTAACTGGTGTGTTAACGAAGTTTTTTGCAAAGAATTTCTTTGCTTTTTGAAACAGTGGAATTGTATAGTCATTCATTCACGTAGGTGCTTTCAGGCAAAAACGGATGTCAAGAGTTCATGGGGCTGTCTGGTGCACTGCACTTCCATGAGGCCACAGATACAGATAAACAGGGCACAGAGTCCATTTGTCAGCTGATGCACAAGGCCCTCTGCCACCCATGGGTGCAAAGGGGTAGGGCCTTATGCCAAGAAGACGGTTGTCTTCCCTATATTGTACCTGGGCCCATGAAGACAACCTACAGCTTTCATTCCCTGGCTGGGGTGGTGTTGCATAACAATACCAACCCTCCATCTTCACCCCCTTTGAGCTGGGTCAGTGAGTTCGCCCCTGAATTCAGCTCACCACCAATGGATCACAAAGCATACCCACTGGGGAGAAGACTGGCATGATAGATAGATAGATAGATAGATAGATAGATAGATAGATAGACAGACAGACAGAGAGAGAGAGAGAGAGACAGACAGACAGACAGATAGACAGACAGACAGACAGTGAGACAGACAGACAGACAGATAGATAGATAGATAGATAGATAGATAGATAGATAGATAGATAGATAGATAGATAGATGAATGTAGCATTTATAGATATTGGCTGAAATGTCATTTCACACCAGAAGTGAGAAACACATCTCCAGGATTATAAAAATGACACCAGTCATGTTTATGAGGTGGTGTGGAAAAATGGCTATGTTGAAAGTTTGAAGTCAAAATATCGAAAATTTGCAAAGTTATGGGTGAACATTGAAATACAGTAGAAGCAGCTTAATTGGGACACCTGGTGGTGGGTATTTTGTCCCAATTAAGAGGCTGTCCATTAATAAGAAGTACATATTTTTACATTTTGTCACTCGTTAGTGATGCCATATCTCCATTTATCCCTTTAGTAGCAGCAACAGTAAGCATGTACAGTAAAATGCAATACAATTCTGTTCTGTACCTGTACATGTATCAAGACTCATTAGGTCATAAGGAAAGGCAGAGCAGTAGTGTAGCGGGCAGTTCAAAACACCTGCAGTTCTTTTTTCCTTTTCTGCATGCCCCTCTCAGTTCAAAGGACTCACTTTGGCATTCTGGCAGTAATGGGGCAAACTGTAAAACAATTGCTGGCATGGGCAACCTGGTTCTTTATTTCTTCTATAGCAACATGTCCCCCTTTAGTGATCTGCTCACTGCAGCATCCTGTCCCCCTTTAGTGATCGGTTCACTGCAGCATTCTGTCCCCTTTAGTGATTGGCTTACTGCAGCGTTCTGTTCCCCTTTAGTGATCTGCTCAGTGCGGCATTCTGGCAGTAGCGGTAGTGTTGTGCGAAATTGAAATATTTCACCTGGTGAAATATTTCACGTAATTCAGCAATTATATGAAATTTTTCGCCTATGTGAAACTAAATTTAGCCTGTTTTCTTGATTTCACGTAATAGCGAAATTTTGCTTATCATGACAATTTCGTCAATTGATGCTCCAAATTTCACCTTGTGGCGGAATTTCACCGGAGTAACTTTTGATTTCACTGGTGAAATTTTGTTACAAAGGTGAAATTTGCAATGCATTGTGGGTAAATAGGTCAAAAGTCACATATAGCTTGTTTCCAGCTCATTCTGCTGCATGTTGAGTCAAAGAGCAATCTGTTGTGGTGCATCAGAGCCAATAAAGCCTTTGAAAACATAGCTAAAACTTGTTTTTGAGAGCTAATAGCTGCAAAATATTATGTTTTTTCCTAGTGCTACTGTGCTGCTAGGGAACATTTTCTAATTTTGTGGATTTTTGTATAATACTTAGTTTAAATTAAGTTTTACTTGTCTGTCTTCAGAAGAGTTGTGTGGTGTAGGGTAGACATGTAAAGCAGTGCAGGCTAGTAATAGTCAAGCAGACTGGTATTTACTAACAATCGTGAGTTATTTATTTAGTGGTATTTCTTATTAATTATGTTATATCTTGCTATTTATTTTCTCTGAAAAGTTTATCCATCCTGTTTGAGAGAGTTTTTGCCATTCTTAGCTGTGATATAATAATAATAATAAAGCTTTATTTATTTAGCGCCTTTCAAGCACCAAGGCACTGTACAGATGAATCATAAAATCAAAATATACATATAAAATCAGCATTCACAGCAGCATCAATCCACAAAAGCCTTGCTCCACAAAAAAGTCTTAAAATCCCGCTTAAAGGATTCCACTGTCGTGCATTCTCTAGGCTGGCGAGGCAGAGAGTTCCAGAGGATTGGGGCCACGAACACAAAGGCCCTAGCCCCAGGAGACTTCAATATAACCCTCGGAACCTCTAGCAACCCCTTGTCGGCTAAATGGAGCTGTCGCAGGGGGCGGTAAGGAGTCAGAAGCTCTTTCAAGTAGTCAGGGCTGAGTCCGTGCAGGGCTTTGAAGGTCAAAAGACCTACTTTAAAGGTGATCCGCCACTGTATAGGCAGCCAGTGCAGATCGCGCAGCACAGGGGTAATATGTGTCCTTCTAGTCACCCTGTCATTAACCTTTGCAGCAGATTCTGCACTAGCTACAAGCGGTGGATATCAACCCCAGGAAGCCCCAAGTAAAGGGATTTGCTATAGTCAAGGCGAGATGTCACAAAGCATGGACCAACACAGGTAAATCGCTGGATGGAACAAGGTGTTTCACCCTGGCAATGTTCTAAGATGGTAAATGTGGACTTAATGACTGCCGATACCTGATGACGAAGAGTCAGCCCGTCGTCAAGTACCACCCAGGTTACACACCGTTCAGAAGTGAGATCAGATCCCCAGCAATACGCCCAGAGGGCTGACCAGACCCCAATCACCCTGTCCCACGACCCAGGTCCACAACCATAACCTCAGTCTTACCGGCGTTCAACTTTAACCAGCTTGCATTCATCCAGTCCTGGATTTCAGCGAGGCAGCTATTAAATACCGAGAGAGCACTAACCTGGTCGGGGCAAAGACAGGTAGAGCTGGGTATCATCAGCATAGCAGTGAAACCTCAGCCCATACCTTCTTACAATGTCTCCGAGGGGCAGCATGTACACTGCAAACAACATGGGGGAAAGCACCGAGCCCTGGGGACACCACACTGCAGAGGAAAAGGGTCAGAAGAAAAATTCCCCGACACAACTCTCTGCGTTCTCCCAGATAGAAAAGATGAAAACCATCTGAGCACTATACAAGACAGTCCACAGATGGACTCCAGACGCTTGAGCAGAACCCCATGGTCTACAGTGTCAAAAGCTGAAGAGAGATCAAGGAGGACCAAGACAGAGTGGTTCCTCTGATCTCTCGCCATCAAGAGATCATTGAGCACCTGAACCAGAGCAGTCTCGCTACTATGCCTCTTACAAAACCATACTGGAGGTTCATAGATATTATGGATGGTCAAATGGTTCCCCAGCTGGTTTGCCACTACCTTCTCAATAACCTTCCCAATAAAGGGAAGGTTAGAGATCGGTCTGTAGTTGGAAAAAATATCTGGGTCCAAAGAAGCCTTCTTTAAAAGGGGAGTCACCACAGCTTCCTTTAGGGAGCTAGGAAACTCACCCAATTCTAGGGAGCATCAGATTATTTGAACCAGAAACAGGCCAACGATCTCAACACAACCCAAAATCAGGGAGGTAGGACCCAGATCTAAACTACAGCACGTAGGGTGCATCCCCTGGATGATCCGCATAATATCACTGAATGTCGGCAGGTCAAAGGAACACCAGGAGGCAGAGGATTCCGTGACCAAATGCCAACCAACAGCTTCCCCCTTAGAGTGTGTTGGACGGATCTCGGATCTGATGTATGCAACCTTATTCGCAAAGAATTGAGAGATCTCATCACACTCCTTTTGTGAAAAGGCTCGATGGAGCTGGAGACAGGCTGGGTTGCACAGCCTGTCCACAGTTCTGAAGAGCTGAGCCAGTTGATTCTGAGCAACAGAGATCTCCTGGTCAGGAATTCTGCCTCTTATGGGAGATCTCTGATTGGTAGAGCCGATAATGCTCCTCCAAACTAAGGCAGTCGGCATCCAGAGCAGATTCTCCTCAATGGCACTCTAACTGCGTCCACATGTCGCAGCTCCTCAAGGACCCATCGAACCATGGGGCCCAAGGCGGAGAGGAGAGGGGGACGAACACGGACAAGAGCAATTGAGTCAACAGCCAAGGAGATGGCCTGGTTATAAGCCAAGACCATGGCCTCTGGACCCAAGCCGGCAGTTGGAAACTCTGAGAGGTTCAACACTGCCATCACGTCTTCAGGGCGCACATGCCGTAAAGGACGGTATTGAACCATCTCCACAGGGGCAGACCTACGAAGGGGAGCACAAAAATTGAAGCTCACAGTGTAGTGATCAGACCAACTGACAGGTTCCACCACCAAATCAAAGGCCTCAATCCCCAGGAGAAAAACTAAATCCAAAGAGTGACCGTGATTATGTGTGGCCAAGGAAACAATCTGTGTAAGGCCCAGTGATGTCATCAACTGGAGGAAGTGCTGACCAAAGGCAGAAAGTTCGTTGTCGACCAAGGCATTGAAGTTGCCCAGAACCATCAGTCTGGGCGACTCCAACACCATATCGGCGACAAAGTCTGCCACTTCCTGCAGGAATCGTCCTCGTCCCTGGTGGACAGTAGATGAGGGCTATCCTGCAACCCACACCAGCCACAACGGTACACTCAAAGGATTCGGCTTCCTCAACTGGTACACCTGTGAGCCCCAACCTGGTCTTGAAACAGACCGCTACTCCCCCCTCCACGATCCAATCTCGGGCGGTGAATCACCGCGTACCCAGCTGGAACAGTCACCTCTAAAATAGGGCCGGCAATTCCATCCAGCCAGGTCTTGGTGATGCAAGCCAGATCTGCTGTCCCAACAAAATCAGAAATAACAACTGATTTGTTTTTAACAGATCTGGCATTGCACAACACCGCCCGAGTTGGACAGGGCTCCGATGCCGTCCCGACTACTTGCCCATCCAAGTAGGTGGAGCCCTTGGGTATGGAGACTAGACATGGATGACCACGTTCCAGGATCCATTTCGCCCCAGGGCATCTTCTGGGCTTAACCACCCCTATACGAAGGTCCGCTCATTCGCCTCTACTGGCGCTCACCCACCCCCGCCACACCCACCCTCCCATCCCACGAGCAATACCAAGCACCGACAGTGCTGGTAGGTAAAAATGGGAGGAAGAGGCAAAAAGGCGGAGGCATGGAGGTCGGAAGACGAATAATGCACGACCGGTTAACTAAACAACACATAACAAAAGCGGAAACAAACTAGCTGCAAACAAATAAATAAAATCCTGAGTACCTCTTAAATGAAATACCCACAATACCCACAATTACACTAAGCTAAAAGCCCACCCGATAACATAATCCAAAACCTACAAACTACACAACCATAAATAATCTGTAAGCAATTATTAAAGAATCCAAATATATAAGGACAGGGAGGCCCTCTCACTGCACCCACTGTCTTTCATATGATGAAACAGGATCCAAAAAAGAAATTGCAGTTATTTTTAGGCACTCTCACTGCCAATGAGTATGATGTTAAGACGTCCAAACATGTAAGGACAGTGAGGCCCTCTCACTGCGCACACTGTCCATCCAATAAAAAATCAGTAATGTTGAAATAAACCAAAACAAAATCCAAAGTATTCTAAATATACATTCAAAAAAGCAACAATATGCAGACTCAGTGCAAACTCGTGAATGGAAGAAGAAAATGTCTCTTGTAAAGTTGAAGATAGTTATCGACTTAGCTGTGAGGCACAGGAGGCTCCCCACCACCACACCCCCAAACTGCCTAATAAGGCCCAGTTATACCACTGAGACCCACTGCTTCAGATACCCCCAGACCAGACAAATAAGGCCGGCCCTAGAGTAACTTAGAAACCCCCCCAATAACTCCCAACTCCTTGAAGGGAACAGGAGAGGCTACTGCTTGGTCCCAGACAGCACAACACCAAATGCCCAGGCAAAGAGAAAAAAGAGGGGGGGGGGATAATCTCCCAAAACCAAAACCAACAGTGTGGCAATATTCCCCAAGAAACCTTGGACACAGCTTAAAGTCAAATTTAAAGTCCCAGAGAAACAGAGGACAACGATGAAGAATCAAGTCCTAGTACTCACGATACATCTAAGATAAACAAGTTATTCTTTCGTGTCCAAAGTCATAAGGCAGTCACAGCAAGCGACACCAACTAATCCAAGTCTTCGCCAAATACAACACTGTAGAAATCTTCACAGTATATCCAGCGTCAAAAGGTAGAGTACATCCTGTATCGAATGGAACCATTAATCCCTGGGACTGGGGCGAAAACTCCCACACACAGAAAAGCTAAGGAGCAGCTGCAAGAGCAGTAGGCTAGTAACAGAATCTGATTCCGGCAGAAGTTCACCTCTCATTCCCCAAGCTCCCACACACAGAGGCGCCAAGGAGCAGCTGCAAAGGCGATGAAAAGGCCACGGAATCTGGATCCCAGCAGAAATTTACTCGCTCATATCCCAAAACTCTTACACACAGTAACACCGAGAGAGCAGCTGCAAAACGATAGGGTGGCAGCCAAATCAAAATCCCAACAAAATTTGCTTGCAAATTCTCAGAAGCAGGGCGAAAATATTTAAATTAAGCTGCTGTAGAAAAGCGAAACAGCAGTCCAACTAATGAAGAGGAACAATTCCCCGCTAGAATGTCCTTCAACGCGACCATGCCAAGACGGCGTAGCAAACATAAATGCGGCAACACAACACTGCTAAAACAACGTAAAACTCAAAATGAAAGTAAACATGTAAAGCGTATTAAAACAGATGAAAGCAAATTAAAACAAAAGTGAGGTAAAGACGAAATGAAGGCTAGTCCAGCATGACCGCCATATTGATACACCAGAAAGCCATCTATATATACAGTATATATATATATATATATATATATATACATATATACACACACACCATTCTTCTGCTTTTAGTTGTGAATTGATTGTGAATTCTAAAGTTTTAAACACACAGAGCTGATCCTTTGTTTTATTTGTTTTATGGTTAGTTCTGTTAGCTGGAGTGTTAACTTGTGTTACTAAAACTGTGAAAATCAACAGTTGTATTAAGTACTTCTACTTGATCACTTGAACGTGTCCATTTACAGTCGCACTGCATTGTTGAATTGTTCCCTTGTATGTTATTGCTGGAGCTTGACTCCGCAGTGTTCCTATTTTAGTTAACTTACATTACCCTTTCTCTGTTACAGCATTGATTGTGTCACACCTGACATGTGCATTATAAAACATTATATTAAAATAATAATTTTCAAGAAATTTCTTCTTAATCCCACCCATCCAGACCACTACCATATTGTGTGGTACTACTTTCTTTTGTTGTGGTTTTATGGTTGTCTCTGCCTGCATATAAAATACAAAATTGTGGTACTGAGTAATAACACATTACAGTACTTTATTTGTCCAGAGACGCAGGTGATCTGTATTTAAAGTCAGCCACTTTTGCCCTTTTTCCTTGTGTGTGTTTCTTTAATTCCTTCCTGTTTGGTGAAAAAAAAGTTACCTTTTGTTTTTTACTAGAATAGGCTACCTACCATGTATGGTATTAGTTGTACTCTAAGTGCTGGTACCTGTCCTGATTGTGTTTTGGACTTGTAAGGAAGCCAGTACAGTAGATGTGTGACATCATCATTCATGTGTGAGGTGACAGTGTTATTCACACAGTTAGTAGTAATACATCCTTTCTTCAAATACTCCCAGAGAAAGGCAAAGCTTTGACAGCAGTCAGTAAAAAGCTTGGTAAGAAGTGGTCAAGTACAGGGGGGAAACCTGGCGGGGGGGGGGCTGAGGGAGCTAAGAAGTCTGCTGAAAAAAGTGCAATTTCAGTTTCCATTCCCCATAGCAGTGAAAGCATATGTATGTCTGCATCAACATCTTCTGATGTGGGCCCTGGTGGTGCGGCAGAAACCAGCAAAGGAGATGGTAGCCGAATTGGGACAGGTATACTGGTGTCTTACTTTTTTAAAGCTCAAACTGTTGCAGCCATGCTAGTGGGGGATGCTGACAGTGAGAAGAAGGAGGCACTGACACCAGCACAGGAACAGTGGTCCAGGACTCGGGAGGGTGATAAGTATGTCAGTTCCTGTAGGAGTTGGTGATAATAGTGGTCAACAAGAGTCTGATAGTCCTGAAGATAAGGATAGTCAGCCCTGAGGTAGTTGTAGAGAAAGAAAAGGTGTCATCCTCCAAGAAGACAGTGATAGGGGAGGAGGAGAAGGAGGAAGCATGGACATCATCGCTATTGGTGGTGATGGTGACAACTGGGGTGATCCCACATGAAGCCTGAGTTAAAAAGGCCAAGGGTGATGTAGGCCATTTACATGTACAGCCGTGGCGGGTCAGTCTGTCACCAAGCCTATAAGCAAACCTCCAAGCAGTCAAGTAACCCCTCCCCTCCCAAAAGTAGTCTTATGGAAGCCATGAGAGTAGCCCAAAAAACACACACTTCTCCACTTATTTCTGAATTATCCCAGTCCCAGAAGCATCTGAAGTCCAGAGGATAAAAGTCCCTATTTTGGGACTTTTATGTGCTAGATCCTCCTGATGAGACCACAGCAATATGCCAACTTTGTCAAGCCCATGCTAGTCGGAGGGAAAAAGGAAGCCACATAAGCACTGGTGGCCAACACGCCCACCTGAAAAACAAGCACCCGCTGAGATGGCAGCAACACCAGAAGTATGCCAGAGCTGTTGGTAGCACATTACATGTAGTAGAGCAAGAGCAGGAGGACAGGGAGCAGAGTGAGTCAGTGGTGGTGGTGGAGGAGGAGAGTGAGCAATCCTTTGATCGCTCTAGTAGTGGGCATAGCAGTAGTGGTGCAAGTCCCAGTCCCGTGAGTCTGAAAAGTACACCAGCCACACACCCACAAGCAACCAGAATAATTGGTTTCATGCAGTCTACACAGCCCCAAGAGTCAAGTGTTACTCCTAAAAGAAAATCATTGCTGCTGCAAATACAGCGTTCTGGTCGGACAGCCCCAAAGATGCAGCCCACTCTGAAGACCATCCTTGAGCGGCAGACAAAGTACCCTTCCAATCATGCTGCTGCATGAGATTAAATGCTGCCACTGCTGAAATGCTGGCCATCGATCTGTTGCCATTCTCATTCATAGAGAATGCTGATTTCTGCAGGTTGATGGCCGTGCCTGTCCCAAGTGGCAAGTTCCGTCATGAAACTATTTTTAGTAAGCGTGCCATGCCAGAGCTGAACAGTAAAGTTGCTGATTACATTAGACATGCATTGCAGCATAGTGCATCACACTATATCCGTCTTAGCATGGATATGTAGACCAGTGGACAAACAGCAGCAATCTCGTATCTGTGCATAACAGCACAATGGACACAGTTGTCTGGTGTGGTACTTGATTTTGGGCCTGGCAAAACACGCATGAAGCAAAACTGTGGTAGTAGCAACACACCTGGTATTTGGTACCATGCAAACCTGACTAGGACAAGTGTCACAGGTTCACACATGGCTGCAAAAATGCTTAATGTTCTGCTGGATGAGATTGATGGGTGGCTACACACACAGTCACTCACAGCAAGATTCATCGTAAGTGATAATGGCTCCAATGTAGTGAAGTGCTTTAGCAATGGTGTTTTTTTCAGAGTGCCCTGCCTGGCACACTGCCGTAATCTTGTTGTTCAGCAGTTTCTCAACCATGAGGACATTAAAGAAATGATTACTTTTGCCCGTCACATCTGTGTCCACTTTGCCTGTTCTGCAAAGGCCTGTGACCATCTACATGAGCTACAGTGCAATAACCATCTGCCTCAGCACTGGATGAAGCTTGATGTTGTCTTGTATGAACAGTATAAGGCTGTGTCAGAATACCTGCTGCTGCACACCACGCGTGACAGTGCTGGAGTGTTCATCACTCTAACAACAGAGCAGTAGCACCAAATTGATGGGCTAATATGCATTCTCCATCCATTCAAGCATGCTACGCAGGCAGTGAGTGGGGACACTGCTTGTATGAGTCAGTCCATACCCCTCATATGTGTGCTGAGACAGACACTAGTGAATGTGCGACACCAGACAAAGGCAAGTGGGGATCATGGCACTTGTGATCTAATGGATTACATGCTCCATGTGCTGGACACAAATACCCATGTATTTGGCATTTTATAGTCAGCTAACTTTGCAATTGGCACCATGCTGGATCCACACTACAAAAATGGCCTTCCCTCTATAATTGATGGAGGTCGTTGGTGAGTACAACAGTTGACAGAGAACCTCATTAGATTGGTACATGCTGCACAAATGAAAAATGCACACACTGCATCGAAAACGGGTGTTGCTACCACTACCAGCAGCTCACAGGAACCCAATCAGATAAAATGGGCAAGGCAGAGAGAAAACAGCAAGCAATCCTATTTGGGATGTTCTCTTTCAGGTAGGAGTGGAAGATATGGAGGAAAAGGAGGAGGAGGAGGAGACAGATGAGGCAGCTGGACTCTGGGCAGCAGAACGAATGGTGGAGGCCTACATGGGGACCCAAAGCACCTTGCAATTGATGATGAGCCACTGCTGTACTGGAGCAGTAAAATGACTGACTGGCCAGCACTAACATTGGTTGCTGTGAAATACCTGAGCTGCCCACCATCCGGTGTCACTGTGGAACGAGTGTTTAGTGCAGCTGGGGCAACTGTGAGTGACAGTAGGACCAATTTGTCACCCAAGAATGTATCCATGCTAACATTCATCAAAATAAATGAAAGGCACATTCCACACAACACAGTGATGTCAGTGGTGTTGCCACAGGAACTGTGTCTTGATGACGAGGATGATGACAATCCCTTGACTAAGGCATCCACCGGCAGTGAGGTGGATGAGGCTGCAATGTTGAGAGAATTCCCACCTGATGAGAACTCCAGTCTTGAAGACTGTGAGGGATGCTTCTTGGATGATATGGAATTGGAAGTTGAAAAGGCTGAGTTTACTCCAAGCCCCCACAACGACTTTCAACTCAGTATTGTGGCTGGGGTGTGTATGTTATACCTTATTTTTAGCTATGCTACAGGATTAGTTATGGAAATCTGTTGTTATGTGCCGCAGTGTGTAAAAGTTTAATTTGATCACCCTTTGCCATAACCCGTTGATTGGTCACCTCACCACCAGCCCCCCAAGCCTATATAGAGCAGCAGCAATGTAATTACCATAACTGTAAATATTTTGCAATTACATGATTACAGTTATAATGTTTTTCTTCCAAAAATATCTTGCTTTTCATGTTGGCTATATCAACACCATCGTACAGCAAGATATGTTTTCTGGATGTCCTTAAAAGTGCCCAGGATGGCAATTTCCACACTGCCCCACCACTCCTCTCATCATCTGATCTGACCTGACACACCCATGCACTCCATGCGACTGAAAAAAATGTTTCTGCCACTTGGTATTGGTGACATGTACAAGAACCTTGGCTCCTAGACAAGTACTTACTTACTACTTGGCATTACTTGGTATGAAAGAACAGAAGAAGGCCAAAGCCCATCGAGACTGTTCCCCACACTATGTGGGACATTATTTATCTATTATCCTGCAACCAAACATCTAATTTGTTTTTAAAGACAGTGGCACTAGTTGCCTCTACCAATTCTTGTGGCAAGGTGTTCCATACAATGGGTGCTCTTATTGGAACAAAGTTTCCCCTTTTGCTGGTTCTATAAGTTTTTACTTCAAGCTGTTTATTATGCAGTCTCAGAACATGTCTCCTTTTGGAGAGTGTTAGACCACATTTTTCCATTAGATCTGGTGAATTTATTAAATTAAAAACCATAAGCATATCACCTCTTAATCTTCTAGTTTGAAGTATGAATGTAAGATGCTAATTCAACAGTTAACACACAAGTTGAACACATTTTGAGAAATGGTGAATGGTGGCCATCTTTAATGATGCGAGTCATTAATTACAAAAGTAATCATGAAGAGGTTTAACAACTTACAACATCAAATCCCCCCAAAAATGTTACTTATGCTGCAGTACCAGGTTAAGGTACACCAAGACCGCAATGTTTCAGAATAGGCAGGGCAGTGTCCTGCTGTCCTCACTTTGGAATGGATTGAAAATGTTCATGATCACTGCAGCTATGCAATCTCTATTGATCAGACAAGACATTAACCCCTCCACCTAATTATTTACTAAACACCATCTCAACCATCTGTTTTCACATATATTTCCTCCCTGTATGTGGGTGGCAGTGGTAATTACTCATTAATGGTAATGGTATGGACACCAGTCAGGTGGCCAGAATCACAGTTCAAGCAACACCCCTGTCTTACACAGACACAACACAGCTCCTGCATGGCCTGGATTGATCATGTAGTCATCAAGATACATCATACGAAACGATGAAACTTCAACAAAGAAAAATGACCTAAGCAAGACCAAAGATGAGAAAAAATGTTGGATACTCATCAATCTGCATACCTGCTTTTACCAAACAAGTTGAAAGAAGAAGCAGAGAAAAAAATAAGTATACTTACCATACCCGTGATGTCATTCAACTGAGGACATTCCCCACAGGAACATGCTGTGTGGTGCACATGATTCCAATCAGATCAAGGTCCTACAAAGCACAGTAGCACTAGCAGGCATTCCCCTCCCTATCAGCACTGCATACCTTGAAATAAGAAAAAATGAAGAACAAATTTGAGGATTGTTGAAAAGTCCCCCAACACCCATTACTGCCCACCCCCAACAGAAGACCGTAAAAATGAAGAAATACTTACCTCAAGGACTGAAAGTGGAACCATCGCACAATTAAATAAATCCCCTAGACCTGGTTCAGCAGCCAGCAGCAGCAGCAGGATGGAATGATACTTAACTTTGCCGGAATTCTTGATGTTGACAAAAGCAAAAATAATACAATTACTATCAAGCTCAGACACCAGATGGCAGTAACAGACATACCACACTTGTATGACAATTCCAATAGTTACCATCTGCATTGGGAAATTGGGAAAATCCATAGATCTCCCTCCCTCACGGCCCGGCATGATGATGTCATCCACAGCACACCAAAAAATAATGTAAGAGCAGTACAAGCATATTAGAACTCAAGATGTCATAAAACCAACCCACTAACACCCTTACCTTGCACAGGAAGCAAGCATTTGTCAATGTTGAATGTTTGCTTGCTGGCATTGGCATTGGTAGTGTAGGAGTTACAGAGCTGCATAATAGGAATGGCAGTGACGTATTCAACTGAACCCAACCCCACCACCACCGCGCAGAGACTGACAGGCATTGGGGTGTGCCTTTGGTCGTCAGGCATAATGGCCACACTGCCTTCATCACACCCTACTCCTGCAGACACTGACAAGTGTTACGGTGTGCCTTGGGTCTTGGTTTCATGTGCACCCCATTCCATCAGGAAATATGGTGAGATGGGTGCAGTATAGGAGAATGGGGTGAACTTTGGGGCAGAAGAGTCCAAGGCATACCTCAATGCCTCTCACTGGCTGCAGGGTATGGAATGGTATGAGCATTATAGGTGAGAATCCCAAGTCATACCCCTGATGCCTGTCATTCTCTACAGGGTGGGGCGTTATGGTTGGAAACCCTAACGCCTCAGACATTCGTTGGTATTTTCACTCCAAATTTTTAACATGTTTTTTTTGTGATCCCCACCTCATGAACAGTGGCAATATCAGTTTGTTAGCCGAAAGCTGATTTTGCACAGCGACTACGGCATTTAGCACCACAGGTTCAAAAACACATTCCAAACAGGATGTGAAAAATGACAACTGTACTGTTCATGGGGAGGTGTAAAAAATGGCAATGTTGAAAATCTGCAGTGAAAATATTAAAAAAACTGGTGCAGTCATGAGCGTGCATAGAAACTGTGCAATGCACACCTGTAATGTAATTAGTTTGGGGATTTTTTACAGCAGATTGTCAACACAGGCATTTTGGGACCTCCGAACATGAACAGTGTCACTGTAATTTTCTTTATTTGTCTCGAACAATGATTTCCCACAGCGACCACGCATTTCTGCGCTGAAAGTGTGAAAACACATTTCAGCCATGTTGTGAAAAATGGCAGCTGTACTGTTCATAAGGAAGTGTGGAAAAATGTCACTGGTGAAAATCTGGACTGAAAATATTACAAAGTCATGAACTTACGAGGGTGCGTGGAAACTGCGCAATGCTCACTCATAACACAGTCATTTTATGGACTTTGGTCACCAAATTTTCAACATAGCCATTTTAAGACCTCTGCTCATGAACAGTGTCACTGTGATTTTCTTAATCTGTCCCAAACATTGATTGCACACACCGACTGCGTCATTGTGCACTACATGCGCGGAAACACATTTTAGGTAACGTGAAAAATGACAGTTGTACTGCTCAAAGGAGGTATGGTAAAATGGCAATATTGAAAATCTGGAGTGCAAATATTAAAAATTTGCAAACTTACGAGAGTGCGTAGGAACTGCACAACACACACACGTAAAACAGTCATTTTTAGGATTTTTTTTCACCAAATTTTCAGCATAGCTATTTTAAGACCTCTGCTCATGAACAGTGTCACTGTGATTTTCTTAATGTGTCCCATTCATTGATTTTGCACACTGACTGTGCCATTATGCGCTACATGCGCGGAAACACATTTTGGGTAACGTGAAAATGACAGTTGTACTGCTCATAAGGAGGTATAGTAAAATGGCAATATTGAAATTCTGGAGTGCAAATATTAAAAATTTGCAAACTTACGAGAGTGCGCAGGAACTGCACAGCACACACACGTAAAACAGTCATTTTTAGGATTTTTTTTCACCAAATTTTCAGCATTGCTATTTTAAGACCTCTGCTCATGAACAGTGTCACTGTGATTTTCTTAATGTGTCCCATACATTGATTTCGCACACTGACTGCGCCATTGTGCGCTACATGCGTAGAAACATATTTTTGGGTGAGATGTGAAAAATGACAGCTGTACTGCTCATAAGGAGGTGTGGCAAAATGGAAATGTTGAAAATCTGGAGTGCAAATATTAAAAATTCGCGAACTTACAAGCGTGCGTAGGAACTGCACAATGCTCACTTGTAAAACAGTCATTGTTAGGAATTTTTTCACCAAATTTGCAACATAAGCTTTTTGAGAGCCCACCTTATGAACACTGACACTGTCATTTTGTTAATCAGTCCTGAAAGGTGATTTCACGCTGTGACTGCGAAATCACCCTTCCGGCCTGATTAACGCCATGACAGTTCAAGAATTCATGAGGAGGGGTCCCAAAAACCCCATGTTGAAAATTTGGCACCAAAATTCCAAAAAGTGCCTGAGATATGCATTAAAGTTGAAAAAAACCCTATTTATTACATTATACAGCTTACCGACACAGTTTACGGCATTTCCTCAGTTTGCGGTTGGCTTTGAAGAGTGCAGACATGTTCCCGGTCCATGGAAGATCGTTCGCGGACTCGAGGTAAGTATGGGGTGGGGGGTGTGGGGAGGCAGAGTGCGCAGTGGGTGGGCCTGGGTGGGCCCCGAGGGAATGTTTTCTTGTTTACAGGGTTTTTCTTTTTTAAAGAAGGCGATGCGGATGTTTGCCACACTGGGGTGGGCTCCCAGTGTGGTGCTGAAAGGATGTTCAGGGGTGGGCCTGTTGCCGATGGGATTCAGCACCCCTGTCAGCCATATGGACTTGTGCCACGCTGGGGTGGGCTCCCAGCATAGCAGCTGTAAACTGTTTGGGGGGCCTGTAGCCGATGGGGATTGGGCACCCACATCGACATATGGACTTGTGCCACGCTGGGGTGGGCAGGAAGCTGCTCCTGCTGGCAGTGCTGTGGACCATTGGTGGGGAACCTGCTGGTTCAGGGCCAATGACCAGTGCCTGCTGCTGCTGGGGGCAGAGGCCGGGCCTACTGCTCCTGCTGTTGGGAGAGGCTCATTTCAAATGCTACGCCTGTTAAGGTGAATGCATCGTCCTCCCTTCCACTCTGTCCAGCTCCAGAGTCAGACCCACTCCTTTGCATCATTATTTCAAAAATAAGTTGTATTAAACTCATAAAGAAAAAATGAAAAAAGGGAGAAGCGAAACACACACATGCACACACAGACACAGACACACACTCTCACATACACACACACACACACACACACACACTCACACAAGATAAAGAGAGAAAATAGAACACAAGAGAAAGATAAACTTTTGTTAAATAAAGAAAGAGGGGATGAACAGAAGTTCAACACACACACACACACACACACACACACACACACTCAACACAAACTCTCACTGTCTCACTCACAATTCACCAAACCATATGTTTTTTTACTCTCTCTCTCTCTCTCTCTCTCTCTCACAGTCTCTTCTACTGTCTCTATCCTAAACTGCAGAAAATGAATGTAGATTCAGTGGCTTCCTGTCTGAGTACAGGCACACATGTGACCTGCAGTCTGCTTCAGACAGCAAGTCATGTGACATGCTTTCTTCCTAATTTCACCTTAGTTAAATGCTAAGGTGAAACTTACATGGAAGGAATTTACAGGCAAAATTTTGCTGCACTGAACATAGGCAAAATTTCACCCACTATACAGGTGAAATTCTGCCCCAAGGTTGTAATTTTGCAAAATGTTCCTTGGGGCAAAATTGGTGATTTATGCTGGAATTTCACTGGTGAAATTAAATTTTGCTGCATCCCAGGTAGCGATAACAAAAAAAGCCTGGGAACCTGTTCTCCATTTCAGTCCTCGGGCAACAATAAGAAAATTACATCAGAACATCAGCATTTCTCTCTACCTAACTCAGTCTTATAAGGAGAAAAAGAAGACCTGAGCAGAGCTCTCTATAACTGGGCAGTAAGTCAGTGGTGGAGCAGAGAGCTGTGAACAACTACAATTTGCACCTAATCAGGTGTGACAAAAGGTGTCAGTAGGGGATTACTGCATCTGTGTTTGGGACTCACGCTGCCCAAAGCCAGCCCAGAGCATCCCAATTAGGCAATGAGGGCATACTGTTTAAACATGTATTGGTTCCATAGGATAACATGGCCACTTAATCGGTTGCTGAGAGACATCCTAATAAAGCAGACATCCCATTTATCCATGTACCAGTCAAATAGCTTCAACTGTACCACAATGCTCACTTATAACCTGGGCAATTTACTACATTTGTACACAAAGTTTCTGCATAGTCTTCTTATGACCCCATTTCATGAATCCAGTATGTGAAAATGTCAAATCCTTGCCTAAATGTCATTTTGCACCAAAGGTACAAAACACTATTAGGCCAGGATTTGAAAAATTACAACTTTCACATTCATAGGCAGTGTGAAAAATATGGCTATATTGAAAATTTGGGATCAACATATTTAAAATTATCAAAGTTATGAGCAAGCATAGAAAATTTCAATATACGCTCATAGCATTGTCATTTTACATATTTAACCCAAAACTTCAACATAGCCTTCTTATGGCCCTTGTGACACGGTTGCATAAAATCCAGTCCAACTGTATTTCTTATGCAGAGAGAGTTAAACAAAGATGTGCTCTGTTTTCTCCTTTTCTGCTATTTGTCTGCCTTTTGCCTGTCTGATTGCACAATCAAGTATTCCTGGGCATTGAAGTAATTGGCTACTCAGATGGACCCACTGTTCCCCTGGCATCTATCTCCTTGTCTTCACTTGCAGTTTTGTCTTTTTCCCTTGCTTCTCTGTGGTTAAAAATATAGTGAAACTATTTACCTGGAACTGCAATTCCTTGATTTGCAAATGTTACATATATATAAATGGATAAGCCGCTCCGCATATAAGCTGACCCTCCTAACTTCGTGGGTTTATTTTCAGTAGAAATCAGTGACTTGTGTATAAGCCAAGAACATATTTTTTTATTACACATACAAATTCGACACAATATTCTGTATCAATTCAAAAGAAAACTAAACAGACCAGTGCTGCATAAACATAAGATCCACCAGGGCAGATGTAGTGCAAAATGTCTGAAAAAAGTCTCAAATGTGTTACCAGGCATTCAGTCTACTGCTGCGTGTTTTTGCTGTTGCCCCCAGAACACATCCAGCAAGTCAGCCATCTGTTTCCTCATCCTCATCCTCGCCCTGCTCAGAAAACGAAATCCGAAGTGCTTGCAGATTGTCCGACAGTAACTGCTCGGTTAGCAGTTCATTGGTGTAGTCATCCACTTCCTCTGCCTGTTGCACTGACTCAGTGCCCCCCTCATCCCCATCTTCCTCCTCGAAAAGGGTGTCATCTTCGGTTCATCCATGTGATTACTGATACCACACTTAAAAAAAGAGTGTGTGACCATTTCTTGAGGGATAGACTCCCATGCATCAAGGACCCACTGACAGATAACATCAAGGTCAGGTCATTTAAAGTTGCCTGCTTTTGATAATGCTCCTTCACCTGAACACATCCTCTCTCCACTTGTGCCTGTCGCAGTTCTTAAAAGGTTTATTCGCACACATCAAGTGGTTGAAGAAAGGATGTGATTCCTCCAGGGATCACACAGAGGTCGATCTTAGATTTCTTTGCTGTTTTTTTACAGCTTCTGTCAAGTGTGCCCAGAACATGTCCCACACTAATAAAGACCTCTTTGAGTGCAATGCACCTGGCTGAGTGCCCCAAACTCTTTGGAGCCAAATTTGAGCAAGCCCCTCATCCATCCATCCATCCATCCTTTGGGGTGAGGGTACACCAGGACTCCTGGTGGGAATGTCAGTGTTTTTGGCAACGTTTTTCTTTTAAACACAATGAGAGGCTTCAACTTAGTGCCATCTGCTAGGCATGATAAGACCGCAGTAAAGCTTTTGCCACTCCCACACCTGCTTCTCACTGACAGAGAAGTGCCTTGCAGCAGCAGAGTTGTTTGAGGTCTCAGCGTAATCCACCACTCGGAGCTTGAAAGCTGCATCATAAGCACTGCGCTTTCACTTACCAGCAGTGCCAGCACTCATTGTGATGACATAGTGCATTGGGATGTATTCTGATGCAATATGCTAACAGCAACCATGGCAGTAATCTTGGCAGGCTCATTCCAGTTACCACTACAATTGATGTGTGAAAAGTGACTCGCATATAAGTCGAGACCCCTAATTACGAAATCATTTTAGGTACACAATTCTTGGCTTATACATGAGTATATACAGTATAAAGTTAATGTTATTTAAAATGTATTGTAGAAGGCTATGTGTGGATTATTAGAAAAGGCTGAAATCGTAAACAGAGATTTGACCTGAAGAAACCTTTTGACCTTAAGCTTGTTAACAGAACTGGCTATTGGGGGCACTTCAAGACATTCTGTTCTATACTGTTACACCTGTGGAGCCTGAATGTATTATAATCAGGAAAGAAATGGACAAATTTGTTACATTTTATGATAAACATGATGTAGAGTTAGAACCTGCTAGAATGAGATCTTGTATAAAGACAGCAGTGTTTTGGTTTTTTCAGTTTTTAGTTTTAGATTTGGAGATGCACCATGAAAGACTTTTGTTTGGACTGCCTGTGTTAAAAGCCATCCTATATGAATGTCATTATTTGTTATTTTATTGTTTGTATATTAATAATAATAACGTTCTACTTGTGAATTTTATAATTGCTGCTGGACTGCATATGCATTCTGGCCAGTTGCCTCTACCACAGTTAGTGTTAGAAGTGGGATTTATACCGTACATACTCTGAGCCAGGAGTTTTGTATGTAGGGACTAGAACTGGTATCAGTGAAGCACAGAAGAAAGATACGGATCCTCTAACAGCAAGCCCAGGAGTGTTAATTAGAAAAATGACAGCCAAGCTAAAAGCAGGGGGAAAAAAGTCCAGACTGAGACTGTATAGCCAGCACAAATGAAGGAAGAAGAAGAAGAACAGACAGGAGCAGTACCTAAGCGTGTCTGCCTTCTTCAAATGGTGAGGCTATGCAACAAAGAGAGACTGAGAAACAGAGAGAAAAAGAGATTCAGTGTTTAGAAGCACAGAGAAAAGAAGACATGCAACATCTAGAGGTGCAGAGAGAAGAAGAGATGCAGTGACAGGAACAGTAATGGCTGGATGCCTTGCAAGCTATCAAAGCTGGAGGATCTGGTATAGGTCCAGCAGATCAACAAAATACAAACAACTTAAAGGACATTAAACATACAAAGCTGTGTCCCTTGGATGAGATCAAGGAATATCTGACCACTTTTGAAAGGGTTGCCACAGCCTGCCAATGGCCAAGGCAGCAATGGGCAATCAGGCTGGTACCTTACTTGACAGGTAAGGCCCAATTTGCCTACAGCAGAATGGACACTGTGTAGACAGAAAACTATGATCTTGTGAAAAAGAGAAATCTTGAAAAGTTATGATATCTCAGATGAGACATACAGAGATTACATTTTTTTATTTTTATTTTTTATACTTGTAAACCAAATGAGCAAATTGCCCGTTTTCACAGGTGGGAAGTTTTACACAAAGACAAGACATAAGAATTTAAAAAACACAGTATAGGAACACGCAGCTTCTTTCCAATCAAGTGCAAGTACATTCATTTGAGTAAAAAGCCACTGTTTTAAATGAATTTTAAAACATCTGATAGAATTGCTGTCAACAATTTCTGTGGGTATCAGTATTAAAAAGGCAGGCACCTAAACAATAATAATCTTTGCCCAAATGTGTTTTGGAAAAAGGCAGTTTAAAAGTGAATCTAAACTGAGATATAGTGGAAAAGGTATTAAGGGACCTGGAGAACAAGGAAACAATAAAGTGAGGATAGAGTCCGGTCTTCACTTTATAAAGAAAAGTGCCAATTTTATGTAAAACCATATTATCAAATGATAATGTAGGGGATTGTTCATGTGAATCACAACGGTGAGAGCGAAAGGGAAAATTTAATCAAAATCTAAGTGCAGAATTATATGCAACCCTTAAACAATTTAGGGCACTACTACTAGAGGAAGAATAAATTAATAGATCATAGTCCAGGACACCAAACATGAAACTATGTGTTGGGAGTTTTCTAGACTCAAGAGTTAGGAAAGACTTTATCTGATATTGAAGTCCCAACCTTTGATGTAAGGTCTTTCTTAGAAACAGTATGTGAGGTGCAAAAGTAATCTGACTCTCTAATAAAATTCCCAAATACTTGAAGACCGGAATGAATTCTTACGTTGCCCTTCTTATCAGTGATGGGAGGTTTATGGGTCATCACACCCCTCGGGTGTGTAAAAAAAATCCATAACACACAGTTGCTTATTTTTTATTTTTTATAATTACTGGCGCAGAGTTTGCTCAGTGTCTCAGTCTGTCCCCTATTTACACACACACACACACACACACACACACACACACACACACACACACTCACTCACTCACTGACTCACACTCCCTGTGCACTAGGAAACTTTATTTTTGTGAAGAAAAATAATACTGCTGACAGCAGAACCAGTGACATTTGAGAGTGCATGGGGTTAGGCAGAAGCCCCAATGGAAGTACAACTACAGATGTTTCCAGAGCGTGCTGGAACAGGAGAAGCCTTGACCAAAGCGACAATGGCAGGATCAACCAGATAGCTTTTTAAATTGTTTTCCCGAAAGGCTGGATTAACCAGATACAGTAATTGATAAAAATTACTTACTGCAGCTGGTCTAGGATTACTTCAAGGACTAGTCTGTCCATCATGAAGGGAAATTTTAGCCGCCATGTTTTTTGATCATTTCGGCCCACCCACAGAGGGAGTAAGGGCCAATAATGTGGCACACTACACAGAATGACACTGCGAGTGAGAGGAAGTTTTAAGAAATGCCGTAATAACTCAATTTTGAGTTATAATTTCATTTTGGAGAAACTGAAAACAGGTTGATAAAGGGGGTCACCAGTAATTGCATATTGTTTACAAGAGATCACCATCACTTCTGTTTTAGTCAAATTGAGAACCATGTGGTTAGAATGTAACCAATCCTGAAAGTGATCAAAATCAGTCTGAAGACTATGAAGAGCAATTTCAGTGTTGGGACTATGACTGTATAAGAAGGCATCATCTGCATAGAGAGTCATTATTGTCCGTGTACAAGTACTGGGGGTGGAATCCTTGTATAGGGAGAAGATTAGTGGCCCCAGGATTGAGCCTTGGGAAACACCACAGTGGGAAGATATGGGCTGAGAAATGGAAGTGCTAATAATGGTTCTCTGGTACCTATTATACAGGTAATTTTGGTACCATCCTGTGACCTCCTTGGAAAAATGGAATCCTCAAAGGACACTAAGAAGAAGGCCATGTTTGACCAAGTTGAAGGCATTGGTGAGGTTCACAAACAAAGTCACACCAGGGTGACTGCTGTCAAGAACTTTCTGAATGCTGCCTGTGAACTCCACCAAGGCCATCTCAGTATTATGTTTTTGCTTAAAGCCGTGTTGGTGACTAGACAAAAGAGAATATTTTCCAAGAAAATCCAGGGTTTGGTCCAAAACAAGTTTTTGCAAGGATTTTTGAAATAGGTGACATAGGTCGATAATTCAGTATAGAGGAAGGGTTACCATTTTTTAACACTAGCTTTATGGTAGCAGGTTTCCAGCTGCTGAGGACTACATTATAGCTGAGAAAGAAATTGACAATATATGACAAAGAATGAGCAAAACAGTTAACACCCAGTTTAATAATCCTGTAATCCACTCAGTCATGACCTTGGGAGGATTTGAGGTTGTTTTTTAGGAAATATTGTTTTACAAGATCAGGACTGATGTACTTAAAATACAATTTTGGATTGATATAAGTGGATTCCTCCTCAGGCACAGTATTTATATCCCGGTCAAAAGGGATTCTATACAATCAAGATTCCCAAAATGTCTATTAAAGACATCTGAGACCTGAGAGGGCTCATTGATACTTTGCCCATTATTGAAAATGGTAAGGGTTAGATCTTTTTTCCTTTCCCATTAGTTTATTAAGGGCATGCAAGGTTTTTTGGGGGTTACCTTTAGAAGTCCTTTGTTTAGTTAAGCAATAGTCAGCCTTAGCTTTCCTAATCTCAGATTTGCACTTATTTCTAAATGTCTTATAATTCTGAAGACAGATCTAAGGCTTTGAATTACAACTCAGTCCACAATCTTTGAGAAGCCTTCATCTGACTCAGAGAACTTCTCATTAAATGGATCTGGCCAGAGCTCAAAACAGTCACACAGATTATTGACACACTTGAAATTGAACAATTCATCAACATCCTCCCAACAGATGTGTAGTTTTAATTAAAAGAACACCAACCAGAAAACAGGGATTAGGACTTTTCTTTGGCTAAAGATGATTTATCTCCAGATCAGATAAGAACTCTGGTACACAGATGTACATCTTTGGTAAAAGAACACAGACCAGAAAATGGGAATATGGATGTTTCTTTGGCTGAAGATGATTTAACTCCAGATCACATAAGAACTCTGCTGGGGTAACAAATCTGCACCCAAATACTTTATTTCCTATAACTGTAAAACCCAGGCCATATTGCTAGAAACTGCTATAAAAATAAGGAGGAAACACTGAGGCAGATTTGACCTTAACAAGTTGAAGCATTTACAGATCAATCAATCAATCTCTCAATCAATCAATCAAAATATTTATTTAGCCAGGTGAATGCCATTGAGCAAACTCATTTTCGAGATGGAACTAGGCAAGATGCATGAACAATACATAAAGAGGAATACAAAGTTACAGAGCCATTACATAGAATTGGAATTACACACAAGAGGTTTATAACAGCACGGGAGTACATTTTTTAAAATAAGACAGAAAACTAAACACCATGTGGAATGTATAGAAAAGCAGCAGTACCTGTATTACATTATTACAAAGTATTCCTATACAACCATATTTAGAGTATTCATGGAGCAGGTTTGAATGCAAATATTGAGTGCATTCTACATGGAGGATCACAGGTGGGGTGGGAGGAAGTACTAGGGTATGTATGTATAAGTGCAGGGGTGCCTGAGGGCTTTTGATTGCCAGGGATGGGTGGCAATGGTTAGAATACTGGGTGCAATGCACCAAGAACAGGTGGCCAAGGGGGCATGCCAGGAAGTGGAGTATAAGTGGATGCCAGGATGAGACTCAATATCAGGATATATAGAACAGTCATGTAGGGTACATGTAGGCTCAGACAATACTGAAAAGGGAGCAGGAGTACCAGGAAAGGAATGCTTCTGGAGGGGCTAGAAACTGAAGCGGGGGGCATGGGGCACTGTAACATCAGGGGAAGCAGTTACAGGATTCCTTGAATGAATGAGAATATAGTGCTTTGAAGGCTGATAATTTTATTGGGTATGCCAATTGCAAGTTTTTTTGCAGGTTGTTCCAGAGTGTGGGTAGAGTGTGATTAATGTCAGACCAACCAAAGCATGACTTGAACTTAGGTACTGCAAGACAGATGTAAGAAGAACTCCTTAGGGCAAACTTACCTACTGCACTTAGTAGAAGACAGTCCGAGATATATTGAGGCAACAATTTAGTAATAGCCCTGTAGGTCAAGAGGGCTGAATTTCTTTGTCTTCTGCAAGTAAGGGAAGACCAACCTACTGCAGCTTAGAGGGAGCAGTGATGTGTGGAATAAGGGAGTCCAGTAATAAACTTCAGGACTCTATGGTAGAGCATGTCAGGTTTGGTCAGAGCAGTGGCAGCACTTTGGCTATAAAGGCAGTCTGCATAATTCAATAAGGTAAGGAAAGTGGTTTGGACCAATCTCTTTTGCCTTCGGTGTTAGTAAGTATTTGATCCTGTAAAGGGCCAAGCCTCTGCCTAAGCTTCTTTATCAGCTCATCAATATCATCATTAAAGGAAGCTTTTGATCTATCCAAACCCCAGGTATTTGAATTCTGTTACATAGTCAGTGGTTTGCCAAGAGTGTATGAATCTGGGATATGAAATCTTAAATTACAACGTTATTAGCATTTGCAAAGGGAGAAAAAAGCATCATCTTTGTTCTGTTAGTTTTTGCATTCAGGAGCAGTTTCTGTTGCAATAGTTGTCATTGTAACTGGTTAAATTCCTGTTGCAGATCCCTGCAAGCTGCTTCTGGGGAGGATCTTTCAATGTAGAGTACTGTGTCATCAGCAAAGAGGTGAATGTTAGCAGATTTGATGTCAACGTCAATTCTGTTGATGTATGTTGCAAAGAGCAATGGACCCAATAACAGATGTTAAATTGGGGGACAAGACTGTGAAGGGACTTAATGATTTGGAAAGCAAACAGACTCAGGTGCATGTTGAAGTTCTGAGAAAGAACTGTGCAAAATGACTAGGTACTGGGGTCATCTGCATCCACAGGGACACTCGATACTATCCCATCACTCAAGTGACTGTGAGCATTAATGGGGTGTCACACCAAATGAAAGTGGGAGTAGTACCAAAGTTACCTGTACCTCTGATTATTGGAAACACATTTCTAGGATTTGCTAAATTAATCACAGAGAGAGCAAATCTGCAGTTTCAGCAGCTGTGATGACAAGAGTACAGGCAAAAAAAGTCTTAGATGGTGGAGACACATTTCCTTTTGCTGACTGTGTTTCAGACTTGTTTGAGCCCAGCTCCAAGATCCAGACATCCAGGAAAGAAAGAAAGAAGACACCTGATGAAAAGTGGCTACAAAGACTGATGTCGTGAAGGGATTAATGCATGAAAATGCTGAAACTAAACTGATAACTGATTTTGATTTTGCTTCAGAGTAACTAAAAATGTTTCTGTCCAAGGTTATTTTAAGCATGTGGGGGTGAAACAAAAAGAGGGTGAACCAATGTTTAAAAAATGTAATGGACACTATACAGAATTTGTGTTAATCCCCAGATACAGGAACAGCTAGAACAATAGGTTGTACCAAAAGAGTACATAACTGAATTGCTACAGATAACATATGTACTCTTATAGCTGGTCACTCAGGGAGGGAATGCACCCTTAACACATTGCTATACAGATTTTACTGGTGTGGGATTCACAAGGATGTTGTTTCCTATTACAGTTCTGTACCAGGTGAATACGCCGTTTCAAGAATAGCATTGGTAAAAACCGCTCTGCAACAATAGCGAAATCAATGACCGCTACAGGGACAGCATAGCGAGAGGTAGTTACCACAAGCCCTGTAGCTGTTGTCTCATATGAGAAGAGGACAAAGAAGTGGGTTGCATAGTGTCTCACTGAGCTGCTCCTGTAGTGAAGTGAGCTGAGACCATGAGCAGCTTCAGTGGCACACCCTGGAAACCAGGGTTCCATTCCGTCTCCTGACTGTGGTGCTTTTTCTTCACCTCCCCAGCATGTTTGTATTTTTGTTGTTGTGTTCCCCACCCTGCACTGTCGCAATCCCTCCCAATTTTCTCCCCATCACTGGTTCACCCCTGCAGAGTTGATTATAAATAGTTGGGGGTGCGGGTGTGGCCCCTGCTAACTTTCATTGTAGCTGCTGTTTTCCTGTTGGCATGGTAGTGCTCACTGTTTTACTGAGCCGGGAGGCAGTATAAGCGTCGTGGTTTAAGACTCTGAGCTGCAAGTCTGGAGACATGGGTTTGAATCCCACAGCCCCGCTTGCATATACTGTGTGGCCCTGAGCAAGTCACTTAACTTCCCTGTGCTCCCAGGTTGCACCTGTAAAAAAGCTTTCAGCTTAGTGTGTCTCACCTATTTAAACAATTGGAAAAAAAAATACCATTGCTGTTGCTGTGTTTATGGGCACGGTTTTTGTCAGTGCTATTTTTGTAATGGCATTGTGACCTAGTGCCTTACAGTTCTTGTGCTGAATGTCAGAAAGTAGCCCCAGTAATTAATAAAGACAAAGTGCCCCTGGTGTCTCTACCTTTGATACAGTAGATGCACCTTTTGGGAGAATTGCAATGGATGTGATTGGTCCCTTAGACAAAAGTAAACAGGGTAATGGATTCCTTTTGGTAGAATGTGACCATGCTTCCTGACCTGTTGCATCTACCACAACCCTACCTCATGAACAAGGGTTGTTAAAATGTTAAAATCTCGTCTGAAAGGTGATTTTGTAAAGTGACTATAAATCGCTTTTCAGGCCAGATTTGCATGATTCCACTACCACTGGTCATGAGGTGGGGTCCCAAAGGGCATATTGAAAATTTGGGGTCACAATATGTAAAAATAGCAAAGGTATGAATATAGGTTTAAACCCCCATTGAAATACATTAAGCTGCACTTCTCTGATTTTCTCATATTGCAGTTGCCTGATCCAACAACAAGAAGTGTCTTCCATTGGAAAGTGGATTTATATTGTGGGACATATTCTGGGATTCTGAAGGTGTATGGGGGACGTGTGGTGCTGTGTGGGGTGGTGGATGCTGAGTGGGAGGTCAGAGTGGGTGGGTGAGAACTGTGAAGGACCATTTTCATTTTACAGGTTTTAAAACATTGAAATATGGTTCTTTTTATTCAGAGAGCCATTCAACACTGGGATTGGGCACTCCAGTGTTGACCTAGTGTTCAGCATCAGGGGTGGGCACTACCACCATGTATATATTGTGAAGGGGTGGCAGATGACCAGGAGGGAAGGGGAGGTCAAGAAGAGCAGTACTGGGATGGGCACCCTAGTCCACTTATATATGTTAAAAAATAAATTTAAACATTGAGAAAGGTGGACAGGCAATAGGGCTGTGTGAAATTTAAATTCTGTTGGCAAAATTCTTGTGAAATGTGAAACTCACTTCCACAAAATTCCAGGAAAAAGAGAGGAAAATTTTGCAAAATTCCACCTTAAACTGCAGAATTTTCCTGTGTATTGTGGAATAATGTGATGAACTGCAGAAAATATTTCCGTGGAACTGATTGCCTTTCTTTTTTTTAGTATGTAAAAGAGACTGGTGTAACTGGGACCCTGGGACCAAAACTGGGAAGTGAAGGTGTTGATGTAACTGGGAGGAGAAATTGAATAACTGGGAGGTGGCACTGCTGCAACTGATACTGGTGGAACTGGAAGTAGAAACTGGTGTAAGTGGGATGAGACACATATAATAAGCTATGGTGAAACATGTAGTTTTGATTACTGTGGGATGCAGTAACAGAACTGGGAGGAGACACAATTTCAACTGGGAGGAGACACTGCCAGGGTACAACATTCTTATACTTTGGGTGCCCCAAGGCAAGTACTTTCGTTTAAAGACATCTACAGTTCCACAGTACCTGCCAACTGGGGCAGCGGAGGCATTAGTGCTACTGTATCTTCATTTTCTCCTGTACTCTTACCTTTTTTCATTTCCCAGGCCCACCCTCCCCAAGTGCCTGTGCCATCTGTGATGGTGCAGCATTACGCAACATGTCTAAGTTCATGAGATCAGTTACCGCTAGGTGTAGTGGAGAAACCAGGACCAGGAAGGAGTAGTGCAGTGGAAAGCTTGTCATGTGACCACAAAATCTGTGCACTGAGAATTGTGCTGTCTCAGTCACACAGCTGGTGTCACATAACATGTTCTTTCACTAGGCATCAGATCACAGTCTGGAGTGGAGGCATTAATTGGTTGCTCCTGGCACCTGATCCTTCCCCCAACCAGTGTTGATGGTGAGTGCTATTAAGCCCAACAGAACATTTTGTGGTGCAGAGTTGATTTGGTTGTCAGAGCAGCAGGCAACACACAAAAAAACATCTCTTTTAGGGCTTTAAATCAATACTCACAAACCCTTCTTTTAAGGGCTACTGATATGGAGTTTTAGGGTCCCTCACCAGTGCAGCATAATATATAGTTAAAAGCCATTTTAAGGACTTGGAGATAGTGCTATGTGGAATTTTCAAATTCTAGCAGAATGAAATTCTGTGTAATATTCAAAATTCTGCTGAAATTCCACCAAATTCCACAGGAAACGGAATGGCAGAGTTCTGCAGCAGAAAATACTGTAGTTGCAGAATGATTTTCCATGGGAAAAAAAAACTGTTCTGCTGAATATTATTTCACAGATCTCAATATTTTCTGCAGAAATTGTTGTGGAATAATTTTGCATGAATAAATATACTGTTCAGAGGAAAATTATTCAGCGGATCACAGCAAGTGGAATTCCTCAGGCGAACAAGTGAAATTCTGGTGGAAATTCTGCCAGTGGAATGGTCATTCCACATTAATTCCATTGGTGGAATTCTGCATTCTGCACAGCACTACTTGAGATAAATAATTATAAGGATATACTGTGTCAGGGCAAGCAAGCATCAAATTCATTTAAAAATGCCCTTTGCATGGCTTGAGAGCTAACAAGAGTCCTTTTAAGGACTAGAGGCATGCAGGCAGGCAGGTGAAAAACAAACAAACAAAAATTTCGGGATTAGGGCATGCAGGCTGCTATTACATCCATTTTCAGGGCTTGTGGACTAGTGAGTCCATTAAAGAACTGTATACATGCAGGTAGGAAGGAGAAAAATCATTTCAAAAATTATAAAAAAAAAACTATATAAACATAAGATTATCCTGCAAACTATGGATTCCTCTTTCATTGTTCAAGTAATAACTCATATATTAATTTGCTGCTTCAACTGCATTCACCTCCGTAATTACCCAACATCTTCGGTGCCCAGCATTAGTGCTGTCACATTTGTCACAGGTTTGCCTGAATTATGTTTGTTCTTGAAACATAGAAACATAGAAACATAGAAGTTGATGGCAGATAAGGCCCGCAAAGCCTATCCAGTCTGCCTATTCCTTTCTCTGCCTTATGAATGTGCCATCGGCCTTTGATCTGTCAATGGCCTATCTATTCATACTCAACTGTTTTGCTCCCTTATGCCTATCCCATGCCTGTTTGAAGTCCTGCACTGTATTCATATCCACCACTTCCTGAAGTAGGCCATTCCATGCATCCACCACCCTTTCTGTGAAAAAGAACTTCCTCATATTACCCCTTAATCGGCCTCCTTCTAATCCCATGCTGTATCCTCTTGTCCTGCTATTTTTCTTATATTGAAACATGTTAGACATTTTCACCTTGTTAATGCCCTTAAGGTGTTTGAATGTTTCGATCGTATCACCTCTCCCTCCTTTGCTCTAGGGTATACATATTGAGCTCCATTAATCTGTCCTCATATGTTTTCTGATGCAGTCCCTCGCCATTTTGGTTGCCCTTCTCCGGACTGCCTCAATTTGGTTAATGTCCTTGTGAAGGTTTGGCCTCCAGTACTGCATGCAGTACTCCAGATGAAGCCTAACCAGTGTTTGTAAAGAGGATTATTTCCTTCCTCTTCCTACTTGTGATACCCCTACTAATACACCCCAACATCCCCTAGCTTTACCTAATGCTTTAGTGGTCTGCTTAAGATGATTTCAGGTCACTGGTGATGATACCGCCCAAAGTCTCTTTTCTTCCCTTGTGATTGCCAGTAACTCCCTTCCCAGTCTATAGGTGGCTTCAGGGTTTCTCTTCCCTATGTGCATGATCTTGCACTTCTTTGCGTTAACACTCATGCTCTTCTTTTGTATGTACCCTGCTTTCTGTATTATCTGTATTATCTACCATTGTTGACAAGGTACCTTTGGAAATGAGCCCCTGGCTCAAAGGTTGTAAACTGATTGCAATATAAATAAAAAATAAACTCCAGTTGTCACTCTTCTGACCATTTTGCTAGTTTATCCAGATCTCTTCTCATTCTGCCTACCCCATCTGGATCATCTACTCTGTTGCAGATCTTGGTGTCATCTGAAAACAGACAAACCTGACCCTCCAGTTCTTCTGCAATGTCACTGATGAAGATATTGAAGAGGACTGGCCCCAGGACTGATCCCTGAGGTACCTCACTAGTGACTCACATCTCTTCTGACTGTATACCGTTTACCACCACTCTCTGTTTTCTGCCCCTCAACCAGTTTGCCACCCAGTTGACCAACTTCTGACCCACCCTGAGCCAACCCAGCTTATTAATCAATCTTCTATGTGGAACAGTATCGAAAGCTTTGCTGAAGTCAAGGTAGGTGACATCAACTGCTCCCCCCCTTGGTCCACCACTCTGGTTACCCAGTCAAAGAAATCTATGAGATTTGTTTGACAGGGCATTCCTTTTGTAAACCCATGCTGCCTTGGATCATGTGCTCCTATGGATTCCAGGTGTTGCACTATCCTTTATTTAAGGAGTGCCTCCATAATCTTGCCCACTACTGAGGTAAGACTGACTGGTCTGTAGTTCCCTGCCTCCTCCCTGCTACCATTCCTGTGGAGCGAGATCACATGAGCTCTTCTCCAGTCTTCTGGGACCTCTCCTGTGCTCAGACACTCACTAAACAATTCTGATAATAGCTGTGCTAGTTCCACCCTCAGTTCCTTTAGTACCTGGGATGTATGCCATCAGGTCCCATTGCCTTGTCCAACCTGAGCTTATTGAGCTGTTGTAGGACCCTTTCTTTTGTGAAGGGACTAGTGGATACCTCCCTCCCCGTGTCCATGGTGCTGAGCTGTGGGCCCTGCCCTACCTTCTTCTCAGTAAATACTGAGCAGAAGTATCTATTTAGGATAGATGCTTTTCCTTGGTCCTCCTCACACTCCCCCTTATCCCCTTTGATCTTAGCAATACCCCCTCTAGACTTTCTCCTTTCACTAATGTATCTATAGAAAGTCTTGTAACCTTCTTTTACTGTTTGTGCTAGTGTTTCCTCGGTTTGGGCCTTTGCCTGCCTTACTGCCTTCCCTACTTCCTTTAGGGAAGTTTGGCATGCCTCCCTATCTTCATCCTGCTGCGTTCCCTTATATTTGCTGAAGGCCAGCCTTTTGGCTCTGACCTTTTCTGCTACTGTTTCTGAGAACCAAAGTGGTTTCCTTCTTCTTTTGCACTTCCTCTTCTCTCTAACACAGTGGGATGTTGCTTCAAGTATTGCATCTTTAATGCTTGCCCATTTAGCCTGTACCCCCTCACCTGTATTTCTTTTTGCCACAGTTAGCTTAACTCTGTTGGCCATCTTATCAAAGTCGGCTCCTCTGAAGTCCCATATTTTTGCATTGGAATGGGATGATTTAGTTCTAGTGGCCAAATTGAACCATACCATGTGATGGTCACTGGCCCCCAGGTGACCTTCTACCTGGAGATCTGTGATCTTTTCCCCATTAGTCAGTACTAGATCTAGGATAGCCCTGTCTTTTTCAGGTTCTTGTACCATAGTTGTATGTTGATATAGACATTACTGCCTTTTGCATTAGACTTACATCCTGTCCCACAAAAAAATAACAATACTGATACTGCCCCAGTTGATTGACCCCCCCTGAAATTATGGGAACATTGACACTAAGCAGAGGGTACCAGCACCACCTCCATGCCCAATAACACCTCTGCTTGATGATGAACACATCTTTGTCCCCACTTTTTGCTACCACAAGTTTCATTTTCTCTCATTCACCAGTGTGCAAACAAATAAGTATCTCAGAACATCTAAAATCAATGAGTTAGCAATTATATTGCAGAAACACACTGCAAAACTCATCAGATTTCTCAAATTCACAAACAAATGTCACAAAGTGCATTGAAATATAGCTTTTGATTTACAAAAGTAAGTTGCAAAGAGCTGCAGACCTTTTCTTCAGCACCTGCTGTTAAACTGCCCAGTAGAGTAGGAGGAGCAGTCATTTGGGGAGCAAGAGAGAGAGAGAGAGAGAGAAAGAAAGAGAAGGGTTGCTATAGCAACTCACACTTTGACCCATAGATTCCCGCATAATCAAAAAGATCAGGTGACAGCATTGCTTGCTGAATTTTTTTTGTGTGTTCTGCTGAAAATGTTAGTGAACTACGGACTTTTGGGACGTACTGCAGAATTTTTATGAAATTACGTAAACTATGGTTTCAATTATACCATATAAAATTTAACTTTGGACAAGAGGGACAGTATTACTAAAGAGAGACCGAAATGGTAAGAAACAGTGCCTTGCCAATTTAATTCCCAACTAAATTAATAAAATCACATGACTACATACCTTACGGAATACATTTTCCAAGAATTACACCCCTGAACGGTGTTTTTTTCTGTTATAAATATTTCCCACAGTTCATTGCATATTTTCTGCAGTACACTTAATTATTCCACAAGTCAGGTGAAAATTCCATGGAAAGTGTGAATTTCGCCAAAGGCGAATCTCTGGCAAAATTCCTCTGAAATTGAATTTTTCACAGAAGCGGAATCAGCCATTTTCACACAGCCCTAGTGAGCAGCCTGAAGAGGAGGGGGAAAAAGAAGTAGTACCTGTTGTATGCACCCCAGTCTGGTTAACAAATAAGACAGATAGATGGAAGATGATATAGATAGATAGATAGATGAATAGATAGATAGATAGACAGACAGACAGACAGACAGACAGACAGACAAATGAAAAATGTGACTGTGGGATCTTTGGCTCACTGCTGGCACTGCAGATGGCAGCACACATCCATCTGCTGCTGTAGATGTCAGAAAAGTCCTACTGTTCTCATACAAAGAACACAGGTGAATGTCTCCTCTCACTAAGCCGGGCACCCTGCATTTTTGGGTGCCCAGAAAAGATATTTCTGTTTTTTTTCTTCAAAAAAACAAACACCAGAATCTAGCTAAATGGAGTTCCATTTAGCTGGGTTGAGGTGTCTGTGTGTGTGTGTGTGTGTGTGTGTGTGTGTGCACACACACGTGTTTTAAATTTATAATTTTTATGTATTTTGAATGTTTGTGAGTCTATTTTTTAACTTTCTATATATGCCAATTTCATTGCCACAGCCAACCTTCCCTTCTGAGTCTCCCTAAGACATCCTACAGCTCTGCCCAGTCCCAGCTACCCATTGCCCAAACCCCATATTGTCATGGTTTACCCCACCAGGTGGGAAGGAGATACAAGCCCCATCTCTCCCAATGCTAACCGTGTTGGGTAGGTGTCCATGGATCCTGGGTTGGGTCCTTGCTAAAGGCGCAAGGGGCTTATCATCTGGGCTGGCTGTGGAGTCACATTTTTTCTGTAAGCCTCCCAGACATCAGCCTCCACAAGGAACTCAAGGAAGCATGGGCATGCAGAGGCATGACCAAGCTGCTACTGAGCCCACCAGATGTCACTTTCAGTTTCAGCTTCCAAAGTACACTCCACCCATGGTCAACGAGGTAGTGGTCTAGCAGCAGGATGATGACCTCCCCAGAGGAGAATACATTCCCTGAACCCTCAATCATCCTCCCCTGCCAGCCCTGATGACCCAAGTCCATTACCAAACCTGGATTGCCAGTGTCATGAGAGGTAGCACCACAGCTGAGTTGACATACTGACCAGTGTTTATAAGTTTAAAAGAAAAAACATGGTGGCCAGCATGACCAGACAGGTAAATCATGATTTTTTTTTATTACTGTTCACATTTCTCAACTAAAAATAACTTAGAACTCTGGAACCCTGTAGTATTGTTTCACAAAACCTTCCAAACGCATACCCTTGGCATGGTCCTTTCAACCCCGAAAACATTATAAAAAAAAAGCCACACTATATAGGTTGTAAGTGAGAACAAATAAATATGCAATGTTAAGTACAGGGAAAAAAACATTTTTTTCAAATTTTGTACGCATGTCTTGAAACCTGAACAAGATGCTGTCATGAAACTTTTCATGTTTTGAGACACTGGGCATGCCAAATTTTGGGCTATTTCATCAAATGATGCCAAAGTTATTAAGGTGCAAAATTTAGATTTAACATGAAACAGCCTACTCAGTCCTAACTATAGGGGAGCTATCATGCCCTATAAAATGTATTATATAATTTATCAAAAAAACTGATCAGCAAGCAAGTCTTTTTTTAAATCAAAATTAGTAAATATATAAGATCTTTAAGCGTAACGTTCTGCAGCAGCATAAGGCATTATACAAATGCACAAACTCTGGTGCCCCCAAAAATACTGAATAAAGCTGGATAGCAAATAAGAGGCCTCTGAATGTGTCCCCAGGAGCAAAGGTGCTGTTCTGTTTGGGATGGATTGTTACCTTTGCTCGGTGTCTGTTCTCTACCAAACCTAAGTACTCTTATATTATTTTCGGTTCCTTTGAGTACACGCCCATAGTTACTGCATGACTCAAAACGACTGCAGACACAAGGTTGAATTTCATCTTACCTCAAGATTACCAGAGTGAATCATATATTGTACCTCTAATATACTACACAAATTTAAACAATTGTGATTCAGTTTTCCTTTTACCTCAGTATTACTCCTAAAACTTAACCATTTTGTTCATGTAGCTTAAATATACTCTTAAACCTTTTGAGTACTATTTATAATGTACCTCAAAATTACTCTAAAAACATTGCTATTTGAGGTGTTTAAATATGCTTTATGATCCCCAGCCCCAATCATATTTTTTCAGCAGAACTTAAGACTTTTTTCTCCATCAAATTAATGTTTCTATATTATATTCTTTAATAAGAAGTATGTTTACATCAAAACAGTGCTTCTCTTGTACCCATTTCCATTTACTCTTATTTTCAGTCTGGAATATTTTCCTGTGCCTGCCCTTCATTTGCATCAGGTGGCCACTCAGCCCCATCGCCCCAACCTGCAGTCATCATTACAGTTACCTCCTCTTGTGTTGTCGTCATCCTATACAGAAAAAGAAGGGTACATTTTCAGTTATTTTATTCTCAAAGTCCCTTCATTTCTCAGTATTTATACCATTCAACCATTAATATTCCATTTTTATTTTTACCCTTCATTTCTTTGCTCCCAATGGGCGAATGCACCAATGAGATGTATAGGCACATGTCAATTGCATACCCTGTCACAGTAGCTCTGCAGCCTGGACTGGCACAGGATGCATGGTATTCATGACTGCAAGCACCTGCAGGGCACCTGTCTATGGCCCGCCCTCCAGCATGCAGGTAAATGGGGCTGGACGGGTGTGGAGCAGTGGACCCAGGCAGGCATCCAATGGGATGGCCGTCCTGGATCAAAAAGTGGATCCCTCACACCGCAGGGGCAGGGGACTGTGGGAAGGTGTGGGTCCAGGGTTTCCAAAAGTATGGCACTCACCTGAATGGCTGCCCTAGTCCTCCATGTGTGCCCACTGGGCCTTAGCAACTTGGCGGATTGACTCATGGTCCCACTGCGGCTGGTGGGTGTCATCAGTGGGGGTGCATAATGGGTTTTGGCAAGGTCCCCACAGCCATATCCTGTGCCCCCCTGTGCCCTGCACTAAGGTGCAAGTGTGAATGGTGCAGAGTGTGCACACCACCGATACACCTCCTGAGCCACCCATGGCATGTAGCTGCTCACCCAGCCATGGATTCAACTGCACAGCTGGCTGGCACACAGTTTGTGAATGCCAGTGGGGGTCCGCGAGACCCCTGCTGTGTGGTATTCACACTTAACGTTGCCTACATGTCTCAGATACATGGCATATAGGCATGCCTTTTTTAGTGCATAAGGCCCATTATTCCTTCAAATGATTCATCTTATGAAGCAATTATTTTTGGGGGGCTGTTCAGTTTTTCTGCTACTCCGTTTTCTCATTCACTGTTAAAAAAGGTACAGTACACAACATGAGCAGTAGTGAATTTTTAAATTTCAGTGGCTTATTATTAAAAATATATTATGTTTTATGTATGCTGTGCACCAATAGAAGAGTACATACATGAATAAAATAAATACATATTCAACCAAAAACTTAATTCACTTTCAATCATTTCAATGTGAACCATAACGTATTCTTATTTGTTGTCATAAACATTTTCTCAATAGCATATACTGTTCCTATACATAGTAATAATACATTTTAAGTAAATTAGTACATTAACATTTTTTCTTTGCTTTCTTGTGGTAAATTAATATACAAAAATCACTTGCAACCACGGGGCCCGATATTCAAATAGGTGTGAAGTGCAGAGCAAAAAGTTGCACTGTGCCTTTTGCTTGCCAGGGTGCCCAAAGATGCTATATTCATTAGTACACTAGTGCTATTTGGCTGAATATAGGGACATGTCATCCCAACACTACGCCACTTAGCAGTAGGCATACATGGTTCCTGAAATAGTATGTCACAATGGCTTGTGCCCACACTAAATGTCCAGTATTCAAATGGACATACAAATGAGCCCATTTGGCATGCAAGGTGCTAAGGAGCCATTTGCATGTCCATTATGGGCTCATTTGCATGGGGGTGAGGCTAAATTGCATGGCACCACCCCCCAATTGCCTGGTCCCAGAGAGCTATCCCTGGTGCTAGTAGTCCCCCCACCTGCTGATCACCGGCCCAATGCTAAAAAAACAATTCCTCTGGTGCTAGTGCCCCCTCTTGCTAATTGCCAGCCTGATGGTAAACATAAATTGTTCCCTTGCATCCACACCCATGCCTGATTAGTTATATCATAGTCCCTGGTGTCCAGTGGTCCTGCCCCCCCCCCATATGGAGTGCCTGTATAATAATAAAACTTCATTCCCTGATGTCCAGTGTATCCCCATCCCAGTCCCCTGTCTAATACAGTGCATCCATTACCTGTTGTGTAGCAGACCCCACATCCCCTATCAAGTACAGAAAAAACATTTGCTAGTATTTAGCATACCCCCTTCCTATCTCCAATCCCCTGTCCAATAAAGTAAAGCCAGTCCCTGGTGTCTAGCGGACTCCTTCCCTAGCCCTGATCCCCTGTCTAATACAGTAAAACCATTCCCTAATGTCTAGCATACCTCTCTATCCCCAATCACCTGTCTAATTAAGCAATAAGGTGCGACCAAAGGGTTGTGTTAATGTTCTGGTTAATCACCTGGGGGCGCACGTGGCACTGCAGGCACAGCAGCCGAGTGCTATATTGACCCTAGGGGTGATAAACTTGAACGTTAACATAATCCCTGGTCGTACCTTTATGCTATTATAAAAATATTTTTTTAAATGTGTTCTATATGAACTGTTTAACATACTCTCCAAGCAGAGATTTTTTTTGTAAAATAATCCTTCTGCCAAGATGTGCTGCTCATTCCTGAGATGTCACTGTAAACTAGTTCATTAGTGTACTAGAATACCTTCTCTCCATGATAACAGCATCAGAGTTTGCTTGCTCAGCTTGCTTGCTCTCCAAGCCAGTGGAAGAGGCAAAGAAGAGCAATAAAGTAAGCTGCTGAATGTACATACATAAAAAATCTAAACAAGAAAGCAGTCATTTGAAAATGTACAATAACTAGAATAAAAAATGTTGGCAATAACCTTTTCTATCCCTTACCAATATCCTCCCATTGAAAGCCAGATGTGATGTGCTGTTATGGGGTGGGGGTTCTTTATTAGACTTCAACAATTAATGCTCAGTTTAAAACAGGCTTCATAGCAGAAAAAAATAATACACACAGGAAAGCAAAACCGTTGACCAGCCAGATTAAATGAACGACATTTCAAAGTACCTGTCTGGCAGTTGCCACATGCACAACATAGCCACGAAGTGTGTGGATACGGAAAGAGATGGCTTCGGAGTCAGCTCCTCCCATCTTCTAAAATCACATACTTATGGTGGAACAGAAAGCATGACAATCAGACAGGCTGACGGACATTTGGGTGGGCATGTGACTATCAGAAGGGCTCACAGAGTATTGGGTGGGCATGTTTCGTGAGTGAATCTCATGCTAGGCATTAAATCATGCTCAACAGCAGAGCAAAATGAGACTGAAGGTGGCATTTCAGTGAGGAGAGTGGTTTGAATGAGAATTCATTGATTAAATAAATGCAAAGCTGCACTCTGAAAGTGCTTCCCACTACAGGCAGATGTATCCCCCCTTCCAATTCTTTACTTTCTTTACCTTAGTTGCCTTCTTGACTTTACCCTCTCCCAACGTCCTGCCTAGCCATGTGGGGACCGGGATCTTGGTTTTCGTGGATCAGACTGAGATGTTATCACTGTATCCTCATATTCCCTTCTTTCCTACCTCTCTCCCTATAAAAAAAAAAATTCACTCACAAGTGAACAAACTAGGTTGTCATCTGAGGAAGGTGGCACTTTCTATATCACAGTTGGGGAAATGAAATTTCTTTTTATGATTTTTATCTTCAGGGTTGAGACAGTGTGTGAGAAGCATGAAGACAATACAGCTGTTATGAAATTATCTCACCCCAAAGTGTACCGCAGATGAAAGAAAGATGGACAACAAAGTTACAAAAATCAGGTAGATGTTTTTAAGTTACCCCAAAGAGGTTGTTTTAAATTCATAATTTTCTTTACCATCTGTCACTAGGATTACTGGTGGATCTAATGGTGGCTGTTAATTCTTTTTAAGAATCATAAATAATGTAGGGCCTGTTAGATTAATGCTCCTGTGATTAGGCTCTACAAGTATATTAATAAAAGATTAACATGAGGCTGTTGGAATGTAATCAGCCAATCACAAGGCTCTATTTGATATGCCATTTTTATAATACAGTATAACCACTTCCTAATGTCTATCGGACCTCCTTCCCTATCCCCAATCCTCTGTACAATACAGTAAAGCTGTTCCCTGGTGTCTAGCGGACTCCCCACTCTGGCAGGTAGTGCCTCACCACCCTGCTCTCCCCATCCCAACCTCGAGCCAGTGACCAGCACAGTCCTCCACTCTCCACTATGGCTGGCCACAGACTGAGCTGTCAATGAACAGCGTACTTGTATACAGTATGTACCTTGCTACAGGGGACCCTGAGGTTTGTTCTCCTCCCACAGGTATTTACGTGGGTTAAAAAAGAGCTTAACAGGGAGATTATCTTATTGGCTGAGGGTAATCTGGCTAGCCTACATGCTAGGGATCCCACACTGACTGTCCCTCCTTGTCTTAGGGGGCTACAATCAGTTACTCAGGTTACTAACCCTTGGCTAGTGCTATGGTAACTATGCTGCTGGGGTGGCTAACTGGCTGGTCCACTCTGTTCTCCTTGGTCCTGGCTTGAGCTGACACCCTAGTGCACTTTAAATCAGCAGAATATTACAATCTGAAAGTACTAGCCTTATCTTGGCTATTGGTGGCCACTTGTCTGCTGGCCACCCTTATCACCCTGAGGCACTCTCCCTTTATGACGTGGGGCTTTCCCTAACTGGCCCACCTAGTGATATTTCTAAATAATAAAAAAGAAATTGGCTAGCTAACCCTTATTTACTAACCCAACTGGCTAGTGTGGCTATAACATTATCTGTAGGCATGACTTGCCCTGACTGACTCACCAATTTTTTATTTCAAAAAAATTAAGCATTGGGTTTACTAGCCGTTGTTCAGTAGTCCACCCTGCTAATTTAGCTTGAACATGGAGCTTTGCCCTGCCCTTGTCTGTGTGTCAGGCTGGAGTTTCCTTGTTTGTTAATACTATTTTATACAATTCAGGGCCTGTCTGCCCTAGGCTCCACCTTTGGGAGCTACTTAACTTAAATGCAGCCCACACCTGCCCAATGCTACTGGCTGGAGCGATTTAAATAAATTTCAATAAATTTACTTAGGGTCGGCTCTGCCCTAGGCTCCCCTGCTGGAGTCTGATTTTTATAAATTTGAATGATACCACCCTCAGGTGGTCCCTTGCTCTGGGGCCTTGCCCTGACCCCTCAAATGGCTGCAGCTGTCCTTTGTTACACCTTCAGCATGGGAAAAACCTTTTTTTTAATTAAACAAATAGTCCATTTTAGGCAGACAACACCTGCCAAATGGCACTGCCACTGATTTACCTTCCCAGCCCAGGGAGAATGTAGAAGGAGGAGGAGGCAGGAAAGTATATTGGCTGCTTTGCTGTCTACAGTCAGGCGGAGGTCTCTCCTTTGGGGCCTTGATATGCCTGATGCTACTCCCAACAATCGCTCTCTTAAAAGATGCTGACCCACTTGTGGGCACAGCCATCACCAAGGGACCAGGAATTATTATTTTGTATTTATAAAACAATAAATGGGGCTAAACGGAGCCCACAATGCAACTGACTGACTATTCTAACTGCCGACCACTGGGAATGCTGCAAAACCAGATGGACCGCTGGCATATGATGCCTCCCCGACTTTATTTTTGTTGCAGGAGTGGCTTTATTCCATGGTGGCTCCTGCTGCCTCTCCACTCACTTCCTGGCTTCAGCAATGCCATGGGAGCGGCGTCACTTAATGGCAGCTCCTGACACCCCCTACTCATGGCTGTGATTGCTGTAATCAGCAGCAGGTGTCTCTCTTCCATGGCTTTCTCCTTGCTGCTGCTTCAACCCCTTAAGCCATAACAAACTCTGCTGCTGGAGTGGTGTTTCGGGAAGGTGGGGGAGGTGCTTCCACTATTGCCTCCTCCACCTCCCGCTGGCTCCTTTTTCTCTCACTCCCACCCATACAGAGTAGGCTGTAGCCTGCAGTCCATATGGGCTGGGAGTTACAAGTGCCTGCAGGCACTTTCACTTAAGCACGGTCATGCTACGCTTCTGGCTGCACCTTTTCCTCCTCTTATCACTATTCCACATAACGCCCAACACAACTCTGCATCTCTGGGAGCCCCCACTAGCCCCCGAGGGAAGGGTACTAGTTTTATTCACAAAGGAATTGGACACAGCCACAGGGTACTAGCCCCCAAGATCACCAGGGCTATCATTTTTCTTAATGGCCCACCCATGGCATTCTTACCCCAAAAGACCATCAATGCCTTTCTTTTATTTACCCATAGGCCTTCTATCCCCCCCAAGAGCCTCCACTAGCCCACCTTGGCTACCAAGTGCAATACTGGCAACTCGGCCATCTATAAGAGCACAGGGGGGTTTGGCTGAGCCCCCCCCCCAAACCACACTTACTTCCCACTCCTCGCTGCTTCTCATCAAAGTCAAATACTAAATTTAGCATTAAAACTATCATTAATGTGTATTTAAAGAGTAAGTATAGTCATTTTAATCATCTTTAGTCAACTGAAGAATATAACCTCTAAGAATACTAAATTCTTAGAAGTTTTCTATAAACTATTTGTTTAAGAGTAAACTATTACTAAATGAAGATTAGAAATAGATTTGCAATGCTCTTCAAAGTAAATTTTTTTTGAATACTCACTGAACCATAACTGAAGACTACAATCAGTTGCCCCTTCCAGTTCCCCTATGAGAAATTGAAAATGCCTCAGTTTGTCCTTCCTGGGTAAATAAATGGTTAAATAAGTGGTTCTCTGAGAGGGCCCCCAATATCGATCCTTTGACACCCCCCTTCCCATTTATTTGCTGTGATGTATAAGGCAATTTTCACAACTGACCTATTAATATGTTTCTTCTACTGTAAATATCTACTCATAAGAGTAACTACAGCTCCCAAAATCCTTTGAGGGCATATCCCAAGATGCATGTGAACTCTCAAAACCCTTTGGGCATTTTTTGAGAGTAGCTGGTTGAATTTCCTCTGTGTTTTGAATTCAGAGGGCTTGGAGAGTTTCTGCATGGAGCTGGTATTCACAAGTTTCAGGTATGTAAAAATAAAGGTCTTTACAAACTGAATCTGTTATGTAGAGTCTCTCATCTTGAATGCTTGAAGTTTTTTTTTTGTTTGTTTGTTTACAGTGTGTTAATTTCCTAACTGCTGGAGTTCAAGTTCAAGTTCAAGTTTATTGCAGGAAAACTCCATTGAGCAAGCTCATTCACAAGGAGGTCCTATGACATAAACACTTAAAGTACAAACACAGATAGGTAATAACAGTATATACATGAAATACACGTTACATGATACAGGCTGGATATACATACAAGGGTACCACATGGGTGACCGCGGGTGGTAAACATTGATATGAGACAGGAGGCGACTTATAGGTCGCATACTGATAAATGAAACATGATGACTGGTGTGATTTGATTTAATCAAATCAAATCAAATCAAATATACAGTATTTTGGCAGCTAGAACAAACAACAGTCTACAACTGATATGGGAGGGAGAGATTTGATAGAGTAGCAGTGGAGCATAAGCAAAGATAAAGCCAGGAGTAGAAGGAAGGAAAGCAGTTAATATGACAAATCAATTATACCTTACCAGTGGATAAATATGGCACACATGGGAAGGAAGAGACTTAATGACAGTTACAGGTGTCTTTTATTTTGGCTGAACTTAGCGATTTGTAGAAGTTTATTGAAACTGTGCTAGTTAGTTTCAGTCACGGTTTGTAATTGGTTCCAAATGGAGGAAGGGCATGTATACAACTTACGTTTACAAAGGAAGTCCACGGCCTTGGTATGTCAAGCATAATAAAGTCAGATTTTCTTAACGAGTATGCACTATGTGAGATACTAATAAGGGAAGAGAGATAACTTGGCAATTTCTGCAGGAGCAGTTTAAGAGTCCATAGCCAGCATGGAGCAGGCGTCTAGTAGTAAGGATGTCCAACCAACAGCTGCATATAAGTCACAGTGGTGCTAACGGTAAGGGAGTTGGTAATGAACGCTACGCATGGTGATAAAGGATGTCCAGTTTACTTAGATTTGCAAGAGTGGTGGAGGAATAGATTACATCGCCACAGTCGAGTAGGGGAGAAAAGTGGCCTGTACAAGCTTGTTTCGAGTTTCAAGGGGGAAAAGGGGCCTATTTCTGTAGAAGAAACCTAACCTTGCTTTTAACCTTCTAGAGACATCTTCGATGTGGTCACTGAAAGATAATTTATTGTCGATCCAGATACCTAGATATTTAAATTTGGTTACAAATTTGGTAACTGCTGGAGTGTTTGAACATGTGTGTGTGTGTGTGTGTGGTCCGGGTCTGTACTTTTTGTATTTGATTTGATTAAAGCATTTGCATGTGTAAATCCATTACATTAAATAATATAAAAAGTCTGGGATCAAGTACTTTTTTATTGTTTTGTTGATCATGAAAATATCGCTTTTGCATATACTTGTGGAGGAATCTCTGTCTCCCTTTGCTTGGTATATTCATTTTTTTGAAAAGCTTGTGATTCTGAATCCATCTGGCTATTTATATAAAAGGTGCTTTGCTCAGTTTAAATTTTGGAGTATATTCCAAATCCAACTGATGTATGCTTTCTGACCGCTGAAAGTGCAATAGAAAAAAATCTGTTAGTTGTACTGTTTTGCTGGTCACTTATGCTGCTTGCTTAATTGTGTGTATTCTGCCTCATACTGTATGTTCAGTCTGCAATATGCATTTTTGGTTTAGAGTCTCATTTTATTATTATTAATTGGTTCATAACCTGTGTCCTGCTCTTTTTAAACTGCAACTCTGCACTTCAGCATGTGCTTTATAAAAAAGATCTTTCAGATGTTACAATTTACTAGACAATACATTTTTTTCATTTTAATGTTCCTTTCCAAGATTAAATACTTTTTTTTAACAATTTATACTTCATGTTCCCCCACAGCTTCACCCCATCTTGCTCATCCAACACCAGAACACACCCTGCCATTATATAGCAACCCCACAAACTTACCCCCTTGTGGTGGGGCTGTCTGTGGGGTCAGTAGTACCATGGCATTCTCGCAGCAGCAATGCCTGGGGCTGGTGACTGAGCCAGGTGGTCCTGAGGCATGGTAGATTTTCTCCTTAGTTTCCCTTGGGGAGATGCAGTGTGCAATGATGGCATGACGCTGCCCCATGCACCCACAGGGAGATGATTGTATCTGCCCACCCCTCCACCCCATCATAATAGGCTCTGGTGATCCCTCCCCCAGCTCACCACTAGGGGGTAGACATGCACCAAGCACTGTAACCTTCCCCCCCAGAGGAGAACTGTCCCTGGGATGCAATCACCCCCCCGGTTGGCCCTACAGCAGCCTGAGTTCACTTTTGAATCTGGGTCACAGACGTTGTGAGCAGTTACAAAACCGCTGTGCCAGCGGACCAGCCCAAGATTAAATACTTGCAGCCTTCAAAGTGCCCTAGACCACATAATTATGGATGGTCACCACAAAAAAAAATAAACAGCTTTTGCTTTGCAACTTTATTTTCTTTGTTTATTTTCTTCTCCCCAGATTCATGACTTGAACAAGCAGGACTACCATATGGTAGTGCAGTGTGCTGCTCTTTGTACCACCAGTATATCTGCTGTCTTTTTTTAAACTGGTTTCCCCAGAAAATCTTATTTAGTATCTCTTATTTTACAGGTCTTGGAGGACATTGTACCATACCTATCAGATGAGTACACACATATATATATATATATATATATATATATATATATATATATTTTTATCTAATTTACATGTAGTTTTAGATCCTCCTTGGTCCTTTTTGTCCTGTAATTTATTATTTTAATTTTAATCCATTCCTCAGGATCAGCTTTGAGAAAGCTCACCAGCTTGGATCGGTAAGGTAAGACTTTACCCTTTGTAAAGGAATTTTAAATATTTGTTTTTATTTTGCAATTTTTTATGTACAGTGGCATCACTCAGGATGAAACCCACTTTTAAAGCACTCTGCAGTATGCTGCAGCAGACCTACTGAGTAAAGCAATGTAATTTCAATGGCGATTAATCCCTTTTGTCATGCTGGAAACTGTGGCATTCACTTCATCCTGGCAGTGTCACATTTTCCTGAATGACAAAAGGGACTAATTGCCATTGAAATTACATTGCTTTATTCAGTAGGTCTGCTGCAGCATTCTGCAGAGTTCTGCTAAATGCTGCAGAATTGGGTTTCATCCTGGGAGATGCCACTGTAGGCGAACCCTGCTTAACAGCAATATCTAATTTCTTCCAGAGGGTTCCTGTTGCTACCTATTCCCATAGCTGGGTGGATTAGAGCACTGGTCAAGTAATGAGTACTTGCCTTTAGCAAGTTTTGAATCATAAATACTTAGACAGTGATGGCAAAAAAAGGCCTGTCTGCCCACCCTACCTAGTTACTCTGCACTGACCCTAGTGGCCATCCCTCACCTTTTTTTTGTCCCCCCATATCTAACTAACCCCATGCCTGTCCCATACCTGCTTGAACCTGTTCACTGATCTGACCCATACCATTTCCTCCAGTAACTTGTCCACCACTCTGTAAGTGAAAAAGTGCTTATGGATGCCCATTTTGACCCCTCCCTGTGAGTCTGAGTTCCCTCTTCTTGTCCCTGAAGTTGAGATCAAGGAGAGAAGTTCCTTGGCATCCACCCTATTTGTCCCATGCAAGAATTTGTATGTCTTGATCATGTTGCCTCTTTCCTTCCTTTTCTCAAGGGTGACCATGTTCAAGTCCTGTTGCCGCTCCTCGTATGTCTTGCCCCCTAGTCCAAACACTATCTTGGTTGCCCGGCACTGTACTGCTTCAACTTTGGCAGAGTCTCTCCTAAGGTGTGGATTTCAATGCCTTGCACAGCATTCCAGCTGTGATCACACTAGTGACCAGTACAATGGAAGAATCACCTCAGCATCCTCTTTGCCTTGCCCACTGCTCCAATGCAATGCACTGTTTTTAGGCTCTCCTGTATAAATACCCCTAGGCTCTTTTCCTCTGTGGTGCTTTCCAGCACTACTCTGCACATTTCATATTGCAATCTCGGGTTTCTCTTCCCAATGTGCAACACTTTAAACTGAGCTACTGGTCCCAAGCTTGCACTCTAACCAGTAAGAATTCTGAGGTAGTGTGGTAAGAGAGAGAATTAGGAGCCTGTAATGCAATATGGCCTAGTGGTTTGAGCACTGATATGGGAACCAGGGGCTCTCAGATCCAACTGTTCAGCTAGAGTCAAATACTCACTCTGTATTTTTGGACAGTTTTCTTAACCTTCCAGTGGTGTGGTCCACCCAGCTGTGGAAATGTGTAGAAGCAGGACCCCACTGGAAATGAGAAGCTGCATCTCAGTTTGGCTATCCATATAGATAGAAGGATATATATGTATACCATGTAAGCATCAAATGTGTGGTGCCCGGTGGGATAATTTAATGAACTGGGAATGTGAAGCTCTGCAGGGTTAAAATATCTTTCTTTTTTTTTTTAATTAATAAAAAAAGGCAAAAAAACTGCAGTCTTCCCCACCAGTAACTCACCCCCCACCCCTGACCTTAACAAATTAGGCACATACCACTGGTTATGTTCTATTGTACCTGCAGCCTGCCCCCACAGTGCCCCACATACTTATTTTTTTAATCTGTTCTTCATTTGCCCCATGCTGACCCCCCCACCACCCCACCCCAACTACCCATGGCAACCACCAACCCTGCCATCCCTTATACAGTCAGTACAGATCCATATAGGGAAGTCTTGGTGTGCTAGTTGTTGTGATTCTGAAGGCAATAGGGGATCTCCAATTTTCCCTGTTTCTCCATCAGAGCCCTTCAACCAACTGAGCTAAGGCTTGCAAGACCCCATGAAGCCACCTCTTGCACTTTCTGCTATCATCCTAATGGAGGCCCAAACACCTTGGCCCACTGAAGTGGGTCAAAAAAAGCTGCCACCAGCCCCCCGTTGAGGCACATTGTTGGGACAACTTGTTGGGACACATTACAGTTGGCAATATTTCTAGCACATGATCCTACTAATGGCGTAGCAAGCTCCATGGCCTACTGCTGGAAGTTATTGTGGCTGCAGAATGTAAACCAGACCATCCCATGCTGGCATACATTGCATTGCCAAGGGAACAGAGGTGGCCTGGGGGACATAGTGGACCAGGACAGCCTTGAACTAGGGCTAGGGGCTGCTAGTGTGGTCCAGGGGTAGGGCCAGGGGAAGCATGGTGGCCTGTGGAGACAGCATGGACTAGGACAGCCAAGAGCTGGGTTGGAACGGGGCAGGGCGATGGGAACTGGGGTGCCAGAAGAGTACAGAGCAGGGAGAGCCAGGGTGATCCATGGAAATAGAGAAGGCTAGGGTAACCCAGACTTGGGTTGTCCTGGGGCAGGACTGAAGAAGCTGGGAGACAGGGGGCAAGGTGGGCCAGGGAAGACCAATGCAGGGGGAGCAGGGGTGGACTAGGGATAGAGTCAGGGCAGATGGTGGCTGGGGCAAAGGGGATGTGATGGACTAAGAGGAGGGCCATGGGAATTGGGGGGCCAACAAGGACCAGGGCTGTGTCATGGTGGAGCTAGGATCTTAGAGGCCATGCGGTGGGTCAATGCAGCCTGGAACAGAGGGGGGAATGGTATGGCACAGGCATGGCAGAGTAAATAGGGTGGTCCACAGGTAGGACCAAAGGAACAGGGGTGGCCCATGGAGATAGCATGGACCAGAAGAGACTGGTGCTTGCTTTGAACTCTAGAGCGGAGCTACTGTGGGTCACTCTGGAGAAAAGGAAAAGAGCAGTTATAAACATATGAACATATGAAGAAGCCAGCAGAAGAAGGCCAATTTGTCTATCCAGTCTGTTTTGTATTGCAGAGTCCACAGCTTGAGCTAATGTCCCTGCCCTCCCTCCTCCCACTCCCATCCTCCCTACCCATAATCCTTACTTTCCCTATGGCTATCCCAGCCTCTCTTAAAGCTGCCCACTGTCTTCAATGAGATGACCTCTTCTGGCATTGCATTCCAATTGTACACCATCCTCTCTGTGAAGAAGTACTTCCTGATGTCTGTCCTAAACCTCCCACCCTCCAGCTTGAGACTGTGCCCCCTTGTGTTATCTATATGAGAGTGATATACAGCCCTTCAGCACAAATAGAAGAAGTGGATGGGGAATTGCTACCAGAAATCCAAAGGATGACTCATAAGTCAGAGTTGTTACTAGCAGGAGACTTCAACCTACTAGACATGACTTGGAGATTCCAAGCTGTGGCAAGTCCCAGGAGCAGGGAAATCCTAAATTCCTTGCAGGTGGTGTTTCATAGTCAATTGGTAGTGGAACCAACTTGTAGGGAGGCAGTAAAGACCAGGTGCTGACAAAAAGGGACAGTGTTGCTGACATCACAGTGGTGGACCACCTGGAGACCAGTGACCATCATATAGTTTGGTGTGGTTTAGTGTAAAAACTGGGTTTAAATCAAACTGCACATGGACAAGGGTCATGGACTTCAGGAGGGCTGATTTCAAAACAATGGGAACATGCCTCAAGAATGCCCTGACAGGGATAGGGATGCTAAGAGGAGTCGAGGACCACTGGGTAAAAATAAGAGGGCATTGAAAGGGCTACTAATCTCTATGTCAGGCAGGCTTGCAAGGGAAAGAGGAAAAGGAGACCACTTCAGTTCTCTATGGAGCTGTCGGAAACATTGAGAGTGAAAAGGCTAGCTTTTAGGAAATACAAAAAGTCACAGAAGGTGGAGGATAGGATAACTTACAAGGCGAAAAAAGGGAGACAGGGAAGGCAGTGAGGGCGGCAGGGAAGGCAGTGAGGGTGGCAAAGGCACAAATGGAGGAGAATATTATCCAGTCAGTGATAAAAAGGGGTAGAACCTTCTTCACATATATTAGTGAGAAGAGGAAGTCTAAAGGGGGATAATAGGGATTAAAGGTGAGGTTGGGGGTCTGTGAGGAAGGGGATCAAGGAAAGGCTGACATATTAAACAGATACTTTTGTTCAGTCTTTACAATGGAAGGGAAGGGGGATGGTCCAAGGATAAAGGGCAAAAGAGAAATGGAGGTGGACACTGGTTCTTTTATGGAGGTGGAAGTCCTCATTGTACTTGCAAAATTAAAAGCTGACAAGCCAATGGGGCCAGATGGGGTTCACCTTAGGATACTCAAGGAGCTTAGAGAGATGCTGGTGGCACCCTTGACAGCGTCGTTCACAACTTATCACTGGAAACAGGGATGGTTCTGATAGACTGTAAAAGGGCAGATGTGGTTCCACTTCACAAAGGTGGGAATAGGGAGGAAGCAGGAAATTACAGACCTGTCAGCCTGTCTTCGGTGATGGGCAGGTTATTGAGTCACTTTTGAAGGAAGGGATAGTGGAATACCTTGAAACAAATGGATTGCAGTACCTAAAGGCAACATGAGCTCACAGGGGGGGAGATGTTGCCAGACAAACGTGATTGAATTTTTCAACTGGGTGAACAGAGAGGTGAATCAGGGGAGCAGTGGATATGGCCTATCTGGATTCCAGGAAGGTCTTCAACACCATTCCTCATTAAAGACTAGTGAACAAGCTAGCCAGCCTAGGAGTGGGACAAAAAGTAGTGACATGGGTAGGAAGTTGGTTGGGTAACAAGAATCAGACGGTGGTGGCGGTGAATGAAGTCCACTCAGGAGAAAGTAGAGTGACTAGTAGGGTGCCTCAAGGGTCAGTACTAGGCCCAGTCTTCAACAGTGTTTATCAGTAACATTGTGGGGGGGGCTAGTAGGAAAAGTCTGCCTGTTAACAGAGAACACGAAAGTCTGCAACAGGGTGGACATACCAGAGGGGGTGGAAAAAATGAGGAAAGATTTGCAGAAGCTAGAAGAAATGGTCAAGTGTTTGGCAGCTGGGTTTCAATGCTAAAAAGTGTAAAATAAAACACTTGGGGCACAGAAAACTGGGAGCTATGTATCAATTGCCAGGGGATGTACTGGAAACCACCAAACAGGAAAGGGATCTGGAAGTAGTCATTTCTGTTGACCTGAAGGTAGCCAAGCACAGTGGGAAGACAGTAGGAAAGACTTGTAGAATGCTGGGGTGCATATGGAGGGGTATTACCAGTAGGAGGAAGGAGGTAATATTACCCCTGTATAGGACACTAGTAAGACCACACCTCAAGTACTGTGTCCATTTCTGGGGGCCCCACCTGCAGAAGGACGATAAAGTGGAGATAGTACAGAGGAGGGGCAACAAAAATAGTGCAGGGGCTGCATCAAAAGCCCCATGAGGAGAGAGTGAAAGAACTAAATATGTACTCATTGGAGGAAAGAAGGGAAAGAGGGGCTATGATAGAAACATTCAAGTACATAGCAAGCTTAAATAAGGTACTGGAAGGCAGCATTTTCTCCAGAAAGGCAGGCTCAAGGACAAGAGGGAATGCTATCTAACTGGAGGGGGGAGCTCAGAGGTAATGTAAGAAAATACTTCTTCACAGACAGGGTGGTGGAAGAGTGGAATTGCCTACCAGCAGAGATGGCAGATGCCAAAAAGGTCAAGGGATTCAAGCATACATGGGACAGATACAAGGGGACCTTGAAAGTAACACAAAGAGTAGGGATGACTTGGGACAGGTTAGGGTTGGAGGTGGAACAGTAGTCAGGGAAACTGGGCAGAGTGGATGGGTCAAAAGGTCTTTATCTGCCAACAGCTTCTGTTTCTATGAACAAGGATGGGGCCATATGAGTTGGGAGTGTTGGGTAAGTCTGGGACATGGGGAGATGGCACGGTCCATATAAAGATCTGTGGGAACTAAGAGAGCCAGGATGGTCTAGGGCAGTCAAGGATGAAGGCTGGGGAGCTTGGGTTGTCCTGGGGTAGGGTTATTTGGGGTGGGCAGGGTAGGCTGGGGAGCTGATACCTTTGGTGGTGACTGGAGGTGGGGAGGTGGGGATAATATCAACCCACAGGGTGGTTGCACATATTTACAGATGCCTTTGGCAGTGATTGCGGGGGAGAGGGGGCATATACCACCTAGTCTACTTCTGTCCTTACTTTCTATGTTAGAAACCAAGGCCCACATAGGCATTTGTCTTGGTTGTGATGTTTGCTTTGAGAAAAGTGGAGAGGTTACTCCTCACCTGGGCTCCCAATAAGCAACTCACTGGCTTGCAAGTCATATCTTGAGCAATTTTCCTCTTTTTATTTTGTGCAGTTTGTGAGGCTATCCTTGTGCCTTACTTGATTATCTATTTTTAGCCAGCACCTCCCGTTTTTCTTGAGCACAGTGTCTTTGTGTTGATTGTACTTTCAAATAGATCCAGCAATAATGTGCTTACTGACCAGTAACTGTAGTGGGTGGAGAGCATCTATTTTAATGTTAATGAGTTGAGCAGCCCTTTAATTGCCAGCTTTAAAGGGGAACTGTTAGCATTTCACAGATAAAAACATGGGCTGTATAGGTCCCAATTAGCTAAAATGCATTAGCTGTAATTTTATTTAAGTATCCAAGGCTGCTAAAATCTGTAAGTTTATCTGGCTGATCCTGTCACACACACACAGACACACACACAGAGCCCAGTGATGTGACTGATGGGCTAAGCCATGGGGGACTTCTATCAGGAAAACTTGGTCGATTGGTATGAACGTTAGAAGAGTAAACATGTGCTTCTTATGTGTTAATATTTTACAGCAACTATAGTGGCAGACAGGATTCCCCCATGGCCTAGCCAGTCAGTTAAGTTAACAGAGGGCTGGCTGCGGGGGACTCTGGGATAATAATGGCTGTTGGGTAGGGCTGGGCAGACTGTTCCGCCCAAGATCCAAACTCCGGGATTGAACCCATAATCCATGGACCTGGATAAATACAGACTTTGCTGCAAAAGTTTGGTTCTGTGTCCATGGAGTGCTATTTAGTGTACTATGTACAGGCAGTTGGTGACATTCAATTAGGCAACAGCATAGGACAGTCAGTCATGTGATGCACTCATGGTATATAACCATGATGAGTGCTCAACGTGGGTCTGGAGCAAGTTGGAGGACATCCAGAGCAGTTTGTGCTGCTGCAAAACAGAGCGGCAGAAGTTGTGCACCACAGAGAGAGAGAGAAAAGAAAGAAAGAAACTAAAGAGTGGCCCTAGGGATGAGCCAGGAAATTATTGGCCTGTCAGTCTCACTTTCATAGTTGGTAAACTTATAGAGTCGATACTGAAAGAGAGGCTGGTGTTGTTCCTTGAGGGTAATGACCCCCAGGATGGGAGACAGCACAGGTTCATCATGGGGAGGTCTTGTCAGACCAATCTAACGTGGGGGGAAGGGGCCACAAGAAATTTAACAATCCCAGAAATCCCAAATAACAGTTTGGTTTATTTTGTCCTGACTTCAGCAAGGCTGTGTGTACAGGGCAAGGGCAGGCTGGCAAAATAAATCTTTGACTTGTGCTGTCCAGAGAAGAGAGAGGAAGAGAGAGAGATTGCACGGGGGGGGGCACAAGAAATTTAACAGTCCCAGAAATCCCAAATAAAAGTTTATTTTTTTCCCCGGCTTCAGTGTGGCTATGTGTACAGGGCAAGGGCAGGCTGGCAAAATAAATCTTTGACTTATGCCTTGTGCTGTCCAGAGGGGAGAGAGTGAGAGAGAGTGAGAGTTTACGAGGGGGGGCACAAAAAGTTAACAGTCCCAGAAATCCAAAATAAAAATGCAAGTGCAGGCTGGCAAAATAAATATTTGACTTGTGCCATCCAGAGGAGAGAGAGACTGCTGGGGGCCCAAGAGAAATTTAACAGTCCCAGAAATCCAAAATACAGTGTTTTTTTTTCTGGCTTTGGTGTGGCTGTGCGTACAGGGCAAGGGCAGGCTGGCAAAATATATCTTTGACTTGTGCTGTCCAGAGGAGAGTGGGGGGAGGGCACGATAAATTTAACAGTCCCAGAAATCCCAAATTATTTTTTTTCCTGGCTTCACTGTGGCTGTGTGTACAGGGCAAGGGCAGGCTGGCAAAATAAATCTTTGACTTTTGCCATCCAATTACAATCACTTGTTAACATTCATTCACAATTTCATGCATTAAAAGAAAAAATACTATTTGGACAAACAACATACAAGTTGATGCACCTGTGCTGCTGGTTGTGAGTGGCCCAGGGGATAATCTGACTTTGCGACTTGTAGCAGTCTGTTTACACTACAACTCAAGTAAAGTACAACTACTGTACACACAAGTGTCATCATCGTCATCATCAATTCCCCATTATTCCTCCTTATCATTAGTTTTACAGTATATCGCATTACAGTACGTATAAGCATTATCCAACCCCAGTGTGGGACTGTGTTGCATGTGACTATGCACCATATGTGTCTGCAACCCCAATTCAAATTCTGAGGCACACTTAACAGTTGCTGAATTTGGTCACTGAACAGTAACTGTAGGAGTCAGTCAAGTAATATTGGAAGGAAGTGGTGGTGGACTACTGTGCTGTCGGTGTGCTGTGTATAGTCATGAGTCATGACAGTAAATGTGTCTCTGATCTGTGGGTGTGGGTGGGAGTCATGATGAAGGACATCACGTTAGTTAGAGGGATCTCTTTTTACTGGTTAGAATACTAAAAACATTGGATCAAAGTGTTGATGAAGTGCATTCTATTTCTCAGGTGGGCAGTGGCACTGCAAAAGACAGCAAGCAGCCTGAAAAGGGAAAACAAAATCAAACCCCAAAAAGTGATTTTTTTTCATGTCTAAGGTTTTGTCTTCCAAGCAAATGCCTGAATCCAAAAAAGGTGACTGTTTTGGATCATCATCAGTCACAAGTAAAAAAAAACGTAATGTAGTTAAAATAAATAAATAAATAAATACTTGATGGGTACCACCCGCAGAAGCACCTAAAAGTATGGAACAATTGCATATAATGCTACTACCAATCTCTCATCTGATTCTCCTGAGGCTGAAATTGATCAGGGTAATGAAGAAAATGATCAGACAGCACAAGGTTTACTGGTGGGGAATGAAACTGCAGATGAAGAAGAAACAGACAGAAATGTTTCGGTTGAGGGGGGGCATTGGGAATAAAAAAGGGCTGGGCGGACTGTTCCACCTGAAATCCAGACCTCCGGATCAAACCCTAAATCCATGGACCCGGATAAATACAGACTTCACTGCAGAAGTCTGGTTCTGGGTCTGTGGAAAGCAGGACAATTTTTCTACATGCCTGGCACCCCACGGAGGGGAGTAAGGAGGAACAGATAGCACCAGGCAGACCACAAAGACTGAGGAGAGGAGTGAAGCTGAGCCCAGGAGCAGGAGGACCACACATTACAGTCACATGTAGTGTGGTGGAGGTCTGAGCATGGGCTACAGCTGCTGTGGTTGTTTGGTCAGTTGGTGACTCTCGGGTCAGCTGTCGGTCTTGTTCTCGGAATGAAGATTGTTAAGTAGCACCTCACAAACTGTCTAGTCCTGTAGACTATCCTATGAGGGTTTGGAACATATTGAATACAGGAAAGAGGGAAGGGGAGAGTTGTGTGTACAGGCCCAGGGCAAGGGCAGGCTGGAAAAATAAACTGTTGACTTGTGCCAGAGGAGAAAGTGAGAGAGAGAGACTAGTGGGGGCCAAAGAAAAAATAAAGTTTATTCTTCACCCTAGTGTGGCTGTGTGTGTGTGTGTGTGTGTGTGTGTGTGTGTGTGTGTGCGCATGTGCACAGGGCAAGAGCAGGCTGGCAAAATAAAAATAAATCTTTGACTTGTGCCACCATCCAGAGAAGAAAAAGAGAAAGAGCCTATTAGGGGCCAAAGAGAATTGTTGTAGTCAAAGAAATCACAAATAAAGTTTATTCTTGGCCCCAGTGTGGCTGTGTGTGTGTGTGCGTGCAAAGGGAAAGAGC